>CM056196.1:20552500-22050000 GCA_029692085.1 Gymnothorax javanicus | reverse complement strand
CAAAACATACTCAGAATGTTGCAGACAAAATGTTCTACGTTTGTTAACATATCATATTACAAAAATGTTTTATGAAAAATGTTTCGTGATGTGATGCATCAATAACATCCTGATAACATTTTCAAAATGTTGCTTTGAGATTGTTCTTCCTTTGTTATCATGTAACATTGTGGGAATGTTTTATAGAAGACCATTCTATCATATTACCTCAACAATATCCCCAAAAAATCCTCAGAATGTTGCAGACAAAATGTTCTGCGTTTGTTAACATATCATATTACAAAAATGTTTTTTATGAAAAATTTTATGATGTGATGCAAATAACATCCTGACAACATTTTCAAAATGTTGATGTTCTTCTTTTGTTGTCATGTAACATTGTGGGAATGTTTTATACGGGACCATTCTATCATATTACCTCAACAGAATCCCCAAAACATCCTCAGAATGTTGCAGACAAAATGTTCTACGTTTGTTAAAATATCATATTACAAGAATGTTTTTATTTTTGTTGTGATGCATCAAAAACATCCTGACAACATTTTCAAAATGTTGCTTGTCTTCTTTTGTTGTCATGTAACATTGTGGGAATGTTTTATAGAAGACCATTCTATCATATTACCTCAACAGAATCCCCAAAACATCCTCAGAATGTTGCAGACAAAATGTTCTACGTTTGTTAACATATCATATTACAAGAATGTTTTATGAAAAACGTTTTGTGATGTGATGCATCAAAAACATCCTGACAACATTTACAAAATGTTGCTTTGAGATTGTTCTTCCTTTGTTATCATGTAACATTGTGGGAATGTTTTATAGAAGACCATTCTATCATATTACCTCAACAGCATCCCCAAAACATCCTCAGAATGTTGCAGACAAAATGTTCTACGTTTGTTAACATATCATATTACAAGAATGTTTTATGAAAAATGTTTCATGATGTGATGCATCAATAACATACTGACAACATTTTCAAAATGTTGCTTCGAGATTGTTCTTCCTTTGTTGTCATGTAACATTGTGGGAATGTTTTATAGAAGACCGTTCTATCAAATTACCTCAACAACATCCCCAAAACATCCTCAGAATGTTGCAGACAAAATGTTTTACGTTTGTTAACATATCATATTACAAGAATGTTTAATGAAAAACGTTTTGTGATGTGATGCATCAATAACATCCTGAAAACATTTTCAAAATGTTTAAAAACTTTTTGATTGTTCTTCCTTTGTTATCATGTAACATTGTGGGAATGTTTTATAGAAGACCATTCTATCATATTACCTCAACAGCATCCCCAAAACATCCTCAGAATGTTGCAGACAAAATGTTCTACGTTTGTTAACATATCATATTACAGGAATATTTTATGAAAAACATTTTGTGATGTGATGCATCAATACCATCCTGACAACATTTTCAGTGTTGCTTTGAGATTGTTCTTCCTTTGTTATCATGTAACATTGTGGGAATGTTTTATAGAAGACCATTCTATCATATGTTACCTCAACAACATCCCCAAAACATCCTCGGAATGTTGCACCTAAAATATTCTTCCTTTTTTAACATATAACATTTTAGGAGCATTATTTGACATTATAAACTTCCTTGAAACATTCTTTGAACATTAGATAAAAATGTTTTCTTTAAAACATAATCAGAACTTGTAGGGAATGTTAGCCAATGTTGTGGGAACGTTCCCTGCTAGCTGGGTACGCACGGAGTGGTAAATTGAAGAAAATTGAAGAAATTGAAGAAACTGGTGAGCCTAGTTGGGCTGAACGGCCTGTTCTCGCCATTCATGTTATGTTATGTTAGTGGACGCACTTATTCAGAGCAGCTAGTGTAGATTGCATTCACAATCCAAATTAAGGCCGGATTTTCAAGCTGCAAGTAATGAAGAGAGAACAAAATCAACTTTGGATATAACTTTCAGTATCACATCTTTATTTTAAGCTCAACTACACGTGTTGGGAGATATTTTCAATAACAGCATCGGGTGGAAGTTTAGTAATACAACATGACCCAATTTTCATCCACCATTTTCAGCCAGTTTTCGAATAAAAAAATCCAATATTTTTTTTCTTTGTTGAATGTTTAGTAATATTTTTTCTGTGCAGTGGAACATGTCCATGTGGGATTTTGGGCAAGGATATTGGTTAGAATTCAATAACATTTACTGGAAAATGAACTTGCAAAGTGAAGCATGTAATATTGACCCAGTTTCAGAGAATAACCCATTTAGAAAATGGAATATATATATATATATATATATATATATATATATATATATATATATATAGTTATTTTGATAATATTGAGCAATGCATCTACACCGATAATGCGCCTGTTTGCAATTAATCTGATTGAAGTGGCTTTAATCTTCCACGTGGTGCAAAAGGCAGAGCCAACACAAGGCAATAATAAAAATAAAATAATGTTAATTTATAAATAAGTGTGTTTTTACAACACTTATTGGTCACACTTTACAAGACGTGTTGCTCATAAAGGCTTTATACAGCATGTATAATGCCTTCATAAATGAGACCTAATGTCTTAATAAATCATACATAAGCAAATTTTTTGCTTCGGAAAGGGTGAAATAACACATCCTTATGCAGCATGTATTGCCAGATGTGACAATGACGATGTCACTTAGCTGACAATGTCACCCTTTATTGCATTTAGCCCCTAGCTAAGTGACATTGTCAGTTATGTCACATCTGGCATCACATGCTGAATTAGGATGTTATTTCACCCTTTACAAAGCATGACATTTGCTTACACATGATTTAAGAAGACATTATGCCTCATTTATGAAGGCCTTATACATGCTGTATAAAGCCTTGATGAGAAACACTTCATGTAAAATGTGACCACCTTATTAATACCTGTATGAAAATTTTGTTTTGTTACCCCCTGTTTGAAAGCTGATTTTGAAGCCTACTAATAGCCAACACAATCCATAAATCGCTGTGAAAAAAACTGTCCATTTCCTTGAATTATATTCATGTAATCAATTTACACACAGGGACATTGTAGTTGGGGGAATGTGGGACTGACTACCTGAGGCCCCTGTGTGGGGAGGGGCTCTCGACTGAATAGTTTGTGGAACGAGGCGGGGGATGAAAAGTTTGTTTTTGTTTGCAATTATCCATTTTTAATCAATTAGTGTCCAAACCATATTAATTTTGGCTGAATCAATCAGTTGAGAGACTTAACTTTGCATCCAGAGAAAAAGACAATAGTGGAAGCTGTTCAAGGCCCCTCTCATACTTTGAAAACAGCCCTGGGATTTGTCTCTAGATGTAGTCAACTAGCCGAGCCGAGTGACAGTGACTGCTGATGCTGGAGCACCGTTGTGGAGTGCACTGTAATGTGACAGAGTCATCTGTTTCTCCAGTAAAGGGAAAGTGGAGTATCAAAAAAGAAAAGAAAGAAAGCAAACTGAGAGAAAACAACTGCCGGGTGATTTCTTTGAAAAGAAAGATGTCCACACCAAACACAGTCTGAAGATGCACTCATCCATTCACTGCATTCTCTGGTTCTCTCTGAACCATTTGATCAGGATTCATAATTTTCAAGATCCAGAACTTCTTGTAACAGCAGTGAAAACTGGCAGAATTTCACCAATTTTCCTCTTGCCCACTGGAAGGTCTATTAGAAGGTTATGCAGAGACCAAATTAGCTAAATTAGGACCATTATAGTCAAATGACTGAAGTGGCAATATTACTTTTCTGCTCCTTCCAGCACCACCTTTTGGTCAGTTTCAAAAAAAAAATAAAAAAATTGTGGAGGATACTCAAAACTCATACTAACACAAACATCAAATTTGGTAGCAAAACATTCAAAATCAATGATACTTAATTTTAAATAAACTCCACCCACAGCATTTAAGTGAAGTTTGAGCCAATCATAGCAAAATGGAAGGTAAAATCAAAATTTTAAAAGAGAAACTCTTCTGGTTTGGTGCATAGTTTGGTGATAGTCTTTTCCAAATTTGGTGATGATTGCTAAAAAATTTGTGCAGGAATAGCAAAAATTGTTTTGGACAAAATACAAAACGGCAGAAAATGGACTGAATCTGAAAATCTGAATCTGAAAAAGATGTGGCGTAGATGGGTTGATATAGCTTCATGCACAGAATCCATTAAAAAAAAAAAAACAAAAAAGAAATTATTGCTTCCTCTAACGGTTTGGAAGTTCTGGTCCAAAAGTAAACGTGAATATTGCGCCACCATCTGGCATAATTGGTTTAATGTTTGTTGCCTGAGTAGTCAGTGAGATTTGGATCCTATCTGAAAATGTCTATTTCTACACGACTGTACAAATAGACACATCCACACATGATCAGTAATTAGACAAATAATTAGCGATGGTTTTCCTGGGCTCAAAGTATGGTGTATGGTTAAAAAGGTTGGACTTAATCTTTTAATTAATCATTAGGAGTGTTTTGGGCATAACGTGAAGTCAACCATAAGCCATCAGTGCCATCTCCCATTGCCTTAAAAACCAGATGCCCTTGCCCCTTGGTGAATTGCTATTATAAGGGTGTATTTGCCTAGTAGCAGGAAAGAAAAACTGTACACTGCAGATGAAAGGGTCTGCGAATTGCACAAGTAAATTATTACTTAAAGTATGGAAACCTAAACACAGTGATCTCCAAAAATGAAATAAAAACATTTTTTGAATATTATTCAAAATTGTTTTATTCATACCCAGATGTTAAAAATCATCACAGTGAATTCCCAGGCCTGCATTTGAACTTAACATTACATTACAACTGGTGGATGAAGCAAGCAATTAAAAAAAGATACTAATTCAGGGTCGCAGGTAAAAAGAATAATCACATGCTGGTGAGGAAGGATCGACAGACATTAAAACGAGTGAGAAAAACAGCCAGTGAGAAAGAGACAAAAATAATGTCATTATGATTACGCTACTGCAACCTCTTGAATAATATTGGACAGGAGTGAAAAGAACTTGCTTCTGCCTGGCTGACAATTGAAAGTCAAGTCAGATATAAAAGGAAGAAATTTTGATTGATTATAGACAATGACAACAATGTCGTCCGTTGCTTTTGCTGCTACTATAGGGGCTGTTTTTGAGGTCACTTTGTTTGTCATCCAAACGAAATAATTATAAAGAAATTTCAAATGAATGTCAAGAACGCAAACTGTCATACTATCTGACTGAAATTAGCAGTCAAACTGACCATTAATTTTAGACCAGGTTTTTGTTGGTCAATAGCACGATCGCTTTTTGCAGTCTCAAACCAGCAAAGTGCCATAGATGTGCCTGACCATACCTCATTTTTAGACCAACATGCCCATGGGCGCTAACTTTGGTGCAATTACACTTCCTATTAATGCAAACTGGGCGCTGGATAAGATAATGACAACTACGTCGGTACACTTCTGTCACTCTTTGCGCCACTATGTGCCAAGTGTGAGATAGAGAACATTGTGTATATATGTGTGTGTTTGTGTGGGTGTAAGGCAGTGCAGCAGTGGTTTTTGAACTCGGTCCTGGTGCCCTTGTTAATGCTGGTTTTTGTTCCAACCACAATTACAATCGAATGATTTAATTAAGTGGTTAATTTGACATAATTAGATATATTTCATGTTTAAAGCAGTTATTTAACATCTTAAGTCATATTTTGACATATAAATATCTATAAGTGTGATGAAGAATAGAATAGAAAAGAGCCTCTAGCAAATTGTATTTATATTCTTCTACTAAGAGGCATTAAAATGTAACAAGCAAGAATGTTCAAAATTTTGAGCGAATAATGTATTGAGGAAAAAATAATTACAAGGATGTTTTAAGTAGAGTATTAGCTCAAAAATGGTGAATTCTAACAAATGGGTAAGTCGGCAGACCATGTGCTAAAAACAATAGTCGGATACATGAGCCACTCCCCAAATGATCCACAGGAAGGAGAGTGAGCAAAGAAATGTTGTATGCATTGCTCAACATTAACCCTGGCTAGAAAAATCCTGGCTAAAAAACTTTTCATTTGTGAAAAGTCATGATGCCATGATTGACACAACAAAACAGGCATCAGGCGACTGGAATGCTGATGGCCAGAATGAGTGACCACATTTAGACCATATGTTGGGATGGTCCTGACAGATCGCAGATGTGCTACTCATTCTCAGTGGGGACTATTCTGACGGCACGATTGCACTGAGAAAAAAACATGTGGAGGCGAATTAAAATAGGCTAATTTATCCAAAATCAATGATTGTGCGGAATTCTGTGCAGCTTTTAAGCGGTCTTGCAGGACTGACTCCTCGGACAACCACAGCATTTTCAGGGAATTGGTGGGATTATTATTTCCGCACTTGACAGTACTGGTTGTGCACCTTAAAACAGACTCTATTTGAAAAGCTATTCGAGGACGGTCATGGTGCAAAACCAGCGAAGCTACATAGCCAAAGTATACTCCTTACTGAAACTACATTGACATACTTAGAAAATGGACATTTTGGAATCATGTCTGGTCTATTAATTGCTTTTGGAATGAATTTGTCGGTATGGGCTGGTAGGACAGACTTTCTGCTTTCGTTTGAGGATATTTTAAACAATTCTGCTCCACGATTTGGCATTTGTTACCCTTTCTGTACGTGCCCCTCACCCCACCCCTTTCACCCCTTCCCTTCAACTGAGCCTTCTCTAAGGTAGGGAGTGAGGGGTATGCCAAGTCCCACAATACTAATGGTAAAACGGATTTGAAATTAGATGCCCTCAAATGGAAGCTGTAATCTTGTCCTATCATGCCATACTAGCCAAATCATTCCAAAATCAATCTAAATGTGAGATACTCTGAAAAATTTTAAAGATGTATTTTTTCTATGTATATCAATGTGGTTTCAATCAATCAATCAATCAAAATTTATTTATATAGCACATTTACAAACAGCAATGGCTGAACCAAAGTGCTTTACAGATAAAAGCATAAAAGGCATAAGAATAGAGCAAATGCAGGTGATGGTGACAAAAAATTAAAAGTGGAACAAATTACAGAAAAAAAAAGGCTGATCTCTAATCAAAGGCGAGGGAGAAGAAATGAGTTTTGAGAAGGGACTTAAAAGCTCCCAGGGTCTGGGCTGCTCTGATGTGGGGGGGAAGACAGTTCCAGAGTCTGGGGGCTGCTACAGCGAAGGCTCTGTCACCTCTGGTCTTGAGCCTAGATCAGGGCACCTCCAGGAGCAGTTGGTCGGCTGACCGTAATGCTCTGGAAGGGGTGTAGTGATGCAGGAGTTCAGAGAGGTACGTGGGGGCCAGTCCATGGAGGGATTTATAAACAATGAGCAGGAGTTCAAATGCGGATGGGGAGCCAGTGGAGTGAGGCGAGAACCAGGGTGATGTGCTCATGTTTTTTGGCGCTGGTGAGTAGTCGGGCAGCGGCGTTTTGAACCAGCTGTAGGCGGCGGAGCTGAGACTGATCAATGGCGGTGTACAGGGCATTGCAGTAGTCCAGCCGTGATGTGACTAAGGCATGGATCGCTTTCTCAAAATCACTCTGGGACAGGTAGACCTTGGACTTGGCTAGGGTTCTGAGGTGAAAAAAGCTGTTCCTGACCACTGAGCTTACCTGTTTCTCAAACTTATAGGCACTGTCGAAAATAACACCAAGATTCCTAACAGAGGACCGGATGTTAGAGGCGAGAGGGCCTAGGGCATCGGTGGGGAAGGCCGGAGGGGTTTTGCCAAATATAATAATCTCAGTCTTGCTCTCATTGAGGTTGAGGAAGTTTGCCCTCATCCATGCTTTGATGTCAGCTAGACTCTCGAGCAGTAGTTGTAGTGCAACCTGACTATTAGCCTTTAGAGGGAGATATATCAGGAGATCGTCGGCGTAGCAGTGGAAGGAACCACTACCACTACCTTCAGTACCATGTCCAAGTACTTTTGGCTTTATAGTTTTGCTGCTTTAATGAATACCCAGGTATCAAGCAGCTGTGCTCAAACTTTGACCGGTAGTGTGCATTTGTTCATGTTCAGCCCTGATGTGGTTCGGAGATCAGTGGATAGATGACATTTTGAAACAAAATCAAATAATTCTATGCTTATGTCCATTAAAATTCATGACTACTAAGGATCTAACTCCATTAGGATGTTTACAAAATGAGTTCCACTGGGGCAGGAACCAATCAGAGATGGGTGGATGACATAAAGACATCCTGATGTGCTTGTCATTGTTTTATTGAATGCTTTTTTATGCTGAAATAAAATAATTCTTAAATTTTTCACTGCGAAGTAGTCATATGAATTTGATACCTTCATTGTTTTTTTTTACATTAAAGGGGACCTATTATGCTGATCCTTCTTTTAATACATATAAGTAATGTTATAATGTTGGATGTCCATACTCAACCTCTGTTAATTTTCTAAACACAAGATGCAGGGGTTTTGCTGTAATCCAAGAACGTGATTTCGTAAATGTTATTTCCTCTCTGAACAGCTCGTCCCGAGATCTTCACGAGATCTGGGCAAAACCTGACATCAGGTTATGCTGTCCAATTAATACAGACCTAGCCAGAGCCAATCACGTTAGCTGTTTGTGCTCAGCATTTCACCAAAGACAGCTTTGTCAATGAAGGATAATTCGACGCTGGATACGTGTTTCAGCTGCTTCTCAAACCTGGAGCAGTTGCATCGATCAAGCGCTCGGAGCCACGAGCTGTAAGTAACGATATAACAGCAAATGACATGTAAGTTAAGTTAACGTGTTATGGGTGGCTAGCAGGACTGCTAACGATAGTTGGCACTAACAACCGGCCTCAAACGCAGGCTTTGTAAAATATCTGAAGATAAAGCCCGGATCGGTCGCGACTGTCCGTGACTCACAGACGCAGAAGCAGTAGTAAGTTGCTTTGAATGTGGCTGTAGCACTGCGGCTAACGTAGCCAAGTTATCGATTCACTAGCTCCACATAAGCAACAGTTCACGCTAACTGAACTTTCGGTCTGTAAAACCTGTATTATGTTCATAACATAACCAGAGCTCTCTCTAGCTGTCGCTTAATATCCATAACGCGCCCATTTTCCGCGAGCAAAGCTGGTCATTCCGGCGCAATAAGTAAACCATTACCACGGACAATTTCCGAAAAGGCCGTTTAGCCTGGAGCTTTCACCCCTCCGTCATATACCAGCGCAGAAGTTGTTTGTTACTCCACGATAATGACAAACCACAGTTATGCACACGGACCAGCAGGTCCTTATAGTACACACCGAAGCAGTCCATAAGTTGTTGGTCCACTTTTTGCTGCTCCTCACTGTCCATGTTTCCCTCTAAACTCAGCCCCACCGGATTTCTACGGTCTCTGGTCTACACTTGGGTATGTTGACCCATTCTACAAATGTGTCTATATGGGGTGGATTTTGGCTTTCCCTGAATCCTGTATTGTAGAAATACCGCTATACTCACCACAGCAGCCGTAGGTAGATAGCAAATTCGACCCACTTGAATCAGAAGGGTGGAAACATGGGAAAGGATGGGGGTTCAGGGGTATTAATGAACTGTGCTCACTTTTTCACTTGTTCTTGTTCTAACCATAGAACAAATAGCAATGAAATAAAACAAGCCAATTTTTAAACAACATCTTAAAGAGGACTTTGCTGCTGTGTGGGAACGGAAAGCCTGACGAAGCAACTAAGTCCTGATTAAACAACAAATCCTAGTTGTTTTCATTACACACACATAGGGGATTGGAAGACCATTACTTTTACAGAACAAATGTATGCTTCAGCTGCGCCAAGTATACATTTATGCAGGAGCTATGGCATCCAGCGAACGACAAATCGGTTGCCCGGGCGCCTGGGACAATCAGTTTTTCACGCAGACAAGAAAAAACCAAAAATCAGTTGCCCGTCGAACAACCACTTTTTTTTTTGCGGTACACTCCTATCAAAAATCGCCAACCAATAGAATGCCAGGTTCCGTGTTGACCAATGAAATTATCGCTGCCTCGCTGCAGGCCCATTCGTTTAAAGGATAAGTTCACTATTTTGCACTTTGAGCCCCCTTTCTGGGTTGTCTAGGATGAAATAGAGTGTTTGACACCGAAATTTTAATGATTGGTCCTGTCTCGAGTATTCGGCTCATTTAGAATCGCCCCTGCCATGCTTCAGAATGGCTGGCTACAGGCATTCACAAACCTGTACTTAAAACAACCCTAAACGTTCGTTTTAAAAACTGTGCAACTCACCGAGTGGTTAGTGGTGTTCGTTGATGTTTTAAAAATATATATCGGCGCAAAATATGGTTTCTATCTGTGTTATTTGCTATTGTGGAACTATTTTTTCAGATAACTCACAACCGCGTAATATCAACCGCGAATAGTATCAATGAGCAATGAGTCTTCCAACAGAAGTCAATGGGGTTTACGAAATGCCAAATTAAACACAACAAAAACTGTATTTCGCTACGGCACTTGTTCTGGAACATCAACGAACACCACTAACCACTCAGTGAGTTGCACAGCTTTGAAAACGAACATTGAGGGTTGTTTTAAGGACAGGTTTGTGAATGCCCGTAGCCAGCCATTCTGAAGCATGGCAGAGGCGATGCTGAATGAGCCGAATACTCGAGACAGGACCAATCATCAAAATTTCGGTGTCCAACACTCCATTTCAAACTAGACAACCCAGAAAGGGGGCTCAAAGTGCAAAATAGTGAACTTACCCTTTAACTTCATATAGTCTACCGTGGGGGCGGTGACGTTTACACAGACCCACTCCGAAGATACCGTAGAATCTGTGGCTATGCTGCGAATGCGCGATCGCTTATTAAACTATGTAACTCTGTAGATTATGTAGCCATCTAGCTAGCTTGCTAACGTTAACTATGGAGAATCTTTGTAAATAATCGTCATAATTAAGCTGTGTCATTTGTTTTTGCCCTAACTTCACTAGCTAGTTTGCAGTACCAGTGATTGCTTTTGAGCTAGCTTGCTAGCTAGCCAACGTCCCAAAAATGTGAAAATGCAGTTTGGACGCACGGAAGCTAGCCAAGATAATAAAGTCATGGCCAAATCAAATCATATCGCTTAAACAAGATTTTCCACAGTTAACGTTAGTGTTACAGAGTGGTTTTTAAATCCATAGACTCTCAGCAGAAGGTATAGATCTTTCACCATTATTGTCTTGCAGTTCCCGTAATGTTCACCGTTTTTCCCAAGCTATGCCTGTAATGCAGCTCATAGCAATTTGTATAGAAGTTGCTTCCATGTGAGACAAAGTTGTCCAAGTTTTGAAGCATTTGATTGGACTTGAAGATGCCCATTCAGTTATATGTTAATTGGAACGCTTGCGTTTACTCTCTCTCGATAGTCAGCCTGCCATGGGATGCAATGAGAGCAGGAGATATCCGTGAGGTTGAGAGACCGTTTTGTCTAATGCCTTCATGCTGATGTGGTATATGCAGCCGTGAATGTGCACCTCGGGGCCGTGTTTGTAATTAAAGCCGTGACATATCTTGTCTTTGCCACAGAGGTGCAAATAACAGTCTACTGTATGCATCTGAGGTGGCTGAGTCCGTTACATTAGCTAACTAGATGGCTAAATAATCAACAGAGTATCGTAGTTTAATCAGCGATCGGTCACACAGCATATAGCCAAAGATACTGCAGTGTCTTCGGGAAAGGGTCTGGGAGTCACCGCCCCCAGCCCCCACGGAATGCTACCTCAAGAGCAATCACTGGTACAGCTAACAAGCGAGTTAAATTAGGGCAAAAACAAATGCCGCCACTTAATTAGGATCATCATTTACGAAGATTCTCCATGGTTAACGTTAGCTAGCTAGCTAGCTAGATGGCAACATAATCTACAGAGTAACATAGTTTAATAAGCGATCGCGCATTCGCAGCATAGCAACTCATTCCGCAGAATCTTCAGAGAAGGTCTGTGTAAACGTCACCGCCCCCACGGTAGACTATATGAAGTTAAACGAATGGGCCTGCAGTGAGGCAGCGATAAATTTCATTGGTCAACACGGAACCTGGCATTCTATTGGTTGGCGATTTTTGATAGGAATATACCGCAGAACCATTCCGGACAACCACCATTCCAGACGGGCAACTGATTTTCATTGAAGAGCTTGTCCGCGGACAACCAGTCAAAAAATTGATTTGTTGTTCACTGGCATCGGGCTCCGTCCGTGCGTGCGTGCATGCGTGCATGCGTGTGTGCATGCGTCCGTCAACACATTTTGCTTTATCTCATCAACTATTTCAGTTACAAGCTCCTAATTTTTACTGGACATGCATCTCATGAAGGCCTACAAATGACGTGCCTAAAGGTGACCTTGGCCTATTTTTCAAGGTCACTGGCCTCAAAATATAACCAAAAACTTTGACACTTTCCTTTATCTCTTCAACTATTTCAGTTACAGCCTCCTAATTTTTACTGGACATGCATCTCATAAAGGCCTACAAATGACGTGCCTAAAGGTGAGCTTGGCCTATTTTTTCAACGTCACTGGCCTAAAAAGATCACCAAAAACTTCAACATTTTCCTTTATCTCATCAACGATTTCAGTTACAGGCTCCTAATTTTTACTGGACATGCATCTCATAAAGGCAGACAAATGACGTGCCTAAAAATGACCTTGGCCTATTTTTTCAAGGTCACTGGCCTAAAAATATCACCAAAAACTTTGACATTTTCCTTTATCTCATCAACTATTTCAGTTACAGGTTGTTAATTCTTACTGGACATGCATCTCATAAAGGCCTACAAATGACGTGCCTGAAGGTGACCTTGGCCTATTTTTCAAGGTCACTGGCCTAAAAATATCACCAAAAACTTTGACATTTTCCTTTATCTCATCAACTATTTCAGTTACAGCCTCCTAATTTTTACTGGACATGCATCTCATAAAGGCCATCAAATGATGTGCTTAAAGGTGACCTTGGCCTATTTTTTCAAGGTCACTGGCCTAAACATATCACCAAAATCTTATCAACTGTAATCTTATCAACTATTTCGGTCAGAGGCTTATAATTCTTACCGGACATGCATCTCATAAAGGCCAAAAAATGATGTGTCTTTGGAACTGGAAACATCACAGGCACTCAGGATGCAAACAAATTCTTTGAGATTTTCATCCTTCCGAATAGCAAAATAACAAGGAAATTTCGGCACAGTATTAAAAGACCAAATATGTCATTTTTGCTAACACTGAACATGGTGAAATTGTTTGTTGACGAGTTCTGTTTATTTGACACAAGAAAGGGGTTTTAACCACCACTCTGAAATAACACAATACAGGCTGATAATATTCACCATGTATGTTGCCGTGCGTATTTTTTTCATACCAAACATATTTCACCCATTTCACCTGAGCAAACGGCGGGAGCTTCTTCTAAATTCAGAATAAATTCAACAGCTTAACTGAAAATGATCACTGTATTTTCTGTTGCATTTAATTAATATCAACTACAGCCAAGAGGGTATACTGTTGTGGGGCTATATTTTAATTTTGTTGCGTCTTTGTCTCATAATATTAACTATTTTGTAAATAAAGATGCATATAATTTATTTTGAGTTTGTGGGCCATCGGCCCATGTATAAACATCAATAGACATACATTATTTACAACAAACACATACACACACACACACACACACACACACACACACACACACACACACACACACACACACACACATGCACACTAACACACACACACACACACACACACACACACACACACACAAAAAAACATTCAAATGTGTGGAAACACGTATGAGAAGAAAGAGCATGACAATAAAAATAATAATATTTCAGGCATGAGTATTATTTCTAATATCTAAGGCATGTTTAATAAACCTAGCACAATTTATAAGAACGCTTGTAAATAACGATTTTAATGATGAAAGTAATCATCATCATTCATTATTGAAACAGAGGTGTACAGTATTGTAGTCCTGTTTCAGTAACAGAAATCACTAGTAAAAAGCCTCAAATGATTTAGTGCTGTAAACATTAGCAAGTTCTCTATATTCTTTCATTATTGAAAGAGTGAAATGCTTTTAATAATTATAAAAGTAAAAACAATTCTTACCCACTTTCAGGGGCAAGTGCGTTCCACTTCAATTTCATCTTGCAGTTAAACAGAGAAAAACAAGTAGGGAAGCATAAGCACATCTTTCTTATCTCTGTATGAAATGAAAGATTGGGCGTACCCCTTGGGTCACCCTGCAACCATAGATAATGTTAGTATGTTTGTGCATGTGGGCGCGCGCTCATATATCGTGTGTGTGTGTTTCTGTTCGTGAAAGTGCGTAGGGCTGAATATTAATGTATGTCAGTTTATCAGTGCATGTTTGTGCGTATAAGTTTGTGAGTAAAGTGTGGTAGTCCTCCAAGGCATCTCATACTAAGAGTGTGTGTGAATTTAGCAAACATAAAACACGTGCTTCATAAAAATAACCCAATAACCATGTAAATATAGTTTAAAGAAATTGACGCAAAATGGTTGAGTTTCACAGAATGTGCATTTGAGCTTCAGAGTGAATTGCTCTGCTAACAGAGTGGATTTGAATTATTTACCCCTTGCGCTGGTAAGGCTTTCAGGCAAGGACACAAAAGTTGGCCGCATGTGCCCTCAGTACCTGAGGTGGAAAGTCCAAGTGCAGAATTTTGATGTTCTCCCCTCCATTTTGCTTAACTAAGCTGAACTAAGTGGGTGGCAGGAACACGGGACTGGATTTTTACTTTCTGACCTCAGTGTTTGGATCTCTGTTCTGGCCAGGGGTGCGTTTATCGAAATCACAGATGCTAACTTACATAGTTGGGGCCCTTTGACTGTGAATGGACGAACTATGTAAGCTGCTAACTTAGTTAGCAACTACGCGTTTGGGAAACGCTCCCCAGATCCTTCATGACATTTTCATTTCTAATCCAGAGGAGGGCAGCAGTGAGTTGTTTGTCTTTGTACTGGTATCATTTCTTCATGTTAAACAGAAACCCAGCTCATGTAAGTTTGAAAGACATTTCCGGTTTCATATGGAATCACAGAGTGATTGTTGCATGAGTGCATACTAGCTGTCAAAAGTTTAAAAATATCCACAATTTTCAAGCCGCCAGGGGGAAAAACTGGTGATAAACACCTTTTATTTACGTAAATCTTTGATTCATCAAATGGGAACCTTTTGCCATTATAACAGCTTGGCATATTCATTACTTCATGGCTTATTTCCCCTTTCTATGATTTTGAATGTCCATACAAAACATTTTTGCAGACTTTCCAACATGCGCTGCAGTGGTGTGTTTTTCCTTAATTACTCTGTCCCATTTATTCTAAATAAGTTTGATTTTAGTTTCATGTTCCAGAAAATGGTAATAATGAGATTACCTGTTTATTTTAGCCTAAAATAAACAGGTAATCTCATTATATCCATTTACCAAATATTGCTGGTCTGTTACCGCTAAAATGTATCCAACTGTTCTGTGGAATGGAAAATCTGCACGTTTTTTACTATTAATGTCTCACCGTGCGCCATTTGAGATTATTTTCATTAGTTAAAATTGCTTATATTTCATGAAAAAATCATGCAAAAAAAAAAAAACATTCGAGTGCACTAACAAAGTTAACTTTAAACTGCCGGTTTACCACTGAACATGGAGAAAATTCACAAATGCTTGCAGTACTCCAAGAGTGGAGTTCATTCAATATTATACCATGGTCTGGGTGAATACTCTTTTCTGATTGGCTGGCAGGTGTGGATTAAAACCGTAGAACCGCATAGGTAGTTCGGTCTACGGTAGTTTCACCGTTCAAAGTTCGAAATTCATCCGCTAGCATAACCATACCAACGTTAGAGCACTGGCTGGGTGTAACAGAAA
Source organism: Gymnothorax javanicus (assembly GCA_029692085.1). NCBI lineage: Eukaryota > Metazoa > Chordata > Actinopteri > Anguilliformes > Muraenidae > Gymnothorax > Gymnothorax javanicus. The sequence continues at coordinate 22,034,136 of CM056196.1, read as the reverse complement.
CCTAGTGTGGGTAAAAACACTTCTGGACCAAGTGTTCTCCTAACCCTTGTAAATCTACCCTCAAGGGATGGACACATTCTCCAGAGTCTGATGCGATCGGGTTTATTGCAAGTCGCTCAAAGTGAAAAACAAAACCCAGGCTGGTCTGCACAAACCACAAAGCATTCATTCTTCTTCAATCACCTGACACAGACTGACCACTGACCGTCCGAACCCTCTTATTTATTACCCTTTTGGCACGTTCCTCTAGGTGGGATTGAACGTGACTCTTCCCACCTTATCCAACATTATTACTTTCTGATTGGTTCATTGTCATATAGCAACACTCCACCCTTAGTTACAAGCATGCCATTACATCATGGTGTAAATTCATTTTTGGCCGCCAGGGATGCTCGAAGACTGAATTTTTTCTTCCCAGATCGAGGGTTTACTTGAAGGTCAGTGTGGATGCCCAAGTTGGCTGGATTCGCGGATATTTCCAGAATAAACTGGAGTGAGCCAGCTCATATAATGAAGCTGCTCATTGGTTGACTACCAATATGGTCATTCCGGAAGATTAGCTCATCTAGCCAGCCTTGCTCGGCTTACTAGGGGCTTTCTTATCTTGGTTTTTTGGCAGATTTATGAGTTTTTGTTTCTTCTCAGCTCCATATTCTTACAGCAGTTTTAAGAGGCAACAAGAACCTGGCTGAGTTCTCTAACTGTGATTATAGTAACACGCTGAATTTAGAACATTTTGGGATATTTTTCCCACCACACTAGCTACTCATTTATTTCCAGGAAATTTAGCTGCGTCAGATAAGTTACGTCCTGCAGGGCGGTTAACAATAGGTGCTCCAGCGATAATGACCGTAAATATTAATGCAGCGAAATAATCACGCGTTATTCATTAAACAATTGTAATTGTGTACGGTTACAAAGGAAGCTAACGTGTCCACTTCATGTATCTGCAACTGCTGACAATTCACAAGCTACAAGCTCTGACAACAGACTGATTTCAGATCGCTGGCTCTATGGAAACCGTCATAAGTTCATTGTAATTGTGGGTAGCAAGTTAGCAACAGTCTGCATAATGGTGCATAATGTTGTGTTAAGCAAAATCTCTGTTTCAGCGGGAATCCGTTACCAAATCGTTAGCTGGTAAAAGGATGATAGATTTTTTTGCTCACGCTTTCTCCATGAAGGTAAGCTGAACTAAGTTAGCTGGTTCTGTTTAGCTTGGCCTATAGTACTGGCTATGAGAAGGCGCAGCGCCTGTTTAATGATTACAACAACTTGTTTTTTTAAGTGCAAAACTTTGACCGAAAATTTCTGAATGCTTTGATTTGATATTGCTGGCAAATCACCATGGTATAAGCGGGATAATCACCTCATAGGTGTGCATTACACGGTTTTAAGGCACTTTGCGGAGGCGGCCACTCCGCATCGTGCCGTAAAACCATGTAATGCACACGAACGAGTTGATTATCCCTTACATACTCTAGCATGGGTGTCGAAAGGAAGTGACCTCCACATCATGATCGCTACGCAAATCTGGCCCAACTCTTGTGAATTATAGCTTCTGATCAAACGCAAACCCAAGACCCATTTTTTTTTATTGCTTTTCCAAGTATCACTTTTTTCCAAGTGAGTGTCCTCAAGTGTTTATAAATATTACCTCCAGTGGCAGCACAGTTGCCTTGCATTTAGTCCAGTGTCCCCTCTGCATGAAGTTTGAAGTTTCTTGCTGCGCTTGAGTGGCTTTCCTCGGGATATTCCATGGATGTATTATATGAACTGGATACTGAACCGAAAATGGCTGCCCATTCATTTCAATGGAAATTGCTCAGAGGCGCAGCACCAATAGGTCCATGCACAGCACGCTGACATGGGGCCTTATGTCCGGAGTCACGCGGACATGCGCTGTGAGACTTTTCGCTCACACATGCGTAGTGTGGGGCTCATGAACGCGCTGACGCCTGCGGTATCTATGTCAACTGTCCACGCCTGAAGCACTCCCACACAGGACGCGTGTTCACGACCAATATTCTCCGAAAATATAGCTAATTATGTCCACTGCGAAAACCATGCAATAGCTCTGTACTGGCAAACATAGCACTCGGTGAAAGCTTAAACATAGTTTGGAAAAGCAGTTTATATACCTAATAGGGATATAAACTGTTGATAAACTATTTTTATTTAACAGGGAAATAAAATTATTCACTTCGTCGCAAAAAATGTCAGCAAAACAGTTGACTTGCTGCTCTATAAGACGACAATTCAATCTCATTTTCCACGCAATTCAAAGCTAAATGTATTCGTAGAAAGTGAAACTTTTCGTGCTTGTTAGCTTGCAACCTCCTCTATTCTAAATGGATTCAAGACGATAACCCAACCGTGCAAAGCACTGCCCGTGCTTTATGAACTAATACGTTTTAAATTAGATGATGTCAGTTAAAGTATTTGGCCAATTCTGACAAGCAAAATTACTTAAAGCGTGCGTATGCTCAAAGCTCATTAAATCCATTCATTCTCTTTATTGCCTCTTCCCTACCAGAGTCGCAGGGGATCTGGAGCCCATCTCAGCTGACTCTGGGCGAAAGGCAGGGACCCACCCTGGACAGCTTGCCAATCCATCGCAAGGTACACACACCATTCATTAAATCCATTCATGAAAACTTTTTTTCATCAAATAGCCTATATGTCCACAGAATGGATACAATTTCAGTGTTTTCTGCCTAATAGCAGTTTTTACTATCAATAAAGTATTGGCCTTTGGACACGTTTTATCCTCCTATTGTTGAAGTTAACATACGCAGTAACATAGCTGCTGCCGTGATACGCTATTACCACGTTTATCAGCACTAGAATTTAAACTTTAAATTTTCTTGATTAAATGCACGCTTGACCTTTTTTACACATCCGAATGTCTCTCTGGGTACTCAAACATCAAGGTAAGCTGGAAAAAAGTGCTGATTTTATTTGATATTAGTTGAGTTTGAATACGGGATTCTTTCCTTCCCCTTATAAAGGATTATTAAATTCGGAAGTCCTCACATAATCAGCAGCCCAGCAATAAAATACAGATAGAGTTGATCTTTGTTTCGTTTTCATCTGTTTCTTTCTTCTGGGACACTCGTATTTTCTCTGCGCAGATAGAGTTCTATTTCAGTCCTTCCAGTCCGCCAGAGGCAGTCAACAGACTAGTGGAATTCCCCGTGCGCTCGTGCATTGGTCAAGAAATGTATAAACTTATGTCATCACATGACCATGCTACCGCGAAGCACAGTATAAATACCATTACGCAGGGCATGACGGTCTCTTTCTCATTCTCGCCTGGTCTTGAGATTTTGCATTAAGCATTGCTACCGAATTGGAATATTGAGACTTGTGCAGCCACACGGAGTAGCTGATTGCCCTCCCAGGCTGTGTCTCGATTGATTCTCCTCAAGTTATGTGAGTACTGAGTTGAGTGCCCGTGTTATCGGCTCCACTCACTCATTTCTTATTCTTTCTCGGATTGTGAGTGTTCCGTATTGGCACCATTCCACGGCATTGTTTTTTCAGTGAGTGTCTGTGCGTTCGGCTCCACTCGATTTTTTCCATTTGGAATTAGCTTTACCAAAGAGTTTCTGTTGTGCCGCTATGTAGTTCCACCCTTTGGTGAGTATTTATGTTCTCGTGTCTCTTGAGTGTCCGCATGTTTTTTCTCCATGCATAGTCGCATACCTCTGGCGATATCGGTGTTGCTCTGCTGTCGTTAGATTGCCTAGCCAAACGCCTGTGTCTTTACGTTACCCACCGCTTAGGTGACTTTCGCGCCTGAGGCTACTGAGCGCCCGTGTCTGACCGGCCCCACTCACACTGAACAAGCACAGCTATTGTTGACGGCTACCCGCTTGTATCACTTTAGTGGCGCTATACCTGATAGCTATCCACTAACAAGAGCAGCTATTGTTGACGGCTACCGCTCACAGTCACTTTAGTGGCGCTATACTTGATAGCTACCCACTAACTGAGTCTGAACCACCTCACCATGGAGTCTGTCTGGTGTGTTCAGTGTCACACTGCTATGAATGTGCTGGATAAACATAATTGTTGGCCATCATGTCTGGGCGTCATCCACTTGCGTGAGGTGCTGACCAACCCATGCCCAGCCTGTAGTCTGATGCCCTTAGAAATGCGCTGCCGGCATCTAGCTGAGCTGGATCCAGACTCTGATACAACTCTTCCCCCTTCAGGGGTGAGTGTTGACGACAAGAAAAGAAAAACTGCTGAGCCACTTAGTGGTAAAGCGAAGAAGAAGAAATCCTCGTCAGACATGGCTCGCAAAATAGCTGAGCTGTCATCTAGTGTCGAGCACTTACAAGCCTTGCTGTCTGCCCATCCAGCTCTTCCTGACAGGCTACTGAGTAGTGAGGGGCAGCATGTTCCACCCTCAGCTCTGTCACAACTCGGCACAGCCTCATTCACCCAGCCAGATTCAGATGATGTATCAGTTGTTGCCACTGAGTCCCTGTTCAATGTCGACTCAGGCAGCAATTACGGTGAGGTGGGGCGCCTGCTGATTGTAAGGAGGAGCGTCCTCCTCCTCCTCGCTCACTCAGTGGGAGTGGGTCAGAAGCCCAGAGCTCTGCATCAGCATGAAGCTCTTTGGCAGTCTCCATTCAGAACACACTTAAGGTAGATTTAGCTCATCTTAAGCTGGACATTCCACAGGCTACATCAGGAACTTCTAATCTCTTGCGCCGCCCTGCAGGCGCCTCTGATGAGCTATGTATGCCAAATTGTCTGGACTTTACTGGTGTCCTCACTGAAGCATTCGGAATGGCTAGGGCATCCAGACCTGACCGCACTATTCGTGCGCTGGCAGCAATAGTAGAACCTGACAGCGTCGGGCTTGGGAGAATGCCCACAGTGGAGTTACGCTACAGTGAATGAATTGATGGACGCCTCTCTTCAGGCCCTTGGTGCCATCGTCAATGAATGTGGGCGGGCCCTTGGTCTCTTGGTACAGGCACGGAGGCAGGTGTGGTTGGCGCAGTCCCCACTACCGAAGCCCTGTCGAAATAGCTTGAGGGCCTTACCCTTACCGCCAGGGCAAATCTTTGGGCCTGCAGCTCAAGTAGCTCTTGAACACCGCGTGCTTGTTTTGGAGACTCGTAATCGTCTTATTGGACCTCAGCCTGTCTCTATGCGCCCCACTCAGGCTCCTCAATCACGGCGTCGGGGGCACACCTTTCACCATCAGGCTGCTCCCTATCGGGCCCCTTTCTCGTGCCCTGCTCAGCCTCGTCCCCCTGCTCCCCGGGGACACGCACCGGATCACAGGCAGACTTCCAGTCGCCAGGAGCCACAGTCCTTCAGGCCATCAGGGGCTCAATTTCGTCAGCCCCCCCCCAAACATACCAAAACCGCTGTCCCTCGTTGCTGACTCCTTCGGGTCGATGGCGGGCCGGTTTACAAGGTCCAATCTTAACCGCTGGGGAGAGATAACCTCAAATCGCTGGCTCCTGCACACGCTTTCAGAGGGATATCATCTCCAGTTCCACAATCGACCCCCACTACATTCCATCGTGCGACCCACAGTGGTCCGCAACCCCAGACAGACATATGCTCTTCAATTAGAAATTCTCGAGCTCTTAGAGAAAGGCGCAATAGAACATATAGACCTGCAGGCTCATCCGGACGGGTTCTACTCCACTTACTTCCTTGTCAGGAAGAAGGAAGGCAGGTTCAGGCCCATTCTGGATTTGAGGGGGCTGAACTGTTATCTCAAACACTTGCCCTTTCGCATGTTGCGCATCAAGGATGTCACACAAGCAGTGACACCGAATGCATGGTTCACATCAGTGGACCTGAAGGATACTTTCACGTGCCCATTGCCCGAGAACATCGCCGCTTCCTCAGGTTTGCCTTTCAGGGGAGAGTGTACCAATATTGCGTCCTGCTGTTTGGCCTCTCTCTCGCTCCTCGTGTCTTCACACGATGTGTGCAGATCGCCCTGGATCCCTTGCAACGCCATGGGTTGCTAGTGCTGCCTTATCTCGATGACTGGCTGCTGATTGCACACTCTGCTACCCAAGTAGCGAAGGATACTGTCCAGCTGCTAAATCACGTGACCGCCTTAGGCTTTACCGTAAATTGGGCAAAGAGTTCCATCATTCCCTCCCAGTCGATAGAGTTTATAGGGATTAACCTGGACTTCAGGCAGATGTTAGCCTCCCTCACTCCAACCAGACAGCGTGCAATCAAAGGCACCCTGGCACTGCTCCGCAGGGGCCAGCACTTGCCATTTGTGACACTGCTTCGCCTTGCAGGACTTCTAGCTGCAGCAACATCAGTTGTGAAACTTGGCCTCCTTCATCTGCACCCCTTTCAGCGCTGGCTGAAGTCCAAACGGCTCTCACCAGTGCAGCACAGGTACAGACTCGTACACATTTCACGAGTTGTGTGAGGGCACTGCTGCCATGGCAACACAGTCGTCTGTCCTGTGGAGTGCCATTAGGTCCCCTGCCAGCACGACGGGAAGTGGTAACGACAGACGCGTCTCTAACAGGATGGGGGCGTCTGGAAACACCAAGGAATACAGGGCACCTGGGGGCCGGACCTTTGCTCATGGCACATAAATCTGTTGGAGCTGATGGCTGCGTGGCTCACACTTCATCACTTCAAGGCCAACCTGAAGGGGGCGCATGTGCTGATTCGGACCGACAACACCTCAGTGGTGTTCTTTATCAACCACCAGGGGGGAATACGGTCTGGTCAGTGTCTGGCCCTGACACAGAAGCTTCTCATCTGGGCGGACAGCCATCTGCTGTCTCTCAGAGCAGCTCATATTCCAGGGATTGCGAACTGCACAGCAGACATTCTCTTACGGGGAGGTCTGCGTGCAGGAGACTGGTGTCTGAACAGGGAAGTGGCTCAGATGCTGTGGAGGACATATGGCAGAGCAGAAGTAGATCTGTTCACCACCCAGCAGTCGTCACAGTGCCCGTCTTGGTTTGCGGAGGCGGACGAGCCAGAGTCACTGGGCCAGGATGCCCTTGCCCAGGAGTGGCCCAACCACCTGCTTTATGCCTTCCCTCCTCCCTCCCTCGTCTGGATGACTCTAACTCGCATACGGGAGACGGACTGCCGAGTCCTGTTGATTGCCCCTCACCAACCGTCCAAACTGTGGTTTCCTCTGCTGCTGTCCCTGGTGGCAGCCCAACCCTGTCCCCTGCCATGCAGACACGATCTACTGTCCCAAATGCAAGGGGCACTTTGGCGTCCCCACCCAGAGAGGTTGAACCTTTGGGTGTGGCCACTGGATCGGAGCGGCAGCTTATGGATTGTTCACAAGGGGCCCGTGCCGCGTCCACACGCAGCATGTATAACAACAAGTGGAAACTTTTTTCTACATGGTGTTCAGATCGTTCCCTGGACCCACAATCTTGTCCTGTGTCTCAAGTGCTGGAATATCTTCAAGGTTTGCTGGATTCTGGTAAATCTCCAGCCACAATAAAGGTTTATGTGGCAGCTATTGCAGCCCATCATGACTTCGTTGAGGGCATGTCTTTGGGTGTGCATAGGCTAATTACAGCCTTTCTTAAAGGTGCTTTCCGTCTCCGCCCACCAAGCCGTGTGAGAAGTCCACAATGGGATTTGCTCCTTGTTTTGAATGGCTTATGTGGAGCTTCCTTTGAGCCACTGGAAACGTGACATTAAATGGCTGTCATATAAAGCTGCTTTCTTGTTGGCCATAACATCTGCTAAACGGGTAGGTGAAATTCATGCCCTGTCAGTTAGTCCTCAGTGCATGCATTGGCAGTGCTTTAAGTGGGCTGGTATGCACCGGTACGGAGTACCGGCACTTCTAGATTTTAGACCCTGCTGTACCTGCTGTACTTTTTACGGCGTACTGGGACTTCTCACGAGCTCGTAGTACCCTGTCCTGTTCTATTTTTCTCTTGGCGATTCATGATCCAATGGCTATACTACATTACCCACGGTGCACTAGAGCGCGCCGCACGCCTGTCCCTTTACTCGCGAGACGTTCACTCGCAAGGAGATCTCGCGAAGTCGAGTCTTCTCACGAAAAGGATGTGAAGAAGAAGAAGAAGAAGTCTCACGGAAGTTGAACGTACTAGAGGCGATGCGTCAGCTGCTCCAAAGGAATGCTCAATCCTCACCTTTCAGTGCTAAATGAACTAAACCTGACGCAGTTTACTTTTCTTGATTAGAAAGTTTCTCAGACTAATTGGTAGAACGACAATCAAATTTATTTTTGATAGCATTGTTATACATTGCTTCACAAAATTATGAGGCGTTTCTTTTGCACATAAATAAATGACGACGTAAAAAATAGCAGCATGTCTTCATAAATTCTGTGGTCGAGTGGCTCGCGAAAGGCGCAAAACAGCGCGCGAGGCTCATTAAGCAACAAGCTATAAAACGTGCCAAACATTGCCTTCTACATTGAGCAATTAAGAATGTAGAAAAGAATGGATTCTCGTCACGTAGGGCTAAATGAGCCTCGCAGACCAATCCACATGGCGCCTCACGAGCCAGCTGAGCACAGAATTTTCCAACCCATGAGTAAAGAAAAGCGCGAGAAATCCAAGTGCGTGAGAGTTGACAGGTGTGCATCATTAATGAAAATTGGCCACACCTGATAATCTTGAGAGTTTTTGGAGTTTCTGCAATGGTAATTTAAATGACTCATTGAAAACAGGGCAAGAATTATTTGTGCTCATACTAACTTAGTGCGGCTCAAGGAGGTGTTCCCTGCACTGAACCTCCACTCAGAAAGGGACACTAATTTCAGAGTGAGTGAGGCCTCTGAAAGCAAATGAGTGTTCGGGCAGGCTTTCCCAAACTCGGTCCTGGGGCCTCCCTGTGTATGCTGGTTTTTGTCCCAACCATAATTGCCATCATAGGACTTTAACGAGCTGTTAATTTGTCCAAATTGGATGCATTTTGTGTTTAAATATGTTATTTGCTGTTTCAAGCCAAATTTAAATAGAAATATCCATTTGTGCCATGAAGAATAAAAGACCCTTGCATACAAAGTTTTTTTTTTTTTTTTTTTTTTTTTTCCTGTGTGGCAAGCAATTTCAGGTAATAACATTTTCAAACAGATCAAATCAGGTACTGAGAAAATCAGTAACCTCCAAATTAGGTTGCTGAAGACAGGTGATTAGAGTTCTTTCAAAATTATTTGCTTGCACTCAATCACAAAAACATAAAATAAAACAGGTTTGACTCTGTCATTTGCTTGTTTAGTAAATTGTTGGTTTTTGCCACCATGTGCCCACAGTTTCACCAATTAGGAACCCATTGATTTTTTTTCCTTTGATTGGGTACATTTTTCCCTCTTTTTATGTAGTTGTTACTCATATATTGCAATGTGGATGCAGAATTTATTCCTCACTGTTTGTGTGCATATCTGTCAAAATACTGCTTGTCAAGAGAGGATAAATTGCTGCTCTGAACAAAAATGCACCTAATTAAGACAAATTAACAGCTTGTTAAAATCCTATGATTGCAAACCAGGGTGGAGCAAAAACCAGCATACACAGGGAGGCCCCAGGATCGAGTTTGGGAACCCCTGTGTTAGGGCAAGCTCTGACTCATTTAGTATAACCTGACACTAACTAAGTTTTCGTAGGCTACTCACTCACACTCAATTAGTGTGTGTCGTTTCTGAATACGAGCCCATGTTTGCGTCAGATACCTAAAATTCTGGGTTGATTGCAGTGCAGTGCCTGCTGAAAATTGTGGTCTTTTTCAGCGTGTTTTGGTGTCCTGGATTCACGGTTGAAATTGTGCACTTATAATGATAACTTAGGCTACATTCAGCATACATACAGCAGGCAAATGTGGCCCAAATTTGATTTTTTTGCCCATATGTGACCTGTATCCGATCTGTTTAAGACAGTTTGAACAGCACAAATCCGATTTTTTTAAATCTGACCCAGGCCACTTTCATATGTGGTCCTAAATCCGATATGTAACTGATATTTTGCAATGCGACTGCTGTCTGAACAGCCAGGTCGCATTTATCTGACCTTTACGTCATTATTTGTCTGTAATGGTACTGACTTCGGTTGTAGATAAACTTTATCAGTGCCACACACGCACTGAGACAAGATGCCTCCATATTTACTTCCGTAGACAAATAGTGCGTGCCTGCGTGGTCACGTTTTACCTCAGGACCTCTTTTGCGCATGCGGGTCACTTCAGGGTCGCATTCAGTTCATACTCAAAACTGATACAAGTCGCATATAATGTGTAACATGAACGAGCAAACAAAAAAATCGGATTCTTCAAAAAATCTGAATTGTGCATCAAGACCTGCTGTCTGAACGTAGCCTTAGTTTAACATTCCCCGCTTTTGCCCCATCTTTGAATTTTATCAAATGGATTCATAAGTGTCGCAATTTTCAGTCACATTCTCTGTGTCGTTTACCTGTCAAAACTGCCTCTGATTTGCTAAAAGGTAAGTAAAGACTCTTTACAAACCCATATAGACTATTAGTATATGTTCTTTCCTACATTTGTGCTGATTTTTGAGAGGATCCTGCACTCAGCCACGGAGTTCTAGCTCCAGCAGGATCTGGTTCCCATGTGGCTAAATAGCAGTTTCATCAACAAATCTTGGATATTCCACCAAAAAAATGAAGAATTGACTGGATTGTCAATTGATTAGTAATCAAGTAATTAATCTGTTAAATTAAGATTAAAGCAGTGGACGAAAACTGCCCTAAATTGGCCTACTTAAATGCCATAGCACCCTTAATATTTGTCCTATGTTAAAACTTCAAAGATCGTTTTGAAGGTCTTTTCAAGCTCTTTCAAACCGTATCAAATGCTTTGCAATCCCCTGGATCTGTCTTTTTTTCTTACGTACCTATTACAGGACGATTTTTCTTAAAATCAGCATCGTGTTCTAGTATTTGAATGTATCACTTAATGATCTGCTGGTACCGACCGCCCACCGCCTAATTTACCTGCCTACAGTTGAAAAGGGGGAGTACCGGCACTTCTTTTTTCCACTTAAAGCACTGTGTGTTGGGGCCCTGAGAACAGTTTTGTCACCTTGTGGCCAAATCCTGCCTTTCTACCTAAGGTCATATTACCCCAGTTTGTGAATAGGCCTTTTTCTCTGTCTGCGCTCAATTCAGCGCCTGAACCTAGCCATAGGGCCTTGTGCCCTGTTCGTGCTTTACGTCAGTATGTTTCTGTCACTGCGCCCTGGCGGGCCTCAGACCAACTGTTTGTTTGCTTTGGAGGAAGAAACCATGGTGCAGCTCTTTCCAAGCAAAGACTTTCCCACTGGGTCACAGAAGCCATCTCTGTTACTTACCAGCAACAGGGGCGGACAGCTCCTGCATCCCTGAAAGGGCACTCAACTCCAGCTGTAGCAGCATTTTCGGCAGCATTGCGGGGTTCTCCTTTGTCTGATGTCTGTTCGGCTGCAACATGGTCTTCTCCGAGCACGTTTACAAGGCTTTACAGTCTGAATGTGGCATCACCCTCACTGACACACAAGGTTGTGCTTCCAACTGTCTTGCCTGAGTCTGAGAAGACTTCATCGTGACACGGTTTGCATACGTCTTCCACTAGTCTATCGACTGCCTCTGGCGGTCTGGAAGGACTGAAATAGAACGCTGGTTACGTATGTAACTGTGGTTCTATGAAGGAGTGGAAGACCGCCAGAGTCTCTGGTCACTCGGAAGGGCAAGAATGTCCATTGAGACCGTCATGCCCCGCGTAATGGTATTTATACTGTACTTCGCGGTGGCATGGTCATGTGATGACATAAGTTTATACATTTCTCGACCAATGCGCGAGCGCACGGGGAATTCCACTAGTCTATCGACTGCCTCTGGCGGTCTTCCACTCCTTCATAGAACCACGGTTACATACCTAACCAGCGTTCAGCCGCATCAGCCAATCTCTGCAGCATCACTCCCGTACACTGATGCTGCTCACTAACAGTGTGTTGTTCACATCTCAACTTGTCCAGCGTTTCCAACCCACTCAACACTTCTAAGTTCTAACTTCTAAGTTTGGTGCATGCATAAAATAACAGATACTTCGTACTCTTATCTTAAAAAGATGCTGAAAAGTTATGACATCAAGTATATGCTCATCTGCAACTGTTTTAATAATTAAGAATGTGCATGCAATGGTAAATAAATGATTAGCTGTGCAGTTTTTGTGCTGAATTTATACCGTGCTGAAAGTGCACATTTCGAAGTAGTCAATGCTACTTAGCTAGCTATGTAGCCAGCATATAATACATGAAGCAGCAAAACACAGTACCGTGAATCGATGTAAATGAGAATATACAACTCATTTTAGGTGCATCTTGAACATTTTAATGGGAAAAAGCAAAGTAAATGTTAGCGACATGCACAGTTATAGGATGTCACCTTCAATAGTTACCGAATACATGCTCGTTATCAAACCTTAATTTACGAACAGCCTTTGCTACCTCACCGTATATTCTGCAACGTTACATAAAAGATGGGTGAAGCAGTCAAGACGCTGCATAACAAAGCCATTTATCAGGTGTCGTTACACCTGCTCACTTTACCGACTTGGTAATAATGTAAGCCGACTGTGTGGAATAATACAAAACATCTTTTGCATTCTTATCATCTTATTTTCATCAGTATTATTATCAAAACATCTTTTGTATTATTATTATCTTTTACTGCTTAAAACATCTTTTATGTCAATACCCCAAAGCTTATAAACCTATTTACCCAGAATGTGTGTCTGTGTGTGAGAGGAACTGTACAGAGGACCAAGGTCAAGAGTGGCTCAGGAATGCACAGTTTCTGCCAAGAAAGAAAACGCCCTAAGCGCAGTCCAAAGTGCCATCAGGTATCCCGTAACCGCCTCTCAGTGACCTGTCCAAAGTAGACTGGACAATACTATGAAGAAAGGTGGGAGCTGATTAGACTACGGTTATTGACAGATCTACAGCCAATTGATGTACAGCTAAAGGACTGTGGATTATAAGAACTGATGCCGGCAACGCCTGGCAGAGCAAGAGCCAAACTGTGGCCAAGAACATCCCTCTGTTACAGTTTGTAATTTTTACTCTTTGTCTGTTATAAATTTACTATATTTCAATCACAATCTGGTCAAGTATTTATTTCAATTGTCTTCCACCCTTAACGAACACCACCGGGTAACAAGAGGTAATTTCCCCACAACTGCAAGGAATCTCCTGACCAGCAGAGAACCGCAGCTGCTGCATTGCTTACGAGAACGCGCTCAGAGACAAGGTCCCCTTGATGTCCACGTATTCTGGATTAAAATAAAGAATTTTGTCACTGCCGTAGAAAAGGGCACCAATGATTTAAAAGAGAAAAATCAACAGATTATATATTGATCATTTGTGGTAGTCAAAAAAATTTATTCACGGATTTATCAGTCTTTTTCAATTGTTCCCTATGGAAAAATTTCTTTTTGGCCCCCGTGGCATCCCGTGACTTGCAATATCGGCTTGACCGCTAAGCCCTTGGTGTGCGTCTCAGCCCTGGTTCAGTACCCAGTTCTTATAATACATCCATGGAATACTCCGGCTCAGTCTAATGGCGTTCATTACAGGAACCCTTCTGCTATTGCTCTTGTCCAATGTCCGTAAGTAACTGGAATGGGTAAAATGCAGGGGAAATATTGTCTCACAGGATTCAGTAACTGTAGATCTTACCTTATCATTTTGATAATTTTTGAAAAACAGTCGATGTCATTAACCAGGAAATGTTATATTAAATAGTCTATGAATATTCGTGAGATCAGGTTTGCCTCTGATATGGTAATTTGATTTTAACACGGGCCTTCATCTCCCCCAGCGAATCCAAAGGTAAGCTCTTAAATAATAGTGTGACATCCAATTTGAATTTTAACCTGCTATATGGCCTTATGGTACCTTAGTGTGCTTTTGCTACCAAACCAGCCGGGCTATATCCCTCAAGAAAAAGAAGTTTATTCAAGTGTGCTATTAGTGCACTTCTTCTAAACTGAAAAATAAGAGAGGATACTTTCAGTTTACTTTTGATGTACTTCTCAGAGATATACTTAGCAAAGTAATACTCAAGTATACTTAGCTTATACTGAAAAGTACACAGAAAAGTCTGAGTATATTTGGCTTATACAACTTATACCTAAACATTTGATCGAGATATACTCAAGAAAAGTATAATAAAGCATTAAAATATTCATGCCTACTGTTCAAGTATACTTGGCTTGCAGTTAGGCTACTATCAAAAGAATAAGCACATTAAAATATTTTTTACCAAACATATTTACTTCTTTGAAGTTTACTGCAGTATAGTTTTGCTCAGTTTTCACTATCTCATGAACTTACATATTCCACATGTAAGTTTGCAGTAACAAGTCAGCTTTGGGGTAGCATAGCAGAGTAAATAGCACATGGGTGGAGCTCAACTTGATTTTTATGCAGTGTTATTAACTCACACAGAAACAGATAAACATTTATTTGAGAACAAATCTGACAATTCTTCCAGTATTGACGGACTTGATACATACCCTTACAAAAAAGAAGTATATTTGAGTATACTACTAGTATACCTCTTTTAAACTAAAAAAAAAAAAAAAAAAAAAAAGGGAAAGTATACTTTGGGTTTACTTTTTATGAACTAAATAAAGATGTACTTAACAAAATTATACTAAGGTGTACTTGGCATAAACTGAAACGCATTTAGCTACCATAACAAAAAAAGAAGCATGCTTCAAGTTTATGCAAAGCAAACATAAAGTACACATCTAGTTTACATCTAAGTTTTATTTTGTCCAGCGAGAACACCACAACTGAACTTTTGAGTATACTGTGACTTCACTAATTGCATACTTCTAGCATACTTTTCAGTTTATGAAAGTATACATAAAAGCACAACCATAATTCCGAAATAGTTGGGACAAAATGTAAATTGTGAATAAAATCAAAATGCAGTGACTTTCAGATCACATGAGCCCATTTGTTATTTACAATAGAACATAGATAACATTTCAAATGTTGAAACTGAGACATTTTCCATTTTTATCTACAAAATGAGCTTATTTCAAATTTTCTGGCTGCAACAGATCTCAAAAAAGTTGGGACATAGGCGAAAAAGGGCTGACAAAGCAATTAATACATAAGAGAATAAGCTGAAAGAACATTTAGCAAGTAATTAAGTTAACTGGCATCAGGTGTGTAACATGATTGGCTATAAAAGGGATGTCTTAGAGAGGCTGAGTCTCTCAGAAGTAAAGATGGCCAGAGGCTCTCCAACCTGTGAAGGCTTGCGTAAAAAAATTGTGGAATTCTTTAAAAACAATGTTCCTCAACATCAAATTGCAAAGGCTTTGAAGGTCTCATCATCGATAGTGCATAACATCATCAAAAGATTCAGAGAAACTGGAAAACTCTCTGAGCGTAAGGGACAAGGCTGAAGACCTTTAATGGATGCCTGTGATCTTCAGGCCCTCAGATGCCACTGCATCACTCTGTCATTGACATTACTAATTGGGCCCAGGAATACTTCAAGAAACCACTGTCTGTAAACACAGTCCGCCGTGCCATCCACAGATGCCACCTAAAACTCTATCATGCAAAAAGGAAGCCATGGTTGAGCATGATCCAGAAGTGCCGCCATATTCTGTGGGCCAAGGCTCATTCAAAATGGACTGCAGCAAGGTGGCAAAGTGTACTGTGGTCAGACGAGTCCAAATTTGACATTCTTGTTGGAAATTATCGGCATTGTGTCCTCCGGGCTAAAGAGAAGAAAGACCACCCCTCCTGTTATCTGCGTTCAGTTCAAAAGCCGGCATCCCTGATGGTATGGGGATGCATTAGTGCATATGGTGTGGGACACTTGCATGTTTTAAAAAGCACCATGAATGCTGAAAGGTATATAAAGGTTTTAGAGCAACATATGCTCCCCTCCAGATGACATCTATTCCAGGGAAGGTTTTGTGTATTTTAGCAGGACAATGCAAAACCACATACTGCAGCTATAACAACAGCATGGCTTCGGGCTTCGTAGTAGAGGAGTCCATGTGCTGAACTGGCCCGCCTGCAGTCCTGATTTTTCACCGATTGAGAACATTTGGCGCATAATTTAAAGAAAAGTCTGTCAAAGGAGACCCAAAACTCTCCAGCAGCTGAAAGCCTGTATTAAACAAGAGTGGGATCAAATTCCAATGGCTAAACTCAAGAAACTTGTCTCCTCAATGCCCAGACGCCTCCACTCTGTGTTAAAAAGAAGAGGGGATGCTACACCATGGTTAACAGGCCCCTGTCCCAACTTTTTGAGACCTGTAGCAGCCATCAAATTTGAAGTGAGCTCATTTTTTGGATAAAATTGTAAAATTTCTCAGTTTCAACATCTGCAATGTTATCCCTGTTTTATTGTGAATAAAATACTGGCTGGTGTGATTTGAAAGTCATTACGTTTTGATTTTATTCACAATTTACACTTTGTCCCAACTATTTAGGAATTGGGGTTGTATACTGCAAGTAAACTTACAGATATACTGCTAGTTTACTAGTTATATACTTCTATTAAACTTTTCAGATCATGAAAGTATACTGTGAAGTATACTGCTATTAAACTTGAAGATGAACTACAACTTTGCACAAGTATACTTCTAGTATATTGACACAAGTACATTTGCTACATAAAGTATACTTGGAAAATATACTTGACGTTTACTTAAGTTCACTTGAAAAAATGAACTTGAAGTATATTTCTTTTTTGTAAGGGAAGCTCTGTAATGCACCCAAAAGCACACATTTACTTTTGGTTACTTCAGTGTTTTTCACTCGTGAGCTAGAAGCCCACCTCACTTCCAAATGAACACACGGTATTTACCATACCTCAGTGTATTTTGTAACTGAACTAGCCAGGCTAGACCCACTACACACCCAAATGAACATTTAACTGTACCTCAATGTGCTTCACTGCCGAGCAAGCCTAGCAACTGCTGCATTCCTGACAGAACATAAAAATGAAGGAAGTGTGTGGAGAAACCTTTACTTTCATGAAGACATGCACTATCTAACTGCATACTGGAAAAGTACAACGTCCCACATGCCAGAATTTAATTTATTTTATGTTAGTTCATAAGCCAAATGCCGAAAATATAGGGAGAAATATCATGCGGAGCGCCAAGGTCAAATATTTGGCCTCAAATCCCCCTCATGCCTGTTCTAAGCACCAGGAATAAACATAAAGATAAAATAACATGCACATCTTTCCTTACTGTGAGAGTACCTCCCTAAAGGGAAAATATATCCTTACAGGAGAGTTGCTGCACAAGTGAAACATCTTTCCTTACTTTTAGAGTTCCTGCTTAAAGGGAAGATTTCTCCTACTGAAAAGTTCCTCTATCAATCCGTTATCTGAACCACATCTTCCTCATGTGGGTCACAGGAAGCTTGCTGGAGCTCATCCCAGCTGAATATGGGTAAAAGGCAGGGACACACCTTGGACAGCTTGCCAATCCATTGCAGGACTCGCACACTCATACTCATGCCTACGGACAATTTTTGAGTCTCTAATTATCCTCACATGCATGTCTTCCACAAGGGCCCAGCAGCTGAGTTCTTCCCAATTTCATCTTTCCAGATTAAAAAAATAAAAAAAAAATATTAATAAATTCAAAGCCCACTGGAAAAGGTAACTCATTAATGTCAGACTAAGTGGAGACTCTAAATTTCTCATTGGCTGAAGTGTGTGAGTGAATGATGTGTGCCCTGCAATAGATTAGCGAATTGTCCTGGGTGTGTTTTGCCTCTTGCCGATTGGTTGCTGGGATAGGCTCCAGCTCCTTTGCAACCCTGACCAGAAATAAGAAGGGAAATAATGGATTGATTTACTCTTTCAATACTTGTGCTTTTTGGAAAAAAATGTGTGTTTTTAGAGCGAAACCTTAAAAAACCTTTTTTTTTTTGTTAGTTTTTTTGCATGTGTGAAATAATTGGGATTTTATGATCAGTATAATAGCCAGTCATGGTGAGAGGTAACATTTATTCACTTAGAAACCGCAAATTTTTTTTCAGTAGTTTCTTAGTGCTGAAATTATATAAGTCATACAGTGGGGTGCAAAAATTTGGGCACCCCTGGTTTAAAATCTGTTACAATTAATCTCTTTCTGCGAATTTAAAAGCAAGGTTTCTTTTTATTTTAATTTTTCTGAGTTTTTCAATGATAAGAAAGGAAAAGGGGCCTGTGCAAAAGTTTGGGAACCCTTTTGGATTATTCTTTGTTACCTTTAAAGAAGATGATTACTAAGGCCCAGACCCAGGTGATTTACTTTTAAAGGTTTCAATGAGTCAGGTGAATATAATTCCAGGGTTGAACTATATATTCTGAAGTAACTCTATGACTTCTATAGTATCCGACTGTGGTGGCTGTTGTGTCTGGTGTTAAAAACCAGTTGTCATGGCTTCTGTACTGCCGGTTGCCGAGGTAGGAGGCAGAGTAGTGGTGTCTGTTGGTGTTGTGGTGCATATCAGCTGATCTTCTGTAAGAGAATTTAGACTTTGTCCTTTCAAGCTTTCAGGAAATTCACAAGTCTCTGGAGATCTGGACTTGACCTTTATGCTGTTGTTTTTGATCCAGTTAACAAAGGGTATCAGCCTGTAGTCACAATGCCATGGGTTACCGTTCAGATATACGTTTCTAAGTTTGGGTATCGAGTCAAATATTTCTCCGGGAAGAGTTCTCAGTTTGTTATTTGCCAGCCTGAGTGTACGGAGCTCCTTTAAGTGCTCAAAGTTTTTAGGTTCTAAAGATTCAATCGTGTTATTCTGCAGATCAAGATCTCGTAGATTCCCGAGACCTGTGAAATAGTCACCGGACAGCACAGTGAACTTATTTTGTGAAAGGTCAAGCTTATTAAGTTTTTTTAATGGGCTGAAAACTCCTACAGGAAGGGTACTAAGGTTGTTTCCTTTCAGTGAAAGGTCATTTAGTTTTGGCATTTCTCCAAAAAGCACAGGAGGCAGGCGTGCGATTTGGTTCTCCTGCAGGGTTAAATATTTCATGCTGGGAAGCCCTACAAAAACTTCAGAGGGCAATTCAGTCAAGAGGTTCCTCTCCAAACTTAATGTGTCCAGTTTGTTGTTTCTTGAAAATAAATATGGCGGGATTTCAGCTATCTTATTATCCCGTAAGCCAATCTCTCTGAGATTAGGTAGATCATCGAAGATCTCAGGTGGAATGACCCTGATGTTATTTTCGTACAGCCTTAGCTTTTGTAATTTGCTGAGCTTCGTGAAGAGTGCTCGGGAGATGGTGGTGATGTGATTCTTCGCCAGGTGCAGGAGCGTAAGGTTCTCCAGCTGGTCGAAGACTCCCTCGTCGATCAAACTGATTTGGTTAATGTGAAGTTGGAGGTCTTTCAGGTGTCTCAGGCCGTCAAAGAGGCCCTTCTCCAACTTCTGAATTTGGTTGATTTTTAGAATCATCTTCTCCAGCATCGGCAGGTTCTGAAACACGCCCAAGGGTAATGACGTCAGATTGGTGCGGGAAATTTCAATAGACGTCAGGTTATCCAGGCCTTTAAAGGCATCTATTTCAATGGATACAAGAGGCATTTCCAAGAACTCCACCGTTTCCAGCTGGGGAGTGTTAACAAAGGCTCGGTTGGGGATAATGGAGATCGGACTTCCCAAAAAATACACCTCGGTGGTTCCAGGTTTCAGGATGGCTGGGATCTCAGTGGTGTTCACAAAAATGACCTTATGTTTGGGGCTCTCAGGAGTTACATCAGAAATTGCAATCCCATGCCCAAGCATGAGTAGTATGAGATAGATGCAGTATATGGGATGCATGATTGCTCTTCTGAAAAAAAAAAAAAAAAAAAAAATGCAGAGTTAATATTTGCAACGTGACAAAATTCACATTTCAGAAAATTATTTTTTTTAAATTAAACACCCAAAGTGTGGGTAAATATTTCTAATTTGAGGGTATTTGCTTAGTGGTTAAGTACTCTTATTGAGTGATTACAGTGAGCGCAATTATTGCTCATACTAATGTGTTTTTAGATTTTTTTTTTTTTTTTTTTTTTTATTGCTTTTGTTGTTTTGTTTCTATTATTGCATGCTATATTCTTGTTTTGGCCCCCTATAACATGAGATGATTTATCTCAAGGGGTCATCATTTAACAAGCTGATATAAACTTATATAATTCCCACTCAGCTTTGGAATGACCAACAGCAAAGAGTGCCATGACAAGTTAGATAACTCTGTCCTTGAAACAGGCTTGACAGTATCACCATGCCCCATAAAGGATATAAAACAATATTTATTTATTTATTATTTATTTATTTATTAAGCTTTATGGATACAACAATGAATTTAAACATAACATAAAATACACAATTAAAAACATGGAGACAAAAATCAACACAATATGAAATAGGTTCAAATTCAATAGAGAAAGTTGTATCCAAGGGGTAACCACAAATGATAAAACCTATGTCAGTGGCTTCCAAAATCATGAAATCATATTGCATAAAATCATATAAAAGTCACATTTAAGCAGGTCTACATCTTGAGCACCAACAATAAGTAACCAAGTTACAGGAGTGGGACAGATCAACAGAATCAACTCTTAATTTATACATTTCAAATAGCCTACCTGATTTTTAAAAGACTTCAGGGAGAAGGTGGTTCTAACAGGCAATGGAAAACCATTCCATAGCCTGCAAGCCCTATTAAAATAACTAGCACCATACTGCTCCATACGACAAGACGGACCTTTAAATTTGAATGGATCATCACCTCGGTCTACTGGACTTAAGAAGGTATTCAGATCTAAATCAAATTTTTTATGCAAACAATTGTGAAAAAACGATAAATCAGCCATTTCTCTCCTAAATGAAAGAGGAAGTAAATTTAGTTCGTTTAACCTTTCAGCATAAGTTTGACCTGAGCCAAGGATATGGTGCGTGACACGTTGCTGAACTTTTTCCAGTGACTGTAGATCTCTTTTAGTATGTGTGTCCCACACTGTGGAGCAATACTCTAATTTGCTGCATACCAATGCTTTATAAAGGGTAGCATACACATTCGGGGTCGCCCTTCCACCACAAACTCTTCTTATGGCTCCCCATGCTTTATTAGAATTATTAGTGATTGTATCAATATGCCTGCCCCATAACAAAGATGAATTGAAAATGACACCAAGATCCTTCGCACTGTCTACCTTGCGGAGGACCCTTCCATCCATATTGTTATAAAAACAAGAAGGGCTTTGCTTCCTGCTAACTTGCATAAATTCACACTTGTTAATATTAAAACTCATCCGCCACGTATCACTCCACTCAAACAGTTTCTCAATGTCATCTTGTGACCTGAAATTGTCATCGTGAGCTTAAATTGCTCTTTAAATCTTACTGTCATCAGCAAACAAATCCATAAAGGTATTCTTATCAATAACAGAGGGCAAATCATTTATAAACAATGCAAATAATAAGGGACCAAGAATAAACCCTTGCGGTACGCTGGATGTGACATCACAAACGGACGACTCAATCCCCTCGACAACAACCCTTTGCTTCCTATTAGAAAGACAGGAGGTGAGCCACTGTAAGAGGCAATCTCCCATCCCAAAAGATTGGAGCTTGTAAATAAGAAGGTCATGGGACACTGTGTCGAATGCTTTGCTAAAATCCAAATAAACCACGTCAACTTGACCACCGGAGTCCAAGGCTTGACTCAGACGATGCTGAGTTTGAGTCAACTGCATGGCCATCGAGCGTTTGTTCATGAAACCATGCTGGCATGAGGAGATCAAAGGACGTAGAACAGGAATGATTTTATTATAGACACAGCACTCCATGACCTTTGACACAATTGATTAATAAAGACACTGGCCAATAGTAAGCGACACTCTGCTTATCTCCCCTCTTAAATACAGGGACCACATTAGCTAATTTCCAATCAACTGGTAACTTAGCTAATTTCAAGGAGATATTAAAAAAGGAGCAATAATGAAAAAACTAAGCTCTTCAGAACAAGGCTTCAATACACGAGGTGACATTCCATCAGGGCCACAGGCCTTAGCTAAACCAATCTTTTTCATTGCGGAACAAACATGATCAGGTAAAATTATTTTCATTATCATTATTTACATTATGAGATATTGCTAATTTATTAATATTAGAAACAAAATGAAAAACAACATAGTAAAACAGGCTAATTTAAAACTATGCTTGAACAAGGACATGAATGCCTGGCAGGGACCAACAGTCTGATGCGGACCTGCGCGGGTCTCATTTCCAATAACCGATCACATCCTGGTAATGACATATAACATCATACCTGCCCCGCCACTCACACAAATTACCCATTTGTTCCATGGCCTGACCCACCCTTTGACTCAAAACTCGCAGCCCGACCCAAAGGCGCAGATCCCATTAGAAATGCATGATGTTCAAATAATCCAGTAATTTTTGGACATTTCAAATATGTGAAACTCAGATAATAATTTGAAATGACGGCAATTTGGGTCATTCTCTGAAACCGGTACCTAAAATTGGGGCAGTGGGGTGAAAAATCCAAAATGCCACAATTTAGGTGTATTACAGTTCATTTCCATCTAGATTTACCATCGATTCAAAAGACAATACAAGAACTATTTCATGCACATAACAGCACATTTATTAGTAATGAACAGAGAAAAATCCGTATGTAACCTGGACACCAAACTAGCAGCAGAAGGAGTCGAAGGAAAACTTTGAAAATGGATTCAACACATACACATCACAGCACTTTGTTAAGAAACAACACTACTACTGAAAATTCAGAAAAAAGAATGGAAAAGTTTGCAATAAA
Organism: Gymnothorax javanicus; assembly: GCA_029692085.1. Lineage (NCBI taxonomy): Eukaryota > Metazoa > Chordata > Actinopteri > Anguilliformes > Muraenidae > Gymnothorax > Gymnothorax javanicus. The sequence goes on along the minus strand of CM056196.1, from coordinate 22,011,304 downwards.
AATAAGAATTTCAACATGGCGAGTCAGCTAATTGGGCAGATTTTGACCATCTAAAATTTGAAACTCTTTCACAAGAACACATCAATGTAAAATCTGTCTAATTCCACTTTACTCTGTCCCATTTGTCACCCTCAAATGGTCTTATCTTGTTCAGCAGTAAAAAAATGATTTCTCTTCACACAGCCTGCCAGTACTTGGAGATGTTTCGTGCGTAACATGAACACCAGGCAGCATTGTGTCTGTAGTTCTGTTACGTACGGAACAACATTGAAGAATCTGTTTTGATATTTCAAATGACAAATTAATTTCATTCTGCATAAGAAGTGAACTATAAAAATAATGAAAAAAATGAGATGTAACCAAAATAGAATATGAACAACCAGTGGTGGGTGACAAAGTTCGATCCGTATGTAACACAGACTCAATTCACAGCGATGTCCTTTACACTGAGAAGTGCATTCTCATCGGCCAGACGTGCGAGGAAAATATTGGCATAATTCACCAAATGTTCCACTTTTACACAGATATCAACAGAGGTGTATAAAGTACTGGAAAAAAATAACGAAGTAAAAGTAGAAGTACCATAACTGAAAGTTAGTTTGGTAAAAGTTGAAGTCGCCCATAAGAAAATTACTGAGTAAAAGTCTTACAATAGCTCACATTAAATACACTTAAGTACCAAAAGTATCTTGTGAAAAAATATACTTAAGTATCAAAAGTATTTTTCATAGTACGCATAGAAAGAAGCAAAGCGACCATGCATTGTTCTCTCCTCATGCTCTTTAATCAATTTTCAGGTGAATGAAAGATACAGAATTCAAAGAACAAACAGGCAGTCTCTCCTTTATAAACAACTTATTCTTCTTCAAGTTTACTGGCAATTAAGAAAACCACTATAATTGACTATAATTAATAGTAGAATTACATAGTATCAATACCATGTCGAATTTCTGCTTCAGAAAACTGATTTTACTAATCTACTAATTGGGATACCATTAGCTCACTGTAGCTGAATTGGTTGCTACAGAGGACAACGATTTCTTTCTGTAGCAAGAGATAATTTTTTGAACTGCTGGATAGATACTATGGGCAAATATACTGAGCAGTTTGCACATCAGGCTTAGCTGAGGAGTTTAATTCAGGCAACTCCTGAAAAACAGGGATTGGAGTGAACTCGTCCATTCTAAACCATGTTCGAGCTCGACTTGCTTGTGAATATTCAATAACTGATCCGGGAGTGCCATCTAGTGATAGAATATTGTTCTGCGTGCATAGATTTGCGGCTCCATGTCCGCTGGCCGACACGATCTGCACAAAGCGCTTAAGATACCCTGCCGAGCACCGTTGTTCTTCTCGAACACGCCACATCCAGATAATCCTTAAATGATGAATTACATTCATATTTTAATTTGTAACGAGTAACGAAGTGGCCAGTGTCAAAGTAACAAAGTAAATGTATACTTTTTATCTTTTAAATGTAGTAGAGTAAAAGTAAAAGTCCCAGTTAAAAAAAAAAAAAAAACTCAAGTAAAGTACAAATTCTTAAAAAATAAAACTTTATAAAGTACTATACACCTCTGGATATCAAAGTACAAAACCCTTTCGACAGCACCTTACTATAAATGTACATTGTGTAGTGTTTCATTGATAGAAAGCATGCTGCAAATGCAAAACTACCTGTTGACGGTAAAAATGTACTGTGATCCGTATGTAACTGCAGTGGACATGATTGGTTACGCACGGAACGGTAAATTGAGGCCGGATTTTCAAGCTGCAAGTAATGAAGAGAGAACAAAATCAACTTTGGATATAAATTTTGGTATGAGATCTTTATTTTAAGCTCAACTGCATGTGTTGGGAGATTTATTTTCAATAACAGCATCGGGTGGAAGTTTAGTAATAAAACATGTCCCAATTTTCGTCCACCATTTTCAGCCAGTTCTCGAATAAAAAAATCCAGTATGTTTTTCTTTGTTGAATGTATTGTAATATTTTTTTCTGTGCAGTCGAACATGTCCATGTGGGATTTTGGGCAAGGATATTGGTTTAAATTCAATAACATTTACTGGAAAATGAACTTGCAAAGTGAAGCATGTAATATTGACCCAGTTTCAGAGAATAACCCATTTAGAAAATGGAATATATTTTTTTTTGTTATTTTGATAATATTGAGCAGTGCATCTGCACCGATAATGCACCTGTTTGCAATTAATCTCATTGAAGAGGCTTTAATCTTCCACGTGGTGCAAAAGGCAGAGCCAACGCAAAGCAATAATAAAAATAAAATAATGTTAATTTATAAATAAGTGTGTTTTTACATGTCAGCTTTATTGCATCTAGCCACCAGCTAAGTGACATTGTCAGTTATATCACATCTGGCATCACATGCTGAATCAGGATGTGTTATTTCACCTTTTACAAAGCATGGCATTTGCTTTTGTATGATTTATGAAGACATTATGCCTCATTTATGAAGGCCTTAAACATGCTGTATAAAGCCTTAATGAACAACACTTCATGTAAAATGTGACCACCTTATTACTACCTTTGTGAAAATTTTGTTTGTTCCCCCCTGTTTGAAAGCTGATTTTGAAGCCTACTGATAGCCAACACAATCCATAAATTGCTTTGAAAAAAAACTGTTCATTTCCTTGAATTATATTCATGTAATCAATTTACACACAGGGACATTGTAGTTGGGGGAATGTGGGACTGACTACCTGAGGCCCCTGTGTGGGGAGGGGCTCTCGAATGAATAGTTTGTGGAATGAGGCGCGGTATGAAAAGTTTGTTTTTGTTTGCAATTATCCATTTTTAATCAATTAGTGTCCAAACTGTATTCATTTTGGCTGAATCAATCAAATTTGTGGAATTAGCTGAGAAGCTAAGGAGCAGATCCTCAACGGTAGTGTTCTCTGGGATTCTACCGGTACCACGTGCAAGCAGAGGAAAGCAGAATTTTATCTGGAGGTTTAACACGTGGCTACGAACCTGGTGTAGGAAAGAGGGGTACAGGTTTATGGGGCACTGGAACTTTTTCTGAGACAGGGGTGACCTGTTCAAGCCTGACGGGCTGCACCTGAACCGAAGGGGTACCTTTGCACTGGGTCAGCGTATGTTGAGAGTAGCACAGGATTATTTAAACTAGGGACCTGGGGGGCAGGGAGGTTAGTGAGTGTTACACATAGGGAAATGCAGACTGCCCTGATGGAAGCTAACAGCGTTACATGCACTATTGATGATATACTTTTAAAGCAACAAAGCGTAGTGGGGGCTTGAAGCAGCGACGATGGGAAATCAAGGGGAAGAGCATTAGTAATAACCTGAAATGTTTTTATTTAAATGCAAGAAGCATAAAAAATAAATTTCCAGAGCTTGAGGCCGTTATGATTAGTGAGGGCTTTGACATAGTTGGGATTACAGAGACATGGCTTAGTGAAGAGGATGGAGATGAATATAATATAGAAGGTTATAAGCTCTTCAGGAAGGATAGATGTAATAGGCGAGGAGGGGGCGTAGCAATCTATGTGAACGAAAACATAAATGTACAGGAAATTCCTGAAATTGAACATTCCTTACCCTGTGAAGATATCTGGGTCAGGCTCAGAGACAGGTTGGCAAACACGAGACAGGTTTAAACACAGGAGTATAATATCGGCCACCAGCTTTGGACAGTACAGTCAATGAAATGCTTTCTAAGAGGATTACGCAAGCTTGTAGAGGTGGAGGGACTATTATTATGGGAGACTTAAATTATCCTGGTATCGATTGGGAAATGGTGAAAGGACAGGGTAGGGGGAGGAAGAATTTCTAGATGATATAAATGATAATTTTTTGGTGCAGTATGTCAATAAACCGACAAGAAAGAAGGCAATTTTAGACTTAGTGCTCTGTAATGACCCAGATAGAATTAGCAATGTTGAGGTACTGGAGCCACTTGGGACAAGTGATCACTCTGCTGTTAATTTTGATGTTTCATGGGAAGTTAAAAAGGTGTATTCAAAAACAAAAATTTTCAATTTTAGGCAAGCAAACTTTGACAGGATGCGCTCATATCTAAGTGAAATAAAATGGGAGACACTCCTGGACTGTGAGTCTGTAAATGAGATGTGGGAAAGATTTAAGGGGGTTTTACTTGATTCACAATGCAAATTCATTCCAAAGGTGTCCAAAAGTAAGCTGAAAAAGCAGAATCCTCAGTGGATGACCAAAAGTATTCGTAGGATTTTGAGGGAAAAGAGGAATCTTTATAAGATGTACATAAAGGATAACAATGAGAACTCTAAGGCTGAATACTGTAAAATGCGGGCTGTGGTCAAAAAAGAGCTGAGGAATGCTAGAAGACTGTATGAAAGACAAATTGCAGAGGGGGCAAAAACTAACCCTAGCGCTTCTTTCAATACTGTAGCAGAAAAAGGAAAGTCAAAGAGCAGGTTAAGTGCATAAAGAATAAAGATGGATCGCTGCTATATGATAACAAGGATATTGCGGATGCTTTAAACAGTTACTTTGTTGAGAATTTTACTTCAGAGTGGGTCTTTATTCGGCCAGAGGGCATGTTAAATGCTCAAGATTATTTAGCGGAAATTGAGGTTAGGGATAACGAAGTATTAGACAAGTTGCATAAACTAAAGGCAGATAAGGCGGCGGGTCCTGATGGCTAATATCCTAGAGTGCTCAGGGAAGTTGGTGAGATCATCTTTAAGCCGCTATCCGCCATTTTCAGACAGTCTTTAGAAACTGGAGAAATACCAAATGATTGGAAACAGGGCAATATAATACCAATATATAAGAAAGGGGACCGTACTGAGCCAGGAAATTACAGGCCAGTCAGTTTAACTTGCATTGCGTGCAAAATATTGGAATCTATCATAAAAGATGAGCTGGACTTATTTCTTGAACGTAACAGTATCTTGAGGGATGGCCAACATGGTTTCCGTAAGGGAAGGTCATGCCTTCTGTTACAAAAAGCTCTGTATTGTGAAAATAACATAACATGTTATGTTATGTTATGTTATTTTCACAATACAGAGCTTTTTGTAACAGCAGTGAAAACAGGCAGAATTTCACCAATTTTCTTCTTGTCCATTGGAAGGAGTATTTGAAGGTTACACAGAGACCAAATTTGCTAAATTAGGACCATTACAGTCAAATAACTGAAGTGGCAATATTACTTTTCTGCTCCTTCCAGCACCACCCTTTAGTCAGTTTCAAAAAAAAATTTGTGGAGGATACTCAAAAATCACACTAACACAAACACCAAATTTGGTAGCAAAACATTCAAGATCAATGATACTTTGTTTTAAATGAACTCCGCCCACAGCATTTAAGTGAAGTTTGACAGCCAATCATAGCAAAATGGATGGTGAAAACAAAATTCGAATAGAGAATCTCTCTAGTTTGGTGCATAGATAGTCTTTTCCAAATTTGATGATGATTGCTCAAAAATTTGAGGAGGAGTAGCAAAATTTGTTTTGGACAAAATACAAAATGGCAGAAAATGGACTGAATCTGAAAGAGGTGAGGCTTAGATGGGTTGATTTATCTGCATGCACAGAATCCAGTAAAAAAAAAAAAAAAAAATGAAGAGTTTTATTGTTTCCTCTAACGGTTTGGAAATTCTGGTCCAAAAGTAAACGTGAATACTGCGCCACCATCTGGCATAATTGGTTTAATATTTGTTGCCTGAGTAGTCAGTGAGATTTGGATCCTATCTGAAAATTTCCGTATTTCTACACATAACTGTCCAAATAGACACATCCACACACGATCAGAAATTAGACAAATAATTACCGATGGTTTTTCTGGGCTCAAAGTATGGTGCATGGTTAAAAAGGGCTGGATTTAATCCCTTAATTAATCATTAGGAAGGTTTTGGGCGTGACATGTAGTAAACCATAAACCATCAGAGTGTCATCTCCCATTGCGTTTAAAAACCAGATGCCCCTGTACCTTGGCGAATTGCTATTTTAAGGGCGTATTTGCTTAGTAGCAGGGAAAAAAAAAAGAAAAACTACACGCTGCAGATGAAAGGGTCTGCGAAAGGGTCAATAGCGCGATTGCTTTTTGCAATCTCAAGCCAGCAAAGTGCCATATATATGCCTGACCATACCTCATTTTAAGACCAACACGCCCATGGGCGCTCACTTTGGTGCAATTACACTTCCGATTAATGCAAACTGGGCGCTGGATAAAATAATGACAACTATGTCGGTACACTTGTGTCACTCTTTGCGCCACTATGCACCAAGTGTGAAATAGAGCAGATTGTGTGTGTGTGTGTGTAAGGCAGTGGGGCAGTGGTTTTTGAACTCGGTCCTGGTGCCCCTTTCAATGTTCCAACCACAATTACGATCAAAGGATTTTATTAAGTGGTTAATTTGTCCTAATTAGGCATATTTCATGTTTAAAGTAGTTATTTAACATTCAAAGCCATATTTTGATATAAATATCTATGAGTGTGATGAAAAAAAGAATAGAAAAGCATATTGTGGAGCCTTCCGAGGATTTCTTCACAATCCCTGCAAATTGAGAGTCCTGCACAGAGGGAAAATGCATCTGCTCTCCACACCAAAGGAGGCTGAGAAGTTTTACCAGGACATTACTAAAACAGCATAGAGATGCTGCAGGTAAGACTGAGATAACACAAAATTGCTGAAAACGTGGTGGATATTGAACACATCAGTGAATAGACCGATGAGCCAGGATTTACAAAGACTCAGATTAATACTAAAGACTGTTCTTTCATGATTACAGTGTTATATGGCTCGACCTTTCAAAGTTAATTATAAACTAAGGTAAAGGGATTTGATAAGTGGCTAAAGCACCCGCCCGATTTATTTTATTTTAATTTATTTTTAATTTCCAATTTTACTATTGAATCTTATTTTGGTGCAACATATAAGCCAATATTTATTTTGTGAAAAGATTCAATACAACTTCCTTATGAACAAAGTTGGCTATATGTAAAGAAAACAGGTTTAAGACTAAACTATGAAACTTTATGGTTGTTGGAGCTCATGGCTGTTCTGTCCAGGGCCAAGGAGATGCAGACTAGCTGCTCCTCGAGGTTTGTGGATAAGCATCCCCAAAAAGTTTGTTTCGATAAAGGGGGAGTTGGAAGGCATTTCAATGGGGAAATGCTAGGAGGTGATGTTAGGAGTTTTTTTCTTATTTGTTTGTTTGTTTTTATTGTTATTGTTGTTCTAATTGTTCTTTGTCTCCCTTATACGTGGTATATTTGTGTGTATTTGGACTTGGCAGGATTAACAGCATTTAGAACCATTCTCACCATATTTAAAAATATTATCAACTATGGCAACATCAAAGTCAGAGAATAATTTTAACATTAAGATTACTTCTTGGAATGTTAGGGGACTCAGAAAACTGATCAAACTGAAGCAAGTTATAAACAGGTTGAAACATCTCAAGTCTAAAATCATATTCTTACAGGAAACTCATTTACTGGCCTCTGATATATCTCGTTTGGAAAAGAGATGGCCAGGCCAGGTGATTTATGCTTCTTATAATAACCACACACGAGGTGTTGTCATTCTGGTACACAAGTCAGTCCCATTCCAAGTCACAAAAACCATTAAAGATCCTATTGGAAGATATATTATTGCACAGGGAAATATTTTATCACATAAAGTGAATATAATTAAAATTTATGGTCCCAATGAAGATAGTCCATCGTTCTTTAAAAGGCTGCTTCTAACTGTGTCCACACTGGAGGGTCTTTATATTTTAGGTGGGGATTTCAATTGCACGTTGGACCCAGCGATGGATCGACTTACCGGAGTCGATACCACACACATACAGGCTAGGAAAGTTCTCACTGAACTCATAAGAGATTTGAGATTAATTGATGTATGGAGAAAACAAAATCCGAAAAAAAAAAAAGAATTCTCTTGTTGCTCTTCTTCTTACAAAACCTACTCACGCATTGATTATTTTTTGGTATCTGTTGAATCGCTGACCAATGTTAAAAACTGTTGGCACGACAGTGAGTAATCAGTGATCACGCAGCTGTCTCAATGGAAGTATGTTTCGGAAAATTTGCTGAATATTCTCCAAGGTGGAGGTTTCAAGTATATTGGCTTCAAGACCCATCCTTTATTAAATTTATAGAAAATTGTATCGACAATTACTTCAATTTGAATACAGATGAAACAACTGCCATTGTAAGATGGGAAGCGTTTAAAGCTTATATTAGGGGAGAAATTATTCAGTATACAAGCTCTAAGACTAAACAATACAATAAGAAAATACAAACACTAGAGAAACAAATTAAATCATTAGAATTGGAACTTTATGAGATAAATAGTATTGAAAAACAGCAAAAAATTAACAGTAATGAGAGCTGAATATAACAAACTAACAACTGACAAAGTAGCAAAAAATCTTTTGTGGACCAAACAGACATACTACGATCAAGGAGAAAAGCCAGGTAAATAACTGGCCTGGCGGGTGAAGAAAATACAAGCTGAAAGGACGATCAACAGCATAATGACACCGTCAGGCAATTTGACAGCAGATCCATTTGAAATCAATGCTACCTTCAGAGATTTTTATGAGTCATTATACAAATCAGAATATACAAATTTTGAACAGCAACAAGAGACATTTCTTGACCGATTACAATTTCAGATGTTATCCAAAGATGAAAAGGAAACTCTAGATGGTATGTTAACAGCAGAGGATTTGTGTGACGCTATAAGCAGCATGAACAGTGGGAAAGCACCCGGTCCTGATGGGATACCGATAGAATTTCATAAGACGTTCAAAGAGAAACTCAAACTACCTTTATTAAACATGTTTAATGAATCATATAAAAACGGAACTCTCCCACCATCATTAAGATTAGCTATGATAATTGTGATACTAAAACCAGGCAAATCACCCACCAATTGTTCATCATACAGGCCCATTAGCTTAATGGGATGCGATACAAAAATATTATGTAAAGCCCTCTCTAAAAGACTGGAGCAATATCTCCCCCAATTGGTAAGTAATGATCAAAATGGTTTTGTGTTAAATCGACAAGGTTTTCACAATATTAGAAGAGTTTTAAATGTGTTATTTGAGAAAAGCAATGCAAAGGATACTGCAATTCTGTCAATTGATGCAACTCAAGCATTCGATAGAATTGAGTGGAATTATCTATTTGATTTGCTTCCAAGGTATGCATTAGGAGAAACTTTCCTTAAATGGGTTAAACTGTTGTATGCCAACCCAACAGCAGAAATATTGACAAATAGTATAATTTCTAAACCCTTTAATTTACAAAGATCAACCAGACAAGGCTGCCCGTTGTCTCCTCTGTTGTTTACATTAGCAATCGAACCATTGGCGATAGCGGCAAGAACACATAGACATATATCTGGAATTAAAATTCACGATACAGAACATCATATATCATTGTACGCTGATGATATAATTTTTTTCCTCACAAAATTGAACAATAGCATCCCAAATCTGATCAGTTTAATTGAAAACTTTGGCGGATTCTCTGGATATCGAATAAACAAATCAAAATCGGTATTATTATTTTTAAATCAGGAAGAAAGGATCAACCCCAAAATAAACACACCATTTATCACTGCACAAGATGGATTTAAATACCTTGGTGTAAATATAACCCCAAAACTTAATGATATAGTTTCCACAAACTATGACCCTCTGGTGGACACAGTGGCAGAGATGTTGGATCGATGGTCTAACTTGCCCATATCATTGATTGGACGCATTAATTTAATCAAAATGTCCATTCTACCCAAATTCACGTATCTTTTTCAAGCACTTCCACTACCCTTATCAAGTAATTTTCACAAGAAACTCGACAATATATTCAGCCAGTTCGTATGGAACAACAGGAAAGCTAGTCTCCGGCTCAAGTTATTATATTTACCCTACGAAAGAGGAGGGCTCCAGGTCCCCAATCTTAAATGGTATTATTGGGCCGCCCAGTTAAGCTCTGCAATGTTTTACTTTTCTTCATCTATATTACCTGCTTGGGTGAACATGGAACAAAAATCTGTTTCAGAACTCCCAATTAAGCAGTATCAGATATTAAGATGTTGAAAAAGAAGACAAAGAATCCTTTTGTAAAAAACACAATATCAGTATGGTATGCAGTTCATAAATATCTTGGCGAATCAATAATTCTATCACAGTTTACTCCGATTTGGGGAAACGGGCAATTTGGCCCAGGCAAACTGGATAAGGGATTTAAATTATGGGCAGAAAAGGGTATTCAAATGGTTTCAAACCTTTATTCAGAGGGCAGTCTTCTTACATTTGAAGAACTTTGTCAGAAGTATCAAATTCCCCCAAAGCATTTTTTTAAATATTTGCAATTAAGAAGTTTTATAACATCAAAATACAAGACAATGATGGTTATACCCTCGCTATCTATAATCGAGAACATTACGCTTAATAATTTGGATGGAAGAAAACACATATCTAGATTTTATAATCTTCTGACAGAGCATTCAACGGAATCTACTTCAGACAGATTAAATGCTTGGAGAACAGATTTACAAGACGATATAAGTAAGGAAGACTGGGAAATGGCTTGTCTAAAATCCCAAAAACATTCAATTAACACAAGATTAAAATTGCTTCAATACAAATGGTTAATGCGAATTTATATAACTCCTGTTAAGCTCCATCATATCTCCCCTAATATTCCTGATATTTGTGTTAAATGCCATCAGAAGGGAACTTTGATCCATTGTTTATGGGAGTGCCCATGGATTCAGGTCTTTTGGGGAAATGTGGTAAATTGTTTATCACAAATGGTCAAAAAAACCATCCCATTGAGCCCAAAAATGTGTATCCTAGGAATATACCCCAAAGACTTTGTTAGAACTAAGCAGATGAAGATGATTGATTTTGGATTTCTTCATGCAAGAAGAATGATTGCATTTTGTTGGAAAAATGTAGAACCACCATTACTTCAAATGTGGAGAAGGGAATTGCTGACATGTCTTGGGCTGGAGAGGTTGACATATATTGTCAGAGGCAAACAGGAAGAGTTTGTATATATCTGGAACTCATTTATGTCCTTTTTGGAAAATGAAACATAGAACACTGATCGAATGGAAAATGTTAAATGATTAATATTAAATAATATATCCTGCCTTGTATTTTGTTTTACTTATTTTATTAATTCTATTATTATTATTATTATCATTATTATTATTATTATTATTTAATATATATTTTTATTTGTTTATTTATTGTATTATCAGCTTTTTTAATTTTTTATTTATTTATTTATTTATTTTTTGCATGTGGATATGTATATGTATAACTTTTATTTTATGTCTTATATCTATGCAATGAGTGTATGAGGGGACAATGTATGTTTGTATATTGATGTGAAATTTCAATAAAAAATTGTTTAAAAAAAAGAAAAACATATTGTATTTTCTGTATATTCTTCTACTAAGAGGCATTAAAAACGTAACAAGCAATAATGTACAAAATTTTGAGCAAATTATGTAATGAGGAAAAAATAATTACAAGGATGTTTAGAGCAGAGCATTAGCTCAAAAATGGTGAATTCTAACAAATGGGTAAATGCTGACAACAATAGTCCGATACAAGAGCCACTCCCCAAATGATCCACAGGAAGGAGAGTGAGCAAAGAAATGTTGTATGCATTGCTCAACATTAACCCTGGCTAGAAAAATCCTGGCTTAAAAACTTTTCATTTGTGAAAAGTCATGATGCCATGATTGACAAAACAAAACAGGCGTCAAGCGACTGGAATGCTGATTGCCGGAATGAGTGCAGCCAGAATTGCGGCACACTTTGTAGTGCATTGTGTGACTATTTTACATCCGCCATTGCAATATATTCAGACGGGAAGCACCTGAGATCGACCGCGGCCTGGGCAACCACGTGTGACCATGCGTGCACAGGACCGTAGCATTCGTGTGATGCATCTCAGAGACCACTTTCGTCCGGCATTCTTGATCGCTGCCGAGGTGCCCAGAAAACGCCGAGACCATATCAGCTCCTGCACAGTGTGAAGATGGCTTCGGGATGAAGGCACCTCTCCATTTAGACCACATGTTGGGATGGTCCTGAGAGATAGCAGATGTGCTACTCGTTCTCAGTGGGGACTATTCTGACGGCACGATTGCACTGAGAAAAAAACACTTGGAGGAGGATTAAAATAGGCTAATTTATCCAAAATCAATTATTGTGCGGAATTCTGTACAGCTTTTAAGCGGTCTTGCAGGACTGACTCCACAGACGACCAGAGCATTTTCGGGGGATTGGTGGATTTTGTTTCCTCGCTTGACAGTACTGGTTGTGAACCTTAAAACGGACTCTATTTGAAAAGCTAGTCGAGGACGGTCATGGTGCAAAACCAGCGAAGCTACATAGCCAAACTATACACCTTACTGAAACTACATTGACATACTTAGAAAATGGACATTTTGAAATCATGTCTGGTCTATTAATTGCTTTTGGAATTAATTGGTCGATATGGGCTGATGGGACTGACTTTCTGCTTTCATTTGAGGATATTTTAAACAATTCTGCTCCACGATTTGGCATTTGTTACTTTTTTCTGTACGTGCCCTCCACCCCACCCCTTTCTCAATTTCTATTAGTTTCAATTGAGCCTTCTATAAAGGTAGGGAGTGAGGGGTATGCCAAGTGCCAAAAATACTAATGGCAAAACGGATTTGAAATTAAATGCCTTCAATTGGAAGCTGTAATCTTGTCCTATCATGCCATACTAGCCAAATCAATCAAAATGTAAGATACTCTGAAAAATTTTAAACAAGTAATTTTTCCAAGTATATCAATGAGGTTTCAGTACCATGTCCAAGTACTTTTGGCTTTATAGTTTCGCTGCTTAAATGAAAACCCACGTATCAAGCAGCTGTGCTCAAACTTTGACCGGTAGTGTGCATTTGTTCATGTTCAGGCCTGATGTGGTTTGGAGATCGGTGGATAGATGATATTTTGAAACACAATCAAAAAATTCTATGCTTATGTCCATTAAAATCCATGACTACTAAGGATCTAACTCCATTAGGATGTTTACAAAATGAGGTCCACTGGGGCAGGAACCAATCAGGGATGAGTGGATGACATAAAGTCATTGTTTTATTGAATTCTTTTTCATGCTGAAATAAAATAATTCTTAAATTTTTAACTGCAAAGTAGTCATATGAATTTGATACCTTCATTGTTTTTTTTGTTTGTTTTTTTTTTTTTTTTACATTAAGTCATGCTAAAATGTTTGCTGAAATTGGTTGGATGCAGCACAGCCCTACCTGAAAACAATGTCCAGTGGCTGCCACTGCCCCCAGTGGAAACATGGGACAGGTTGGGGGTTCAGGGGTATTAGTGAACTGTGCTCACTTTTTCACTTGTTATTCTTCTAACCATAGAACAAATAGCAAAAATATAAAACAAGGCAATTTTTAAACAACATCTTAAAGAGGACTTTGCTGCTTTGCGGGGACCGAAAGTCTGACGAAGCAACTAAGTCCTGATTAACCACTTCGCGCAGAATAGATATAATTCCATTTTTTTTGAGCCTATTTAGACTTTATAACTCACTGTTTGTGTCACAGAGACTTTCGAAAATTATCTCAGTGAAGTAAGACATTTGGAAATTCAATTACAGAATTATTTCGGAAATTAGTTTTGGAATTTATGAACAAACATCAACGAACAAACATTATTTACAACAAAAACACAAACACTAAAACATTCAAATGTGTGGAAAAACATGAGAAGAAAGAGCATGACAATAAAAATAGTAATTTTTCAGGCATGAGTATTATTTCTAATATCTAAGGCATGTTTAATAAACCTAGCACAGTTTATAAGAACGCTTGTAAATGACGATATTAATGATTAAAGTAATCATCAACATTCATTATTGACACAGAGGTGTTCAGTATTGTAGTCCTGTTTCAGTAACAGAAATTGCTAGTAAAAAGCCTCAAACGATTTAGTGCTGTAGACATTAGCTAGTACTTTATATTCTTTCATTATTGAAAGAGTGAAATGCGTTTAATAATTATAAAAGTAAAAACAATTCTTACCCACTTTCAGGAGCAAGTGCGTTCCACTTCAGTTTCGTTTCGCAGTCAGACAGAGAAAAACAAGTAGGGAAGCGTAAGCACATCTTTCTTATCTCTGTATGAAATGAAAGATTGGGCGTACCCCTTGGGTCACCTTGCAACCACAGATAATGTTAGTACGTGTGTGGATGCACGCTTGTATGTCATGAGTGTGTGTGTGTGTGTGTGTGTGTGTTTCTGTTCGTGAGAGTGCGTAGGGTGTGAATGTTCATGTGTGTCAGTTTATCAGTGCATGTTTGTGTGTGTAAGTTTGTGTGTAAGGTGTGTTTGGGTTTTTCAAAACTCTTGTTTTGGTGACGGATGGAAATGACAAATTCAAAGCCACATTGCTCTTCTCTCTCTCTTATTGAAATGTTGTCGTAGGGTAACTTAGGGAGGGCATGGGGACCTCTCCCTATGACACTAGAAATAAGTCACCAGAATCAGCCCCTTTTTGTCCTGAGGGTCACTCTAAGAGTTTTAGTGTAAAATTGTGACAAAAAATAAGAATTCCACTTTCTCGCATTTGAACGTTTATTTCGTCAAAGTTACACAAGATTTTTCTTAAACCGAACCAGCATCAACAACTTAAGTAACAAACTCATAACATATATAAAACTGATATTTTTCAGATTAACCCTTGCGTGCCCAGGGTCGATTTTGTCTTGGTGTCGGATGGAAAATGTTTTGGTGTCGTATGGAATTGACAAATTGCCTTTGACTAAATTGCATTTTTTCCTCAGTTAATAGTTTTATTCTTGAACAAAACACTAAATATCATAAATTTTTTGTTCATCTTTCACTATTTAGGTGAAAAAATATTCAATTCAATCTTTGCCAAAATTTTCATCCGACACCAAAACCCATCTACCTTTAAGGTAATGGAAGTTTTCAAGGACACCATGGCCTTACTTTTCATCATTCTTTTTTGGCAGAAAAAGATATAAACTTATGCATAATTGAACAAACAATACAAAAACATGGACATGGTACTCAGACCATGATTAGGCCACATTAAACTGGCCCTTGCACAATGAACCTAACACTTGGTTCCTCAACCATCTCATGAAACAAATCCCGTTTCTTTACAACATCAAAATCACCCTTGTAGCGGAAATGATTGACACACGGTGCATCTTGTTCCAGAAATGTCATCTGAACATCATCACAATGACTTGCAACCATGGACACAATGCCAGCAAACAAATAATTGTATTCTCTACAGAAGGCGGCATACCACTGCCCCATCTTGACAGAAAATGCATCAGTTGGCCTAGTCTCGGACATGTCTGAGGCACTGTTATTTTCTGGTTCGCTCACATCATTTGCGTACATTCTCTCATGAAACTGGCAGGGAGTCACCATTCACATGTGACCTCCTGTAAAATTTTAAAAGAAACCCTGAATGTTTCACAACTCGTTCTACACATTGAACCTGCAAGGTTTGCTTCCTGGTGAGACAACTTTTGAAAAACACCTGTTGTCCTCCAAGGCATCTTATACTGAGAGTATGTGTGATTTTAGCAAACATACAACACGTGCTTCATAAAAATAACCCAATAACCATTTAAATATAGTTAAAAGAAATTGACACAAAATGGTTGAGTTTCACAGAATGTGCATTTGAGCTTCAGAGTGAATTGATCTGCTAACAGAGTGGATTTGAATTATTTACCCCTTGTCTCTGGTAAGGCTTTCGGGCAAGGACACAAAAGTTGGCCGCATATGCCCTCAGTACCTGAGGCGAGGCATTTTTTTATTGTTGGTTTGCGGATCCGCTGACGTGAAAAATCAGCATTTTGAGAACAAAAAAGGTTTTTTTTTTCCTTTCTTCGCGGATCCGCCGACCTGAAATCAGCAAAAACTGAAAAAAAAAAATTATTTTTATTTCTTCACCCGTGCCCAACGTGACATGAACAAACGAAGGATCCATACCTATTAAAATCCAGTCACAATGCATCATGACTAATCCCGAAAGCCTTCCTAGTGCATGCATGCATGCATGCACTCCCCAGAAGCTGATTGGTTGGTATGCAAATAAACATCATTTTCCAGCCCAGCAAAGTTGTTAATACTTCTCCTATGTGGCTCGGGATTGGGAACTCGGAAGTTCGCAAGCCAGTGAGTCAGGATCAATGAAATATCATTAATATTTTTTTAAATCGCATTTTTTGCGAAGTGATTGTTATGATGATTAGCATTTCGTCAAAACTGTTGAAATTTGATTCACATTTTGCGATGTGAATCTGCCTCATCGATCCCTGAGATTCATGCAAATATGTTTTTTAATACATGGATTAAAACATGTTTCCGAAATAACTTATTTATTTTTGATTTCAGTGTGAAATACAACTCCTAGGCATTCATTCAAAGTCCTGGCTGTGTTTTATGTTCAGCATTGATCTTCATGAATTTAAAATAAACTCATTCTTAAAATACATAAGTTTTGTTGTCAAACTGTTTGAAAAGACATGTTTCCGAGAGTTCAGTTCAGGGCTGCTATGTTCAGAACCCACCAAGATATTTTAGAGAATAAATTCTTTTGGACATGCATCTGTTATACTCCCCACACAGGATGCAATGTCCTGGTACCCACATTCAATGGTGTTAGAGAACTTTTCTCCGGGAAGGGGGGGGATTTTTTATTTTCATTTTTATTCCCCCCTCCCCAAAATATTTAGATGGAAAAAAATCTGTGAACCAAACAATTTTTTTAAAAAAAGCCTCGCCTGAGGTGGAAAGTCCAAGTGCAGAATTTTAATGTTCTCCCCTCTATTTTGCTCAAGTAAGCTGATCTAAGTGGGTGGCAGGAACACGGGACAGGATTTTTACTTTCTGACCTCAGTGTTTGGATCTCTGTTCTGGCCAGGGGTGCGTTTACCGAAATCACAGATGCTAACTTACATAGTTGGGCCCATTGAGTGTGAATGGACGAACTATGTAGCTAAGTTGCTAACTCAGTTCGCAAATACACGTTTGGGAAACGCGCCCCAGTCCTTCATGACATTTTCATTTCGGATTCAGAAGAGGGCAGCAGTGAGTTATTTGTCTTTGAACTTATTTCTTCATGTTCAGCAGAATAGCTCACGTAATTTTGAAAGACATTTCTGGTTTCATTTGGAATCATAGAGTGATTGTTTCATGAGTGCTATACTAGCTGTAGTTTTTTTAAAAAAATCCACAATTTTCAAGCCGCCGGACGGAAAAACTGCAGATAAACACCTTTTATTTAAGTAAATCTTAGATTCATCAAATTGGAACCTTTTGCCATTATAACAGCTTGGCATATTCATTACTTCATGGCTTTTTCCCCCTTTCCATGATTTTGAATGTCCATACAAAACATTTTTGCGGACGTTCCAACATGCGCTGCAGTGGTGTGTTTCTCCTTAATTATTTTGTCCCATTTATTCCAAATAAGTTTGATTTTAGTTTCATGTTCCAGAAAATGGAAATAATGATATTACCTGTTTATTTTAGCCTAAAATAAACTGGTAATCTCATTATTTCCATTTACCAAATATTGCTGGTCTGTTACCGCTAAAATGTATCCAACTGTTCTGTGGAATGGAAAATCTGCATCGTTTTTTTACTAATCATGTCTCACCGTGCTCCATTTGAGATTATTTACATTAGTTAAAATTGCCTATATTTCATGAAAAATCATTAAAAAAAACATTACCCAGCAAACATGAGACGTCTGCCCGACGTCCAGATCATGTCTATATCGCGTTATATACGTCATCTGCACGTCGGGCAGACGTCTCATGTTTTCTGGGTAGAGTGCACTTACGAAGTTAACTTTAAACTGGCGGTTTACCGCTAAACACGGAGAAAATTCACAAATTCTTGCAGTAGGGTAGAGGACCCAAAGACGCCCCCCGAGGGTAAGACGCCCCCTCGCAATTCCTCCTGTGAACATAATATGGTTATACTTCCCATCGGAGGATTTTTCTAAGATTACACAAGTGAAATATATCAAATATTTTACCAGTCACATCAAATTTGACAAAATTATTCAGGAAAAACGGTATTGAAGTAAATTGATGTAATTCTCAGCTATTAGAAAATAAGCATGTGTCAGATTTTACTAACATATATACACAAGTTCTTTTGTACATGTTATTAGGGGTATTCTAGCTAATGTAATCCATTTACTTGATAAATATATCTATTTTGCTACTTAGTAATGAATGGAAACATCAGATATAGCACAGGAGTGTAAGACGCCCCCTCCCCAAGTCACTGTTCCATTCGGATCTAACTCACTTTAGTTAACTTGGCTAACTTTGGCTAGCTTGCCTTGACCAAAAACCTTGGGTAAACGAAATATATAGCCTACTAGAGTAGAGGACATAACCTAGGCTACTGTCATTAGGTAGGCAATATAGCCTATTCTATTTATTATACAGTGTATATATAATAAAATATAGATATGAAATATGGCAAAGTAATATACTGTATATATGAAATTTAAATTAAAGATGTCTCATTATTAAAATGTTTCATTAAAATGAAAGCATAAACCTGATCTGATCTGATACAAAATGAATCACATTGCTATTGCCTATTTTTTGTGCAACTGGATATAGCCTACACATTTATTTCAACTTAAAAATATGAAGAATTACTTTTATACAAGACTGAGACTCAACTTGCTCTCTATGATTAATTATTAAAGATTAAAATGACAAGTAAGGCAATATTTCAGGGGGGGCATCTTTCACCCCTAGGGAGGGCGTCTTGCACTCCAGGGGTGAAAGATGCCCCCTTAGCGAAAAAAATGTTTTGTGTGATATCTTCATAATCTTTATTCATTTTAACTTAAATGCCGTGAAAGTATAATGTCTCTAACATGCCTCACATCTTTGTACTAAATTGATATAGAAATATTTATCTAATAAGCCAAAAAGTGACTTTGTCCTTGGGGGGGCGTCTTTGGGTCCTCTACCCTACTCCAAAAGTAGAGTTTATTCAATAATACTCTAGCATGGGTGTCGAAAGGATAAGTGACTTCCACATCACGATCGCTACGCAACTCTGGCCCAACTCTTGTGAATTATAGCTACTGATCAAACGCAAACCCAAGACCCATTTTTTATTGCTTTTCCAAGTTTCACTTTTTACCAAGTGCGTGTCCTCAAGTGTTTATACTTATTACCTCCGGTGGCAGCGCAGTGGCGCTGTTGCCTTGTATTTAGTCCAGTGTCACCTCTGCGTGAAGTTTGAACGTTCTCGCTGCGCTTTAGTACAGGGATCACCAACCCTGTTCCTGGAGAGCTACTATCCTGTGGGTTTCTGCTCTACCTCCTATTCAGCACACCTGATTCAACCAATTAGCTACTTAACGAGATCACGAGCTGGGCAATTAAGTTGCTAATTAGTTGAATTAGGTGTGCCGAATTGGAGACAGAGCAGAAACCAACAGGATGGTAGCTCTCCAGGAGCAGGGTTGGTGACTCCTGCTTTAGCGGCTTTCCTCGGGATACTCCGGCTCAGTCTTATGGCGTTCATTACAGGAACTCTTCTGCTATTGCTCTTGTCCATTGTCCGTAAGTAACTAGGATGGGTAAAATGTGGGGGAAATATTGTCTTACAGGGTTCAGTATAACTGTAGAGCTTACCTTATCATTTTGATAATTTTTGAAACACAGTCGATGTCATTAAGCAGGAAATGTTATATTAAATAGTCTATGAATATTCGTGAGATCTGGTTTGCCTCTGAAATGGTAATTTGATTTTAACATGGACCTTCATCTCCCCCGGTGAATCCAAAGGTAAGCTCTTAAATAATAGTGTGACATCTTATTTGAATTTTAACCTGCTATACGGCCTAATCGTCCCTTAGTGTGCTTTCGCTACCAAGCCAGCCGGGCTAGCTCTGTAACGCACCCAAATGCACACTTTTACTATTGGTTATTTCAGTGTTTTTTTCACTCCTGAGCTAGAAGCCCACCTCACTTCCAAATGAACATACGGTATTTACCATACCTCAGAGTATTTTGTTACTGACCTAGCCAGGCTACGCCCACTACACACCCAAATGAACATTTTACTGTTCACAAATATTGACACTTGTTGTTAACAAGGTTAAATCAATAAATGAACTGGAGATTTTCAAGAAACTTTCCCACTAATTTTTTTTCCCAGTAAAATTAGCCAAAGCAAAATTGTTGAGATAGACAAGAGCATACTGGACCATTCTACGGGCCCAATATACAGTCCTTTCCTGAACATAAGCTGCACCATGTATCAACCTCAGGTCAGTATTTTATGCAAACTAAAAAAACAAAACCATGTATTAACCTCACCAGTGTATTCACCTCAGTTTACCAAACATTACCTATTGAATTACAATCAGATCATGATTTAATGACAAGGTAGAGTGATGAAGAGATGCATTCCAATGTATGGCCCTCACCCATGTATTAACCTCATATATTATGACCTCGGTTAATAATCGGGAGATTATGGTAGTCAGAAGGCCTATAGGTTTAGACGGTAAGAGGTTTGCGGCGGTGGCCCAAAATTTCTAGTAGGCCGCTGCATGCACATGTTTGGGGAGAAATCTCACTCCAGCCAAATGACCAAAGTTGGCAACCCTGCATTTACTGCTGAAATAGAACAACTTACCTCAAAAAATTGTCTTTGATGGTCTCAAAATCGAAAAATTCATGTAAAATTCAAGAGACAATGGATAACTTCTATTTACTTCTGTAGTTCATCCACTCGCCACGAGGGGCTTATATACTAGAGCAGGGGTCTCTAACCATAGACTGTATAAAAAGATGGACGCAGCACTCTGGTCTGAAAAAAGAAGCCCGTGCTGCAGTACCGTAAAATGGCATTCTATTTAATGGCCAGCAGATGGCGACGTCGGTGGATGCAGAAAGAAGTTCAATGCTATAGAAGTCTATGAGAAAATGACCCTACTTTCCCACTTGATTTTTCATTTAAATAATAATTTTCACATTATTTTATGGTAGCTATAGCAAGTTTCAAGTCTCCTTCGATATATCTTGATGTTCATTTTTGTAAATTATGGTCCCAAGTAGACTAGAATAAAGGAAAAAGCCAGAATATGCTTTAGATGCGTGGCTATCCTCTGCTCCTCGTCCGATACGGTCAGATCTACCTCTCTCACGTCTCTCCCCGGATCTTGATTCTCGCTCTCGTCCAATAGAAATCACATCCGGTTTCAAAATGACAACATGGCGCAATTCAAATTGCCAAAATCGAGGCTTCCTTTATGGTAGGCTGAAACCAATGGGTGACGTCATGGTTGCTTCGTCCATCTTTTTATACAGTCTGTGTCTCCAACCCTGTTTCTGGAGAGCTACCATCCTGTAGGTTTCTGCTCTACCTTCAATTCAGCACACCTGACTCAATTAGCTACTTAATTGCCCAGCTAGAGATCTTAAGTAGCTAATTAGTTGAATTAGGTGTGCTGAATAGGAGATAGAGCAGAAACCTACAGGATGGTAGCTCTCCAGGAACAGGGTCGGAGACCCCTGCACTAGAGACATCTAGGAAAAGAAACCTGTACCAAGGGTGAACAGTGGGGTGGTTCATGGTGAATGTATGTTCATGGTGCTCCGCTCTCCCCATCGGATTATGAAAGAATACTGAAAATAAACGCCCGCTTTTTTTTTTTTTTGGTGTAAAAGCATGTATTTAAAGGAGAATACATTGCATATTGATTAAGCATTGAACTCTGCATAAGTCGAACTGTTTTAATATTTGTTGATGACACTGCTTCGGCTTCCTGGAAGCAAGTACGTGCAAATCTGCTGTCTCGTGAGCATTTCAGGTTCGATATACTGAGTAATAACGCCGTGGAAACTTAAACTGATCCGTCATTCTGCCAAATAGTCTTACTAAACTAGTTAATCGTCTGATTGCTAATCAAGCAAAGGGAAGGATTCTGCCTTACCAAACTAACCTCCAACCGCACGTCACTGGTCCGCAACTTCAAATCAAAGACTGACAGAGCAAATGCTGATGGTGGTCTGATGAGGAGAGGTGTCGAAGAATTTAAGAATGGGCATTATGTGTCCTCCAACGCCTCTCACCACTGGTGGCACTAAAAGGCTTGCCTGCATGCAATAATTCAGTGTTGATCCAGGGGGCTTTCACTGCCAATAAAGCATTGTAGGACACATGGTAAACATTGTATCTGTGGCATACTTGTTGCAACCATGACAGAGGACAGTATCATTTGAGCATTTAAAATCATTTCAGTACCCATTTTGAAATATGTCGGCTACTCTAAATATTAGAATCAATCAGGGATTGTGGATAGGGCCACAGGGGATGGTAGTCACCATGGTTACCTAATGATACAAGTTTTCAACATGTCAAAAATACCGGTGTATGTATGACAGTTAATAAAGTTAAGCAGTTACTTTGAATGTTTGTATTTGTTACATTATTCCTGATTTTTATTATATGGTTCAAAGTGCACCAATGTATGGTTCAATGTGCCCCACCCATGGGGCACCTTGAACCACTTTCCAATATTTAAACCAAGATGATATACAGACAGAAAACGCCCAACAATTTTTTACCTTGGCAGAAGGTTGCCAATTGTCAATACTGTCCTTTGCCAAACAAGGGACGTGCCCACTTTTGATTGTCCAGGTGTCACAGCAAAAAATTTAAAAACATGTTCATGGTGCCCCGCTCTCCCCTACCTCGACGTGCTTCACTGCCGAGCTAGCCTAGCAACTCCTGCTGCATTCCTGACGGAGCATAAACAAAGGACGTGTGGGGAGAAACCTTTATTTCATGAAGATATGCACTATCTAACTGTACTGGAGAAGTACAACGTCCCACATGCCAGAATTTAATTTATGTTATGTTAGTTCATAAGCCAAATGCCGAAAGTATAGGGAGAAATATCATGCGGAGCGCCAAGGTCAAATATTTGGCCTCAAATCCCCCTCATGCCTGTTCTAAGCACCAGGAATAAACAAAGATAAAACAAGAGCACTCAGAGAGCGCAGCACCTCCGCCCTGGGCCCTAACCCTAACCTTTACCCTAACACCTAACCCGGATCACTCCCAAAATCTAATCAATTGGTCCTTTCTAACCTTCTGTGAAAATTTCATCAAAATCTGTTCATAACTTTTCGCGTAAAGTTGCTACAGAGAGACAGACAAACCAACCAACCAACCAACGCTGGCAAAAATATACACCTCCTTGGCGGAGGTGAATAACATGCACATCTTTCCTTACTGTGAGAGTACCTCCCTAAAGGGAAAATATATCCTTACAGGAGAGTTGCTGCACAAGTGAAACATCTTTCCTTACTTTTAGAGTTCCTGCTTAAAGGGAAAATTTCTCCTACTGAAAAGTTCCTCTATCCATCCGTTATCTGAACCACATCTTCCTCATGTGGGTCACAGGAAGCTTGCTGGAGGTCATCCCAGCTGAATAAGGGTAAAAGGCAGGGACACACCTTGGACAGCTTGCCAATCCATTGCAGGACTCGCACACTCATACTCATACCTACGGACAATTTTTGAGTAAATAAAACAAAAAAAAAAGAAACAAAAAAAATGCCAAGCCCACTGGAAAAGGCAACTCATGAGTGTCAGACTAAGTGGAGACTCTAAATTTCTTATTGGCTGAAGTGTGTGAGTGAATGATGTGTGTCCTGCAATAGAGTATTAAAGTGATGACGTCACAGCTACTTAGATTCTAGTGTCGGAAGTAAAATCCCTATTGGAACTTATAATGGGGTTTGGACACTTTCTGGCATTGCTCGAACTCGTATTAATTTAATGAGCTGCGTCGTTCTGAGATTAGCCTATGGGGTTTTCAGATACAAATGATCACATCAAATTAGTTGTTTATTGCCAAAAATTATATGCTTTTGCACTTGTAGTCCAGTTTGTAGGACACTTCTGCGAACTACATATCCATTGCATAAGCGGGCGAGTACCCCGTGATTTGTTCCCAGCCAATGGGGTACCTCAGTTTCAGCAAACGTTCACAACGTACCACGACGGTAGCCGATCAGTGCCTCAAATTGCCGTAGTCTATGTCTGTTACCACATAGCTGGCCACCATTAGCTAGCTACATGCCTAGAAATGAATAGATCACAATGAGTTATTTAGCTAGGTAGCATTTAGCTACGCTAGCGAACCACTTAGCTTGCCAGCTAGTGAGCTTATTACATCTTGTGCACATTGCTAAATCGATAGAAACAGTAAATGGTTAGTTTAATGTCACTTACTGTTATTTAGCAAGCTAGCTAGCATTAAAATTCACTGACTATAAATGGCTAAGCTAGCGAAATAGCTAGTTCGCTTGCCTAGCTAACGAGCTAGTTAAGTCAGTAAAAATGGTGAATAGCCATTATTTGGCTACTTAGCTAGCGTCAAGCCGGGCAATTCACAAGCTGGCATTTACATAATTGCCACCTAATATGACGTTAGTCAGCTAGCTCGGTGAGCTAGCTCGCTGGCTAAGTTAGCCAGCTAAAAGTCAGTTTGCTTGCTCGGTTTGCCTCACATGGTGAGTATTAATCGCTAAAAACAGTGAATTGCGATTATTTTGGCACTTAACTAGTGTTAAATGAGCAAGCAGACCTGAATTAGCTACGTAGCTCGGTCAGTTATGCATTGACAAAGCTGATTAGCTGGTTCGCTAGCTAGCTAGCGAGTTTTTAAGCAAAAAAACAATGGCCAAAGATGCTTGGCTATTAAAGGAAATTGGCACTAGTTGTAAAACTTGATATCTAGCAAGTAAACATAACTTAGTAGAGCATAGAGTGGCTGACAAATTCAAAGTCTCGCCAAGCTAAGCAAGCAAATAGCTATGGCAAGGTGCAGGTGTTATGCACTATGGGCTGTATTCGAATCCCTGTTCTTGACTGTTCCCAAACAGCTCGGGAACGAGTCGGGATTGAATATGCCGGAACAGCCGGGAATGGTAACTATGGGTACGTGTCTGCAATTATGTGTGTGGACCGGCGTTGACCCACACTACCGAGTGTTTGGCAGAGGCACCGAGGATGTCAGGGGCAATGCGGTTCTCGCAAATAGTCTATTCTAGATCACGAAGCAAAGAATTGTGAGCATTTAAGTGATTTTTTCAATTCGGAGTTGGGTCAACATAAAGGCCTAATGGATCAGTGAATAGATGAAATTGTTCCAAAATCTACAAGTTATGAAAAATAGACAATACGAGGGATATAATCAGCTTACATTTCATCAGTTTCGCCAGTGGCCGCCATGTTTGTTCCCCATCGTTCTTCCGTGGTCAAGAACACTGAGAACACGTTCGCGAACACGTTCTCTGGTATTCAATTCGCGACAAACAGTGTTCTCTGTTCGAGAACAGGGATTTGAATACAGCCTTAAACTCGTTCTGCCCGGGAATCAGGAGGATCATGGGACATATAGTTTTTAGACTACAAATAGGATTAGCATGGTGGCGAAAAATTAAAATGATTTAAATTATAGCTGACTCTGGTCAAGAAAAACAACATTTGTTGTTACTCAGAAATATGACGTAAAATCTTGAAATCGATGGAGGCTTAAAAACAATGGAAAGTGCTTTAAAAGTGAACTGAAAAAAGTCTATGGGTAAAATGAATGGGAAATTTTACTTCCAACACTAGCATGACGTCATCACTTTAGTACTATAGATCAGCAAATTGCCCAGGGTGTGTTCTTGCCTCTCGCCGATTTGTTGCTGGGATACGCTCCAGCCCCTTTGCAACCTTAACCAGAAATAAGAAGGGAAATAATGGATTGATTTACTATTTCATCAGTTGTGCTTTTTGGAAAAAAAATGTGTGTTTTTACAGCGAAACCTTAAAAAACCTTTTTTTTTTTTTTTTTTTTTTTTAGCTTACCGGCCCTATGGGCTGATAAGCTATTGTCGTGGTGTGGCGCCCGTTGTCCGTTGTCCGGAACATTTTTTATCTTTTTTTTGGCCCGATGAATTTTCATATAAATTTGCCATAACATACTATTAGACTGTATCTCCTCGTTTTTTTTTTTTTTTCAGATTTCTGATTGAATCATTTTTGTCCGTTTTATGGGCCCTTGAAATTTTGGCCCCAGTGTTAAAGATAGGACTGAGAAATTTTTTAAAAATTATTTCTCAAACTGCGTGATAAATTGTTTTCTAAATCAGGTAATCAGCTTACCTTGGTACTGCCAATGTACAGTGCAAGCACCATTTTGATTGAATCAAAGGAAGTGGGTCTAGTGGGGGCGCTGTACTTTAACATTGGGTCTTAAGGAGAATGGGCAAAATCACCTGTGGAAGGTAAATGGTTGCAGATAGAGATTAAGTTTGTATTATCAACATATAGGAAGTCATATGTGACCTCTATTTTGGATGTGTTAAAGTTGACCTCAGATGACCTTGAAAGGTCAAACTTGAGGTCAAGCAAAATGCTTTGATTTTCAAAGGCTTCTAGGCTTGAAAATATTGAAGATTGCGAACATATGTATATTGAACACTTATAGGAAGTCATATATGAACTTTCATGTGGTGGCCTTGAACTTGACCTTCGGTGACCTTCGAAGGTCAAACTTAACATAGTGAAATTTCAATGACTTCTATCACCAAAACTATTACAGATAGAGCTTGGGTTTGTATTCTGGGCATATAGAAAGTCATGTATGAAGTTTCATTTTGGTGACCTTGAACTTGACCTTCAGTAAACTTCAACAGCCAAACTTAACAGTGAAATTTCAATGACTTATATCAGCAAAATTGTTACATATAGGGCGTAGGTTTGTATTGGAGACGTATAGGAAGTCATATATGAACTTTCATTTGGTGACCTTCATATTGACCTTCGAAGGTAAAACTTAGCCTAGTGAAAATTCAATGACTTCTATTCCTAAAAAGGTCACAGATGGAGCCTAAGTTTGTATCACAGACTTAGAAGGAGTCACACATGAACATTCAACTTGACTGTTGGTGACCTTTGAAGGTCAAATTTGACCTAATACAATTACAATTACTTGTATTGCCAAAACCAGGGTTCTCACCAGAAATTTTTGACAGCATAGTGGGGTGGGACATCACCCGAACCGGCCGAGGGCAGGGTCCAGGGGCAGAACCCTGGTGGGGGGCCTGGAAGCTCTGGCAATTTATGGTTTTTTGAAACCTATTTGACAGTCTAGATGGCCCAATTTAAGGATATATATACTCACCTAGAATATAAATCTTGCTTGCAAAATCTCTTGAAATAATACCTGGGACCGCTGTAGCTAAAGGTAAACTTGCAAAGGCTTTGGTTCTGATATGAACTCAGGAAAACAAATGATTAAAATGAAAACAATTTCCAACAGTAGGCCTATATGCGCAGCAGCACCGCTATAACTGTGGAATCCGGCAGGAGTCAAACACGTCTCCCCTGGAGTTCTCGGTGGCAGCTTGCCACCTGCCAGCCAATCAAAAAAAGGAAAGGGACTGCGCAATAGCCAATCAGATAATAGCACTATCGCATCTGGGTAAGATTTAGGGCAACAACCAATGAAAAAAAAAAAACACAGTTATCCAAGAATTATTTACGTGATCCTGCTACAACAACGTTCTGAAAGCTGCATTATTCATTCACCCACAGTGGAAAACGGGAGTTAAACAGGTAGAAAATCTCACTCTAGCCTTCGTTCAAAACTTGAGAGCCCTGCTAATGACCAAATCTCCGATACCGACTGACATGGTAGCACGAGCCTGGAGAAATAAATTAGCCTACATACGACCCCCCCGTTCTTTCCTAAACAATCTCGTATCACAATGTGCACATGGTTGTTTCTGTCAAAACAAACCATAGGCTATTCGTTAGCAGCGAAGACGACAGTAGAGAAGCAAGTTTTTTAGGAAAATTTGCACAAATCTTACTGGAAAATGTGTCAAATTTTGCAATCACGCAGTTTGAAAGACAGCATAGCAGGCCAAGGCACAGCGTTTTTTTTTTTTTTTCAGATAAGAGTGTAGCGGCCCACTACGCTGAAATACGCTGGCGAGAAGGATGAAAACGGTCACAGATGGAGCCTACATTTGTATTAGAGACATATAGGAAGTCATATATGAACTTTCATTTGGTGACCTTCGTATTGACCTTCGAAGGTCAAATGGGACCTAGTGAAAATTCAATGGCTTGTATCACTAAAATGGTCACAGATGGAGCCTAGTTTTGTGTTTCAGACATCTAGGAAGTCACATATGAACTTTCATTCGGTGGCATTCAACTTAACTGTCAGTGACCTTTGAGGGTCAAATTCGGCAGTGAAATTACCTTGACTTTTATTACCAAAATGGTCACAGATGGAGCCAAGGTTTGTATAAAGACATTTTGAAAGTCATATATGAAGTCTCTTTGCTGACCTCAACCCGACCCTCTGCGACCTTTGATGTTCACAATTGACGTATTGATTGTTTAATGTGTTGTATCACCAAAACTGATTCAGAGCTTAGGATTGGGTATTACTGGGGGTCTTATAAATGTACGTGAACTTTTATTTAGTGACCTTGATGTTGACCTTCAATAATTCGAAGGTCAAACTTCACATGAAATTTTCATAACTTGTACATCATAGAAAGATTGCTTGCCGGTAAGCTACAGGACCTTTGGTCCTATTTTTTTTTTTTTTTTTTTAATATTTATGATTAATTGGGATTTTAAGATCAGTTTTATAGCCAGTCATAGTGAGGGGTAACATTTCTTCACTTAGAAACCTCAATTTGTTTTTCAATAGTTTCTTAGTGCTTAAATTATGTAAGTCATATGTATAATGTGTAAGTAATTGAAGCCAGTCAGTTGCTTGAAAAAAGATGTTGTATGACTAAATTATTTACAAATCTTATTGTTTCAGAAAGGTTTTATTTGTGTATCATGATCTTTTATGGCAATTAAAATGTCAGTAACATTCCACAATGTTTTTGCATTCCGTCAGAAATCACTACATGCTTATGCTGACCTTTTTGCCTTTCTTCTGAAATAATTATGGTCAGTTATGGTACAGTTTATTATATTGTCTTGATAACAAAGTCAGGTTATTTAAACATTAAACAAATAAAATCAGCCATTAATGAAAATGAATTGAGTCAGATTACTACAGAAATATAGGCCTAATGATAAATGCTTTGAAAAAAAAAGAAGGCAAAGGTTTGAGGTTTGTGTCTTATATGCTGTATTTGCTGCTTTAATAGCACTTCTCATGGGCAAACATGAGATCAAAGTCAGGTCATAAAGTGAAACATTTTTAGCAGCCATTCCGCTCAATGTAAAATGAGAAAATGCAATGTTCATGACATTCCAAAGCAGTGGAGTATTGCTCTCTCGGACAGCAGCAGTTTTCTAGTGCTTGCATGAATGATAGTGCTGAGCAGATGAACTGATTTCTGACCGAAATGTCAAACATAGCAGATGGGCAGAGATAATTCTCACCCCTCTGAAAGTTGAACAGGTCCAAAATGCTTCCTTGTTGCACTATGACCGTGTGTTCCAAAAGGCCTAAAAAGGGACCCCCTAGAAAGGTAGTCTCATAGGGAAGTCTAAAGCTCCCCCACCTCACCCCTTGCAAAATAATGTATTTTGAATTTAGTCCCCTTCAACTTTTGTTATGAGGAACAGACCACAGAACTGGTCCCCATTTAAACGACCGAGTCCTTTTTGCCTTGTTGACGCAAGTTGCGACTGGTCTGCCTCTTCCTCCTGAAGTACACCCAGCAGATGATAGCAGTGACAATGACTGCAGCTAAGACTAAAGTGATAATGGTTATTGTAGCATCTCGAGCACTGTTGTCCTGCTGTTGTCCAGGGGGTGGCGTGGTTACCCTAGTGCCAGTGGGGGGGATGTTTTTCGGGGGTGGGGTTTGAGACCTCCTTGGGATATTTGTGGGCGTGACCAAGTCACCTGAGGGCAGGGTGTTGGCTACCACATCTTCATTGGATAGGCCTTTAATTTCAGTATTGGCCAGCGAATCAGGAGAGAGGCAGGTCATTTGGCTGGTGTTCAGCACTTTGATGGGGTGGGTCCTCATCCAGTCTCGTAGAGGCAAGATGTCCCGGTCGCACCTCCAAGGGTTTGGTACAAGCTTCACCACGTTGACTGTCTCCAGGGAATCAAGGACCTCCTGAGACAGGCTTTGCAGAGAGTTGTTGTGAAGATCCACTTCCCAAAGTGGGTGCAAACCTTGAAACAGCTGTGCTGGAATGGTCTGGATGACATTGTGCTCCAGCGAGATGTTCATTAGCTTGGGCAGCCCATTAAACATTCCCTCCTGCAGGATGGAAAGCCTATTGGTGTGCAAGGACACTTCCCCCAGCTCCGAAAGACCCCTGAAGGCTCCAGAGGAGATCGAGCTGATCCGGTTACGACTCAGAACCAGGAGCCGCAGATTAGTCAGGTTGCTGAAAGCTCCATCCTCCAGGTGAGTCAGCTGATTGTCATATAACCAAAGTTCCTGAAGTGGCATGGGCCCAAAAACCCCTGGAGCAAGGCTGCCAAGCTGGTTCTGGAAGAGGGATATCTGTGCAAGATTGGGGAGGTTGAGGAAGATGCCTTGAGGGAGCTGGATCAGGCGGTTTTTGGAAAGATAGAGCTTCTTCAGTTTCTGCTGTGAGACAAATGCATGGCCTGGGAGGTGCATGATGTGGTTGTCTTGTAAGGAGAGCTCCTCCAGGTGCACCAGGTCATCAAAGCAGCCGGCTGGGATTTCTCTGATGGCATTCCCTTTGAGTATCAGAGACTGCAACTTAATAAGTCCTCGGAAGGAATATTGAGAAATGACGGTGATGTTGTTCAAGGCCAGGTTCAGGGTTAGCAAATGCCTGAGCTGGCTGAATGCCTCCTGAGGAACAGCAGTGACTAAGTTCCTGCTCAGATCCAAACTCTCCAAGTCCCTGAGAGGAGAGAACAGGTCAGGGGAGATGACAGGTATTTTGTTCTTGCTCAAGGTAAGGGATCTGACCTTTCCCAGATTCCAGAAAAGGTCATTGGGGAGACCCTCTAGTTCTGTTCCCAACAACCCCAGGGCGACTAACTTTTGAGTTTTGTCAAATGTGCCGGGCAACACTTCGACCAGTGCAGAATCCTTTATGACAAACAGCATAAGATCCTCAGCAAAGCCCTCAAAGTCGCTTGGCTTTAAGGAGGGGAAGCTGACATTGTTCATGTAGAGGTTGGTCGTGGCCGAAGAAGCGAAACTCGGAAACTCGGTGATCCGCTGGCACAGCGCCTTGCTGTCCGCACACTTGCATCCATCTGGGCAGCCTCCAATGGCAGTGTTGACAGCGATCGTGCTGAGGAGCAGGCGGATGCACATGCCCAGATCCATAAGGCTTTAAAAATAGAACAGAAAAGTGAAAAGATGCTCTTTTTTTTCTTGACCGTCTTTTTCCTTTGATTTTTTTAACAACCCTTTTAACAATCAAACAAGAAACACCTTCTTGTCATTAAGATTTAAATGCATTCTGGAGAATTAACTTATCATATAAATTTTGCTGTGGATGCAGGGCCTTTGCTCATGTTTACCAGAGCCAGTTTTTGGCAAAAACACCCAATGCATTCAATTAGAACCAATGCAGTTTAAAAATAGAATTTTTATGCTATTGTTCGAGTTTATTTTATTTATTTATTTATTTATTCATTCATTCATTCATTCATTCATTCATTCATTTTTTGCTGTAGTTCAGTTTTCTGCTGAACTCCTTGGGTCAGAATGTAATCTACTCTTTAAAAGCTGCCTCTGATGTAATTGCTCATCGAAGTCAGTCATTCTTGATAGACTTTGAGAGTGGAACTGACAAAGAAAACTTGTTGTGATATAATTGAAGACCTGTGTGCAAGAAGTACCTAAGTCACAAAATAATACTTATGAGATTTTGGGGGTCAAAGTTTTCAAAAAACATTGCTGATCATGACAATGGAAATGCACCAATACACAAGACTTGAGCGCTTCTTTGCAGAAGTCTTTGGTATCAGATGATGCTCTGGCTATTGTGGCTTTTAATACTGGTGTCAGCTCATTTTTTGCAAAATGTGACTTTAGTACTTCTTGCACACAGGTCTTCAATTATGGTTACACTGAAAATCAGCGCACTTTTTCTACACCAGAGGCAAATTTTGGAACCACCATCTCAGGCTGTGTTGTGAAATTCCTGTCCTAAAGGGCCACAGCATCTATGGATATTCTGTGGTCTCCTTTCAATTGGAAAGCAGTTCGGTCCTTGCAAAAAAGTGCATTTAAACACTGTAGCTGTTCATCCTTAAATTAATTGCAGGAGCTCACAGTCAACCACCAGACGCTGTGGCCTGCCATAATTTTAATTTGAGACTGACTGTCCTGGACAGAGTTAGAGGTTGGCTCCCCTTTAATAAAGGACATGGGGCGGCTGTGGCTGAATGCTGGACGGGGACTCAGGAGGTTATTGGTTTAAACCCCAGAATGATAATATCTCAACAAGATTAGTGCAGCATTTAAGCACCAGAGAAAGGCCCTTGACCCCACATTTCTCCTGAGGGAATCAGTCCCTAAGTCTCTTCAGCTGTAAGTGTCAGCTAAAGAAGGAGTGACATGGATATTATAGCTGGGAGGTGGGGGACTCCTCTACCCCTCAGCTCAGCAGGTAGGAAACAGGAATGCAAGACGGGGGGGTTTGATGAGTGGGGCCACAGATGCGCACGTCCCAAAACTTTGGCTGCTTTCAGCGGGATGGGGGATACTCCTTTCAGAGGCCTTAAATAACAAGCCGTTTTTATCCTTCCTATTTATAAACTAAAAAAACAGACGGTGAATCGGGCTGTTTTCTACTGTGGTCGTTTTGCTTAAAGGACACATTGACGAGGAACCCCCAGTTACAAAAAAGGTCACTTAATCATTATTAAATCATCTAGCCTTCCTTAATTATGATGTGTCGCAATAATTTGGGGGTTGGCGCTCTTGTTTTTCTCCATTTTCTTTCTGGGGGCTCTTGCCCAGGGTCCATGGACCTCTCCAGTCCTGTTCCTTGCTGGCTGGTCGCAGGTCCTGTGCCTTCCCTGGCTCATGCTTATACTTCATTATAATAAGCTTTTTGTCACTCATGCCTAAACACCATTACATGCAGAATTACCATTTGCACTTTGCTCCCCCACAATAGCCACGTTCCGCCTTTGATTTTTTTTCCCATTAGTGAAGTTTGTTCCCCAGGTCACCACTGTTCTTGTGCTGCCTGGGAGTTTGTTTTACCTCACTTGCTATTTTTAGGGTTTAGTCCAAGTATCTGTAACTCTATAAAGTGTCTTTGTGACAGTCCTTTATTTAAACGTGTTGTAAAAATAAAATTGAATTGAAATGAATATTTTAGCCCGTAAAAACAGAAATTTACAGAACCTTGCTCTTAACATCAGCACGTGGGTAAATCCTCTTTAGTTTCCTCTCTTGAAGAAAATAATGTGAGGACACGGTGATGGAAGATGAACTTAGAACAAGACTCTAATTCATGCTGCTTGAATGTTGTGATTGGTGAATATACATGTCTCTGTGACAGTATTCCCCATCCTATGGACAGAATGCACTCCTAATTCTGAGAGAGAACATCAAAATGTGATTTTCAGCTGACTTAATTTTTCATATTTAGATTTTGCTAAATGCGATCGAATGCTGTGATATCATTTAGTATTCACAACATGAAACAATCTCATATATCTGCAGCTCAATTGGTATCATCCATTCATTGAATCTTATTGGGTACATTTACAAAGGGAAAAGAGTGTTTTGAAGTTGTTTTAAATCAAATTCAATCCACTCATTTTTTATCAGCGCTCCTACTGACAAGTGGACAATCTTTTACACTGAAATGTTTCATTTGCCATCAGATCAGTGGCTTGGATGATTACAAACTCCTAAATTAGGGATGCTGCTTCCAAACGTAGATTTAAATTAAAATTTTCACGATAATAATGCAGCACTGCGAATTTTGATTTACATATGGTTACTTATTGATACTCATATGGCTTGTGGCCATAGGTGGCAAAGATATTCCATTTTATATGTCTTGAAAACTTCAACTTGCACAATTGCATGTCCTCTCGTTTTCTAATATCTCGATGCTGCTGCTCTTCAACAGT
This sequence comes from Gymnothorax javanicus, assembly GCA_029692085.1. Taxonomy (NCBI): domain Eukaryota; kingdom Metazoa; phylum Chordata; class Actinopteri; order Anguilliformes; family Muraenidae; genus Gymnothorax; species Gymnothorax javanicus. The sequence goes on along the minus strand of CM056196.1, from coordinate 21,977,110 downwards.
TTTTGTCATCATGTCTCAGTAAAACATATACCGCAATAACTTCACTGAATTCTACGCACATATTGTGCACTTTTTTTTGATGACAGCATCTGCCCAATAAGTATAATGTAATGCATTGGCCATCACAAAATTCAAAAATTGTCCTCTGAGTTTCAAATTGGTTTTTGCAGCTGGTGCAGCTGAAACAATAAGCTTGTTATATCTGCGCCTCTTCACATTCTCTGGGATTAAACTTCTGACTGGCCGCTTGCTGTACAATTTTGCTTTTGATACATTTAGTGGAGGAAAAATCGACTGTGTTCTCGACTGATGTAATTATTCCCAGTCTCCCTAAACCACAGTCTGGACCAAGGCGGAATATGCCTTAAACGTTTTTCCTTTTTTCCAGATGAACATGAGTTCCAGGGAAAATATTTTTTCTTTCCCCAGGATTGCGGAATCAGCATTTTAAGTGAGTCTGAGAACATTTCTGTGTCATTGTGTTTATAACAAGCTGCCATTTTTGGAGAATCACTTAAAGTAAATACAATACCTCATTTGCTGAAGCCCTTTCTATTTTAGTGGGTGTAAATCCAGCAAAGCTACGGAGCCTTGAACTTCAAAGACATTTACTTAAATTCCTAAAATTAGCACAAATGTTTCACTGTGTAAAGTTATGCACTACCTTTCACACACGCACACACAAACACACACATACACACAGGCACACATGCACCCACACAAACGTGTGAACACACACAGTCACTGACTCACTCAAAAATCCCAAAGGGCATGTATTGCAGACACCAGAAGAGAGTCTGGGATCCCCAAACTTAAAAGGTTTGCTAAATGAGAACAAAATGAGCATAATGGCAGGACTGTTAGTGAGCGCTTCTCGGATCTGATATCCGGGGCTAGAGGGGAAGACTGCTAGCGACTCGTGGCGGCTCTTACCGTGTTGTGGGGTCCTTGGTGCCTTGGAAACAAGAGTTAGGCGCTCTATATGGCACCGTCCTCCTCTGCAACCCTCTCCCTTGCTGGCGACCCTTGTCTTTTTAACGCCCTGGTGAGGATGACGCACTCTGGCTCCCTATGTTTTCTGCACCTCCAGCCCACAGGATTTTACCTTTCCATGGACATCATCGCCTTCCCTTCATTACTGGCCCACCATCATCATCATGATCTTTCGCTGCTTCTCCTGTGACCTGTGAGCAGACTGCTTTCCTCAAACACACTCCCCTCTCTCTGTTCTGTCTCACATGCACTCCCACTCCTCTCCCTTTTACCCTCTCCCCTTCTCTCTCACTCTCCCTCTATCCCACCTCCCTCCCTCTCCCAACCACCCTCCCCCAACCCCCCTCCCCTCTCTCCTGAAATCCCTCTCTCTTTCTCTCTCTCCCTCTTCACTTTGCTGCATTTTTGAGAAGTTCTGTGCCGGTATAGCCCGGTGCTTTCCGTAACTGTAAACGTGTGTGGATGTGTTTGTGCGTGTGTTTGTGTTATGAATATGAGAGTATGTGATGTGTATCTTTGTCTGAATGCAAGTATATGCAGTGCTTAATATTCACCCTAAGTTCCACAAGAATTGAAACAGTGAGAAAAATGGAAAGAAAAACAGAATTAAGTACATTTATTTGAAAAAACAAAACAAAAAAAAAAAAAAAACACTGTGTCAACTTCATAAATTTTTTTTAAAATATTTGTAACCTCCAAATGTGATGCCAGCAATACATTACAAAACTATTGGGACAGGGGAATGGAAAGACTGGAAAAGTTGCCAAATCTTAAAAAAAAATCCAGAAGCATCTTTGGAACGTTCTAGTGGTGAACGGGTGTATAGGTTGCAGTGTATTTAATCATGATTGAGTATTAAATGAGCAGTCACAAAAGACACGGTCATTTACCAGCAAGATCGTTTGAGACTTGCGACTTTGCCAAAAGCTGTGCAGGAAGTCAAAGAGTTTGAGAACAATGTTTCTCAGCATCCAGTGACCTGGAATTCAGGGATCTCACCACAGAAATGAAAAGATTAGGAGTAAAAGATGAGGCTGAATACCAATTTTGGATATTTGTGACCCTCCAGTCCTTAGATGGCACTGCATTAAGAACCAAGATGCTTCAGTCATGGACATTACTACATGGGCTTTTAAAGACTTCAGAAGACCTGTGTCAGTGGTCACTTCATGACAGTAGCATCAAATGTTAGTTAACATTCTACTACGCAAAGAGGATGCCATATATCGACACCACCCAGAAGCGCTGCTGACTTCTCGGGGCTCGATTTCATCTGAAATGGACTGATGGAGAATCAAAATGGATTTTTGTGGTCTGACAAGTTAATCTTTAAATATTTTCTACAAGTGATGGATGTTGTATCTCCAGGGCTAAATAAGAGAAGGACCATCCAAACTGTTATTGGCAACATGCTCAAAAGCCAATGTTTGGAATGTATTGCGGACCTCACTTTTCAAAATCGCTATTATTTTTTAAAACAATAAATGCGAGTGAAAACAATACTTATTCTGTCTTTGTACATTTTTCAATTTAATACAGGTAAAAAGGGGCTTGCAAATTACTGCTCGTAGTTTTTGTTTACATTTTGCACATTGTCCCAGTTCTTCTGGTATTGATATTGTGTATTACAGTATATGGTGCGCAGGTGTGCATGATGTATATGAGAGTTTGTGGTGAGTATGTGTGTGTATATTTGTTTAGGTGACGTTTATGAGAATATATGTGGTCTCTGTGCGTGTGTGTGTTACAGACCTTTACTGATACTGGGTTTCTCTGGGGGAGGGGGTAAGGGGGGTATATTAAAAGTATATCTCAATTTCTTGGTAGTCAGACTGTGATCCTGTTTAAGCACAGAAGGGAGGGCTGCATTTATTCCTACCCACACTGTGTTTTGTCCAAATTCAGGAAATGACACATCAGTCAGTCGGTATTAGTCATTCTTGAAACACAGTAATATATTTTTTTCATATATTTTGTTGCTGAAACTGACACTGGAGCCATGAGTGTTCTTGTACTCCATGTCTGGACTGAAAGTTATCTCTAGTGACAGATCTCCTGCCCCACATCCGCTCTCTCATTACAGGAGGTTTTTGGAAGAGGATGCAGCGAGAGGGATGGAAGTGCATCACATTGAAAATAAATTTTTTAAGTCATCTTAACTTTGATGAAAAGGTGAGAGGGTCCAGAGGTCAGGAGGAAGAGTGTGAGTTTAATAAAGTGGAATGTTTTCTCAAAACACACTTCCTCCTTACTAAAAACCCTCTTTCCCTTCTCTCTCTCTCTTTCTCCTTCATTTTTCTCTTTCCCCCCTCACTATTTCACTCGTTCTCACACACACACACACACGCGCACACACACACACACTCTCTCTCTTTCCCTCTCTCTCTTACTTTCTCCTCCCTCTCTCACACTCAAATTTTAATCCCTCTCTTTCTCTCCATCTCTCTCTCTGACTCCCCCCTCCCCCTCTCCCTCTCTTTCACACTCTGACTAAATTTAATTTGAAGTGTATTAATTGGCATGACATGCACAGGAACTGTACATACAGCCAAACCACCAGGAAAAATACAACAAAAAGCATACACATACAACAATAGGGTGAAACAATGAACATAAAACACTGAGCAATAATTAAGACAGAAACACAGAAAATAAACATTAATGAATATGAAGTGTGGTTTGTCTGAGGAGCAGTCTCACTTAGCTTTTTTCTATGTTTATTTTGCTTTTCTTTTTGTGAGATGTGAGTTTTGTTTTTACCAATAGGATGGTGATTGTTGAGTTATTGGGTACAGAGAATGCAAGAATATAATATTAGACAATAATAAAATATACTATGATAATTTTTTAAAATAAATACACGCATTGTTAGTCAGCCTACTAATGCCCTGGGTGCCTGAAATTTGGGTGCCTGATAATTTTGGGATATCTCACCTCATCACAGCATCAGAACACATTTGTTATTTTATAGTGCCGTGGCATGTTTTTGGTTAGCTAAATTCACAAGCTGTATGTCTAAGAACACAAGAAAAAGGTGAAAAGCTGAATCTGATTAATCTCTTGCATGTCATGTCAAAGGAGACCTTCTTTTGAAGAAACCTATTGGAATATCATTTTGATTTTTACTACTTTTATTTCTTCTTATTTCTTTGTTCCTGTCCTGAGTTAAACTCCCTGTTCGATGTCTTTAGTGGATGTTTATTTATTTATTTTTTGGTTTTGTTTTTCATCCTTGTTTCCTTTGTTTTTACCCTTGATCCAAGTGATATAACATGTTTTAGTGCTGTTTCTTTAAGGGGCATTCAGCATGTTTGTCAGACATAATGATTTTCTTTTTGAAGATGGGTAATTGTTTGGATTGGCTGATTAGTCGCCACAACCCATCTTAGGGGCTGATGGGTAGTGCCATTACCGTCTCTGACAGCTGTGCTAATATCTTCCACTGCCAAAGATTGTGCCTGTTTACATACTGTATGCAAGCACACAGACGCAAGTCAATAATACAGATAGTACAACATGCTCATGGACACACACACACAGATACGAGCTCACACTAACATACACACGCACACTCACTCACACACACACACACACACACACACACACACACACACACTTGCCAATACACATACAGCAACTTGCTCACACTAAGATACACACAGATACATGCCAATTCACATACGTGCTAAATGGACATACACACGCGCCCACACATGCACATCCTTGTACTTATATCTTTGTAAGGACACTACATTAACTTCCATTCATTCTTTCTGTGTCTCTATAGCCTTTCTTTAATCTTAATAATAAGCAATATATGCCTTACCCAAACCCTTACCCTAACCTTAACCTATCCCTAATTCTGACCTTACCCCGAACCTTAACTAATAAGTCACAATTTGCCTTTTTAGTTGTAAGGACATTTGAAATGTCCTAATTTCCCAATAATGTCCCCACTCTGTTGAAAAAAAATATTTTTTGGTTCTCAGTTTGTAGCATGTACAAGAATACAGACACACACACACACACACAGACACACACTTCCCAGCTTTTTCAGCAGGGTGTTCTAAATTAAAAAAATTAATTACAGGAGGATCCTCCCACCCAAGGCCTCCCCTACACTTGCATCCTGTCTGTTTGATGTAAAGAGTGATTATTTCCTGTTTGTTCCACAGGCCTCGCAGAAGCTGAGCTAAGGGGCTTCATGTGCACCTGGACCTCACATGCTTTTTCCAGTTAGCAGCAAACACCAACATTAACGACAACAAGGCATAAAATGAAGTCATTTATTCAAAAGAGTTTCCTTTGATTATTTTAACTTAAGGTTTGTGGTGTGAATGCAAGATGAACAACCAAACCTGACCTGAGAATGAGAGATTGCAAGTCACAATTCCAAAGGAAAACATATTTATGAGTTTCCTATTCAACAGATTTACCTTACATTTGGCTGGCGGGCATCTTATTAAATATTAGGACAAATTTAGCAAACTCTAGCACAGTTAAGATGAGCCAACACTGTTGTGACATTGAAGACAGTGTGGCATGAGGATAAGGGTACTATCTCGCTTGTTAGCTTCCGGCCTTCCATCATTCCAGTTCTCACACAAATTCCCCATTACAGAAACAGAACTGTGATCTGGTACTGTGTGCGCTCATAATAGTATTACAGAAAAGCTTAATCTCATCTCTGCAGATTTCCTCCAATACTAAATTAATGGGAGATGGTACTGAGGAATATTAATATTGTTGATGACAAAAGTCAAATAAAAATACAATCTCACATATGAATTACAGGAAGAGAAATGTTACCTTACTTGCCACAGTGAAAACTGAAGCACAAAACAGCGCCGTCAAATATTCAGAATTAAGAAATATCGACAGTGGGATACATTGTCCACTTTCCTTTAAGTACAACGTAAACAAGTGCAACATTCTTTGATATAGCGTATATGGCAATAGCTTTTGTATGGGTATTCATTTCACCTCCATGCTCAGGTATCAACTCCATAACTGAAGCCTCTCAGTGGTCAGGACACTGGCGTTGCAAACTTGATAAATCATTTTGAGTTTATACGCGGAAAGTCAATGTAAGCAGATTTTTGCTTGTTTACCGCATGGAGCAGAACTAGGGCGAAAACCTGGCAAAAAAATAAAAAATACTACCTTACAAGGGCTGTCAATCACTGTCACTAAACACTGTCAATCAGCGGCGGTTCGTCGGCCGTAACGAAGGGAAGCCAAAACCTCGCCCTTCAAAGCTTAATGACTTAAACCTTTCGCAGTTTACTTTTCTTGATCAGCAGTTGCTCATATGAATTGGTAGAAGGACAGTCAGATTTATTTTCGATAGCAAATGACGACGCAAATTATCAATACGTCTTTATAAATTAGTTTGCGAGGCTTCTTTCGCAAGAAGCCACGAGAATCTGTTTTCTACAATCTTAATATAGAAGTAAAGAATGCGATGTTACACAGCCTCTTGCTTAATGAGCCTCACTAATCAATTTGCAAATCTATGCCATTTCACTAGCTACTTGAGCGCAGAATTTATAAGGACGTAGGCCTATGGTAATTTACGTTGTAATTTATGTGTGAAAGAAAACCCCTCATAATTTCTTGATGAAATGTATAACAATGCTATCGAAAATTAATTTGACTGTCCTTCTACCAATTCGTATGAGCAACTGCTGATCAAGAAAAGTAAACTGCGAAAGGTTTAAGTCATTAAGCTTTGAAGGGCGAGGTTTTGGCTTCGCTTTGTAACGGCCGACGAACCGCCACTGCTGTCAATGAGTCTTTGTTACTGACTCCGGGCAATAATGGCTTATGCCACAAGCCACGGATGGCATTTAAACTTTTCGACCAATCACTCCTTAGTCCACAGTGCAAGATAGTAAATGGTAGCTGAGGAAATAGTAGAAATATTAAATAAATAGTTATTTAAGTATGTGATGTTTTCATTGCTGTTAAATCATTCTTAGGGCTCTAAATTCGTAAACCAGGCCCAGGCGCCAGCGCAGGCGCCGGGCGATGGGGGTGCGCCCGCGCCAACGGGTGTGTCCAGGCGTATGTTGCAATTTCGCGCCCGGGCGAGCCTGGCGCAAGTACTCCTCTGTCCCCTCGGTCCCTCCTGCCGGGCGCAAAGTGGCAAAGAGGGAGGAGAGAAGGCGTGTTTGGGTATAACACAGCCGAAATCAAATCTTCACCAGTCAAATGAGCTCCTCTCCTCACCTTTAATGTGTTGGAATATAGAAGCCTTTGTCCAATATCTGCATGATGCATTAATGTTGCATTTTACTTTGCTGCTTCAGGCATGTTTTCTGCAATCGTTCGCCTATATTAAGCATTACGAATATGAGTTAGCTGGCTAGCAAGGGCATTCGCAATTATTACCATTAGCTTAACTTGAATGGAATTTCAAAAATCGAAACTACGCCAGATCATTCAAACTTATGAAGTTGGAATGAAATACGACGATTGCTCATTTATTTCTTCTGCCTGCATCATTGGGAAGAGAAACGATGGATAGCGTGTTCCTATTATTACACCCTGTTGCTGTTTAAAATTTTGGGATTAACATGCATGGACAACAATGCAAGATACGTTACACATTTATTTTCAATAAGTGATCATATCTCAGTACGAGATCATAGCAATCAGGCTGTATTCCTTTCCCCCACTGAAAACGATAAAACCTAAGTGACAATAATAGTATTAAGCCGCTTGCACACTGGACGCGAAACGAATTTTTCGCACGACAGATTACATTCAAAGTCAATGCAAAGACGCGGATACACGCATGTATTCGCGTCTTTGGATTGACTTTTGGCCGCTTCCCAGTTAAGAGCGTTCTTAAGGAGTTAAGAAGGCTCCAAAGAAGAGCACAGCTAAGAGGGAGCCTTAAGATAAGAGTGTTTCCCAGATGCGTTCTTGGTGCCCTTCTTAACAAGTGTCTTTGTGCCCTTCTTAACTGCCTTCTTAACTGGAGCTCAAGTGATCAATCGATGTCAGAGTAACCGAGTGTTCCACATACATACGTGCACACAAATGAAGTTTTGATGTAGCAAGTGGCGTGTAATGTTAAAAATGAACGTCAGGTAATGCCACTGCACACGCAGCAGAATGTCTGAAAACAAACGGACGGAAATAAAGACCAATAACACAGATAAGAACTTCGAAAAATAAGAATGAAAACATAAAATAAAATAATTATATTACATGTGTGAAATCATGCGGTTAAACCTTCTTCAACTTGATTTGAGACGCAGCTCAAGAGCGTACAACAAATGGTCAAATAGAAGACCGGAAATATTAGGGAAAAATTAGGGAAATGTTTCCCTCATTTTAAATGTTTAATGGGTAGTAGGGGTGCATGAAAAGGGGGGGAAAAAAATAAGAAGAACCGTCGCACTGCATTAATATCTCCTTGCTTAGTGTCACATTGATTTGCCTGACGCGGCTGTATCTGCAGTGTTTCGTCGCTAAGAAGGGTGTTAAGACTACTCCAGACCCTTCTTTCAAATCCTTCTTAACAAAAGATCATCTTAGGCAAAGAAGGAATCTGGGAAACGCATTTGCTTCTTACTGGAGCCTTTAGAAGGATCAAAAGAAGCTCTTAGCGCTAAAATCTTCTTAAATGAATCTGGAAAACGTGGCCTTTGAATGTAATCAGTCGTAAGAAAAATTTGTTTCGCGTCCAGTGTGCAAGCGGCTTTACTGAGCATAGAACGCAAGCATTATATATATATATGCCGAGGCAGTTAGTTGTTGGCTGAGAAGGATGTGAAGTCGTTAGTTTGCATCACCGATTCACCTGCGTTGATTAAGCCAGGTCGAGTTTCCATTACGCGTGCCAACCGCCTTTGATCTGACATCAGGAAAATCGATATAGATACTATAATTTATGTCCTGTTTCTGATAGTTACATTAAATAGTGGTTGCCGTAATTATTTATTGCATTGAAATGTGCCTGACATTCTGGAAACCTGCCTGTGAGGTTTCGGTGACGCAGCGCACTGTCGCCCGGTCAGCCAAATTACCACTGCACAGAAAGTAAACCAGGTTGGAGCTGGCGAGCTTTCTGCACAACTTCAGCAGACACTTTTGCTACGAAATTGTCACTGCGTCTTGATGAATATATGACACCTCCCCCTACTACGCCGCCACACCCATCTCGGCGCACGTCCGTCTACCAAATTGCCAAAGTGGCCGCGCACGGTGTTGCACCGCGCGAAATTACCACTGCGCAGGCTGCACCGGACGAAATTACCACTGCGTGGGCTGCGCCACGCTACGCCACGCTGCGCCACCCTGCGCTGCGCCAAGAAATTAGAGCCCTTAGAGTTTAGTACTTTTTCGCCATTCTGATCATTGATTACTACCTCGAAAAAAAAGATCGTTTTTAGTATTTGCAGAAATATGGCTGAATGTAATATCATTAAAATGCATATGCATAAAAACTGATAGTTACTTTGCACATTATATAATGGTTCACAAAATTTGAAAAAGTCAAATGTCTCGAAAATTTCCTACAGTGGCATAAGCCGTTATTGCTCTGAGCCACACAATTGTATTGTAATTGTATGAAATGTCAATTGCAGAAGAGGTTTCTGCATCATGCATTTTATGGTTCCTTGAGAAAGACTGGGCACTCCAGTGTTTTATAGTGGAACCATTTAATTGGGTTTTAGGGGGTTATAAGGTATTCCTTTTGTTTGTTTGTTACCCTGTGTATCTAATTTCACATTCTAATCACAGATCAAATGTGGTGACAAAATCATCATGGCCATATGTGCACGGAAAGCTAAGAACAAATTAATGTATGCCTAGAATTTGAGTGAATGATGGCAACATCGCAACTGGAAACTGGCATTGAACAAAAGGAGTGTAATAAAATATGAAAACCTTTCTTTAAACTGTTAATCCACAAAAATATACGCACATGAGTAGGCAGCAAACAGAACACAAAGAACTTATAAGGAGCAACACTAGCATTGCTGAAAACCTGGACATTCACGTCAGATTTTGAAAAAAAAAAAAAAAGAAGGAAATTTATGCTTTCTCAAGCTTACCTGCAGGATACCCATTAGAAACCTGAGTGGACTTATCCCTGGGCCCACCTTAAACACTCCTGTGCTGTTTTAGTCCTGACTCATAATTTAACCTTATAAGTCCAAAGATCACAAATATTTGATTATAATATTCTTAACTGCAGAGTTGGGTTCAAGTACTTTCAAGAATTGGATGAAAGTATTTTTTTCTTTTTAAATACCAAAGTGCTTGCACATGTATCAGGGTACTTCCTATTAATGCCTAAAGTACTTGTACTTGTATTCAAGTACTTTTCAAAGTTCTTGACCAATCTGTCTCATAAGTGCTGACAGAGATTGGTCAAGTATTTGAAAAGTACTTGGATACAAGTACATATACTTATTATTAGGTATTATTAGGCATTAGGCCTAATAATATTATTAGGCATTAGGCTTAATAATATTATTAGGCCTAATGCCTAATATTAGGTATTATTAGGTAGTACTCAGATACAAATACAAGCACAATGGTACGTGAGAAAAAAAATGCTTGCATACAATTCTCAAAAGTACTTGAAAGTACTTGGACCCAGCTCTGCTTAACTGAGGATTCCAAAGCTAATTTTACCATCACTAGTGATGGTCAAAAGCATTTGAATTCCAAAACAAAGATTTAATTAAATATTGTTGTAATATTTGAAAATATTCCAAAAGAGAACCTATTCTACAAGTTAAAAAAAAACTGTTTTTAAAGCAAAAGTGTAAATGTGGCTTGTTGTACAATTACAGCTTGTCTGAGAATCTTTGTCTTCTTCCTGATTTAGTCCTGTTTCCCTCCTGCATAGGCTCGTGGGCTGCCTGCTCCATGGCCTGATTTAGTCTACAAAGCAGGCAGGCACTTGCCACAATCAATGCCATCCCGGTGGCTACCAAGCCGATGTGTAAAACCCCCAAGAATGTGAGATACGGGCCACTAGGGGGCAGTGTCCACAGGTAAACCCAGCCGTCTCGTCGATTGTGGTGCACAATGTGATCTTCTGGCTCCAGGATTACGGCATCATAAAAAGCTGGTGAGTTACTGATGGGGCTGCTCTCTTGAGGGCGCAGTTCAGTGGAGGTGCTGGCCTCTTGAGGCCACAGTTCAGTGGAGGAGCTGCCCTCTTGAGGGTGCTGTTCAGCAAAGGTTTGTGGTACCTGGGTGGTTGTAGATGGATGGCATGAATTCGTCTGCAAAGGTTCAGCTGGAGTAGTTGACCTGGCCTCGCGTCCAGCTTCTCTCATAGAATTGGATGTAGGAGGTGGTACAAGAGGTGTAGTTTCTGGAGGATCAATTACCTCCTTTCTGCAGTCACAGGCATCAGGGCAGCAGGAGGCACTACTGAGTAGCATTCCCAAGAGAAGGAAAAGGAATGAAAAGTGCATAGCTCCTGCAAGGACACAAGATGCTAATTTACAAAAATGCAGCCACTGCGTAAAATCAGTAGCCCTGCAATAGCACCTGTAAGCTCAAATGTTCAGTTACTTAGCCAGCACATTAAAAATGCTCATTCTCCTCTGACTCTAATTTGCAATATTTGAGGTCTTTGCTAGTAACTTTGTTCCTTTCCACATTTCATGGTGTTTATTTCTACATCAGTGTCACATTTTCCTAAATCATCAAGAGAATTGCTCAACTGAATTCCACAAGAGATAAATTGATTCTTTCAAAATATCTTATTTTGATCTACAAATCTACATCATCGATCTACAACCCCAATTCCAAAATAGTTGGGACAGAGTGTAAATTGTGAATAAAATCAAAATGCAATGACTTTCAGATCACATGAGCCAATATGTTATTTACAATAGAACGTAGATAACATTTCAAATGTTGAAACTGAGACATTTTACATTTTTATCCACAAAATGAGCTCATTTCAAATTTTCTGGCTGCAACAGGTCTCAAAAAAGTTGGTACACAGGCAAAAAAAGGCTGAAAAAGCAATTCATATATAAGAGAATCAGCTGAAAAAACATTTAGCAAATAATTACATTAACTGGCATCAGATGTGTAACATGATTGGCTATAAAAGGTGTGTCTTAGAGAGGCTAAGTCTCTCAGAAGTAAAGATGGCCCAAGGCTCGCCACCCTGTGAAGGCTTGCGTAAAAAAATTATGGAATACTTTAAAAACATTGTTCCTCAATGTCAAATTGCAAAGGCTTTGAAGGTCTCATCAGCGACAGTGCGTAACATCATCAAAAGATTCAGAGAAACTGGAAATATCTCTGTGCGTAAGGGACAAGGCTGAAGACTTTTCCTGGGTACCCGTGATCTTCGGGCCCTCAGACGCTACTGCATCACTCACCGGCGTGATTCTGTCATTGACATTACTAAATGGGCCCAGGAGTACTTAAAGAAACCACTGTCTGTAAACACAGTCCGCCGTGCCATCCATAGATGCCACCTAAAACTCTATCATGCAAAAAGGAAGCCATTGTTGAGCATGATCCAGAAGCACTGCCATGTTTGGTGTGCCAAGGCTCATTTAAAATGGACTGAAGCAAAGTGGCAAAGTGTCATGTGGTCAGACGAGTCCAAATTTGACATTCTTGTTGGAAATCATGGATGTTCTGTCCTCCGGGCTAAAGAGGAGAAAGACTGCCCCTCCTGTTATCAGCGTTCAGCCAGCATCTCTGATGGTATGGGGATGCATTAGTGCATATGGTGTGGGACACTTGCATGTTTGAAAAAGCACCATGAATGATGAAAGGTATATAAAGGTTTTAGAGCAACATATGCCCCCCTCCAGACGACATCTATTCCAAGGAAGGCCTTTTGTATGTCAGTAGGACAATGCAAAACCACATACTGCAGCTATTACAACAGCATGGCTTCGTAGTAGAAGAGTCCGTGTGCTGAACTGGCCTGCCTGCAGTCCTGATCTTTCACCGATTGAGAACATTTGGCGCATAATTTAACAAAAAGTCTGTCAAAGGAGACCCAAAACTCTCCAGCAGCTGGAAGCCTGTATTAAACAAGAGTGCGATCAAATTCCAATGGCTAAACTCAAGAAACTTGTCTCCTCAATGCCCAGACGTCTCCACTCTGCGTTAAAAAGAAGAGGGGATGCTACACCATGGTAAACAGGCCCCTGTTCCAACTTCTTTGAGACCTGTAGCAGCCATCAAATTTGAAATGAGCTCATTTTGTGGATAAAATTGTAAAATTCCTCAGTTTCAACATTTGCTATGTTATCTCTGTTCTATTATGAATAAAATACTGGCTGGTGTGATTTGAAAGTCATTGCGTTTTGATTTTATTCACAATTTACACTGTCCCGACTATTTCGGAATTGGGGTTGTATGTCAGTTTTTGGACAAGTGCAAAGGAGTGTTAAGTCCAAATTTTTAAAGATTAGTAGCATCCATATCACAGTTTTTTTTCTCTCTCTCCCTCTCTCTTGTTGGAGCCACCACATGCAGTGGAATGAAGTCCAAATAAGTGCATGTTTGATGACTATTCAAATTAAACTGATATTTCAAGTGCAAAATCAGAGTGGTGGCCCATATATATATAAACATTAACTCTATGATGTAGGGATACCAATCAACAAAAAAAAATTGTGTTAACCATTTTTGAAATGTACTTATTTAAACTTATTGAAGGTAATTTGACTTCAAAAATTTCAAACATTTCATTGCTTGCAATGTAACAAAAAAATACAGTCTATCAAAATGAACAGATAAAATTCTACTCATTCCTTGCCAGCCGCCTACATTTAGAAAAACGTCTACCTACCTTTCAACCAGGCTCAGAAAATGTATGCAATGGAAGCGGAAATCTGTCTTCAGTAATGAGTATTCCTCCTTTTTATGAAAAATGTTTCCAGTTCCTTCTCCCTTATCAAGGGGCCCTGGATGCTCTGCATTCAGGCCAATATCCGGCCCACACTAGTCACACAGATAAGACAATTTTATCATAAAAAGACACAGTTCCGCTACAGTCCACAGTGGCAAGTAATAAGTATTTACAGTGATGCCCTTACAATGCGTGATTGCAGGTTTTAAAGGATGACTGACCAATGTAACAATGTGAAAAATGGAAAATGAGACACACAAAGGTTATAAAGTTTAACTTCCTGTCTGGATAATACGTGAAAGCTGCATGAGTACGGTTTAGAGCCTGAGAAATTCAGTTTGTGGTGTCCCGATGCGAGAGAGAGCAACACTGTCACGCAAGTAGGCTGTAATTTCGGATGCAGCCTGGTGTCTACCTGCGAAGAGTTTGCCTGTTCTCCCTAAGCTCATATTTGTATTCTGGTTTCCTCCCACAGTTCAAACTGAGCTCGCATGGCAAGCTAACAGGAGACTTCAAATTGCTCATAGGCATAAGTGTGTGCATGAATGGTGTGTGATCTCCACAATGGATTGACAAACTACCCAGGATGAATTCCTGTTTGCGTTTCAATTCCATTGACCTTCACAGAAGAGGGGCAAACAGCCATATATTCTGTTCAGTCCATGAGTAATGGGACAGTGAAACAAGATCAGTTGTTTCAGCTCTGTAGCACATAATTTCACTATCATTAGGCTATGGTTGTGAGCGATCAAACTTGATTTTGAGCATTTAATATTTCTGATATTTAAACAAGTTTCTCGTGACAAGTCAACTTCGCACCAGCAGGTGGCTGGCCTACCCTGTGTACAGGGCATTAGGGCATCCGGTTACTTGGACAATTACAGGTTTCCTCATGTGGTCTAAGCTTAGCCACAGCAAAATAAATGCTGCAGCCCCCATTGGTGTAGAGGAGTAGTGGAGTTTATACGCAGGTGTACGGCGAATGCCCACCTCTTTTTCTGTCAATTTACAGTATACTCTCCTATCAGCCAAAAAAGCCATTGAAATACGTAGGGGAGTATTCCTATATTCTTCTTACTGATAAACACATTTACCTAATAAAGGATACCCACCTCTCAAGGGACCATGACACCACTGGTACACCCTATTAATAGGCAATGTTAACATATTCATACATTCAGTGTGAAAAAAAAACAAGGTTTACCAGAAAACAGCATTGAACAGGATGTTACAATACAGACTGCCTGTGTTTTGTATATGGAATGATTTCAGTCAGTCCCCATTGGAGAGATCAGTTATAAGCACGTGCGAGAATGGCCAGTGCTCATTGGCTAAGCCGTGGCTGGTACAGCACTAGGTGCCTGGTACGGTGGATGGCTCCCAAAACTTGACGGTGTTTAACGTGCTAACGCGCTGAAACTGGTCTGTTGCTCTCTTAGAAATCGAAACTGACTCAGAACTCGGCGTTGTGCGCGGCTGAGATAAGGTGCTACAATGTCCTGTCGGGAAGTTATCTGCGACTCATTTCATATCCGGCAAATCGAAAACAACTGGAAACTTTCACAGAAATTTCCCGCTGAACTGACACGACTGAGGAAAAATTAAGGTCACACAACCAAACCTTAAGGGTTACTGCGTAACACTTCAGATAAGGATGAATCACATCTGCATCGTATGTAACTCTTCGGGTTGATTTACTGCTGAGACATTTGCAGTACACTTGTCCAGACTTCTATTTTTGAAACATGACCGTGTATTGTACCTATTAGATTTATCTGGGCCGTCTGGATTTTGTCCCAGGGATTTCACAAGAAATATACATAATAAATATTAATGACTACACTCGCTTCAGCTTATCTTGGCAGATCATTTGAGCTGTATAAAATCCCGCAACACATAAGTCTTGTATTTGCATGCTGCGGGGTCTTTT
The DNA here is from genome assembly GCA_029692085.1 of Gymnothorax javanicus. Lineage (NCBI taxonomy): Eukaryota > Metazoa > Chordata > Actinopteri > Anguilliformes > Muraenidae > Gymnothorax > Gymnothorax javanicus. The sequence goes on along the minus strand of CM056196.1, from coordinate 21,961,319 downwards.
CCTGTACTGCATGATCTGGCAAGTTATTCGTGAATAGAATTTGTATGCCTGGGTTTTTTTTTTTCCATACCGTCAGGGAAATTGTAAATGTCCAAAAATAGATAATAACCCAGAAGGTCGAATACATGCGCGCACACACACACACACACACACACACACACTCTTGCATATAGACTTTCCATGGCCCAGCCACAGAGGTGAATATAGGCAGACGGAACTGAATGTTCTGTTTAAGACATGACAATTGGCAAATGTAGCGCAAGATTATGTCATCTGAGATCAAAAGGTCAGTAGGTCACAGAAATTGGTGTGTCTCTGTGTGTGAGCGTGAGAGAGAGAGAGAGAGAGAGAGAGAGAGAGAGAGAGAGAGAGTCACCTAAATGAAATGATTCACCCAGCATTATTTTGCATGTACATTCATTTCTTTTTTTCTTTCTTTTTTTTTTTTTTAATTTGGCATCTTCAATCCCACCCGAATCTGGAATGCCCAGTTGGGGAACTATATACAACACTTGCTCATATGCAATCCCTTGTTGTCAATTCAGGAGAGTGCAGACAGTTTCGCGGCCCTCCTCCGAAGCACACGCCTGTCAGCCACCGCTTCTTATACACTCATTGGTTGAATCATCGCAAGCTCAGAGCGAGGGCGGAGGATACCCGAACATGAACAAGCTTAGAATCTTCCTGACGAGCACCCGTCTGGCCAACGGGAGGCGCCTAAGCAACGAACAAAGGAACCATGTGATATTACCCTTCCCGGCAGACCCTTCCCAATTTGCATCCCTGTAGCGCAATGGCCAATTGTGGTACATTCATTTCTGATAAAAAGCATCTCAGTAATTCATTTGGGGGAATGGGAGTAGGGGGTCTATATTCTGTGCACTCTGAACTATTAATTTTCCATGTTCACGGAAATAAAAATTTTTAGCCATCAACAGATGTTTCAAAGATCAGAATATCTACATTGTTTCTTACAGGGACATCTATGCAGCCAGGATCATACAAAACACCAAAACACTGATGCACAACAACAAACAACAAAACATAGTGGACAGAGTGCATTCAGATCTGTGCAAATAATCAATTTACAGACAACAGTAAAATAGTATCTGCCATTTAAAATGAAAACAGCAGAAGAGACCAAGGAAACCCTATATTTCTTAGTCCTCACAACAGGAACCCTCAACCGACGACCTGAGTGTAGTGGTTCAAACTCTGTCCAAAGAGGGTGAGCCTGGCTCTCAGGAGAGGAAGCAGCCTTACTTGACACTTGCTCGTTATGCAAGTCTATAAGATGGGTTTGACTACTGTAACCCATAGTTAAAATACAGTAATAAATTGTTTATTTAAATACTACCCAAATAAATAGTCATAAATAACCATAAATATATAAATATACTTGCTATTTCATGCTAAAAACCCTCCCAACTGTTCATTTCATATCTCTGAAGTAAAGTTTTGAAAGTTGACGTTTCCTTGTCATTTAATGTATTACTGTCTCTTTAAGACTCATCAGAAGTCGCGAGCTACTTTGTAAACAGTAAACGCGTACTAGCTTGGCTCAGAACACCAACGGAAAAGACAGAAACGACATGAAATCAATCAGCATACGATCTAACATAAATATAAACATATTTAAGAAAAAATATCCTTTATCATACCGATAATCTACTCTTCTACACCCTAGTGGCGATTCACGAAAGTGTTGAAGACTGTTTTGGTGAGTTTTCACCTTTTTCTTCTGTCTTTTAAGTTTTAATGAACGTGTTACACTGTTGCAAGCTAGCGATGTAAATGGTCAACCAAACCCATTGCAACACGACCTATATGTATTTCTGGTATGTTTTGTTTGTTTTGTTGTCAGAAAGTGTTGCCTTTACCTGAGTAATCCCTGTAGTTTTACATTTTGTTTGATTATTTTATGTTGAATGATCGTTTATTTTATGTTGAGTGATTGTAACGTCTTGTCTGACTTTATCAAGTAACCATGGCAACACACTCAGTGGCGAGTGAAATAGTTATTCCCCTGCCATCGCCATGTAGCTTCTTTCGAGAGAATAACCCATTTCTTTCGGTTGAAAAGGCATTTTATTTATTTTCTGTATTGTTATGGCCTTTCTACAGGCCAGGTTTGTTACCCCGATTGGATCTGATGGCGAGCCTACCCAAAGAACTGTAACCTGAACGAAGTGGAACAACTCAACTGGACCCTAACCCGCATGGTTTGAACAGAACGCACTGAACTAAATTGGATCGGATTGAACGACGGAACTGAACTGAGTGATATTATACTGAAGACATTTAAATTATTGAAATCTCATTGGTGAAATTGAACTGATTATTAATGTGCACATTCTGAACATTGAGCATTTTCAGTATTTTGAACATTTTGAATGTATGTACTGCATTTGTATTTCATTTTCTTCTAATGGGTTACCTGTCAAGAAAACCTGTATAATGATATAATCACCAGTTAAAAACACTTACCTGTATTCACCAGAAAGAGAGAGTTAACTCAAAGAAAGAAACAGATACAAAATAGAATTAAATAGCTGGAAACAAAATTACACAATTTTATTCCAAATAAGCTATTAATAAGAACATGAAAGACAGGTCTAACATATATATATATATATATATATAAAACCTGTAAAATCTACCATCTTAAAATTATAGATCAAACCAGAACACATCAATTAGATATTTTAACTTTTTAACATAAGAAAAGATTTAACAGAAAGAGTGTTTAAGAATATTTGTTGTTTATATTCATTTCATTTATTTTTCTACCTATTTATTGATCTATTGAATATTTATTCTTCTTTAGTGAGCTGTCGGCTTATTTTATACAAAAACCCTGTCTCTAGTCTTGTCATTTCTAGTTTATTTCACCACTCTCCTAGAACCTAGATACTGGTCCAGTAGCCGCATAATTGTATTGTTGTATTAACAGTGACAAGAGTGCTACACTACTCTATGAAATCTTACTTGCCACTTTAATAAGGTTACCAAGCCTGTTTCCCAAACAAAGCAACACTGCAGAACAGTAAAACTGATTCATTATAACTATAACAGAGAATCATCATCATCTCCAAGGAAACATTAAAAGAACACATTTTCCTCAAGAAAAAAAAAAAATTGGTAGACCTTTTTCATCATTGAAGCGCCATGAGATTCAAAACCCAGTTTATCTAGAACAATACTCAGGTATTAATAACTAAACACCAACTCAATGCTGGCACCTTTGATGGGAGAGAAGTCTTTTGAGATGTATTCTTGAGTTTTTCCTCACACTTTTCATGTTATCACAGTGAGAAGCACTAATGAAAACACGCTTTCCTCTACATCATACAGGAAAAAAATGCACCGTCCATATACAAATTGATCCATTTGCCAATATGTACAGATACCAAGATACGTGATTTAATCAAGAAGAAAATCTCGCAGCGATTTGGCTTGGTACGCTGCGCTATCTTGTGGCAGTATCTGGTACTGTAAGTAGGCAACATCTTTGAAAATAAATTTGCTTTATTTATTTATTAATTTATTTATTTTTTGTTTGTTTGAAATGTCTGCCGAATTATTAAATTATTTTACCATCAGTAAGCTATTTATGCGATTCGTCCAACCCGTTTTGTGCGGTTAATATATTTGCTATTTATAAAAGTTCCCGGCGACAAGTCTGCTACTCAGCCGATTGTGGCACACCGCACGTATCCCGACACAGGTAAGAGTTATTCATCATATTCAACAACCTGGGCCACATTAGCGACATGCCTAGCACACTAAGCATAGCCCAGCCTAGTGGCGGGTCTAGAACTGGGAATTGGGGTGGCATTAGACACGTTCCTTTTAGTCCTGACAACAGTGGCGGATCTAGAAAATTTTACATGGGGTGGCAAAGGGGTGGCAAGAGGTCTAGGAAGGGTGGCATGGGACGTCCTCAGTGCGGTATTAGGAAATCCCCAATTCCAATGAAGTTGGGACATTGTGTAAAACGTGCATAAAACAGAACACGATTTGCAAATCTCATAAACCCACATTTTATTCACAATAGAGCACAGACAACATATCAGATGTTGTAAGTAAAGATAGGCAGAGGTTCACCAATCTGCAAAAAAACTGCGTCTAAAAATTGGGGAACAATTTCAGAAAAATATTCTTCAATGTATTTATTGTACAGTGTGTCCCAAAAAGGAAACCAAGAATAAATGGTTAATTCTATAAAAATTACTTAACATTCTTTGATTAAAAATGGCATTTGGTGTAATATAACTATGTCTTGTATCTAATGATGTCAAGTAAGTGGAGCTTGTGCCGCACTCAACTGAACAACAATGACACTTTTGGAGTAAGTCAGTAACCACTTTGCGCCAGATTACATAAAATGATGACAGGCCTAAACACGGATGAACCTGGATGATCAGTTTCAACTTTTCATTGTCGGGGCCATTAGTGCTTTAGGTTGGGTAATGTGTACTGCTTTAAATGTAAACCCTGCTAGCTGCATGACGTGCACAAATCATGCAGCTGACAACAGAACAGTGTTCTGACAGCGATGCCTGACTAATTTTGTGTTCTTTGTATGATGTGAAAAAGTACATAGTTGCGTAATTAATAGTCCTAATTAGTTTTATAGATACTAAGTTTCAACAGAATACTTCTCATTTTATTCCCAGTTTCCTTTTTTTCCGGATGCACTGTATTATTAGGCAATGCCTTCCAAGATGTAGCAGAGTGAATATTTAGGCCTAATGAAATAAAAGTACCTCAAAATAAATACAGCAAAAGTACGTAAGTTACAGTCCAGGACTGATATTGGCCATCTCTTTTAAGAGAGCTTCAGACGACGATTGTTGTGCTGTGCAGCAAAACGTCTCACAAACATATCTAAATCTAGCTGTTTTGCACGCTGTTTCAATACTGAGAACAGCTAGATTTCTAAGACGATCGTCTGATGACTGTCAAGCTACACAGACCTCTAGTCGTGTGGTGGAATTTCCGCCAAGTCGGATATTGCTCCTGCCGCGAGTACTTATGAGCTACGTCAAAAAACGGAATTGCTAGATCTATACAAACATATATACGGTAAAATAATAACAATTATATTTCAAGTTTCAATGGAATTTAAGAAATTTTACCAGCTTCGGCTGACACATGCCAAATTCATTAGGACATACCATCCGCATGTTTGCAAAAAGGGCTAACGGTAGTCGGTACGGACCCGCCCGTACCTTTAATGAGACGAGAGGCTAATAATACCGCTGCCTTACCTTTAGCATACAGGCTAGAGATACGGGTCCGTGCCCGTAGCCACTGCCCTGACAGTAAGGACCCGGTTTTATTATGCAGCCTCATTGCTGTGATATTGATCACATAACACTGAAACTTAACAGCGACCCTCTGGATTCAAACATTCCTGTTTTTGATATCTAGCTAAATGCATCATAAACTGTTCTCGTTTTTACTTACTATAATCAAAACTAACCGAAGAGAAAAATGCTCCAACAAATCACACGGGAGTGAGTCACTTTTGACCAGCGATTAATGAACGCATTGAACCATCGCCTTTAGCGTACATTCCATCTATTACAAATTTAACTTAACTTTATTTATCGGGGGAAACTCACTTTACCTGGAGAAAGTTGCGTGGCTAAGTGGCTCCACTCTGCTGCGCTGCACGCAGACTCCAACATGTGTCCATGCCAACTGATAGACGCCAGCGCGGAGCAGGAGGCTCGTCACGCAGACTCCGCGCGTTTGATGCAGGATCGTAGCTAAGTATTTGAGGAGCCGAATATTATGTTTACATTTATACATATATTTGGTGAATTCATCTTTTATTTCGATGCTTTGAGGGGCTTTTAGACATAGTGATGATTTGTTTTACAAGTATAGTTTTAAGAACTTTAAAGTTAGGGGGGCAAGGCTCGACAGTGGGGGGGGCAGTTGCCCCCCTCTGCCCCCCCGTAGATCCGCCCCTGCCTGACAAGTTCTCAGTCATTTTCCTTTTTTGACACATCTTCCAATTATCTTCATTGGCAACGTTAAGACACGGTTTCTCTCCATATGCCAGAGGTGTCCAATCTTATCCGTAAAGTGTCGGTGTGGCTGCCAGCAGCGCTACTGCACCTGATTCCACTAATTAACTACTCAAGGGTTTCAATCAGGACCTTGGTGGGTAGAATCAGGTGTGTTAGTGTTGGGCTCTAACAAAAACCAGCACCCACACCGGCCCTTTCTGGATAAGATTGGACACCCCTGCCATATGCGATCTAACAGCGATGAAATCATGGGCTAAATTCAGTAGGCTACAGTGGCGAAGCCAGAACTGAGAACATCTGTTTAAAACAATTATTAGACCTGACCTGTTCTCAGTCATTTTCATAATTAACAAAAGGTTCACTCCGAGAGCACTCTACACTTAACAGGTGCTGCTTGTTCACCCCAATTAGGTAAGACGACAATTATTCATCTGGACGCGTATTTGCTGTATTTAAATCAACGTTGTTCAGAATTGCATACCTGTCAGCTCAAGCAAATAGCTTGAGCCGCAGGCTTTTTATAGCCTATTTAACTGCCGAGTGCCAATTTTTTTTAATCAACCCACGCAATACCGAGAGTGTAAGGCAATATTTCATTGGAACGCGGACCAGTTAACGCGAAGCATTGGCCCATTAATAAGTACATTATTTTTCTGAGCTGAGTTTGGCCCATGATTTCATCGCTGTTAGATTGCACATGGAGAGAAACCGTGTCGCCAATCATGATAATTGGAAAACGCGTCAAGAAAGGATATTACTGAGAACTTGCCAGGATTAAGCCTAGGTTCACACTCATTCCCGAATCCGCTCAGGGGCTCATACCGAATTCAGGACCGATAACAGATCGGATGCGTTGTGCTCACACTATTGTTTTCCGTGACGGTATCCGGTATCTAGGTCAAGATGGATAACCAATCGGAATGTTCCGAAGACGTCACGTGTCAGAAAGCTTGGATACCGACAACAACAACATGGCACACACAAGCAGTAGCGAGGAGGAACTGCTGCTTTTATATATTGCGACACGAAATGTCAGAAAGAAGACGGCGACAGATGGGTAAATTGCATAAAGACAATGTTTTTTTTTCCACCTCAATGATAAGTTGTTGGACGCTTTCCGCCATGTTTGTATGGGTTAGTATTTTGATCGACGCTGATTGGCCAAAAGTAGAAATCCGTCCCCGGATTTTCTCACCGGACCTGAAAAAATGGGTCAGCGACCTCTGAACTGATTCGGTGTCCGGTACAGAATCCGTCCCGCTAAATGTGAACAGCTGTGCACACTGGCACACTAGAGCCATTAGTTACGAATTTATTCCCAAATTCGGTCCGCGCCCCTGAGCGGATTCAGGGCCTAGTGTGAACGAAGCTTAAAGGGACGTGCCTGTGCCACCCCAATTCCCAGTTCTTGACCCGCCACTGCCAATTATAAATAAAAATATAGCTTGACGGTAAGTAAGTAAACTTTATTTATAGAGCACTTTTCACAGACAGAGGTCACAAAGTGCTTTACATTAACAGAAGCAAAACACAGGAGCACAGTATTGAACATACAATGCAGATAAAGATTTGAAGAGGTTTTACAGTGCCCAGGTAATTTGTGTGCGGCTGAAGCTCGTATTGTCAAGGTAGTGCTGGATATTGTACATTTTTGTGATTAATGAAGTGTTTAAATTAGATTTAACCTAAATATTTCTTGTTTTGTACGAAATACAGGACATCGTTTGTTGATGTGGTACTATGAATAGCAAAATGAATGATTACTAAAGGAATAAGCCCCGAGAAGCAGTGGGTTACAGTGATTTTATAACGGCGGAGGGGCGTTCTAAGGCACGACGCGCAGCGGAGTGCCTTAGTGCCCCTCCGCCGTTATAAAATCACTGTAACCCACTGCTCCAAGGGGCTTATTGCTTTTATAAAACGGTTACCCTACATATAGCCCATTAAATAAACACGCAAGAAAAAAATCAACAATTTATTGGTAATAATGCAACAAAATTGAGAACTATTCGTTCTTCCACCAAGCAAAATGGAGTGGACAGAATGGTTGGCAAGCAACACAGACGCTAAGATTGCTTTTTCATCTAGCGCCATTATTATGTTACATCAGGTTATTTGGGCTCGTTAATGTAGATATACTATGAAAGCAGGCTATTTGGAATGTCTCCTTTGGTCTCCCGAAGGCCCCGTTAAATAATTTTACGTTCGTTTCGGTTTTCGAGTTTCCTTGTTCTCAACTCGCGCCGATCGGCCATATCATTACAACCAGCAGCGAGAGTAGGTAGGAAGATTGACTTTTGTCCTCCACACTTGCCGGTGTCCAGGAAAATATGTTGAATTGTGCATTTGTTTGCTAGCCAGCTTATCAACTAGCCAGAGTTCACTACAATGGATGTGGTTACCCTACACATAGCCCATAAAATAAACACACAAGGAAAAAGAAAAACAATTTATCGCTACTGAAACAGCGAGCTAGTTAGCAACGTAGCTAGCAAGCTACCGTGATATCGAACTCTATAATGCTATAGCTAGCTAGGTAGATAGCCAACTGGTTAGTGGGTTACAAGGCTAAACTTCGCTAACACTGAAATAGCGAGCTAAAAGTCTTGAAACAAACGTAACCTAACGAGTCAGTTGAGCGCAGAGTAGTTGGTTGCTAGGCCAGGAGCGCAGGGATATTTTGAGCTGCGCTCTGCCTCAAAATACAGTGGGTTACACTAAGTTTATACCGGCATGAACGCGGCTCAGCCGATCACATTTAAGGATGGGAAGCACCCGTTTTATAATGCTATTTAAACATCAGCATCACCGTAAATTTCGATGACATGAAGCGTATTTGGTAAAGCCACTACAAGCCGTATTATTGGCAGTGATTTGATATCCATATGAAAATTAACGTTTCACATTTTGTCCACTGGGTATATTATCAAAGCACGACAAAATTGACAGCACAAGCGTGTTGAAGGTCCGTCGCTCAGCTGAGACTTACCTCAGATTTTGTCAAGTCTGATTGCAGCTAGGTATTTTTGTCGCTTACTTCCTTATTTTTATTAAACAAATTGTTTATCAAGAGACTTGTACTGACCACAAAATGGATATACCCGGGTGTGAGGGTATATCCATTTTACTGTCCTTACGAGGTTACGTCCAGTACCAATCAACCGAAGATCCATTTCTTCTTTTTTTATGCTTTTAGTTGGTGCAGGTTCACAGCACTCTGGAAAATTAATCAAGAAACTTGTCATAGACTGAACTTCAGAGTGGTGTTAAAACTGCCAATTCAGAAATACAGCCTTTAAAATGTGTTATTGCAATTGAGAACTTGAACTTGTTGGTGACAGAAATATTTAAGTCACAGGCATGAATGCAGGCCTATGGTACAAAACATACAAATAAACGGTTGCATAAGTTAGGATTTTCTTGTTGACATATTTTGAAGGAGTTGCCTGTGGAAATAAGTTTCCAAAATTTGGGCAAGGGCTTGACCTTTGGGGGGGATCACACCTCAGATTAAACAGTCAGCACTAAGGGAGCTCAGTGAGAGCCTCTAAGATTGGGGGAAAACAAACACACACACACAAAAAAAAAAAAAAAAACAGGTCTGGTTTTATAAAGCTCACAAATTACAACAAAGAAACAGTTATGACTTAATTTTTCTAAATAAATAAAACAAAAATACAGCCAGTACGTCTCTGCAAAAATGTTATTTAGCCTTAGCTAAACCAATCAGTTTGGTCAACAAAGAAATGTTATAAATCATATACAAAGACAGCTTTGTGAAAGTACTGTACAATTCATATTTATTTGTCATACAACTGCATCACATTTGCTCGCAATCTAAACATAATATTTAACCAACTTCTGATATTTTTTCTGTTTGATATTTGTTTATCAGTCTCTCTGGTAGCTTTTTTGTTTCCAAAAGCACTATGAAGGCATTGTATTGAGAGGCCACTGCAAGCATCCAGGGACATGCACATTTTCACTTGGAGCTTCTTTAAAATGCAAAATGTGCACCTTATTGAGGACATTTGTGCTTGCATTCAGCTTCTTGATTTAAAACATTTAACTTTTTATATCCTTTTTGTAATGGGGGAGTCTATGGAAGGACTGGTCAAATGTCTAATCCAAGAAATTTTCAACTCTTCTCATAAATTCAGCTAGAACAGGGGGTAGGGAACCTTCTCCAGAAAGAGCCAATGTGGGTGCAGGCTTTCATACCAACCAGGCTGCTACACACCTGATTCTACTAATCAAGGCCCTTAACAAACATTCCAGAGGTTGATTAGTAGAATCAGGTGTGTAGCAGCTTGGTTGGTATGAAAGCCTGCACCCACAGTGGCTCTTTCTGGAGAAGGTTCCCTACCCCCTGAGCTAGAAACTTCCTTCAAATTCCAAAAGCTCTGTACATTATTTGTACCTCTGCATCTACAAGGAATAAGATAAAAGTGGGCATATTCGCCCGTTTTCTTGTAACCTGACACAATAATTAAGCTACAGTACTTTCCTCGGCAGGTAATCCCAAAACCAACTACTGTATTATCACTTTAAATCCATGCAAGGAATTTCCTGTGGTGGAAACTCTGAAATTTAGAAATACACGCTGGTTTCTCTGACCAACAGGTTTAGGGAAAGATGTATAGGGAGGAGATTTTAGGGCCTTTTCTCCCTCACGTTGAGCTTGTGTAACATCTATAAAATTACTGCATTTCTTAACTGACAGTCACAAGTGACGGGTTTCTGTCAGCCGCTCAAATACATTGCCTAGAAAACATTCTGTGCCACAACAGCTTTGAACCTGGCGAGTTGACATTTTTAGAACACCGACAGTTACAAAACGACAAACAATACTTACATGCCACTAAACCTAATTTTTGTCCTCTCCGGAAATTCCAGCTACGGTTTCATCTTCCGCCACCCCTCGCCAATTTGTCATATCCACCATTGTTTCACTATCTCAGAAAGATCGACGTTCTTCTTACTGACAAGGTCTACGATGAAAGCATGATAAAGTGTTCCCATAGCTGGCACGTGAAGGGTTCACCTAAAGGTACATTACACACCCCAGCCCTAATAAGCTGCATTACTTTCTTGATCAATGGAAAAAAAAGGATATGTCAATTGGGTGAGACAATTAAGACTAGTTCCAAGATTTGCTTGGAGTATTTTCACTTGATAAGCACATTGTGGGGAAAGAAAAAAAAAAAAAAAAAAAAGAGAGAAAACAGATTTTATGTTTCAGTTCAAGACGAAAACACTAGAAGCCTATATGGCTTCAGAGCGAAGCCTTCATAAGACTGTAAAATAATAATCCACATCAAACCAAAATCAAATCAGCATAAGTTTTCAGTTTCTCAATAGTTTATTTAAAAAAAGTATTCCCAGTTCACACTTCACTCCAAAGCTTTGATGATAAGCCTCTCAATAATAAAACAGTCATTTATTTTCGATGGAGAAGAAAAATTGGCAAAACGGCACATTTACATGGGTACACTCAAGTTACCACCAAAAAGGCTCAGTGATGAAGACCATACAGTACAGTGTACACTTTGCGTCTATAGCCTACTACACTTCCTTCAGAGCTGAGAACAGAATCCCTGTGACCAGTCGCATGCCCACTTTAAGGCTTGTCGAGCAAGGACAAATGATCGTACAATGACCGTAAAACCACCAGCAATACGACAGAATGTCGTCAGAATTTAATGGGAGGTACAATCCGCACCAAAACAAGAAAGAGTGCATCAGAAATCACTGAGTTCAAATAGTATTTTCATGAAATGTACATTTGTTTAATGTCCTCGTTTTTTTCTTAATTTAAATACTCAGTGTACACTGCACTTTTGAATCTGAACATCGCATTTATTAAATACAATAAAATTTGCAATGTAACAAAACTTTTTTTTCTCTGCATATGAAATTCAAAACACCATTTACATGAACAAAAGATGGCTCACTTCATATTACGCGCTTTGAATGCGCCCCCTCCCCCCCCCGCCCCCCAATCTCTCACAACCAGCTCGCGCCTCTAACCTCCACCGACGCTGTTCACAGAATAACTTTATCACAAGAAGAGTGCTGGACAAACCCGTGAGGTAAGAAAGTGGTTCGAAGATTATCGATCATGCAGAACATGCTATAGAGAAACAAACAAAAACAAACGGAAAATAACGAGATTCTTTGTCGTGAAGGAGAAAGTAAGAAAAAGGAAAAACTAAAAATACATATAGAATGTGCATTACAAAATAAAAGTTGAATTACACAGCTTTGCTTCTTTGGTTACAAATTCACAGCTTTTCTTCCCCCCCACCCCCTGAAAAATATGCACAAATATTTGTATTTATTTTTAAAATGCTAGAGGGAAGTATGGCAATTACTTTTCCATTCAAAGATAAAGAAACTAGAAACAGAAATTAATAGCATTCTTCATCAAAATATCCCACCAAAGATTCATATTAGATTTCATATCACAAGAACTGGTCTTTACCTGTACAAACTTGCTATGCTCTTAATACTTTACACTCTATACAAAATGTACATTCAAACTGGATCTCAACTACTGTAAATAAACAATACCAAAGTCAAATTGCCATTAGTGTCAGACCAATGATAGGACTTGCTTCATCACTGTTTGAATGTTTGAACCAGTTTGAGCCACTCATCGCCCATCCAAAATGCGTATCCAATTATGACTGAAACATTTGTTTGTAAAAACAAAAGGAAAATTTTCTGTATTTATGCTTTAATATAATGCATTCTGTGGTACTGTTCATTTACATTATGAAAAAAATAGCAGCCCCGCAAATAAATAAATCAAAGACAGTAAAACGTATTGTTTAAACTTAATGACGTGTGGATTTGATTCATGTTGAAAGGATGGTGTGTGTGGTTCACAGAAAGAAGCGCACTTCTCGCAACAACAAGGCTCAATACGGCTACCCTCCACCCACCCTACCTATAATCCCCTGCAACACCCTCATCCAATAGTGCCCTCTCCCCCTTTTTATGGAGACTCCACCTTCTCTCCAAGCCACGACTCTCCCACTATTTGCAAACAATAGAAGGGTAGGTCATGAATAGGTCATGAATAGCTAGTCGACCAGATTGAGATTGCTGGCTCATCAGCACCGCCAGGTGTAGGTAGCCCCGCCCCTTCATGCAAATGACCCCACCGACACAGCCAAGCTCCTCCCCACCTAAATACCTGGCCAAAAGAAAAGCTCTCCGATGATTGTCGAACACTGGGTAGGTCCCCCCCAATCGCGCAATAACACACTACAAAGCGAGGCCTCTTCAGGAGTGGAGGCAGGCCACAGCAAATGCAGACATTTTGGATTTAATTTTCCTTTTTCTGTAATTATTATTAATATCTTTTAAAATGCTAAACAGTAGCCGGCGTGAAGCTGTTCTATGTGTTTGATATAAATTTTTCATCCATCTCTCAGAGGTGCGTGCGTGTGTGTGTATATATGTGAATGCGTGTGAGAGTGTGTGTGTGTGTGTGTGTGTGTGTGTATGTGCATGCGCTCATGCCGACGAAACGTTGGGCTGGTGTGGGAGGGGCTGAGTGCTTTCCTGGGGGGTGGGGCCAGTGTTGGAGGTGGGACCAGGGGCGGGGCCTGTTGGAGGCTGCTGTGGAGACGTGCTGCTGGGATTGGTGGCCAGCTGGGATGACAATTGAGACAGCTGTTCACTATTGGCCAGGGACTTGAGCACGGCGTTCTCACGCTCGAGGACAGAGTTCCGCTCATAGAGCTCCTTTATTTGCTCCTTCAGAACCTCTACCTCCTCCCGTACCGCGTACATGAGATGGCTCTTCACCAGGTCCTGAGGGACACACACACAAGCCTCATTCACAGTCTAAACACCACACTTTAATCTGCACAGAGCAGCAGTTTCCAGACTCCAGCTCTCCTCACAGACCGCCACAGATCCAGGTATATTCCACGTGTCCCACCTCTCACACACCTGATGCAACCAATCATGGGCCGGAGTGTCAGGTGTGCCTCACGTGGAACACAACAAATACCCGCACCGAGAGTGGCCCGAGGAGAGGGTCTGGATACACCGACACTGGAGGAACATGCAATATTCAACTCGGCGCCTTTCTGGGTGTATGTTCCAACAATAGCTTTTGTTCAAAAGCGACGGCACAAACAAGGCCTGCGGTAGCCTATTGTGGACAAATCCAAAAATGGTCAAGAACGTTAGGCGCACAAGCGCATGTACTTCCCTCTGTGATTCTATTTTCACCCAGTTATAGCAGTAACATTTTAATCCATGATCGTGTACAGTTGACTAGACCAAGCAGGGGCTTAAAGTCTTTACCTCTTCATTGCAATACAATTAAATACCAGAAAAATGGATGCTTTAATCCATGGTGTCGTACAGTTGACTAGACCAAGCAGAGTTATCCCAGTGGCATAAGTTCTCAAGATGAGTGACTTACAAGCCTCAAAGAGCAGTGGTGGCTTGCTGTTTATTTAATAGAAACAATCTGGAAAAGTGAGTTTTTACATGTTTGGGTGAAACAGCCAGAGAATCCATGATCCATTACAAGGGGCTGGTGTTATTCAGGCATTTTGGGGGGGGGGATGAGAGGGTGACATAAGGCCTTGAAGACGCACCAGTAACAAAAACAGTCACTGGAGACGGCCAGACACTCACCATTGCCTGTTCAATTTTGTTATCGATGGCTACAACACTCGCTCCAGATGCACTGCAGAGGGAGAGACAAAACCAAATAAAGAGCATTAACACTTTCAGCCGCGAGATCACAAATATGGAATGCTTGTGCCTGAACATTCTATACATGTCAACATCACAATCGGCACGAAGAACCAATAGCGATGGAGATCTGGAACTAGATTTAGAATCTGCAAAAAACATTTCCATTATAGACTGACGCTTGAAAGGGTTAAGGACTGACCCTGACCCTTAACGCACAGCTGTTAGTTAGTCACAGCATCTCGTCGCACCAAAACATGGCATAAGATTCACCCCAGGCATATTTATGAATAAAGGTGCAAGTGGTCGTCTTCATCATACCGCCCCAAGCAAAGACATTCCACCGAAAAAAATTCATCATAACCCTGACCAGCCCCGAGGTTACTACCACTAAACGTCACATTACATATCTTCATAAAGAAGGTACTTTATGATTGAACAATTCTGGCATTTCTGTCCGAGTAAAACACTGCCTAAAAACCCACGGGAGTTTGTTCTCAGTGAAGACAGCAGTGCACTGCCACAACAGCAGAAGTGATATTTGCTTCGAACTGCTCTCAGAAACACAGCGATCTCTCATACGCAGGGTGGAAACTGGGGGAAGTGAAGCAGAGGCCCCAAATTCCAATCCTAAACTGGGTCAACCATCACCATGGAAACTGTAAAATAACACATGCATCTGTAGTAACTCAACATGTAAGGTAACATAACATTCCACCAGCAGATGTTCTTTTTACGGTGACTTACTACGCAGGCGACACCGAGTGTTCAGGTCTCAACTGCTGATATGAAATTCTCCATCATTGGGGGCAAAAAATTAGGAGGGGCTCAGATTTTAAAAGGTTCACGTTTACACATTAAGTTAATCTGAATAAACGATACTGCGGTGTATATGGTTAATTACGAAGCACAAAGCATGAAATAAAATAGAAACTCGACCATAAAATCACTCATTTCTAAAACGGAGATGGACGTTAAACGTGCCACGTAAATTACTCCATAGTTCAGGGAGACAAACACCTTGTAATATTTATTTTTTAACATAAAAACAAGCAGAGGCGGAAAGCGGAGGATTATTGCGCCGGAAAAGCAGGCGAAACGCAGCTCTCGCCATTCCTAACTCCATCGCTGAGAAGGTATCGTTTTGCATTTCAAAGCATTCACAAAGCCACGTTATTCAAGTCGGTACACCAGGGGCACACATGCGGCTACAGTGCATTTTGTCAGCACAATGCACGGATCATCTCCCCAGGGTCGGCTGAAAGCACGCCCAGGAAACATGGCAGCGTCGAAAATACGTATTTCTGCGTGTGTATGGAAAAATACTACGCGCTGATCACTGATATAATTCCAGTCGCCTAGGCAAATCGCTAATCAGCTGTCATCGATACGTCCAATAACAACATTGAGCCCATTTAACCGAAGCATCCCACAAACAAGAACGGGCATACACAGGAGCGATAACAAAACATACACACTGTACCCGTCTAGACCCCAGATGACTATCTTATATTGTACGTTCGCATAAACTGCCTAGAAGATAGTAACATTTAACAACTGACTAAGATTTGTATTCTCGCAATCCCACAACTAAAACGTCAAATTTCATGACGATCTACAGATTATATTATCTTAAAACAAGCCGTACTGTACTCATAGCACATAATGTTTTGTCTTGAACAAACGAGATTAAACAGCGAGCATTATGCATGGGCGTTTTAGCATCCGTCTCTTCGTGGAAGACAGTCAACATTAAACTAAAAGACAAGTGCACTTACACCGACTAATCCTCTGACTTTTCCAACTGTGAACCGAAGCCACGCAGATTTGCCTTTTTGAAACTAAAAACCGTCACTTCATCAATCGCTGCGTTCATTCCGTTTTCCCTGCACCTCACTAGTGACGGGATCCCACTAAACAAAGAGGCTTCCCACAACAAACCCACTAGGCGGCGTTGTAGATAAGAAACTAATCTCCCAATAAAAAAAAAAAAAAAAATTGGCTACGCATCCTTAGGTTCGCACCAGATAGTCTAATTCGCATGGCACTCCAGGGATATCATACTAGAAAAGAACAAATAGCTTGGTTCTGGGAAAAGCAAACTGATGAAATCCTGACATTCACGACAGACGGATACACACTTCAGTATCCTGCAACAGTAAGGCGAGATAGCCATTTTGGCCCAATCAAGAAATAATGAGAGACCTTAGATGCAGCCGTAGTCTGGCTTAAAATAAATAAAAATTACAACCAGTATTGACAACAATCATGCAGATTAGACGCATATTTTAGTTATTACTTTCAAACTAATAAAAAACGGTGTGTATTTCATGCATCATCCTTTGGCCTGAATCAGAAAGCCACTAAAATTTACTTCACTAATGCCGATACAATACAGTGACACAACGGTCATAAACGTTTCATGCCCATAAGGAGCTATAGCCTATTCACCATTGCCCATGTAGGTGCTTGGATATCAGACACAGCAGTCACCTAGAGCATCCGAAGTGCAGTACGACATTCAACTGAAACATCTGCCGCAGTGTATATCCGGACAGAAAACAAGACTGTCTCCAAATGACGGAGTAATCAAGTGAGAGTCGTATCTTGCGGGCCTGCATTGTACAACTACCTGATAGCCCCATTAAGTCATTAGAACTTATTTATTTCCTTTATCTCCACTAGTCATGACAAGTTTTAGATATTGAACTCAAGTTCTTAAGTTTTTAAAAGTTTCTTAGAGTTATCCATTGTCTTTACTAATTGTGAGTAGAAACAGAGCTCACTTTCAAGTAGAGTAAACTCACATTTAGTTTGGTTAACGCACCTTCTTTAAGGCAACCAGTGAACTTTCGTTCCCCCATTTAACCATCTAGAAATGTATTACGCGTAAAGCGAACTGGCTTTCGCTACACTGTAAAAAAAAAAAAAAAAAAAAAAAAAAAAGTTGTTTCAACAGAAAAAGTTAGTGTCCAGGCTGCCTTAAGATTTCAAGTTAACTGAATTTAAAATTATAAGTTGAATATTACCTCAACTTATCATCTGAAGTTCAATGAGCTCAAAATTTTAAGACAGCCTGGACACTAACTTTTTTCAGTGGAGACAGCCTTTTTTTTTTTTTTTTTTTTTAAAGTGTAGGCCTTCACTGATAAAAAGTAACCATATCTATATAACAAACACACGGAAACCAGGAAGACTACAAAGCGCATTAAGGCACGCTTTTGGTTCAAAGACATACCAGACACGGTAAGAATTGACAGCTTTCAAAAAAATATATTTTTGAATATCTGCCATGTTAAAAATCATATCAATGCCATTTACCTGCATCGCCCTCGGTAAGGCGCCAGATTTCCCGAAAACGTGGGAGAGCTGCCTGGGGAACAGGGCAGTCTGTAACTCATTTTACACCTCATTCTGTCAAGTAAGTTGTATTTCCAAAGCCGGGAAAGGAAAAGAATGCTCCCACTTGGCGAGCGCGCATTCGCCCAAGTGTGAGTTTTGGGAGCCTGTAACCCGAGATGCTTTATAAAGCAATCGCGTGTGGCAACAAATAGACCGGGGAGGAGTCTGGGGTAACGTCCACGCCCTCATTGGGATACTCCAGGCTTGTTTTATGTAATGAAGTTTGTGTATTTCCAACATACCGAATAAGCAATGAAAACAAATGTATTGTGCCTCCAAATCCATGTTAAGCATACGCGATTCGACTTTCTACGGCCCCTGCAGAACGTGCATTTTTTTCTTTGGGATTGGGTTGTAAATTTTCCGCATATTTAGGATATCGATATCAAATTGGTATTGTATACCACTCAATTGGTGGGCCATGCACTTGGATGCCATTAAGTCCTAAGCCTTTATTACGGAAATAAAAGCCTATTTTTGTCACGGTAGACTTGGTAACCGTTCGAGATCACGCACAGTAATTGGGGAGAAATTCAGGAAAATGGTAAAAGTTGGTATGCATGTAGGTCGAATAACTTCCGCGCAGTTTGCTCATGGTTCAAGCAGCACTTTTCCTAATAAAAACAAAAAGATGCATCAACTCGGCTGCATACAATAGTCCATTACTGCTGCGGGAAACAGTCTTTCGGAGACACTGGCTATTGCATAATTTCCTGGCTCGACCGTGAGACGCACAAAAGCGTCGGAATCTCAAGGGAATTAACATGCTTCAGCTTCCAACGGTACTCACTTCTTTTACCCAAAACAAATGCAACAAGCCCGCACGCGACTCGAGGTGTTTTACAGCAGCAAACATCATTTGGGTGAAATTACCTAGTCCAGGAATAAGTGAAAAATTATATGCAAGAAATCAATACTTTAAATACTAGCAGTCTGATCACCAGGAAAATGCGATGCAATAAGCGGTTGTAATTAATTTCATTTGCAATTGTTCACAGAAACTCATAACATCACAAACCCTCCTCCGATCTGACGACAGTCTCTCAGGTAGGAACCGTAACCTAATGGAATCATTGTGTTCAAGTCCGCATAAATATTTTATCACCATTTCTAAAATGGTGACAATTATTTAGCCAGGGTGCTTGCCTCTTCTATAGTTCAGAAATCATAAATTAAAATAGCCTTACTGGGCAAGCAGATAGAGGCTTTATGTTCTTATAACTTCACGGAACTGTCGACATGCACAGCTGAGACTGAATGTGACAGCTATAATTAATTATACGCGGCTAAAAGTTAACCACATTTGACACATTAACCTTAACCCTGACCCCACGCATGCAGATACCTATAGAAGTGCCCTTAAAAACGCCCACCATTCAATGGAATGTCAATTCAGTGCGCGTACAGATCTGCGCTGTAATTCGAGAGTCAGTAAAGCTGTGAAAGCAGGGACACTTTTCGGAGGTCTGGGAGCACAGATGCAGTGACCAATCAGTATCCACAACCCGCAACCCCCTCGAAAAAAGTCAACATTTTCCAGGAATGTGTGCATTTCTTCTTCGACACGTGGTGCTTTTATATAACGGATTCTCGCTGTGCGTTACCCTCAGCAAAGGACAACGGGACCAAAAACACACCAAGCCACACGTGTCCACTCTCGCTGACCATAGCGCTTCGGTACATAAACAAAAACACGCGCGCGCAGGGGGTAGGAATTTGGACCCACTCACCTAAAAAAATTGACCCCTCGTCCCAGCAAATTATTTGGGTTCCAAATGAGCGCGCATGCGAGGGCTATCAGAATTAAACTTCATTTCCAAAATGTTCATTTGCCGTATAGATCACATATATTCCCACATCATATAAACAATCTTGCCACATGCATCAACCAGCTGTTTTTTCCTGTCATTAACACAGAGGTCGCAAATGCATGGGACCGCACGCTGGGGTTATGTGTGACGGAGTAAACACACGAAGGACAATGCAGTAATCGAAAAGAAAAAAATATCACATTTTTTCCCCACACGAAACAAGCCATAACTGTTGAAAAATGAAGAACGGCGGGGGAATCTGTTAAATATCCTACTGCGCATCACAAACGTTAGCAATGACAGCCTATAGGCTCTTGAGTCTGAACAGCCGTCAGCAGTTCCTGGAGGAGAACTCCACGGCTTTTACAATGGCAACAATTTCACACCTTTAATAACCCCTTCACAAACATGCGATTAGCATGGTCATAAATCAACATTGTGATGCTGATGTAGCATTCAGTCAAGCCAAACTGAACCCAATCGGGTGCAGATCCGATACCACGGTTAAAAAATAAATAAATTAAAAAAGGATTCACGGAGGCACACTAGAACACACTTCAATTGCTATTCCTGCGCTTTGCAGCGAATGTATAGCCAAAACGCCGTATCACAAATATCAGGGCTCTCCCAATATCCAAACGTCAACATTCTAACATGACGCATCCATATGAAAATCAAGGGCTGTGTGCGGAATATAGACACTATAGGGCACCATGTAGTGAATGTTTTACATACATGGACAACACAATGAAGTGAGTCAGTGAATTAAATTCTTGGACAAGTGTTCATTCCGAATACAGCCAAGGACGTCGCCAGTTGCTTAGCATCACCGTAAAATGCCGTGTTCCACCTTCCGAGAATGCACATAAATTACAGCAACTTTGCCAATGAAAAAAAAAAAATCCATCAAATCATGTAAACTGACAGTGGCCCAACCATCTTTCGGGCACATGCAGCACTCCGCTTTTAAATGATTCACAATTACTTCATGCTTTGTACGTGAATCACACAAACCCTCTGTGCTGAGCAAGATCACGATTCTGCGATCTGAACGTACTTAACTGATTACTCTGCTACTGAATTCGGACAGACAAACAAATGGCAACTAGCCGTTCAGAGTAGCTCTACAACACAAACTGAGAATTTGAAAAAAGTTCTTCATAGGAGCCCGCTCAAAGGGTTAATCGCCATGCACAGAAATTCTAAACGGCGCGAGAGAACAGAAGCTCATGTACCCGTAACGGGGAACGAGACAGGTTAAATGCCGTGAAACATTACCCCCCTATAAACACCGCCGGCCTGCTAAGGCAGGACGTGTAAGAAAGGTCCACATCTGCTGACGATGCCTGGCCCGAGGGGCACAGTGGCGGAAACGTGACCTGATTTCTTTTAAGGACGAACCCCAATTTCATAGCGCAAGGACGTTCCCAAGTCCACGAGGGAAGTTGTGGAGAGCCATTGCATGTTTTCGCTTACTATCAAAGCTCAACTGACGAAATAGCAGTCCCCCCCTTTTCGCGGGGGGGGGGCAGAGCTGTTTGGTTTGGAGACCCTGATACACGTTTCACCGCAGTCCTGGTCATCAGAACTCATTCTTCACAATCGCAGGTCAGACTGGACACAGAACTGCATAAGTTATCAGAATGCAGATTTGTCTCCGCAGGCCAAAGCATCAGGGCCTGTATCCATGTCTGGAGGGATCCAGGTCTGTTCATGTGTGCCATGTTTTCTGCACCAGGGCGAGACCTGGAACCAGGACGGTTGGCACTGACGTACCGAAACGGACATCGGGCCTTCGATCATCGGCGTGGGCCAACGTGCACCCATCACAAATGCAGATGTTCTGCTAATTTCGCTCAAAACCCAATTACTGCATTAAAAATTTGACTTCTTTTGTATCAGACAAGAAAGCATAGTTCTGCATTCATACCTTGACATGTTTCGACGGGAACTCCCATCTTCCTCAGAAGTGTCACGTGATGGTATTGTGACGTGTCTTATCTTATCAAGGTATTAATGCAGAACTACGCTTTCTTGTCTGATATAAAAGAAGTCAAATTTTTAATTCTAAAATTAGAGACATAATGAATCTCATCCAACCAATTACTGCATCTTCAGCACTCCTCTACATCTCGTCATGTGCATATCCTGGCTGGGAGGCCTTCTGTGTTCACTTAAGGACAGAAATAACAGAATCTAAAGAGATTTAACACTATTCAATGTGACTTTTTCATTTTCCCCCCTCAAAAAAAAAAAAAAAAACAAAAAAAAAAATTTATACTACCCCCTGGTGGCAAAAGGCAGGAAATAACCGAGACTGGACTGTGCCAGGAATAAACTGAAGACCTCCAGCCCGTGCTAACCTGAAGGCGTTGCTGAAGGACAGTCATCACTCCTGCTCAAATCTATTATGATTCACACTGCCCAGCCAGTAAATATCAGCATTACCATTTACCACAAAGAAAAAAGTCAACTTAATTATAACCGACATTTCCATCCAGTGGTGATAATACAATTTGTTTCCACTTTTTCAATAACCAAGGATGCAGTAGAAAAGATACATTATTATAATTTTTTCTACTAAAACGATAAAAAAAACTTCCAAATTGACGGCAAGCTCTGTAAATATTTGAATAGTGACATCATTTTTTTTTCTTCTGGCTCTGTGCTCCTGTCTGAAATTTCAAAGCAATAAATATTAGGCTGAGGTAGAAACTGTTATATTTAACAGTAAATTTGAGGCTGAAGGGATGATTGTGATATTTAACAATAAATATGAGGCTGAAGTAGAGACTGTAATATTTAACAATAAATTTCAGCTGAGGCAGAGACAGTTATATTTAAGAATAAACATGAGGCCAAAGCAGAGATAGTCAGTGACTGTAGCGAGTCACGCCACCTAAGGGCACCTCGTGACCGCACCCTTCCCCAACCTCATCGCGCACATCCTCTCCTGTGACGTAACGAATTTGCCTTGGCAGGCGTCTTCCATGCACACTTTGCAATTTATATCTTATAATA
This sequence comes from Gymnothorax javanicus, assembly GCA_029692085.1. NCBI lineage: Eukaryota > Metazoa > Chordata > Actinopteri > Anguilliformes > Muraenidae > Gymnothorax > Gymnothorax javanicus. The sequence goes on along the minus strand of CM056196.1, from coordinate 21,938,317 downwards.
TATTACGCATTTTATTGTTCCGTGTCTTTCATCCGCCTGGTCCAGGCTGTCCTGGCAGAAAACCTGATGAACAGGCACTTGCAGTGCTTAGCAATTCTATTAGACCACCTGTCATAAAGAAACAAGATGAATATTTAACAAATTTGTCAAAAACTTGTTTAAAACTAAAACTTATTTTGTCATTTCTTTGGCAAATAAACTGAAACCACAAAATAGTCCTTATTCACACATAAACCAAAAAAAAAAAAAAAAAAAAAAAAAAAAAAAAAGATTTTGTATGGCCTCCTTTGGCCTTGATAACAGCTTGTATTCAACCACTAAAACTAAATTTTATGTTCAGGAATGCAAGAAAATAACTTTTTGGGATCTTAATCAAAAAATTATAATGAGCTTAATTTTTTTCTGCTTTTTTGTACAATGGTAAATTCAAAAATTCATGGATAACAATAATTAGATTTTAGCATTAAAAATATCATTTCAGTTAAACAGCTTGCGCATACTGGTGGATTAACCTTTACAGAAACATAAAAATTACTTTGGTAATTACCAACACTGTTGATTTAGGGCAGCTGTGGCATAAATCTTACATTGGGTGATGGTCTAATAAATTTGTTAAGCACTGTACATACTGCATAGTGAGTGCAGCAACCACCAACGGGTGTGCTGCAATTGTTCATCGACCCTGCAACCTCCAAGGCCCGTTGAGGGCACGTTTCTCTTTGTCAGGGAGGCCGCGGGAGGAATGGTTGTGATGAAAGTTGCCAGTAGGTAGAGAAAGTAAGAGACAGGAAGACGGGTAAAGCGCCCTGGAGTGGTTTCAGGATTAAGGGCCTCGCTCAAGGGCCAAACAGCAGTGCTCTTCACAACTTTATCTCTCCAGATCAAAGTCAGAATCCCAAGAATACCCCACTGGGAGCTCAAACCACCAAGTCCACAGTTACCATTTGAGCACCTTCCTTTGGGCTATACCCTTCTGCCTCTGCAGTTTTTAAAATCTAGACAAGATGCAGGGGACTCCAAGGTCAGGTCAGCAGGTGGGAAGGAGCAGGACTGAGGATTAACTTCATTTTGGAAAAAATAATACCGTTTGGATAAATATGAGAGCGTGAAAAGAATTGAAACTCAACTTCATTGATAGATGACAAAATCAAACTGCCGCGGGCCAGAGCCGCGAGATGCAAATGAAACGGTGCGTCACCACGGAAACAAGAAGCGGCACGCTTCCAAACAGAACCCTTTCATGCGCTCCGTTCGGGAACGGCTAAGCCACGACGGAATGAGTCACGAGCGCCCCGACAACGTCTGGGTGGCGGGAACACCGCATAGAGTCGCGAATCGCCGCACGTACGGCACACTCGAGATCAAACACCAATCATTCATGCCAACAGCCTCTGTTTCCGGCTTTCCTGTCAGCGCAAGGCAAAACAAACAGAAAAACAAAGCCATCACAACAGGCGGTGACGGAATAAAACTCAAGCTGGCGTGCGTTAGTGAAACGTATTGTCCAAACGCTGATTAGTGACAGCATTATTCAAAGCCCTGCGCACACGCACACCATAACAGGACCATTAAAAAAGCGAGACTGCCGTTTCAAACAGCGGCCACGATTACGCAAGTGGAGCACAAATGCTCCTGAGTAACAGACAGTCATGCGAGTGTCTACAGGGCGTGCCCAGTGACTCTGCCCTGTCCCTTCATATTTGCTAATCCTCAGAGCACATTATTACCCACGTAAACAGGAAGGGTGCACGTAGCACACGATGCTCTGATGCGTACTTCACTGCAGACAGCGCCCGAAAGACAGGGACGCATCCATTTTCCAGAGAGTGCGGAACGAGAGAAAGTAGGCAAGATGCTTTTCCAGTGGTCACTCACTCCCTGCACTTTACCAAAGACAACTACTGCAGAGCAGTGGCAGAAGTGCTGGATGTCAATTGAAGCCAAGAGATTCACAGCGGAGCAGCGCTATACAGCTAGCTTAGCTTAGTTTAGTGCAGGTGTAAAAACGGTTATTCACAAACGCAGTCGGCAACGGCTGGCTCCATTTCCAGCTCTGTTTCAGCCCCCTGCGCTGCGTTTGGAGAGGTTTCCCTAGTAAGCTCCTGCCAGAACTGCGAGCGGGCGCTGCAACGGCGTAATGGCGCAGTGAGCTAGTGTCAGCCGAGCGTTAGCTGGGACAGCCTCAGAAACTCGATCTATCCCAGGATGCCATGCGGTGAGACCATGCACACACCAGGCCCCGATCCCAGGCCCCCATACCCATCGCTGTGGCTCTTTGTGTCCTGGGCCCCGCCGGAGGGGAAGGCCAGGTAGAAGGCCGTGGAAGGGTTCCTGCACAAACCAAGGGTGAAAAAACAAAGGGAGAGGGATGAGAGAGAGACAGCCAGAGAGAGAGAGAGAGAGAGAGAGAGAGAGAGAGAGAGAGAGAGAGAGAGAGAGAGAGAGAGATAAAACAGGGATGGAGTGTGAGGGACGAGGGAGTGATAAAACCGTGAGATCAGTGAGAGAGGGGGAAGAGAGAGGAGGAAAACAAAAAGAATATCCAGGGGGAAAGAGAAAGGAAGAAAAGGAACTGAACAGAAAGAGAGAAGAGGACAGGAGAGAAACTTTTCTTAAACGCAATCCAGCTGCACCAACAATTCTGAGCTGTACCACTGAGCAGGCAGGCACCACCTACAGGTAAGATCTGGAATTACGACACTCTTATACTTACAGGTCTGCAATAACCGCAACACCATCTCATTTACGCACTAGCAAATTACAACAACACTATCACCTCATACACGTCTGTGACAACAACACCATCTCCTCATACTCATAGGTCTATGATTACAACACCATCCCCACATGCATATAAATCTGTGATTACAGCACCATCTCCTCATACTTACAGATCTGTTTGGTAGAGCCATCACCTACCAACACCCATCAATCAACCCAGAGCTTTTAATTCTGTACTACTTTGCTTGACTGGCTCCAGCAATAATGTCCCATCTACAACTCCGATACCGACCAGTTTTTCGCCGTTCTCACCCAAAATAAATCAAATGAACAAAATCAGCCATTTTGTTTTTGAAGCACTAGGGAAGACCTCCAAAAAGCCACTTAAATTGTAACTCTCACTTAGTTTTGGAGCTATAACACAAACTACACCAATTTTGTAACACCGTTACCGCGTGACCTGGTCCACATGTCAGTAAATGAACGCATGTATTTAACTACAGACTCTAGATAGAGTCATGACAACTCAGGAATAGGAGCAGTTTTATTTCCATCGCTCAAAAAGGAGCCGTTTCGCAGGAAAGAAATTCCAGCATTTTTCGTCCTTTTCTTGGAATGAAAACGTATTAAGTCTGCGGAAAAACAATAAACCAGTTCGCCATGGTTTCAACAGGCATAAGCTAGGGAAATGTTTGAATATGAGGGAAAAAAAATGGGGAAAAAAAAAAAAATAAAAAACTTACATTCTTTGAGATGCTGCCCCCTAACGCAATAGAAACAAAATGGCTCCATAACCAGATTTTCTGCAACCCTCATTTCACAACTATGCATTAACTCTGTATTTAACTACCAGCCTACCCAGGGTAGCCCACCTAGATAACGTGGGTGCATTAGCAATGCCATGCATTATCCCAGGAATGGATGGAGAAATCTACCTCACTCCAACTGGCATTACTTGAGTTGGCAGGGGAAAAACGGGGCCAAACCACACAACCAGTAGCAGAGTGCTAGAAAGTGTACATGCACAAAATATTCATGTTCTTTATTCCAACCTACGGCCCTGAAGTCCTTTCATAGTGTGCCAAAAAAAACGAACTCTTTAACTCGTTGAAGGAAGCCTGGAAGCCTGACAGAACAATACGTGCTTTTTTTTTTTTTGACCTGTGGGAGTAATGAAAGACGGGCAGAAATTCAGGTTGTGCACACAGCCGCAGATAACGGAGACGCACAGAGTAATCTCCACAACAACTTTTGGAACAGGGCCCATTCTGACCTGAATGAATCAATATTAAAAATTCCACCCCCACCAGAGAATGAGTGACACGCTCGCTAGACTGTGAGCTAATCTGGTGTTGACAAAGCTAGTCCACCAGATCACTTGGTGTTAGCCATACTGGTCTGTTAGCCAACTTTGTCGTAGGCCGAAGTATAAAGATTCAGGTTAACATGAATCTTAAACTAGAGGCTCTATAGAGAGCCTGAATTGCTCACCTGGATCTGTATGAAAAATAACTAATACTTAAAATTACAGAAACATAATCTACTGCAGCATACAAGTAACAAGGTACAGGATCTGAATGAAATACCAAAAAACGATTACGGTTCCGACCTCGTCCCACAATTTAGCAAAATCGATTTTTTAAATGGAAAATAAAAATAAATCAGTTTGATTCAAATGGAAATTCCAGGGGATTCTGATTATCATTTCAAGAATCTAATGAGCAAATTGAATGCGATGGTTTATTCAGATGCTATAGTGAAATACAACAAAAATTATCATATTTGATGTTTTAAGGCAAATAACTCCAACAAAGAGTCATTGAACAATTTCAGTGTAATGGAGACTTTTGTAGAGCTTTATTTGCTGATCATTTTAGCAATTGAGTTTTTCCCTCTCTTATAGATTTCATTATATAGGCCAAACAAAAAAAAAAAAAAAAGCGAAAGTCAAATTTGACATTTCAAGGCCAATAACTCCTACAAGGAGGCATTGTATGATTTCGATCCTATAAAGACTTCTGTAGCGTTTCATCTGCTGATCATTTTGAGGTGACGGTTTTTTTCTCTAGCTGCTTTAGTTCCTGAGATATAGCTGAAAATAGGTGGTTTTACCCCTATGTTCTATTTTTAGTAACAGCGGCCATGTTATTCAGATGGCAGGCATAATCGACACAATTTTTAAAGTAGACATCCTGAGGATGATTGTGGCTAATTTTAGTCTGGATCTGTTCAGTAGTTTCAGAGGAGAAGATGTTAGAAAAATGTTAACGACAAACGACGACAGATGACAGATGATGGACGCCAAGCAATGGCAATAGCACAAGTGGACCTTTGGTCCGGGTGAGCTAATGATGGCTAATGATAGCCTAAACACTTACCCAAGACTCATGTAACCTGAAAAGTAGCATAACTGTAAGATTTTACCAAAAACACTGTCATTCGTACACCATTTAAAGCATTATTAACGCCACAACAAGATGTAACAAAAAGACTCTACGGGTTAAGAACATTAAGTCCTATGAAGGACCAGAGTATTGGGAGCTGTATTCAGGGTAAATGAGCTTATGTTGGTCATATTTATCGATTATGCATCCCTGTGGCTTGCGTAAATGTAGAGTGTGTTCAGCATATGCTTGACGTATAGTGAGGGACCGGTAACTGCATCAGGTTATGAGTGTGATTCCAAATCATGCCATAGACATTGTAGCATTTAGCACTGGTACGATCCCACAAGGATTGGGGCTTGAGTCTCCACTGCGGCAATTTCTGACCTGTGCTCCCATTTCAATCTGTAACCCTCAGAGCTTTCTACTTGTCTGAATATTGGAAAAATACAAACAAAATTGAGTCCAATACAGTAATCATCTCTGGAAAACAGTCTATAGGCTAAACATGCTAAATGTGCAAAAATTTCTACCCATCCGTTCGAATTAAAAAAAAAAAAAAAAAAAAAACGGCTGGCTGGCACCCTTGCATATATATATATATAAAAATTTAGCCTAGTAAATTTAGATGAGGCCATCTGCAAAATACCCACACAATGAGTAGATGCCATTAACTGCCACATAGCGCCGTTTTTCCAGAGAGTAGCAGATGCACAGAAGGTGAAACAAATTGCATACAAACGCCAAGGGAAGAAGATTTATTGATATGTAAAGGAACAGCCCAGTGACAGACAAAGGAAGGTGAAGCAATTTGCGTCTCCTGATGAATCGCTCCTCTCGGCTATACTTGTGTCGCTCGCTACATGCCGAATATGCACATTACAGCTGGTAGAACACATTTTTATGAACAGTAAATTAAGCTTAATTACACGATTATCTGACACAGGACTTTTGCCCAAGACCTTGCACAGAGGGAAAACCTGCACCCAGCTGTACTGGAGTGTTAGTACAGCCTGAACTTCACCCTTCAGCTGAGTGGACTGTAACCCCTCTGGGTACTGAGAGATTACAGGTACGGTTAGATGGTTTAGATAGGAACACTCTAATGCTGACAGGTAGCAAAGCCATTAAGTCTAAGAGCACAAACGTGCAATTTTTACAAAACTAAACGAAGATCTTAAATGTTAAAACACAGAGAGTCATAAGAACTTCAGAGCAGATAATAAGAATTTGCCAGTTCGTGCCATTTATTTATCAATACTGTGCCCAACCACAGCTAGAGCACTTTAAATTCATTACATCTGTTGGCCTCTAATATATGATCAAACAAAGTTCTCCACACATAGCCAGGACAGTACAAACCCCCATTAGCTCCTTAGCTATGGTGCTATGCCTCAACAGCCCCGCCATAGGGCCATAATTTGGTCTTCATTTCATAGACGAGCTGAAATCAAAATCCCCCCCTTTACTTTTTATTCAGAATTTTGTAAATTCTGAATAACCATAAGAAAACATCCTAAAGTACATATTTCATAAAAAATAATACAACTGAAAAGCTTGGCGCATTTTCGCAGACAGTGGATTCATTCTCTCTTTTTTATAACCACTTCAAGTACCAGTGGTGTGGACAAGACACTGATAAAGTTTACAGATCAGTCATTCATTCCCCTATAATTATGGTCTTCTTAACATGCATTCAAAAAAATAATAAATAAAATTTTTAAAAAAATTTCGATTGCAGCTCAGTTTTAGAATGCAAGCCCACGTCCATCAAATCCACTCCTCTCCCTTCATCAAATTCCACAGGATGATTCCTTTCACTCACAAACACGTCGTATCACAGGAGCCAGTACTACTGAAGCTGCCTCTAGACACAGCCGCAAAGGCTAGCGCTCGAGTGTGGAGAGGGATAACAGCCCGAAGCGGACTGAAAAAGAACATTGACAATTACACTCAAACAACCTCGCCCTGGCTTAGGACACCACCAGGGTAATTTAGGTAGGTGGAGGGGGAGGAAATGTGCGCCAACTGGCACGTCCAAGCAATTTCTCGCTTTTGCACGCGTGCGAACAGAGAGGAGCACTGTACTGGCACAGCGTCTGCAGCCTGCCTGTCCGCACACGGGCTAGGCCGATTCCCAGCGCCTCCAGCAGGCTAGGCTACATGCTAGGCAAATACCACAGAATCTCCTATATGCAAGGCTAATACACTGGTATGGACAGTAGGCTATGATGTGGGCTGGGCTAAATGTAAGGCGTTAGTCCAGCTGCTGCAATAAGGTCAGTCAAATCCTCTTTTCCAATGCAGTCTTGCTGCAAATCCAAGATGTGGCAGCTAAGAGTGTCAGGTGCTGGACGGGGCCTGTAAATCAAATTACTGTGCCCTGCAATCAGAGGAGACCGCTGAGCGCAGCCATGCTAGTTTTAAGTGCTGGGCGCATGACTCAGATTACAAAATTTTCCATTTTGCAAATTGTTGCCAGAGACCACATCTGCAAAGATCTTTAGTGTAATTAATGCAATAAAAGGCGATTCCTTCTTCCCATCTCCCCCTCCATTTGGCCCGCCTCCTTTTTCTGTTTCCCTGATTCCATCTCTCATAGTTAAAATGTGATCAATTAAGCCAAAAAAAAAACACATTTTGTGATAAAAAGTGGAATTGAGAAACCAGTATATAGAGCCCCCCGTTTTCTATCATTATTTATTTTTCTTAACTTGGACTTAACTGGTCCTTGAGGCTGAGGGCTATATAGGATCCGGATTCAACCCAACAAAGTTTGAGAAATGCTCAGTTTGGCTGATATTCTGCCGGCTAAGAGCACAGACTCTGATTGGAGGCCGGACCCCAGACGAGGGTCACGGACACATGCAGCAATGGAGCACAGGTGTGATCGCATCACATGACACAGATGCCACCACAGGCCACCGCCACTCCATTCCTTCTGATCACTCTGCTCAGTTTAGGACGGGTGTGAGAGGGGTACTAACGGAGGACCCCCACACCCGCAACATCAACACAATGCCCTAATAGAAGGTAAAGTTCAGAGCCATGCAAGACACCTCTCCTCTCCCCTCCCCTGCCCCCTTATCTCTCTCCCTCCCATATCTCCCCCTGTCCCTCCCTCGCAAAGACACAAGAGAACAGGAAAGGGAGGAGTGGTTGGCTTTGTGCTCCAAGACCAGTCACAGAGAATCCTCACTCCAACCAATGCCTTTCTTCCGTCAGCCTCTTAAGAAATAAACACACACACACACACACACATACACGCTGAATGTCCCACAATGATGAAGGAAGTGGGAGGAGCCTACAGGGGGCGACACACGAATGAGGACCCTTTCAGAACTTCCTCGAAGTCTGGGAGTGATGATATGGTCTGCAGTACATTAATCTCACCCCTGAATTCATCTGGCAGTTTCCCTCAGAACGACGTTCCACAGGGGGGATGAGGCAAGCCAGAACCAATGAAATCACTGCCTCCATAATTCAGCTCGACCTCTGAGGGACAAGTTAATTTCCTCATCCAGGACAATACACAGTTGCCAGCGCAACATCATTTCCTGTCTGATTTAACCGTCCCTTTTTGGCAAGCCCGGCTGGAGCGTTTGAGCCAGAGCGCTTCACATGCAACTTTGCACCACTGCTCTGTAAAGTGACCTGTTCCAGCCGGTGATGTAATCAGCTGACACGCCGGTCAGGGTATATTCAGTCATGAGAGTAAACACTGAATTCAGTCATGAGAGTAAACACTGAATTCAGGAATATTATGTCCCTCACAACCATCACTGGCTTGTGCCTTATCACCAATCATCAGTTCTGCATTTGCAAATATAAGCCTCTTTGGTTGATTGTCCCTGATCAAAAAAAAAAAAAAAAAAAAACATTCCTAAACTCTTTTATAGAAGTAAAATAAACTTGATAAGCATTTTCTCATTATTACTCGTAAAGAGACAAACCACTATTAGAAAGCTGTCTCGTGGTCTGATGAACATCTCTACCAAATTTCAATGCAAGAAGTGATACAGGGGCAAATGTCATTAATTTGAGTTCAATTTTCTCATAAATTACAGTATTCATAATCATAATCAAACCAATTTCCAGCAGGTTTTTCATCAAGGGGTCTGGAATGTTAACATGAAATATGGAAAGATTCCATTAACAAGAGCACTCAGAGCACAACATCCCCCACCGGAATCGCGACTACAATATGCGTATCATCAGTCTATCTGCAGCAAACACGCAAACTTTTAGGGATGTCCCATAAAAACTGTAGAAGTTGATTTCACCAGCCAAGGACCTTCCGATATGGACAGACAGATGACGGACAGACGGACTGCTTCACAACATAATTCCCCTTTCGGGCTGTTGCCCGGCAGTAGCATAAAAACGATTCTGTTTCTCGCGCCAACACCAATGATGTGTGTCAGTGGAGACGGCAAAGAAGTGCGAAGTGAGTCCATAACATCCCTGAAAACTCACCTTAGTGGATACAACAGGAATTTATTGCCATCAGCCCAGGTCAGGTGTGAAAATTATACCCCGCGATGAAATGCCAACAAATCAGACACTAACAGCCTGCCAAGTGTTTATTTCACCCATGAACTCTTGCGTGTGGTTCTGCAAAAAAACCTAGTGAAAAAAATGCACATTTGCAGACTCGTGACTGGTACAAAATCCTAAGGTGGACTTTCTGAACCTTTATTTAACTGCATTTTACTGCATTTTAATTCCACAGAATAGGAGTATGACAAAACCCAACGTAAAAACTTAAAAAAAAAAAAAAAGGACCAAGGGTCCTGTAGCTTACCGGCAAGCAGTCTTACAGCGATGATACAAGTTATGAAAATTTCATGTGAAGTTTGACATTTGAATCAATGAAAATCAATGTCAAGGTCAATAAATAAAAGTTCACATACATTTCTAAGACCCTCTGTAATACAATCCTAAGCTCCGAAGCAGTTTTGGTGATACAAGTCATTATAATATGTCAATATGTATTCAATATGTCAATTGTGAACTTTAAAGGTCGCAGAATGTCAAGTTGCAGTCAGCAAATGGACTTCATATATGACTTTCTAAATGTCTCTACACAAACCTTGGCTCAATCTGTGACCATTTTGGTGATACAAGTCATCATAATTTCACTGTCGAGTTTGACCCTCAAAGGTCACTGACAGTCAAGTTGAATGTGACCAAATGAAAGTTCATATGTGACTTCCTAGAAGTCAGTAACACAAACCTAGGCTCCATCTGTGACCATTTTAGTGATACAAGTCATTGAATTTTCACTAGGTCACATTTGACCTTTGAAGGTCAGTACAAAGGTCACCAAATGAAAGTTCATATATGACTTCCTATATGTCTCTAATACAAACCTAAACTCCATCTGTGACCGTTTTGGCAATACAAGTCATTGTAATTGTATTATGTCAAGTTTGACCTTCAAATGTCATCAACAGTCAAGCTGAATGTCACCAAATGAAAGTTCATATGTGACTTCCTATGTTAGTAACACAAACCTAGGCTCCATCTGTGACCTTTTCAGTGACAGAAGTCATTGAATTTTCTCTTGGTCAAGTTAGACCTTCGAAGGTCAATATGAAGGTCAAAAAATGAAAGTTCATACATGACTTCCTATACGTCTCCAATACAAAACTACACTCAATCTGTAACGATTTTGCTGATGTAAGTCATTGAAATTTCACTGAACAGTTTGGACGTTGAAGGTCACTGAAGGTCAAGTTCAAGGTCACCCAATGAAACTTCATACATGACTTCCTATATGGCCACAATACAAACCTAAGCTCGATCTGTAATAGGTTTGGTGATAGAAGTCATTGAAATTTCACTATGTGAAGTTTGACCTTCGAAGGTCACCGAAGGTGAAGTTCAAGGCCACCAAATGAAAGTTCATGCATGACTTCCTATACAGCTCCAATAAAAACCAAAACTATCCGTAACCACTTTGCTGATATAAGTCATTAAAATTTCACTGTGAAGTTTGGGCATTCAAGGTCACTGAAGGTCAAGTTCAATGTCACCAAATGAAACTTCATACATGACTTCCTATATGCCCGCAATACAAACCTAAGCTCTATCTGTAATAGTTTTGGTGATAGAAGTCATTGAAATTTCACTATGTGAAGTTTGACCTTCGAAGGTCAAGTTCAAGGCCACCAAATAAAAGTTTATACATGACTTCCTATGAGTGTTCAATGCAAATATGTTCCCAATCTTCAATATTTTCAAGCCTAGAAACCTTTGGAAATTGTAACATTTTGCTTGACCTCAAGTTTGACCTTTCAAGGTCATCTGAGGTCAACTTTAACACAGCCAAAATATAGCTCATATATTACTTCCTATATGTCAGTAATACAAACTTAATCTCTATCTGCAACCATTTAACTTCCGCACGCGATTTGGCCCATTCTCCATAAGACCCAATGTTAAAGTACAGCGCCCCCACTAGACCCATTTCAGTCTAATCAATCAAAATGGCACTCGCACTGTACATAAAGTGTATGAAGCTGAGCTGATTTCATGATTTAGAAAAAAAGTTATCAGACAGTTTTTGAGAAACAATTTTTTGAAATTTCAAGTCATATCTTTTAACATTGTTATTATATTCCCTGACCTCGAGTTTGACCTTTCAAAGTCATCTGTGGTCACATTTAATATCGCCAAAATATAGGTCATATATGACTTCCTATTTGTCGATAATACAAACTTAATCTCTATCTGCAACCATTTGGCCTCCACAGGCCATCTTGCATATTCATAAAGTACAGCGCCCCCAGTAGACCCACTTCCGTCGATTCAACCAAAATGGCGCTCGCACTCTTCATTCACGGTACCAAGGTAAGTTGATTGCCTGATTTAGAAAAAAATTTATCACACAGTTTTTGAGAAATGATTTTTTAAAATTTCTCAGTCCTATCTTTAACATTGGAGCCAAAATTTCAAGGGCCCATAAAACGGACAAAAATGATTCAATCAAAAATCCGAGAAAATAGACTGGAGATATGGTCTAGTAGTATGTTATTGCAAATTTACACGAAAATTCATCAGGCCAAAAAAGAGATAAAAAAATGTTCCGGACGACGGACGCCACACCACGACAATAGCTTATCGGCCCATAGGGCCGGTAAGCTAAAAACAAACAAAGGGCCTTAATGCTGAACGTAGGAGGCGCCGAAATATATCACACTGAAGCACCAGCCCCAGGTAGGGGGACGGGGGGAATCACGCTGGATGCCATTGTGTCATATCAGTTCAGCTCTGGTCCAGTGGGATATATTTGCTCGTAAAACTGTCAAAATACGGCACCAGGGTGTGTGTTCTGCACGCCGTGTGAAGTGGTGGGGGGGGTGCACTTTGCATGAAACCCCCAGAGGAAGGAGAGTTAATGTTACACTGAGCAGAGTGCAATAAGTGCATGCTGGCTAACACTCACACTGACACCTGAAGCCACTACCTTAATACCTCATCGCTAGCATCTGTTTCCATCACCGAAATAGGCGAGTGCCAGTGTAATTAATAAAATAAAGCCACTGCTCTGTCACTAGTCACTGCTCACCTGAGGAACTTCATCTTTCTCTGAGGTGATAGTGCCATGTACATCAAATACACCTGCTGGATTTTAAATTGGAGCATTTTGTTTTAATTTCAATTTACACTCATTATCTGTACCGATCACTCAGTTTCATTTTCAAAGTCACTCATACCAGCACTTACTTAAACGCATGTAACGCTGCCACTGTAATGTCCTATGGAATGTGCGATTGTCATGTCATACAAAACGTGCAATTGTGAGGTCATTTGGAACGTGGTCCAGAGGCAGAACCCACGAGTCTTTCCAAATTTCAGGCCATTGCATAGGCCTAACCGATAAAGCAAAACATCCCGACCCTAAAGCAGGGTGCATTCTGACTTAGCAGGTGCCGATTCCTTCAAGGCAGAGGCCTGATCTGACGGGTTAGCATGATTTTTCCATGGAAAATTTTTTAACAAATCTGCTCGCACTTCCAGAAAACTCACTGACCCACATCCCAAGGGCAGTGGAGAGGAATCAGAGGTTCTGCTCATATTAATCTTCATCGTATCACAAATGCTTCATCAAAATCCACTTCAATGTTAAATGAGACACACAGCCGAGGCAAGTTTAGCTATGCTATCCGCCAAAGCAAAAGACCCTGCGCAGGAACAGGCTGAGCTTGGGATTTAAAGGGTTAATTGAACAAATAATGCTTTTGCAGCTATAGAAACCAGCAGACAAACACCTTCAGCCCTCTCCAGGAGCCAGAGAGGGGACAACCACCATATAGACGGAAGGTACTTGCCTACTTTGACAAACCAACCACATCTGGTTTGCCACTTTCACAACATTGTAGCCATGCAGCGGCAATGTTGTAACACTGAAAAAACATTATCAACATTGTCAGAATACTGTGCAAGTCAGCCCGGTCAAAAAGTCACTTCCACAAGTGGACACACATCTGCCATCAACGAAAGTGCCCAGGTGAGCCCAGTACCCAAGCTGATCGCACCACAAAATGCAAAAAAAAAAAAAAAAAAACCTCTGAGAAGAATAGACAATTGACATGTCTGACATGCAATCAAAGAGACCAAGAGCAAAGACACAGCCCATGAGGACTCTTAACAGCCGTTACAGGGTATAAAAGAATTTTTCAATTGAGGGGCATTTTGAACGGAATGGGGTCAAATTAATCGCTTTGTAGAAGGCCAGCAGGCTACATTAAATGATTGGAAAGAGCCCACAGTAGCCATAAGGGTGGGACGATTTTAAACCACTTCACTGTGACTGCTCAAAATTTCAAGTTCCTCAATCAGGTCACAAGGTGTACAGCCAATTAGCCATTACAAGCCATTTCAAAATCTGTCTTTTGTGACATCACAAGGGGAAAGACCACTTTGAATAATTAAGGAACTGATTAACTGGTTGGCTAAAGTGGATCAGTCCTCCTTGAAATGGCCTCTTACCAATGTGATGTCGAGAAGGAACAGATTTTGAAATGGCTTGTAATGCCTGTTTGGCTGTGAAGTGGATGACATGACTGGGGACCATTCCAATATGTTTTTCTTTGTAACACCTAGCCTTCGTACCCTCTGCCTCGTGATTTCGAAACCAGTGCAGTGATCCCTTCGGAAACATAACAAGGCCCCCTAACCTCACACAAGGCTTCCCTCAGGTGCCTCCACTCATGCAGATGGACAGAAACTTAGAAGAACTAGCCAGAAAAGTAAACGGCAGCAGAGGCCAGAGTCGTATCAGCACACAGGCACAGCACCAGCTGACCCGCCTCACCTGAGCCTGAGCCACCCCAGGGCCCAAAGCAAGGCCCTGACCCACTTCTTCCCATCAGCTGACTCCGCCTTGGGGGTCAACAATTCCCCCCCAAAACCACGAGCGCCAGTTTGCATTCTGTGAATGTCAATAGGAAACAGCAAATGACTCGCAGCGGTTTTCTGACCGATGTCATTGCAACACCCCTCACCCTGGCCCTGCAGTTGGAGAGCACGATGTGACGGAGCCCAGCATTGATCTCGCACCAAAAGAGCCATGAGCGTGGGCGTGCGCTGGGGTATATTTGACTGAGAACCCTCGGAGGCACCATTTACGTACTCATCCGGCCGATCAGCAGTGTTCCCCCACAGCGGTGGAAGATTACACCCCCCCCCTTTAGAATAAAGATGCCGCTGAGACTCTCGAACGCTCCCTGACAGGTGAAATTAAAGCTAATCTCTCAGGGCGTACGACGCACACCCACTCATATCAGGTATGTGTTCACAGGGCAAATTCTTTCAGGAACACTCCACCGCCGCGCCTTAATTTCATTCATGCGGGAGAGATACGGCGTGTTTATCAGCCGAAGGAATGCGGCCGCTCGCGTTCGTTACGTTATTCAACCGTGAGCCTCTTGCCAGCTATCCTTTTTTTTTGTTACTGTTTTATGTACTACGCTCCCATCTCCTAGATTCACAACAGCAACCACGAACCAAGTCGTAAAGTTGTAGATCAACCAAATGTCCAACGAAGTACAAAGGAATTGGTTTCCTTGCGTTCAACAGCGTAAAGATGAGTCCCCGCCCCACAGCTGACACCTTCGACACCCAAAAGCCTACTCCAGGTAGAAAACCAACCATAAACACATTTACGCTGCATTTAGCACGATGGCCAGCTCTTAGCCATAGACTGGAGACCTCTGAAGGGTCATGACAACCTAGCAAGCTATTCATAAGTATCTGGACAGCACTGGAGCTCAGTGCTCTATTCCACTGAATTTGAAAAGGATGAACAGGAGGAGTTTAAAGTACAACAGACTTACTATTACCATTTATTTATTTACATCAGTATCATGTGAGCCCTGCAAAAACTGCAGTCCTGTCCAAGTACTCACGAGCTGCGCTGTATGCCACACACCTATTATGCCAGCATGATACGCAGCCACTGGCCGAGTCCCTGTCCGTCATCTGCAGGAATCCGAAACCCCATCTCTTGAATCTCAGACAAACTACGCCCCTTCCCATAAACTCTGGGCCCAGAGCCCCTCCAATGCATTTGTGCTACATTTAGCACGATAGCCTCAAATCCGTAATGTCATCCTTAGCATTGGGGCATCAAACCTGCTCTTGACCTCACTGGGTGCCTTAGCGTTATGCTGCGAAGTTTGTGTATCAATGACATCCCGTAAATTTGCACTTTGACATCCAACCACTCGAAAGTTTGAAACTCTTACGGTTTCCACAAATCTTTACTCTTCTTTGCATCATCTCTGGAGTTATTTTGGGTACAGGCGGCTGGTCAGATGACGAGATGCAAATGCCATCTAACAGCCGAATTTGAAACAAATGCAGAGCAGCAGTATTTCTCTGAAAAGGGGCCAAACTCGTGGGGGAAAAACCGATACAGTTTACTTCTCACTACCGTATTCTGTTATGCAGCACATTACAGATTACATTAACCCATTAGTGCAGAATACAAATAATGCAATTTTTTCCGGTTACATATGAGCCTATTTAGGCTTTATAACTCGGCATTTGTGTCACAGAGACTGCGGAAAATTATGCAAGTGAAGCAAGACATTTGGAAATTCAATTACAGAATTATTTAGGAATTAAATTTCGGTATTTAAGGATGCCGCCATCTATATCTGTGCAAAGGGGGTTTTAAGAAACTTGCTGCTTTTCCTCCAAACTGCATTAGGGATCATCAAACAAAGCAGAGGCCTAGCTCAAGGGCCCAACTGCTGCACTGAGCTTACTGCATAATCAGTGCAGCTTGAAACAGCAACTTCCCCGGCCCAAGACACACATTTCAGCAGAGGTGTCGTCTCCAGTACGGAGTAGTGCCCGGTATCAACATTTTATTTAAATGTGGCCAGTATTTATAAGGCATTAGGGATGTCACGATACCAAAAATTCAGTAGTCGGTGCCAATACCAGTAAAATTACATGATTCTCGATGCTAATTCGATACCACGGTAAAAAAGGAAGGAAGGATTTTCAAAGATTCCATTTACTTAAACATGAACATCTTTATTAGAAAATTTGCAAAATATTAAAATGTTATTTCTATGAACAGACATACAGAACATAACAGAATACGGTACAATCACTTAAGAGAACTTAAGATTCATACCTTCCGAAGTATCATTTGTAATGGCTACTTTAACCCTGTCTTCACCATTTCAAGTTTTTTTTTCGAAGAAACATGCCATTTTGGTGTACATATGCAAGAAGATAATATACAGCATCAAATTGCAACCATATCACATACATGTAGGCTGACTTACCTTATCTGTGCAGTGAATAAGCACAACTTGGGAAACTCAGACAGTATTAAGCTTTTAACATCCTCATTTCTAACCTTTCTTTCGGCTTAGAACTAGTGCCGCACGATTAAACTAATCGCAATTGCAATCGCAATTTCAAACTGCAATTGCATAACAGCAAAAAAGGCTGCGATTTGCTATTTAATCTAAATAAACGCGTGCGTGCCAGTGAACATTACTAAATCTCTAATTGTATGGAGTCTGTTGATGTTACGCCCACAAGCTATCCTGGGCTTTGTCCAAACTGTCAAAAAACTACGTCCTATACACTAATTCCAAACCACTTTTCTTTAACCTATGTGGAAAATGTCTGAAGATACAGGAAAGGTGTAAAAGGGAATTCCCACCGCTTTGGAAGACGACTGCGCTAATTGGAAAATCTGAATGCGCTTAAAGCAGGCAACGTGATCGAGTCCCCCGCCCATCACATACGTTTCTTTACGCGATTAGAAGGATGAATGGTCGCCGCTTTAAATACTGCTGCTGGGCTGAATTGTGGAATGGCATGATCTCCTTTCTTTTCGAAAAGAATGCTTCGTGTACCCTATGTTAAAGGACGTAAATTAGGAAGCACTGAGACTCCTTTCCTCAACATTTTAAGAATTCGAAGGCACTTATCAATGGTTGCCACGTAATATTTTCCGGATCATTTTTTAGGAGTTAGGAACATTCATTGGCAAAAAAACAGACGCAGCTCTGGCCTGTGAGCACGTATGGTCACGTGACTACTTGTTTCAGTTCGCAGTGACCAACATGAACGCCGAAGAAAAGGTCTACTTTTTCGTGACCTCCTTCTGAATACAAGTATCAACTGGCGTGTACTGCCCCCATTAGTTCCGGAATAGTCACAGCACCGAAACTTACCGTGCCTCGGTACTTACGGTGCCTCAAAATAATAGGCATCGTCGGTGTTTTTTCATTTAAGAATCGAATGGTATCGCAAGTATCGGTTCTTGTGACATCCCTATAAGGCATATAGGTTCATATTGTGTAATTACTATCATGACAGAGTGCGCAGATCTTCTGCATGCAAATGAAGGCCCAGGTGTACATGCTACAGTCAGAGTGCACATTTAAACTCACTCACTGGTGCATACTTCATTTATCATAATCTCACCTCAGGCATTTCAGATTCTGTGCAACTGACACCACATGATAATCATATATATTCCGTCTTTCCTGTTACATTAATATTATGATCTATTGTACATTAACATTTAAGACCAATGTACTCATATCATTATTATTATCATCATCATTATAGACACCAATAATTTAATAATTTTATGTACTGTACAATATACTGTAATAATCTTGCGTGAAGCAGAATATCCTGTGTTGTGATACCACCGTGTCACGGGCAAAGTATCGCATCAGAATGTGGAATCGCTTTGCTTCGAGGTTCCCATCGGACGCAAGACAACTGATGCAGTTATGCGTCACTTGGCAGCAATGACAAAGCAAGATTCCTCGCGGATTAAAGGGAACTTCGTGAAAGCGGCGACCAAAAAAAAAAAAAGCCACCATGCGAGCAATGGCAAAGGGGCACCGGATCACATGAACTTTCGCACATACGCATCACCGCCACCAGGCGAATGAGTAACTGTGCGCAACTCAGCAGGGATTAGGAGATTAAGAAACATAATTACGACTAATGACCCAAATTACCTAGTATAATGATCCCATATAAATGAAATCTCTCTACCTATAATAAAAATACCATTCATCTTGCAGTCTGAGTCACCAGCTTTTTATGTTCCAAGGAAACACTCAATATTTTTTTGCTTTATTCATAAGCAGAGTATAGAGCCAATAGCAACCCCCACACCGCCACCAGAGGGCGGGGCCACCCTCCCGTTTAACCCCGCCCGCTTCGTACACACAAGCAGCAAGTGAAGAGGGTCACAGGGCCCACAGCTGAGGAAGCTCCCTGCCGGGCATTGACCCCATGCCCACGCGGGCGTAATCACGTAACAGGCTCAGAGAGTCTGGCCGCCCTAACCGAGACCGCCATGCTCCTCGACAGCTGCTTGCTTCTTCGCCGCTTTACGAGCGCAGCGAGCACATCTGGAGAGGGTCAGGCCTTCACCCAAAATGCCCTCGCAAGCGCTACATTCTTCAGCACGGGTTTTGGACATTTGTTGCCTAAGCAACCATTAACATGGGCTATAACTCAGCAATACAAGTGATTTCAGAGGAAAAAGCTGGAAACACAATCCCTCAGATCCAAGAGACTGAAACTCTACCCAATTAAAATCATTTTCAGTGCTGTCCCAGTCTCCAAATCGCGTCATGTTTAAAAACAGCGCTTAGAAAAGGCAGCTTGGTGGTGCAGTAGGTAGTATTGCTTGACAGCAAGAGGACTGAGGGTTCAAATCTGGCCAGGGGCCTTTCTGTGTGGAATTTGCATGATCTCCCTGTATTCACGCGAGTTCTCTCGAGGTACTCCGGTTTCCTCCCACAGTCCAAATATGCATGCAAGGTTAAGGGGAGATTCTAAATTGCCCCAAGGTATGAGTGTGAGAGTGAATGGTGTTTGTGCACTGAGCATCCCATTGAGTTCTCCATTACAGTTTTTTGTGAAATGAGCACGTAATGGTCATTTATCAAATTTCCAGGCAAGAACTATATGGAAAGAAAATCTTTAAAGGTAGCTTAATGCCTTAACCTAATGCCTTAATAATTCCAATGAGGCAACCGGTACTTTACAAGGGGAATATTACGATTGATAGAAACGTTATCATTTTGTGTGACTTATTGTTAAGATCGATTTCACCCCTGAAATGTTGGGTTGGTTGCGTGTCTGTCTGCGTGTGCATGCGGTTGAATGGACACAATCGGACACCCCATCCGCCACTAAGCACAAGTGGGCGGTCAAAATGCGCCAGCACTAAATTTGTTAATCAAGAGAGGTTAACCTGATGTAAAGCGCCTCACTCCTTAAAACAATATAACCCAACGAGGGTTCATACTCCAACCATGTATTGCAGTGTGTTGTATGTGTCGTAATGAAAAGGACTACTGTCATCATCAATAACATACCAGGCTCGACAGTGAGCTCTCTCTTTTTCTTTTTTTTTTTTTTTTTTTTTTTTAAAAACAAGGGAGGGTATGCACGCCCAAGTCAAAAAATTTAGGAGCACCCAAATGCATACAGAATCATTTTCAGAGTGAAATGGGACTGAGATGAGATGAGCCCTTCAGTAAGCACTAGAGACTCCAATCCTCAACTAGGCCTACGCTGTCGGCGGCCGACAGCAAGGGGTATATCCGCGAAATTCCCCAATCCTCAAAGCCCCCTTTATTAGATTTCCCTTTATTAGACCTACAATATGAGGCAAATTTGAGGTCTGTGTAAGTAATTGTTCCAGAGATATGATTAAAACACAGATTTTTTCAATATATAGCGCCACCTGGTGGCAAACCTAGGAGTGCATACTCGCCCAAAATCTAATCAGTTCATCCTCTCTACCATATCTACCCATATGCTAAAAATGAGAAGCCAATGTAAAGTATTTTGTGAGTTATCGCACTAACGGCTAAAATCTGCGGACACGGCGGCGGGTGGGGCGAAACCATGATATCCCCGAAACTCGTATTTCGGGGTTATAAATAGTACCGACCGACAGATTCAAATCCACACTCCAGAACACACACTCTATAATTTTTTACGCACAGCTGGTGTTTGTCAAATAAACGCCGTTATAATAAGACACTGATCCACACAGACACCAGGTTCTGAGGATTCTCACTCATGAAATGCGCAGGGCAGCACCGAACATCTCGCACGAGCCACATCGCTTGTCTGCGTGAAATTTGCGCACAGACCCGTTTGCCAAACGCGTCACTCATTGAGAGAGAAATCTAAGCAAACGCAGATGACAAATTAATGGGGCCCAACCACACACTTGAAACCAAGCCTTAACAGACAACAGACCATGGAGTCCATCCACACACAAGAACAGAGCCTTAACAAAAAACAGACCATGGGGCCAATCCACACACTGGAACAGAGCCTTAACAAATACCAGATCATGGGGTCCATCCACACACTGGAACTGAGTCATAACGGATCCGAGGCCATGGTGCCCGTCCACACACTGGAACAGAGCATTGACGGATACCAGACCATGGGGCCCATCCACACACTGGAACAGAGGCTTGACCGATACCAGACCATGGGGCCCATCCACACACAGGAACAGAGGCTTGACCGATACCAGACCATGGGGCCCATCCACACACTGGAACAGAGGCTTGACCGATACCAGAGCATGGGGCCCATCCACACACTGGAACAGAGGCTTGACCGATACCAGAGCATGGGGCCCATCCACACACTGGAAAAGAGCCTTAACATATACCAGACCATGGAGCCCATCCACACACTAGAACAGAGCCTTAACAGATACTGCCGGATGTGACTCAGACGAAGTTATTTCCTGCAGTTCCTCTTTGCTTAACCTTCACTGGTTTAGGCTGAGGTGGTAGGGGGAGAGAGAGGGGCCCCCTTGTGTATTCAGCCCCCTGCTGAGCTGAAGACCTCTTCCTTCCCATGACAGACAGACACAGCCAAGCTACCCCCCCCACACACACACATACACACACACACAGACACTTCCAGGCCATGGCTTCCACATTAAGTCAGGGGTCCAGTCAGTTACTGTCCACACCAAAGCAGCCCAACCCTTTTCCTGGAGATCTACCCTCCAGTCGGTTTTCACACCAACTCTAACAAAAGCACACTTGAAACTACCTATAAGAACCTGAAGTTTTTCAATGAGGTTGCAACACTTAGAGTGAAAACCTACAGGACAGTAGATCTCCAGGAACAGGGTTGGGTGGCCCTGCTCTAGCTGTCGAATGAGGTGTACTTTGATAGGGTTGGTGTGAACCTACAGGATGGTAGATCTTCAGGAGCAGGGTTGGGCAGCCCTGGTCAACACATTCCCACGATATGGCTGGAATGTAAAGCCGCTCTGGGTCCAGTACACCTCAGCAGTCCAATCAGCTAACTGCGTTTAAGCATCAACAACTCTACAAAGAAAATTACACAGCCCACTTCAGTGACCAGAGGACTACATGTAAGCAGAAGTCATTAAGCAGAGCCGTCGGCTTCAATCGCCGCCACCTGAGCGAGATTCGCAAATCATTAACCAGGTAAAACTCGAAGCCCACAGCCAGCGGCAGCGAGGCGTCTACAGAAACATATTTACATTTCCCACGTCACCCTGCGTTTGCTCACCAATGGAAAAAGGGCAATTGGAATTCCTCAGATCGGCAGAGCACAAAGACGCGGGACTAAACAAAGGTAAAACCCAGACGAAAAACTGCCCAGGGAAGTCACCAGAACAATGCGAGCGACGGTCCCACATCTTGACAATCGCGCGTTGGAAAGAGGTATTCGGGAACAAACGGGGGGGGGGGACTGGAAGTTGGGTTACCCCGCGACCCCACACCCACGAGAGCCTAATCTAGCGTGCGCAGTATCGCTACAAAGAGCGACGTGCAGTAAGGAAGTCAGTCTCTGTTATTTTAAGGCCTGGGCTTCTCTGTTTTCTAAGAAATAAGGACATACTTCACATTACTGCTGTCTCGTACTAACAGAGTGTTGTGAACGCTTGGGAGGGTGGGAGTGGGGTGCGATTACATAAGCAGGGAAGAATCGCCACCGTGCACCATCCTTCAACTGAGCTTTTTTTTCCCCACTATAAAAGCGAAAAAAAGGGGCGAAGCATTTCCTAGAACTGCTTATCGTGTTCCGCGGGGATAATTCCATGTAACTTTCAGTCGATTTGAACCTGATGAATTTGAACGCGCTCTTCCCCCCCAAAGAGGCATTTCAGGAAAAGAAACGGAGGACTCAGAGCAATGCGTTCTTGGAGAGGCTAAATCCTGGAAGGCGTGCCGACACTTGCGTAAGCCGACATCAGCTTGTTTTCCTGGAGAATAGATACCCTGAAGATGGTTACCCAGCTCGCACGATGCGCCTATGCAGTGTACTGGCGATGCCGCAAGAACATTCAGAGAACATTTGGGCAGACCACTTATTCATAAACCACATCAGGCTCATCGTGTTGATTTAGGATTAAACCTTTTTCTGTTCATATCCGCCTTTTATCCATTACAAGCCTAAAGCCAAAACTGGTCCCATATCAGTACTGGTATTTCAAGATGATTTACGGAGAGGCCACTCCTAGGCTCTTTTGCGCCAGTTACTTCATAATGGATAACATCAGCACACAGGCAGGAAAACCTGATCCTAGATCAGCACTTTTCAAAATCAATTATTTAGCCTCTTAGCTTCAAACAAAGCAGAAGTTATTTTGTGATTTGCCCCCATTCCAACTGAAATGCCCAACGATTTTACCTAGAGGGGGTAAAAATTACGCCCTTGAAAAATTTCAAATTTTAAACCCTGCTTGGCAGGCATTGATTTCATACTTTTCAGGTCATTTTTAAAAACAGGCACGTCAGCATGCACACCGACACCAACTAAACACTCCTACATTACAGCACAGATGGAGGACTCACTAGTTTTGTCCAGAAGTTCCTTGAAAAGGGAGTCATTTTCCAGAATAATTTGATTTTAATTGCAGTTTCAGCCCATCAGGGAACATTGCGCCAGTAAAGTAGTTTTTGATGCCTCCATTGAGGCACTTCTGTCGCATTTGAAAAGATTAATACTTTCTCGTTAAAATGAGAGTAGATTGAAAATACAGAGAGGTCCAGGGAGCAATATCAGCATTCATCCCACTCTGAACCACCGCCCCTCAGTGACCGTTTCATACTCGGAGCACGTTACTGCCCAGACCGGCAGAGGAACATGGAAAACAGAAGCAACCCTCCACTCCTCTCAAACAATTCAGAGACTGACAGCCATAAACTGATCTGGAGCCAGTCCTGCTGTGCCGTTGAACACAAACCCATCCCACAAAAACGTGCCATGTTCCCCTTCCCAAAAAACATTTCATGCACAAAATAACGGACTGGGAGAGCGATGGCAACGCAAAATTAATAAAAGTAGAATTATCACCTACAGTTGAATGTCTCTGGGCCAGGTCACGCGGTAAAGGAATTACCATTTTGTATCATAGCTCCAAAACTAAGCAAGATGGAGTTAGAATTTAAATGGCTTTGTGTAGGTCTTCCATAGTATTTCAAACAACAAAATAGCTAATTTTGTTCATTTGAATTATTTTGGGTGAATACAGCAAAAAACGGAGTTACAAATTTCCATGCAGGCATTGCAGAGATATCATGTTCACAACAATGAGACAGACTTGATGTCAGATCGACCAAGATCTTTAACCTTTGACCACTAAAATCTAATCAATTCATCCTTCAGTCAAAGAGAATATTTGCGCCCAATTTCCTTAAGATATTACCTTCATAAGGTTGGGGTGGACAAACGGAAAACCAAATGCCTCCAGAGGCATAATGAATCAGTCACATCGACTGACAGCTTGCCAAAATTTTGTTCAACAGAATATAAAATTATTAGGTTATAACAGTCTATGAAGGTCACTCAATGAAGAAATAGGTGTCAGATGAAAAGTAATTTGTAAGATCAGTTTTCCCAATAACTTGGAAACTGAAGGTAATGGAGGAAAAAAAAAGAACACTTTTGAGCTACTTTTTCTCACTCTATTTATGCTAATAGACATTTCTTCATCCTCAATGCTATAGAATTTATGGCCAAAAAGTGAAATTTCAGACAGTCATGACCTTCAGAATTGACCATCAAAGGTCATTGTGGGTCAAATAATTTGTGCTAAACAAAATACGTGACTTCCTAGAGTTGGTAAATACAAATATGGGTCACCAACTTTGCCTGTTTACAAGATATTGGACACTGAATGCAAGAAAATACAATTTTGCCAAACCCTGCTTGTTTGACCTGCGCCAATTTCAAAAATTGTATATTTTTCCCTATCGCGATGGTTAGGATGATAACTAGAAAATTCAATATTGAATATTATAAGCCAATGCTCAAGTCGATTTAACCATTTTGGAAGTTATGGTTGAAACTTGTTTTCTGGTTTTTCTGTGACCTTAACCTTTGGGCAAGGTTGCCAAGTTGCTCACCTTTTCAGCCCTCAAAACTTGAAAAATCTGCTTAACCAGAAAACGGGTTATGTGGAATTTACCTTGCGTAACCCATAGTTCGGTTAAGCACTTTTTTTTGCGTAACTCATAGGTTATGCAAACGGGTTACGCCAAAACAGGTTTCGCAGGCACGAAATGTCTCCTTCATCGTTCAAATCGACAGAAAAGTCATCTTTAAACCACCATTTTCGAAAAGTTTTGACGTTCACCAGTGTTTCCCCTAGAATTTTTTGTAGCAGCGAGTGCTATGTGTCGGTAACCTAGCAACAGTGGGGGGATCTGGGGAAATTCTCCCCTGAAAGAAAATTTTGAAAAATTGCACTTTAAATGGGGACTTCTGGGGACTTCTGGGCAAATTACGATTTACCAAACAATCAACAGATTCAAGTTATCTGCTGACACTAGATACTGATTATAAAGCATGACCATAGTTGAACTTCAACTAGAACTAGTCACAAAGTACCATTTTTGTACTGATTTTAAGCTTTTCTTTGTAACAAAAGATACTAGCAGAATGGGATGGCTTAACACAGAAATTTCTTGAAGCTAATTTGACGTTGCCTGCCCTAATTTCCTTCACTAACCTTAGCTCCTCCGTGGTCACTGTCCGCCTTTCTCTTTCACCGGTTTAAGAGACTTATCTGAATATCGCATTAGTGTTTATTAGTACTATCAGGACATGACTTGAGATCTTTTTATTTGGAAAATGTTCATCAACAAGGAAGCTGGTGGAATACCAACATCGTTAATGTTGTAGGCCTACATTTTAACCTTTCATTCAAGAACAGCTTACCCCATTAATAAAAGAGTAGGCCTAGTCGCAGCTAGATCCAAAGTATTAATTCTAACGTCAACTCATTCACTGACACTCACAACTGAAGTGGTCAGAGTGCGCCACAGCGAGCTAACTAGACAGATTCCCGAGTGTCTGCTAGCTAGCGAACCGCGTCAATAAACACCGAATTACACTTCGTTTATGATCAGGCTTAACGTTACAATAGATAGGAAGGCTGTTACCTTCAGTAATTTCCAAACTAGTCTGTCAGTCACTTTGTTGCAAACTGAAGAGATTTAGCGAGGCCTATAGGGAATGTCGCTCCCATAAAAAAAAAAATTGTTCCCTTATCATTATACCGCTAACCTCTCCAACACAACAAACGATGACCAACGTCTTTATAAAACATAATTATAGACACAGTCTACAGTAAAACTCGCGTATAACGGATTCAATTGGACCAGCTGATTTTGTCTGTTATAAGCGAAATCCGCTGTATGCATAAAACGGACAAAATCCGTTGTACGCATAAAAAAGATTATATCCGCTATATGCGCATAACAGATTATACCCGTTGTATACATGTATGAATTGAATTTATACGTTTACTTTGTGTATAAAGATCGGAACAACTTCATTCTGAGAGCTCATACCTACTTGTCTTCATTTAGTTTGTCTTTGCCCTGACACAATGGATAACAGGATGATAGGCTACTGCGTGTTGTTCCAACTGGGATCAATGACGAAGACAAAAAAAAAACAAAAAAAAAACTAGTGTGTAAATGAAACCGCGCCAGTTTCAGTTTCCGCAAACACACCGTTATAAACTTGCACATTTTTGCCAGTTATTTTAACTGTAATTTTGCAATAAATTTACAACAGAGTTCTGTCCATATTAAGTGTAAACCACAGAAAATTGGGTGCAGGACTCCCCTTAGGCTACAGTTAAAACAAGTAGACATGGTCAACAACATCCCCCGCCAAAATGTCTTCTTTAAAGATACTATGAACAGAGGCTCCCAGAAATGCCACAAGGGCAATAACTGTGGGAAAAATAAAAGTGTGCTTCTTATTTTCGAACTCCATCAGGGTCTTTATGGTCTTAAGCTACAAACCAAATTTGGTTATCCTATCTGGAATATTTCCCGTGAAAAGTTGTTCCCCTTTACATATACCGTGAACAGAGTTAAAAAAAGTGAATCAAGGGCAATAACTCCGGGAAAAATAATCCGCGCGTGTCTCATTTTCGAACTTCGATGAAGGTCTTTATGGTCTTAAGCTACACACCAAATTTGGTTATCCTATCTGGAATATTTCCCGTGAAAAGTTGTTCCCCTTTACATATACCGTGAACAGAGTTAAAAAAAGTGAATCAAGGGCAATAACTCCGGGAAAAATAATCACGCGTGCCTCATTTTCGAACTCGATCAAGGTCTTTATAGTCTTAAGCTACACACCAAATTTGGTTGTCCTATCGCGAATATTTCTTGTGAAAAGTTGTTCCCCTTTATCCCGGACGGACGGACGCACGCACACACGCACGCACGGACGGACGGACGGACGGTCAAATCAATATCCCCCATTTCACGGTATTTATTTTGTTGCAGACAGGACATTTACAGGCTTTTTTCGTTAATAAAAATTATTCCTGGGAATAATTGAAAAGTTTTAACTGGTGAGAGGCAAGTACTACCCAAGTACCTTATTTGATAAAAACATCAAATGTTTTGGATTTCATTTTCATTTTCAAAATGAGGCTGGAAGTCGCGTTGCAGACAGGACAAAAAGTGAAGTGGGTTTTTTTCCTCGGAGGGAAGTGAAAAGTTCTGTCCATCCACTGGAGTTTTATAATCCAAAGCCAGGCAATTTTGTTCCTCTACATCTTAGGTAGGTTTCAGAAGAAATTATGAATTTGTCACTCAAACAGTGAGCCGAGGGGGGGAGGACTTATTCCACTTTTTCACTTGGATTAAAAATGAGCAAAAACACACATTTACTTCATATAAAATGTATTATATTGCATTATTTACATATTTAGAACATAAAGCTGCATTATATAAAACAGTTGACATGTTTGAGAGGATATCAAAGATTTCAGCAGACACCCCCCCCAACCACCACCACCACCTCACCATCAACCTGATGGGACATTCTCAGAAAATTCTAGTAGGATATATAAGCAGTACAGACAAAGTTCAAAATATGATTCCTGTCAAACAGTCATTTTAAACTCAAAGTGTCTGGAAATTAATCAAACAACAGTCCACTCAAATGAGCAAATATGCCTGGTTAATTAAGACTCCACTACTCAAAAAACAATCGATTCAATTGAGCATATCTGCCAGGTTAAAATAAGATAACAATGAATTCTTGGGAGTCATAGGGCATAATGAAGAATCTGATGTCCAAAGAGCCATTAATTGCAATTGCATTTTAGTAATTTAGTGATTTGGAAGAAAAGTGCTCACAAACATGTCAAACACTAATTACTCAAATGAGTAGGAGTGCCTAATGAAATGAGACAGAGAATCCAGATTCAACACCAAGCTGCCCTGCCAGTGCCATGAAAACACCCATTCAAATTCCTAGAAAGTTAACTGAAATAAAACAATACTCTTGAAACATGTCAAACAATAATAAAAATCTTGAAATCTGTGTTATTGAATTGAAAGACAAGCCATCCTCGCACCAAACACGCAAAACGTTGCAGACAGGACAAAAAAAAGAGTTGTGGTTTCTGATGAGCTGTGTTGAGATTTTTCAAAAACCTTTTTGTTATATTGTTTTATACTACCAAAGCTACGAGAATTCTAACTTTGGTGTTTATAGGCTTATTATTGTAGGAAAAAAATAATTTTTTTTGTTCCAACCCTGTGTTGGACAGGATACTTGACACCCGTGAAGTGGAAATTTTATCATTTCACAATCTGAAAAAGAAAACTCACTGATGGATTGTCTGCATGGACATAAAACGTATCCTGTCAGCAAGAAAAAAATGTCAAAAATGAAACGCACCACGAGAAAATGACAAAAAAAATGTGTGTCCTGTCCGCAACGCTCTGGACCCATGAATTCGCGAGAAAATCTAATTTTCATAATTAAGGAGCAAGAATTTCGACTCAATTTTCTTTTTTCCAGTGAGTTCAGATACCTATCCAAGTCATCCAATTGTTTTTTTGGTAAGATTCAGACATTTAATTTTTTCATGCCACTTCACAATTACCATGAAATGGCCCTTATAATAACAAAATTTTATTGTCTTGGAACCCAAGAGTGAATGAACAGATTTCAACCATACTTAATGGAAATTAAAGATATCCCTAAGAAAATGTCATGCATGAAATTTGAAGACAATCCAATTAATACAGACAACTTTATGGACACGTGCAACTTCTCGCCAGCCACCCCGTGAATCTATCCACCTACCGCTGAGAGGAGGGTGACCTCCCTGGTATGAAGTTTCACATTGTCTTTTCAACGCTGAATTATACAATCAAGTGAGTTTAGTTTTAGGTCAATCGGACCATTCGGAGGGAAGTTACAGTGCATAAATGATTTTTGAATTTTGGCCTATATCATTGTTGAACTTTGACCCCCTTTCCAAAAAAAAAAAAAAAAAAAAAAAAACAATAAGTTTCTATTCTGGACCAAGGCAACCCTCCGGACTAACTTTTGGACCTAGGAGCGCATGCGCTCCCAACCTGAAAAAGTTGGGCGCGCAGGCCAAAATTTAGGCGCGCAGGCCAAAACTGTGGTCACGCAAAGTACTATGATACTTTTCTGAATATTTACAAGCCCAAATAAAGATACCTGAACAGACTATCAGTTGTTGCTGCATTTATTTAAGAAACATTATCAGAAAGCACTTTGTGTACTGAAAAGTAGATATTGATGTTCACAGGAATGTTTGAAAAATGTATAAATGCAGTTATCATTTTGGAGAGTTATCATACAAGTCTAAATGTATGTACAAGTCTCCATTTCTCCAAGGGACAACTTTTCATCAAACCCTCCCCAGTACATAAACTGAATCATTCATAGAAAAATTATGGCCAAATATAGATGAGCACCCCCTAAAACCAACATATGGGGATAAATCAATTAATAACTCCCAATTATCACAGTGCTAGTTCCACAATTTATAACTGTTATTGTTGCTGCCATCCCAAGGAACAATTTGACACCAAACATGGCTTAATTGCTTTGAAAATATGAGACCCAGGAGGAATTAAAGCCGTAAAAAGCATAATTTGGCTACATTTTTTCATCACAAATTGAAAGTTTAACATTAAAATTAATATAGTTCCCAAAGTGATCCAACCTAAATACTATTTGGTAAAAAGTAGGTGCAGTATGCCAAGTTCGTTAGAACAAAGTTTCAAGAAATTCTTTCACCGGTAACAATGTAGTAGGACGGCTTATAATAATAATAATAATTATTATTATTATCATTATTATTATTATTATTTACCAGTTTTTTTATTTCGCTATGTAGATTTTGCACATTTCGAAGGGTAACGGAAACGCACACAGAGAGTGAGGACGATGTCCGGCGTTATTAGCCCCCAAAAAAACAGTCTGCTTCGTGACCGTACACTGTTTGTGACACAGACTCATATTTGAGGCATTGCGCTGATAAGCCGTCGCTGGAGTACATTGGACAGGCGTCACCAGTTGTTTTTGAATCAGTTTTGAACATTTGCTGCAATCAACAAAATACTATTCCTCTGACAGCTGGCCAATTATCGGAACCCCAATGAAAACGAACAATAAATCTATAAGAACCGCAGCTTTTCTCATCTTTATCAGACTCTAATGAAAATAAATAAATCTTGCACTCGGACCAAAAAGTCACCGATTTCATACATACTGCATGAATAATCATGTACATGCGGAACTTCAGATCAGAGTGGAAGTGCGCATCCAACCTAATCCATCAGGATAGAAGGTTAGCGATTGATATTGAAACGCTAAATAAAACCATTCGCCACTGGACGATGCATCCATAGCTGGTATCAACAAGACTCAAAACTGTCACGAACAGCCTACGGTCACGAAGCAGACTGTGTTTTCGGGCTAATAACGTCGGACATCGTTCTCACTCTCCAGGTGCGTTTCCATTACCCTTAGAAATGAGCAAAATCTAAATAGCGAAATAAAAAAACGGTAATGAAAACACTTTCTGATATCATGAAATTTGCTCTCTGATCTGCAGTATTAGTCACCGAAGCCAAGGCCTACTACGTAGACTATTGGACTTCTGCCGCAGACCAGCTAGTGTACTTGTAATTTCGCGTATTGTGGAGCATTTGCATCGTTATTGTCAGACAAGGTTTTACAATTTTGCCGTGCGCACAACTCAGCTGACAGAGACAAGGTCGAATGCTTTGCCATTGCATGAGTACAGCCGAGCTGTGATTGGCTGATGTACGTAATGGTACCAACCGACCTGCAGACAAAATTCGCGGCCGGCGGCTGATAATTAGGGAGTGAATCGCTGCCCAGAATAGGCGCACAGTGCATGAAGTGTTAGTCGCGCAGTGCGCGACCGATGTGAGAATGTAAGTCGCAAAACGTAAATCTTGGTCGCAGTCTGGAGCGCTGCAAGGCCTACTTGTGCGTGAAGTTTAGAGAGGGTTGTTAATGCACTGAAAGCTACAGAGCGAGTACAAGCAAACCAAACTCAAGTGACCAATATGCTGCTGAAAATGGGAAATGTTACCAAGCAAAAAGTGCACAGCTGAGGTTAGGACACAGGTAAGGATGCACTATGATTGACAAGGCTCTTATTTTGTGCCCTATGCGCATTCATGTAACTTCACTCACAAATAACCAACAAACTGATTGAAAAAATAAATAAAATAAACACCTGCACCTTCCCAGCTAGTCGCCTGGCACAATCAATTTTTCACAACAAACAAAGCAAGCCTCCTTGGCCCTGAACAACACATGGGAGAATGAGGAGAGCTTAAAAAAGTCCGAATCGAAATCTAGGTGAACAAGACTAGGTACAACCTAGTATATGGCTGGGCCGCCAAGTGCTGTATGAGAATGTGGGCCCAAGAAAGGGTGCTAAATGAGGCAAAGTTCATGAAATTATATGAAGTGCAAGTTTAGTAATGAGCTGGAGCTGATAAATTATTCACAAAGTGGGTGGGGAGAGTGAGAGTGGGAGAGTGTGAGAGTGTGGGAGTGGGAGCGTGTGAGTGTGAAAGAGTGAGAGTGTGTGAGTGAGGGAGTGGGAGTGAGCAAGAGTGAGTGTGTGTGAGGGAGTGGGAGGTGGGGGGTCTTGAATAAGGAAAGCATGTCAAAAGTAAGTTACACATTTGAATAGACAAAGAGCTAGAGTAAGGGTAGCAGTTATTGATTTTGTGACTGTTAATTTGAGAGAGACAGCAGCAGCTGATGTAGATGGCAGTTAAAGTATGTATGTATGCATATGCATGAATCGTAATGAAACAAAAAAGTTATCGTTACAGTTGTGCTAACCGGGGACGTGACATCACTTTCGTGAACACATTGCAGTTCCTATATTGTAAGGGTGTAAGAACGAACCTCAAAGTTTCCCTTTTTCCTCCATGTTTCGTCTTTGGGCATGTTATGGACAAAGAATCCACAGTTTCGAGTAAAACCGCTTAATAAATATGTTCGAGTGCACGGAGTTGCCATGTGTTTACATAAAGCGTTATTCGATATTGGTTATGGTTGAACATGGTTAACAATGTGACAAAAAAAGTGAAATGCAATTAATTTTAATGAATTTATGACCTATTGAAAGCTTTCAAAAAGGCCTTGTAGTCGACACCAAGATCATAAGAATTGGCCGAGAAATAACGTTTTGGAATTTTATAGTGCCCCCAAATAGCGAATTGTTTGGCATTTATTTCAGTCGCTGCGGATAATAAAAAAAAAAAAAAAAAAGTGTTGCGAAGTAAGCAATTTAGGGCAATTTTACCTCAAATATGGTAGACAGTCAAAAAAATGTTATAAGCAATGTTTAAAAAATGAAATAAAATACAAGAATTCAGGAATGAAAGCATGAAAGATTTTCATAAGAGACAGTTACAACCTGACCGAGTATAGCACTTTGTCACATAGCTAATATGATAAAACGTGTATAAAAGTACTGGGAAAAAAATTAAGTAAAAGTAGAAGTACCATAACTGAAAGTTACCTTGGTAAAAGTTGAAGTCACCCATAAGAAAATGACTTGAGTAAAAGTCTTAAAGTAGCTCACATTAAATGTACTTAAGTACCAGAAGTATCTTGTGAAAAAATATACTTAAGTATCAAAAGTACAAGTACAAAGTATTTTTCATAGCACGCATAGAAAGAAGCAAAGCAACCACGCATTGTTCTCTCCTTTAATCAATTTTCAGGTGAATGAAAGATACAGTATTCAAAAAACAAACTGGCAGTCTCTCCTTTATATATTTCTTCTTCTTCTTTGAGTGTACTGGCGGATTAAAAAACCACAATAATTGACACTAATTAATAGAATTACATGGTATCAATACCATGTTGAATTTTTGCTTCAGAAAACTGATTTTTCTTAACTACTAATTGGGATACCATTGGCTCACTGTAGCTGAAGTGGTTGCTACAGAGGACGATTTTTTCTGTAGCAAGAGATGTACATATTTTTTTGAACTGCTGGATAGATACTATGGGCAAGTATATTGAGCAGTTTGCACATCAGGCTTAGCTGAGGAGTTAAATTGAGGCAACTCCTGAAAAACAGGGATTGGAGTGAACTCGTCCATATTCTAAACCGTGTTCAAGCTCTGATTGCTTGTGAATATTCAATAACTGATCCGGGTGTGCCATCTAGTGATATAATATTGTAACTCTGCGCATAAATTTGCAGCTCCATGTCCGCTGGCAGACACATCTGCACAAAGCGGTTAAGATACCCTGCCGAGCACTGTTGTTCTCGAACAAGCCAAATCCAGATAATCCTTAAATGATGAATTACATTCATACTTTAATGTGTAATGAGTAACGAAGTGGCCAGTGTCAAAGTAACAAAGTAAAAGTATACTTATCTTTAAAATGTAGTAGAGTAAAAGTAAAGGTCCCGGTTACAAAAAAAAAAAAAAAAACCTCAAGTGAAATACAAATCCTCAAAAAAAAAAAAAACTACTTCAGTATTGTAACGAAGTACATGTACACCTCTGTATGATAATGTATCCCAAGTCCCTTCATTGTACCCGTTTTTTCTCGTCTCGGCTGCGAGATTCAATCGGAAGTATAAGGAAATAATTCTGGTACCGGCTGCAAAATTCATAAGGGAGATAGAGGAGTGTAACACATCGTACCAATCTAGCGTGATAGAATCTTAACATTGGTCATAATGTGTTTTCAATTTCTCTATTCAATCTCGCAACAGAATCCAAGCTTGTTAACTGTCTTATCGGTTGCGAGATTGAATAGGGAAATTAAAAACACATTCCAACCATTGCCATGATTCTTTCACGCTAGATTGGTAAGATGAGTTACATTCCTCCATCTCTATGGAATCTTGCAACCGGTACCAGAGAAAACAAGCATGGAGGACTGAAACAAACTGAACCAATCTATCGTGAAAGAGGATTAGCCCAATAATGGTCGGATTGTGCTGGTAATGCAACAAAATCGAATGGAACTTTTTAAAAGACCGGGATGCTAGCTAGGGCAAGCGCAGCATATGCATCCGCTATATTAATATTTAATCCACCTTTTGCTGTTCATTAGAAGAAAATACGCATTAATTTTTGTAAAATGGCAACCAATATCGCCAAGAAACATTCATTATTGTCAAAAATTGGACATTGTGAACATTCTGTATGTACAAAAATGTGTTTTCATTGGTGTCGGTTAAAGTCGTTGTCATAGATATAATCAAAGCGGCCACCACAACTGCTTCCATTCAAGCAAACCAACTCATGAGTCCACAATGGAATTAGTTAAGTGGGAAACCAGTTGGCGCATCATACCGGTATTACTGAAAACACTGAAACATAATGGTGGCAGCACCACTTCCACTGTGTACGTAAATAGTCCAGCTATAGTCCTAGTAACAGTATATATCAAATTTTCCTAACATCGTGTACGTTCCTATGTTGGACTGAGGGATGTTTAACGTTACCGTTACCAACCGATCTGAAAAGAACAAAACAAGAAAGGACGGGATACGCCCGGCGAGTCAGCCAGCCAATCGTCGGCCAACCAGTCGTCGAAGTTCTTCCCCGCCGGCCGGCCAATCGCTGAACTTCTTCCCCGCCGGCCAGCCAATCATTGAACTTGATCACTCAGGCAGTCAGTCACTCAGCGACATTCACGTTTATAGGGGCTGCTCCGCCCAGCCCAAAAACATTTGTGATTAAAGATTATTTATTTAACCATTCAAATTATGCACATGCATGATTTTTTTTAACTAAACGCTTAAAATGAAAAAGGGCCCCAATAGTAATTCAGAAAGGTTAACCTCTTTGTGGTCCACGATCACAAATATGTGATGAGAATACTCCAAACATAACATCATATTGGTGATCTTGCAATCACAACCAGTAACTAAAAGCAAGAAGGCACTTGAGCATCGACTAGATTGCAACTAAAACTAGAGGCACTCCTAGAGTGCAAACCTCCACCAAGGCAGCACAGTCCAAATCTTCGTGAGTGGGAGCAAAGTGCAGTTATCACGAGTCACACTATTTCAAGATGGCTGCCGTGGCGGCCACATTGTTTCACTGGTCGCAGTGAAAATCAAGAGGGTCCATCCCTGATGTAATAGCGACCCACCCACAAAATTTCAGAGATATCCGTTCATTACTTTTTGAGTTATCTTGTTCACAAACAAACGGCACCGATCACATAACCTCCAGCCAACTTCATCTGGTGTAAGTGAAAAGGGGAGAGGAAAAAAAAAAAAAAAAACACATAGCTACTCTTCTGGGTAAATTAAACGCAAACACAAAAGGGAGGGTGGTGCTAAGCTCATGAACATGCTTTTCACAGACATGTTTGCACACAGCAAAGAATGGAACACTTAAGCCCAACGCCCACTGGAAGCGTGAGTCGTGCGTCAAAAAATTGGTTACATTAATTTCAATGGAGCAACGCCCACTGGCAGCGTGTGACGCGCGTCAGATTTTTACTTTTCGCCACTGCTCAATTTCTGAGGCATCAACTCGATAGAAGCGTATTTGTCTTTTAGGTTATTTAACTATTTTGCCTTGTCATGGTTGGTGGCACACATTTAGCGGCAACCTCACATGCAGTTGTCAAAACAGATATACCTGCTTTTTAACCAAGTCGCAGTTTTGAGAGGAAATCCGGTATTCTGCGGGCATTTAAGTTATCAAGCGATCTACAGTTTGACAGTACCTAACTTAGGGTACACTGGTAAGAACTTAACACTGCTAAGTTAGCTAGCTAGCTAATTCGCTGCTGGGTGAAGTAAAGTGAATCATAATCATAATTTACAAGACGGCTAAATTTAGGAGGAAAATTATGCCTGTATATAACATATAGTGCATAGTAAGCCGACCGTCGCACTTTGCCATCACTTAAAATAAGCTTGATCGGTAGGTTTTTTTTTTTTCCCCCCCAAAATTAAACGTTGTCTTGTTTAATATTTTGAGATTGATACTCATGGCTTCTCGGTCGTGTTGACAGCTGTCAATGTTGATGCGGCTGACGCTTTCAGTGGGCGTTTAAAAGCATCAAGACAACATTCGGAGTTTGACGCGACGCTTTGCTTCGCGGCCAGTGGGCGTTGGGCTTTAGACACTGACATGTTAACCCTCTGAAGAGCAGGTTCTTTGGAATGTATGTTCTAAATTTCTAACTAAGTCAGTGTTCCGGAACCCACTGCTTTCTCTTACCAGCAGTGACAGTGACATGAGCATTACAACGTCCAATGGAGAGAATTCCGATGACACCTTTGTGATGTCACACCAAATATAGTAAAATAAAGTTAATGGCACAGTACAGTAAGAGATAGGCTGAGTTCACAGTGAAGGCATTCAAATCAATGCTCTCAAAGTTTTTTTTTTTTTTTTTTTTTTTGAATAGTCAACAGAGCATGAGTTACCATTTCTGAACAAACCCACTCAAAACTTATGTATGTGCAAACAGTATAAAAAATTTTTCAAAATCAAATAAATAAGCAGTTGAAAAAAAGGAAACTGAACTGGTATTCCTCCAAAGTAAACACCAGGAGAGTGAGATCGTACGTGCTCCGGTTATAATCTCGTGCACAACAGTCATCGCCGCAGCGTCCCGTCGCAACATGCCAGCGCAGCCGCGGGAGCGCGCTCGAACGCAAACACAAGCAAAACCTGCAAAACGAGGGGGGGCTTCTCCTCCGGCTCCCCCCGGGGGCTTATCAGTTGACGAGGTGCGGACAGAGGAGCGACGGCTCAGGGCTTGATAGGAGCAGCCGGCTAATCAGCACCCAGAAAGCGCATGCATGCAAACTCCCAAGCTCGTCCCCCCCCCGAACACAAATTATCCCTTCACGTAACGAGCAGCGGCACCGTTTTCACATGACAAAACCCAACCTGACCTCATTACAGCGGGCAGAAAAGCCACAACAGCTTCGCTCGAATGATACCAACGGTTTCGACTACTTTGAAGCGACGGATAGCGAGCCATCAAGAGAAAGATTTTTTGAGGGGGTTAAAAAAAAAAAAAAAAGTTATGCACCCAAGGCGCACCTGTGCATTAGCTGCATTAGTTAAACCACACTATCCACACTTGAATGACAAACAGTTTCGGCTACTTTTAAGCGTTTCACAAAAGACTATTGTGCACTAAGCCCTTAGGCAAGAGCTAAACTGTGGGCATGTAAAACATGTTTGCACAAAATTTTGTCCAACCAGCGAAAAGAGGCCAGCACACCCACTCCGAAATGAACTGCAGCCCTCACACACAGGCAAATGGATTTCATTCAAGATTATTTAATGGACGCCATTGTCCAAAGCAAGTAACAGCTGCTCAGACTAGGCAGGGGCCAATCACCCTGAAGTAACGTGGAGGTTGAGGGCCTCGCTCAAGGGCCCAACAGCTGTTATAATCTCATGGTGTCTAGACCGGGGCTTGAGCCCCCCAGCCGGCCGACAAAGACAAACTCCTTTGACAATTGGTTACAGGTCACTAGGTCGCAGAATTACACGGACACACAAGTCCCTGCTTTATGTGAGCAAGTCATGTTCTGAGTCAGCAGTGTTCAACTCATTTTTATCTGCATAGAGCTCTTTCCTAAAGGACCATCGCAAAGATACTTTACAGAGGACCACAAGGGTAGATGACCGGCTGACACCCCCAAAATGAATTAAAAATGAAATCCCTGTAGGGAGGAAAACCCTTCAAATGTGAACAACAATGGGGGGAGGACATCTCAAAACGGTCCCAAAATAGTGGGGGAGCCCATACTACACTGAACAACAAAGTCAAAGGTAACTGGACGTAAGTGATAAGAAGTCCATTAGAAGGTTATGTGATCGGTGCCATTTGTTTGTCTGTTTGTTTGTCAACAACCTGCAGGATACAGTTTTGATCTCATTGTCACTAAAATTTAACAATCCCTAGGCCTCGTCCCAGAATAGAAGCTTATTGAATTTCACCTTCGTAGGTCAAAGGTCAAGGTCCCAAAAAAATTCCTGAAAATTGCTGGTGGAGGGCTCTAGTTATTATTATAACTGAAGTATGACCTCATGAGATCATGAGGCGGAGTTCAGCCCACTCAGAATCCAGATCGACTCAGAAGAACGAAAATAGGACCAGCACTACTTCCAGGTGAAGTTTTAAACTCGACATCCCTCACTATACCTGCAAAAATACAAACGCCAGGGTTCTCCACCATCGTAAATGACTGGGCGGGCCGCCCATTCAGTCTGACTGATTGCGCAATCAGCGCCCGTTCATAATATATGCGCCCGTTCAGAAGCCTGTGCCGCCCGGTCAAAAAAAAAAAAAAACGGAGAAATTAGAAAGTACTGGAAGACGCGTGATTGAGTGCGTCTCCCCACCCCCAACAAAATAAAACGCATCACCTACCGCCTGGTCATTGAAAAACTTAGTGGAGAACACTGAAATGCATATGCTTCTTCAGCTAAAGCCCACTGGATAGAATGCCAGCTAAGAACGCAGAAGGTTGGTGGTTCAAAGCCCAGTGCAGCCACAACAAAATCAGTACAGCTGTTAAGCCCCAGACCAAAGCCCTAAACCCCAGCTTACTGAAAGGAGCATTGGCCCCTGCTCAGTCCAGTGAACGGTACATTGCTCTGGATAAAATCGTTGGCTAAATAACTGTAATGTAATATCAGTGATCCCTCCAGCCCCACATGACCATCATGTGACGCCTGGACAGCTGCATATCACGAAGCCACACAAACCCGAACAGCGGACTGGCTGATCATTTTGCAGAGTCCCTGTTTCACAAACCAGAGTTGTTGACTTGGTTGGATATGTGGACAAACTAAACCCCAGAGCTCTGCCAAATCTGGGACATGGAGAGGAGCAGCGACAGATAACCAACTAACTGTGTAGCCATGTTTGAAGAAATACACCCCTGTGCAGGTCGGGAAGCCACAGGTGGACACCAACCATGTACTTCAGCATCACTGTAAAGCCCACAGGTGCAATGGGGGTGCAACACATTATGATTGTGTGTTACTGGGTCATCAGGTTTATTCTGAACTGATCAGCTCACACCTGTGCAGAGTATGTACAACACAGGAAGCCTCTCGGTGCAGTGCTAATGCACACAGACACACACACACAGAGACACACACAAAAAACAAGGATGGATGCACTATGCAGCCAAAAGTATGTGGGCATTTCACTAAAAACTCATTGATCTATGCAAAACACAAACATTTCTAAATTCTAAATATCGGCCATTTTACTTAAATTTGGAATTAATTGGTCTGTATTGTCTGACAGGACAGGTGTTCAGCTTTCATCTGGGATCTTGCAATTCAAATATTTTTGACCATGAGGGCACAGGGATCCAAATGGTGGAGCAGAATTTCATGAAAATACCCTCAAATTAAATCTCAAAGTTTCTCCTATCATGACATACTAACCAATCCATTCCAAATTCAACTGCAATGTCAGATACCCATCCATCCATCCATTCTCTATACCCACCTCTTCCTCACCATTTAATTTAATTCAATTCATGTGGGGGGTTTAACTCTTGGGCTTTTAGAGTATTTTTATTTTTATTTTTTATTTATATTTATTGTCTTCCTATATGTACATGGTACTGAAGGACAACTGAATTTCCCCATGTGGGGATTAATAAAGTATTTATCTATCTATCTATCTATCTACCTACTAGGGTCGCAGGAGCCTATCCCAGCTGACTATGGGGAAAGGCAGGGACCCACCCTGGACTGCTCGCCAATCCCTCTCAGGGGTGCACAAAGCAATCATTCACTCTCAAACCCATACCTATGGGCAATTTAGCGCCTCCAATTAACCTGATCTGGATGTCTTTGGATTGTAGGAGGAAATCGGAGAACCTGGAGGAAACCCACGCGAACACGGGGAGAACAAGCAAACCCCACACAGAAAGGCCCCGGATTTGAACACACATGACCTTTGTGAGGCAGCAGTACTAACCGCCATTTATAAATGTCAGTTTTCTGCGCATGTTAATGAAATCTTGGTGAGTTGGCCACATGCTTTTGACTACACAGTGTATAGACCACACACACACACGCGCGCTCTCCTCTTAACAAAACCAATACTTCTCCTTCACATGCCATGGTTTGTGTCGAAGTACTCAGCCACTGTAACTGAGCAGACCAACCTCTCAAAACCAAATGACCATTCATTCCAGTCCCTGACAAGACCACACCTCTCCTAACACAGTCCCCACCTTGACGGAATGCCTGACCTGACATAAATGATTTACTGCACGGCTGACATTAGGTATGGACCTCTGTTGCAAGAGTGAAAAATTGCACCTTTCGCCATTTCTGCAAAAAAAAAAAAAAAAAAAAAAAACAGCTCAGTGCTTGGCGTTTAACAAGACCAATCAGGAAGTGAGGAGTCCTGAAGATTCTCACCCTAATTGGCATGCCTGAAATTTGACCCCAAAGTAGGGGTCAAAACCTGAGTCTGGAGCCCTGGGCATTCAGACACACAGAGTATATGTAGGTCACTGTGAGGAGGGCAGAGGTGGAAAATCCGGGTTCAGAGAGTATAAGTCCTCACCGGTATTCTGTTCCAACCACCCGGATTTATGAAGTCACAACTCCTGAGCCAGCAGGTAAACATCTGATCATCTGTCTGAAATCAAGGGTGGATAAATAACATGGCAGGAGTTTTACATTCTGACTCCTGGATTTTCCACCCATTAATCTGGAGTCCCCAAATTAAATTCTTGAGTGAGTGGCGAGTCAGGAACGAACAGAAGTCAGGTGGGGAAAATCACATTTCCAAAGTCGACTATCTCAACTACAAAGCGCCTCTGAAGAAAAGCCGCTAGCCAGCCAAACTGGGCTGCTCAACAGCATTTCAGCCAAAAAAAAAAAAAAAAAAAAAAAAACTGGCCTCATTAGACAGGTCTGCGTCTCCAAGCAACACCAAATTGGTACCATCTGCTGAAAACCCTTCTTTTTTACTCCTGGATTAGAGAAGTTTAGGAAGGAGTGTTGTAATGAGACTCAAGCGTCACTCACTAATCAATCAATCAATCAATCAATTTGCCGTTGGCACGACCACGGGTGTTAAGATAAATATGATCTTGGCATGGATGACAGTCCCTAATTCACAAACTGCTTATCCAGGAGTTAACAATAGTGTCACTTCGATTAAGATTACCCAGTCACCGTGGTAACAGGGTTCCCAGCTCGTGGATGGACAACGGCCCAATTATTCTTGGATCCAGCATCATCGATGGGAATTACTACACGCACCACCCAAACTTCTGACCCCACGGGGCAGGGCATTTCCTCTCCCTACTATACGGACAGCAGGCATCCCGTCCAACCAGAGAGTGAGACCCCCCTCGGCTCAATTAGTGGTGTCTGGCAGGAGTTGGGGGGTAAAAAATAAGTGTTTGGCAACAGTTGAACCGAAGATTAATTTATCACCTTAATGCAATGGAGTCCAATCTTATCTGAAATGAGCTGGTGGGTACAGGTGTTGATTATAGTCCAACAATAAACACTACTTCTCCAGGTATTGATTGAAGCTCATGATAAATTAAATTGTTGCATGAGGCAATTTAGCTCTAGTCATTAATAAAGGTGGATGTTCTACTGAAACAATTCAGGCTTGATATCTTAGTCACAGGCACAAACAAATTAGGCTAACCCAACAGAGTATCAAAATAGCGACCTCTACTCTCTGGCACAAATGCAAAAGCCAAGTTGGGAACTGAACAAGCAACCTCTGCACCGTGTCATAAAGGAGATGGAAAACTTAGGAAGTGAACAAACAACCTTGGCTCTCCAGCACAAACAAGATGGTCAACCTGGGAAACAAACAAGCAGGCGCTGCTCTCTGGTACGAACAAGACAACAAATTGGGGAACTGAACAAGCAACCACTGCCGTCTTGTGCAAGGAATACAGCCACAATGGGAATTGAACAAATACCCCTTGCTCTCTGTTATAAGGAAGGAAAACTCAGGAACGAAACAAGCAACTTCTACACTCCAAAAAAAACAAGACAGCAAACCTAGGAATTGAACAAGCAACCTCTGCTCTCTGATAAAAACAAGACAGCAAACCTAGGAATTGAACAAGCAACCTCAGCTCTCCGTGACAAATGAGACAATAAACCTAGGAGTTGAACAAGCAACCTCTGTTCTCCAATACAAACGAAGCAGCAAACCTAAGAATTGAACAAGCAACCTCTGCTCTCAGACAAATGAGACCGCGGACCAAGGAATTGAACATGCAACCTCTGCTCTCCGATACAAACTAGACCGTGAACCAAGGAACTGAACAAGCAACCCCTGTTCTCCAAGACAAACGAGACGGCAAACCTAGGAACGGAACAAGCGACCTCTGCTCACTGGTACAAGTGAAATGGCAACTCCGGGAATTGAAAATGATACTTCTGCTCTCTAACACGAATGAGATGGCCACCCTGAGAACTGAAAAAGCAAGTTCTGCCCTCTGACACACGCAATAACCCGACTGAGAAAGGAACCGGCAGCCTCTCTGTGCCAGACCCAGCTGACCACGTTCATCTGCTCAGGTTTATGACTGCGCAGGCTGAGGTGAAGGAAGATCTGCAGTGGAGTGGAGACTGAGTACTAATTAGGACAGAAACTTTATAACAGGGAGAGGAGCCAGTCCCACGGGCGGTGTAATCACACACAGGTGAAGAACACAACAGACACACACAAAATGTGCACAAGCACCAACTGGAAAATGTATCTCAAAGAACATCTACCACTTGGGATACTTTAGAGTTTTCCTAAATTATGTAACACAGAATCACATGCGCTCTGGGATAAGAATGTTCGCGCAGCGCCTTAGAGACCGAGTTAATGAAGTCAGACATGGAACAGCTGAGGACCAAAAATACTCCATAAATTGTGCAGCAGCAACAGTTTAGTTTACCTTTTTGTCAAAGAGGAGGATGCAAAATGTTTTTTTTTTTTTTTTTTAAATGAAGACCGTCAGGCTCTGGCAGTTTAAAATCCAGGTGAAAAGCAACATGCGCACGTGCGCACACACACACACACACACACACACACACACACATACACGCGCGCGCGCAAAACTATCCTTTGCAACACGCAACATCTGGTCTCAATCGCATCCGCCCACCCGCTCTCCACCCCTACCTATTCCCATTCCAGCCTCCCCGTTTAACACTAACCAGGAGGCAATCGTTTATAAAGCCAAAACACAGTTAGCCAGCAAAGTGAAGCGTTCTCTTGCTCGTGTTTCAGCGCACGCATAAAGGTTTCAAACTGCCACAGCCACGGGGGCTGAGCCCCACATATCCGCGGAGTGCTAGCGCACGCTGCCCCGCGAATAAAAGCCAGACACGCCCCCCTTTACCAGACCAGGACCTCCATCCCAAAAAAGCGCGAGCTATGCACGTACAACAGCGTAAAATACGCTAGCATCCGCTAACTGCAGCGCACAATAACCACACACTAAACAGGGACTGGTCCAAATATCCCTCTGGCAGTACTGGGCAAACGGTTAGGAAAGGGAAGTATGGGATTATTCTGGCAACCCCAAACCTGGCAGCGTCAGCGCACGAGTCCCAGGAAGTATACAGATTTTTCTCAGATGCAAGTACTTTTATGTTTTCTGTTATTACTGCCTGGGACAACTGACCTAGCCAAGAGCACCAGGAGATGAAATTTGCACATTTTGTGAATATTCAGTTAGTTACAACATACTAGACCAGATCAGTAAAGTGCAGAAATGCATTTGAATCCAAATTAAAGATGAACTGGAGCCAGATCAGGTGACCACGTGGGAGTTTCCCCTATTTAAAATGGGCTCTTACCTGTCCTCATCCCCGTCCAGCGGGATCGGTAATCCGAACAGGTTGTTGACTGAGGGCGCAGGCAGCTGCAGGCTTTCCGGGATCAGAGGTTTTCCGACATCTTTCCCGGAGATTCCAGACGGCTGAGGTAGGGCGTCGGACTTCCTTCGGGG
Organism: Gymnothorax javanicus; assembly: GCA_029692085.1. Classification (NCBI taxonomy): domain Eukaryota; kingdom Metazoa; phylum Chordata; class Actinopteri; order Anguilliformes; family Muraenidae; genus Gymnothorax; species Gymnothorax javanicus. The sequence continues at coordinate 21,893,848 of CM056196.1, read as the reverse complement.
GTCCTCCGGCGAAGGGGCGGCGGGGGGCTGTCCGAACGCGAGCCCCGAAACGGGGGCGCCCGCCCGAGAACCCTGCAGCAGGTGTCCCGCCATGATGGGGACCTGGTTCAGGAGAGCGGAAGGGGCACTGGAGGAGCCTGGCACAGTGGTAGGCACATTCTGAACACTAGGGGGAGGCAGACCCACTGGTGGTGCATGTGCGCCAACGGCGACCGACGCTGGAGCCATTCCAGCCAATCCCGAAGGCAGCTGCTGCGGGATCGGGGCAGAAGCCACACTCCCTCCCACTCCGACCGTCATCGGCTGCGGCAGGACCGCCTGAGCTGGCGGCTGGTTGACTGCATACGACGTAACCACAGGCTCCCCAACTTGCGGCAGGAGGCCCAGCCCTTGGACACCAACCGGGGCTGGGGTCATGACGGGGGACGGGCCCTGGCTGACAGGTGGGGGCCCCATGGACAAAGAGACCCCAGGAAGTGTTTGGGCCGCAGTGGTGACGGCCAGCCGCTGCTGCTGCAACACCGGGGGGCGGTATTCCGTTGGCTGACGGACTGGCGGAAGGCAGGTAGGCGAATGGCTGGCTCTGGCGGGTGCAGGAGGCATGCTGGGAGATTTCTGCGTGGGGGCGCTGTTGTGTCCAGGCGGAAGTAGGGTCGAGGGGGCGGCCGTGATCTGCGGCTGCGGAACGCTAACCGGAAGAGGAGCCGCTGTGGGTTTACCGCTAGCGACGTAGCCCGCGGGCTGGAAGGCGCCGGCGGAAGGTTGCTGACCAACGCCAAAGCCCTGAGGGAGGGGATCAACCGGATGCTGGGGAGGAGGGACTAAACTGGGAGCTTCAACCGTGGACTCAGGCCCCGGGGCCAGAAGTGTGGAGGGGGTCACTACTGAACTTCCAGTGGTCCCCAATCCACTGTCGCGATCAGGGGTTGAATCCAAGGGAACAGACGGCCTCACACTCTCGACAGTCTTGGAGATCACAGAGCTGCCCTCCGGATCTTTATCATAGAACTCTGTACAAGTCCACCGCCCCCTCCTGAACGGCTCTCCCGTACCATGATCAAGTTTGATTACCCTGAAGCGAGAACTGCAGCTCGCGGTAGTAGTCGTCGTACTCGCTGGCGGCTGTGACGAGCCTACGGTCACATTCGCGCCGGGCTGCTGGGAGACGGTAGAGGGGGGCGGGCCCGCCGGCGGCGCGTTCCCTGTCAAAACGTGAGGGCTGACATGAGCGATGCCAGCAGTCGCCGTGCTTCTGAACGCAAACCCCCCGTTCTGAGGACCCGACAATGCCGGTAGCTGCCCATCTTGAGGTATATGCAATCCCACGACACTGTGGGCCTCCGACTCACCTCCTACATTGTTTAAGGTTTCGTCAGACGAGCTCCGGTCGCACACCTCCGGTTCGAAATCCGCCCGAGACACGTCGAATATCTCCGACGACACGTCTTCGGTCCTCGATTCGTCTGGGTCGTCTAAACTCTCGGTATCGTCAGTGATGCTGCTGGCCGCGACCTGAGCCTGTGTCACACTAGTGATCTGAAAACAACTCTTCTTTTTCGCCGGCATTTTAGACATTTTGAATATCTACGCTGACGACGCCCGCTCCGTCTAAGCAGAATAAAAGTGTATAGAGTCTTCTACAAGTATCACCCGAATAGTGAAATACAATAAATGGTAACAATCATCACAGTTTACAGCAACTGTTAGCGAGACGATTATACGTCATCTTACTTCTCCGGTCCTGTTGCATTTTATGTCTTCGCAATAAACATCCGGACTCTGGCGAGATGCTATCCCAGTGTAGCAAGCTAGCCATCCATCAGTCGCTCCCCGTCTCTTTCCAAAGCCTTTTAGAGTCGGCCTGCTTAGATAGGTATTGTCCCGGCTCTGGAGTTGCTAGCAGGCCGCTGTCGCAGATACGGCTCAGCAGCTGCTGGAGCTACGTCAGTCTGAGGCAGACCCGCTGTCCGCCGCTCTGTTTATAAAGCACTTTTTCAACCTGAGAACCAGCGTTCAAGACATCATGTAAACACGCACATATTCGCCTCCGATGTTTTCGGTCGAAATCGATAAAAGCTCTCCGACACTCGTTAAGACTTAAATCAAACGTAGACTCGCCAGACTCCAGTCTGTTCTCTCCCTCCGGATCTAGGGAACTGAATTTCACAAACTACCTCCCCTCCTCTCCCACTCGACAAGATGGCTATGTGAAAAGCGCATTGCACCCTGGGAACGTTGCGCAGTGCCGTACGCAAGAGGTGAAGAATTCCGACCCACAGAGGCTCGCGCTGATATAACTGCGCAGGAATTTTTTTTTTTTTTTTCAAAAGAGACGGGTGTGACGCCACCAGCCGTCGGCTTTTTTTTCCCGAGGGAGATATTTAAACACTTATTTGCCAGGAAAATTGGAATGTTGATGTATATACGAAATTTTTGAATGCCACGGCATAATTTTATTTTTCGAGAACTCAAGCAAAGAGAATAAATTAATGGAATTGTACTAGCAACAAATAAATTCCTAAAAAGACCTCTAAAAAATATTATTTTTTACAACGAAAAGACACAAACCCATCACATGTTACAATCTTCATATCTGCAATGCCCATCTAGAATTTACATGCATCATTTTGTTTTAATCCTACACAAACTATGTGAAACTGCCATTTTTACTTAACCCTCTGCAAAGAAATGGGTACTTTCGAGAAAGCCGCGCGCTATTGCCAAATTGTAGAAAAATTTAAGCCAAACACATATACTATCTTGTGCAACAAACTGACCAGTTTTAAGAAGCATGTCTTATCTTATTTCACCAATCCTTTTTAATGGTTGCATGTCCTTTTGCTGTGGAATAACAGCAAAAGCATAGAGGTGCATGGACTCAATGGTAATTTCTATCTTTCTGCAAACTATTTTTATATTTTTGATCACATATTTCTCTTTCTAGATAGCAAGTGCCTGCAGAACAGGTCTGATTTCCCCAAGCCAGCCAAAACAGGTAGACATCCAGCCTGAAGCTGCATGCTACCTCAGCCTCAACTTTTTAGCTTTGTGATTTGTTACTTTGGATATACAATAGAAATATTGTCTAGATGCCTTAGAGATTTCATTACAATTTCTCTATAATCCATCTCTTTTTTAACTCAAATCTACAACCCCAATTCTGAAATAGTTGGGACAAAGTGTAAATTGTGAATAAAATCAAAATGCAATGACTTTCAAATCACACCAGCCAGTATTTTATACATAATAGAACTGAGATAACATTGCAAATGTTGAAACTGAGAAATTTTACAATTTTTTTTCCACAAAATGAGCTCATTGACTCTTCTACTACAAAGCCATGTTCTTGTAATAACTGCAGTATGTGGTTTTGCATGGTCCTGCTGAAATACACAAGGCCTTCCCTGGAATAGCTGTCCTCTGGAGGGGAGCATATGTTGCTCTAAAACCTTTATATACCTGTCAGCATTTATGGTGCTTTTTAAAACATGCAAGTGTCCCACACCATATGCACTAATGCATCCCCATACCATCAGAGATGCTGGCTTTTGAATTTAACACTGATAACAGGAGGGGTGGTCTTTCTCCTCTTTAGCCCAGAGGACACGACGCCCGTGAATTCCAACAAGAATGTCAAATTTGGACTTGTCTGACGACAGGACACTTTGCCACTTTGCTACAGTCCATTTTAAATAAGCCTTGGCCCACAGAACACGGTGGCCCTTCTGGATCATGCTCAGCAATGGCTTCCTTTTTGCATTATAGAGTTTTAGGTGGCATCTGTGGATGGCACGGCAGGCTGTGTTTACAGACAGTGGTTTCTTGAAGTATTCCTGGGCCCATTTAGTAATGTCAATGACAGAATCATGCCGGTGAGTGATGCAGTGGCGTCTCAGGGCCCGAAGATCACGGGCATCCAGTAAAGGTCTTCGGCCTTGTCCCTTACGCATAGAGATTTTTTCAGTTTCTCTGAATCTTTTGATGATGTTAAGCACTGGCGATGATGAGACCTTCAAAGCCTTTGCAATTTGATGTTGAGGAACATTGTTTTTAAAGTATTCCACAATTTTTTTACGCAAGCCTTCACAGGTTGGAGAGCATCTGGCCATCTTTACTTCTGAGAGACTCAGCCTCTCTAAGACATCCCTTTTATAGCCAATCATGTTACACACCTGATGCCAGTTAACTTAATTATTTGCTAAAAGTTCTTTCAGCTGATTCTCTTATATATTAATTGCTTTTTCAGCCCTTTTTTGCCTGTGTCCCAACTTTGAGACCTGTTGCAGCCAGAAAATTTGAAATAAGCTCATTTTATGGATAAAAATGTGAAATGTCTCAGTTTCAACATTTGAAATATTATCTATGTTCTATTGTAAATAACATATTGGCTCATGTGATCTGAAAGTCATTGCATTTTGATTTTATTCACAATTTACACTTCGTCCCAGCTATGTCGGAATTGGGGTTGTACTTTACAATAAGTAATTTAAGCAAATTGTCAATTCAATTCTTACCCCTCCACTGAAAATATTACACATATTTGATTTTGTCATATTGATAATTCTGTTGTGCAACAGGCTGTGTGTTTTGCATATTGACATCAACTTCCTTGGCAGTCAGGCAGGTATATTCAGGGGTTTTATGTGTAGCAGATATTAAGACCATCCCACATTTTGCCCCTGAGGCTTTTCATGGTTTGACATTTTAGTTTGCTTATTCTTTCTGAGTGAATGGTTTAAAAATATGAATGTTTTCAAAATTAATTATATCTCAATGCAGTGGAGGGTCTAGAACTGGGAATTGGGGTGGCACAGGCACGTCCCTTTTAGTCCTGGCAAGTTCTCAATCATTTTCCTTTATTGACGCGTTTTCCAATTATCGTAATTGGCAACTGAAGACACGGTTTCTCTCCATATGTGATCTAAAAGCGATGAAATCATGGGCTAAATTCAGTAGGCTACAGTGGCGAAGACAGAACAGAGAATTGGGTGTACAAAACATCCATTTAAAACAATTATTAGTCCTGACCTGTTCTCAGTCATTTTCATAATTAACAGAAGGTTCACTCCGAGAGCACTCCGCAGTTAACAGGTGCTGCTTGTTCTCCCCAATTAGGTAAGACAACAATCATTCATCTGGACGCATATTTGCTGTATTTAAATCAACTTCGTTCAAAATTGCATACCTGTCGACTAACACGCAAATAGCTTGAGCCGCAGGCTTTTTATAGCCTATTTAACTGCCGAGTGCCACTTTTTTTTATCAACCCACGCAATACTGAGAGTGAAAGGCAATATTTCATTGGAACGCGGACAAGTTCAATCAACGCGAAGCATTGGCCTATTAATAAGTACGCTAAATTATTTTTTCTGTACTGAATTTAGCCCATGATTTCATCACTGTTAGATCGCATATGGAGAGAAACCGTGTCTTCAGTTGCCAATTACGATAATTGGAAAACGCGTCAATAAAGGAAAATGATTGAGAACTTGCCAGGACTAAAAGGGACGTGTCTGTGCCACCCCGATTCGCAGTTCTAGACCCGCCACTGTCTCAATGAGTTTTGGGATGCGGGCAGCCAACAGTGTGCCACCAGTAGTGTGTGTGTGTGTGTGTGTGTGTGTGTGTGTGCATGTGAGTGCAATTGTAACCATTAGCATGTGTGATGGTGCGCACACACGCATGAATTCCGCATGATTGCATCCTTGCTTCATCTTGGTCACCTGCAAAGTAATACAAACTGGCATTTATGCAAGAACCTAGAGCCAAAGCCTCTAAGGTTGGATGGTTTGAGAATGACAAACTGGGTTCCATTACAAGAATCTTACTAAGGAGCCATAAAATCACTAAATATTTTAATAACATATTCTGTACACTTGACTGCCTGGCCAAATAAAAGTCGCCATTTGTATTTAAATATAAAAATACAGCACTTAAGAGCTTATAATTGGATAATTATTTCAGTGTAATATGTTTCAGTTGGCAACAATTCTTTTAACCCTGACTGATGCAATGCATAGCACCTCATTACTTAAAACAGTACCATATCGCAAGACCCCGTGGTCATGCAAAAGATGTTACTGTGTTTCAGAAGGGGTAACTTATTAGCCTGCATCAGGCAAAAAAAAAAAAAAAAAAAACAAAACAATTATGGAGACTTCTGAAATCCCAGGAATTAGGTTGAGAACTGTCCAATGCATTATTAACCCCATTAAAAATCTTTGGGACGTGCTAAAGAAGACTGTACAGTGTAGTTTGACTCTCCCTGTTATAATAATCTCAACCAAGAATCAAATGTGGAGGCAGAGTACAATCCAATAGGTAGATTTATTGACAGCAGTATGGTAAATGTTGGCGATCAAGGCAAGCTCTCAGTCAAAAATTAATGCAACTATGAGCAAAAGTTAATGTTTTGACATTGCGTTAGGTTGTCAGAACAATGCAATGACAGATGCACACCATTAAAACAGCTTAAGATAGCCAAAGCAAATATTAGCATAAGCAACTTTTTTGGCCAGGTACTGTATATTTTCCTTGGCTGCACACTACAAACAAATAGCTCAAAACCCCTAAGGCGAGACATTCAATCAACATTCATCCTTATGACTACTAGGAAGTAAATGCAAGAGTGAACTGCTCCACCAGTTTTTCTACTTAAGCAACTGAATTTACTGATTGGTGAATTAAATGGACCTATGACTGCATTTGTTGAGAGAGAAATTGCTCCAGTTCATGACAGTCAGAATTAAGAACAAGCAACAATCTGATGCCGCCCTAAATTTGCTTAAAGCCTGCACATCCGCGATGGTGTGTCATGAGCCTGACAGCAAAATCTAGAGTCAAAACAATTGTGAGGTTTGGCAGTAAATCTATATCTAGTCTATCTGTTTATCTATTGCACAAATGAATGCAAGGAAATTAATCACAAGATACAGGAAGAAATCATTCAATCATCAGAAAGTGAGATTATACAAAGACGGGTGACAAAGTAATGATAAAATCACAGTCTTAGAAAGGTGTTGGGCCTTCATAAGCTGCCAGATCAGCTTAACACACTTTGGCATAGAATCTGCAAGTGTAAAACTTTAGTTGAGGGATGGAGGACCTGTCTTCCAAGAGAAGTTCCCTCATTTGATGTTTTTTATGTAGGTGATGGATAGTGCTGTCCAACATGTTCCAAAATCTCCCATTTGAGTTCAGTTAGTTTGAGATCTGGAGCAAGTGAAGGCGGTGGAATATGCTTGCTTAGGATCATTTTTATTATCAAAAAACCATTCATTGACCCCTGTCACCCAGTAAGGCTTAGGCCATTGTCAGAGACCATACCCATTATGGTAGGAAAGCTGCATCATAGGATATTTAGGTGATCACACGTAGTAACTCTGTATTGATTTACAGTGACCCTTCTCCTTTAAGGGGATAAGTGGACCCAAACCATATCAGGAAAATGAACAGAGGCATCTGTATTTGTTATCGTTCTCCACATATTTACACAGATTTTTTCCTTATATTTTTCAACCATCTGTTGATAGGCCCTACATGGAATGAGTTATTTGGACCCTGTACCTGTTGGACCCATACAAGTTGGACCCCTGACCGTAACCGTTTGGACCCCATACCATTTTGACCCCAGACCAGTTTGACCCCTGACCAGTTGGGTTAGGGTTAGGTTAGGGTTAGGGTCTGGGCTCCAAACAGCATGTGGTCCAACTGGGCAGGGTCTGGGGTCCAACTGATCTCGGTTACAAGTGGTCAGGGGTCCAAAATGTAAGGGGTCCAAGTGGTTTGGGTCCAAGTGGTCTGGGTCCAACCGGTAATGGGTCCATTCAGTTAGGGTCCAACTGGTATGGGTTCAACTGGTACGGGGTCCAAACGACCCGATGGGCCATACATCACGTGTCAGGGCCCTGTCCCACGAGCGGAATTACAGTCATCTGGATGACTGCACAGAGTGTAACCTGAGGCACTCCAAAAACTGAGACATGGCTGTTCGGTGTTTTATCATTACTAATTTAGTGATCCAGATGACTGAAATAACCTTTTTAAGTGAGTAATTACAGGCATGGTCAGCACAGTCAAGTGGAGTTATTCTACAGACCCTGAGTACATTTTGGTCCAATATACATCAGAGCTTCTTTATGAGACAGGAACAGACTCATCAGCTGTCTTACGAATCGAGGCCAGCAGAATAAGAAAATACACTTTATAGTCACTGAATGACAAGTTCAACGTGCTGTTTTTCAGAACTACATCACAGTTTACTATAATTAGGGCATGTTTCGCTGGAAAACAAGGTCTGTCTTCACAAAATGCATGATGAGCGTTTATGTATAACCAATCACTATGTAGCCAGCGCACTCTTTTCACTTTACTACAGTGCTGTGAAAAAGTATTTGCCCCATCCCAATTTCTACTATTTTTGCTGTTTTTTTGTGTTTAATTGTTTCTGATCATCCAACTAATTTTAATGTAAGGCCAAGACAACATGAGAAAACACAAAATATAGCTTTTAAATGATCGTTCCATTTATTGAACGAAAGGAGTTATTCAAAGCCTTTATCACCCACGTGGAAAAAAAAAAATTGCCCCCATAAACCCAATAACTGGTTATGCCACTCTGGGAGGCAAAAACTGAAATCAAAAATTTGCAAAAGCTGGAAATGAGTCCTTTATATTGTTGTGGAGGAATTGTGGGCCACTCTTCTTTGCAGAATTTCTTTTTAATTCAGCCTCATTGGAGGGTTTACAAGCATGAACTGTCCATTTAACCCCTTCAGACCTGATTTTTTTCTGCTGAGCAAAAAAATTTTTATCCAGTTGCTGGTTACTCCTCTCCAATATAGAAATGAAGGGGTCAATTTTTTAGTAGTATTTTTACATGTCCATTACAATGGACGCCACGACTGAACGGGCGTGAAATGTCATTAAAACTAAAGAAAAATTGGATATGTTTTTAACATTTGGAAGTGGATGTCTGCATATGTCTGCGTGTGTGTATGCCTGTGTGCAGGTCTGAACATGAACAACTTAGCATGTTTATGATTTTGGGTAACATAAAATCAAGACATCAGTTTTGATGTCTTTGTCAGTAAAATATCATGAACGAACTGCCATATTTTTTAACGAAGTAGGCTGCATGTAGCAACTGATCACTCTAACAATTGGAACAGACTTCATGAGCTTGTGGATACTTTTATCTATTCACTCATTTTTGATGAGCGGCCTCAAAGCAGGCTCTGTGTGGCACAAAGCACAGGTGGATGTTGCATTTGTCACAGAAGATTTTGTTTTTCCCATGCAGTAGGGTCGCTTGCATCGGGTGGCCTCTCACTTATCATAATAATTTGGTTCAAGGAAGTCTTCCACTTTATACTCTCAAGGAACATTACATGAATAAAAAAAAATGTACAAATAAATAAATAGCCAAAGTTTAGTTATGAAATGCTCACAGATATTCCATAACTTTGCATAGTGACACTATATAATGAAGTGTTGGCTCATATCACCCAGCACCTGATGTCCATTGGAATGAACATCACCCAAGATCCGATGTCCATTGGAATGGACTCAGAGCTTTAAAAAAAATCCTGTACTTTGCAGTTATGAGATATATTCAGAGTAACTTAAAATATCATCACATTGAATTGTTAGAATTATGCTGAGTGCAAATTAATTAGGCTACAATCAACATAAATTAATATTTATGAGGAGAAAAGGAGCTTATTCCTCCTCCTGTCAAGCATAGGAGCCATGCTTGTCTTGTCTGATGTCTGAAGTTCTTTCAGATCAAGATACCGGTCATATCTTCATTGTGATTGGATAATCAGCAACCAATCAGTAACAACAAATTGTTCAAATGACAAAATCAAAGATTTTTAATGGCCTAGACCCAAAAATATGTCATGTCCATTCCAGTGGACGCAGGGTCTGAAGGGGTTACAGTCATGTCACAACATCTCAATCGGATTCCCATCAAAACTTTGACTAGGCCACTTGAAAACCTTAATTTTGTTTATTTTGAGCCATTTAGAAGTGGACCTGATTGTGCGCTGTGGATCACTGTCTTGCTGCATAACCCAACAGTGCTTGAGCTTTCAGTCATGACTAACGGTCATTCTCCAACTGAATTTTCTGGTAGAGAGCAGAATTCATGGTTCCATCAATTATGGCAATTTGTCCAGGTCCTAAACCAGAAAGCAGCCCTAAGCCATTACACTACCATCACTGTGTTTGACTGTTGCTATGACGTTCTTGTAGTGGAATGCTTAGTCAGCTTAACACCAAATCAAACAGGACCCCCGTCCTCCAAAAAGTTCCACTTTTGCCACATCAGTCTTTAGAATACTTTCCCAAAAGTCTCAGGGGTCATCAAGATTTTTTTGGCAGATGTAAGACAAGCCTTTGTGTTCTTTCTGATCAGCAGTGGTTTTTGCTTTGCAGCTCTCCCATGGATGCTATTTTTTACTAGTCTTTTTCTTACAGTAAAATCTTTACCACTGAACTTAACTGAGGCAAGTGAGGCTGTGGTTCTTTAGATGATAGGTTCTTTTATGACATCCTGGATGGATCCTAGATGCACTTTTGGAGGGATTTTGGTTGGCAAGCCAATCGTGGAAATGTTCTCTACTGTTCTCCATTTTTAAATAATGGCTCTCACCATGGTTCGCTGGAGTCTCAGTGCCATAGAAATGGCTTTTTTTTTTTTTTTAACCAGGCTGATAGATTCAACAACTTTGTTTCTCATCTGTTATTGAATTTCTTTAGATCATGGCATCATATGCTGCTTTTTGCTTACTTCACACTGCCAGGCAGGTTCTACAAATGTGATGTTTATATTCAACAGGGCTGGCTGTGAGCTTGCTTGTATGTGTGTAGTGAAATTGAACCATATTTTCCATAGGTTGATTTTATAAATAAGGGGGGAATTACTTTTTCCACATTGGGCCAGGTAAGGTTGGATAGCTCTTTTCCATCAATAAATGAGATCATCATTTAAAAATTGCATTTTGTGTTTACTTGGTCTATCGCTGTCTAATATTAAACTTAGTTTGACAATCTGGGAAAGGGGCAAACACTCTTTCACAGGACTGGATAGAAACATGCCTAGAAGTGGCTGACTGCTGCACATGTGTGCATACTTGTGCATGAGTGTGTGTGTCCAAGTGAGAGTCTGTGCATGTGCGTGTCCATCTGTGCATGTTTGTGTGTATCAGGCAACCCTCACACATATATAAACACACACACCACACAGGGGGCCTTTTTATGTGGTGCCTATGTATGTTGTTAGTGGCGAATACAGCATTCAGTTGCTTTTATTTTATTGCCACATACTGAAGCAATAATTAAAGTATGCCTACAGCGCCATGAAATTTCTGCAAAAGAGCAGTATAGCTTTAAGTATTCCCCAGCTTGGAAAAACAACCCCATTGACTGATGAAGAATCGAGTGATAAATTACTGCTTACTTATACTGAGAGCTCTCCAGTGGGAGCAGCTTGTCACATGACCCATAACCAACAATTAGCTGCGCAGCGCCTTGGGCTTTTCCAAGAATGCAGCAGCGAGGCCACTGCCATTTCCCCCTAGGCCAACCTGAACAATGGGCTCACTAGCTCTCAGCATTAAACCCCGAAATTAAAAAGAGAATTGGCGGTAAAAGTTGTTCTGGAGGTTGTACGAACTAGTGTACACAGACAGTAAGCCTGTCACAGCAAGCTCTCGCGTGTAAAATAAGGACAGGGTTTAATGTCTTTGTGCGCGAGACAGAGATAAATTAAACGGTTATTTCAGGTCACGGACTCTCAGTTCAGTAACGGAAATGAAATTCAAGTTTACAGGTCATAAAATTGATACAATAATTATACGATCTCTTAGCGCAATCAATAGCTATACAATTTCATGGTGCAATCACAAAAATAAAACAAAGTCAATATTCTTTATTCCGCAGTGAGAAAGTGAATTTACGCAACAAGATGAGTGTTCGGGTTTTTTTTTTTTTTTTTTAGAGGGGCAGTGTTTCTGAAAATGTGTAACTTTCATATCACATTACTTTGCATTTATCTGTAGCTTATACGCCGTCATTTATTACTTTAAATGTTGAAGTTGGATTTGCTTTTTTTGGGGGGGGTAACCTCCAATCAAAATCACTATTTTACTAATTATGATCAGAGAATAATATGCTTGATAACTTCTGTCAGTAAAAGTAAATAAATCAACCGAACAAGTAAAAATGTTTTTAGCAAAGCCAAGGGTTCCATATGCAATATAAATAAAATATTTGATGATAACCATAATTCCGTGTCGTAATAACAAAACAACACGAAACAATTACACCTCTCTGTTTTCCATGAGCACAAGCATTACACTGTATTTTATACAATTACCGATCTACACCAATGATGTTCTCCACCAGGGTGTGCTGTAGAGCACTAAACGAATAAAGTTTAAAGTACTTCTGCCCAATCCTAATCTCCATACTCATGGACTGCTAGTCCATGAGCCAGACCAGATATTGGTACCACCTTGGGGGAGAAATTGCCACTATGATTTTTTGTTAGACCTATGTCCATAGTAACAGAAAAACTTTGAAGCCAAGCTGGGACCTACAGTTTAGTGGTAGAAAATCGACTTTGAAGTTGGGAAGTTGAGTCGAAAATGGGACACAATTTTTTGGGGTAGGGGAAATGAAAAATGCCATAACTGTGGTGTTCCAAGTGATAAATAGACAGTGACCCCTCATTTTGTTTGTTTTCATGAGCTCTACCTAACAAATAACAAATTCTGCAAATTAGGTCAACCTGAAGGTCACCAGAGGTCAAAAGGTCACAAATTTTGGGCCCTGCCTCAAATCTGAATACCGATTATAAAAAACATCATAGGAATCACATTAATGAGAATTCATTGCACTAAAATGGTTTGTTTCACAGGTTAAGACCTCTAAAAGATGATTCAGGATACAAATAATGAATATTTTGCTTATCAGCCGGATGACGCAGAACTCTTTTGGACCAATTTTCAATAACCAGTAAATTTCTTGACTTTCAAGTAGGAGAAATGCAATGTGCAATATCTTTAGACTTGAAAGGATCAAATATACGTATTACCACTCATTATGTTGCTTATTAAGAATTTTATTTATCAAAATACAAAGTATGCTAATTAGTTAAACCTTAGCAAAACACTTAGCCTGTGCGTTGCCTTTTCATCTCAGACATCCTGCCCCATCTCCATCAAAAGTGGCACAAGAAAACGCGCTCAGTATACTGATGTGCAAAAGGTTGCAAATGTCCTAGGTGAAAGCAAGAGTTAAGCGTTGCTGGGCCTGCACGCATTCACTGGGTGCAATACTGTCCACGTATTTGCTGGGAGAGGGAAACTAGCTACTTTGAAACTGCTTGGACGTGAGACACATCTTGAGACAATGACACAACTTGGTAGTGACTGGAACATTTCAGACAATCTCGTCAGGAAACTTGAAAGCTTTACCTGCAAGATATACAATTCAGGCGCAAATATAGAGAAGGTCAACGAGTTGCAATTCAATCTGTTTTGCGTGCAAAAAAGGTGAAGCAGAATCCTGGCAACTTCCACCATGTTCAGCATCTCTACTGAATCATTGCAAGAGTGCAAACTACCAGTGTGCTGTCTGGAAGAGAAGCTTAGAAGCGTCCCCTCAAATTCCATCACCTGTTGGGCATGGGTGGTGTCTTGTAAATGAGGACCTGAGCATTGACTGGAGCAATGCACCTCCTGCCCCAGACGTCGTCATGTAACTTCTCTCGTACATCTTCTAGAGAGTGCTTTAGGGAAACTCTCCTGTGATCTGGAAAAACCTAGTGAATTTATCAGTGGCAAGGATTCTCGCAACTGAACAAAAACCTTTGGATTCTGGACTTCTCCTAACCAAAAAAATAATATAAACTTGATCTAGACAGTTCAAATAACACTAATAGCTAGTATTCTAAGATTTTCACTACTCTTAATTACTGCAAAAGAGGGTCAAACTCAGTTTCTCCCAAAAGTGACATATGTTCTAGGTTTTTCCAGATCACAGGAGAACTTGCACTTGTATCCAGAATAATGTGCAAATTAGCAAATTATTCCAACCAAAAAGAGGAAGACGAAGAGGAGGAATCAGCTTACAGAGAAGATATTGAAGATGGGCAGGAGGATGAAGACGGGGAAGATGGGGTTATTGAACAGAAATATATATAGCTTCATGGGATATTTGTATATAAGTGGTTACACCATATGCTGGTGCTCTAAAGACATTATAATAAAAACATAAAGCAATGAAATCAACAGACATGACGAAGAAAATTAATCTTTACACTTTTGACTGTGAAGTTTTCTGATCAGTGCCCAGATGGAGGGAATGCAGAACCGATGGCATTTTGGCCTCTTTTGCACCAGACAACCTTGGCATCAAATTCTGATTAGATAGCTCTAAATGTAATACTCTTTCTATGTGCCCTAAAATACCTTTAAATCATACATTGGCTGTGAAACAAGTAATTTTTTTTTCTGGTTAAAATCTGTTTTTATGCGATATTTGTAATGATTTCCGTCACTGGCATCCTGATTTGACCTCTGACCTCTGATGACCTTGAGGTTTGACGAATTTGCATAACTGCATTTTGATACATAAAGTTCTTAATAAGCAACATAATGAGTGGTAATATGTATATTTGATCCTTTCAGGTCCAAAGATATTGCACATTGCATTTCCCCTACTTGAAAATCAAGAAATTTACTGGTTATTGAAAATCCGTCCGAAAGAGTTCTGTGTCATCCGGCAGATAAGCAAAATATTCATTATTTGTATCCTGAATCATCTTTTAAAGGTCTTAACCTGTGAAACAAAACATTTTAGTGCGGTAAATTCCCATTTATGTGATTCCTATGGCGTTTTTTTATTATTCGTATTCAGATTTGAGGCAGGGCCCAAAATTTGTGACCTTTTGACCTCTGGTGACCTTGACCTAATTTGCATAATTTGTTATTTCGTAGGTAGAGCTCATCAAAACAAACAAAATGAGGGGTTATTTGTCTATTTATCACTTGGAACACCAAAGTTATGGCATTTTTCATTTCCCATACCCCAAAAAATTGTTCCATTTTTGACTCGAACTCCCAACTTCAAAGTTGATTTTCTACGCCTAAGCTGTGGGTCCCAGCTTGGCTTCAAAGTTTATCAGTTACTATGGATATAACTATCATATAACTAACTATCAAAAAATCATAGTGGCAATTTCTCCCCCCAGGTGGTACCAATGAGTGAAATTTGAGGGTCTGGCTCATGGACTATGCATCCGAATTCTCCTGAAAACGCGGCCTGTTTTTTTCCTCTCCACTTTTCCTTTACCTCGCAAGAGCATGTCACATTAGGAGAGGAAAAGTCGCAGACAGATTTAATATCTACCTTGGAAGGCGTTTTTTTTTTTTTTTTTTTTTTGGGTGTCCTTTCCTACAATACGTCACGAGCTCAACGGTAAAGATAGCATTCGCAATTTACTTAAAAAAAAAAATAAATTACCTTCCGGACACTACATACCTATTCAATCGCAACAGCTGCAAAGATTTTTGTTCTATATTCGATCTTTCATGACCACCAAAATTGGACCTGCGTTTCCTAGCAAGAAGCAATCAACAAAGGAGCAAATTGCTTCCTTTGCTTTACCAAGTTGACAATTCGGGCGCCCACTGTCATGGATAGGCCTACCAGTCAAACTATTTCTGTTTCATGTCTGTGGGTCATGTCCCCAGGCGCCGTAGTTTCCATTTTCTCTGAAAGCAGCAGAGCAAAGCATTCTGGTGGCGTCGCTTTGCTTTTCGAGAGACGGGTGTCTCGTTAGCAGCTTTGAATTAGCAAAATGTTTTGGTCTTGGACACTTTATGTTAATCAGAGGTGTCCAGCATGATGCGCCACTTCTGGAAACTCCTCCCAAAAAAGAGCTCATAACTAACCGCTCTAAAATGAATACAGAATCAGCAACTGCAAAGCAAATTTCTTGCCTCACATGTTTTCAGAAACACATTTTGGCGAACTATTTCCATAAAATAAAAGAAAGTTTCCAAAGAAGCTGCCATGTTAGCCTGATTTCAGATCACAGAACTGGCAACCCACTAGTGAAAACATTCGTCCAATCAGGTGCAGCCACCACTACTATCCCTCCAACGTACAAAGAAAAGCCAGGAACCAACTGTCAATTATCTATCTTGACATTAGTGTTATGCCAAACAAGCGCCCAATGCAGGGAGACGGCATGTCCCTTGGCGTGAAAAAAACAGCCCTGTGAATGCCCGGTAGACACGTACCATAAAAGAATTCACTTCCAGCTTAACATTTCTTTGCATGAGGCCATGTCCGAAACGGCCTGCTGTATCATGTGTGCTGCCGACTTAACATAGCTGACAATCCTATAATTCATTTCTCATGACAGCAAATATTATAGACCAAATTAAAAAAAAAAAAAAAAGGTAAGCATACCAAATTCGGTCTATGTAGCACACTCAAATACTTAGATTTACATCTCTACATAGTTTGTTAGGTATTTGGGAAAACACTTTCCAGGAAGTATGCATTGATTTTTTTGTGGTTCTGTAATGATGAAGTGGAGGAGCTATCTTTGAGTCCAATCATAATCAGAGACATCAAGCAAGGAAGAGGCATGCATAGCAGATGGTACATAATAAGGAGGCAGTAGTTTCAGGCATGGCCACAAGCAAATACGCTATGGAGCTGTGTATATCATTCAGGTATAGAAGTATGCCGGGTATTTGACTTTCTCATCAAGGGTGCTCGATATTGTGGGAAAATAAGCTGCTTCAAACACAGCCCAGGACTTTAGCAAAAGATAGATGCAAGCCAGGAACAATTCTTGAGAAAAAAAGATGAAAAAAAAACAGAATGACAAATTGAATTATAACTGCTGTGCAGCAACGGTCGGGGCTGGGCAATTTTAGGTAAAATTAGGCAATTCTGAGCAACAAGCAAAGTGTAGGAAGATGAAATAAGGGTGGCATTCTAATGTGCATTTTACATCAGTTGAGGCTTGAAATCACAATTTCTGGCACAAGAGACTATGCCCTATCTCACTGAGCTAATTGGCAAATGGAAATGTCACATGTAGCTTCACAAATTGACTAAGCCAGTCACCTGTGTGCAAGACAGCAGCTGTTAGCATGTAAAGGCAGATTTCAAACGGCTGTCAAAAATTCAGTTATTAAGACAAAAATCCAAAAATACGCAAATTGCATCTAGACAGCATGAAGATGTCGGTAATTTATTTTTAACAATGATTTATTGGCTCCATAAGTGAAAAACTGATGTTTAGAATGCCATTTTTGCATTGACTCCAATTGTTCGCATGAGAGCGAAATTCAAAATGCTGTAAAAAATTCAGCTTTTGAGACAAAATTCTGATATTTTCCAAACATCATCTACCATGACTCCAAAATTTTGTCATTTTTTTTAAAGCAGCACTATGTAGTTTTTTCACTCTCAAATATATATGTCCAAGATCATTCTGGTGATAGATCACCTCACAATAGGTTGAATGACACCTTTGTCATGGCTCGATCACGCCTGCATCGCCTTCACTGGCACTATGTAACTTCGGGTTTCGGGTAGGAACCCAGGCCCAACAAGAACTACAAACTTACTTATTGCTTTACAGCATACGTCACACAATCCCCCTCCCCCACGCCTCTCAAGACTAGTGAGTGAATGTAGAATGAAGCAAAGTTGGAAGTGGTTGTAATGGCTGAAGCAGCGAGGAAACCGAAGAGGGCAAAAGTGTTGTCGAAGGAGACATTTAAAAGAAAACGCGAAAGCGATAAAATAAGAGCCAGGACTAGGGTCAACATTGGACCGGCTTTCACTCACTGGCGAGAGCTGAAAGAGGAGAATGTCCGTCCGATGGCGACCTGGCATTGTTACTTTTGGACAAGTAAGTACAAATTGTTACCTTAATCCTTCATTCTAGATTTAGTTCTAGTGTGTTTCAACTTGCTTTGTGTCAGGCTGTGTCATTGAAATCATCTAGTATCCCGTTTATGCTCAGTCAAATAATCATCTACAGCGATTTATCTATCTAGATGATATCTGACATGCTAGCTAGTTGTCATGCTATCGCTAGTTGGCAAACATTGCTAAACTAGTCGTCAATCAAAATGTTTGATCATAAACGTGTACTTCACTCCCGTATAGAGCACTGAAGGTAGAAGATTTGTCGTGTTTTATTTCGGAAGGATAAGGTAATGATCTGGCTTGGCATGTACTCATGTCGTTTCAGGGATTTTCTGTCAACTCCCTGCCACCCTCTTGTTTTATTGCACAAGCTAATTGGCTCTGTGCATGACGAGTTAGTGGTCAGATTCTAGGTTTCATTCCTGACAAGCAAAGTGCATGCATAAAATACTGTAAAGGGCCGTCCACACTGAGAAAGATAACTATAATGATAACCATAATCATAACGATTTTATCATCAACACTGATGAACAATATCGTTGTGTAAATATTGATGTTGTGCATTCCAGCTGTTTCAGAGCCCTTTTTTCTCTGCGATCGATGTCATCTGCCGTGTTGAATGAACGCGAAGCCCTTTGAATTCCGAAGGATTTCGATTGGCGGCCTGTTTGTGCATAAAATCGCGCTGAAAGTGACTGCAAAGATCGTTTGCCGTTATCATTATCGTTATAGTTGTAGTGTGGACTTCGCCATCTACGTGAGTTAGACCGATTTTTAAGTCTCCTTTACCTGGTCTGAAGACATGGTTGATCGGATCGTACATTACATGTCCTGCTTCAGAAAGTTCGCTGGTGTCGTTGGTTTGTCAGCAAATGCACGTGTAGACAGACTTTACGACAGTTATTACAGACAATACCGCGTATCAACTGCAGGGGGACACCGCGAGCGAATCTGGCGAAAACTACATAGTGCTGCTTTAATGAACATTGAAAATGTATTTACCAAGAATTTGCAAGTATATGTTTACAATACTGTTTACAGTCAAACATTTTGATGCACTGTAGGCTCAATATTCAATAAATCAAAAATCTGAGTGGATGGTTTGTGTAGGACAGTCTAAAGATGCTCTGTAGAAAGTTTGGTGTCAATTGAGCAAAAATTGTGGGAGGAGATAGGTTTAATAAGTTTTACATTTTTTGAAAAAAAAAACAGTGATGGACTTCATAATTTGCAATGGGTGTAAATGTAAAAAGGTTCCTTCAGTATTGGGGCTACATTTTGTTGGAAGTTACAAATCTGTAGCACATATGATTGATTTGTTGTGAATTTTCAAAATTTTGAACTTCAGAGGCTTGCTGTAGCGCCACCATCAGGACTATTGGCCTGTTTTTGCAGCTGAGGCAATCTGGCATGGGACTGGGCCTTTGTGCAAAGTCTGGTGATTTTTTGTGCATGGGAAGTAGGATTCCTCGGAAGAAGAAGAAGAAGAAGAAGAAGAAAGAAGAACATGCAGAACAACAATAGGGTCCTGGCAGCTTAGGCTGCCCAGCCCCTAATAATGACATGCATTATTTACACCTGCTGTAACAAGTTGCTTTTGTGAAAAGAGAGAGTAAAAAAAACACACCCTAAGAAAAACCTCAGGGGTTCACAAATCAAATTTTATTTGAAGACACAGCTATGGGCACTCATCTAGAAACTGCAGAGCTTGTTTATCGTGACATACAAACTGATTGATTGTAAGACTGTGCTGACACATAATTCCCACAATCACAGGTATATTGATCTTTATATCCAGGTGTCACCTCACCGAAATCCCATTTAATTCACAATACTGTCTTCTCATTGAGCACATTTTTTTCTATTCCCACTTTTCTCAGCTTTTTCCCTGCACAGAATCGCATGCAAATATCCCTTGCCCTAAAACCTCCCTGTTCACAAATTTTCTAGGCAGTAAATCATTGAAAATTTCCTGATTCTAATTATCCATTTGTATGCAAATAAACAGACAAAAATGGTTTACAATTCATAAACAATGAATAATACTGCAACAAATGGTACCATAATAATGCACAGAATAATACTGAAGAGCAATGGAAGTGAAACAATTATTAGTGAGATAATAGCCTTTCGGGGGTAAGATTACACATTGCAGATGTAGTCACCCACATGGAAAGAATCTATATGAACACATATGCGCATATATGCAACCTATATGCTGCATATATGCCGCATATAGGCCAAATTCAGGTACATATATGTGCTTATAGAGGGCATATAGGTCTCCTATATAGCTCATATACCCAGTGGCAGGTTCTGTTTGTCATACCTATTGTATAGCTCATATCTCACTTTTGCAACTGTCATACATGATTCCTAACTCATATTTTTATTCTCAAGGTAATATGTGCATATTAGTCCAAAGTCCCTTACAGAAATAACAAGAATTTCACGCAATAACTTATTAATTGCATGTGAACATGTGAAATTGGCATCACATTTGATCCTAAATACATGTTGACATGTGACAACGGCATGTTATGTGTAAACCAGTCATTATTAACTATGGCAAGCGAGAGGAGACAAAAAGCTATGATATCAACACAAATATCTAATACTATTTGTTACATTTTTTTTCCTGAAACATTAACAATAACAAGGTCATCAATTCTTTCTTGACCATGCTTATTTCCATTCTATGAAGATTGAGTTGTGTATTGTGGAAGAGAAGGAAATGTATAAAAACAAAATGGTTTAATTATGTTTATTTCATCAATTAAGCATTTTTTCAAGTTTAAGTCACTGCCAGATTCACCACATTAGATAAAATTGGATTCACATCATCGCAGCTCATACACATCCACTGAAAGGTTATACACTACACTGTTACATCCACCAAATGCAATGTTTTCTATCTTGTCTGTAATGCAGTTTCTAGATGAATATGGCTCAGAGGTCCTTAGTCTAAATGTAGCAAAATAAAACAAAAATAACAAAATAAAAGTACACAAAAGAACATACATTCAAGTAAACATGCCTTTCAAAAGTCATTTTCATCCCCATATCTATTTAAGCATTTCACTGTGGTTAATGAATTTGAAGACAAAGTCTACATTTCTGTTCACAGTTTTAATGAACAGGCACTTGTCTTTTATTTGAGATGCTTGTATAGCAACTAAAGGTCCCAGACTTTTCCCTACAGGCATGAAATAACAAGGATTCTTAAATTCCCACATGGAAAGAACCTATATAAACATATGGGTTTTAATCCCCGTTTTGTATCAACCAGCAGTGGTCGGCAGCTTTTTTTCAGAAGTAGCGCGCAATTGGCAAATGCGCTACAGGGATGCAAATTGTGAAGGGCCTGCTGGGAAGGGTTATGTAGATTAGAGTTCCTTTAGGCGCGTTTTGTTGGTCAGACGGGCACCCATAAATAAGATTCTGACCGATTAGATATGTAACTAATCTTCGCCCTCGTTCTGAGCTTACGAAATTTTGCTCAGTCAATGTTCAAAGAGCAAACGCTGACGGTCGCGAGCTGTGTACACTCTCCTGAACTGTCAAGAGGGGGCCGCATATGCGAATAAGCCTAAGAACTTGTACATAGTTCCTTACTTGCATATCCCAGATTCAGGTGGGATTGCCAAATGAAAAAAAAAAACGTTGAAGTTTTAATTGGCCGTTTTCATGTATTATAGGTACATATAGGTACATATACTCAGTCAAAAAATAAACTTCACACTCATAAATTTCTAAATATTTTCTTGAAACTTAATACAAGAGATATTATTATTATTATTAGGGGTAAATGCGTTGTCAAAGACATCATGACACACAGCAACTCCGACGTGCACAAGCATGCAGCACGTGCGAGCATACATCAAGGTCAAAGCATGTTTCCTCGTGTTCCTAGTCACGTGACCTTATGAGACACGTGCAATTGAGCCCACGTTAGCACGGTAGAGTGACATCTCGGAAAAACAAGTTCTTACAGTCAATTATCCGTTGATTTGCAATGCCACGAATGTCAAACATTCAACGTGAACGTGCCATTGGTATGCTGAATACGGGAACGTCGGTCACTGACGTTGCCAGGGTTATGGGATGCAGTCGACGGACTATCCATGATCTTCGGACACGTCTCCAACAAACTGGCACCACAGACGACCGACCTCGTTCGGGTAGACCACGTGTGACGACACAAGCAGAAGACTGACAAATCGTCTTACGTCATTTGCGTAATGGATTTCTCACTGCAACATCCACTAGGAATGAATTGTTTAGAGGTCGTGTGACTGCCCAAACCATACGTAATCGCCTGCGCACTGCTCGTCTCCATGCACGCCGGCCATATCGTGGACCAATTTTAACCCAGTTACACCGACGTCAACGGCTTCTCTGGGCACAACGACATCTGAGATGGACTCAGCGTGATTGGAATAGGGTCGTTTTCAGTGACGAATCCAGAATCACCTTGCACTTCGCTGATGGGAGAGTTAGAGTTTGGAGGAGACGCGGTGAACGCAACGCCCAGTGTTGTGTGCAGGAAGTGGACCGCTTTTGGGGGGCGTGTAGTGTTATGGTTTGGGGTGCCTTTAATGGTCCTGCCCGTTCCCGACTGATGGTCGTTCAAGGAAACCTAACTGCTGCAGGATACAGAGATCAAGTGCTCATTCCAGAGCTTTTGCCATTCATGGCAGCTCATGGCCCAGGTCTGACATTCCAACACGATAATGCCAGACATCATACGGCCAATTTAACGCGAATTTTCTTAGGAATGCTGGCATCAATGTCATGGAGTGGCCCTCAAGGTCTCCCGACCTTAATCCCATAGAACATGTATGGGATGTGTTGGGCAGAAGACTCCGTCAAGTAAGGAACCCTCCGCAGAATTTGCAGGAACTTAGTGCCATGTTGGTTCAATTATGGCGACGCATCCCCAAGCTGTGTTCAGACGCATCATTCAATCCATGAGGAGACGCGTTGCGTCGCAGTTGTGAACGCTCATGGAGGGCATACGCCGCTATTGACATGCTTTCATCAAGTTGTAACTTACCATTTTTACTCTCTTACATTTCCGTAGCATTTCCGGTGGAACTGGTTACATTATGAACATGATTTTTATGGTACACCGTCCTTAATGGGTACAGAATGGAATTAAATCATTATTTAAAACCACTTTTCTTATATGTTCAACTTATCGACCTCCAAACGAGTGTGAAGTTTCTTTTTTGACTGAGTATAAATGAAAACGGCCAATTTTATGTATGTCGCATATATGCAAAACCTATATCTGGCCCTATATTAAAACCTATATGTTTATATAGATTCTTTCCGTGTGGGCACCTCTACTGGCAATGGATGATGCTGCAGTGTTCAATAAAAGGTACAAAGGCCTTGTCAGAGGATTAGCTTGGGGAAAAAAAAAGTAGTGGTTATTTGAGAAGACATCTGACATCTCTCTCCACCTCTCATTGATCAATAACTCCCTCCATAACATCTGGCAGACAAACTAAGTTAAGAATTACAAGGATCAAGGTTTTCACCATGGACTGTATATAAAGATGGACGACACATCCCCATTCACTCCCATTGATCAAAAATGAAGCCAAAATATCCCAGATATGGGTGCTGGCATCTTGCTCAACTGGAGCCAGAATCTGCGCAGTAGTGATCGGGGTCGAGCTGCGGCATCGAAATCCCACCCATGCACTCACCGGAACATCCCCCTGAACTTTTGACCTGGCCTGGCTGCTGCGCTATTAATATAACGTTAAGTGCCTGTAATAGCTCATACACAGAGACTGTACAGTCCATGTAAGTGAACGGACCCTCCAACTGCCGGCTACTTTGCGTTTCGCAGGCTCGTTAAATAAGGTCTGTGGGTAAATCGACCCCCGCTACCATCTGTTTTGCAGTTACTTATGAATACGTTACTCGCCAACATGATGTCTTGTCACTGACTCTTGCTTAACAAGCTAGCTAGTTGTACATTAGCTAACACAGGCGACCGATTTTTGCGATACCTCAACCATATAGCCGCAGTCAGTGTTCTAAACTGTAACTTACCTTCTTGCGAGTGGCGAGCATTTTAATGCCGACTTTCGTTGAATTTACTAAATCTTGTTCCTCTGGGAAAGAGTAATTTCGTTTGCGCTACTAGCTGAGTAGAACATGAAACTTTTCTTCAAGTTGGAACAGTAGTTTGAATGTTGAATTAAAATGAAAAACCCTTTTAACTACGTAGTTAGCGAGGTGTATTTAAAAGTTGCACATCTTAATAATATAGTTTTTTTTTTAATAGGAGTAACATAATTTCATTAATGCAATTTAACATAACCATCATAAGTTAATCATTCTGTGTTGGCAAAGTTAGCAATGCCGCCCTCCTCCACTTTCCTCAATATTTGAATGAATATAGTTAGTCATTGTTTTGACTTCCTCCACAGAGGCCAAGAGCATGTACAACCCCAATTCCGAAACAGTTGGGAGAAAGTGTAAATTTTGAATAAAATCAAAACGCAATGACTTTCAAATCACACCAGCCAGTATTTTATTCACAATAAAACAGAGATAACATAGCAAATATCGAAACTGAGAAATTTTACAATTTTATCCACAAAATGAGCTCATTTCAAATTTGATGGCTGCTACAGGTCTCAAAAAAGTTGGGACAGGGGCCTGTTTACCATGGTGAAGCATTCCCTCTTCTTTGTAACACAGAGTGGAAGCGTCTGGGCATCGAGGAGACAAGTTTGTTGAGTTTAGCCATTGGAATTTGATCCCACTCTTGTTTAATACAGGCTTGCAGCAGCTGGAGAGTTTTGGTTCTCCTTTGAAGGACTTTTCTTTTAATTATGCGCCAAATTTTCTCAATTGGTGAAAGATCAGGACTGCAGGCAGGCCAGTTCAGCACACGGACTCTTCTACTACGAGGCCATGTTGTTGTAATAGCTGCAGTATGTGGTTTTGTATTGTCCTGCAGAAATGCACAAGGCCATCCTTGGAATAGATGTCATCTGGAGGGAGCATATGTTGTTCTAAAACCTGTATATACCTTTCAGCATTCATGGTGCTTTTTACCCCTCGGCTGACTTAGGCCGGAGGGGTATTGTCGTCACCTGCGTGTCTGTCTGTCGTCTGTTGTCCGTCGACCGTCGTCTGTCGTCCGTCCATGACTTTGTCCGGGCCAGTACTCAGCAACTAACGATGGCAGCTTCACCAAATTTGGTATGGTAACTCACTATGACCCATAGATGTGCAATGTTAAGTTTTTTGCTGGATTTCACCTTTGACCTTAGCGCTGTGACCTTGACTCTGGAAATCTTGTCCGGGTCAGTACTTGGCAACTAATGATTGCAGCTTCACCAAATTTGGTATGGTAACTCACTATGACCCATAGATGTGCAATGTCAGGTTTTTTGCTGGATTTCACCTTTGACCTTGGCGCTGTGGCCTTGACCCTGGAAATCTTGTCCAGGTCAGTACTCGGCAACTAATTATTGCAGCTTCACCAAATTTGGTATGGTAACTCACTATGACCCATACATGTGCAACATCAGGTTTTTTGCTGGATTTCGCCTTTGACCTTAGCACTGTAACCTTGACCCTGGAAATCTTGTCCGGGCCAGTACTCAGCAACTAATGATCAAAGCTTCACCAGTACTGACCCGGACAAGATTTCCAGGGTCAAGGTCACAGCGCTAAGGTCAAAGGTCAAATCCAGCAGAAAACCTGACATTGCACATCTATGGGTCATTGTGAGTTAGCATACCAAATTTGGTGAAGCTGTGATAATTAGTTGCCAAGTACTGACCCGGACAAGATTTCCAGGGTCAAGGTCACAGCGCTAAGGTCAAAGGTGAAATCCAGCAAAAGTCCTGACATTGCACATCTATGGGTCATTGTGAGTTACCAATAACAAATTTGGTGAAGCTGCGATCATTAGTTGCTGAGTACTGGCCCCGACAAAGTCACGGACAGAAGACAGACGACGGACGACGGACGACGAAAAGGGATGAAAAACAGGGATTGTGAAAGAATGAAAAGGAGCTATGCAACCGTTTGTACGAGGCCCAGAGACATGGTCGGGCCGGATGTTTCGGCGTTTGAACGCGTCTCTATCGCGAAAACTCGGGAACATGATACAGGACAAAAAAGTGTGTGGAAATGGAAAAATAAATAAATAAACGGACTTAAGAAGAACAATGCATTGCTTGCCTATGGCAAGCACACAATTACTGTCTTACAAAAAATTGTAAGTTTCACTGACAATGCATTGTCTAGCATTTTTTGACATCAGTTTTTTATTTACAAAATTCCTTCTGAAGTATACTCCAACAATAAAACAAAAGAACTGCTGTAAGCATTCTCCAAGTCCTTGCTGAGTAACGCTGAGGTCTGAATTTGAGGGCAGCTCCAGTAATCACACGAATAATAAAAAATGATCGGAAAAAGCAGAAGTTATGTTGCGCAGTGGTTAACAGACTGAATAAGAAGAGACACCAAATTTCAAGCTAACTACCTATAATTTTCTGAAATAATAAAGCTGATCATGTAAAACATTTTGTCTTTGTACAATGCCCTATCCCAGCTCTAACACTCTAAATTCAGACAATAAATGCATCACCTTCACAAATATGTTTCAGAGGCTGAATTTATCATTAAGTGCCTTGTGCAAGTTAATAGGCTTGTTAGCAGTAACTTGAAATCAGGTAGCAAGCTAGTTAACGTTAAGGTAACTCGATAGCAAACAAAGCTATAGCTAGTACACTTTACTAGTGCAACATCCCATCATGCTGTAACATACTTTTTCAATGTTATGGTTCCGTGTTTACTGCACTCTTTACATTATGTGACCGTGTCCTTCTCGCCCAAACTCGAAATGTTGTTGTATTTTTCCAGCCAGTCTTGTCAGAGTTACCCAGCTAGCTACCCAGCTAATTCCACGAGAGTAGATACATAAATTCCAGCCGTAATTTCGCCCGAAACCTGCCACTTCTATATTGTAATTATTGAGGAATTGAATTTGCTCTCGGTATGTATCATTTTTGCCATATTCTCGTCATTTAAATTATCTTTACCTCCTTGACCCGATTCATTTTTCCAGCAGTTTTAGCAGCTATTCATAAGGCGGTAACATAAGCCTTAGTAACTATTAACTGTATTTGCCTTAAAATTCGGGGTTACAGACTGCAGAGCTGGCGAGCTAAAGGCTGCGACTACTATACCACTGGATTTATATAGCTAGCTCATTCAAGTTCAAGTACAGGAGAATGACATCTTATGACAGAATATCATTAATAGTTAATTTCATTCAAATGCTTACCTTTGTAGATATTCTCTAAATAAAAAATATACATTTCACCAAATATGATTGGCTACCTATTACAATTTCCCCCACAATAAACATTAGCGTTACACTGATTGCTGTATTAACGTTAGCCAAGTTAGCTAGCTAGCTAGCTACCTGGATGATAACTTAATTAGGCTGACCGTTCAACATTAGCTAAAGAAATAAAAATTTGACTCACCGAATAAAACTGCAAAGATCCTTTAGATTGATCAGGTCAGTTAGTACAGTTCACTCCAGAACAACTCATTTCATCGTTTTTTTTTTTATATATAATTATTAATCTGTAGGGCTTGAAACACACAATTGCGGTTAGCCAGCCCTCTGAAAAATTTCAGTGAAAGCAAATCTCTGATCTACGTTCCTGCTCCAACTACGTAAAGATGGCATTCTCGAAAAAAAAGTCAGCAGTGGGCAGGGGTCAACGAGACTCCGTAACGCACAGCTGCTGTCAACCACGCCCCTTTTCTATAGTATCAAATAAATGGAAAACTGCAAACTTATAAGAAAAATTAACACTTGAACATACATCAGCATGGTATGTACTTCTTAAAGAGGCAGAAACCATTTCCAGAAAAAAATTATTTGACGTGTACTTGATTTTTTTTTTTCTTGTATAACCTGTGACCCATCCACTAACATGGAGGGGGCGGGCTTATAAATTGTTCTGCAGCCAGCCACTGGATGGCGATCGAGACATTTTGTCTTCAATTTTCAGGAGCTGTTCGGCTGTCCATATTTATATACAGTCCGTGGTTTTCACCATGTTGAGCTGAAGCCACATACCAAAAAAGGTTTCACCATTGACTCAGAAGCACTAGTGGCTTTACTGTGCAAAACCAAATTCTACAATGATATTCGCTCCAGCCAATCCAAACTTCTGTTATGCACACTACAGCAGTGACAACTTATCAAAAGGTGAACATATCAAAAAATGGCTTAGAGCATTTTGAAGGGGCTACTGGTTGGTTCACCGGGTAAAGGCACTGTTTTATGGTGCAGAGTAACAACCACAACAATAAATCGAATCCCGTGGGTTATGACAGTGCCGAATATGGCCAGTAGCCTCGCAAGAGCCGCGCATAATTATCTTTGCGCTGTTCTGGGAAATGGGAAGGATATAGTCAGTTTAGGTCAGCATTGTTTGTTGCTCTGCTGGTCAGCCAGGCACTCCTCAGTAGCATTCAGAACAGTCACATGTTTAGGGTTCCTCTGCCCTCATTCTCTGGGTGCATCTCAAAGCGTAGCCCACAACCTTCAAAGGCTGCATTTTTAGGGGTTGTCATGTACTTACATCCACCAAACTCACATCTACGGTTAAAGACAAGAATAAATTTACTGGAAGGGTTAGGTTTGGGGCTAGGTTTAGGGTTAGGGGTTAGAGTTAAGGTTAGGATAGGGAAACCAGAGATAGCTCGCTTAAAGCAAAGCTGTTTAACAGAGATGAAATGATGTCATGTCAGTTTGGCAGATGGAATTAAGCAATGACCCCTAAAAAGGCAGCCTACGAGGGCTGCAGCCTACGCTTTTGGATGCACCCTCTGTATATCCAGAGCCGTTGAAGAGCTATATGCACAAGATGTAATAAGCTCACTAGCTGGCTAGCTCGGTGGTTGGCTAGCGTAGCTTAATGCTAGCTAGCTAAATGGCGAAATAACTATTCATTGTGATCCTTTCATTTCTAGGTATGTAGCTAGCTAATAGTAGCCCGCTATGTGGGAACGGGTGCACGGACATACAACAATGAAGGGCACTGATGGGCTACCGTCATGCTACGTTATGAACGTTGGCTGAAAGTGAGGTACCTTATTGGCTTAGAACAAATAACGGGGTACTCGCACACTTGTGCAGCGGATATGTAGTTCGGAGAAGTGGACTACAAACTGGACTACAAGTGCAAAAGCATATAATTTTTGGCAATAAACTACGAATTTGATGTGATCATTTGAATCTGTATACCATTTAGGCTAATCTCGGAGCGAGGCGGCTCGAGCAATGCCAGAAAGTGTCCAAACTCCATTATAAATTCCCATTGGGATTTTACTTCCGACACCAGAAGCTAAGTATCGGTGATGTAATCACTTTAGTACTCTATTGAAGATCCCAAATTTAAAAATAAACAAATCAAATGGAATACTTTTGGATTACTTAGCTTGGTGCTAACATAACATTGGTTATTTAGCTAACGCATCTTTTTTTAAACCAAAATAACACTCAGCTGAGAGTAAGACAGAGACAAATCCTCACCTGGAGTATTGTGGGGTTAAGGGCCTAGCAGCTATACTGATAATAATTGGCTACACTGGGACGCAAACCAACAACCTCCCAGGTCCCAGTCAAACTTCTTATCCACGAGAGCCAAGAGCAGCTGGCACCGTCAGTGAACGGAGACCCCACCAGGCAGCACAGTGGGATAAGCCTTATCCAACATGCGAATGCTTAATCCGCCACAGCTTTGCAAAACGGCGCCACAGCACCTGGACCCACCAGCCTCAGGACAGCTCAGAGACTGCTGCTTTGCATTAGGCCGAGAGCGACAGCACCCTCTCAACACACCAGGGAGGTCCCAGGTTTGAAGCCTCAGCCTGAGCCCTTCTGGAGCCTGTGTGGACTTTGCATGTCGCCCCCTTGTTTGTGAGGGTTCCCTTCAGTTTCCTCCCATAGTGAAAAGAACAGCAGTATGCTTAGTGGCATTACAAATGTATACTCTTGCATTACCAAAGCTGGATTGATGAAAGGACAAACACGGCAACACAAGAAAAGTGACAAAATGGTAAATCTGACTGACACATATCAAAACTAATGCCCTCACGATTCTGAGGTCTACGCTCCTGGTTTCGAAATCTATTCTTGCAGATCTGAATCCACTCTTGCATACCTTTATTTTGGATCTGCTCCCAGACAGGGATCTAACCTCACTATACTGGTTTGGAGGTCTACTTTCATGGCATTGGCCTGGAATTTCAGTATACTCTTGCAAATCTTTGTTTTGGATCTAGGGTCTCAGATCTCAGCTCTGGATCTGCTCCGACGAATCTTATGTTGTGGATGTAAAATGCAAAGACAGTAGCTTTGCAAAATAGCGAAAGAGCTGAAATACTTCCAGAGTCTGTTTCCAAACAGATATTTTGGAGAGAGCATATCCTCTCACAGTTTTTATAAAGTCTTCTCTCAGGCAGTGTCTGCTTCATTCTCCTCAACTATCAGTTGCTGCTCATAACTGGAGAGGAATCAGGCTCTGTTATTCAAAGAAATAGGACTGGCCAGTGAGCAAAGGTAAACTCCACCACAAGGGAACAGGAAACATTTGAGTGGATGGAGCAATCCCAACAAATCATCTGTTGGGAGGTCGGTCAGCAGTGATTTATATCAACTTTCCTGATAAAGCAAGGGGCTGGTCAGTCCTAGGATAAATGAGCAGACATGTGCCAGCTATAACCTGTCTGAGACCTGACAACTCATGGCCACCAAAATCCAGACTCCACTGAATATTTATACATTTTTCAGCGCTACTCTAAAAGTATGTTGGCTTCAGGCATCTCCCATATTTTTTATATTTATTTTATCAACTGTCCTGTGCTCAAAAAAACTGGTCACTGCTTTTAAGAGCCTGGCAATATGACCAGGATTTATGCAGTACAGAATCTATGAGGGAACTCCAAAGGCTCCGAGATCCCGCGGAATAATGAGCTGCAGTTGTAACTTACACCCACTGGAGGTCTCTGCTGAGCAACTGTCTTGAACTGATCTAGTAGAGCTGCTCAGGTTCTCATTTATTTGCCTTACTTCCCCTACATACTCAAAGAGGTATACTTCTCATTTCTTGTGATAAGCTAGCTATCTATTAATATTATGCTAAACAGTATTTATAAAATCAATCTGAGGTTTCAGTGTGTTTTGACACAGTGGAGAAAGTCAACTGGTTTTGGAAATATGGTTAACCAAATCAACCTTTGTACTAAGGGCTACTCCCAATTACAATACACAGACACCAGCATGCAGACATGTGAACAAGGGACACACCCAATATCCTGGCTTGGAAACCATCCCCCTTCAGATTAATGATTCATTATGTGGCTTTTTAGCCTCCCTGTCTGAGTTGAGGCTGTGTAGAGCATAGATCTAATAGACTGGACAGTGGAGACAATATTCTATGCACACACCAAACAAATGTACCCCTTAACATGATGGCCACTATTCATGATCATCTCAGGGAAAGAGTGCTGATCCAGGATCAGTGTGGTCTTTTCTGCTCATAGTGGATGTGCTGAGGTAGAGGGTGAGAGAAACTCATCTGAGATCAGTGCTCCAGCTTTGGAAGGACATAAACCTTTCAATACTAATACAGAAATACAAATCAGAGTTACCCAATGGATATATATGTAATTTATGTGACTGTAATATGGAATTGGCCCTAACACAAGGGTTTCTGGGACTCATATATCCCAATAGGATGTTTGGAAATATTGTGGGACATATGTGTCCCGTTAGAGTTAAAAGGGTTGTTAAAGAATACAAACCGACTCCCCACCTGATGAAGAACAAAGAAGCAGCCTCTTAGCACTGGGTATAAAGTAATTTAATGTTGTTATCTGCAATTTAGTTATCTGTTCACCTATTGAAATTTAGATATCTTTTTTATTGCCCAATAATACATTGACACACTGAGCCTTTAGACAGGCAAGCGAATGCAGCCATTCATGGGAAGGTCAGTTGAGTACTGTAAAATCTATGCTGAGAAAATCAGGCAGCCATTGAGAGATCTGTATCAGCAGGAAGCAGATGTGCCCCGCCCCCATCCCCTTAACTGCACGAGCTGGGCCATTACTTGCCATCAATGTTTGGAGCCAGGGGACAAGGGCAGGACAATCTCCAAGTAACATGCAAACTCCAGTGCTTACCAAATGTATTGCAACTCATTTAGCCTGTGATGCCCGAAGGTAGAAGTCCCTTAAAACTATGACTTTACTGCAGTGAAATTATTCTATATTTGACTGTACATCTAAATTCTAAAAATTACTGCGCACTCAGTTAAATTCTCTGCAAGGACCCCTTTTTCTGAGCTGCTCTTCCCGTTTACGTTCTTAGTGCGAATGCTTTGGCGTCAAAAAAGCCCCCAATGCGAATGTCCCAGCGCCAAAAAAACTCCAATGGCAAAACCTGGAGGCCTCCATGAATCGGCCTCCTGCGATCTTGAGCTAGGACTGTATAGAAATAGTCAACAGGAGCTGTCTCCCGTTAGATTGCTGACCACTACCCCCTGCTGGATGGTAGGTGTGAAAACTGGCAACAAAGTCCTGATAGTGGCTCATCTCCAGAAATATAAAACCCGGCCCTCAGACCCCAATCCAGCGCAGATGATCTGTCCGTCCAGGCAATTAACTGCAGAGTCGGAGCTGCTGATTGGTCAGACTGACTTCACATCTGACTCCCAGGCGAAGGGATAGTGAAAATCCAAAAGATAGAGGACCCTGATTTGAAAAGGGAGGCTCTCCTCTGTTCACTGAAATCATTTCACGATACAGTGTGTCGTTGTATGGGCTGCAGTGTACTGTAATCATAGGCAGCTGGGACAGTGAATGGAAGATTGTGGATTAGGTGGGGCGACTACCGTTGTAATCTACAGCAAGATACTGAGAGCAATGTGATGTGCTTAAGAAAAATGTAGGCTAATCACTACCTGAAAAATCCTGACAAACGCCTAAACGTTAAAATGAGTAACAAGTAAGCGATAATACATAATGCTTATTCATAAGCACATAATTGGTTGGGATCTACTTCCAAAAGTGAAATATCAAATCTCAGCATCCCTTCTGAATGGGAAACGTCATTGTGCTTACTAAGCGACCAGGTATTTCCAACCTTACTCTCCTGTGGAGTAAGTCTCTCTGGTCTATTTCTGCTTAATTATACATTTTTACTCTAATGCACTCTTGGGCATCAAAGCCATTAAATGAGAGTGGGTCAAGTCCCACCCACTTTTTAAAATGACTTGTTTAGAACCCCCCACCACCATCACTTTTATCAGGTTTTGCCATGCAGAAAGTAAGTTTATCAGTGATCAAATCAAATACATTCTACTTGTTTTCTAAGAAAATGCCCAAACCAATTAAATTTCATACAAAGTTTTCCCTGGTATCTTGCAACAAGGCAGACGACGCATGCCAATGCACAACACAGAGAGAGAGAGAGAGAGAGAGAGAGAGAGAGAGTCCTAATTTAGTAATCAGTCATTCCCGACCATGATTGAACACT
The DNA here is from genome assembly GCA_029692085.1 of Gymnothorax javanicus. Classification (NCBI taxonomy): domain Eukaryota; kingdom Metazoa; phylum Chordata; class Actinopteri; order Anguilliformes; family Muraenidae; genus Gymnothorax; species Gymnothorax javanicus. The sequence continues at coordinate 21,860,271 of CM056196.1, read as the reverse complement.
TGGCAGCTCTTGGTGAGTCACGCAATGTCACTGAAGGTTCAGGAAACGTTATTGAAAATCAAAGTTTGGGCTGTAACCAAATGTGCTTAAATTCTTTACCTGTTGCTCATATCCTAATCGCCTGCTTAAAGCATTTCTTGTTACAAAGTCCCAACCTCCTTACAGCATTGCAGTAAGTCTGGCTATCTGGTTTGTTTAGCAGGTATAAATCCTCTAGGTAATATTAAATTGACATTACAGATTAACATTGACAATATGGCTTTGGGAGCTCTTGTGTCCCACTTGGGTAGACAGAAGCCTAACTTCTCAGGCCTGTTTAAACTATATCCCTGATTATGCAACAAGTTTTGGGGTGTCCAAAGCACCCCGTGCCCCCGGCTACTCCACTAGTTTCTATTTCCAGACTGTACCATAGAGTTCAGTTGGGGGAAAAAAAAAAAAAACATTCTGAGTCTGAGCACATATTTGCAATCCCACACCTTGCAGGGTTAAGGAACGTATCTGGTTGACTTTCTGACGCCACAATCAGGATCTTCTGAGATAAACGTGTAATGTGGTTTTACTGTGTTGAAAATTACCTGTATAACCTCACAACACCTCATGTATTACATACACAAGTATCAAACTATCTCTCAATTCAAGCAGTGTCCCAAAAATTGTAAACAAATTTTGAAAGAAATAATAGCTATAATAGTATACTCCAAATGTCTAAAATGTTTAAAAAATAATGTTCCAATATCTGATAAATTAATATTAATTCAATATAATATGATTATATTAAACTGATTGATTAGATAATGGTAGCGGTAGTCAGTGAGACTCCTCTGAAGTTGAAACCGACAAGTCACACAGGGACGGCTCCTAAACAGCGCACCCTCAACAGAGGATAATTCAAGCCGCAATGACTTTCCGTAGCTAACGTTCGAGCAAGATTGCCCGCGAAGCCTCACATTAGAAACACGCCGATTCCAACTAATGCAGAATGCAGTTTCATTCCAGAGGGGCTGCTGAGCATGCGGTAGTTTTTGTTTCAAACAGTTGTCGTCATTTTAGTTTTCTGCCATTATTAAAAATGCTCGTTTATCTTGTGTCTGATTGAACGCAGCATTTTTTTTTTTTTTTGTATTTCGCGCCTGTAGGCCTAGTCTGTGACTACATCTGGTACAGGTACAGATATGACTGAGGTAATTAAATACTTAAGAGGTTTGGCCCTTGCCGCGCGCCCCTCAACCATACGGGACAGAGAAATGAGCTCCCGTTTTCACTTCACCGCCACAATAGATCTGAAAATCAGTTGCGTCAATGCTGCTGTAACAACGTCCCCGAGGACAGTGAAACCATAATACTAACATTAGTCACACCATGCAGTTGGTCCCACAAACCAGCCAATGTCAGGCATGAAGGTTTGTACAAAAGAGCACAGTCTATGGCGATGGCACCAGTGCTTTAGTAATTCTGTTATGAATTTAAGCATAGATTACATTCCCCCCACATTAATGATCCATGATAACTGGTTCATTGAGATCAAAAACGACCGTGTTCAGAATAAAAGAGATTTCATAATATGAGTGTCATTTTCTTACATTTTTGTTTAATAAACTTAAGCAACCGACCACAGAACTACGACGAACGCTCATGAACACGCTGATCTGTTTTTGAGGTTAGAACGGTGGTAATTAAAAACATTCCTACCTCTGCTGTGATTCTTGGAAAAACATAAGACAGAACAAGTGCGCCAAGAGGTGACAACAGAAGAGGCCCGTTTAGTTGTTTGCAGTAGACATAGGCGCATCGCGAGGGCTGGAGACGGATTCCCTCGCGATGGGGCGCAGCTGTCATCTGGGGTTGTTTATGGGCCACAGATGGAGCGGAAGTTTCACGCGGATTCCAGCGACAGGCAGCTCGCGCGCCCAGTGTCTCTCCTCTCCCACCGGGAGATGAACGTTGCCATTCTTCCGACGCACACGGTGCCATTGTAGTGTCGCGCATTCCCCGGGTGGATCGATGTTCGCCGCCTCTGCTCCTCAGTATGTCAGGCCCAACTGTTTACAGCTGTTCACTTTCCAAAACAGAGATTCCACCCCTAACCACCCAATTACCCAACCGCAACAGTGGAGAGATGTGCCGTAGAGTCCAGCACAGTCGAAATAACGATTCTGCACTTGTTCGCTGGAGTTAACGGGTCAGCTTTCCGAGCTGCGCGTATTAGTGTCTTTGGCTGCGTAATTAGTCTGATCTTAAGAGAACCCATTGACCAGTCAGTTAGTCCAGGGAAAATCTGAGCAAATATACTTCGATTTGTCCCTGAGGTGGTTGCATATGATAATGGTCATGTGTGCGGTGAAGTTGTTCATTGATTGGGGGGTTCATCGAATTTTAAATGAAAACGAGCCTAAAATGATCTATATGATCGGTTGGACAAAATAGTTGATGGTATCGTTTTCTATTGACCTTGTCCTGTGGCATTAGTTATCCCATTCCTCTGGCTAACGCGAAACGGTCCTTAGATGTTGCTGATATGTTCTGTCGGCATTTTGACACAGCAGAAACATTGTGAGATTTTTTTTTTGTTTGTTTTATTTGAGACACACTGCCATATGTCCACACTCCCGTAAACTGCTTTTGTTTGAGAACCCAGAGGTTGCATGGTGTCACAATCCACAGAGAAGCAAAATGTATAGGGCTCATGACCTCATGTGCACATTGGTTTTTGTTCCAACCAGTTTCGCTGGTTCAGTTTTTCATACACGAGAATATATGTGTGTGCGAATATTCCTGCATGAGAATATATGTGTGTGCGAGTGTGTGTGCATGGGACCACTCATAAGTCAATATTACTGATTAATGTATCAATGATGTTTTCACATGAATTGAGTTAGGAGGATTAATAGATAGATACACTTTATTGAACCCTGTGGGGTAATTTGTCCTCTGCATTTAACCCATCCTATAGTTAGGAGCAGTGGGCAGCCACAGAGCAGCGCCCGGGGACCAACTCCAATTCGATGGCCAGTTCCTTGGTCAGGGGTACTGGAAATGCATGTTTTTGCAGGTGGGGGAAAGCGGAGTACCCGGAGAAAACCCACGCGAACATGGGGAGAACATGCAAACTCTACACAGAAAGGCCCCAGGCCAGATTCAAACCCACAACCTTCTTGCTGTGAGGCGACAGTGCAAACCACTGTGCCACCATGCAGTGCCACCCAATACGAACAATACTAATCTGAGCAAAACTTACCACATGTACCCAACACATGCTGTACAATCAGACAGAACAAGTCATGGACAAAAAATTTTTTATTTCTAACATGGATCAGAAGGAAAACTCAGGCGCAAACAAGAAATCAGTTCATAGATTTTATAAGAGCTTGTGGGCACACAGTCCAGGTCGAAGCCAAGCAGTGGTACTGCAGCACACAAGGGATGATCCAAACTGTAGTCAAGCAACAGTCCACAGGTCGAATGCCACACAGGAGCAACGCAAAAGACAAGAATGATCCACACCAAAAAGCCAGCCAAAATTCTTAATCAAAAAATCAACAAGACACGAGGGAGAAGGCAGAAATTGCAAACGGAGGAAAAAAATAAATCGTGATTGCAAAAGCTCCAGGAATGCTCGCAGAAAATCAGATAAACCGGCAAATAAACTCGCAAAGGACAGGGAGAAACACTTGGGTATATAAAAGGAGAAAACGGGGCTAATGGGAAGTGATGACAGGTGCGAGTACAGGGAGAGACGTGGCAGGAGGTGTGGCAACAAATGAGGGAACGAGGCGTGCTAATTACAAAACAGAACAGGGAGGGCAAGTGAGTGAATGTGAGGGAGAAAATTAAAGCACATGGTAGTGAAAGGGAGTGTGAAATCAAAAACCTAATACAAACAACAACAAAGGAAGCACATAGAATACATAGAGTAAAAATCAAGGAAAACAATAAATACATAGAATATATGAAGAAAATGCAAAAAAAATAATGAACACAGGAATCAGACTCTGACCATTTCTGTCCAGACTGTGTGATTTGCGATAGTAGCCGATATCATAGTGAGTATATCTGCTCTACCTTCTCTGGTGCTACCGACTAAAAATGTTTAAGGAAGGGCACTTCCGATAAATTGAGTAGATTTTGAACATATTCTGCTTCTGGGTGCATTTTCTCAAAGCGTCCTCTTGGGCTGTGGCTTATATGATTTTAAACAGGAAAAAACAGCAGCTTTATTGTGTAAATTAGCAGTATTTTTATCAGCTCTCCCAGCAGATTGCGATTACGACATTGTTGTATTTGTGTCAGTCCCAGCCTCCGATGTTCGTGAGGAAAGTCAAAAGGCTTTGGCAGTAAATGAGCTACAAGCGGAGCGTGCGCTGTGAGCCCGGGCTGCGAACTTTGAGAAAAATGGCCTGAAAATCGACACACTGGTTTGACACAGAGTGGCATTTCCCTCGATAATCCGCCTCAGTTTGAGTAAACTCCTAGTTTGTGAACCCCCCCCCCCCAACCCTTTGATCTCGCGTTTGGAGCAGAGACGTATGCTCTCTGGGGTCAGTCTCCACCATACAAACACTGCCATACTAGTAACAATTACACTTTATAACTGACTCTCACTCTCTCTCTCATTCCTTCACTCTGTTTGCTCTCTGGGTCTTTTCCTCCCTCTCTCTCTCTCTCCCCTCTCCTAATTTGCTCTCTGGGTTTGTTCCTTTCTCTTCTCTCTGTCTGTTCTGTTTTGTTTTCTCTGCTCCCTTTCTCCCTTGCTCTTCCCCCTCCTGCTCTTCTTCATGCTCTGTGTTGTTTTCCTCTTTGAGCTGTTACTTTTTCCATCTCTCTCTCTCTCTCTGTCTCTCTCTCTCTCTCATGCCAGCTGTGTTTGAGGCTACGCTCTGACTCAGCAATGTAAGGGCCGCAGGTTTTTACCCTTCAATGTCTCACTCACTGAACTGCGGATAAAAACTCTTTTCTCTCTCTCTCTCTCTCTCTGGCCTTCTCCTGCTGATTCTTTCTGTTCTCTCTCCACATCTTTCCTCTGTTCCCCTCACTCTCCCTCATTCCCCCCTCCCTCACACCAGTTCTGCTTTAGAGGGCAGGCTCTTATTCAGCCACTCGCCTGTCTGGCCTGATGCTGCCCTCTGAGTCGGCCATATTCCTTTTTGCTGCAGCTAACTGGCTAGACAAGACCTACATCAGCAGCTCCAGCAGCAGGCATAGCTCTCCTGACTTACCCGAGGCTCCCAGCTCTATAAAGAGGAGGACGAGAACTCAGTACTAATTCACCAGGGCTCCATGGTATGGGCACTGGCTCCACAAACAGTCAAATGTTGGATGTTAACTCAACAACTCGCAGTGTACATATGAAACCAATTGCTCCACGTACACAGTGTGAACCTAACCTAACTGCAAAACATTTAAATCTGTTTTATAGCCCATGACTCTGGAGGTGGAGGGAAATGCTCCATAAATTCAAGTTAAATATTATTTTCTGGGCCTGGGGAAAAAAAAAAAGATGAGTATAATTTTTCCTCAAACTCAGGAAAACTTCCCAGCAGTCCTGATTTACAACACAATGCAAGTGATGAAACATTCACACAAGTCAATGCAGTACACAACAATCACTTAGCAGGCACTCTTTACCGAGGTGAATTCAAACCATGGACTCATAGGATACAGTGTCACCTCTGCAACTGCTCAATTTGATTTCACTTGGATGCCTTAAATCAGCATCATAGTCCTTCAGCTCACGCTTGTAATCACAGGGATTAACAGTCGATTTGGCTAAAAAGAGGCCAATCCCTTATATTAATGCAGCAGAAGAGCCTCAATGGGCCTTGTTTGTGACTCAAATAGTTAAGTTCATATTTTATTTGTTTTTGCTAGCTGTGTTTTGATGCATATAAAGCTAGGCATCTGCTTCTGAAAAAAAACTGTTTGCTTATTTTTATGCGTATCATTATTTTAATTATTATTTTTAATAATTTTCTCTGGACTTTCAGCCTAGAGGAGATCTGGCTTGTAACAACACAGCACATTGCCGCCACTTTTCTCCCGCACTGGGGTGCGTCTCCTAATAGAGTACTTAGATAGTTCGTCCATTCACAGTCAATGGGTCCAACTATTTCAGTTAGCAACTGTGATTTCGGGAAACGCACCTGTGGATGTTTTTATTTTACTTTTATGGCACCACTTTTGTTTATTGTATAGTTACTTTAATTGCTTTTTTGATATGCTGTATTTGTCGATTGTCTGTAATTCAGGGCCCTAACTCTAGGCTCAGTTAGGCCTCCACTTAAAGAAATCCTGAAAAAATATAATGAAAAAATAAAGGGTCAAACAGCTGCATTATGGCTATATTGGGACTTGAACCATCAAATATTCTGATGAATACCCATCAAGCATGTAAACCTCGGCTAAGTAATAGATTTACGTTATGATCGAGACAAGGAACCAAGTCCAGATTCAGAGTGCAATCCAATGAGGAGTGTTTAATGACAGGAATACTGTAATAAGTGGAAAAAAGGCCAAAGCCCAGAGCATGAACAGGGGCAGTTGAACTGGCGAGGGTATATGGCCGAGTCCGTGCCCGGCCAGTGGCGTCCTGAGACAGATGTCAGGTGGTATAATCCTTGCTAAAGCAGAACTGATTGACAACCAGTCCAAAGTGTTCAGCAGGAGCACTGGCCCAATCCTGGAAGTCAATGAAGGCTTGGGAAGTGTTCCTAATAAACTAATTAGAGAAACATACTGGAACAGATAGTTAGCAGGTACACGGTCCCAATTCTGGTGACTGAGCTTGGGACTCTGTTCCTACTAATATAGCTCCAGAGAGTAATAAAGTTTTTCACTTTCATAAGGTCACAGTGAATTCTGAAGAAGACATTACCGACCATTAAAGATATAAACTGACTACTTGTTTCAAAGCAATACAGCCTGACCATCCAGCAACTCTGCCAGACAGAACGAAGGCTTATATGCACATCAAAGACATTGAAGGAACGGGGAATATAATGGATTACCAGTCGGCGAGGGGAGGCACGCAAGACATCAAATCAATTAAAGAGAGAATACCCCAAAAAGAAACGCAGGTTGCTGGAAAGGGGGCGGAGACGATTAAAAAGACACAAGGATGTTGACAGATGTATATTTCCACTATTTAGCCATATAATAAATCATATATCCTGAGGCAATTCAGGAAACAAAAACACGTAATTACACCAACGTGCTTATCCTTTGTAAATTATACCCAATCATCTTCTTCCGAATTGTCTATTTTCAGTTTTTAATGTTTTCAGTATGGTAGGCTACCTTCCTCCGGCAACCCCAGTTTTTTTTTTCTCCAAAACAAATGCAAGCATGCCTGGTTCGATTCGACAATATTGACCTATACCTCAGTTATTTTATTATCAAAAAATCGTTTTATGTCGCGGCGCAACCATCACCTACGTGCTGCTATGAGCAGATGTCAATGCACTCTCATGTTGGAATTTTTGGACGCACTTATGATGCCTCATTTATTTATTTATTTATTTATTTTTATTAAAGCACTCGCATTCATGACAGGCTCACTGGCGATCAGTGCTCACTTCATTCTGAAAGAGAACGGGCATTAGACTAGTATGTTGTAGCTATAGCGCATAGCAGAATGTCGGTTACATGGCGCGTAACGATTGAATTAGATTCCTGCGCTGAAATCTGATTCCACTTAGACGGCCAGCAGCGGCTTTGATAACTGTTGACAAATGATGCAGAATTTAGGATAGTGTCAAGTGCAGAAAATATGTGGAAAAGAGGAGACGCTAAACCCGGTTATATTGAGGAGACCACGCTTACCAGTGGACATTTTAATGCAGAACCTGAATTTTCTGGCAGCATCGTATGCAAGCACCACCGAGCGGAGGTACCCTACTCTACAGGTTACTTTTGCAGGGAAACATACAAATCACAGAATCACTTTGCAGATATAAAATCGTCACGATGAAAACGGTTGGTTGTATTACATCATTCGGATTACCACATTTTCTCTGGACTTGACAAACAGATTGAAGAGTATTTTTTTTTCATGGGAATAATCTCCCGGATCAATACAAAGGTCAACAAAACAACCCTCCATCGCGCGCCTCAAACGTTTTTCTTCACTGATGGGGTTTACGATGCTGTCGACTGCAAGTTGGGCGCCAAAAACCTATCGAGCCGCGCGTGCTGAATCTCTAGTTGCGCAATGCAGGTTCCCGCGGCAGCAAAATGCTCACCGGTAAAATGAGAGTAATTTTACGCGCTATATTTAGGTTTTGTATCATAGAGCCGATAAACCATGTTGTAATATAGCCAGCCTTTCACGTCCGTCTATTTCCCCTCATTTCCTTATGAAAAAACTAAATCTGTGATTGCCACTGAATATCACCCTAAGATGACTTTTTTTGGTGAAAGGGACTTGAATTTTGAACAGCAACAGCCCGTGCTGCTGGCCTTGGCACCGGTCACAGCTGAGATCAGTAGGGACACATTTTCGGGAGTGATTATCTGCAGAGATTCCTTCAGCACACCAAATTCTTAGCTCCTGCGTTTTACTGCCATCCTCACTGTTTCTTAAAGGCACAGCTGACCTTTCAGACTTAATTCTTTGCATTTAAGATTTAGTGTATGTTTCCAACTGGTCCAGGCAGTTTTGTTGGCAATAAGAAATGTGCAGAAGTGTGCAGAAAAAAAAAATATCGCTCAAAATGGCCGCGGTAGGATTGAAGACATATGCACCTTTTTTATAAGAATGCCTATTCTGGGTGTTGAGCCAGAACGTGCTTAAACTCCTTGAGGATTTAGAAATCGGTTTAAAAATATTGTTTTTCATTATGGCTTAAGACTTAAGACTTTATGTTTTAGAACTTTGTTTTCTTGCATGCTTTGCATTTCCTGAAACTAATAAAGTTTTCTCACAAGCATTATAGTTTAGTGACCTGTCTTTCCATATCACCTTGATACAAGTTCCTCACCTCCGGATTTATTCTTAGCCTCAGTATGTTCTTACCATAATCTTAATTTTTTCATTTCATTCACTTAATTTCTTTCATTTTCAGCCTATAAATTGGTTCTTATAAAAAAGAGTATACACAAAAAGAGGCAAAAAATTGCTTTAAATCTCAGAGAATAGACTTTTTAATCACAGGTTTTAGTTGGTGTCACGACTTCCTTGAGTGTCTGATGGTGTTAGAGTGTTGTTTCAGTGTTGTTTCAGTGTTCCCCTTGGTTGCACCCCATTTAAAGAAGAAAATGTCTTTTGTGTTAGCAGGCAGTTAAATCATGTGCAGGACACACTATATTGGACTGCATCACTTCCTAGGGCAGAGTAGGCTTCTGATGCAATCTTGAGAATAGAGAACAGAGTATCTGATGACAGAGTAGCATGTTTTATCTCCAGCATGACTGTCACACTGTTGTCATGCATCAGCAAGGTCTCACAAGTTAGCATAGCCAGTAAGGTTTGTTCCCAGCAGTGCTGAGTCTGTCTGGCCCAGATTACTCACCATGCTGGTGTCAACTGTTCAGTGGCCCCTCTACAGTGCTGAGAGGCTTTGCTTGATGTAGCAATAAGAATTACTCATGGGTGCAAACATCCTGTTACTTTAGTCTTATAGTCCTGACAATGCTAAAGCAGGGGCGTAGCCCAGGGTGTCAGCAACATGTACTTAGCCCCCATTCAAATTGGCTAGGCTGATAAACTGACCAAGAATTTCCCATTTTTAGAATGAGCGCAGCATGCTGTATGAGTACCAAGTCAGAGATGGTCCAAAAAGGAGCAGTGGAAAGCCTTTTAAAAAGAAGGATTGACAATACACATACGATACAGCATACGTTTCTAAGCTTCCTTTTGTTTAAGGAATGGAGAAGACAGTCACGTGACAGTTTTTTTTTTTTTTTTCAAACAGGAAGTGAGTAAAGGAAGTTGGGTGTATTTTCGGCACAGCTGCTGGAAGGGTTTTCTGCTTAGGAATGTTCCGGACGAAGATGCGATCTCCGTTTCAGGAGGAGGAGAAACTCGAGAGGGAGGCCTGCAGAGTGCTGCCATGCAACAGCCAATCCCTGCGGCAGGCAATGAACTCAAGAACCAATAAGAAAGCAGTAAGCAGCAAAATGGCCTGTTTTGCTTGGGCAAAGCAAATGAAGCAGCTTAATAGTTCTCACTGAAGATTTCCCTCAAAGTTTTGTACTATACATGGGTATATACTGTCAGGGGCCTCTTTATTAAGTAAACCTATATGGTATAAGTTGTTTGCTCTCTTTGCCTCCAAAATAGCTCAATTGTTGCCTGGCATGCTTTAAGCAAGGTGCTGCAAGCATTCCTCAGGGATTTTGACTCATACTGACTCAATTTCATCATGCAGTTACCGTAGATTTTAGACACACATTAATGCCATAAACTTTCTGTTCCACCAAATCCCAAAAGTACACTGGTGGATTGATATCAGGGGGCTGGAGTTGACTAAAGGCACCATCATGTTTATAGTTCCAGTTGAACAATAATGCAAGTTTTATGAGATGGTGCATTATTCTGCTGGAAATATCCAAGGGTAGACTGTGGCCTTCGAGGAATGCAGTGGTCAGAAACAGTAGAACGCTGTGGCAATTAAATTATTCTCAGCCAAAAATAATGTCAGTGCCACCGTAATCATGCAAAAGTACTACTATCACATTCTACGTATTGTAACATGATAAATCAGTATCAAAACTTGTACCTGATGAAAGGTTATGGGCTGAAATATTGGTATATAGTGTTCAATATGAAGTAACCCTGTATTAAAGAGTTCTCATGGAGTGTGCCAAGGAATCTTGGGCTGCTTTATATTTTCATTATGGCCTCACAATCAACAGAGTATTTGCCTTGTAAACAATCAGAAGCAGCTTGTGCTTTACAGCCAAGCCATCTGTGCCTCATATTAAATGGAATTGAAACATAATTTTCGAAATCAGGGGAGTCTTATCCAAAAAGTTTCAATGTGGGTGCAAGATTTTAGTTCAGGCCCAACACAAAGATGCCTGGTTCTATGAATGTAGTTCTTGATTGAAGACCGTGATAAGTTAATATGTAGAATCAAGTGACAAAGTACTGGGCTATAAAAAAAAGAGGAAAACTAGCATCCATGTCATACAAGACCAAATACTCCTGTTCTAAAGCTGTTAAAATACTATGGTGGAGGCATGCTGTACAGTCCAATCCATTACAGGATTTTGTGCAAACTTCTGCTTTTAATTGTTTGACCATCACATTTTTATCTGACATTTGTTAGAGCACAAGTTACTGCTTCTGACTGCAAATGCATCCTAAAGATTTTACTGTCTCAGAGTACAAGCTAACAAGCATAGTTTATGCAGCTGTCTGTAAATTAAATTGGTCGGAACAAAACCAGCACACAGCTGTGCCCTCTGAGACTGGAGCTCAGTACCACTGTACTATGGATTTCTGTTCAGCAAACATCCCCCCTTCCCTACATGGAAGAGGAATGGAAACGATAATATGAAAATGTGGATCCTACAAGAAGGCCCCTATGAGGTGGAACTCTCAATCTTATTATGCAAATTTTCGCTTGGTAACACTTTGGTTGAGCCCCTTGTCATACAGCTGACATAATAGTCATAAGCACAACATAGCAGCTGTCACAAAATGACATAACAGATGAAGTCAGTTTATGTGAAATGTCATAAAGTTGTCACCACATCACATTGTCTGATAAATGTTTTAACAGTAACCTACCTAAGTCATAACATTTACTGACAGAAGTATAACAGTACCATGTCATTTGACAAAAACTGAGTTCAAGGGCTCTCAGTAAAGTCCTGCCATTTTTAAGCAGTGGCAGTAGAAAGCAGTGTTTCTACTCAAGCTTTATGCATTTGCAACTAGGTCTATTTTTCAGACCTGGACTGCTCTAACTCCTGGTCTTTCTCTCCAGGGAACCAAGTAAGCTCACAGTGTGTGATTACCGGGAGAGAGAGAAAGAGCCAGCATGTCTATGCTTTCAGCTGTTGCCTTTCTAAGGCAATGTGCAAGTTTCATGTGATTTGCTTAATATGACAGCTAGTTTGGAATGTTGTGTGGACTCCTGCCAAGGATGCAGGATGACTCCTGGTCACATGTCTCTCGCATTGCATCTCATTGGCTGTCTTACGTGGGGAAAAGAAACAAAATAACTGCTTTGGATCAGAATAATTTTAAAAGATGGCTGAGGATGAGGCAAAGTAGTGGTGATTGGCTGCAATTAGTGCCTTCTATCAGTTATATTTCAATGACGTATACTCATAATCCTCTCTTAACACTCATTTTCAGCATTGTAGAAAGAAAAATGAAAGAAATAGATCATTTTTCCCCAAAAGTACCAAGGTTGCCCTGGGTGATTCCATCATACAATTTATCCCAACAGGGACATGATGCAAAGTAAACAGCAAGCCTAGGAGAGGTACAAATATCAATACTCAAAGACAAACTATAATCTATCTACAACCCCGATTCCAAAATAGTTGGGACAAAGTGTAAATTGTGAATAAAATCAAAACGCAATGACTTTCAAATCACACCAGCCAGAATTTTAATCACAATAGAACAGAGATGACATAGCAAATGTTGAAACTGAGAAATTTTACAATTTTATCCACAAAATGAGCTCATTTCAAATCTGATGGCTGCTACTGGTCTCAAAAAAAGTTGGGACAGGGGCCTGTTTACCATGGTGTAGCATTCCCTCTTCTTTTTAACACAGAGTGGAGGCGTCTGGGCATTGAAGAGACAAGTCTCTTGTGTTTAGCCATTAGAAATTGATCCCACGCCTGTTTAATATAGGCTTCCAGCTGCTGGAGAGTTTTGGATCTCCTTTGACAGATTATGCGCCAAATGTTCTCAATCTGTGAAAGATCGGGACTGCAGGCAGGCCAGTTCAGCACACGGACTCTTCTACTACGAAGCCATGCTGTTGTAATAGCAGCAGTATGTGGTTTTGCATTGTCCTGCTGAAATAAACAAGGCCCTCCCTGGAATAGATGTTGTCTAAAAGGGGCCGTATGTTGCTCTAAAACCTTTATATACCTTTCAGCATTCATGGTGCTTTTTAAAACATGCAAGTGTCCCACATAATATGCACTAATGCATCCCCATACCATCAGAGATGCTGGCTTTTGAACTGAACGCTGATAATAGGAGGGGTAGTCTTTCTCCTCTTTAGCCCGGAGGACACGACGCCCATGATTTCCAACAAGAATGTCAAATTTGGACTCGTCTGACCACAGGACACTTTGCCACTTTGCTGCAGTCCATTTTAAATGAGCCTTGGCCCACAAAACACATCGGCGCTAGTGGATCATGCTCAACAATGGCTTCTTTTTTGCATGATAAAGTTTTAGGTGGCATCTGTGGATGGCACAGCGGACTGTGTTTACAGACAGTGCTTTCTTGAAGTATTCCTGGGCCCATTTAGCAATGTCAATGACAGAATCATGCCAGTGAGTGATGCAATGGCGTCTGAGGGCCCGAAGACCACGGGCATCCAGTAAAGGTCTTCGGCCTTGTCCCTAACTCACAGAGATTTTTCCAGTTTCTCTGAATCTTTTGATGATGTAATGCGCTGTCGATGATGAGACCTTCAAAGCCTTTGCAATTTGACATTGAGGAACATTGTTTTTAAAGTATCCTACAATTTTTTTATGCAAGCCTTCACAGGTTGGAGAGCATCTGGCCATCTTTACTTCTGAGAGACTCAGCCTCTCTAAGACATCCCTTTTGTAGCCAATCATGTTACACACCTGATGTCAGTTAACTTAATCACTTGCTAAATGTTCTTTCAGCTGATTCTCTTATATATTAATTGCTTTTTCAGCCCTTTTTTGCCTGTGTCCCAACTTTTTTGAGACCTGTTGCAGCCAGAAAATTTGAAATAAGCTCATTTTGTGGCTAAAAATGTAAAATGTCTCAGTTTCAACATTTGAAATGTTATCTATGTTCTATTGTAAATAACATATTGGCTCATGTTATCTGAAAGTCATTGCATTTTGATTTTATTCACAATTTACACTTCGTCCCAACTATTTCGGAATTGGGGTTGTACATTGCATTTCACTTGAGTCTACAGAATTCAGATCAAGTACACCTGAATAAAAGAAAATCAGTGTAAATTAATTTTAAAGACAGTGGACCAAGCCGGTCGACATCATAGAAGTCCCTCCCCAAAGAATGTATGCAAAGGATGAACAGTTGTACCAGTGGCGGCTCGTGAACTGGCAACAGGGGAAGCTCAAACTATCCCTTAAAATTAATGATTGGTCACGACCTGTTTGCAATCATTCATTTGAATTACCATTACAGAAACTCAGATAACTCTCAACATTATCAGGTGTGGCCAGTTTTTATTAATAACGCATACGGTTACGACTCTGGACTTCTCGCGCTTTTCTTTACTCAGGGGTTGGAAGCAATGCATGTGTTTCATGATCGTTTATATGAAATAAGATCATTTGAAACGTCTTTATGCAATTCCATTGCTTCCAAGCCCTCCAGTGCACAAGGACTTCAATTCCGTGCGAGATTCTCTTACATACGCGTTGATTGAATAATTGCTGACTGCAGCAAAGAAACGTAAATATGCCACTTTTGACAGGTATGCGTTATTAATGAAAACTGGCCACAGCTGATAATGCCGAGAGTTTTCGGAATATCTGTAACGGTAATTTAAATGAATGATTGAAAACAGGTCATGACCAATAATTATTTTTAAGGGATTGTTTCAGCTTCCCCTGTTGCCAGTTCACTAGCCGCCACTGAGTTGTTCAGATGGACTGATGGACGGACAAGGCCTAAATCAACAGTCCCCTGATTCGTACGGTAGTGGGGGACTGAAAAGCAATTTTTAAAGGTCACTGTAAGTATTTTGGGTGATATTCCAAAGAGATAAAACTGAGGACAAGGATACAAGTCAGAGGTCACATAAAATGTCCTTTAGACGTTGAAGGTCAATTTTTATACATACATTGGTTTCCTTGACCTAAACTTAGTAGTATTGATTTGCTAAATTAAAATATTGGACTATTCTTCAGGAAGTTGAACATTGCAGAAAAAAGTCAAAGCCACAGAGGAAAAGGTGAAAGGTAACAGGTAAACGAACGTCTAAATGACACAAGAGAATGCGGCCAACCAACAAAGAAATTTTGAAAGGCCTGTCAACAGTGTCGGAGCTGCTGAGGTCATCGCTGAATGGTCAAAGACCAGAGTTCACAGAAAACATATCAGATTTAAAGCTTAAGCGAAGGCCATAAAGTCAGTGTAGAAGAGTAATCAAGCCGCACGGACATAGCCTTGGGATGGTGGTGGAATAATTAAATTAGCTCCACAAACAAAGAGCGCTAAGAAAGGGTGGAGATCACAACGCACATCTTCTGAAGAGATTTTCAATGCCTTATTTTTTTAATGGCAGAGGAGGCATTCAGGATGCCACAGGTTATTTAGAGAATGGCTACGAAAGTTATCGGCCAATTTATTTTCTTAAAAATCACATCTGCTCAATGAAACCTGATCAAAATTGATAACCTATTCTCTTTCATCCCTGGTTCATACACGCTGTTTATTATAAGCAAACCGAGGAAACAACGATGAACCGCAATTAGTCATCAAAACAAGTTAATTATAGTTTCCCCAGTATAATCATGTGAATTAAACGACAGAGTTGTGATAATCACTCTCTACCCTCATGCTATTAGGTAACATATCTGCAGACAATCTGAGGCTCTGTCAGAAACTCTAAAGAAAAAAAAAAACGTCAATAGTACATTGATGACAGCTCCATGGCAGAATGATTGACCAACCCGCAATTAAGCTAACTAAATCTTCAATGTATGATCAAGGACAAAAAGTTGTCTACTAGCTTCACCCATGCCAGTGCATCAAGTTAGCACCCGAAAATTACATGATATACAAAAATCCGCCGAACGTCATTGCCAGTACAAACAGCTGAAGCACATGCCATACGAAGCACAGAATATTTTATTTGTATACTATCAAACATGCACATCCATCACTCGCTAGCCAATTAGCCTGATATTATCCAGACTATTCTTTCTATTTGTTACATTTTATCCCTCCGCTTCTGTGTGCAAGTTCGCAACGAATATCCGGCACATTACGGCTCTGCGGAGTGATTCGGTGGGGACTACACCCAGGCGCTGGCCGAATGCGGTGGCTTCTTTTGCTACTCAAACTCAGATTATAGCGGGTACGTGACGGTGCACGCAGGCGGGGGCTTTGTCGGAGACGCTACAATACCTTGAAAATATTCTCTTTATTCATTAGCAACGAGTATTACTCAAGGAAACGCGTTTCTGATTTTTTATTTTGAAGGAGTTGCTCATTTTAACCGGAGACGCAAGCATGTCTTGGCAAGGCTACGTGGATAACCTGATGGCCGATGGCAGCTGCCAGGATTCCGCCATTGTTGGGTACACGGACGCCAAATATGTCTGGGCATCACAACCCGGTGGCACTTTTAGCAGTATATCGGTAAGGATGTTTTAATTATGTGAAAATAATCCCACTACTGTATGATATTACCGAGTGCGGGGTTTGAATGAAGTGGTAGTTCATATGAAAGGGGAGAGGCCTTGTCGAACGGGGGAGGGGGGGTGCCCGGTCTGAATATTTTTAGGCTGGCCTGTCCAGGCTACACATGGTGTTCATTCTGAATCTTTTGTGAATGGATTTCCTTGTATTTCAGCGAATACGGGGAACATTGTCGTCGCTTTCATCAATAAGAAAGCTTTGTTTTAACAGGAAGATGGCCTGCATAATAATCCCGTTATTCTCTTATTCTAAGTAGCGGAACACCTGCCATGATTTAACAAACCTCACGTCCTGAACGTTAGGTTGTTACTGGCAATCGCTGTGTGTGTGGGGTTTTGAACTAAACTCCGCGTCACCAATGTAACAAACGAAGTTAATTTCCGATGATGGAACTTTTGAGGATTGCGATTGTTGTGTGGGTATCCCATTGTTGAGCTTGTGTGGTGGCTAACAAGTAGCTAATGCCTCGCCGGCAATGCGGGAGAGGGTGAAGCTGCTTTCACACCGGTCGCGAAACGAATCGTTCGCACGACAGATTACATGCAAAGTCAATGCAAAGACGCGAATTCGCGTCTTCGCCTTGCCTTTGAATGTAATCTGTCGTGCGAAAGATTCGATTCGCGTCCAGTGTGAAAGCGGCTTGACGCTGTGAGGAAGGAGAAAAATCAGGCCGTTCATAGATTCCTCGCTACGCAAAGCTACTGGCGCAGTGTGGTTCAAATAAGCGCCGTAAAGCGCGCAAAGTAAGCGTAAGTGGTTTGTGGAATAGCGGCCTCGCTGCCGCCCCCTTCGCGCTTCTCCAAGATGGCGCCTCCCCTCGTCAGTTTTTTTTTTTTTACATCCTGAAGGTTCGCCCGTGTGCGATGAAGCTGGCTAAAGCTGCCTTCACACCGGACGCGAAACGAATTTTTCGTACGACAGACTACATTCAATGTTAATGCAAAGACGCGAAGGTCTTTGCATCGACTTTGAACGTAATCTGTCGTGCGAAAAATTCGATTCGCGTCCGGTGTGAAAGCAGCTTAACCGACCGGCTGGCAAGTGCGTCGTCAGACAGCAACCTATAAATTTTAACGTCCGATATTTCGGGTGTGGTTTTCCGTATATTTTAGGTTTTGATTACTTTGGAGCTCTCCCGCCCCGTGCCAGGGACAATTTTGATAGTTAACTTGAGCTTGGCTGTCCTAACGGAGAAAATCCTCCATTTTGTTAACTGTCCTAAGTAGCTAGCTAGCTAGCTAGCTTATAGCCGAGCAAAGTGGCCTTGGAAAAAAATGTTTCCGTGATTTGCGAGCAACCTTTGTCTTAACCACCCGCACTCAAAATTTCGGTAGCACTTGCTAGTTATTGCTGCGTGCAGTTTTCACTTAGCTAGCTTGCTACGACATTGGTTAGCAAATGTCTGGCGTTAGTCATGTCGTTCTAAGTGTAAAAAAAACTGCGAACGATAATATTGGCTAGCTTATTAATTGGATTTTTTTTTTTTTTTTTTTTTGAAATTGGTGCACAGCCGATCATCGTTGATAAGCTTTAGACAGCTACTTATTACCGTCTAGCATGCTAGCTAGCTTCTAAAACAGCATCATGGCACCCTTCTACTTGGCTAAGTTGGCTTCTGGCTCGTGTCGCCAGTTTACTTTTGATGTAAGATAACGCTAGCTGGCTGCAGTGATTTGCATTTTTCACCTTGTTCAGCTGGCGGTTTTTCATCACTAGGTAGATAATGTTAGTTGGTTGCTTACTGATTGGCCAGGCATTTATCGGCTTTCTTTCCCTTGCAGAATGTTACCTCCCGTTAACACTTGGCTTGCTGCCAGAAAGACTATTTGATAGCCATCTAGAGTGCTAATGTGTTTTGGGGGGTGTGACGTCATCGGTTATAGCCATTTCCAATGTCTTGGCGCTAGCTAACTAGTTATACAGGTGGTTGACCGGTTTCGCAATTTGGAGAAATCAAACTTTATTTGCGGGAAAACGACATCGCTGTCAGCCTTGAGTTTGACACAGCTGGAACGGTAAGTTATTGTGGATTTAACTCTTACCTATCGTTTCGAGATATTCGGCTTGATAGAGAAATAAATGCCCGATACCTGTTGCTTGCCGTTTCAGCAGTACCAAATCAACGCGTGTGAGAAGGCGAGCTGTGCAGTGTGTGGCCGTGAGACACGTGTATTCCCGGGAATCATCTTATGTTATTACTGTCAGTATGATCGGAAATTATCATATATTTGACTATATAAATCCCAAGTTCGTACTCTTGATACTTTTTCATCAACACCCATAAGAGTGACTACTTGTCGTTTGACTAGTTCCGCAAAGGCCATTTTGTAGGGTTTCAGGTTGGGGACAAACCACGTTTGGGCTAATTGAGGTTAGTCAGGTCAGGCACTCTACCCCAAATGGGGTATAGAAAATTTTGTGATTATAAGTTTAGTTTTCTAAATTAAATGGGATTTTTGATTGATGATAGTATTATACTTCATTAAGGGATCGTACAATTTTCAGCCAGTGGGTGAGCATAAAGAAAATCTACATAACAGAATGGCAAAAAATTTCAAGTAGTGAAAAACGTGATAAACTTCGAAGTTGTTTTGTCTGTTGTCCAATGCTTCATATAACCTAGGTTTTGTAAGTTTCATTGGCCATATTAGAAACAAACTGATGTTCACTCAAGAGTGGTCAAGTTACAGAACCTAGGTTATATGAAGCATGGAACAACACACAAATCTACTCTGAACTTCGTCTTGAACTGAGGCCAGTGCACATGGATTCCAGCTGACAATGGGTCTGGCCAAGCGAAAGTGAACATGTGTGCTGAAAATTATATTTCTTTGTAACACAGTCAATGGGCTGATCTTGTAGCTTAATCTGTCTAGTTTATGGAACTAACTTTGTTTTTTCAATACAAGATGTGAAAAAAAAATTACAACCCTGAGGAAGACTGTTTGGTTGAAACGTTGGTTGTGCATTAAATTTATTGCATCGTGGCTACGAGTGTGTGACTGCTTTTCTTGAAATAGTTGTTTTTCCGTTGTCAGCACCTCTACAACTTTTGGTCTGCGCTCTTCCTTTTTTTTCTTTTTAAAAAAAAAATTATGGCCATTTAAAGTGCATGAAGTTTGAGAACTACAGACACACTCAGAAATCTGTTTTTTACATAATTTTCATCTCAACAATAAAATATCTAAAACTACATAAAATTTACGTGTTTCTACATTTAATACCTTTTACTATTCATTTTTTTCAGCATGTGTAACTATTTTTGCCAAATTCAAATTAAAAATGAGTTAACTCTTGAAAAGATGTTGCATTATGACCATATAGATTGCTGTTGTAACTGACTTAAGTAATGTTTATCTGTGATACAGAATGTTTCTTTTATACTAGATGTATGTTATGTTACCTATTTCAGTTCTTTTTCTTGAAGTAAAGCTTACTTTTTCTCATACATCTAGTTCTGTAATGACGTAACAATACAGCTTGTAATGACGTCACCATATTTTTTCCCTGTTAAATCTAAGAAATTCCATATTTTGCTACAATTTTTGCTGAGAACATAGTTTAATAGGTTTATTGCAATATTGAAACCAGGTTGACTCCAATTTGTAATGAGAACAGCATGTTATGCATCTTTGCGTAAACCTAGTCAAATCTGATGTCCTCTTTTGGTAGTACCGTAACCGAGCGCATTTTTGCTAATTTCACATTTAAAAATTATTCTAACAATCCATTGAGTATACCATGTTAAAGTACTTGTAAAAACCCTTAGAAACATGCATTTCAAGTTAATATAAGTTATCTGTTTAAAAGTTATAGCCCAATGAACATCAAAATTGTAGTGATGTAACCGCTTGGCCAGACCCCAATGTCAACACACGGAACAATTAGCCATAAATTTGACCAATTATTATGATATACCCTGCAGAGTAATGCTGGCTAAAATTGGTGGGAAATACATGTGTCTGTTTCTTTGTGGCCAGGGGCACGCAATTATGCCAATACACAAAGAATATAGGTTTGGCCTGACAGAGGGTGCTGTTTGCGAAACTGGAAATGATTTGCGGAACCGGTCAAAGGATGTGCCGCTGAAAAATGATTGTACAAGGCTTTATACCTAATGGCTGAAGAAAACTAATTGATCCACAAAGTGCGTGAGTAGGCTAATTTCCGCCAATTCGTGAACAGATAACTTTCCGCCACCGAATGTTGTATCGATACCAGACGCTTCAGACAAATTCCGTTTGTGGAACTGGTCAACGAACTGTATGGCCAAACTTCATTACCTGCGCCAAGGAGGTTGTTTTACCTTCTGTTTGCTAGTATATTAACAAAATTACAGAAGGTGTTATGGACAGATTTTTGACATTTTTAGCAGCGGTTTCTTGGCCCAACTTAAAAGTGGTGTAATTTTGGGAGTAATCCGGATCAAACTCCGGATTCAGGAGTTTTTTGAAGGATTCGTCACCATTATGTCCGAGACGTGTGGGGGCTGTTGGGCCTTGGCGGAGGTATGCGCTCTTTGAGTGTTCTTGTGGGTAAGTTTATAAAGAGGTGGCTACGCAGCTTGCCATTGAGTTGGCTGTAATGATGGATTTTTTTGGATCGGGGCTTCCTTGATATTTAGAAAAACTCGCTTTGTATTTGCGAATCTGAACTTATCTCGCGGTGTTACTGTGTCGGGTTGTACAGTTCAGAAAATTTCCTTGCTTTTAACGCAAATGGTAACATTACTAATGGTTGCCTTTCAGGATTAAACCTTAATACTTTGTAAAACTGATTATGTATGAAGTGGATTTCCTGACAAATGACCTTATTCAGCACTGCATGAAGAAAAATGCCCTGCCTGCCATGTCCGTGATTTTCTATGAGCTACACTTTGCTCATACTCGCTGTTTTGAGGGAATGAAACCAACCGGCTTGTCTCGATCACTGAAAGGTGAACTGGTCCCTCTCAGACCAAGTCATATAAGGTCTGCAACTAATCTGTGCTGTTTGAATGGCTAAAGGAAATGCTCTGACCCCTTAATTCCTTAATGTTGGACCCTCTCGGCTATGAGTTTGTGACCATTCAATTAAATCACAAGTTTGACTCCAAGATGAATGATTTTGTAATATAAGTTCTAGCTTGAAACCTCCCTGTTTTTGACATTGACTCTAAGTGGTGTCATATTGCAGTTTTTGCAGACCAGCGTTTTTAACTGATACATCCACGCTGTGGTATTGGGGGGTACGCCTACATACTTTATTTGAAAATGGTTGTTTTTGTGAATCGTTTCACATTTTTGAATAGTTTCCTGACTGTTCATTGTAAGTGTGCATCAAATCTGGACAGGGACCTCGCTTTTTTTTTTTTTTTTTTTTTTAAGTGTGAATTAATACTGTACATTATTTATAAACCTCAAACTTGGTGTGCTTTTCTTTTTTTTCTGAGGAGCGTGTCAAAATATTCATTTTTATTGAGTGCGTCCTACATCTTTCTACGCATTCTTGTTCATAAGGTGAGTTAAGGTTCCTCTGGGACGTAACTTCATTTTTACTGTTGGGAGTGAGATGCACCATCCCCTGTGGTTGGCGACACCTTTGTTGTTTTGGGGATGCAGGCCTTACTGGCATGTTTGTGACGAATGGGATGTGTCCCAAGTGCCCAATGAATTTCAGCCTGAAGCTTCCTAATTGCTGTCTCTTGCATCTATTTTCATTTTAGCCTTTAGAAATTGACATCCTAGTTGGGAAGGATCGAGAAGGGTTCTTCACTAGCGGAATGACCTTAGGCGAGAAGAAGTGCTCTGTGATCAGGGACAGCCTGTACGTCGACGGTGACTGGACGATGGACATCCGGACAAAGAGTCAAGGGGGAGAGCCGACGTACAATGTTTCTGTGGGCAGAGCAGGCAA
Source organism: Gymnothorax javanicus (assembly GCA_029692085.1). NCBI lineage: Eukaryota > Metazoa > Chordata > Actinopteri > Anguilliformes > Muraenidae > Gymnothorax > Gymnothorax javanicus. The sequence goes on along the minus strand of CM056196.1, from coordinate 21,837,803 downwards.
AGGTAACTTAACCTCACACTCTCATTGTGCTCGCCAATTTAGCAGAGGTTGTGTGGATTTGATAAATGGTTTTCATGTTTGTTTTGCTGTAAAATGTGGATATGGTGGTAACTCTGTGCGCATGTGTATCTACGTCCATCTTTCCTCAATATGCCATATGCAAGATGAGTTTCTTGCTCGCCTTCACAGCTGGTCATGTATAATTTGATTGAATGCCATACAATGCAGTACATTTGCTTCAGTGATGGAAAAGCACTGATCTTATATTTTTATCCTGGTTTCAAAGGTGCAGTTTCACTCCATTGGTTAGAGTTCCATTGAGTTGAGGTTTTCAGTTAACGTTGGTCATGTGCAAAGAATGTGCTGCTGAGAATTGAGGTAGATTAAATGTGAAGTGAATGAAAGGGTTAATTAAGTGGGCAGGATATTTGGTCTGTACAGGTTTGTTTTTTTTTTTTTTTTTTTTCTTTCCCCTTTGGCCAGTGATCCACTGCAAAGTTTGAGGAGGTATAACATCACAAGCCACATTTTTATTTGGGATTCTTATGAGGAAGTCTTGGTAATGGAGAGTCATGCTGGCCTTCACCATTTCTGCGTAGGGCTTCATTCCTAAGGTTGTGTTGCAGTAATAACTTGGCTGTTTTGGCATAGGGGGAGGTTTATTCCCTCTCTAGGGTATTTGTTGGGTCTTATGGAAGGGGAGGGTGAAGCTTTATCCTTGCATGTATTTCACTTACCTTAACAGCTTTCCTTTCGGGTTGGGTGATGCGGTGTTTCGATAATTATTGAACGCTGTAACTACCACGATGTTCCCTTTTTATCCCGCTTGATAAGGTGGCAGACAGTGTGACTTTGAAGGAGGTGTGAAATGCTTTCAGGCTGGAGAAGTTCACCACCTAGTGGTCGTTTGATCAGATAGCCAATCAACACTTGTGCAGCTTTTGCTGGATTGCGTGGCGTTTCGTCTTGTTGCATGTGAAGATGCAACACCTTGCTTTTGATTGGCTATATTGGTACTACCAGCAGCTTGTCACTTCTTTGTTTTTTTGTGGTGGTCATGGAAGCATTTCACACAGCCTCTTCAGTTCAGATGCGTAAAGCTACCTCAAGTGTGTACACAAAGGTGGGCCTTTAGTATGCCCCCTGCTGGTGATGGCAGTTACTGCGTTTGCGAATTATCGTGGCATTTATCACCTGTCCACACTGTCCTTCCACTCAGGCCATGTCCCCTTAGACTGAACTGCCTTCAGTCCTGTCACATTCCCTGTTCCCAGATCAGTTTCAGCTGTGAGGTTTATTTTTTTTTCTCCCCGCGTGTGTATTGAGGAAAGTGGTGCAAATGAGCATGCTGAACTGTGATGGCTGTTTTTGTGCATTAACCCCGCCCCCCAACAGCAACTGCAGTGCTGAAGCATTCATTTTTCTATCATGTAGTATATTCCACACACAAAATGCAAATTGGTCATCTCAGTATGCTGAATGCTAGATTTGGTGTAAGGGTATATTATGGTTGTCGGTCAAATCTTGCCTTAGATTGGCCTCCATAATCGCTCTTGGATCCTGAACACGATGCTGAAACAACGCGGCAGCCTGTTTTCAACATTTAAGTGTCCTGGCTGTTCATTTGGACCAGGGCCATATTTGCAAAGCTGCAGATTTTTTGTGGCAGTATCTGATAAGATCATTGATTATAAAATGGCAGGAGTCCTGTTATGTTATGATGGTGCACTAAATAAAAGTTGGATCCGTTCTCCATGCTCCCGTATATCAGGGTCAGTGGGTCCATTTTCTCTGCTTTTCTCACCGCTGCCTGATTTCAGACAGGCGGCTGCCACCTGGGGACGCCTGGCACAGGCCTTTCTCCCAAGAATCTCTCTCTCTGCTTTGACTGTAGAAGCAGGCAGAAAGAGCCTCTTTCATCTCGATTTCCGTTTAGATGGAGGAGTGCGCCATGCTTCGTGCAGTGTTCCTGCTGAATTTCTATTGCATAGTTATCAAATTTGGGTTCTGCCCTTGTAAGGGAGCAATGAAAATCAATTGCTCTGAATGCACCGCAAGTTGTTGCTGTTGTGGTCTTTTCCTGAACTAACTTGTCTCATCGACCCCCAGCCCCCCCCCGTTTTTCATTCAGTTTATCATTTTTTTAAACTGCTGTTGACTTTGAATGCTTTCCTCCTCTTACCGACTCACCTGTGTAACCCCTCTAAACTTCCCTCTCTATCTCTTTCCTTTCCAGTCTTGGTTCTTGTTATGGGGAAAGAAGGCGTCCACGGAGGCGGGTTGAATAAGAAGGCATATTCGATGGCAAAATACTTACGGGATTCAGGGTTCTAGTTTAGTCTGACTTGTTAAGTAGAGAAGTTGAGGGAGGGGAACATAAGGGCAAAAAAAAATTATTTAAAAAAAGGGGGAAAAAAATACAGTAACATTGCTTTCAGATACCCCTTCCCTTTCAGTCATATCATGTATTGGAAGCATTAGGCCTTAATAGCACCAAAGGCTAACATCGGGGGTGAGGGTGGTGGGGTTGGGGACTAACAAGCTATCAACTGTGTATCCCTCTGTTAAGTAGGGAAAGACTTTTTTTTTTTTTTTTTTTTTTTTTTTTTGTGGTTTCTTGTTTTCAGAGTTTGTTGATCTATTTGTGTGTTCTTGTGTTCTCTTGTGTGTGTGCTCCAGCATTGGTTTTAGTGATGGGAAAAGAAGGCGTCCATGGTGGGCAACTCAACAAGAAAGCTTATTCAATGGCCGACTACCTGAGAAAGTCTGGATATTAACGTGGCCTCCATCTTCCTGTGGGCACCATTCTCATCCCCTCCCTCTTGTGTTGGGCAGCACTACCTGACGTAGCTGCTAGTCGCTTCTTTTTTTCTGTTCCCTTTATGTTCTATCTGCCCCCCCCCCACACACACATTTTTTTTTTTTTTTTGTATAATTCCTGGTCCCAAAACTTCTGCCTTCATCTTTATATATTTACACTGTGTTCTTCGAACCCTGTTTTGCCACTACAGTCATAATATAGTTAACCGTAAGCATATTCTCATGCAAATAAAATAAAATTAAAAAAAAAAAATAGAAAATAATGGGTATTTTGGGAGGGGATGAAAAGACTGGGGGGGGGGAAAATTGGCCTGGTTGTTCTAATCTGGCCGCAGTGTAGCGAACATGTTGGGAAATTGAGCGAGGGGAAACTGTGGAGGAAGAGATTTAACACTAAGGTGCCTGGTTGTGTACTCCTGACCCATGCCATTTCTGAGCACTTGGAGCAGTTATCCGGCTCATTCTCGTCCTTTTTCTAGCACACGTCAGTGGGAGGGGAAACTTGCATGCATATCCGTTAGCTTATCAAAATCTCCCCCAATCACGCCACATTTCTCTGCCCCGCCTGCACGCACAACCTTTGAACTCTGGCCAAACCTTCAGTTACCTTGCCCTATTTACCATGCTTTTTCTTCACTGTAGTATGTTCTTCATTGTAGTACATTTGTCATTGTATTCCATACTTCAGTGTAGTCCATGCTTAATTGTAGTTCTAGTGCTTCCTCCTCCTGTGGCCCGTTTTTCTTGCAGTACAAATCATATGCATACCATATTCCCATATCTGCCCTTCAGCCTCATTATTTCTATTGTTTTCCCTTTTTTTTTTTTTTTTTTTTTTTCCCCTTGGGTTTGTTTTCAGTTGCTGTACCCTGCATTGAATGTGCTTTGCGATTGTACTTGGATGTAGTCTTACATTTGATGGGTGTGGTCTTTGGATCTATTTAGCGATTTAAATGGCGAATTGGCATTGAGACGCAGATAGGATTTCTGTCCCACGAGCTCTTCATTGACATCCCGGACTCCATTATTTCCACGGACATTCCATCGTTACAATAGGTCAGGCACTTAACTGTTATTTGCCAGCTCCTGTAATATATTTACTTTTTTTATTTTCAAAACAGAACAAAAATTGCTGCCATTTTGGACAGTAGATATACCAACGCTACCATCTGGCATTCTTGTCCAGTTTGATTTTTCATAGGACCAATTTTTTTTGCAGCTTGGGAATTCGCTGAACTGCTCTAAACCATTGTAAAGGAGGGCTGGCCAGCTCCACGAGTTCGCTCGCTGCGGAAATGCAAAATATTTACGACCCTGTCTTTCAACGCGGCAAAAAAAAGGTTTGCTGCCGTAATCAGTGCGCACTTGTGGAATGGCCGCCTCCTCGTCGTTTCTCAATTGTTAAAAGTAAATATCGCCAATGAACTGCTGCATTTGACCCCTGTAAACCCATGCTGTGCGGACAAATTGTGGAATAAATTGCCTTGTGCTTGAGTCCTCACTGACGATGTGGTGTTGAGACTGTCTGTTGAAGCATGGTACTAAATGTTATTTCCAGTTTATTAAAAAAAAAAAAGGCGAAAAATCCCAAAGTATCGCTAACTGTAATCAAACCTAATTATGGGAGATGGTATTGGTTGGAATAAGTACTTGGTTGTCTTGTGGATACTGTGTACAGAGCCCATGTATTCCTGTGCCATAATGTTGAAGAGTCGATCTGTTGCTATTGTGAGGTGGATAGCCGTTGCCCAGAAGGGAGTCATTTGAATGGCACTTCCATTGGGACGTTTTGACATCAGCTCAAAGCGTACCAGCCTTGTGGAATATGTACAGATATAAAGCAAATTTTGTTGCACATTTAATGTTTGTTCCTTTCCCTACCCAGTTAATTTCTCTTCCTCATACCTGGGATACTAGTCAAACTCTTCTGATTTGCTACACCAATTAAAAAAAATGCCATGAATTGATAAATCAACTTGTTTACAGACAGATCAAATAAATTTATTCCAACCAGAGTTGTAGGTGTTTTCTTGATTTCTTAACGGATGAAATTGATCAACCCCATTATAGAGACTAAATGAGTGAAATGATTCTGGTACCAAAATAGAATAAGTTTATTCAGTCAATTCAACACTTTTTTGTAGAGGTGATTGAGACATTTGGAGTATAGGCTGAGAGTAGGGTCATGGGATATACGTCTGGTTTAGGTGACAGCATTTGCTCTGTTTAAATGAGCTTCCAGTATTTTAACATGCATCCCAGAAATCAGTTTAGAGTGTACATATTATCTTCAGTGTAAAAAATAATAGGCTGAACTGGAAGTTTCACGAATGTGCTCCCCCAGAATTTTTACGGGGGCTTAAGAATGGACGACTCTTGACCATAGGCAAAATGTCTACCTCCAGTCCCTGTGTTTGCACCCATCTCAAAACCAATGAAGCTGTTGATTTAATTCCTGCTGTGTTTTAAAAGTTGGCGATAATTGTGTGGATCGCTGTTTCTCAGGTATTTTCACTCTGTTCCATGTGTGCTGCCCTCTCTCCCGGGTGTCTGAATCACTGTATTTAGGAGAATAGACACTCCTCTCTGACGAGTGTATTTACAAACCCAGAGGTTTATAATCATAATCAGGCACAAACTTTAAACCATATGGTCCCTTGTACAGACAGACTGCAGTTGAGTACGTTAATTTGTTTGGACAATTTGTCATGTAAAATTGCAAATTCAAACAAAAACCTATTCTGACCTGGCTGGGTTTGAATGAATGGGAAGGGAGAAAAGCACTGTGCATGCAGTCAAAAGCTGGAAGGTGATGTCCTCTGGCTAAGCTGATCCAGTAATAATTCTGTTAATTGCTTGGGAGGAGCGTGAACTAAGGCCAGATTTTGAGGTCCTTCCTATAAATGATTAAAATAAACCGGTCTTGTTTTTTCAAGGATGGACTGTTCTACACTGGTATTGGTGTGTAATCCATCAATTTGGAAACCCTGGTTCAGTTAGGTCACTGTTGCTAACATTGCCCCACTCAGTTGAATGGTTCAAAAAATGATGCTAATCAATAAATCTGGACCTAGAATCTAAATCCAGTCTTAGTAATTAAGAGCCAATTTTTGAGAGATTCAGGCAATATCAGGCACCTTGAATTGTTGACTGCCCTGGATTTGGCTGATTTTCTTTATTTTTTATTTTTGAGATGGGAATAGTACTCAAAACCCAAACAGTTTCTCTGTCATCCTCTTCTGTCCCGAGCTACAGCAAACCCCCCCCCCCCCCCTTTTTTTTTTTGGCCAATTTAACAAAATTGCAAGTTGCCACCTCTGTAATTCTGAGCTTCAGAGGTGTCCCAGCTCAAAGTTTATTGAAAGTGGGTCTATACGGAGTGCAGATTACCAGAGTGTAGTTATCCACCTGGGGCACCCTTGAAGTTTGTCAATATGCTCAAAACCATTTTTTTTTTTTTTTTTTTTTTTTTTTTTTTCTGAAGTTCGTCATAGATTTTCTCCAAACTTCAAAGGTATCCCAGTTGCCTTTTTGCAGGAATCTTTTAGTTGGAAGGACCTTCATTCAAATCTACTATTACTTTTGTGGGACAACCTTGGAGTTTGGAGAAAAAAGGGGTCTCGGACCTAAAAGGGGTCATTTTGGGACCCTCTTTTTCAAAGCTTCCAAGAGGTAGCCAAATGCTGCTTATTACACATGAAAGCCATAGATCTATATATTACTATTGAAGAAGAAATGAGCTGGGACCTTGTCTCTTGTCTCATTTGCCACTGCCTCGGTTGTTGGGGCTGTACTGCTCCAGGTTTGAAGCTCTCAAACAAAACCAAAGGGAAGCACAAGGAGGTGTATGAAGTTAGCCAGGAGAAGCGCATATTCCTGCTTGCTCTCATGCAGTGATGGACAAGAGGACTTCTGAAATGTGTGAACATTTTTTCACTCGTTTTTCACTGTCGTGATATAAGCAGCGCTTACTGTTCTTCTCATCTCTCATATCTGTGCTTTGAGTCTGGCCATGAAAAGGCAGCAAGTACAATTGTATCAAGAACATACTCCTAACTGCATGTATGCATACATGGATCTTGTCGCAACAAAAACAATGTTCATGTTTTTTAAGGATTAGTGCTGCCACCTAGATGCTATTTTTAGAATTTTGTTTTGTTAATTATAAGCAAATGAGATGATAAGATCCCAGCTGTTTTGTTGTTTGTTTGTAATCGATAGGTCTTTGACTTTCATGTGTAATTATCAGCATTTGGCTACCTCTTAAGTTTTGAGAAAAAGGGTCCTAAAATGACCCCTTTTTTGGTCCGAGACCCTTTTTTCTCCAAACATCAAGGTTGGCCCACAAAAGTAAAAGTGGATTTGAATTAAGGTCCTTCCAACTAAATGATTCCTGCAAAAAGGCACCTGGGATCCATTTGCAGTTAAGAGAAAATCCGTGACAAACTTAAGAAAAAAATGGTTTTGAGCGCCCCCTATTGACAAACTTCAAGGGTGCCCCCGGTGGATAACTACATTCTGGTAATCTGCCCCCTTTATATACCCACTTTCAATGGACTTTGAGCTGAGACACCATTGACGTTCAGAATTAGAGAGGTGGGAACTTGCAATTTTGTTAAATTGGCCAAAAAGGGCCAAAAAAAGGGGTCGCTGTAGCTCGGGACAGAAGGGATCAACAGAGGAACGGTTTGGGTACCATACCAATCTCAAAAATAAAATATCAGCCAAATCTAGGGGGGGGTCAACAATTCTGACTGCCTGAACTTCTCAAAAATTGGCTCTTAACTGTGAACAATTAGTGCCTCTGCTTGCCTCAGCTACCCTTGCACCCCCAGGTTAAAAGGAGGGTGGATAACCAGAAATTCTCAGACTGGGATTTGATGATCAGTGTTAAAGGGCTATCAGTGAAGCAACTATTGGTGCTTATTGGATCAAATTTGGTTAGCTGAAGAATACCAGTAACCACTGAGGGATGGCCTTATTCATATCTAGAGAATTTACAAATTGAGGCGCATCCATTCGGATTCATGGGAGAAATTCTGCCTCCTGAGTGGCTTTGGTAGGTTTGCCCAAGTTTTGGCAGAGCATGAACTGACTCAAGGAATTATGGATAATGCATAACGTGCCCTGAAAGCTCCACTCCTGGGGTCTGTATCAAACCAGCCCCGCATCCCTCGCCTTATTCACCCCCCGTTTGCATGTTTTAGTGGAGGGTTGGCCATATCAAATATCATTCCAAACCAATTAGTGCGGAATAGAAGTGGGCTATAAAACTCAGCCGCAAGACTACACCAATGGGGGCTTACGAACCACCACACTCCTTAAGTACAGCAGTTCTGTGTTCAAGATGGAAGAAATGCCTCAGCATCCTCAAGTGTGAATTCTAAATGGTTATTTCCAAAAGATAAGAGGCCATACCACAGATGGTCATTGACAGACCACCATGCACACGCGCTCCCGTACAGTGATGGGGACGCTGTGCTGAAGGAGACGCCAGCTTCTGGATGAAACGCTAAACTGAGGTCTTGACTCACTGTGGTCCGTAAAAATCCCGTGAGAGACTTGGCGCGTTGGAGTTTCCCTGGTGTCATGGCTCAATTCCTAACCTGGCTCCCCAACCTGCCGCCTAATCATCCCTGATTTAATTAGCTGTGCAATTTGTCCTCTCACTCTCCACCTCAAGCTGATGCGTGGTGAGCGTTCTGCCGCAGAATGGCTGCTATAGCCTCATTAAGGTGGATGCTCCACATTGGCGGTGATGAGATGAGATTACCCCATATGACTAAAACGCTGAGAGTATGAAGGCGCTTTATGAACGCAATGTTCATTCTTTCATGACGGAACTAGTAGCATCTTTGTCGATGTTCTGTAGGAAATTAATATTTATGATGAAATCCTTTCTATAATATTTTGGGAAATGGTGTATCATGAAGGACCTGGGCTGCCATATGCTGCACAACACTTCCATGGGTAGGCATGCTGGTGAGTACTTCTGCTTCCCAATGGATGAATGGTATCAGCATCCCAAAGTTTATATGCGTATTTATGCCCTGTCCCCTAATGAAGTTCCCTTCATAGCTGGAAGGGAAACTTCACACCGAGTGACACTTGGGACGGGAGTGAAGTGCTAGTGGAGAAGGAGCGATTTGGGGAAGAGCCCTGCAGGAGGAGAGGAGAACCTTCAAATTTGTGCCTTTCTGGAAACGCACAATTTGTCAACCAGTAATTTGAAGCAATTTAAACCTTGCTCATCCAATTTATGATGATTACAGGTTTGAGACCAAATGCCAATTAGCCTTAAGTCATCGAGTGTAGAGCTGGTTTGATGGTGACTATAGTAGCTTCTGTATCAAGTGAAATGGGTCTTATATCCTTGAGTGAAATTTCTGTTGATTAGCACATAAAAGTATAGGACCACATTAACACTTAGACATTTCCAGGCTGATATCTAAAGTCATGATGATGGTTAATCCAGCAAACAATATGATTGTCAGCCATAAAAGTGAGGGTGTTTATCTTTAGTCTAACCACTGCTCGTGTATAACCATGGCCAAAAAAGCTGGGATAGTATGGAAAATGCACTTACACAAGTCAAAATAATAACTTTGTTATCAAAGAGAAAGTTGACCTTTGATCAGCTTAATTTTCTTTGTAAATATACAACCATTCCTGCCATTCAAGCTTGCAATGTATTCGCAGAAAAAAGTTGGAATGGAGGCAATTTACGACTAGTCATGAGATGGAAAAAATTCAAATGCTGATGTGATTTGAAACGGTGATGTCTGTCGATCGCGGTGGCCATGAAATGGTACAAAAGCAGTATCCAGGAAAGGCCTAGTCCTTCAGGAGCAAAGATGGGCCAAGAATTGCCTGTTTGCCCACAAACGTGTGAGAAAATCACTTACGGGTTTAAAAACCATGTTCCTCAAGGAAATATTGGAAGGAATTTAGACACTTCACCCTCTGGTGCATGACATAAAAGATTCAAGGAATCTATGCCAATTTTGTAAGAGCAAGGGCACATGCTGAAGTTGAGTACCCATGATCTCTGATTACTCAGATGGAATTACAAGAGCGAAGATTTTTGGAGCAATATATGCTACCTTGAAAACGACATCTTTTCCAGAGATGCTCGCACATTTCTAGCTTGGTATCTAGCCACTATGAACCGCAGTTTTAAGCGCTCTCCAAAATTGCGTGGCGATTCATAGGGGTCTGGATGCAAGCCTACCCACCACTGATTCGATGACGTATTCCCTCAAATAATCGATTGGTTGATTCTGGTTATAAAGCTGTAATCTTAAAACTGACAAATCATTGAAGGAAATAAAATTATGTAAGCTAGAGGCACCCAATTGCAACAACAATAATGGCTGCGTTCATTTCCCCATGAGCAACCAAAACTGCCCAGTCTCCAAAAAAGAGTACACATGTTGATTGTGCCATGCTAATTTATTAGACACACTACAGAGTATGAATGCTCTTTTTGGTCCAAGTACAGAACTGGAAAAATAAATTTGGATGCATTGGCTCATTGGCTGTTTGGAATGTGCACTTGTCCACTGACTCACCCACTCACTGACATTAGTGTTTCCCATAGAGTGAATGTACATTCAGAAGTCGGCCATCTTTAACGTACCTGGTCATTCACTGTGCATCGGTGTTTGGCATCCAAGGGAACACATTTTCATTCTAAAACCAGAACCATCTTCGTTCGCATTAAAACGACATTCCAGAGTTTTCAAACTAAAATGGAGTCAGCAGCATTTCAAAAAGTCTCTTAAGGGTTTCAAAAGAGTGGTGCGAAAAACGTTACAAAATTTAGTGCATTTTAAAATGAAAATGTATTCATGTGGAGGTAACTTAGCCTTAGATGCTATCGCTCGTTGGAAGATTGATTCCAAGTGTTGGGGCCTACATCGATCAGCCTGTCTGGTTTCTCAGTGTCCAAAATGACTGCCAGTGGGTAAGCTTGCATCTAGACCATTATGAATCGCCATGCAAATTCGAAGAGTGCTGAAAACTGCAACTCATTGGGGCTGGACACCAGGCAGCAATATTTCAACAATAAAGCATAGCTGCGTAAGAAGAGTGTGGGGGTGCTGGACTGGCCTGCCAGTCGTCCAAACTTGTCCCCAGGAGAGAACATGCTGCATTTTGAAATGCAAAATACGGCAATAAAGACCCCATACTGTTGCACAGCTTCACACCTGTTTGCGGTAAGAATGAGACAAAATTACACCTGAGAAACTCGCATGGTGCCTTTATTCCCTGTACATTTATGAAGTGTAGTGAAATTGACTGGCAACATTACAAAGTGGGAAATGCTTTACTGTCCGAATGTTTTTGAAATATATTGCTAGAATCAAAAATGAATTTTTATTTTGAAAAATTTAAATTCATGAGGTGAAACAATTTAATTCTTTTTCAATGAAATACTGGTCAAAGAATCGACAAATCACTGCTTTAAGTTTTAATTTAACATACAATCTCAGCCTTTTCTGATTTAAAAGTCGTACTAATCCCATCATGAATTTCTTTAAATTGCTAGCTCCGCTAGTTGATTCTGTTCCTCCAGGGTGAAGACAAATTTGCAAATGTTGGTAGTTGAGCAAGGGAGGACCTTTACTTACTGAACCTAGAATATTTGCACAGCAGCGAATAGTGTGGAGACATCAGTAAAATCTTCTGGAAACAAAGAGCAAATTCGCCTACACGTGGAAGTACATCCAAGACCAGTCTGGTAGATTTGACCCCAGCATGAGCAGCCTATTTACAGACGAAACATAAAAATGCCCACTACAGTTTTAATGACACCAAGGGATTAAGTCTTAACAGAAACCATAGGCTTTATTATTCTTTCCATTCCCAAACTTGCTTTTTAAAATGTCTGGCAGCAATTCCTAAAGTTAACAAAATGCCACATAATATTTCAATGCATTTACAGTTGGTATACATGTAGATACACTTTATAAAATGTCTCCATATTCCCTACCTCAGAGTTTTACATATGTGCAAAATGCAAATAAAGTATTTGTCGTTTTGGGGATATTTATATTGTGATGTATACATTATGCAAATGCGTGGTAAATGGGTTACTAAAGTGGCTTATTTTCTGGAAGAAAAATAGGCCAGTATGCCACTAACCCCTTGAAGCACGAAGGCCAGTTTCGCCAACACAGATTGCGCTGCGCTAAATTGAATCTGTATGGAGTCTCCGCAATAAAAACAATTTTAGTCCAGGATTAAGCTTAATCTGCGTCTGTGCAATGAGCCCAAAATGAGTTATAGAAGCTACTATCCAACGTATGTGTTCCCCTGAAATTGGTCTTCTTCACCTTTGGGAACAATAGGAAATGTCTCCTTGTTCTTCCTCTCAGCAGCAGGGGATTTGGGGCTTTTCTGTTCCAAGCAGAGGAACAAAAAAGAGGAAACCATAAAATTGATCAGGATCCGGCTGATGAAGGCTCTTTTCGGAATAAAGCACGATGTCAACGTCAAGCATCAGCCTGACGTTGGCATTCTGACCAAGACTGCTGTAGCTGCGCCACCACCGTTTCCACGACGACTGAGTCAGCACCCCGCTCTCCCTCCTCATCGCTTTCACTGCTATCTGTTTCCTCATCGTCGTAATCGGACAGTTCGGGGTCTCGTTCTTGGCCAGAAACAGAGCCAAAGGAGCGGGTGCTGGTAAAGGTTAGGGGGCGCAACAGCGGGGTGCTCTCTGTCGCCCCCTCCTGGCTGCTCTCCGCCTCATCACTATCTGAATCGGAGCTGGAGTCGCCCTGAGATGGCACAACCTTCTGCTTGCACACTGGGCATGTCTTCTTCGTCTTGGTCAGCCAGGGGTCCACGCACTTACAGTGGTAGGCTTAGAGAGGACAAAGGAGGGAAAATTTAAGAGAGCATCATAAGAAACTTTGTCCGTTCACATGCAGTCTAAAGCAGAGACCTGAATCACCAGTCCTGGAGGGCTGCACCATTTGCAGGTTTAACTCCAGTCCTGGAGGGCTGCAGTGTCTGAAGGTATAACTCCATTCCTGGAGGGCCGCAGTGTCTGCAGGTATAACTCCAGTCCTGGAGGGTCGCAGTGTCTGCAGGTATAACTCCAGTCCTGGAGGGATGTAGTGTCTGCAGGTATAACTCTAGTCCTGGAGAGCCGCAGTGTCTGCAGGTTTAACTCCAGTTCTGGTTCAACACTATGTCTCCAGCCCTAGAGGGCCGTGGAACCCTGCAGACACTGTAACCCTGCACAAATGGCGTTTCAAATAGTGGGCGAGAGAAGGTGAAATGTTTGCCTAGTTTTACACACCATGTGAGCATGGTAGCACCCGTAGCTTGTCTCCTTCCTCATACTCGTCCAGGCAAATTGCACACACATCGTAGACATCGGCTGCTGCACAGGCGAGACAACAGAGGCAAGGCTAATGCATTGTTTGGTGACAAAGTGGACAACATTACACATGAAAACCTCTCTGACAGCATATTTTACTCTGGCAACCAAAATCTCAAGCTTATCGATCTTCCTAGCTAGCCGTCTCACCAAAACGTCATACGAAAAAAAAAAAAAAAAAAAACAACTTTAGTGCCACAAAAGCCTTTGTCGTTTTCTTTTCAAGCAGCCAATCAAAGCAGCTTAACAATTCTGACAAGAGTCTCCAAATTTGCATAACACTTGTCCAGTGAAAGATGGTGCAACACTTTCACACCCCCATTTACACCTCAGATCATTCATTATCTCCACACCAAAGTGCAAAGCTCCAGTCCTGATGGGCTTGGGTTGTTCAGTCCTGGTTATTATTTCATCCTGTTGTCGCTATGCAAAAACTGGGCTTAATCACTCAGCCAACCCGCCATGAAAATGGTCTCAACACAAACTGAAAAAAACAACCATGTCCTAGTACTGTATCAAATTAGCGGTTAGTTCAAATATGCATTAAGCCTTACATAATGGCAGAGGTCGGTATTCTTGGGTTCACAATATACAAGTCAGGCCATGTTTACTCAGCTTAACTTCACTCATGAGTTTTACCAACTGGCTGAAGGTTTGTTTTAATTAGCAAACCCAGGTGGTTTTAACAAAATACTGGGAAGGAGTTTTACTTTCTGAACCTTGATTGTCCACCTTTGCCGACTAGTTGTTGCTTACGCTGAAGAATCAAGGTTGAAGTGAAAAGCTGGAATGGATCAGTCTCCCCAATTAATTCTTTGGGGCCAGGCTCCAGGTTATGGACTTGAACAGACTCAATCACATCAAATCAAACTTCAGTCACTCAGCTGGGCAAATTTACTCGGACACTCTGAGTCATTAATTTGTTGTGTGCATTACTGTAATTCAATTACAAAAGAACACTAGGAGAAAAGAAAACACCAAACCCCACCACAAGTGTACTGACCATCTCGCCTGACTGTCAGGCTACACCGCTAATCAAATTACCAGCCCCACGAGCATCCCCATCACTCAGAGGAGTCGGCAGTGACTCGAAGGCAGCCGGCGCGCGTTTGCGCGGAGTAAGCGCTAACTGGGACATGGAAGTATTTCCTGTCTGTACGGCGGGAAGAGATGCCCACTGGGAGCGAGTCATACTTCCCGTCTCAGCTTTCGGAATTCCGGGAGGCCTCCCAACCGGCTCATGAGCAGAGTTCAGCCCTGTACAGAACACTGCCGGATTGGACAGTGCCCTTCCTCAAGAAATTCCACGGCAGTCTTCCCTCCCCCTGTTCTTTAGTTTGGAAACGCCCCGCCCCCCCATCCTTCGATGTCGGCCAGTGTTTACGCAAGTTATAAATGAGCATTTTTTTCCCTTTCCTGGCTGTTAGAATGCCAGTCCTCAATGACCGTATAAGGACAAAGCACAACCTCCCTACCACACACTGCCTCACTTCCTGCCCGCAAGCTTGACCCTGCTCTACTCTGCTCCGACGGAACAGTTAACGACAGCATCTTTCTAGCTGACAGCCAAAAAATGTAGCATTCCATCTTACAGTCATTTTGGGTGCATTCTGAGCTGTCAGGAGCGAGAACATTCCGGCAAATAGTTAAAATTAGGGGCTCAATATCTGAATATCACTGTCACAATAATGAAAGACCGCTCTTTCAGAGAAAACAAAGTGTTTCTTTTTTAACGAAGCGGGGAAGTGTTCTGGAACATTCCTGTGGATCAACACCTTTTTTGCTTTTTTTGTCCAATGTCATTTCTGGGCCTGAAAGGTACAGCCCTATCATGTTACCTAAAAAACCAATAAACACCATCAACATACTGAAAACCAATGTAACTGTTAGAACTGAGTTGCACAAATGGGGTATATTGCCTGATCACAAACTTTAAAATGTAACTGAAGTCATACAGTAATTGCCCAGAACGAAAACACATTGGCAGTGTTTTTTCAGGCTTTGTGGAATGTTCTGGAGATCTCACGTCATGCTGCCGCAGTTGGTTTCTCCGGTTGGGACTGCAGCGTAAGGAGCCGACAGGCGCGCAGAGGAAGGCGACGCTTAGCTGGTCTCCTCCAACTTCCTGCCACACAAGTAATCTCATAACACTCCTCCTGGCCAATCACATGCAGATATGAAGAGTTCACACGTCCATACAGCTTCCCTTCATCATTCTGCTGGACTGAGTTGGCAGCATATTTAGGGGTTCAAGCCCGCAGGGCAGAAACCCTATTGTTTTTGTGCTGGTTTATTATTATTATTTCTTTTCTTCTTCAGAAATGTTTTCGCAAATTCCCGTGAGATGGTAAATGGTAGAGACCTGAAATTATGCACATTGGTTGGAAGTTGTGTGTAAATGCTGCCCAAGGCATTTTTAACTCAATCGGCCAGATGGGGGCGCTATAATTCAAGAAAAACAGTTTTTCACTTTAAAGGTCATAACTCCTACGCCGTAAGTCTGATTTACACGAAACTTGTTACAGACATTCCTTGGTCCAAACTCTACAACTTTCCCGAAGGACCTCTTAGGTCTTACATATTAGATTTTCCAGAATTTTGAATTTTTTGAAAAACACATTTTTGAGATCTCCTCCTAGGCCGTAGATCCGATTCCTTCAAAATTTGCTGTGGATCATCATTGGACCAAGCTTATCAAAGCTTGAATAAGGCTTGTTGAAATCTCATTTTGTTTCCAAGATATTGACCAATGAACTTCAGCAGGGGCGTGGCTTAGCACATAAATGTCAACAACCATTGGGCCAATCATCATGGAACTCGCAGGATATGTCCATATAAGTACCAGGAACATACCTTCACAGTTTCATGCAAATCGGCCCATAGGGGCGCTATAAATGCAAAAAATGGGCATGGCATGACACAAATCAGACTATAAATCAGCAATTGTTTGTCCAATAGCCATAAAACTCACAGGATATATTCATATAAGTACCTGAAACATACCCTGAAAATTTCTTTCAAATTGACTAATAGGGGGCGCTGTAAATGCGAAACAAAGTAGCATGGTATAACAGAAATCAGACTATAAATCAGCAATTGTTTGTCCTATAGCCATAAAACTCACAGGATATATTCATATAAGTACTTGAAACATACCCTGAAATTTTCATTCAAATTGACCAATAGGGGGCGCTATAAATGGAGAACAAAGCAACTTGGTATAACACTATAAATCAAAAATAGTTTGCCCAATCATTACAAAACTCACAGGATATGACCACATAAGAACCTGAAACATAGCCTGAAAGTGTCAATCAAATCGACCAGTAGGGGGCACCACAAATGCACAAAATAGCCTAACATAACACAAATCAGACTATACATCATAAGTTGTTGGTCCAATCATTACACTGCCAAAATTGGTCCACATAAATACCTGCAACATACTCTTAAAGTGGTTTTTGTCCCCCGCCGCCGCGGTAGCGAGCGGAGCGGGACATAGTATTCAGCTCCGCCTGGCTGTCCGTCATGTCCCGTTTGTTCTGAACGCGATATCTAAAGAACGATTTGACCGATTCCATTCATCTTTGGTGTTAAGGTATATTGGTGAGATACACCAACCCCAGTAGATTTCCATGACCTTGGCATTATTCTCAAGGTCATTACGACCATTTGACCACCTACAAATTCCTTGTCAACATGATATCTCAAGAATGGTACGACCGATTCCATTCATCTTTGGTGTCAAGGTGTATTAGGGGAGTGCTCACAGCCCACTCGATTTACGTGACCTTGCCATTATTCTCAAGGTCAATATGACCATTTGACCACTTACAAATACCTTGTCAACATGATATCTCAAGAACGGTTTGACCGATTCCATTCATCTTTGGTGTCAAGGTGTATTAGGGGCGGGGGACATAGTATTCAGCTCCATCCATCCGTCCATCCCGTCCCATTTGTTGTGAACGCGATATCTCAAGAACAGTTTGACCGATTCCATTCATCTTTGGTCTCAAGGTGTATTAGGGGCGGGGGACATAGTATTCAGCTCGGTCCGTCCATCCGTCCGTCCATCATGTCCCGTATATTGTGATCGTGATATCTCAAGAACGCTTTGACTGATTCCATTCATCTTTGGTGTCAAGGTGTATTAGGGGGGTGCTCACAGCCTACTCAATTTACGTGACCTTGGCATTATTCTCAAGGTCATTACAACCATTTTACCACTTACAAATACCTTGTCAACATGATATCTCAAGAACGGTTTGACCGATTCCATTCATCTTTGGTGTCAAGGTGTATTAGGGCCGGGGGACATAGTATTCAGCTCTGTCAGTCCATCCGTATGGCCATCCGTCCATCACGTCCCGTTTGTTGTGAACGTGAAATCTCAAGAACGCTTTGACCGATTTTATTCTTCTTTGGCTTCAGTGTGTATTTGTGTGATACGCCGACCCCAGTCGATTTCCGTCACCTGGCGGGGGACATCGCCACGTTTAGTGGCAACACTTGTTAATTAAGCTGCTAAAGCTTTCAACTACTAATGGTCTTTCTTGGCTTGAACCCCGGAATTGCTGCTTGCGGCTATATTTCTTTTTTGTTTTTCCCCCCCCCCAAACTCCATCTGCTTCAGTTAAAAATGTCCTTGCAATTCAGAACGGCCTGAGAAAAACAGCACTTTCGCTTCAGCATCCACACAGTGTCAGAAAAATAAACAAGGGAAAGATGGGGTGAGCGATGCCATAAGCAAGTGCAAAAATGAATTTCTGCTAAGCCCTAATCAATCATAGCTAAGTGCAGGAGGATTCTGAGGAGCTGGTTTTTACGGACAGGAAGCCCCGGGCAGTTTCCTTGGAAAGCACAAGCCACTAAAATAATGACTCGCGAGACTAACTTGACCGTGTCAAGCCGTACAGACATGCAGGCAAACAATTTGTTCATTAGTAGTTTTTCTCTTTACTGGCACAGTAGATCTTGAAAACTGTTGTGAGTTCAAGTGAGTCTTGGCCAGCCTGCTCACTGATGCAAGACTGAACTCTAACACCAACCCCACCATCTGATGTCATTTCTTTTTTCAGTGGGACCACAGGAAGTTCTCACCTTAATTAATTAGTGCCCAACAAGCAGGAAATCCAGTAGAAGTCAGTGCACATCCTCCCAAAAAAACAAAGATTTCAGTGGAAGTGTAGCTTTCCAGCTAAAATGAACAAAGGAATCAGGCAGGCTTCAGCCGCCTGTATATCACATGGTCTGTCCCACAGTGATACACTCACCGCTGACAAACATCAGAGGAAATCATCAGGAGTCTCACGGCTAAAGCAGCACAGTGTGGCATGACTACAACACGCCAGAGCTACCTTGTGTCACTCGTTCTGACATTGAGTGTGTATGCATCTTTGTGAGTGTGTGTGTGTGTGTGTGTGTGTGTGTGTGTATGCATTTATGCATGATTTGTGAGTGTGTTTTTGCACGTTTGTTTTTGTGAATGTGTATGCATTACTGTTTGTGTTATTTGTGCTTGAGTGTGCGAGGGGGGGGGGTCCTCAAAAATACTGAATGTGTCGAATGCAGATCACATCTACGCAACCTGGTTGTACCAGGGAATTACAGAAGTTGCACGACATTCATTTGGCAGACGATTTTATCCGAAGGCAACATGCAATATGTGCACAGAGAAGTTCACCAGAACAACAACAGAACAGGGCAGATCAGGCACGACTACTGTAATGAATCAATTAATGCAGTAAACAACTTAGGGTAGACTAAAAACCAGGTGTGAGCTCATCCAAATAGACCGATGAGTAACTACAATTAACGACCGAGCAAACAAATGAAGGAGTGATTACAATGAGCAGCCACTGGAAAACAACTGAAGAAATTAATTATATCCAGAGTCCAAGGACGGCATTAAAAGAGATAGAGAAGGCTCTCTCATAGGTCAGGATGGACCAAGTAATGTAAAGGTTATCCTCTCTCATCAGGTGATAAGACCCCACATATAGCCATGAGCCACACCTGTCCCACCTCCTGTCGCCCCCTCTCCTAGGGTCAAAGCGGACCAGGGCAGACAATGAGCTCACACAATTCATGCTAAAATAGTACAGCCATTTTTGTGTTCCCTCCAAATGATTCCTGATTTTAGCAAAATGGCTGAACCTGATCACAAAAATGCTGATCACGATAACGGCTGGAAACTGTAAGCATTCTAATGCGCCTCTTTGACTGAATTCTCTGATGCTGATGTCAGAATGACGGCTGGAAACTGAAAGCATTATAAAATTCTCTTTTTAACTGAACATTCTAATGCTAATATCGCAATGCCTGCTGGCAGCAAAGCATTTTAATCTTTGACTGAGCATTCTAATGCTGATGTAAAAAATCACGGCTGGAAATGAAGCCTTATAACATTCTTTTTTTAACAGCATTCTATTGCTGATGTCAAAATTACTTCTGTAAATGAAAAATTACAACTTTTTTTTTAACTGAGCATTCTAATGCTGATGTCACAATCCCTCTTGGGAATTAAGTTTTATATCATTCTTTTTTGACTAAGCATTCTATTGATGATGTCACAATCACTGTTGGAAATGAACTGGAATAAAGCTGTATCACTCCAAGCTCAAACTGATAATTTTGGAAAAAGAAAAAAAATAACATCCTGACATATTCCCTCTTTTCAAAGGGTTAAGCGGATCACCTGGCCTCAGACACCTCCCCCAGTGGCGCCTCGCCCAGCTGAGAGGATAAGGGGTGCGCTAACGGTGTTAATCATTCGCCGAGCTGCACGGAAGGGAAGGAATAACCACATAGCAGCTGCACTGCTGTACCATATGTTATCAACTCCACCCTCGATCCACACCTTCAATACACAACAGTACAGGGAGGCCACCCCTTATCCAGAGCCTATGCACTCTTATACCTATGACCCGGCTAACATAAAAAAAACATTCTCATAACATAAATGCCATGCTGTATTATTGACAAAACAATTCTGGTAACGTTTTATACCAGAAAATTCTGCATTTGCAAAATGTTAAAAGCTATACGATTTAATCATAGAAGATGAAAGTCCCCGTTGACTTAAGTGCATGCACCATCTGAATTGTGAGTCAGGCCCTGCTGTGCGAACTCATAAGATTGATGAGTTTAGAGGTGGTTACCCAGGGAGACTGCACAAATGTGTCTACAGCAATAACGTTTAGGGTTCAAATCCAGCTCGGGGCCATCCTGTGTGGAGTTAGCATGTTCTTCCCGTGTTCGTTTGGGTTGCCTCCGGGAACTCCTGTTTCCTCCCATGGTGAAAAGACATGCATGTCAGGCTCATTGGAGAACAGCATTCTGCTGGTCGCCCTAAGTCACCTGTGCATTTCACTCCTGTCGCCACGGGAACTTGAATGCTCAGTAGGAAGCAGTGCTAGGGGAACGCACTCTCGGTAACGCAATTGCGGTTTCTGAGCTGCGTCTCCGCACTGACGGAGAGAGAATATGTCAACGGTCACAAATTCCACGCCTAAAGCTGAGAGTGAAAGTTACAGTGGCTCTCCAAGTTCAGCCCAACTATGAGAGCTGCTGGTTTTCATCAGTCAATAAAACAGCAGCAAAGACAAACCCATCTCGCAACAATAATGCTGCAAGTACGACGATGATAGATCATTCCAGAAACAGTGAGAACACTTGTGTAAGCAGGGCGGGACAGGGGAAAGTTGAGGACTAGTTCCATGTCTTTATGGAGTGTCAATCCATATTAGCCAGATATAAGCACACATCACTACACCATATAATTACATAATTAGTGTGTTCTGACCACGTGATACAGAGGTTAATCCCACCCCCTCTGTCTCTCCTCCCTGAAAGTCAATGTAGAGGGAAACTCAAGTACATTTTTTCCCCTGCCAAGAATAACCCGGGGTTTCCCCAAAAATGAGCCACCAATGATCAAGCCATTAGCGCTGCTCGGACACTGAATTATACAGGCCACTCTCACATTCAAAAATAGCCATGCCTCAAACCATTAATCACAAGGGGACACACACACACACACACACACACACACGCACGCTCCCTCCCTCACACACACACACACACACACACACACACTGACTCAGCAGAAAACGTTTCTGAACTCTTTGATCTTGGACGGCTGAGAGCTCTGTGGGGAGAAAGGCTGTCTAGCGAATCTGGAGTGACATAATCGTTTACACCAAAGGAGTTGCAGGCCCAACATCAGTCTGTCCACTGGAATAGAGCAGTGCAAAAATGTCACACAGCAGCCCAGACATTCTAGAATGCTTTCTCCGGGTTGGCCAGTGATCGAGAGCTCCACTGCTTTCAGTAACAAGTCATGATTATGAATTTATCATTGGCATGCTCAGTTCAGAACGTTTAAATCGTACATCCATGACCTCCATACAAGTTTCCGACCACCCCCCACCCTAGCCTCCGTTACAGATGTCTAATGTGGTGCCCATCCCTCCCACAACAACGTCTGTGCACTCGAGCCCAGTTTTGTGTTCAATTAATCAGGGAGAAGCTCTGAAATTTCTGAAGCTATACAAACTGTTGAGGGAGGGAAGCAAACCGCATAAGACATCTTCATTGGCGGCTAACTAACACCAACATGTTGAAAACGTTCTAAAGGTGGAATTTCTCTTGGTTTCTTCGGTGTTGAAGTTTTCCCAAACACAAGTTCTTTAGCTGTAGAGCAGCGCACTTTGGTCAGCGCTTCGGTGGTAAGACGTTTGACGCAGTGCCGGTCGCTAATGTGGTAAAGTCGCTTGATTTCTTTAATGGTCTCATCCAGTTGGCTTTTCATTCTTGAGAACTCTTCTAATAAACCATAGCATCCCGTATGGCACACAAACAGCTTGCTTGAGGAATATACAGCAGTATTTATGGAAAGAACACAACTTATAATTGAAGGAACATCGAGTTGGCTTTTTCTGTATACTCGTATTTTCCCTTTCTTCAATCTGATTCTTATAGCAAATGTCATTATCAACGAGGTTTTTGAGGAGTTTCTGTAACCACCATTTTTGTTTGTTAATATTTGACAGGGGAAACCCAAAAGGACTATCACACAACAAGCCTTCTGATCAGCTTATTTCATACAATGCCATTACGTCCCGGAACAAAAAACTCTGCTCGAGTGCGCAGACATTGTTGTGGGAGGGAAGTGGACCATATAACACGTCTGCAAAGGAGGCTAGCCCCACACCCTAATTCCTCCAATCAATCAAGTGATGGACTTCTTTACACGCTCAATTAAATAAAATGGTCAGTGATTCCCACATTAGCCTAAGACGCACCCATAAAGATACTAACAGCCACACAGGGGAGACACAAAAATAGACTGTACATGTAAGAGATGAAAAAGCACAGGTTATTTTCAATATCAACTCATGTTAACCCCACCAGCGGCAAAAGGTTTAAACACTTTGAAAGGCTAAAAGAGAGACTGTCCCATTCTTGGAAGAATGCCTTTCAAGCTCCATAATGCCCCAATAATTCATCAGGGGAGCCCAACTCCATTCCAAGAGGACCTAAGCAAATCCAGGTTTCTCATTCAGTCAGTTGGCTGAGCAAGAAGCGGATATAAACACCTACAAATCACAGCGGCAAGTCTCCACTCTGACCAGATTTTCATTCTCAATTCAAAGTGCTCACCACAGAATCAACAGGTAAAAAATATTGTGTCACTATCAAAATACTTAAAAACTGTAACTTATTTCACTATGTGACATTTTCATGAGAGATAAACATGGTCGGCAAACTTTGCAGTGAATATGTTACCGCTAACAAAGCGACGAATGCCAATGAAATGGTTTGAGGACTGAAGTCGTTAAAATGGTTGAACCCATCCAAAAAATCCCTTGGACAAGGCCGCTTCCCTTACCTTTCTTGAATTTATGAATGGGCAACTTTTTGAGCTGATCCTTGCGAAGGCGACTTCGCCGGGCCTTGTGCCTGTCCTGCACGAATTTGGTGATCTGAGGGAATGATACTGACAGTCAGCTCTTCGTGTTAGTGTTAGTGGTAGCGCTCTCAAACACTGGCCATCAGTGGTAGTGTTCCAACTCATGAGCTGTTATACTGGCAGCTTTCAATTAGGCCCCTCACTGCAAAAGGGCTCTGTTTCACAGAGCAGGTTTACTGAGTTAGCTGGGCCCAATATCACAAAGCAGCATTACGGAGGTGGCTGGGCCCGTTCCACAGAGCAGGATTACTGAATTAGCAGGTCCCTGTTTCACAAAGTAAGATTACTGAATTAGCTGGGCCCAGTTTCACTGAGCAGGTTTACTATTAAGTTATCAGGATAACTGCACCAAGTAAAACCATCCAAATCTGGAACATGGACTGAAGTAAACAGTGGTAAAATATCTCTATTTACCATAATATTTAGTGGAAGAGACAGACTAAACTTTACTCTTGAAGTGCTGCAGCAAATATGCTTACATTTATAAAAATAAATCATTTCAGCCATCATTTGAGTGACACTGGGTCTGATTAAACCATAAATCTATTTTTTAAACCTAAAACAAGCTTCTGAAGGTCACTTAACACAATCGAGAAGCAGGCAGCAAAGATCTGCTCACCATGAAAACGACGATGAGGATGATGCAGATGGCCACGATGATGATGAAGGGGATGAGGTAATACTCCAGGGGCAGAGTGAAGTCTGGTGTGAGGATCACATGACCTCTAAAAAAAAAAAAAAAAAAAAAAACTGATTTAAGCAGGATTTAATGTAATCTGTGAGACATTGGTATTCAGCACTGAAGAGCTCCTCCCCCTCACACAGGAACACTCCAGTTCCCTGCTCATGCTCCTGTCTGTGGGAGGCTGGCTCTGCTCACTGAAGTGTGATAAGGAAACAGGAAGTACTTGATAGGCATCGCCCAGTACACAACGAGTGTGTGTATGCATCTGGGTGAGGGTGTGTGTGAGAGTGTGCATGTATGCAAGAGAAGACAAAGAGTGTGAGCGTACAACTGGGTGTGTCCGTATGCATACATATATAAATGACAGATGTGTGTGCAGGGCGAGCACACACACCCACACACACAGCATTCCATATGAAGAAAAGAGGGGGAGGCATGAAAAATTAATTATCACCATTTTTAATTACTCTTCCAAGTATGGCCCCAGGCCTCAAACAGCCGAGTGCCTCATCAATCAGCAATGAACTACATAAGCAGGGCTTTGTCCTGCACAGGAAATGACATCACATGTCTTCCTCTACACTCACCCTTCCTCATACGAGTATTCATCCTTCAGGGCCTTCCCGGTCTGCTCCCCCACGAAGACAGAGGGAATAACTATTTGCTTCATGATATCCACTGCAGAGAGAGAGCCAGAATGGAGGGGAAAACACAGCTACTCATTATCATGATGAATGACACCGTGATTCTGGCTTATGTTAGGTTCCCACTATCATGATTCGCGGCACAATTGAAATCGCGGTCTTAATCGTGGAGTAATCGTGGTGATCCCATCAGATCTTATCAGATCTTGAGGTCAGTCATGGCAATCTTGTTGATCGTAGAAAGGTTTTGGACGGTTCAAAAATTTCCTACGATGAACACAATTAATTGTCAATCGTGATCATCACATCACCTCGTATCCAAACCTGAAATTTTAAGCCGCTTTCACACTGGACGCGAAACGAATTTTTCGCACAACAGATTACATTCAAAGTCAATGCAAAGATGTGAATACACGCGTTTCGCATGTATTCGCGTCTTTGCACTGACTTTGAATGTAATCTGTCATGCGAAAAATTCGTTTTGCATCTGGTGTGAAAGCGGCTTCAGAGAAGTTCCACGATCAGCTACGAATGGCCAATCGTGGCGTTCGTAACGGAGCGCACGACAGTGGGAACTAAGCATTAACTCAGAGCTGGGCTCTTGTCTTCCCTTCTCATATATATAATCAGTACTGCAAAAACTGCACAACTTTGCAAGTGTTTTTATTTTGTAATGAAACTACAAATTTTTTTCTTCTCTCACAAAGAAAATACTAGTTTGTTTTAACCCCTTAAAACCTACGGACCTAATCAGTGGTCTGTAAAATCTGCCATATTCAAACCAGTACAACTTCAGGCCTATTTTGAATTCGAAAGGAGATCCCAAGGTTTTTCACAGGCCCAAATACATCCAGTTGAATTACAGGGAAATGTTTATAAAAAAAACGGAAAAAAATGTTTTATTTGACTTAATGCTGCGGCCATGAAAACATGGCGTCCTGGGTCTAAATATGTTTCTCAATACAATTGCAGTGCAGCGTCAGCAAAGCGTTGCAAGTGTTTTTCTGACTTTGAACCTACTTAAGGAAAAACTTAAGAGTTAAAGGGGTTAAACTGTATACTTGCTTGAGAAGGTAATATTGCTTACAAATCCACTGAAAAATCTTCAAAATGTTTCAAACTAGTCTTACCTTGTTGGCCATATTTTTGTCTTATCAAGCAAAAAAGTAATGTAAATAAGACTTTAGGTCAAAATACAAAATAAAATACTTCATAACACCGACTAATCTTTTCATTTTTCCCGTGTGATGCTGTGCATTTTAAAAATAATTGCCATTTTTTATTAAATGAAAAACAGTGAAATGTACACTTCGCATTTAAAAAAAAAAAAAAAAACATGGAAATATTACAACTGGCAATCATTTTTGTATTTGCCCAAACATCACACATTATGTAATTTTACAGTGTTGAAAATCACCTTGGGGGGGGGGGAAACATTTCAGTATATTTTGAGTGCATTTAATGTCTTCAAGGATCTGCGTTGGTGTATGTAATCCACATTAGACACATTCATGATGCTGAGCCAACAAGACGTCAGATAACTCTGGCTGGGAGACAACAGATCCTAGTCTCTCACTGTGAACAGAATCATTTCTCAAACCCACTTCCTGTGTATCAGGGCCGATCTATCATACCCTCATTCTTACAACAAAGATCTTAAATACCCACTTCCTGTCTGTCATAGGTGACCTATCATACCTTCATTCTCTACAGACAGAGATCTCATGTACCCACTTCCTGTTTTGGAGGAAAGACACATTAGCAGTAATGAGAACGCATACTATGATTAATGTGATTAATGTGGACCCATAATAACCATGGAAAAATGGCCAAGCAGATATAAAAGGTGTTCAGAAAATTATCATCCTTGAAACCAGCATATCAAAGATGGATCAGACGAAGCGTTCATTGACTCTCATAACACTGCTTTAGCCCACATATTTACCACTTGAATTAGACTAGCTGTTCATGGCAGTGGATAACTGATACTTCAGAAGAACTATGCGTTATCTGGCCTGGGTAGTGTAGCAGTTCCAGCGACCTTCTGCATGCACTTTCGGTACACCGTACATCGCTTCAGAGAACAGCGTGTCCCAAATAAACGCGAAGTAATGCAGAGGAATTCAGGCAGGGGCGAGAACCAAACACAAAGAACCAGTAGCTTCTGCTAAAAGTTTCCAATCTGCAGATGGAGCCTGTTCTCCAAAGTATGGAGGTTTAGGAGTTTAGCCGCATCGTCAGCGCATGTCTGCGTGTTTACATGTTTGTTGCTTCTGGGAGGGACTCACAGTCATCAGATTCCATGGGGATTAGATCATCGTAGTTCACATTGTGGACAATCACTGCCTTGTATCCAGCCTTCTGAGCATTTAGGACCTGGGGAAACAGAAAGGCTTGTGTATCAGAGCCGCAGTAATCGGCCTCCACAGCAGCCGGGCTGGGCCCTGGTGCTCTACCACGCCGACCAGACATACAACTCCACCATCTTAACAGAGTTCACAGACAGGCACAACACTCTGCCATTTTAACATACAACTTCTGTCCACCTAGAGAACTGCAGCACCACTATTAAAGCATGAAATTTACATTTTTTCAAAGTGGGTGGTTTTCAAAAAAAAGAGGGTGCAAATTACACCACAACATAAAAAAAAAAAAAAAAAAACATTCAAACAGGCGACTGAAAAAGCCCCCACAGTGGCCATGAGTGGCTGTGTTTCTCAACAACCTTTCTGTGTCTGCCCCTGAGACTTCAGACAATATATATAAAAGATATATATAAAAGAAAACACCCAGCTTTTGTGATACTTGGTGGAAAAACCAATCTGCCCCCCGCTTTGTGCGCCAACGGACATTTTCACTTTTTGCCCTTCTTAATATCCAACCCTGACATAACAAAAACACCTGCGCTGATTCTCACAGATAAATGAGCACAGGCTGACTGTAACTATGTTATTTACTGCTAGATAACATTATGCTTTGACACATCTGAGTCTGAGCCCTTGCCAGTAACAGGCTGATGTGAATCTGGCAGTTTGTGCCAGTAAGCTGTTCCTGTTCTGGAAATGGCAAATCACTCAAGAAGCTGAAAGGAGACTTGTGCCTGTGTGTGTGTGTGTGTGTGTATATGAGTGAGTGTGTGTGTGTGTGTGTGTGTGTGTGTGTGTGAGAGTGTGTGTGAGAGAGAGACTTGTCCATGTTCGTGTGTATATGTGTGTGTGTGTGTGTGTGTGTGAGTGAGAGAGAGAGAGAGAGAGAGAGAGAGACTTGTTCCTGTTTGTGTGTATGTATGCATCCATGTGTGTGTGTGTGTGTGTGTGTGTGTGTAAGTAAGTAAGTGTAGAGGTTGATTGGTTTCATTGTTCCCTCTGTACTGCTCCAGGATTTTAGTCTGAAATGCATGCGCACGCACACACACACACACACACACACACACACATATACATGCAGCACACGGGTATATGTTGGCTGAGCAACATGAAGGACAGAGGCGGATCCAGGAATCGCTGAAAGGGGGGGCGCAGTAAGGAGGGGGGCTGGGGGCCCCCCCAGAAAAAAATTGAAAAATTAATGTGCTGAAAACATGTTTTCCTGGTATCTTGGGTGAAAAATCTGGCCTCTCTGTTCAATGATTTTCCTCCCAAGGTTCCAAAAATTAAGCTAAAAAAACTTTCAAAGCGCTGTTATAACGCAGTTTTACATTAACTGACAACTTTTACCTTTACCGAAGACTTTCACTTTACTGTCAAAGTTCGTGACCTTAACCCTTTCACTTTCAAAATCGTCCAAACGCTACAGTGTTGGTATTCATTGGAATGTGCTTGACGAGAGCTTTCCAGTGAATACCAATGTGCTATGGTTCAAGCGATTTTCAAAGGTTTTGATGGTTCAGAAATGTTGACAAAATCACCACTAGCAGTGAATGGGTTTGACCATATTTCCCACAAAACATTGATATTATTAGTTTTTGAGTTTATATAACACCAAATAGCCTCCAACAAAATAATTGTAGTGTATATCTAACATGCAAACCCAGTGGCTATATGAATCTGTGATTTTATCAGATGTTAACAGATCACCAAATCCCCCCTCCCCCCAAGTCCCTAAACCAGGTTTAGTAAAAGATACCACCCTCAACAGCTTGTAAAAAGTTATTACAGTGCTGTGATTGCCTTTTTTCAAAATGGTTCTATAAGATGAGGCTTTAATGCTTCGAAAACACTCCCAAGTGTTGTGAGAGCAGGAAGTGTTGTCATACACATAATCCGAGTCACCATTAAGTTGAATTTCTGCACGTGAGTGAATTTACTAATCTGGAGGCAGTGGTTGGGTGGGTAATGTCCAAAACAAACTATTTTATTAATATTAAAGATCCTATTTATCCTAAAGATGTCCTGATATAAATTTAATACAATGATGCTGTCCTATATTTAAACATAACATTGTCAACATATAAACTTTTTTTGCGGAAATATTATTATTATTATTATTATTATTATTATATTTACATGAATGAATGTGAAAAAGAAATGTGACTTTAGGGCCATTTAGAATTTTTTCAATAAGACCATTGAACTATTTGGATTGACTCATACATAACCTGGTGAGCGTAGTTGGGCTGAACGGCCTGTTCTCGCCATTCATGTTATGTTATGTTAACCTTTTTAAACTAATGTCACATATCTTACTTACAGACTCTAAAGGGCATAGAATAGCTCACTAGCTTTAGAACCGCAAGCTCAGAACTGGTTACAAGTTTAATAACGGGTGATTCTGAACGTCAAGACGGGGTTTTGGAATGGAAAATTTGGAAAGTCTTCCGGTATTCCAGGACAAATTTTATTTGGCACCGTAAAACAACGAATCAATATACATCAAATAGTAGGCTATGAACAACTGGTCCATCAGTGGGGGCCTTTCGTAAGCTCAAGCAAATTTTAACCGAACGCATACTTGTGATAGCCTATTAATTTAACGTCAGTCTTACCACTTCCATGTCCTCCTGCAAATGCAAACTGCTTGCTACGAGGATCATCAAGGCCAAACAGCTGGTAATTTTTTTTTGGCATTTGAGAGGCTGAGCCTCAAATGTCGGTTTACTTTATTCTCTTTTTTTTTGGTTTACTTTATTCTCGAAGCTTTCCCGCCTTTCCGTTGCTTTCTGACATTTTCGTCTGTAGTCGTTGAAACATGTTTTACCGCAACAGGGGACAAGCAAGGCCATTGGTCGAACAAATTTCCCAGCAAGCCTGCCTTCTCAAACTTTAGGATGAAAACAACAAAATTAAATAAATTGTACATAGCGTAAGTCCATGTATCGTTTTTTATTTGCAAGAAAAGAGTTTCTCAGTCATTCCTATCGCATAAAGCAAATATATACAATTGGATCCAAATAAATTTGCCATGATACAAGACAACCGGAGTAGTGAAGTTGAACTATTAAAAGTGGTCCATAAAACGTGAGGACTGGTGTATGACTCGTGGTCATAAACTAGGACATTATCAGAGTTGATGACTATTGCAAGAATGTGCATGTACATTTTGAATCTGGGCTTAATTAAGGAATTCTACGTGCTTGGTTTTTTCGCTTCTCTGCGAAAAAAGGGGGGTGGGGCCTGTGCGCCCCTGTGTGCCCCCCCTTGGATCCGCCACTGAAGGACATTCTAGTGGTGGTGATCATAGTGAATTCAAAGTACAGAGAGCAGTTTCCAGTGGTGGTGATCAGAGTGTATGATCTCTAATTGGCCTTCCTGTCCAGCAGCGGAAACACTAGAATCCCACTGAGAGCCCTGCTGTCACACAGCAAGAGTCAACCTGCATGTAAAACACAGACTGTATAAAAACTACAGACTGTGTGCAGAACACGGACTGTATAAAAACTAAAGATTGTGTGCAGAACGCAGACTGTATAAAAACAGCAGACTGTGTAGTTTTTATACAGTCTGTGCTCTGCACAAACTGCGTGCCAAGCACAGACTGTATAAAAACTAGACTTTGCAGAATACAGGCTATAACTAGAGGCACTCGTAGAGTGCAAACCTCCGCCTAGGCAGCACAATCCAAATCTTCATGAGTGGGAGCAAAGTTGAGGTATCGCATGTTATACGATTTCAAGATGGCTGCCATATTGTTTCACTGATCGTGGTGAAAATCAATAGGGTCCGTCCTTGATGTAACAGTAATGCACCCACAAAATTTCAGCCAAATCCGTGCATGACTTTTTGAGTTATGTTGTTCACAAACAGCCAGACAGACAGACAAACAAACAAACAGGGGCGAAAACATAACCTCTGCCCCAACTTCATTGGCAGAGATAAAAATTACAGCCTGAGTACAGAGCACAGACTGTATAAAAACAACAGAATGTGCAGAATACACACTGTATGAAAACTGAAACCTGCATCCAGATCACAGACTAGAAAAACTACAGACCAGGCTACTGTGGGATCTTTGATACACATTCCTTGAAGGCTTGAAGATCAGAATTTTGGCACACAGAAGTGCAGTTTTCAGGCACCACCATAATATGCAATTTGGAGCAGGAGCCCGCGCAGCACAGCTGCTGAGTCAGAGTCGTCTGCCAGGTCAGGTATTCTGCACCGATTCATACACTAAATATTTCTTTCATCTAAACAACACGCTGGCTTACAGTGTAGTGAAGAAGGATTTGCCACTCCCCCGGTTTCCGCTATTTCTGCATATTTATCACATTTCAATATTTCAGAACTTCAAAATAATTTTAATATTAGACACTGATTACTTAAGTAAACACAAAATGCAGCTTTTAAAATTTTAAATTAAAGAAAAAAAGCTATCCAACCCTACCTGGCCCTATGTGGAAAAGTAATTGTCCTCTTAGAACTTATTCAAGCAATAAAACACCTTTAATTTATAATAGCGGTCAATTTCACTGGACATGCCCAGGCATGATTATTGCCATCCCTGTTGAATCTTAAGATCAATTAAAGTGCCTATGAAGTGAAAAATGTTTTAGGTATTTTTTATTAACAAAATGTATGGTTTAAAATGCAGGTTTCCAAAGTTTAAGATGTTTCGGGTTAAAATGAACAATTTCACAAGCCCTCAAGCCCTGTGCCATTTTGTCCTAAAAAATGGTATTCAAATTGCATGGCCAAAATACCATGTGACAACAACCACTGACGTCATTGCGCCACCAGAGGATGGTCGGGAGCACCTTTGCTGCTTCAGGACCGAAACGACTTGCTATTATTCGTGGAACCATGAATTCTGCTCTCTACCAGAAAACCCTGAAGGAGAATGGCCGGCCATCAGTTTGTGATCTAAATCTCAAGCACAGTTCTGTTTATAAAGAAGGGCCATGATCCAAAGCTCGCGAGCAAGTCCACCTCTTAATGTCTCTAAAGAAACAAAATGAAGGCTTTGGAGTGGCCTAGTCAAAGTCCTGATTTGAATCTGATTGAGATGCAGTGGCATGACCTCAAACAGACAGTTCATGCTCAAAAACCCTCAATGTGACAGAAAAAAAACAATTCCGTAGAAATGAACGGGCCAAAATTCCTCCACAGCAATGAAAAAGACTCATAGCCAGTTATCGCAAACATTTGATCGCAATTGTTGGCGCTAAGGATGATACAACCAGTTATATGGTTTGGAGGGGCAATTATTTTGCCACATGGGTATTATTGGTTTTGAATAACTCTTTACCATCAATAAATGAAATCATCATCTAAAAACTGCATTTTGAGTTTAGTCAGGTTACCTTCGCTATACAGTATCTCACAAAAGTGAGTGCACCCCTCATATTTCGACAATTAATTTATTATATCTTTTCAAGGGGCAACGTTACAGGAATGAAACCTGAACATATTCTAGAGTAGTTATTGTACAATATGTGTAGCAGTGTAGATTTACTGCACTATCCAAATAACTGAACAAAGTCACTATTTCCAAAATGGGTGGCAACAAAAGTGAGTACACCTCACCGTCAACATGCCTAATTGTGTCAATATTTAGTGTGACCACCATTGTTGTCCAGCACTGCCTTGATTCTCCTAGGCATGGAATTCACCAGAGCTGCACAGGTTGTTGCTGGGATCCTCCTCCACTCCTCCATGACAACATCACAGAGCTGGTGGATGTTGGACACCTGCTGCTCCTCCACCTTCCTCTTGAGGATGCCCCACAGGTGCTCAATGGGATTCAGGTCTGGAGACATACTTGGCCACTCCATCGCCATCACCTTCACCTTCAGCTTCTTCAGGAAGGCAGTTGACATCTTGGAGGTGCGTTTCGAGTCGTTATCATGTTGGAAAACTGCCGTTTCTGAAGGGAGGGCATCACGTTCTGCTTCAGAATGTCACAGTACATGTTGGAATCCATTATTCCATTAATGAAGCACTCATGCAGCCCCAGACCATGATACTGTCATCACCTTGTTTGACTGTAGGCAGCACATATTTGTCTTGGTACTCCTCACCAGGGCACTGCCACACACGCTGGACACTATCTGAGCCAAACGAGTTTATCTTGGTCTCATCAGACAACAGAACATGGTTCCCGTGGTTCATGTTCTTGGACTGGTTGTCTTCAGCAAACTGTTTTTGGGCTTTCATGTGGGCTAGCTTCAGAAGAGGCTTCCGTCTTGGCCGACGGCCATGTAGACCGACTTGGTGCAGTGCACGGCGTATGGTCTGAGCACTGACAGGCTTTTCTCCCACTGCTGCAACCTCGTCAGCAATGCTGCCAGCACTCCCGCATCTGTTTTCTGAAGCCAACTTGTGCACCTGACGCAAAGCACGAGGACTCAACCTCTTCGGTCGCCCCTGACGAGGCCTTTTCCAAGTAGAACCCATCTTGAAAAACTGCTGAATAACCTTGGCCACTGTGCTGCAGCTCAGTTTCATTGTTTCATAGATCTTCTTGTATCTTAGACCATCTTTGTGGAGAGCAACAATTCTCTTTTTCAGATCCTCAGAGAGTTCTTTCCCATGAGGTGCCATGTTGACCATCCAGTGCACCCAAACCACCACAATTCAAACCTTCAACATGTTACACAACCTCATATGGCCCAGTTGAACAGACAAATGCATGAACATGATGAATAAGATGCGTTTCTTTCCTTGGTTGACCATTACCAATTGGGGTGTGTACTCACTTTTGTTGCCACCCATTTTGGAAACAATGACTGTTTGTTCAGTTATTTGGACAGTGCAGTAAATCTACACTGCTACACATATTGTACAATGACTACTCTAGAATATATTCAAGTTTCATTTCTATAACATTGTCCCTTGAAAAGATATAATAAACTAATTGTCGAAATCTGAGGGGTGCACTCACTTTTGTGAGATACTGTATATTAAAATCAGCTGGATGATCTGAAACATTTAATTGACGTACATATGCAAACATAAAGGAAATAAGGAGAAAGGCTAATACTTTTTCAGAGCACTGTGACATATCATCACATCTCCCAACAAAACAAGGAAACATGTTTCAAGAACAAATCTTTATTGTGGCCACTTCGTACAGAGTTATGGAATGCAGCCAATGAGTCCAACTGAAGATTTATAGCGAGGGCCACCATAAGAATAATTACAAGCGGGATGGTGCATTTTACGGGGAGGGGCAGAACTCCCAGGATTGCAATGGGAATCTGCTCTCACTGCATATTAAACTGCATACTCCATACTAAATCTGCTTCACAATTCCTGTACACTCAGCAAACTGCAAACAGCATACTCAAGCTACCTCACCATGTCCAGTCAACTAACTGCATACTGCATACTCAAATGCCTCACAGACACATGCATTCTTCTGTAATAAGACAAATGCATACATACACGCACGCGCGCACACGCTCACCCACACACACACACGCACACACAGGCATGCAAAACAATTCCTCACTACGATGTCCTCACAGACATTCAAATTCTTCAGTATTAACACACACACACACACACACACACACACACACACACACACACAAACATTGGGCAGCAAGAACAGGTCTCGGGTTGTGCTCATCGAGGTCACATCGCAGCGGGAATAGTGGGCGGAGAATTTGCGCTCTGTGACTAATCTAATGTACAGCAGCTCTCAGAACACACTGCAAGGAGAGATGGCCAATACCGCAACACCACCACACAGAGAGACCACTCAAATGGGGTCAAGGAGAGGGAACTAACATTTCAACAGTATACTATTCCCACCCCATGGTGTAAAAGACAGGAGTCAGAGTTACCCAGAGTTATGTCCTGCTCCTTGTCTCCCCCCTCCCCCTCCCTCAGACAGCTGACTTCACGGCTTAGTTAGACTTCCTGGCTGGTGAACTGTGCCAATGACCTAATCTGGGAGATCCTCCAATCACCTTTCTGTGTCTTCCTTAAAGTACCAGCAAGGACTGTTACATTCAAAACCTGGACTTACCCCTTCTGATACAATCACACAACAAAACCAAACAGGATACCTAAACAAACCAGCATATGGATGTACAAACAAGTGACATATTACAGGAAAAGACCTGAATAAATACCTGGTCAAACGTAACAAATGCTGATGCTTCTCTTCATTTTCCTGGCTTGGTTTGGGTTCACTCGTCCACTTAAAGGCAGAAGGGTAACTGTAAATCAATGCAGCGTTACTCTGTTTGATCTCCTTTACATCCTATGATGAAGCTTTCCTACCATGATAGGAGTGGTGGGCTCTTCCAGGAGAACAATGGCTGAAGCCCCGCAGGGAACAAGGGTTTCAAGAATGGTTTTATTTGTGTGAAAATGATCCTGACCAAATGCCTCAGCCCACACAGTCAACAGATCTCAAGCAAACTGAACTCAGGTGGGAGATTCTGGAACAATGTGTTGAACAGCGCTCTCCATCACCATCATAAAAACATCAAATGAGGAAATTTCTCTTGGAAGAAAAGTACTCCATCCTTGAAGTAAAGTTTTACACTTGTAGACTCTATGCTGAGGTGTTTTGAAGCTGATATTTCAGCTTGTGAGCGCCTAACACCTTAACTAAGACTGTTTCTGTTGATTTTTTCCATGAACTTGTCACCAGAGTCATTAGTGTGCATTTCTGAATTAACAAGAGGCAGTGAATGTTACTCCATTACGGAAGATAGAAAACACATTATGCACGGAAAGGTTAGCCCCAAATTCTCAGTTTTGAAAAAGGCTTGAGAACAGCCACCAGGAACTACTACCTTTAAGTAAAAGTAAAGATAATTAAATACACTTATTACAGTGTGAGGATAATAAAACGTTGACCTGGAAGCACATAGCCTGCCACTTGTCCCTTTAGCGACTAGCGTAGTGAAAAAGCCCACTCCTCCGGCTTGCTCTCTGTACTGTACTGTGCTGAAGGGAAATGCCCCATCTGCTGAAATCAATTATACATTTACTCCTCCTCTCTCTTCTTCTGTCCATCCCTCCCCCTCCATATATAACCCCTTTATTCCCACGTCTTTCTCCTGCGCTTTCAGTTATATGCCCTCTCTAACTCCTACACAAGCCTGTGACCATAACGTTCACATGTCTGCAGTGAGAAAATAATCTCTCACACACACACACACACACACACACACACACACTGCTTCAGGGGGTGAGGTATTCAGTGAGACGAGGACAGGCTATGCAGCTGATCAGATCAGCACCAAACACATTTCTTACATATTTCAGCTCTGGATGAGAACAGGAGCAGATCTACAGAACACCCGCAGTGAAAGTACAGCCGCACGCGGCAGGCCACTGTGAATGTGATAAAGGGGTCAGGGCTGTACTGGGGCTGTTCTCTGCACCTGAAGCAGTACAGACTGACACTCCAGCCCCACTGGGGCCACAGTGAGGTCAGTGCAGCTGCCGGGCCCTTAAGCAAGACCCTTCACCCCACACTGCTCCAGCGAGGATTGGCCCCAACTTAATCGACTCAACTGTAATGCTCTTCAGAAAAAAACATCAGCTAGAATAACTAATGTCTATACTGCCTTACAAAGTGTAAGTGCAGCAACAATACATAAGGTAAAATGTGAGTTATGCAGTACTAGGCCTGAAAGCATATGGAGGTTAGGATTTATTTGGATAGAAATTTTACCATGGCAAGTCACTTAACCATAATCTATCATGGATGTGCTAACTATTCATTTGTCGGGACAGCAGACAAACTCTGAAGCCATTTTTCTGTTTAAATTATTTTGTAGTTACTGCACTTAGCCTTTGCAGAGCAGAATAATGTCATGGCTAACACTCCAATCATTATGACCACTGCAGCATCCCAGACTCTCCTTAAAGATGCCTCTTTGCAAACCCCTCCCCTCCCTCCATCCCAATTTCTCACATTTCTAGTGGTCCCCCAGCCATCAAATGGAGCTTTGCTCACAGGAAAGGGCCAGGGGACCGCTACTCTAGAGCAGAATAGTACTTCCTGCTCCCACTTCAGCTGAAATAACAGCCTCCTCCCTTCCCCTGTGTGGAATGTGTGATGCGTTAATGATTGACAGGAGGGTCCACCTGTCCCCATTCCCCAGGCATCTACCATGCCTGCAAGGATGTTCTAACTCATGAATTCCTCTTTTCCATCATCTCCCCTTCCTCACTTCCTTTCATTCCAGCATTCCTTAAGAGCAAAGGAAGGAAGGAAATGAAGGAGGAAAACAAAGGAAAGGTGATAAATAAGTGCCTTGACTGGAGCCCACAGACTAAGTTACGCGAGCACCAAATGCCTGACAGGAATTCATCTTAAACGAGGCCGGACAGCATGACACATCAGTACCACAGAGCTCCCCGCCCCCCCAACACTGATTACTATTCATCTCACCACAATGACCGACAAGAAAGAATTTATCATGAGGAAGGATCTGGATAAAACTAAACAAAAACTCTTTTATGCACCTTTTTTTCCCATTTTAACCCTTTGTTGCATGGTGGTTATTAAAGTAACCAAACCCATCCACCACCCTTAATAGGCAAAGAGGTAAAGAGTGATGCAACAAAGGGTTAAGAGCAGTAAAAAAGCCCATTGTCTGTTAGAAATGGGGAGCGTGTGGCCTGCTGGTATGCCACCTGGGCGGCGGGATTAGTGGCTGTTTGTCGGAGGACCGCTGATAAGAACATTCCGGGCATTCCGGAGATGGCGGAATGACGGCGATGTAACTGCGGGAAGCTCAGAGGTCCCTCAGACGGGGGAGTGCTGGCTGTAAACCATCAATAACCCTCACCCCCCCCTCCCTGGACTTCGCCTCCCAAATGCCGTGGGGGGGGCTTTTCAGTGATACAATCCAGGAGAAGCTCATCATCTGCAGAAAACAGACTTACAATCCCCCCAATACGCCCCCCAAAACAAGAGAACACTAAAATAAGTCTGATCCATCCTCACAGAGAGGGAAGACTTTAGCTTCAGGTCGAGAGGAACAGGGCCACACAGAAACTAAACTCTTACAATCAACTTCATTCATCACCAGCAGCACTCCTCCCAATGATACCCACAATAACCAGAAAATAAGTCCATTAGTATTTAGTCTTGTATTTTGACGTAAAATCTCATTTCTATTATTTTTTTTCTGAAAACGAAATAAGACAAAAAGATAGTGAGGTGAGGCGATTGCACATTTTACTTGCCAAGCGTATATGGACTTAAAATTAAAGTAATATGTTATTATTATTACTGAAAATTATACAAGATTTGAAAAGAATATGCAAGTCAAACTTTAAGACTAAAATGCTTGTCGAGATTGTTTTACAGTGCTTGTAGCATATATCTCCCCATTTCACTTTAATTGGGCAGGAGACAGAATCATGCCTCTTTGATCAAGTCATATCAGATCGTGTCAATTTGAAGGCACACTCCTCCTAGCCTGCAATATAAAACTGTCTTTCTTTATCCCTGAGAATTTTATAGATCTGGTATGTATGAATTGATAATACTCAAGAAGAATAAACTCTCAGTTTTTTTCCCTACAGTTGCTAAAGTCATGGGACAGACTATTCTGGGGGAACAGCGCCTTCAAATTGACATGATCTGACATATCTTCACAATTCTGCATTTGAGATCTTATTGGGCCGTGGTCACGTGACTGTTTGCACCCAGCCAACCACAAGGATGCTGCTCACCAGCAGACATCAACAGTCAGCAAGCCAACAACAAAGGCCAGTTTGTTCTGAGGTCAGATTTGAAGTAAGCCTGCAGACTATTTTTAGAATAGCATTTATGTTACAGCGGTTTGTGCGTGTGCGTTTGCGTATGTTTGTGCTTGTGTGTGTGTGTGTGTGTGTGTGTGTGCGCGCAAGCGTGCGCATGTGTGTGTGTGTGCGCGCGCAAGCGTGCGCATGTGTGTGTGTGTGTGTGTGTGTGTGTGTGTGTTTGTTTGTTAGTGTCAGGGTGCATGTGTGTGTGTGTGTGTGTAAAGGACATCTTTTATGCTTTCATCCAGAAGCATGTGATGACAAATCTGATTTAAAGCGAACAGCTGGTCTAAATTCTATATACCCCCCACACATACAGACACACACAGTACACATACACACTCACACACAGTCGGAAACAAACATAGACCCTTTTGACCAATGTTTTAAAGTTCTGTCAACAGCAGTGATTCATGAATACAGATTTTGTCCTCCAAATGGTTAATATCCGCTGTTTAAACCACCCGTCACAATTAAGGACAAATGTTGATTGTGGATCCCAGAATGCGTTTCCCTCATCCAGCAGGGTGTTGCTCTGTGCGGAACGGCAGAGAGTTCTGAAGCGACATAGTCTTTGTTCAACATTCACACACTTGGTACATTCCAGTTCATTCCAACTACACCGCACAGTGGGGGGAGGAGGGAGGCCTTGACAGGCCTCAGAGTTCGCTGCTGTAAAGTTTTCAATAATTATTCATAAAGATCACTGACTGTATTAACTCGCAGACTGAGTTAAACTTTGCACTTATTGTTAAATAAGGCCTCCATAGAATATAGATTACAGGAGTCCACAGATTATAAGAGAACACTATGACTCCTACATTGCTAAAAATCATCGACAGCATAACACAGCCTCTTCGCTGATCACAGAAGACTGTAGTAACACACAAACACACACTCACAGCCCCATTCACAGTGCTTTAACTTGGATTATTTTGCATAAACAGTTTAAACTGACATCTCTTTTCACAAAGCTATATTAGGCCTGGTTATTTCCAACCTGAAAGGGACATTGCGCCAACAAATACAGGCACAAAATGAATACAGTGTCATATGGTGCATGCAGTATGGTCCTCCTCAGTTCATTTTGTAATGGCGGCGCTCATTCAGTTTAATCTGTAATGATTGTTATGAATGTGCAGAGCAATCTGTCAGCATTTGGACAGAAACTCAAATTTACTTTTTTGGCTCTGTACTCCAGTACCCTGGATATGAAAACAATGACTGTTAGGTTAAATCAGCGACCGTCAGGTTTAATGTTCAGGACTTTAGATTTGTATCCTGTGAACCATTCCGGCATTTTTATGCAGTTCCACTGTCCCAGTATTTACGAACTGCACCACAGTTTTGGTGCTTCCTCTTGCCCGACCAATCAAAATGACAGGCTGTTTAAAAGGGGAGGCGGCACAGGGAGGGGCCAACACGCTTCCCTGAAGTCATTGGTAGTAAATCACAGGAAACATTAAATCACATTTGAGCCGTACGACAGACCGTAAAAATTTCACCTGTCAGAAAGCTTAAATCACAAGCGAACAAGCAGACAACTCAAAGAACACACACGGAGTTAAAACACGCAGATAAATCTCTACGAAGCAAACTCAAGAGGGATGTCATCTGTGGACGCGAGTGATCACATCTTGCGGCAAGGAGACAAACCACATGCACTTTGACTCCCTTACAAATTAACAGACCCAGAATTTCACATGCACAAGCAACCACACACATAAGGGGTCAAGACCTACACGAGTCTCTCAGTTCCATTATGATTCTCAGACATACAGACAAGGGCAGATCAAATCATTGATAGGTTCTCCTCGCCACCTTAAATTATTTTGCAATTTTGTGACCGATGTACCTACAACCCCGACACCAGTTCTTTGGCTCTTTGGAACTGGTCGTATCCTCTTTGGTTTGGAGGATACTGATAGCTATAGAGACTTACCACAGCTAAGTGTTCTGGTTTAAAGCTAAAACATACTGCTGATCAGCATTCAAATGAATAGGAATGACCTGTGTAAATTTCAGTTTGACTTACAAAGCCCAATTCCAGCGAAGTTGGGACGTTGTGTAAAACGTGAATAAAAACAGAATACATTGATTTGCAAATCCTTTTTAACCTATATTTAATTGTTCACAAAGTGGTGAACCTTGCCCCATCCTTGCCTGTGAACGTCTGAGCCTTTCGGGGATGCTCCTTTTATGCCTAATCATGACACTCACCTGTTTCCAATTAGCCTGCTCACCTGTAGAATGTTCCAAACAGGTGTTTTTTGAGCATTCCCCAACTTTCCCAGTCTTTTGTTGCCCCTGTCCCAGCTTTTTTGGAACGTGTCGCAGGCATCAAATTCAAAATGAGTGAATATTTCCCAAAAAAGAATAAAGTTTATCAGTTTGAACATTAAATATCTTGTCTTCGTAGTGTACTCAATTGAATATAGGTCGAAAAGGATTTGCAAATCATTGTATTCTGTTTTTATTTACGTTTTACACAACGTCCCAACTTCATTGGAATTGGGGTTTGTAAGATACTTCCAATACTACCCCAGTGGGAACCACATGTACCAGCAAATGATGAAAACAAGATACTCTTTTATCCTTGCGGGGGCATTTTCCATTTGGTGGTCCCCGCAAAGCGACCGTGTCCTTACAGGGTTAGGGGTTAAGGTTAAAGTAAGTATTAGGCATGTAGTGTTAACGGTTAAGGTAAGGGTAATAGGTAAGCAAATTAAGTCTATGGGATATCCCCACAAAACATGAAAACACAACTTGACTGTGTGTGTGCGAGTTTGTATGAGTGTATGCACGATGTCGGTTTCAGTCCAGCGATGCCAGAGCCAACTGTGGTCAGCGGCCACACGAGAGCAGTGCATAATTGGCTTTGCGATGCTCAAGGATATGGGAGGGATACAGCCGGTTTGGGTTAACATAGTTTATTGCTCCAGCGCCTCCTGCTGGCCTTCGGAGTGCTTGTCAGTAACATTTTAAGCAAGCATGTTTGGGTTTCCTCCGCCCTTGTTCTGAGCTTGCGTAGTTTGAAGCTATGAGTGAAAAGAAGTGGAAGCTAACAGGCGCATATTTTAGAACCACAAACTGCACCCTATTGAGATGGCAGTATGAGTCATGTCCGAGCATGCTTGTACATACTGTGCTGATTGGGCATACCTAATTTCAGTGGGATTGGAGGTGCCCAATCAAAAAAATGTTAACAAATGAATAAGTGATGCCAAGTACAACATACCCCGGCCGAGGAAGATGAACTATGGGTGTTAGATAACTTGGGACCCCTCTGATATTCGACTCTGCCGCAAACGCGCCTAATGATGTCACATGATAGTGTTCATTGTTGTCTGAAGAGCTATTGAAAAATGCAGGTCTTGAACCCAATTACGAACTGATCAGATCAGATTTAAGGAAGTTATGATGAAAAAACGATTTGTTGTTTTTTGGTGTCCCGGCGTTAAATGGAAAAAGCTGTTAAGCCAGATTTCAGACATTTTAAGAAAAATGGGGAAAACATATCCAAACCCATCAGTTAAGATATGCCTTTTACCATTCCTTAGTTTGGTGTTTTTAGGAAACCAGTGCATTATTTCTACGTCAAATGATGCAGAAGAAGCCAGTAAGTCCAAATTAACATCAAAATCATTTTCCTCAAAAATGGGACTTACTAGCTTTTTCCATTAAACACTAACCTTCCCCCAATCAGGCCATTCTTGAACCATTGCACACCTTTTCTAAAAATTTTGCGTAATTTGAGCAAACAGTTTATGTACAAATATGTAAACAGACAAAGAAACAAACAATGCCACTGTAAACCTTTGGGCAGGGTAAAAAAAAAAAAAAAAAAAAAAAAAAAAAGAGGCAGAGGGGGCAGGAAAGGGTTAACTCTCCAGCGCTTCCTCTCTGTAACACCACTTTCAGCAGCTGGGGCGCCGAGGCTCGAGTTTCCTGTCCAGGCTCCGCCCCCACCGCTGGGGTCAGGGGGTCACTGCATGGCCCCCCACCCCTGTCTGCGGCCCCTCTTTGAGGGGGGGGGGGGGGCACCTCTCTTCTCAGTTCCTCTCAGAAACACCTCTCCACACACACCCCATCACACCCACACAGGCCCAAAGATTTCCAGCCTCGCCATTACAGATGCATTCAGTGCACACGGTTCACACATAAACAAGGGTTAGGCCCTGGTTAGCCACAGTTAACACACCAGTCAGCACAGTTAACCAGTAGAACTGCGATGCTTCTCTTTGCCAATGTTAATTATTTAATCGCTTTTTAAAGGCACCATTGCTTGTTCAAAGGCAGTCAGGGAAATCTCTTCCCGTTTAAAAAAACATTCCAGATCGCTCAGGTCAGACTGGTCACGGAGGTGACGAATGGTGTTCTCCCAGGGGGAAGAGTCGCGTGAGAGGGGGATGAGCTTTTATGCTGAGCGGGAGGGAGGGAGAAAGGGAGAGAGAGAGAGAGAGAGAGAGAGAAAGATTTACCAAGCAACTGAGTGTAAGAGGGTAAGGAGAGAGGGGGGGAAGAGAGAGACAGGAAAAAAAGAGAGGGAGAGAGGAAGCAAAAAGTGTGAGAGGAGGGAGAGATGGAGTGAGAGAAAGAAGAGAAGAGAGTGATAGACACATGTAAGGAAAGAGGAGAAAAAAAAGCAGACTATTTATTTCCCGGGATTTCCAGTCACTTATACAATGGAAAATCCCCTGATAAACAGCTGCTTCCCATTAAACCGTGACAAACACATTATTTTCCTAATCGCCCTTACAGGTCATGCAGAATGTTTAATGCCGTATCCATTTCACATCCTACACCAGAGCACCACAATTGTTCCGCTGCTTCGCCCAGCGTTGCCGTCTCGCCGCAAAGAAACGCGAGCCTCCTAAAACCGAGATGCTTGCTCACGGCTCTCCACCCCCCCACCTCCCACATCACATACCGCAGAAATCGAGGCAAACGGG
Source organism: Gymnothorax javanicus (assembly GCA_029692085.1). Lineage (NCBI taxonomy): Eukaryota > Metazoa > Chordata > Actinopteri > Anguilliformes > Muraenidae > Gymnothorax > Gymnothorax javanicus. The sequence goes on along the minus strand of CM056196.1, from coordinate 21,794,171 downwards.
AATCTGGTTTCACTCTTGTCAAGGAAACACAGTGTGATGTATGACAGCCTTATAAGGTATTTACAGTTACAGTGCCGTGAGTGGCGTCCTCCAATTCGCCTCACCGTATTATGCGCCTCTCGAGTACGAGCAACCGCATCCAGGAGTGTTTTCGCCCCCCGAGTTTCTCTCGGCCCAGCTTCAGTTAAGCTCTTTGAAGTGGGGCTAGGTTTCTTTGCCACATTTTTGCTGTCCCAACAAGCTGAGTCAGAGTTCTAGAACTCGGCTGTGATTGGTGCATCAGCATTAGAATGTTCAACTCCGTACAGAATGTTCATTTAAGGATATTCCACTCAGACCTTCATGATGTCACATCTTAAAGGGGCAAAGGAAAGCAGAGACAACCAGATTGCTTGCATACATCCTTCCTGTTTCTGTCCTCAATCACTCACTTTCTCTCCCTCGTTCATGCTCAATCATGCTATTTCTTCTATCCCATATCTCAATGGAAATCACTCACTCACACACACACACACACACACACACACACACACGCACACACACATACACGCACGCACACACAAAAACTTATATACTGCATACAGAATAAGGCAGTTGGCTTCTTAAGAAAACAAATCCACCCTTGCAAGGCCTCCTCCAGGACTGCAGAGAGGATCAATTTATAACGGGTTGTAAATAAGGCCCACCAGGTCCTTCAGAACCACAGGCAATGCGAGCAGCCCCAGGCTAATTCATCTGACCCAGATGAAATATTCCCAACCCACCGCCCAGTGATTTTTCGCTCCTGCTGACGTCCAAACATGACATGAAAAATAAGGACATTTACAACTTCGTACAACCATGACGTGCTGTTAGTCCGCTGATGACCGCTACATTAATGACCTCACTAATTACAGGCCACCAAAATGATCTCATTAGCTGATCTAAGCACCCCTAAGTTCATATAATGTTTGGGGGCTCGAGCAGGGAGACCAGTGATACACTTTATGGTGGGTTTTGCTCCACAGCTACATCCTGTCATTTACAACCCCAGGCAAAAATTATGGAACCACTACACTAACAGAATGTTCGTCCAGCTTTTTTATTTCATAGCAAATTAACAAATCACAGATATGACACAAAACTATTTTTGTTTATTAGCTTAACATTCAGGCTTCACGAAACACATCTCAAACAAATTAGATTAAATTATTATAATGTCATTTTTTTCATAATTAAGTACAGGAAAAAAAAAAACACAGAATCACTCCATATGTGAGGAGAAAGCTTTCCTGTTGGTGCCATGTTTCCTCTCAATGAGCCAAGTCGAACACCTGCTTAAGGTGTGCGAGCGCTCTCTTTTAACTGCAGGCTCATTTGCAAATTCAGATTCGTGCTGGTATTTCTTGTAGAAATTCCAATTTCAAGGTGATTCCATCATTTTTTCCTCAACATTGAGTGATTCCATATGTTTTCCTCTAATTGATTATGAAAAAAATATCCATCCATTACACTGGAAAACAAAGATTTTGGTCCTGAGGGTGAAAGATGAGATTTACATTAAATCAAGCACAGGGATTCAAAATCTGAACCAAGAATTCATCCATCATGTCCAGACTTTACGTTATAGGCCTGCTATAGTTTCACAATAGTTTGGCACATGGCATCGGCAGCGTCTGGGCGACTTTGGGCATGTCGGTGAGTTGATGTCAGCAGTAGGTATACAAGGTGAGAGGGGCCAAGGGCACACCTTTGGAGCGGTGAGGGTATCTTGGATAGCTACAGTTTTTTTGTTTCAAAATAAAGATGAGTAGGCCAATTTCTGTCAAAACGTCTGAAATTTTTTTGCTACATTTGTGGTAGAACATGTTGTGTTCAGCGCAAGAAACTGTCCAAGAGGGTGAAGACGGTTTATTATTTTGGATGTAGAAAAGAAAATCATGATAAAAGCTGGGCACCTGATATCTGCTGTGCTGTTTGTTGAGTCCCACGCAGTGGCTGAATGGCAATAAATTTGTTTATTTGCTATGAAGTAAAATAGCTGTATGAACGTCCTCTATGTGTGATGATTCCATAATTTTTGCCAGGGATCGTAGACATGAGCTTTCTGCATTTAATACAGGCTTCCAGGCCATTTCATCCAATCTTTGAACCATCACTAGAGTCTTTGAAGATATTCTTGCATTAGCTTCTTTGATTTTCACTTCTCCAGAGTTATACAGACCATGACATTCACTCACGATCATAATCTCACAATCTGTTAGACGTCCAGTTCGACCATCAGTTTACGCTACGATTTCAACCACCTTTGCTCTGTTAGATCCAAGGTTTGACCAGGTCACAGACCAGCTGCAATTGTTGAAAAGACAAACCATTTCAGAGTTCCTGCAGGGTGCAAATAATATTTCCTATCTACTGAAATGCTTTTTAGCCTTTCACTAATCTTGCTGGGTGTAATAAAACAAATAAAACAATCCCAATGATTTAAAGCCCGCCCATCCACTCCTCCCAACAGGATAAAGTACACCAGGCAAGGTCACTGGAGCATGTGATAGTATTTGAATCCGAAACAAATACAACTTCAATCCAAGTCATGGTGGACCCCATGAACCCTGAACAGACTCTACCTTCACATCGAAGTCGCAGTCCATGCGTCTGATGAGCGCGATGTAGATCGTCCCAGTCAGGCTGTCCTGGGCGAGAGGGGGCGGGACGATGGGCCCACAGCCATTTTCGGGATTGGCACCAATCAAGAAGCCCTGGGGGAGGAGTCAAGGCTGTGATGTCAAATTGAAATTTCACTTTCCCACACCCTGAACTCCCATTGCCACTAGAAGACCATCTTAGATAGAAGAGAGGTCCCGCCCAGTATTGTGACTAACAGATTACAAACCATGTTCTAATAGGGGTTGAGAAGTGCAATAGTCACTATTTTGTGAAATATTCTAATTCTGAGTGATTAAATTCATTCATGCAACTAGTACAACACCCATGTTGACCCTGGTTGTTTGGATGAAATCACCAAACCCAAAGGGGCGGGGGGAGGGGGGGTCCACTGCAGACTCTTGACTCCCAATCAGCTCAGGCTTTCAATAACAGAGCTGTCAACCAGACTAACTGTATTGAAAGAAATTAACCTTGTGGCGGCTAAACCCTAGTCCTGAGAGGTCAGTATGTTTGTCAGCAGGTTTGTTTTCACATTAAAATCAGTGCTTAGTCATATGCATGAACCTTCCTCAACTCACTGACCAAAAATAGACACGTCTCAGAGGGTAGACCAAATGAGGAGCGGTCAGAGAGTGCAATATCTTCTGCAAGAGTACACACACACACACACACACACACACACACACAGGTTGCCATTTTAACAACCGCATCAATCACATCTACGGTCCATTTGCCCATTTAGAACAACAGATCAATGAATTACTCCGCAAATGCCACTACAGGCTAACTGCCCAAAATAATAGGACATTATGTCCTGATTATTCTCTGTCCAGCCCTGTTCCTGTACGTGTTCACTCAAACCCTGGCAAAGCACATCTCGCTGTACAACTACAGAGCTCATGGAGCCAACGATTAGTCGGTGTGCCACATCTGGGCCAAAATAAAAACCCATGCGAAGCAAGATGTCCAAGAAGAGCGCCGTGAAACACTGACAAACAGGGTGACGACAGTATAATCAAGACTCCACAGGAAACTCTGAATGTCAGCAAATTACTGAGGCGAGGGGCCACAGTGCGTGACACCTAAACCTGGCCCACAAATGCAAACCCGCCCCTCATTCGCAATCAGTGCCGATTGGCCGTGGCTTCACACCAGATTCCCAGGTAGTGGTTGGGAGCAGAACCAGTGGTTCTCATCTCTCGAGGGCCGTGATTTTAAGAACCACGAGTCCAGTGGTCTGGATTTCAACAGAGGAAGCACAAGATCACTCGTCCATGCCTTAGTCAAACTAGACAGGTTGGTCGCCCGTGACAAGTAGGTGTGGCCCCCGATCGCCCACATTTTTCATTTTGGCTTATTTTTGACACAAAATTGTTTACTTTTTAGTGAATTATGTTACCATGGCAACCAAAATCAATAGGCGCCGTGTCCTAATCACTGCCCATATAGATACCAAATATAAAAGAAATAGCTTTAAATTTGTGGCCTGTAGAGTGTCCACAAGGAAATCTCTACAGCGGCGGACACGTACGCGTGACGAGGTCAAACCCATAGTAGCCCAGATTTTGTCCGGGGGCTACAATTAATTCACTACGACTTAAGTCATTTAATATGATACTCTCAGTGGGTAAGACAGGTCTTGAATTCGATCAAAAATGACCACTTGGTAATTAAGCAACCGCAAATGAAGACATTGCATTCTAATGGTCCTGTCTGAGTGCACCAGGGTGATCCCATTAAGTAGAACCACTGCGAGCAGGACGGAGGATAATGATGGATCTAGGGACCACAGCTGGCGAGGGCCGATGCACTCAACGGAGGGATGAGGGCCCTGAAGTCACATTTCCCCAGGAGCCACAACACAAAGCTACGGCCCTGCAGAGAATATCAGTCCCTGCACTGCCACAGATCCGCCACATAGTAATGTGTTCAGGGTTGAATCACACAAAACACTGCGTTCCTGCCCTGTTTCTGTTAACTTGTGAATTTTTACTTCCTGCTTTCCACGTGAAGCACTTGGAGTGGCAAGTTTTGCAAGACGGATGCTGCACAAATACAATCTAGATGATGATTATCATTAATATATTGGATGGGGGTCCATCTGTCTGTCCGTCCGACTGGGCCACAATGGGGACAAGATTTCTCTGAGACTATCATACCTAGATGCGCGAAATTCAGTATGCTTAATGAGCTACTCATGATGCTCTACTTTGAGTTCGAAAATGGATGTCGAAGCATATTTTTTTACAAAGTTACGGCCCTTAATCGTGGCGGGGGATAATGATGACACTGTCATCTTGTTATTATTACTAACATTATTATTATCAAATCACCTCTTGACAAATAAAGACAGTCCCTATTGCTCTCTGTTGAGAGTTAAATTAACACTGGATATTTCACAGAGCAGATCTAGTCACTGCTAGAACGCTGCTGTAGCCTGCATTTGACTTGACTGTAAGCAGCTCTGTAATCTAAGTGCACATCTTCAGCAGCACTGAGCACCTCTGCAGTACACTTAGCACTGCGCTAGCCAGATCTGCCTCAGGGGGTCTCGACCAATCTCAGGGCTGCGTGTCACGAGGGGGGTGTGGTGTCCACACTGGCGGGGGGTGGGAGGAGTGACTAATACACCCGCCCTCAACTCTCCCTGCAGCGAAAAGACCAGCAAAACAAGCCTGCCCTAACCCCCTTTAAGGTGAGGTCACAAACACGCACTGAGGATGTTCCTCGACTGAACACTGTAATGCTGATATCACAGTAATTGTGTGCTGCGGGGACCCGGAACGCTGGCTTACAATTCTGAAAAAAAAAAAAAAAAAAAAAATACAATCCATTTTAAAAACTGCTCCACTCAAACGGGTGAATGTTATCATAATTCTTGACTCGAAGGTCCTTGCAGGCTGATTAATGAAGGTCGGAGCTTAAACTACTGCTGCCATCTCTGGTTGGGAGGGGTCGAGAGTGCGCCATCCACACCAGAATAATGGCGGGGGGCATTAGATTAGCACTTCTCATTGACCGGCAGTGTAGCGTGAGCTACATCTCTCCCATCTGCAGTGCTACAAGCTTGACGTGGACCTCAATCCCAGAATAAAATAACTACTGAGATAAAATAACAATAATACAAAAACATTATGTAATACCACTACTACTACTACTACTACGACAAATAATAATAATAATAATAATAATAATAATAATAATAAGAGTAACTTTTTCTTATTGTATCCATGTTTAGGGTGACGTAGAGAATAAACTATAAACCATCTGGAATCGCATCAGAAGCTACAGCGATGCTTATGTTGTTTCCAGTATAGCAGTCCTCATTATAACACATTCAGTGAGTGAGTCCTCAGATCACATCTTGTGCACTGAGAGTGCACTCAAACCACTCCCATCTTCAAACTCTGCCTTCCTTTTCATCCCAGCAACTCACCTGTAGTATTTGCTGACAGCATCTTAAACGTGATCCAATGTGTTCACAAGAATTGTCCACAAACAGAATCACAGACAGACAGACATATAAACACCGGCAAAAATACTGAAAATATCTTTCATAGCAGTTGTGTAGTAGTCTCAGGCTAGGCTTGTAAAAGTTTGTCGTAACAACACACACACAGAGACCCACTGAAAACAATACCAGCATTGCTTTTGCAGCAAGTAAATATAATTGACATTATTAGAGTAAAGCAATTATAATGCACAAAACGATAGATATGCTGATAACTTTTAACGGTATGATATATGACACAGGTAATCGCCAGGTTCCTTTATGACGTCAACCCTGTATTAGGGCCCCATACGTCCACTGAGTCCGCAAATCTGTTTGTTACACTTTTTCATAATTTAAATAATGGACAAACTGCAATGTAGCAGGACCGACTCGAGGTTTTTAAGCCTATGTGAGAGAAAGGCGATTTATCCAAGCATAACATAAGCATTAACAAACTGTAGTGTCGGCATTACTTTCTACCAAGGGAGCATTCTTCACCGCGTCACTAATGTTGCCAGAAGTTTCGCAACCTATAGCCATAAGACACTACAACAGCGCCCTCCTATGGATTTCAGTTGCATGGATGACACCAGGAATTTTTTTTACATCATTATTCGTCTTGATTCGAGACGCGCTCTCTCCGATACCACCATTTTCATTTCAAGAGTCAAGCTATTGACAGGCTACTAAAAAACTGCACTCAAATCGCATAATTCTGACCTTTTGTCATCAATCAATTTACAAGTCAAAAAAAAAAAAAAAAGAACTTGGGTTAACGCAGAGACCCATTACCCATAACCAATAACCAACAGAGGTACTTTTCAATGAACACGTGACAAATTATCATAGAATCCAAGCATGAATTCATTGTCAGACCTAGAGTTCTTTAGGGGTTGCGAAAATAATTATCTCCAAATCATGTGTGCAACAGAGTCGATTAAATTGAAATATATCAGCAGATAAATGAGTCTCATTCCAATCCTTATTTTCCTCACCCGTCTTTCCTTCCTCGCACCTGACCCAGAAATAAATCCACGTTTTAACACCAGGAGACTCGGAACCGTGAAGTGACTTTGGGGGAGGGTAGCCTAGTGGCTAGGTGCTTGAGTGGTAACCGGGGAGTAGCAGGTTCAAGCCCCTGATGGGGGTTGGGATTGTGACTTGACCTGGAGAGATGAAGTTGTGAAGAACTTTGCCATTGGGCCCTTGAGGAAGGTCCATAACTTTGAAATTGTTCCAGGGGGCTCGACCCATTTCTCTCTATCCAACCTCAGTAGCAACTGTTCCATCAGGCACTTCTCCCAGGGCATCCTTGAAGGAGAAAAGTGTTCTCAATTGAACTTTCCTCAGTTACATAAAGGTTTAAATAAATAAGGAGAAAAATGGATAGAAAGTTTCTCCAGGGTGAATTCAGTAACTTGAGAAAAGTATGTTGTGTCAATCCTTTGCCAAAGTACTTTTTCAGGGATGGCCAATATGTAAATGATTGACCTGTGATTCTACTCAACACTCCCCCTCCAGTGAAAAATAAGTGATGAGTCCAGTGACATGGGATCCCCCCAAAAAAAAAAAAATCACAGCTTTAAAGCCCCCAACTTGTGGTTACTTGTGCCGAGGTCCCACCAATGACAGCAGACCTTACAGAAAATGGAAATATGCATTCATAACAGTTTGTCACACTTGACTCTGTAAATCAGTAGTTCAGAAACATCTCCAGCTGCAGAATGAGGTGCATTTTATTAGAGCAGGAGAGGACAACCTCAGTCTGTTCCTTAAGTCACAGTTCTTGAGTACCCATGAGGAAAATAAATTAATACATAAACAAATAAATAAATAAATAAAAGCTAGGGCTGGATTTGGATTCAAGGGCTGGATTTAAGGATCGCTGACCTCCAGGAACAGAGTTGGGCAATTCCACACAAGCTATTGAATGAAGTGCCCTTTGTTAGTGCTGGAGTGAAAACGTACAGGGGTGCGTTTGCCGAAATCACAGATGTTAACTTAAATAGTTGGGCTCATTGACTGTGAATGGACAAACTATGTAAGGTGCTAGCTTAGTTAGCAACTAAGCTTTTGGGAAACGCGCCCCAGGACGGTATATCTCTATGAACAGTGTAGAGCAACCATGTGCTAAATCATCACAATCCTTAAACCACAAAATGGGATTGATCTGTGATTTCAAAATCAAACATCAATAACTATGAATCTAACTTCAAAAAAGTAATTGAAAGGATTACCTTTATATGCTTGATGCTAGAACAGAAAAATTATGTAAGCGAAAATAGTGTGTCAGAAGAACTCAACGACATGGCAGTCCTAGCCAAACACTGCTCAAGATTCTGCCATAACTGCCTAAAACAAGCAGGACAGGGATTTCATGTCTAAGTATACAAATAGAGTTAATTCTCTACAAACAGTGCGTGGGAGGACGACAATGAGAGAAAGAGAATAATTATGGCAAAATATAAAACTATACTTAGCTCTGGGGTCAGAAAAAGGAATGTGCCACCTTATCTAACCAATCCAGGCTACAAAAATATTTATTTTCCAGACTCAATCCTCCACTTTAAACCAACATAGAAAAGAGATTTTATGAAGCTAGCACACTACAGCCACGAGCCCTCTTTGTGTTAGAAATTTTGCTTAACTGGGTGTCGAGGGTTTGGGAACTTGTTTCAAAGGACCACAGTCTCCTGTCCTCGTGTATGTTTTTCTCTGGTGTGTTAGTAATGCAGACAGGGCAGAGCAAAAAGGGACCACAGCACTGGAAAGGCCACACAGGGAATTTAAATAAGTATTAAGTTACTGGTTAGCCGAGGATATGGAATTTGTGAGCAAGGACGCTATATTTTGGGGCCCCAAATAAAGATGTCACAATGAGCCCCAAAAACCCATAAAAGTCTATGTCCTAGTCATTTTTGAGGCCCCTATCGGTCAGGACCCCAGAAATGGTCCCCAACTCAGGGCAAAGCCCCTGCAGAAGAGCTGTATTTGTCATAACCCAGAGCTGGTTAAAGGCCAGTTAAAAGTTAAAGCATTTACAACGGAAAAACACAGAAGCATCATCAGAATCCACCGTAACTCTCATTTAGAGATTTAGAGCTGGGGTAAACTGTGTTATTTGTAAAGGGATTTGGGCAGGGAAAACAGGAGCGTTTTAATTAGTGCTGACATTTGAGGATAGGCTACAACGCAGGCCATTTCCCTTGGCTGACTATGAAGGCCCACAGACAGGGTCTGAGTGCAGTCTGAAGCAGTGCGATTCTGGCCCAGGAAGCTGCAGCTTCAGAGACTCTTGGGAGGACTGAGCTGAGGAAGAGGGGCTTCATTCAACAAAGGGGCCGTGTTTGAGTGCCAATGTTTCTGAGCATTTTCAGAGTGCCTGTGCGTGTGTGTGTGTGTGTGTGCTCGTGTGTATAAGTGCAGTGTGTTTGCTTGTGTACGTCTCTAAGCAGCACAACAGTAGAGCACAAGCTGTCCTTCTCTCCGGCAGTGGAACACAGCTGTCTCCATAGGAACGGGACCAGTAAGCCACTGAGGAGGCAAGACGCACCACAGACACAGTCAGGTCATCACCCTGGATCACCTCCCACTGGGAGAAACTTGTAGTGACACAGCACCAAACTAACGCAAGAGGCAGCATAAAAAAAACAACAAAAACATGCTGCCATTTTGGCTCTGCATCAGAATGCAAGGAATCGGCAGAACACTGTCGTTTTGGCTCTGCATCAGAATGCAGTGAATCAGCAGAGACAAACAGGCATCCACCGGTCGCCATTTTGGCTCTGAATTAGCAAGTGAGGAATCAGCAGAGACGTGTAGGCATCCGCAGCCCGCCATTTTGGCTCAGTATCAGAATGCAACGCATCAGCAGCAGCAAACACATCCGAACACTGTTCGTTTTGGCTCTGCATCAGAATGCCGTGAATCAGCAGAGACACATAGGCATCCACCAGTCGCCATTTTGGCTCTGTATCTGCAAGTGAGGAATCTACACAGACATGTAGGCATCCACAGCCTGCCATTTTGGCTCTGTATCCGCATGTAACACACCACTTCCTGTTTCTCAGTGAATCTGTTATTAAGTTTAACCAGGAAAAAGCATTCTCTTTCACCAAGGATCCTTGCTTTTAAGAAGCCTCCAGGCTCTGAGACAACAGTACCAAACTCTGTTCCTGAAAATCCATTATTATGTAGGTCTTCATTGCTGGAACCTACTATAAACCCTAATTTAGGACACTTGACTCAGCTGGACATCATCTCAGTGCACTAAATGCATTAGTTGTTGAATGAGGAGTGCTTTATTAGGGCTGAAGTGAAAATCTACAATAAGGTAGATCTCCAGAGACAGGGTTGGGCAGCCCTGCTTTAGCTGTTGAATGAGGTGTGCTGTGCTAGGGCTGCAGTCAAAACGTACAGGACAGAACATCTTCAGGAACAGAGCTTCCTTTCCTTGGGTTGCATCATAGGCGGGGCAATGGGGTCTAAATTGACTATGAATCTGATTTACCCTCCCGCAGGATGTCAATCTTACCCCGGGCCACAGTGAGACAGGCAGCCATCCTGATCGATTCGCTCATCTCCCTCCCTCCAGGAGGCAGGCAAAGCGAATTCTGCCCTGCCGATAAAGAGGCCCCGCCCGAACTTTATAGTGCTCCACCCTCCCACAGTACAGAACATCCTGTCCGCTGAGCTGCGTGCGTGTGTGTGTGTGTGTGTGTGTGTGTGTGTGTGTGTGTGGAGGGATACGCACGCGCGTGCATGTGCTTAATCCTCAAAGCACTGGCTGCGGCAGACCACAACACAGCGCTAACAAGACCGCATCCCCTCCATACCATACTGGCTAATGCCTCACCGACCTGTGGTGACAGCAGGTCTCTTAGCACCTTAACACTGCGATCAGATAACGCCCTGTGATGACAGAGCGTTCAGTTTTGAGGTTCGACCAACAGCCCAATGGCTCATTTCTACGGCAGCTAAACCTCCAACTAGACACAGGAAGAAGAATAACATTTACATATCCCAAGAGGCTCAGCACATTATTTTGCAAGCCACGACACGCGTACGATGCCTTCATTAACACGAGATCTTGCCAATGCCCAGAGGAAACATTTTTCCAGTATGAATGCACCCCCCCACTATTTAGATTATGAGGTCACAAACATACCGTTGGAATATTCGCAACCGAGCATTCCAAAACAGATGGCACAACAGCTTAAGCGAATCAAAAGTAACTAAGCCCCAGATCATGGAGACAAATGGACATTCCTCAAATGAACATGAGGAAACGGAATGTTCTAAAGTAACCTACTTTTCACAGCGTTAAAAAAGAGCAAGACCATGGGTGGTGAGAGGGGCACAGAACAGTCACCCAGTCAAGCAGGACGCCATTTACTTGGGTTTCCAGCCAAGCGGAAAGGACAGGAAGTCTGAGTGACGTCCTTTAAGACCCGCCCCCCGGTTATGTAACTCTCCCCCACCGCCTCACACGCCCATCACACACAGCATGCGTGCGTGCGCACTTCTCTCAGTCTGCGCTCGTACCGTGCCAAGCGGTAGATTATACGCGCACCTGGTATGCAGGTGAGGGCTGTTCCCAGGTCAGTGAGTGACAGGACAGGCCAGAAGAAACCCAAAAACAATACAGCCTTGTTCCGAACGGTGATGCTCCGTCGGCCGGTGGTGCAGAGCCGCACGCGTGCAGATCACGAGTAGCCACATTCCTCTCACATGTGGAGCCCCACATGAGCAGGGTACAGAGGCCCCCCAGAGCAGGATGCTCTCTGTGCCCCAGCCGGGGGCTTCTGCTATTCCTGTAAGGAGGGGGGGGACTGTGTACAGGCCTTCAGGCTTTCAGGCCCTCAGGTTGGTCTCTCTCTCTCTCTCTCTCTCTCTCTCTCTCATCCCCCTGTCTCTGTCACTCTGTATCCCCCTCTCTGTCAGTCTATCTCTCCCCCTCTCTGCCTTTGTACCACTCTGTCCCTCTTTCCTCTTCTCTTCCCCTTTCTCTTCCTCCCAATCCTCTCTCTCTCCCTTTGAACTATTCTCTCAATCCCTCTCTCCCTCTTCTCTTTCTCCCTCTCTCAGTCCTTTTGTACCACCTTCTCTCTCTCTGTCCCTTTACACCTCTGTCTGTCCCTCTCTCCAACTCGCCATCTCCTGGTCTCTCTCACTTCCCAATGCACTGAATCTCTTGTTCACTCTCTCTAATAAAGAGGTGGTTTGAAAAGGTTTCCATCCTCAAGAAATGTGGGGATGATTTGAATAACACAGCATCTTGTGTTCATCGTCTCTTTCGCACAGCAAGGGGAGACCTGAATGTTTAGGGCTGACTGCACACAACCGCTGGCACCTTCGATGAAATGAGATGATTTGTTTCCCTAATAAGTCAACAGTTACGCTTTTTAACAAACCGTTATACCACCAGTAGCCACTGGGGGCAGAGTAGCTGAAGTGTAAGTGCCTTCTCCAAGAGTTTGTTCCCTACCCAACAAAGCCACAGGTGTACTACAGAGGTGCACCTTTCACTAGCAACCTGTCAACCTGCAGGGAACTGAGGAGCACCGAGGGACCATTTAACACGGAAGCAACACCAAGAGCTGAGGACAACTCTAACCCATTCACCTATGCCAGCCTTGAGTACTTGAAGAGTAATTTTTAAAGTCCAACTTCTAAACACATTATGCATGCTAGAAAATAGTTGCAGGAAACATGTGAAAAGACTGCAAACTAATCTGGTACAGAATTGTGGAGTTAGACCATTAAACAGTTTTATTTTCAGGATTTTCTGGGTGGGGCTAAAACATGACTTGATGACCTACTGAAGCCATCCTTAACATAATCCCGCCTCTAGGACTACATCAGGGTTTTTCTAGCATAGAAAATTGCGAGGCGGCTGCCTCCGTCAAATTTCGTGCTGCCTCTGCCTCTGCATCCCGAAAAAAAAAAAAAAAAATAAACGTTATTTCCTTTCAAGCATTGAACTCAGCAGATTTGACGTTTGCAACTGCAATTGTGGCTCTATGTCACCACTGCGATGAAGTGGAGCTGTATCATAACCTGCGCATCAGGCAAAGCCACCTGAAAGAAGAAGAAAAAATGCGCTTGATTTTCTTATATCGGCCCTGCAGGGGGAATGTGTCCACCGGCACCCTGAGTTATGTTTATGTAAATGTTCATTTAGTTAGTTTTTTATAAAATATAATTCTTGAGATAATTGTTGTTTTCATCATTTTGTCAACCCCCCTAGTCATTCGCATCATTCACAACATCCCCCCCCGCCCCGGTCTGACAGCTGTGCACCACCCCTGCTTAATTTTTGGCCAGGAAAAACCCTATATATGAAATCAAAGGTGCATTGCATCAGTAGTTATCCGCTCAATGACAAAGTAGCTACAACCACATGTTCTGTATTTAGGCAAGTAGCTTCCTTAGTTCCAGTGTTCAGTTTTCTAGCAAGCAAGTTAACTTTGCTGCCTTCAGTGCCCTGAATGCGTGAATTAAAAAAAAAAAAAAAAAAAAACTCGGTCACCCCATTTAAATTTCTGCAGAAATGATGACATGAAGAGCAGGTGGATTACCTTCTGAAGAGCCATGTTGATGGAGAACTGAGGATCACCACCAACACTCCTCTCAGTGGTGTACATTTTACACCAGGTTCTTTCACAAACTTTCATCAGAGAAAGCTGGAATTCGCGGGTAATCCGCTGTTATTGGTAAATGCGGCCGAACCGACTATCTCCCCACCTGACCTTAATCTTTCCCTACAGCTTACATTCTGGCACCCTCTTCAGCAGTATCGTTAGCTACAGTGTCCTCCAAAGAGGTTACCGGTAAGTTACCTTGCAAGCATATATTTTAATTATCATAGCTCGTTAGCCAAGTAGATAGTCCATTGTAACTGCACTTAACTGTGTATGATGTGCCACCTCTCAACATGATTTTAAATTGTTTAGCCGCGTAGACGTAGCCACACTGACAGCCTCAGCCCGTTGCTGCGGTACTTTAACTTATTGCTTTACAGCACTGGGCTATACTGACCTGTAAAAAATACAGACTGGCTGGCGAATAAACAGGGGTGCTGCTGTTTTTTTTGTTTTTTTTTTTTGATAAAAAAATGCACCAAAATGTTTACAGTTCTTAACCAATTTCAATCAACCTTTTTTGATTCAACCGGTGTATGGTATCCGTGGTGCAGAAATAAAGTTTTGTCTACATTTAATTAGAATGTTGAAAGTTACTGAGGCAACAATAACTTGAAAAATATCCATATGTCAGTATTTGATGAAGTTATAGTTCATCAGAACAAATGAGAGGAATTAAAGTGGCAACATACTTTAGCGGAATTGAACTTAAGACTTTGTTTGAAGTGACCTTATGCTTGCTGCTTCCTAGCTAGCTAGTGCACCCCAAAGTCTCTCTGCCTCCCCTCAGAAGCTCTAGATAAGGACTTTCAGTTAACAGCTGGGATTTTCACTGGCTAAATTCCCCAACACCCCGGTCAGCTACCACCACAAACAGAATAAGTACGTGAGAAACACTGTACCGGCAGATACAATTATGCGGTAACAAGACAAAATATGTGTTGTTCTAGCAATGTTATCCACCGATAGCCTGACTTTATTAGGCTGAGTTGTTAGTTAGAACGGCTTACTTGCGAAATTGGAAAAATAATGTGATTGCGTTGCAGGCTAAAAGGATCCAGGTTGATTGTCAGGTAGGTCAGTATCCTCTTGCTTTGAACTGGATTCTGGCTCCGGTGGCTCAAATATGTAATAGTTGTACGTTAGCGTTCGAATAAATTGTTAGATGAAGCACCATTTCTCTGGCCATAATATACTTGAGACAGAGCTGAGGCAGGCTGCCCCTTGGAATTGGGCGTGGTTTTGGCAGCTGAAGCGGACACGCCTACAGCATTTTAGAGCTAAGAATAAGGCTTACTTTTCACAATTTTGACACATAATTTCATTTACTAGGCAATTTTTATTTTAATCATTAAAGGGGAACTCAGGGATAAATCATAATGTTGTTTCATACAAACATAATTAGTAAATAAATATTGTAAAATACAAAAATGTGGAATTTTTGTTTTCAAAGACGAGATAAATGAGGTTTTATTCCCCCTAATTAGTTGTCGTCTGCTTCAACGGTCGCATGATAATGACTTTACGTCGCCCGGAAATGACGAAACGTCGCCCTTCGCCCAGAGGTATGCGCTGTTATTGTGTTGGATACTTTCTGAAATACGCAGGGTTGCTTCAACATTAACTTTTTGCTTCTGTCACTTATCAGGCTATATCAGATGCTGAGCAGATGACAGGTGTATCATCCCGGATATGTGATTTTAGCTATTGCCAATATTCCCAGGATTTGGCTTAATTGTTTCGGTTTTATAGTGAATTTACTTCGACATTTTCTGATGCACCTACCTAGCTAGTTCTGCTACATCGTTATGGTTTTCTTAGATGTACTCAGCTAACCATAGCTACAGAAGTGATGGTCCTGAGAGCGCAACTGACGCCGAGTGGGAAGGTAAACGAAGTATCGACAATATTAAAATGTGCGTCGATCGAATGTTAGATTTATGAAACTGGCATTTCGACGTTATGGAATATTTACACATTAATTACCAGATATTTTCACATTTGTTGTCTGTCGCTTAAAGCCAGTTCATCAGTCATCAGTGAGAACGGCTGGAAATGTGATGCTAGTTAAAAACCCTCTTGTTTCTCGGTGGAGCAGCTGATGTATCATTTAGAGTGCCAACGAACAAACATCAGTCACGGGTAATCGAGACAATCTTTCGAACATCATTCGTGGTTAATTAAGCCAAATCCTGGGAATATCGGCGATAGCTAAAATCACATATCCGGGATGATATACCTGTCATCTGCTCAGCATCTGAAATAGACTGATACAGTTGAGGCCAAAATTATTAGCCCCCCAGAAATTATGGAACATTTTCCTAAAATTCTTCCCAATGTTTGCAGCATTGATAAAACTTGATATAATCAAATATTCACCAGTGCTATTTAGTAGCTTTTGGTATATTTTGGAATATAAAACACATTTTTAGGCTTGCTTTATATCAAATATAGTGAAAAATGGGGTGGTCAAAAATATTAGCCCCCATGATGGGGTGGTTAATAATATTACCCCCCATGTGAATTTTTGCTTTTAAAACACACCTAATTAACCAATCAGCTTTCAAACCACACCTGTGCAGTCAATTGGCTTCCTAACAACACTAGAGCATTCAATCAGCATAAAAGGACTCCAAGGAACAGGGCACTTGAACATATTATTGAGCGGGACTACTTTTACTCACAATGCCAAAGACAAAGGAAATCAGTTTTGAGCTCAGAAAGAGGATGGTGGAGGCTCATGATAAGGGGGGAGGCTATACTGCCATTTCCAAGCGTTTCACAGTGTCTAGAACCGCTGTACATTGCATCATTGCCAAGTACAAGGAGACAAATTCTGTAAGAAAGAAACCTGGGCGTGGTCATAAGCGCAAGATTTTAAGAACTCTAGAGAGGAAAATAGTCAGAGATGTCAGCAAGAAGCCCCAGACATCTGCCAAGATGATTGTCGCTGACCTGGCCTCTTCTGAAGTTGATGTTTCAAGGAACACAGTTGTGAGGGCTCTCCATCGTGGTGGGCTTCAGGGCCATCGTCCCAGAAGAACCCCTTTATTAAAAGAGCGGCACATCAAAGCCAGACTGAGGTTTGCAAGTGAATATTTGAAAGGTAAAGATGAGTTTTGGAAGTCTGTGCTTTGGTCTGATGAGACTAAACTGGAACTGTTTGGACACATGGATGTTGCTTATGTTTGGCGAAGAAAGGGAGAGGCCTTCAACCCTAAGAACACAGTTCCCACAGTTAAACATGGTGGTGGTAGATTATGCTGTGGGGCTGTTTTGCAGCCTCAGGCACAGGGAGCCTTGTTCGGGTGCATGGCATCATGAAAAAAGAAAATTATGTTGAAATTTTGACGGATAATATGCAGAAATCTGCTCGTAGTCTATCCTTAGGTTGCCGCTGGGTCTTCCAACAAGACAATGACCCAAAGCATACATCAAAATTGGTCCAACAGTTCCTGAAGTATACCAAAACCAAGGTCCTGGAGTGGCTCGCACAGAGCCCAGACCTCAATCCTATTGAGAATCTGTGGCGGGTGCTCAAAGTGAATGTCCATGCTCGGAAAGCATGCAATTTGGACCAGCTGGAACAATTTGCAATGGAAGAATGGGCCAAAATCCCTCAGGAGACCTGTGCCAACCAAGTAAAGAACTACTCTAAGAGGCTTTTGTCAGTTGTGGCTAAGAAAGGGTACACTTTTGACTATTAATGGCCAGGGGGCTAATAATTTTGGATATTTCATTTTTGCCGTTTCTTGTTTCAGCTCCGTGTATCAATAAAATATCCTAATCAAATTTAGTGAACATTTTGTCTTTGTTATTTTGGAAACAAATTAACACTTGTTGTTAATGGTCATTTCCATGGAGAAATTTTGTCTAATTTCATAAGGGGGGCTAATAATTTTGGCCTCAAGTGACAGAAGCAAACCGTTAATGTTGAAGCAATCCTGCGTATTTCAGAAAGTACTTAACACCATCTCGTGCAACTAGCCAATGGGCCATATTGAACGATCTTTTGTCATAAAATAATGGACTGGGACAATCACACTATACAACACAATAACAGCGCATACCTCTGGGCGAAGGGCGACGTTTCATCATTCTCGGGCGACGTAAAGTCATTATCACGCGACCGTTGAAGCAGACGACAACTAATTAGGGGGAATAAAACATCTTTTATCTCGTCTTTGAAAACTAAATTCCACATTATTGTATTTTACAATAATTTATTTACTAATTATGTTTGTAATAAACAGCATTATGATTTATCCCTGAGTTCCCCTTTAAGATTTGGCCAGGAGCTGAACAACACATTTTTTTGTGGTGTAATGTGGTAAAAAAGCCACTAGATGGCAGTATTGACTTTTTTTTGTTAAGCAATCTAAAACTAGGTTTGGGCATGTCCCAGGCATGCCTCAGAGGGGGCTGGAAAAGAGTATATAAGGAGAAAAATCGAGAGAGTGTAGAGTAGTAGGAGAAATTGCTAGGAGAAATTGTGGAAGGATACATTTGACCAGACCTGTCACTCTTTTCAAGACCTGTGAAGCTTTTTGTGGATTTTAGCCTGTGTTGGAGCATTTTCCTGTCCCAGGACATCGCAACATAGCAGCCCATCTCAATTACCAAGGGACTGTGACTATTTTTTTTTTATTATTATTTCAATCTTGGTCAGTAGGGTAGAGAGTAGATTAGTTCTGTTTGTTTAATTAAATCTGTTGAAGTTGAAGAATTTTGTCTGTCATCCCTTGCTGTCCGTGACGTCATAACAAATTGACGCCATAACAAATTGGGGCCATAACAAATTGGGGGCTCGTCCGGGATAGACCATTGTGCGAGTCATTTATTGAAAATCTAAAATTTCAAATAGTGAAATTGTTTTTTTGAATTTTCCTATATATATATTGACAGATCAACAGCAATGGATGATTTCTTGGCATCACCAACCGTAGAGGTTTTGAAGTCTTTTAAAAAGACAGAACTGCTAGAAATATGCAGACAGTTAGAGCTGACAGATGTAAAAACAGCCATGCAAAAGCAAGACTGGCTAGAGAGATTGTTGAATATTACATTGATGAAAATGTGTTTGCACCAGGAGATCTAGAACAGTTTCGGTGGAAAATCCCAATGTAGAATTGGAACTTAAATTAAAAATGCTAGAGATTGAAAGGGAGGAAAAAAAGAAAAAACAAAGAGAATTTGAGAGAGAGAAAGAGAAAAAAGAAAGGGAGGAAAAAGAAAAACAAAGGCAGTTTGAGTTAGAAAAATTAGCAAGAGAAGAGAAAAAAGAAAGGGAGGAAAAAGAAAAACAAAGAGAATTTGAATGATTGCTGAGAAAGAGGTTGAGTACATGTTAGAACATGATATTATCAGACCCTCTAACTCCGATTGGAGTTCACCTTGTTCCAAAACCTGATGGAAGTACTAGATTCTGTACAGATTATCGCAAAGTCAATACTGTAACTAGAACTGATGTGTTTCCAATACCTAGGATTGATGATTGTATCGATAGAGTAGGGCAAGCAAAGTTTCTGACCAAGATTGATTTATTGAAGGGTTATTGGTGTGTGCCTTTAATTGAGAGGGCCAAGAGCATCTCTGCTTTTGCCACACCATCTGGGTTATACCAGTATGAAGTCCTACCCTTTGGCATGAAAAATGCCCCAGCCACGTTCCAAAGGATGATACAGTCTACAATCGCCGGATTGCCACACACGGGTGCGTACATCGACGACCTGATCACATGGAGTGACTCCTGGGAAGAACATCTGAAAGATGTAGACACGTTGTTCCAGCGCTTGACCCAGGCTAACCTGACTGTTAACCTGAACAAGGTGACTTTGGTTGTGCTACTGTCACGTATCTTGGCTATGTCATAGGCCAGGGTAAGGTGGCACCCATAAATGCTAAAGTCCAAGCCATCATGGACTTTCAAGTTCCGGACAACAAAAAAGCTTTGCGCCGCTTCCTTGGAATGATCGGGTACTACTGCAAGTTCTGCAAGAACTTTGCTGAGATTGCTCTCAGTCTCACCAACCAACTGAAGAAAGGCGTAAAGTTCACTTGGGATGAAGCATGCCAAAGAGCCTTCGATCGCCTGAAGTCTCAGCTATGTCACTTCCCCGTGCTCAAATCTCCTGACTTCAACAAACCGTTCTCCATGGCGGTCGATGCTAGCGACCAAGCTTGTGGATCTGTGCTCCTACAGAGAAGTGACTCTGATGACATTGAGCATCCCGTGGCATACTTCTCCAGGAAGTTCAATCGCCACCAAAAGAACTATTCCACAATTGAGAAGGAGCTGTTGGCTCTGGTTCTATCCTTACAACACTTTGAGGTTTATGTTTGTACAGGGCAAAAGCCAATGATTGTATATACTGACCACAATCCGTTAATGTTTTTGAGTAAGATGAAAAACAAGAATCGGAGATTGTTGAATTGGAGTTTGATTTTATAAGAGTTTGACTTGGAAATCAAGCATGTAAAGGGTACTGACAATCTAATTGCTGATTGCTTATCCCGTGTTTGAGTATGTGTATATATATATCACCTGTGTTTATTAGCATATTATATGTATATATATATATATATATATATATATATACACAAGTGTCTACTTAACCATTTTTAGATTGAAAAAGAAAAATTTTGCCTTTTAAGTCAAAATTTTTCCCTTTTGGAATGGAGGTATAATGTGGTAAAAAGCCACTAGATGGCAGTATTGACATTTTTTTGTTAAGCAATCTAAAACTAGGTTTGGGCATGTCCCGGGCATGCCTCAGAGGGGGCTGGAAAAGAGTATATAAGGAGAAAAATCGAGAGAGTGTAGAGTAGTAGGAGAAATTGCAAGGAAAAATTGTGGAAGGATACATTTGACCAGACCTGTCACTCTTTTCAAGACCTGTGAAGCTTTTTGTGGATTTTAGCCTGTGTTGGAGCATTTTCCTGTCCCAGGACATCGCAACATAGCAGCCCATCTCAATTACCAAGGGACTGTAACTATTTTTTTTTATTATTATTTCAATCTTGGTCAGTAGGGTAGAGAGTAGATTAGTTCTGTTTGTTTAATTAAATCTGTTGAAGTTGAAGAATTTTGTCTGTCATCCCTTGCTGTCCGTGACGTCATAACAAATTGACGCCATAACAAATTGGGGCCATAACAGTGGTGAGCCGAAGTCAGAACACACACTATTTTTTTTTTTTTTTTTTTTTTTTGCTTTTCCCGGACATTAATGTTTTTTTTTTCCCCTGAATTCTGAGATGTGTTCTAGAACTCCATAGCAAATAATCAGCAGGCTTTGTGACACCAGCATCAAAATGTTCAGTTAAGGAGATTTTAACCACACTTGTGGCCTCACAGGCTCACACCTCGCAGGGATAATTTGCCTAGTCTGCGGTCTGACGCAACAGTGAATGCCACCGCTAAATGGGAGCAGTGGGAGGAGTCTGCACATGGCACAGGTCCCCCACAGGTACACATGGAGGGGAAAGGGGTGGTTTGAAAATTTAAAGGTACATGCGATGCGGCAGGGCACTGGTTGCATAGAGGCCGACTCCTAGCTCCAGTGTGAACCCCTTGATTTCTGCAGTGAGGTCACCCCTCAACAAATTACTCTCAGCTGCATCCTAAATCTTGAAAAATCAGAGATGCACCTTCCTTTCCTGCATTTGTCTGCTTGGCTCAGTCCATCCCAATGATCTCAGAGACTGTACAATAATTACTGACCACGTTATGGAGACCTCAGCCACTGACCTTCCTCAGGCTTGGGGCAAAGCATTTAAGCAGATGAAAGTTCAGATTTTGGGTGCAGCCATGTTGAACTATTTGGAGGCGGAGTCTGTGCAGAACAGTTGCTAAGTTGCTGTGTCGCCCACAAAGTATGACGTAACTTGTTCCTGATTGGTCTGCTGAACATTCCTCTATAGTCTAAATAGCTCCGTAGCTTAACAAATCAGCGCACGATGAATCAAGTGGGTGATAAAAAAACCAGAATTATTTCTTAATTTCAAGTTAAGCGTTCTAATGGAGAACATACTTTATACATTGACCTACCCTGGAGCAAACAGCAGATCTGCTTGTGAGCAACGCCTCTCAAGCAGCCCGGGAAATGAAACTCTAACATGAAGCGTAATTGTGGCTGCTTGGCTCATTCACACGCACTCTCAGCTAATGAAGGGAGGAGCCAAGAACACACTCAGAACACACCCACTCTGACCCCAAAGGAGGTGGAGTCGAAATTCAGGGAGCAGAGACAAGGGGCTCACATGAGCAAGTGAAGCCCCTGATTTTTCTCTTAAAGGGACAGACACTCCTTTACTCTGGGAGCAAGCTGGGGGGGGGGACCCATGCAGGTCCTCCCTCTCCCCACCCAACCCCGTCGCCCCGCCCCTAATCCCTTACCTTTAGTCCAGCGCGGGGAAGTCGGTACCCAAACCTCGCCGGCAGATCCTCGAAAACCTCCGTCCTGTTGTCAAATGTGTACTGAAAAGTACAATAAAGCATAAAGCCATCCATCAGTCACCAATTAAACTGAACAAACTGTCATCAGGCCCAAACAATGTGTGCTTTAAAAAAAAAAAAACAAAAAAAACTTCAACATAAAAATATAAATCCAAAACTGGAATGGCCTATGGAAATTAGCTGAAGCATAAATATGGAGATATAGGAAATATGACGTGAAATACAGAAACCATACAATTCATTCAAAATAACGAATTAATCCCATTGAAAAATGTTCTCTGATGGTCTTTGACATCACAAGAGAATGTTCCTTATCAAAGATATACATAGATCTATGGTCCTGATGTAGAGGGAGGTTCCAGAAGCTCAGAGGCCCAAGTTCTCTAGAACCTACTGTCCATGTTCCCTAATGATTATCATTAATTTTTAATAATCTCTTTCTCCGTCATTCAATTTCAGGAAACCCAGCTGCACGTCTACCATTTTTATGAAAGAAAACTGTTTTCATGTCAGCGCACACTTCCTCCCACAAAGAAGTGAAATACCAGTTATGTAAGATGAGGAAGAGCAGCCACAAAGAGGAACCCTTTGCTGAATGCTGAAATGTTAACTTCTCTGGTTTTGAGGTTCACGAATAAGATGTTTCGGTTTCAGTCTCCCCACAGGGGCACTCACAGCAGTAATCTCAGCTTCTGCTGGCAGCAGGTTGAGGAAGACGAGGACGAAGATGGAACAGATTTGCCTGGCCGTCAGCATCAGTCTCTTGAGGGAGGGCAGCATCTTTCATTCCGAGAGTAGAATCTGTACCAATATGTAACAAACCCGCGAACTTACTCCCACTTGAGTAGCACAGGTGGGTCATTCCATATAATTTCAATAAGTGGCTCCCGCACTACCCCTTCAGATTCAGCTGAAAGTTTCAGCACAGTAACTACAACATATTTAATGAACCCATGGCAAATTTTTCTTGGATCATGCAAAAAATTTTCGAGTTACTGACTTTTGAAGTACACGAGTGCAAGTTGAAATTTGGGGGCTTCATTTTTTCTGCCATTTTTGAGTCATCATGACTTGTATGTGATGTAGGTAAATGAACGGAAATTTCAGGGTTGAAAGCCATATATCAGCTCTGCTGAAAACATCAATTATAATACTACCATGTGCATTTGTGGCCCCACAGCATGAAGTCAAACTTTTAAAATTTGTGATTGCAAATTTCTTGGCAGCCAACTTCAAGCATCTATATTTTTGGAAATATGTAAGTTTGATTACAGAGCTATGATCAAATTAATGCCTAGGAAACAGAAAAATAAAATAAGCGTGATTTGCCTGCGTTAAGGATTAATTTTGTAATTGCAGGAAGATCTGAAAACTTGAAAAACCTAATTTTGGGCAAGTTTGGAGAACACATAATGCCATGTGGAATAGCTTATTGGTCAATGGAAGCTAGGCCATTTGGAAGAACTCATCTTTATCTACATTCTGATACTAAAATAAACTTCTAGCCATGAATCCTTCTGTGTCACAAAAACTTTACAAAATTAGCTGATCATCATTCTGTCCATGGTGTTTCCAACTTTCACTTCACTTTGGGCACGATTCTGATGATGTCAGCATGAGCTTGGAGGAAAAACTATATCATCATATTTGCCATGTTCAAACCTGAACGAATGGATTTACACTTCGCAATTATGGCAATTTTGGAAAGTTTTTGTGACACAGAAGGATTCATGGCTAGAAGTTTACTTTATTATCAAAATGTAGATGAAAATGAGTTCTTTCAAATGACCTAGCTTTCAATGAACAATGAGCTATCCCACATGGCATTATGTGTGGTCAAAGATTGACCAAAATTAGGTTTTTCAAGTTTTCAGATCTTCCTGTAATTATAAAACAAATACTAATGCTCGCAAATCATGCTTATTTTTATTGTTCTGTATCCTACCCATAAATCTGATCACAGCTCAGTTATCAAACTTACATATTTCCAAAGATATAAATGTCTGAAGTTGGCTGCCAAGAAAATCGCAATCACAAATTTTTAAAGTTTGACTTCATGTTGCAAGACCACAAATAGACATGGCAGTATTATAATTAATGTTTTCAACAGAGCTGATATGTGGCTTTCAACTCTGAAATTTTCGTTCATCTACCTACATCACATACAAAGTTATGAGGACTCAAAAATGGCAGAAAAAATGAAGCTCCCAAATTTCGACTTGCACCCGTGTACTTCACAAGTCAGTAACTCGAAAATTTTTTGCGTGATCCAAGAAAAATTTGGCTTGGGTTCATTAAATATGTTGTAGTTACTGTGCTAAAAATTTCAGCTGATTTGGAAGAGGTCATGCGGGAACTTTTCTCAGAATTTGATTTAATACGGAATGACCCAGGTAGCACTTGTCAAAAACCCCAGCTCATAAACAGACTCTCTTCAGCACACAAACTTCTGAGTCTTTGATGACAAGCAGGACAGACTGTCTGTACTCCTTTGAGATAAATACAGACGCCTCACTGAAATGTTCATAAGAGTGCATTATAAGCTGATGGTAAGCGGATTCACTGAGTGGCCAGGTCACGCCGTAATCGAGTTGCAAAATTGGTGTATTTTGTATCATAGCTCCAAAACTAAGTAAGATAGAGTTACAACTCCATTACCGCGTGACCTGGCCCAGAGGTCCACAGCCAGGGAGGCCCACCAACTAACATGCAGGTGAAGATTTACAATCACCTGGTTATAATGCCTCAGAGAATATATAGACTGCAAGGGGAAAAGGAACTTTTTTCCCCTAAACAAAGTTTTCTATCTGCTTCTTTTGCACAAATCAAGCTCCACAACTGACTTGGTTACAGCGAAGATACCATACCATGCGAGTATATGGTCTTGTACGAACGCAGTCGAGCTTAATTTTCCAACATAAAACTATAGGTTCTGGTTCTATAATTCATGTACAAAACATATGAAACACTGGAAACAAAAAGAAAACTAAACCCATGTCCACATGAACTTTTTTTAAAGGTGTGTAAAACTGACAATTCTTGTTTCTTATCTGTGATCAGCTGTCAAGCTAGTAGCTGCAGTGAAATCTCAAAACACTGCACGCTAATAAAGGGACACTGTCACGGCTAAAGATGTGTAGTGGATGCTCATCAGTTATTAGAAGATGTGAATTTGATCTCTAGCAGTGTAACTGAGAAAGTCTTCGAATGCGCGTGATTTTTATGTTTTGGCTTGCCTAGAATTTATTTTCTAACATACCATGAATAGTACAAAATTATGGACAGTGAAGTCAATAGCAATTCCACAAGGTTACTTTTCTATCCAGTATCCATAGCCAGACATGGCAACTCACGAACGTCTGACAACCTGCAAATGGTCGTTAAAAAACTGAACAAAAATATGCAATGAGTCCTGGCCGAAAGTAAATAACTTGTTTTAAGACAGAATAGCTATGATTGACTACAACAGAATGTTAAACTGACCATTTCCACCAGTGACGGACGTGAAAAAATTTTTTTTTTTTTTTTTCTAAGTTCACTACGCATGCTCGGCCGTAACAGTGCCCCTTTAAAGCTAATGCAGATTGTGCCCATGCAATTAATAGTGACACACATATTCTAGATAACAGCATGTCTCCGGCGAGATAAGGTTGATTGACTCCGACTCACGACACCATCAGTTTAAAAGCATTTTGCATAACATAGTAAGTAGGTAGGTTGTGGAGGCATCTTCATTAACTACATCGGTGACTTGTTACCAAGGCATGCTACCCGACAACCGCCTATGTGACCACAAGTGACACGTACAAAGCCACGCATCTAATGAGCTATCGGGCGAAATGATTATAATATTAGCATGGCAAAGCTGTCAAGCCATCTTGCTAGCTAACGTTAGCTTCATACAGATGATAACGCATGAGTTCGTTGACAAAAGTAGCAGTTAATTCTTTTTAACACGGATGCAAAACAGATGTGCATTACCTTTACAGTAGACGCCTGTGTACGTTCCTTGAAACGAAATGTGTTTGACGACAGAGCATTACTGAAAACTATACTTTGAAAGGCTTATCGCATGTATTCTGGAACTCAAAATGCTCATCAATTCCGGAAAAACATTAAGAGTACAGGGCACAGTGCGTGCAGCTTGCGCAAAAAAAACTTCCTGCATCTGCGTCCGCCTCTTAGACATTATCTGACACTGATTGGACAAAGACACGATCAATCAATATGACGTCAACAGATAACCAAACCTGAACTTCCTCGATCTATTCAGGAATCAGTCACACCTAATCGTTCCACTCTCCTTTAGCAGGTATTTTAGGCGGTATTAATATATTAAACAAAAAAGAGCGAACGACTGAGAACGGCAAGTATCTTAAGAATAGCCTGAACGTATAATCCATTCAAAATATGGATTTACAATTATGTCTCTCACTGCTGAAAGAAACTTTGACAGTCCATATTTACACCTGGGGAGTCCTATGAACGCTTAGATCTCTCCCAGGTTTGTTACTTTAAATGTTTGCAAATTTGTTAGCTGCGCAGTCATACTGCATTTCTCCGATTCACTATATTCAAATGTGCTCTGTGGATTGGATTCAGATTTGGTGACTGGGGAGTCCAGTGACGAGTACATGAATCATGGTCATGTTCATGAAACCAGTCTTAAACAATTTTTGCTTTGTGATTTGGTGTGTTATCATGTCGAAAGTAGCCATTATAATAGGACCAAAAAATGGCCATAAAGGGATGTGTATGGTCAGCAACAATTGTTAGATGGATTGTGGCATTTGAATGATGATTGATTGGAGCCAAGTATGCCACAAAACATTCCCTACATAATTACAGCACCACCAGCAGCAGCCTGAACTGTTGACACAAGCCAGTTTGGGTCCATAGATCATAGCTGCTCACATCAAATTCTCATTCCTATATGAATCTGCATGTTGAAATAAAAATAGAGATTTGTGAAATAGGCTACATTTTTCTGCTCTTTAACTGACTGACCAGTTTTAGTGAACTTGTGTCCACTGCTACCACAGATTTCTCTTCTTGGCTGAAAAGAGTGGAACCCAATGTGGACCTCTGCTACTGCAGCGTATCCACCTCAAGGATTGATGCTTAGTGCATTCTGGGATTAATTTCTGTTTACCAGTCTCTTCTGGCTCCTCTCAAGAACAAGTTGTTTCCATCCACAAAACTGCTGCTCACTGGGTGCGTTTTTTTTTTTTTCCTTGCACCATACTGAGTGAACTCTAAAGGCTGCTGAGCATAAAATTCCAGGAAATCAGGGCTTTCAGAAATACTTATGTCTGTCCAGCACGTTTGACAGCAAAAACCATATCACAGTCAAAATCACCGAGGTCACATCTCTCCCCCCATTCTGATGTTTTATGTCTTTTATGTGAACACAGACTGAAGCTCCTGATCTGTGTCTGCATGACCTTATGCCAGTGGTAGTCAACCCTGGTCCTGGAGAGCCGCAGTTCCTGCTGGTTTTTGACGTTACTCAGCACTTAATTGATGAATGAAAGCAGTTGATTACACACTTAACTCATCTCACCCGGTGTCTTAGGTTTAAACAGAGTGTAGAAAACCAAACTCGGCACACCCAGTGCTGTTAGCTTTACTCCTGCACTAAAGGAATAATAAGCCAATCAATCAATTACCAGGAACTACCCACAAGACTCCTAGAGCCAATTAAGCAGACATGCAGGTTGTGACAGCAGTCTACGTGGAAACCAAGATTTGTCAGTGTAGTTGGACATTTAGCATAGTTGTAATGCAGACAAAGTAGAAGTACAAAGTAAAGATGAGAGTTTATAGGGCAGGGGTCGCAAGCCCTGGTCATGGAGAGCCACAGGATGTGCTGAGTTTGGTTTTCTCGACCCTATTTAAACCTAAGACACCAGGTGAGATGAGTTAAGTGTGTAATCAAATGCTTTCATTCATCAATTAACTGCTGAGTAACGTCAAAAACCAGCAGACACTGCGGCTCTCCAGGAACAGGGTTGACTACCACTGCCTTATACACTGCACTGCTGCCACAAGATCCTAATTACCAATTAGATAATTACCTGAACACGCCATTGTACAGGGTGCATGTTGTTCCATGAGTGTACATCCAGAATAGACTGTAATTACCCACTCAATATCCCTGTTTAAAAGTGAGAGGCATGGACCACGGATTGATGCAAGGATAGATAGGGAAATTAATCGTACATACCGGAATCTGTTGTGCCTACACAGCTCACAGCTCCAATATGCATTTTAAAAGTTTTTAGATTGTAGCAAAAGGTAATGCTGAAAGAATGGATGTTCTGAACAGTGATGTAAAATTAGAAACACGTAAGTTTGTGTATAGATATTTTTTCTGCTTGTTTAGTGTCACAAACTTTGTGTGAATTCCTCTTGTGTCTCCCCCCATCCAGTAGCTAGTGTTTATTAGAAACATTGTCTCTTTTTTATTGGTTTTTGTCCCACATGCTTTACTCGCCTGGTGTGTTCTGCTCTTGTTTCCCTTCTCTTACATATGTATGGATATATTTATACCCCTTGCTTTGAGAGTGCAAGTTACTGGATTAAATAGGTTTAAATAGAGTGTAGAAAACCAAACTCGGCACACCCAGTGCTGTTAGCTATACTCCTGCACTAAAGGAATAATAAGCCAATCAATCAATTACCAGGAACTACCCACAAGACTCCTAGAGCCAATTAAGCAGACATGCAGGTTGTGACAGCAGTCTACGTGGAAACCAAGATTTGTCAGTGTATTTGGACATTTGGCATAGTTGTAATGCGGACAAAGTAGAAGTACAAAGTAAAGATGAGAGTTTATAGGGCAGGGGTAGCAAGCCCTGGTCATGGAGAGCCACAAGGTGTGTCTCTTGCTCTAGGCCCTTTAGCAACTGGTCAGTATTTCCTAGTAATAGCCTCTCTTCTTTGGAAATTATTTGTAACCTTTAATGATAGTAATATACGGAAGTTCTCCTCTAAGTGCTATTAATAGGAGCCTGCTCCCAAGCCTTACTTCTGGTCTCCAGGATTGAGACTACAATCTTATTTATCAAATCTCAGTCTGTTCCTCTGCCCAATTTATTAGGAACAACCTCCCAACCTTCCTGCGATCATCGGGATGATGATCCTGCTAAACTCCTCAGTCCTGCCATCTGACAATTTGGCTCCGGCAAAGTGTACACTTCATCTGGCAACTGTCCCTGAAAGCCACTGGCGGGGCACGGATATGCCTTTGTACACTAGCCTGTACCATCTGAACTGAACTGTGTCATTATGCTCTGGGCTCTATCCCTCTGTCTTATCGTATTACTTTCAATAAACCTTACTATTGGATTGAAATCTGACTCCGCATTGGTTCCTGATCTGGATCATAACAGTATGGTATGTGTTTTTCTGCTTGCTGGCCAGAAGTTCTAGTATGTGCCGATGTTTTCTCATAGGTTCACAGTGCAATCAAATTAAGTTTTGCAGATTTTATCCCAAGCGGCAGGCCATTTTATCTGGTGCGAATAAGAAAAAGATTAGAATGTCGGACGTAATCTTTTGGATAAAAAAGTTGAAGATCATTGAGAAGGCAAAGTTTGCCACATGAACCAACAATCAGCATTGTAAGAACAAATAAATACCACAGCACTGCCATTATATGCTTAACAATGAGGCTTAAAGTTGCCAGTAATAGAAAGACAATGGCTAGAGACGGTCAGCTAGCCATGGTCTATCCTGAGGAGGTAAGTCTGCAACAGAAGATCAGGAAAGTTTCTGCTTTTCTGACTGCAGGAGGACACTCGATGCAACACTGTGGGGCCACAACAGGGATTATGACCAGTGAGTACAGGCGTGCGTAACTGCTGTAGACCTTACATATACAAAGTTTTTCAGTTTCAGGTATTATTAGGGCTGATGCCTTGAGTAAACTGTTCTCTTTTATTGCAGGGCTTGATGTTATATTACGGCTATGACAAAACATTACAGCATGTTTCATCACAGCATTGCTGCTGGGAATGGTGGTGAATGGTAAAAACTACATTGTTCACCCAAACATGACCAGCCTCCAAACCAAAACTTCTCAGCTACCAATGTTGGTCAAAGGTCAAGTTCACAGATTATTCACAGCCACCAAGATAAATCAGAACATGATTTTCCTACACATTGATAAAGCCTAAAAAATATTTTGACCTCATAATTTTCATCGCTAGAATCTACCAGAATGCTTTGATTCAAAGTAATGTTCATTCCCTCATTATGAAAAGTAATTAAATCCATCCTTTCAAGCAAAGAATTGACACACAGCAACAAAGATTCCACGATTTTTCTTTTTATTCGAAAGACTTGGGGTGTTGACCTCAGATGCTCATGAAATTCACAAGGAATTCTGGTCTTCTTGATACCCACCCTTCCATTTGTTTGATAACTGTCCTTGTATTTCCTCACAAACATGGATTCCCTGTGTCAGAACCATGAAAGACAACAGTTCCTTGGTCCATGCTGGCAGTCTAGGATCACAAGTATGTGATTGGACTGTTTTCACCTTGAAGATTCCAACTCTGATTTTTCTATCACAATAGGTGATTTAAGGCCATACAGCTCTTTAACACTGACTTAAAATTTTGGGAGAAACATTTTCCAAACACAATACTCCTTAAAGGTTAGTACTTACAAGGCAGAATAAAATAAATGCCCTTTTCCTGGTTTGTAACTGGCATCGACTTCTACAGTACATCCTCCTGGATAGCACGAGTATAGCAATGAGGTGTTTGTAAGGGGATCTATCACCTGCAATTTATTCCAAACAAGAGCAGCTGGAAAGGCCTCAGCCCTTACTACTTCGAGCTGGAGTAATCAGGTTAAATGCAGATTGGTTGGACCAGAGCATCTCTGAATTTCACAATACATTGTAATAGATTTCATTCATTTGAATCATGTCAGGTCATTTTTTTCCCCTCGGTGTATGCGAAAATGGAATAATGAAAGGAATTTAATGTACTGAATATTTGTAACACTGGCAATGCTTTATGTCTGAGGCAACTTCCAGACACCCAAACTGTAATGCCACACAGCTTCCACAGTGAAGCTATGGCGTCGCCTACTGTCAGATGGTGAAATAACAGCCCAGCCTAATACATCGCATCGTAATATTATTCGAAGCGACATGGCTAAGATTATACAATTGGTGCTGAATTGTTTAACCTGAGTTAATGTCTTTTAGAGGCTTTAAAATTCTATTTCATCTCAATTTATCGCCGTCATAGAAATTATATTTTTAATGTTGATTTTGCTCAGGGGATGATATACAATTACTTGAATAGTCAATCTAGTGACCTTTATTACGCGGAATGTTTGTTCTCTGGTGCAAAATAAGGCAGTTGCTACGGGTACGGAAGTTTTCCAATGCATTTCAATGTAGAGAGGTACGGCAGTCCCCATTTCAAACCCTGCCCTAACCTAACCCTGACCCTAACCCTAACCCTAACCTAACCCTGACCCTAACCATAATCCATAATCCTTATCCTAATCCCTTCAAATCGACTGCCGTACCAAGAAAAACTGCCGTATCTGTAGACATTACGGCAAAATAAAGCCTACGCATTGTTTGCTCTCACAAGATAAAACCTTACACTTCCCATTTTCTGCCACGACCATAGGTGTTGTTGATTATAAACACTGGCCTCTAAGTGTGACGTTTGACACATTTCAGAGAGAGATAAGTGTTCACTTTATAAGATGACGCAAATGTACCGGTATGTTCAGGTGGTTTTGCTGTTTCTAAGAATCCAGCACAATTAAAATGCCGCAGATCTTTTAGGTGAAATGTCTCAAGATTTTTATTCTGCCTCATGACAGTAAGCATCATTTGCCATAACAGTGAGAAGTAGTCTATCTGCTATATTAAAAGCAATAATATGTCCAAATGTGCATTTTATGGGATTTTTTTTTTAGCTAGCCACGGGCCACATTTTATGTCATGTTGTCAGGATACATCTTCGTGTCAGCATTTGCAAGCTCCGTTCTTAACCGATGCCGCAAGTGAGAATTCTCTTGCCAGAAATGCTGTGGTTCACCCTCGACCCAAAAATCGCCTCCCTGAGTTACGGTGCTGTACTTTCTGAATAAAACCCTTGCGCGGTGCGTTACTATAGGAACCAAACACAACAAAGCAAGGACACCAGAAATAGCGCGACCGGTCCTGCTCGTCTTGAAATGAAGCCCAACTTCGGAGTTCTTTAACTCTCTCCTGACCTCCTCTGTGCGCATTAAAATCTCTGACGAACTTATAAGTAAGCACATGCACTATTTTCATTCTTGGTAGAGAAACTTTGACACTTGCACCTCCAACAAAGGTATCTTTCAACATGACAAAACAAAAGAAATCAGCAAATCACTATTGCGTCATGCAGTGGACCCTTCTCTGGTATAAATTTCAACTATGGTCTTAATCTCCGCAACAGTTTATTGTTCTCTTTTCAACCCTACACTGTTGTTGAGATTAAGATCATGATTAACAGTTAAGTTGAAAAAGTGTCCTGCACATGGAATAAAATATTTGAGTTTTTAGGACACTAAATTGCTCATTATTCAGAAGGAAAGGCTTAGCAATCAGTGTCTTTCAATAAAAAATCATCGCATATCCCAAAATAAAGGCTAATCTTTGACCCCTATCATGTCATTAACAATGATTTATTTTTCTTTTGAAATCAGAGTAGATACCACAATATGATTTTCCATTACGCAATATATATATATCCTCATTTAGCAGTCAATCTCTCCGGACCTGGGAAAACTACCCCAGAGGGTGAAAGGAGATTAAATTGGGTATTATCGCCACGGGGTGAAACTGAGCTGTAGATTGTTTTTCAAAGTTGTGTTACCCTGGTGTAGAACGGCTGTTGACTGAGCAGGCTGTATCCACAACTGTTGCCATTTGAAGTTCTCTTCAAGTGGCTTGTGATCGGTAAAAAACATTTTTTTTTTTTTTGTCATGTTTTACTTTTTTCTTGAGATTTTAGAAACTTAATCAGAATATGTCAGGTGTGTATTTTTTGTTTGGGAAAACTGGCTGTACCGGTCAACTGAGAGAAGTGAAGAGAAACTGTATCACAAAATGGCTTTTCAAACTGGAAGGGGTGGTTGCATTTGAGGGTCTGTTTCCTAGAGCTTGAGAGGGCAAAAAGGCAGGAGCCCCTCTGCTAATTTAGAGAAACACAGTAACCATGGGGCAGGATGTGTGTGTGCGCAGATTCCATGGCTACATTAACAATCATAATTTACTCTTTATATTGGAGTGTTTGTCAGGAGCAAGTTTGCACATGACAGAGAAACTCGGTTTGATACACAGATAAGAGCAGGAGACCACAGTGTTCTGAGTATGTTTGTTTCATACATGTCAGTGAGAAAGAGCGCGAAATGAGGGTGAGGACTAAGTCCTTTTTGAGGCCATTTTTAATTTTCTTTTTCTTCGGCAGGGTTCCACCACCCTGGTGTGTGCTTGTGCGTGTGTGTGTGTGTGTGTGTGTGTGTGTCTGTGTCTGTGGGTCTGTGTTTGTGAGTGTGTATCTGCATGTTTTCTACTCACTGTGAATTTAAAAGGTGAGTTATCAGTAATTTGCGATTATGATGATTGTACGTACTGTAGAATGTAGTCAGCTGAGCAATCTGACGACCACAGCCAGGGATTGAGAGCATTGAGGCTCTGAAACACTGGCTTATAATTCTGTAAGTTAAAAAACTTTTGAAAATTGATTGGGTTGGTTGCTTAAAAAAAATTTTGAGAAATCCCGTGGCTCTCCTGGACCATGGCTGTACATTGCTCTTTCAAGGGGTGAAAACTTCTGCCCCTCAAATTGGTCGAAAGGGACAATGCCACGCACAGAGAACAAGATAATATGATGCAGAGACGACACGGTGTTGGTAAATATCTTTTAGCTGGGGGGACACAAATGCTTATGCCTCTCAGATCACTCTGTATGTGCATCCGGCTGGTCCATTCCAAATGTTTTTGTCTTTCAATTTGTTTTTTTAAAGCAACCACATGCTGCGCCTCATTTCCATTTGTGTTCTTTGTGTTTTACGGCCTCTCTGTCTAATAGGAGTCTGCTTATCCCACTCCCCACCCCCCAACCATGCTCTCCTAGCAGCAGAATTCACTCCACAGTCCCCTACCAAGCTCACTGAGGGAGGAGAGCTTCGGTCATGAGGATCTTCATCGCTTTTGATGGCACCTGTGAGCCTTTCGACATCTCCCAGGATGACACAGTCAAGACCATAAAACAGATGGTCAAGGTAATGTCAATTACGTAATTTAAACTCCTGACTGTCTTGCTTTGGCTGTAGAATAATGCAGCTTTATTTTGCAGCCATTATAGTTCTGGGGTAATGTCATATATTATATGTATAATTTATTTATACGTCAACAATACATTATTAAATTGAAGTAGTTTAATTTGTTTGCATATTAGCTGCTGAGTACCATTCACAAAATAACTGAGAAATTTTACTGGGCTTTTTTTTTTTCACAGACGAAGAGAAGGGCCTGTATTAGTTATTCAAACCTTTACTGATGATAGTATTTAACAGCTTCAGCTGATAATTGTGAACATTTTACAACTCTATTTCCAGCTGGGACGCTGTGTAAAATGTAGGTAAAAACAGAATGCAATGATATGCAAATCATTTAAACTCCTTGTTAAATTAAATGTAGCGCATAGGCAACAATCACATGCTGAAACTGAGAAATTTTATTGCTTTTTCAAAAATATATGCTAATTTTGAATTTTATGCCATTTTTAATTTATTTTGTTGGGACAGGGCTATTTTTAAGACTGTGCTGCATTACATCTTATTTTAACAAAATTGTGTAAGCATTTGGGAGCTCAGGAGACCAACTGCAAGAGTTATAAAAGCAAAATGTTTTCTTATTTTTGCTAGTTGTAGGATTTCAGCTGTTCAACACTTCTTGGCCTCCTTTGTCATATTTTTTTTAAGTCATAATGTGCCAAATGATTCTAGTGAATGACATGTTTGGACTGGAGGCAGGCCAGTTAAGCGCTCGGACTCTTTTAATACGGAGCCATGTTGTTGTAATATGTGCAGAATATGGCATTGTCTTGCTGAAATAAGTAAGGCCTTCCTTGAAAAAATTTTTTTTGGATGGTAGTATATGTTACTGAAAACCTGCATGTATCCTTCGGCATTAATGGTGTCTTCACAGATGTGCAATTTTCTCATGCCATGTGCACTAATGCACCCCCATACCATCACGGATGCTGGCTTTTGAACTTTGTGCTGATAACAAGCTGGATGGTCTCCCTCCTCTTAAGCCCAGAGGATGTGGCATCAATGATTTTTCATATGAATTTCAAATTTCGATTGTTCATACTACGGATCAATAATCCACTTCGCCTTAGTCCATTTTAAATTAATTTGAGTCCAGAGAAGGCGGCAGCGTTTTTGGATCTTGTTTATACATGGTTTCAATTTTTCATGACAGATCTTTAACTTTCATCTGTGGATGCAGCTACGAACTGTATTCAAATACATTTTAGAAGTATTCCTGATCCCATTCCTCGATTTTCACTTCAGAATCTTGTCTGTTTTTAATGCAATACTGTATAAGCACCAGAGGATCATGGCCATTCAATATTGTTTTTCGGCCTTGTCCGTTGCCCACAGAGATTTCTCTGGATTCTCAGAATCTTAAATGATATTATGTACCGTAGATAGTGAAATCCCCCAATACATTGTAATTTTTCATTGAGAAGTGTTGTTTATTCAGAAACGTTATTATTTTTTATTATAAATTGTTGAGCTATTTGCCCATGCAATCTTTAACAGAGTGCTGAAGCCTTTGCCATCTGTGCCTCCAAAAGACTTACCCCTTGTCTCCACCGGGCGCGTTTCTGAAGCGTTTTTTACTCGCGCGTGTGACGCGGCAGATACGCTCTCATTATTATCTTTGCAGCTGTCTCCACCGGCTCCGTCAGGCGTGCGCTTCAGCTGCGCTTCACGCGCGCAAACGCGACCTGAAGCGTTTTTTTACGCTTCAAGTCTATTTTTTCGACGTTACGCGCGTAAAACGGAGGGTGACTTGGCTTCTCCTTTGCTGCTCGACGCGTCTCGTTTGAAGTACGCGCGCGAGCAAGACGGAGTAGGTGGAGACACTCGCTTCAGTGACGCATGAACGCTGTCGTCTCGCAAGCGCGTCGCTTACATGACGCGCCCGGTGGAGATTAGGGGTCAGCCTCTGTGAGTTGCTCTTTTTACATCCAGTCATGTTACTGACCTGTCGCCAATTAACCTAATTAGCTGTGAGATATTCCACCAGGTGTATTTTTAGCATCAGACAACTTTTCTAGTCTTTAGCTACCGCTGTCTCAACTTTTTTGAAATCCGCTGCAGCATTAAATTCAAAACGAACAGACATTTTTCAAAAAACAAAATTTCTTAGTTTCAACATTCAATATGTTGCCTTTGTACTTTTTTCAATAAAATATGGGGTCAAAATGATTTGCACATTTAATTTTGTTTTTATTTACGTTTTACACAGAGTCCCATTTTTTTGGGAAGCAGGGTTGTAATGTGATTGTTTATGTGGTGCAGTGCCTTGCAACACTGAACAATGTTAAACCTGCTGAAACAAATGTATATTCCCATCTACTTGTCCTCAGTGGTCCACCATATACAAATTCATTTTTTCTCGAGGGGAGACAAATGCGCCTGTTTAAAAATCACAAAATCAAGTTATAGTTGGAGACCCGAGCGCTCAAAGTACTTCTCTCACAAAATGTCCATTTTGAAAAAATTGAGAAAGTGGCCTTTAGTAACTATAAAAGATGTTTTCCCACCCTTACTTCAAAGTGTGTGAAAATATGACATAAGTACTTTTAGCACAGGACTTTTCAGTTGTCATTCCACTGTAACAAAGAGTTTTAATAATGGTTCATCCCACACTGAAAAAAATTCATTCTACTTCTACGAATTTGAATTTGCATTTAGACTTGCATCACAATATGAATATGTGAAATGTTAGCAAGGTTGTGAGGAACACTGACTAGCACTTAAAATGATTTGAGTGGGAGTACCATTTTATAAACAAAAAGTTTTACTGCGTGATAGTTGGGGGATGATGGTACTGAACAGACAGAGAGTCAGAGAGTGGAGAATAAATGAAAATAAACTTCCCTTCCTGCATCGGTTGACAACCATTCCAACTACACCAGACATTAAAAAATGAAGCTGAGAGAGAGATTTTATAACAATTATTCATCTGACACTTAAATCTAAAGCAGTGGTGGTCAACTCTGGTCCTGGAGAGCCGCAGTGTCTGCTGGTTTTCAATGTTACTCAGCACTTAGTTGATGAATGAAAGCAGTTGATTGCACGCTTAACTCATCTCACCTGGTGTCTTAGGTTTAAATAGGGTGGAGAAAACCAAACTCAGCACACCCTGTGGCTCTCCAGGACCAGGGCTTGCTACCCCTGCCGTATAAACTTTTATCTTTACTCTGTAGTTCTACTTTGTCTGCATTACAACTATGCTGAATGTCCAACCACATTGACAAATTTTGGTTTCCACAGAGACTGCTGTCACAACCTGCATGTCTGCTTAATTGGCTCTAGGAGTCTTGTGGGTGGTTCCTGGTAATTGATTGATTGGCTTATTTGGGGCGAGCGCGCCCCTTATTAGTCAACTCAACTGCTCCCGCTGTATGTCATCAACCGACCGGCCGCTCGAAATTGCCAGCAGAGGGTGCATTGAGCTGACCAATGACCTGACCAAGAAGGGACTCACTACGCACGCCCCACGCATGCTCTGCATGCTACTAGTTATTCCCTTAGTGCAGGAGTATAGCTAACCCTGGTCCTGGAGAGCCACAGGGTGTGCTGAGTTTGGTTTTCTCCACCCTATTTAAACCTAAGACACCGGGGGCCTCATTTATCAAAAAGGGTGTAAAAGTGCTACTAAATTTTAACGTACGGCGAAAAGCCAAAAATGGCGTACACCCAAAATATTTACACCCTTTTAAGATCTATCAAACTGTGCATACGCGCAGCTCTCCGCAATTTCCATTGATAAATCACGCCGGACCCAAGAAAAGTGCGGACGTGAACACGCCTCATATCCCGCCCTCTACACAACCATATATGGTCAATGCAAATAAGTACCTGCATATAAAGTAGCCATGTGCGCTCTGGGGATTTGTGGAGTGACGTCAGTGAAGCATGGATGGGAAACGCGGAAAGAAGCGAAACTTCTCAGAGAGTGAGATACACGTGCTTGTTAGTGAGGTGCAGGCGAGGGAAAAAAGTCCTCTTCGGCAGGTATTTGCACTAATTCTGTATGATCACTTCGTCTTGTGGTTTATTTAGGAACAAGAACATATAACTAAGAACACGCAGAGAATCACAACAGAAATGAACACACAATGTTGGACCAAACAATTTCTCCTCCGGAAATTAAAACAATCTCATCTAATCAGCCACAGCCCCGGCTACACCAACAAGCGTAAGACCGCCGAGTGCTGCGATCACAAGTCTTACAGAGGCAATAAAAAAAAAAAAAAAGAACCTCCTTGTCAAATCTTTTGTCAAATGCACTAGGTGTGTGTGTTTCGTTTCAGTTGCATAGAGGGACAAACATTACAATGTTGTGTTTGATATACATGAATTTATTTCTGTCTCAACTTGTGGACATCAAATGTACGAGGAATGAAATATGAGGTTCTTGCAATACTGAAAACTAAACACAATTTTGCAAGATTGAAACTGAGAAACTCGTAGGCTATATACACACATTCTTTGGCTCAACATGAGGGGTGAGAGGTGGGGGGGCGGCTTC
This sequence comes from Gymnothorax javanicus, assembly GCA_029692085.1. Lineage (NCBI taxonomy): Eukaryota > Metazoa > Chordata > Actinopteri > Anguilliformes > Muraenidae > Gymnothorax > Gymnothorax javanicus. Next base: position 21,755,085 of record CM056196.1, on the reverse strand, counting down.
ACGACCGCTGCATCACCGCAGCTCTTGTCCTTAGTCCCCGTTGAAAACCCTCATGACGGGGAGGGGGCTGTGGGTCCGGATCCACATGCTGGGGTGGAGGGAGGCCCAGCGGCAGCGCAACTCCACGCCTCACTGCCACATTGTGCACGATGGCACAGGCCCAGATGATCCTGCAGATCTTTTTCGGGTGGTAGAGGGGCCTACCACCCGACGCATCCAGGCAGCGCCAATGGCCTTTCAGGGGCCCGATGGCGCGCTCCACGACGCAGCACGCACGGACATGGTCCTCATTGTACTGGGTTTCCTGGCCACCCTGTGGGTCCGGGATGGGAACTATCAGCCACTCCCTCAGGAAGTAGCCACTATCACCTGTAAGTCACAACGATGGGGTGAGTCTCAGCCTTGAATTGATGATTATAAGGAGCAGCTTTCAATGAATGAGTATACTGTGTAGCCTACATGCACTCATCAAGAAGCCAGCCGTCACGCGCAGCGCCAGCCCCCAGTCTCGCCCCACACTGCTGTGCGTCAGGATGAATGAATCATGTGTAGAGCCAGGCCACCGTGCCACTACATTCGTTATGAGCATGTCGGCATCACATATGATTTGGGTATTGATCGTATGCACATTTTTGCGATTCACATATACGAATTCATTCATCGATGGTGCCCTAATCATGATGTGAGTGCAGTCAATGGCTCCAATTACATTAGGAAAATCGGACATTGCTGCGGCTTTGATTGTTCTTTTAAATAGGCTATAATCCGCGCTCCTCTCTCCCTCACACACTGCAATTCTCTTACTCAGCAGCTGCGTCGCCAATTCCTCCTGTTCTTCAAAAAGGGTGTAAATCACGGTACGCCATGGTCAAAATGGGTGTAAATGTCCGCACTTTTTCCCGTCAGGTTTGGGTTTGATAGATCCCAAATTTGGCGGAGAAAAGTGCATACGCACAAAACGGGGGAAAAAGGGTGTAAAAAAAGGTGTATCCACAATGATAAATGAGGCCCCAGGTGAGATGAGTTAATTGATGAATTAAGCGTTTAATCAACTGCTTTAAGTGCTGAGTAACATCAAAAACCGGCAGACACTGCGGCTCTCCAGGACCAGGGTTGACCATCACTGATCTGAAGTATATTTTGATTATAGGCAATTCCGTGTCAAATCACCTAAGCTTGATGCCCACCATCTGAGATGTAGCTGAAATTGTTTGAGATGGTGTATACTGATTATGAGATAGTGTGCACGGATGAAAGTGTTTTTTAAACATTATTTGTAAAACCGTTCATTAGTTTAATTTATATGGGCCAATTCTGCCATTTTGACTGCATCTTTTTTTTCTTTTTTACTCTCTATAACTTTAAAATTGTGATTCCAATTTGAACCAGCTTTGGCGGAATTACTAATTTCATCAGAATACGTCATCGGATAGAGTTTCAGCAACATTCAAAATAGCGGGTGTCAAATCCTTGTCTCCTGTTGTGACTTGACATGGAGGACCCCTTATATAAATCAGGGGCTAATCTCCCACTGGAGGTTACCAGCCACAATGATCGTATTGTGGGAAGTGGGGCTTGAACGAGCAACCTTCTGGGTCCAGACGATATGCCTGATACACTAGTGGGTGTCTCTCTCGCTCCGCAGGAGTTCTTCCATGTGCAGCTGTCAGATGACAAACGAACACGGCGCTTCCTGGAGCTGAGCTACGCCGGGGCCACCCTCTGTGATGGCTGGGCTCTCCCGGACATCGGCATCCCACCCTGCAGTACCATCCGCTGCCTGCTGAAGGTACCACCCTCTTTAAACCTTCCCATTTTGCACCAGTGTTGTGCGCCATATCGAATGTTCTCGTTATGCACCAGTATGGTGCACGGAACAAACTTCCCATCATGCACCCATGCTATGCATGGGGCAAAACCTTCCCATCATGCACCTGTGCTGAGTACAAGGATAAACCGTTCTATGATACATCTTTTGTGTTTGCAACCAGAGGTGGACATTCCAGGGGTCAGAGAGTTCTGCCAAGTTTTATTTACACCAGTTCAGCCAGCTGTTTTCCTGGCTAAAGGGCTGCTCTGATTAGCAAATCCAGGAGTATTGAGCAAAATCCTGGGGAGACCTTCTGCTTCCTGAACATGGATTCTCCACCTCTGTACACTACACTGAACCTTTCCATCACGCATCAGATCCACTGCATTCTGCACATAACCAGAGGAAATCTCACTTCACTCAGTAGTAAGTGCCCTATACTACTTTTAAAGTGACGTACATGCTAAATAGTTATTTGGAGATGGCTTAAAGGGGCCATTTTGTGCTTTTTGGGTGTTTATCATTCTTTTAGTGTTTTATATAGCTTTTTGTGCATGTAAAATGTCTGCAGACTTACAATGCAACTCCTGAACAGCCTGAAACGCCTCATTTGTCGTCCATTCTTTTCTTCTGTAATGTGTCTACATCATGATGCAACACATTTGCATAATGCTCAGTGAGCGGCTAGTCTGGCTCGCCTTCGAACAAAGCGAGGAGGGGCGAAGGCTGGGAGCATTATGTTAGTGCATATCACCACGCAAGAAGACACGGTTTTCTTCAGAGCAAAGGCAAATTCCCTTCAGATGGACATCCAAAACAAGACAAAGTCAGGAATCAGGGATTTAAAAAAATAATTTTTTTTAATCATTATTCAGCAGCAGTTCAACCTGAACCTTTTAATGAGTCCCCTTCATTTTACCGAGGACTGTTTCCAGGCTGTCACGTCCTGGCACCCAGAGGTGGTAATAGGGCAAGGATTTGAGTTGAGGACCCAAGTGCAGGAATGTGAATTTTATTAAATAATAAAGGTGCATGAAACTAAACAAATGCAAAACTTCAGGATGATTGAAAAAGGAGTGCACTATAATAAAAAGGGGAACAAACTATGGCTACCTCCCCATGAAGGGGGAAACTAAGCTTTAAATAGAAAAGGGGATTTTAATTAACTGAAAGGAAACAGGTGTAACCATTAACTGAAGGGAACTGAGGATAATAGAATAACTGGTTAAGGGCAGGTAGCCAGGCATTAGAATGCCTAAGGCAGGGGTGTCAGTCTGGTCCGTAAAAGGGCCGAGGGGCTGCTGGTTTTCAACTGAACCAAGCAGAAGCACACCTGATACAACTAATCAACTGTGCAGGCTGAGATTAGTTGATTAAATTAGTTGTATCAGGTGTGCTTCTGCTCAGTTTGAATGACAACCTGCAGCCCCTTGGCCCTTTCATGGACCAGTTTGACACCTATGGCCTAAGGGGACATTAGTAGGGACATTACACAGGCCAACAGAAACAGGAGACATAACAGCCTGTCTCAGGCCTAAGGTTCAGCACAAACACAGTCTGTACACCTGGAACTAGGAGCTTTTTGACTGTAAAAATATAAAAATGTTTGTGAATATACCACAAAAATTAAAATATTTAACTGGGAAATGGAGAAAATATGGCCTCTTCAAACAATTGTGAGATGACAGTTTTCTTTGTGCAAAGGTTTGTGGGTTCAAAAAAAAAAAAAAAAAACTTTACACCCTTCAAATGGCAGATTCTGCAGTTTTAATCTCAAGAATAGAATGGCTTGACTCCAGAAAGACATCACCTTTACACAGCAGACATCTTACTTGTAAAAGCAGATTTTTAGGACAAAGATCCCCTCATGACAATGGTGCTCTACTAAACAGGACCTCGGGCAGCTGCGCATTTACATGCACAGATACATTCGGGCTGTTGGGAGAACAGACAGGAATGCGACTGTAAAAGATCCCCCTCTTTGTTCAAAACTTTATTGGGAGTCCTTATGCTGCAAAACAGTTGCAGTCAAAGCAAACAGCTCACTGCCATTACCGTTGCACCTATAAATTATAAATGACTTCATTTTGTTTCCAACATCAATGCCAAGGAGTTTGTAGCTTCTTCCAGCGTCAAGTCAGCAAAGTCTTGCCATTGACTTTCATCAATTGAAAGCAAATATTTTTCTTGAGTTCAGAAGCAAAATTAGCTAATGTTGATCTGAATGGAAGAAAAAAAAACAATAAAAGAAATGGTTGATCAGTTGTGAAATACAGGCCCATAAGCCAAACAAAATGTGACATTTGATAAAGTATAGCATGAATTGGTATCATGCAAATCTGGAAAGACAAGTCTATCTGTGAGGTATGGATTTTACATCATCTCTCATATGATATACTGTCAGGTCCATAAAGTAAAACAATTTTCATCATTTTGGCTCTGTACACCACCATAATGGATGTGGGATGTAAATAAATCAGTCAGCATGTATTAGAAGGGTTAACGTTCAAATTTAATTTCATGAGTTTTCCAAAAATATTGTATGTACTATGTAGGACTTAAAACTATTTTTACAGTCCCCTAGTTTTCGAGGCTCAAAAGTATTTGGATGAACGCAAATAATCATAAATCAAATTCTAATTTTTAATACTTGGTTGCAAAGCCTTTGTAGTTAACAACTGCCTGAAACCTCGAACCCATATGGATCATGCTCTGCCTGGCCCTCATAGCAGCTGTCTTCAGTTTCTGATTGTTCTTGGGGCATTTTGCCCTCAGATTTGCCTTCATCAAGGGTAAAGCATGCTTGTTTGGATGCTGAGTAGGTAATTGACTCGGCCATTGTAGAATATTTCACTTCTTTGCATCAAAAAATTGTTGGGTTAGTTGTGCAGTGTGGTTCAAGTCATTGTCCATCAGCACCATGATAGAGGTTTGAGGCATTTAGCAGAATCTGAGGAGATAATACTGCCCTACAGAATTCATTCTGCTGCTTCTGTTAGCAGGCACAATATCAATTAATACAATGAAACTGGTTACATTAGCAGCCATACATGCCCAGACATGATCATACTTCACAGATGAGATGGCATGCTTCCAATTATGAGTAGTCTCGCCTCTTCTTCATACTTTCCGCATCCCATCATTCTGTCACAAAGTGATCTTCATCTCATCTGTCTGTAGGCTGTTGTTCCAGACCTAAACAGGTTTTTTAGATATTTTTGGCAAGCATCCAGATTTGAAGACTTCACGGTGCGTTACATCTTATGGTTAACCCTCCGTATTTCCTCTAGTAACTCTTATCTTGTGCATATTGACATAGATACGCTGACTTCCTGAAGCGTGTTCTTGGTGTGGCTAACTGAAGGGATTTTTCCTCACTGGGGAAAAAAATTGCTCTGTCATTCTCTGCACTTGTTATCTGTGATCTTTCAGGCCTTTTGGTATTCCTGAGCTCACTTTGAACAAACATTTTTAAGAGTGGACTTCATAGGTCCCACAGGTCTTCATCTGGCCCCACCTGGTGTTTGAACTGTTTATCTGAAGCTTTTGTTTTGATTTATGAGTCAAATGAAACCATGTTTCACTGACAGTGGCAACTCTTTGGCATTAAAATCGAAAGTTCCCAGCTAAATGTTCCAAATGCAAATGTCAAATGTCTTTAAATACACTCTGTATATTCCATCTTCTGACTTGTATATGGAAAAAATGAGGTACTAAGACATACCTGTCTGTGGAACAGCTGCACAGCAACACGTCCATATACTTTTGGTTCCTTGAAGGGGGGTTATCACACTTGAAAAGTGCTGAAATTACCGCACCATTTACACGTTTTAGTAAATACTCTCAAATTAAAGCTGAAAGTCCGCACTTTGAGCTCAGATTCACGCGTACATTTCATCTCCAATTAGGTGTGGTAGCTGACTAAAATGACAATAACATTGCCATCGCCCAAATATTTATGGACCTGGCTATATTTAAGGATAATGCATAATCTCTAAGGTATAAGTGTGGATAATACATTATCTCCCAGATGTAATGCAACTGTGGATAATGAATATTCTTCCAGTATGTGAGGATAATGCATTATCTCCCCGGTGCAATATAAATGTGGATAATACATTATCTCCAATGTGTTACATAAATGTGCCTATTATCTCCCAGGTGTAACATAAGTGTGGATAATGCATTATCTCACAGGTGTAGTATAAGTGGATAATATATTATCTCAATCATTTAATGCAAGTGTTGATAATGCATTATCTTCCTGGTGTAATATAAGTGTACATAATGCATTATCTCCCTGGTGTACTGTGAGTGTGGATAATGAGTAATCTCTCAGGTGTAATACAATGTGTACAATATGTTATCTCCTATGTGTAATGTAGGTGTGGATAATACATTATCTCCTACCGTAAGTGTAATACAAGTGCAGATAAGGTTTTCTCTCTCAGGCGTGTAATATAATAGTGGATAATGCATTATCTCCCAGGTGTAATATAAGTGCAGATAATGCAATGTTGGCCAAGTGTAATCTTAGTGCCGATATTGCATTATCTCCCAGGCATAATCCAAGTGTAAGGATGGTTTTATCTCCCTGGAGTGAAATAAGTGTGGATAATGCATTATATCCAGTGAAATGCAAGCATGGATAATGTGTCATCTCTCAGGTGTAATATAAATGTAAAAATGCATCATCCCCTGTGCGTAATATAATGTTGTTTCTCAGGAGGAGGAGAAGCCCGTCCTACACGTCTTTAGCCCGGTTACGGAGGAGAAACTTCCCATCATGGGGTCAGTGTTCCTGCTCAGCACTTCCGTCTCCCGGCTGAGATCCGTCGTCTCTCGGCAGTGCGGCCTTCCAGTCGGTGCGTTCCGGCTGACCGCTCAGCGAGGCTTGGAGCTCTATGACTGCACCCGACTGGACGAGTACGGAATAGGAGTGGGTATGGATTCCACACATCTCGCTGCATTAAGAGGCTGCTGGGTGGCTGACTGTGTTAAGCCATTGTTGCTCTCACTGAGAAACAGACATAGTGGGCAGCATTTGCTCCGATTCCCAGACCTCTGATATAATCTGACACCTCATGTCACCGTGTGAACAGCCTATAGCAGAGTCATCAAACTCCAATCCTGCAATGTTTGCAGCTATTGGTGATTTATTCTAAATGAGTAGTGAACTGAGGCCCATAGAACTAAGTTTGTTGACTTTTTAACCAACAATTGGCTTAAATTAAGATTCAATTTTTTGAAGGTTAATCCATCATTTGCTTTCTAATCCATCATTTTATTCTAGTGCACACACAACCCTGCGGAGTATTTACCCTATTTAAGGGCTGGTCTCCCCACTGTTGTTTTTTTTTTTTTTCTCATGTGTTCGATATTGGGAGGTTCACAAATGGTGTTTACCATATTGTTTTTTTTCCAATCCTTCTACCTGTCTGTAAAGCATCTTGATGACAGCCTCCACTCAAAAGTGCTATGCAAAAGAAGAGCTATATTAAAGCTGTGTAAATAAAGTTAGCTCTGGAAAAAACATGACATCTGGAAGCCCCAAATGTTCCCACCCCATACTTAGTTGAATATCCTCAATTAAATGACTCTGCAAACTTAGGTGAAAGTTCAGCCTAACGGAGGTGCAATAACTATGCTATGCATTTCTTCCCCTATGAATTCAGCCAGTTAACTTCAACATTTGGCTAAATAAGTGAGCTTGGGACAAAAGGTGATTGGACCATTCTGGGATGGACCTTTAGTTCTTGCACCTGAAATATCATTATGACATGCCATGTCATGTCGCATTATCCCTCACCAGGGGCTATGCTGCGTTTGGATACCTGGGACGGCTGGACAGAGCTCCTGAGAGCCTGCCTCCTGGGACACAGGCACACTGTCCAGCGCTATTTGTCTGAGGAAGAGCCTGTCATGAGGTTTGGGGTCCCAGAATGTAAAATATCCGAGATATACCATGGTCTGCATCTCAAATCTGGTCAATACACGCACTTTGAAATGGAATATATCTGCGATGTATTTTTAAATACTTTCGCATTCCTTTTCCCATAAAAGGTAGTCCAAAAAAAAAAAAAGGTCTTATTTTCAGGCTGAAACTTGTAATATTGCAGACATAATAGATTTTAACTTATTTGAGCATTTACCACTGGGGTAAGAATTTTCAACCAAGAACTGAAGATAATAGAACCCCAATTCTGAAAAAGTTGGCACATAATGGAAAATGCAAATAAAATCAAAAAGGAGTGATCTGAAAAGTCCATTCCCCCTCAACAACATTGAAAACAGTACAACAACATATTATTTGATGCTTTATCTAATGAACCCATCTGCTTATCGAAAACATACACTTACTTCAAATTTGATGACAGCAACGCACTCCTTGTAAGTTGGTGTAGGGGAAGTTTAGGTTTAATAATGATGAGACCATTTGCAATAGTAAGTGATGTGACACAGGTGATGTTAAACAGGTGAGGTATCATGTAATAGTATTTTTTAAAAGTCTTGAAAAAAGGCCTATACCCTCAAAAGCAAAAATCAGTAGAAGCCCACCAATTTGCCAACAGATGCGTGAGCTTATCATCTATCACTTTGGGAACAATGTTTCCAAATTACATATCAGTCACAATCAGTTACCATGCAAAGCAAAAGCCATTAATTAACACTATCCAAAAGCACCACCGACTTCTATGGGCTCGGTGTCATCTTAGATTGACAATAACACAGTAGAAGCCTGTTTTGTGGTCCGAGGAGTCAAAGTCTCAAGTGGTTTTTGGGAAAAACAACCGCTGCATTCTCCAGACCAAAGATGACAGGTACAACAGATGCTCTTAGTAGCATCAGGTACAAAAGCAAGCATCTTTCATGGTATGGAGATGTCTTAGGCACATGGCAGGGGTGACTTACACCCTTGCAAGGATGCCATTAATGCAGAAAGAAATTAACAAATTTTGAAGCAACATATGTGGCCATCTAAACATTATTTGTTCCATGATAGTCAGTGTGCTTTCCAGCTGAAGTCAAACCACACTCTGCATGAATTAAAAATGCATAGCTGCATGAGCAGAGAGTGTGGGTGCTATATGGGCCTGTCTACAGTCCTGATCTGTCTCCAGTTGAAAATGAATGGCATATTATGAACCAAAATATGCAACAGCAGAGGCCTTGTTTGAATGCATTGCAAAAAATTGGCATAATGGAGCAATGAGGGGAAAACACTGCTCGCTGAACTTGACCAGCAGGTGTTGTCAGTGCCAAAATGCTCAATGAGTGTGATTCAAAGACATGGTGATGTTACACAGAGGTAAAAAGTCAACTGTGCCAACTGTTGCAGTTGTATATTGTATTCACATTGTATATTTTCAATACGCAATTAAATTCATATTCGATCATTAAAAATAATTTGTTGAACTGTGTTAACTAAAGTAGAGGGTGAAAAGATTTTTCAGATCTTTCCTTTGTGATTTTATTTTTCATGATGTCAACCTTTTCAGAATTAGATTGAATTTTATACTTAAAGTATTTAAGGCTAAAAATAAGAAAAATTTCCCATGACAGGTTTATATCACTTGTTGAATCACACTTTCATTATCCTACTTTTTATCAGAACCCATCCTTTGACTGGTTTAAAGAATGAATGAGAAATTGCTGTTTCAGCCATAGTGGATGATATATGGAGGACAGTCGGGGTTTTGGCAAGGTCTTAAATCTGTCTCTATTGGTGTCTCAGGTTCCAACAACGAGTGGCCCTGTACGTGGCGGCGTTTTTTGGGCACCTGGACCTGGCAAGCTGGCTGCTGAGGAAGGGGGTTCGAGCAGAGGAGCCCGTCGGGGTGCACCCTTACCGAACCTGGTGCCGGGACTCGGACCATCCAGAAACCGGCAAGTGTCCAGTCCATGCGGCGGCGGAGGCTGGCCAGCTGCACATCCTCAAGTCCTTTGTGGCAAGCAGTGTCCTGGCCTTGTCCTGTCGCGACCCCGCTGGGCTCACCCCCTTGAGAATTGCCCTAAGGAACGGGCGCCAGGAGTGTGTACGGTACCTGGTTGCCAAGCTCTGGTCTGGCGTGTCCTTTCCAGGTTTGGCCCTGACTATGGGGATCTATATCCAGGTCAAACGCTGGGCTGTCAAGGCTCAGCAAAGGACCTCCAAATCAGGCCAGAGGCAAAGGCCACCCTCTAGGGCCAGAGTGGGGGATACTGTGCTGGTCGACGGCTTCACCGTCCCAGAGATGACCTCAAAACCCTGGAGTTGGATGACTAAGGGCAGGGGAAAGGGTAAAGGTCACTTCCTTCCTGCTCTTGCTACCACCTGTGATCTAAATGGCCTCAACAGTCCTTCTTCAGGGCTGGCAAACCAGAATGGACCAGTCCGGCTGCCTCATTTGCATCCCGTTTCCCCAGGCGGGGGTGGACATGAGAGAGATGGGACAGAGAACGGATCTGCGCAAAACCAGGAAGTTTGTTCGGCTGAATCTCAGGATCAAAATAGGAATGCCTGGAGGAGTAAAGTCCCACTTCCCGCCATTTCCCGCGACACTAACCCCCGCCCTCGCTTCATCTACGCCTCACCAAACTCCTCCCTCATCCTCTCTTCCTCCCTAGACTCCTTTGCCAAACAAAGTGGCCGAACCACGCGAGAGAACGCCATCTACTGTTTGGCTCTGGCAAGGTGGGTCATCTTGAAGTTGCATATACATTAAATTGAGCCCTTGTGCTTTTAACAGTCAGGTTTTACAACCTTTAATTCAGTCCTCCAGCCGCTAGATGCCAATAATGCAGACATCAGTTGGACAAATTTTCGTGAATCAGAGAAAGGTTTCATTGATCTATAAATTACATGCACAATACCACAGCGCTGGAAAAGTGTAAATTATTTGTAAAAAAATGCCAAAATTTGTTTTTACATTATGCTTTCAATACAGTGTGTTCTTGTTTTGTTTCCACCTTGAAAGTAGCTGAATTAAATCTAAAAATGGTTAAGTTGATTTATCAGTTAGGTTCAGCATAGCTATGAAAACCAGCGCATTCTTCAGCTCTCTGGAACCAGTGTTGCTGGCACCTTCACTGACAATAGCTACTCCTCCTGTACTGCAGTGCCTTTACTGAGAAACCTTGGCTTCACCAGTTGGGAATGGCACGAACCCTGGCCAACAGAACTGTACAGAAACTACTGTAAATCAGCCAGGTTCCGTTGATAACAACTGCACACAGCACAGCTGTGACCATGGCAACCTGGTCAACATGACGATGCCAGCCCTGTAGGAGACGAAGAAGACTTTGCAAAGATCTGTTCTCTTGACAATGTAACAAAAGCTTAATTTTAAAAGTGCTCTATCTTTTGCAATATTTCAGCTGAGGCATTTTTGAATTGTGTTTACCATTGATAAGTATGAGATGCACACAGATGCTCTTTGAATGTTCAGGTTTCATTACTGTATGATTCTAACAATATACAAACTTCCAAACTGGTTTAATATTGGACTTTTCTCTGTGTTTGCCTTCATATATTTTAATTATTACCCCGCCCCATCCGAAGGGTGAGGGCAAGGGGTATTGTTTTTGGTTCGGTTTGTTTCTGTGTTTGTGCGTTTGTTTCTGTGTTTGTTTGTTTGTTAACACTCTAGCGGCAAACTAATGGCCAGATTCACCCCAAATTCAGTATAGGGATTGCCACTGACCCAGAATAGATGCCAATTGGATTTCGTACAAGTAGGTGAAAGTATGTGCGAGGGGCGGGGTTTGTTGTGCCTGGCACCACTTGTTTCAGTGATGTTTCTTTATGTATTCTGTGGATGTGCGTGCATTCATTATCAGGGTTGTGCATTTTTTATGCATTAATGCTTTTTTTTTCCAAATGTGTTCTTGAGAATGGACTTATGATACTCATTTAAAAGCAATATTTTTAAGAACCTGAAAAGTCAGACGAAACATAGAGCTGTCAGAGCTCGAAACACTGATGCAATTAGTTGGAACTCCGCGATGCACGGGAAATAATGCAAGGTAACTATAACCCTTTAATTGGAATTTTGTAATGCATTTGGAACACTGTTTGACAAACCTGACTACATTCGGAACACTGAGAATGCTGTTACAATATATATTTAAAGCACTATGATATGATTACCTTCGCCAAGGAGGTTATGTTTTCACCCCTGTTGGTTTGTTTATTTGTCTGTCTATCTGTCTGTTAACAGGATAACTCAAAAAGTTACGAAGGAATTGGCAGGAAATTTGTAGGATGGTAGGTGGTAGTCCAAGGATGATTGAACCTATTTTGAAAATGATCTGGAACATATTCTGGATTGTAGATCCAGAAGAACCAATAATACTGGCATAAGGTGTGGTGGAGGTATGCGCTCTACCAAGTGCCCCTCTAATTTAAACACTGAGATGTGCATAGAATATGGTCATGTGACTGCCACGCCGCAGTGTAATGCACTTGGTACTGGAATGCGTCTGGAATCAGAATGTCTGTGTGTGGGCTGCTATTATATACTAACCCCCCCATGACACTACTTAAAAAAAAAAAAAAAAAAAAAAAAACGTTTTCTGCATTCCCACCCTTTCCCGCTCACGGGCCTCTTACGACCTCACTGTTTAGCTCAGTGGCATTCTGAATGTCTACCAGCTGCACTTTCATTCTTTCCCCCCTTTGCTTTTCCAGAACTAAACCCATTTCCCTCATTTCAAGATATCTGATCTAAGTACAGACATAAGAGAAACAGAAAATGCATGCTATTACATTGTTAATTATCAGTAGTTTTTCATTATAAAGTCTTTATTTGATGTGCATTTTTTCCATAAAAAAGTTAATGTTAAAAGTTGATTAAAGTGTTTTTACTGATGCTCTGGAGGTCTGTCTCATGGTTTTCAATCTGAGTTATGGTAGTCATAGCGTTTAAAACTAGCATAATTTATAACAAAGAAAGTGCGGCATGCAAGGCTCTTTGACTCAGTTCTGCTATGCGACCAAGGATAACCGGCGGCCAATATAGTAGAAAATAGACACTTTTAAAGGAACATAGTTGGCAGCCTGCATTTCTAGACAATGCGCTCCCTTTGCCTGGAATGTGCAAACCAATCCAGTATTCCCAAATGAAATGGCCACTCCCTCCTCTTCAAGGAAAACGTCAAGGAGCCCGGACGGTGAAGGCCCATAATTGTTTAGTCTAAAACAATTCATACAGGCTTGCGGTAGAATCTATAAATCCAACATCGCTCTCAGGCTTGCGTACATTTCCCAGACAAAAATTTTGGGTGGCTATAAAGCAGGATGATGCCATTACTCGTTTTCAAATGCCAGTCACCGTTATTAAGCAATTGAAGATCATCAGTCCTTCCATCTCGCGACCTTCCCAAAGTCGCATGTAGGGTATGCTTCTGCCGCGTCCTCGCAAATATAATCGTAAGAAAGAGACAAAAACACACGGAAAATATTTCTAGCATTCAACGTCTTTCGATCGCTCGATTGAATGTAGCCTAGTTTTTATACAATAAATTCCAATGTGTTGCCTTGGCGTGCCTTACGAGTGCGTGCCAACAGCCAGGCCGCACAGATCGAAATAAAACATACTCTCATACAGATAGGGAAATCACTGAAAGTGGCTCAAACTTGATAAGGCCATTTAGCCTTCTCTCCTGAAGATTTATTTCCAAATGGGCCGCTGTCTTATGGATGACTTTCTACGATGCTCTTATAAATACACTCCATGTGTAATGTTGCACTTTTAAAGGCGTTGTGGTTTTTATTTTCCGTGAATTACTCCGGCTCAGTTCGTAATGAAAACCACAATTGGCTTACATTCATGAGCCAAGCATTAGATTGATCTACCTCTTCATATCAAATGCATTTTACCCAAGCAAGCAATTCAAATGAAGGGTAGATACAAAACTTGGCCTTTCTTACCCGTCCTCCCGTAAGAGTATTGCCTACCTGTATTTTATGCGTAGGTACAAGTCGAGCCGCACGATGGTACTACACACCGAAAGTCGACAATCGATCCGGAACCACAGATGGTAGTTCTTGTTTCAGTCGGATTTTATGGAAAGCGTAAACTTTCGTGGTCATGTGATTTTTATGGATGTTGTGAGCTACGGACCGCTGCTGAGTGAAGTGAGACCGCTCAGCTGTAATTACTGTACATTTTCTGTGCTCAGTTGAGTAATATGCTTTTAGTATTAACCGACGAACATAAAGAGCACCTGGCGTTTCTGCCTCAGGTGGACTCTGCGGGTAAATACTGTTTTTAGTTTTATCTTTATCTTTTTCATATCACGCTTTTGTATGTGTTTTTACTCCGAGTCCAATAACTTGTCAGCTCTAACGTTACAACGGGAACGCTTTCTAGCAAGCAGGGGCCAGGCACTTGATACAGTGATGGCTGTGCCAACGTTGTCAGCAAACTTATCAGCACCATGCTTTTATTAATATAGCTGAGCGTTATTGACCAGCTGATATGCTGATAAATCTCACTGTCCATGCGTTGCTTGACAATCACTCGACGACAAGTTTTACGAAAACCGTGCCACCTGCTGAGAAATGATTTATCTGGTTAATTTCACAGACCTTAATAACTGGTGTGTCTTATTTGTAGTGGTGGGGGAATTTGGACGAATCGCAGTGGAATTTATGAAGAAAGGCTCAAACCATAAAATTTACGAGGGGGCAGCGAGTAAGTAATCGTCTATCGTATCCGTCTATGAACTTGTTGTTCCTGGTTGCAAGGTTACCGCTCTTCCCTCGTTTAATTTACCTTGACCCACTTGTCTTGAATGACTTATTAATTTATTTCAGGACGCTGTGGATCAGTTCTTGCAGCAGTCGTTTTGTGAGTCAGCGATGATCAAAGGTCTTGCGGGATTTTTGTTTCAGGAAAGTTAAATGTGCCAGTTGAAACCGTTCAGCACGGAGTGGAAGGTCTGATGTACCTGCTTACGGAGAGCTCCAAACTCATGGTAAGTGTAAACGATCCGTACACGTTCGCTGCGCATATGCCAGTGAACGGTAAACATACTGTACGACGTTACAACATAAATAAAAAATACAGTCTACGAAGCGTCAGGAGCATGATAACTGACACGTGTCACTAGGAAACTAGTTTTCTGCTCGGTTGTGGTCGAAATCACTTGCATTTCAGCCTCTGGAAATTCAAATTGTAAATATTGGCGAATTTTTTCAGCGAAGGAATTTAATTTAAATCATTCCACTGTGTTGTGAGTGACATTAATCGAAATTTCTTCTCAACCCCGATGAGTGTTTTTTCTTTTGTGTGTTTTGAATGGTCAAGGCACTGCTGTTGTATGTGAAGGATCCAATCCTGGAATTCTTCTGCATTATAAGGATTTGGTATTTCCCTGAATGGCGTTGGGCAACCCAGGAGGCTTTGTTTGCATGGCCTAAGTACACGGAAAGCGAACCATAGGAACAGGCTGGTGCTGCAGGCCTCCACACATCTAGTTTGACGGTGCAGCAGTTTGCCCATTACTTCTTAGCCTCGGGTGCTGCAGGCTGCAGTGTCTCGTTTCTTCTCTTGTCACTTCTCTTTGCCTTGCGTCTCCGTGCATCTTTGGTGGGTGAGAAAGCGCAAGTGAGGGAGAGGAAAACGAAATTTGAGAGAATTGAGATGCACCCTTGGTCTATAATAAGCTCACTTCCTGAGCCAAAGGGGGTAAGATCATGTGTGTTATCAGGTGGTGTAGTGCATGGCTGGAGCGAATGCCTGCAGACGTATTAACTTTTTGAACCTTTAGTGGAGCATCTCTGTGTGGGTGTTAGAGAGGCCAGGTCACGTGGCAACAGAGTCACAAAATTGGTGTATTTTGAATCATAGCTCCAAAACTAAGTAAGATAGTTACAATGTAAATGGCTTTGTGTTGGTCTTCCCTCGTACTTCAAACAAGAAGATAGCTAATTTTGTTCATTTGATCTATTTTGGGTGAAAACAGCAAAAAACTGGTCGGTAATGGAGTGATAACTATTGATCGATCATCTAAGTGCAGAGAAACAACAAAAAGCAGCAGACGCTCTGCCTCCAGGCCCAGCGTTGGCCACCCCTGTGCTTATCAGAAAATCCTGTTTGTTGGAGCAAAACACTGGTGTAGAGTTTTACTTCGGGGACCTGGACTGTCCATCCCTTTCGGGTGGTGAGCATCGCTGCTCTGTTTCCTCCAGATCTCCGAGGTGGATTTCCAGGACTCTGTGCTGGTGTTGGGATTCTCCGAAGAGCTGAATGACCTGCTCCTCCAGCTGTACCTGGAAAACCGGAAGGTGATCCGGAACATTCTGCAGGAGCTGGCCCCCACCCTCCCGCAATACCACAACCTGGAATGGCGACTGGATGTGCAGGTGCGCCTTGGGGAAATGTGTTTTTAGGATGTAGATGTAGAATGGGCTATGCCTTAGGGCAGAGTGTTATCCAGAACTCTCCTGGAAGCACCATTTGTGCTGCATGTGTTAGACCTCTCGCTGCTCCAGCATGGGTCGCTCAAATGATCTACTCATTATCAAGCAACTTTATGGGTTGAATGCCAACTCATTTAAATCACTTGTGGTGGATCAGGGAGGCATCTAAAACATGCAGGACGAGTGGTACTTCAGGAGAGGTTTGGGACACGCTTCCCTAAAGCAGGAGTGGGATGTTCTGACCCTTGTGGGCCTGTCTGTTCCTGGCTTTCATACCAAGTTCTGGCCTTTAATCACTTTATTAGCGTAATTAGCTGTACCGTTAATGAAATCTCAGATTTTTGTATCATTTCCTGAAAAGCTCATGAGTGATGGCTAAAGGCCGGTCTTGTGTCCCTAAATAAAGCTTCTTACTGTGATCAAGCCTATGATGAACCTCACAATTGTTTGTCGAGCCAGTTAGCTAACTTGGTCTGGGTAGACAGTGGACAGGAAAACTTGCAAGCAATCTGGTCCTCCGGGGTTGGGGCTCCTCACCTCCTCGCCGTGGAGCAACAGTCACTAACCCTGTTCCTAGAGATCTACCGTCCTGTAGGTTTTCACTCCAACCCTAACAAAGCGCACCTCGTTCAACAGCTGGAGCAGGGCCGCCCAACCTGTTCCTGGAGATCTTCGTTCTTGTATGTGTGCGCTCCAACTATAACAAAGCACACCTCATTCATAGCAGTGCCAGGTGAGCGACATTAAGAATGGTTGATCTCCACGAGCAGAGTTCCTTACCACTTCTCTAGGCTATTCTAAAATGCAGTACTCATTGATGCAGTGTTACAGTGCTAGCTATCATCATGGATTAGCTAGTTAGTTTATTTCTTCACCATCAAACCCATAGAAAAAAAGCTGAATTTCGGTTTACTTCTGATCTCATTTCAGCTCTCGTGTACAATTTTTTGGGTATAGATGGTTAATGGTACATGCGCTCCCAATGCACCCTGCAGCTTATGACCTCACAGCACTCCCCAACATGACCTCACATCGCGCTTTCCCTCATTTTTGTTAATCTCAAAATGTACCTGCTCCTTTGTAACCTCAAAATGCCTCCTTCCCCTCCATGCGATCGTGCAGCTGGCTAGCCGGGCCCTGCGGCAGCAGGTGAAGCCGGTGGTGACTCTGAAGCTGCACTTGGATTCGGAGGGGACCAAGAGCGCCCGCGTCCTCCAGACTGATCCAGCCACTCTGCTGCACATCATTCAGGAGCTGGAGCGCGCCCTAGCCGAGGTGAAGACCAACCACTGCCGCCGGATCCTGCGTAACATCAAATAACAGTGCCGCGCGACTAATGGCTAATAGCCGGGGAGGCGAGAAGGGCAGCTTTCACACCCAAACTCAACGAGGCAATTGTGATGACACCACTTCTCTGCTCGTAGTGAAAGAACCACGTGCTAAAGTTTCGTTTTTCGTTTAGTTTTTTCTGCTCATCCTTGGCAAAGTTGTACAAGTTGGACATTGTCTGCCTTCTATCTGCCGGGGAAAAGTTACAGCTGGATCCTTAACTGGCTTAGTTACAGTGGCTGATATATAGCATGCTGCGCCTTTTCGTTTCCAGCAAACAAACACTAGATTATGTGGCTGTGTTTTTTTTTAATTTCTCCTGGGCTTTTTGGCTATGAATTGGAGTAGCGAAGCTAGCCTGTTAGCTTCATGTGTGAAATGATGCCAGTTGTTGTGAGGGCTGGCCATTCCAGGTCACGCTTCTGTTTACACCTGGCTAAATTTATGGTCAAATTGAAATGCCAAACCCTCCAAGTTCATGAACATGTAAAAACCACTGTACCTACAAATATAACAGGTACTGCTGTTATAGAGATATTATAGAGACTTTCCATGCTACATGATAGCATTGTGATGACAGTGAATAGAAGTTGATGGACAAGGCACTAATTAGCTTTTTTTTTTTAGGTTTTGTCCACTGACTTCAATTAGTTGTGATCACAAACTTAGCGTGTAGCATGGAGTGTCCCTTTAAACTGGGTTGAATCCAAGCCAGGAAATGCAGCTGTAATTACAGCTGAGGCAGGAAGGAAAGAGAAATGCAGTACTTACCATGTGACGCACCATGCATCTGAGTCATGTTATAGCAGCTGTACTTTTTGTTACAAATAACGCCGGTGGACGCTATAACGCTGTTGGAGTCATTGCCACTAGGCTGGCTTCAGTACTCCGAAGAACAGTCTAGATTACCATGAGAACGGAGCAGGGACTCTCTTGTAAAGTGAACAATTTGAAGAGTTGTTTACATATACTCCCTGCGGTGCTGGAAAAAAGTACTGGCAGTTTCATGTAAAAATGGTGGGAAATGTTGCAAACTGTGCCCATGGTTGTAAAGGGTGCAGTAATATCACCCCCCGTAGAGATGAGTTGTTCTACTGCACGCACCATGATAACATGTTACTGAAACTTCATCTGATTAGTCTCACAGCCTGTATGAATACAGGCCTGTGTGGTGTGATTCTTGTTTGATTTCCATGTGTGTCTTCATGCTTTGATCACTGCTGGATAGATCACTGCTTTTCCTTAAAGGCATAAGGAACTATATAATCAGCTTTGTGGTATTTTGATCAATCCCAGTGTTGGGAGGTGATATTTTGGTAGAATTTTTCTAGTTTTAATTGGTATTTGTCCCTGTATTGTTGTTTTGTGGATCAGTTTACCTTGAAAATGCATTCCTCTCTGAAAATAGGCAGGTGGTTGGCTTTTGTCATGGGACCAGTTTTGAAATGATGTAGTAGGAAGAGGGGGTGATGAGACCTCCGGGTAAATTGCACTGTGTTGCGAGTGATCTCTGCATTAGCTCTTTAATTTGACCGACATCCTTCGCCCTGTTTGTGATATCTCCACCCCGGCCAATCAGGGGCTGAGTTCTCCCCATGCTCATCTATCCGGGCTCCACGCCCTGTGAATGCATTAAGTATTGTAATTCATTATCATTGCCTTTTCATTTTATTACGGTTGGCTTTCTGTTGTTTGCATGCCTTGATTACCGAGATGTGGATGTTGGATTATGTTATACCCTTAGCATAGCTAATTTTCTTATTTTATTGAATGAAGAAAATGGATGTTTGAGTTTTCAGTCTGAATTTTTATAATGTGAGATCTCATTATGTATTTTTTGTCCTTTTTTTGTTCGCAATTTTTAAATGAATAATTCAGTGTACCCGAATTACCAAGTTTTGTCTCGTTTCTTCTTTCTTTCACATTGCAAATGTTATGAAATGCCACCAAAATTCCTCTCGAGAGGTATGTTGATATAGAAGTGCTTTTCTTTCTATATCAGTTCATTATAAATTATCTTTTAGATAAGTGTTGAAGTGTTTGGGTACATTGCATACCTTTATCTGATTATTTAACGGAATAGTGGTAAGTTTACACATTGTTGATTCTTTCAAGTTCATGTCTTGAGATGCGTGTTCTGTCATGTTTTTACCTCAAGGGGGCAGCACCATCTTATGATTTTCACAGTGCGCGTCAGGCAAAATCTCCCGAGCAGGCTGTGCATAACAAGAGTTCAAGGCACCAGCAGTTCTTTTTCACTCCTCTGTGAGTTAGTTGATGGTATTTCAAGACTAAACAAATCAGTGAATTGCTCTTGAAGTAGTGCGTTAAATATTACACTTACAGTGCTGTTTCAGTGGAATGTCAACAGACTCTCTGTCTTGGTACATAGTGTGCAGACCTGTCTTGCTCCTTCAAAGGGCTTTGTGATGCGTTATTTTTAATCCTCATTTCAACCTTTATTTTTTTTTACTGTGTGAAATATTTACGCGAGGAAGATAATAATTACCTTTTGATGCTCGCAGATTCACATGACCGGGCAGGAGCCTGTCAGTTATCTAAGTTTAGTCTGTAGTCTCACTTGCTTTCATAAATGATTGCCGTCTGACTCCCTGTCCTCCGCATTGAAATGGAACTCCCCTTTTCGAGAAGTAGAGGTCAGCGGCCCAATTCCCCTAATATTGAGTGACAGTGAGTTAATGAGCGAGTGAGTTACTGATTGAGTTACAGGGTGAGCTAGGGAGTGAGTGAGTTACTGAGTTTGTGGACTACTGAGTTAGTTGATGTTCCTGAAGTTGTGCAATAATTTGTTGTAGGTTATTTTGCATTATTGTGCCTGCTTTTACTGCTAGAGCAATTGAACAACCAGTGACAACAGGTGTAAGCTTTTAACTTGTGCTGTAGATTTAGTGCTTGTTGGCCCTCTTGATACATTTTTAAAAATTATTTGCATTTCTTAGTCGGCCGAAATCACATGCTAGCCACCTGTGGAGACGACGTAGGCTGCGGAAGCCATCGCGCTGGTCAGCTTGAGCCCAGATCCGCGCCATCGTTTCCTGTCAGTGTGTGGCCATTTACGTCTGACTCAGGTGCATCCTGGGATGTAATCTCGGTCTTGGCGTGTTTCCCAAGCTGGCGGCGGGCACTGGAAAACGGAGCTCTTTGAGCTCGGCAGGCTGCTGTCGATGATGTGCGGCCCGCAAATGTTTCCCCCACCTCTAAATATAGCTTCTAGAGTGAAAGATGAATGAATGCGAAAGACAAACTGTTACAGGATAATGACGTTTAAGAAGTCATTCTCATTTCAGGAAGACCATGACTTCCTTTGGCTCTTTTTCCATGGAAAATCTGGAGAAATGAGTTTTGGAGAATGGGTTATGGAAGCCAGATTTTGCAGTAAGTATCTGGACATTGGCTCAATGTTAACTTTTTGGTTCTCAACGCTAGCACAGCTTGTATGACTACAGTGAATACGAGGCCATCACCCTTAATTTGACGTCATTTACGCCCATATGAACCATTTGAATTTCAGCCCTTTTTCATACCGCTTGACTGTCCAGATAGGCCACTTAAGGACTGCACTGTATGCGTTCTTCAATGTTTATGACAGAGGTAATGTATTCATATGTTTGGCAACTCCTTGCATTTCAACATTGGGTGGCTTTTAGCAGCTATATATAGAGTGGTCCTTAACTACATGGACAGTAGAATTTGGCTGCAGTGCTAAAGTGGTTCACATGATATTGATGGAAATGTCCACAAATTAAAACTGAAAGTCGCTAATTTAGCCGCTTACTAGTTTTCATATACCATGTGCTGGATTACAATCAAAAAAAAGCAAAACGATTGCGTTGCTGTCTGAATACTCGGGGACTGTGCTGTGGATCCCATTGTTTTTACCCATAATTGCTCACTCATGGGTGATTTAATTCAGAGGCAGGAAAGCCTTGGTGGTTTATCCTGTTCTTGTTGCTATGAGGTGTGGCTTGACGGACAAGGTGCTGGCAGGAAGCGTAGAATCTCACCAAGCCAGTTTATAATCCTTGACTGAACGTAACAGGTCTCAGCACATAGAGAAACCGTCTGCAGTCTTGATGTTCGGAGTTCGCACACATTTGGACTGCGTCACAAATTTAAATGTAGTAATTCCAACTAGGCTAGGGAATATGGCTGTATATTCCCTCAAAGCGCGAACTGTCACATCCACTCTCCAAACCCATATTGAGTGGGAATTTGTGTTGGCATTGCAGCTCTCTCCTCTTTTCCAAATACTGAGGACCACATTAAAGGTCCCCAATCATGTCTCCAGGTGCACAGCCTATTAGCCATTACAAGCCATCTAAAAATCTGTCCATTGTGACATCATGAGGGGGAGGGATAACCCAGAATTATGTAGGAACTGATTTACCAGTTGGCTGAAGTTCTTCTCTCTTGAGAGTTGGTACTCTATATGATGTCATAAAGAAACCGATTTTGAAATGGCTTGTAATGACTAATTGGCTGTGTACATACTGACATGATAGGGGACCTTTAAATGTGCTTTCGCGTGTGTGCGCTTGTGTTTGTGTACATAACTGTTATGGTCCGCATTTGTCCATGGGTGTAAGGAATACCTCTCTAATAATCCTGGGAGACTGAGAGACCAGCCTTAGAGTTCAAGGCTATGAAGGGTCACATAGCAGGTCAAGAACACATATTGGACCGCCCACAGAGGACGTAGTGTGTTGTGATTGGTTCTTATTGGGCACCTATCCAATCAGGAGGAAGAGTAGGAGGAGGGGTCAACATGCCTGGACAACAGCCTCTTCTGATCAAGTGGCAGCTCGAGCGTTTATATGTGGGGGACTTTTCCACAGCCTTCTGCAAATGAATGATCTCATAAAATGAATGAAATTCACAGCTGAACTGATATTAATATACACATGATTGAACGCTGTGGGGTCATTTGTCCGCCGTCCTTTGCCCATCCCAGTTTCGGCACTGTGCAACACTGGGAGACCAACTCCAGTTCTAAATCAAGAGCCCCAATCAGGGGTGGGGGGAGGGGAGTGTTCTTGTGGTGCATGTTTTGTCAGGGTGGGAGGAAACGCACGACCTACACAAACACGGGGAGAACATTCAAACTTCACACGGAGACGAGACTCAGCGGACCAACACTCAAACCCGGAATTCCCTTTTGATGAAGCAGCAGCCTTAATGACTAGACCCGCGTGTGTGTGTGTGTGTGTGTGTGTGTATGTGTGTACACTGGGAGTGGAGAAGATTGGGGGGAGTGCAGGATTAGATTGGGGGAGGTCTCCAGTGACAGATGGGGCTCACTGACGGCCCTCAGCTTGACCAAAGTCAACTGTTCCCTCAGACAGTTGGACGTTGCCATGCAGTCTATCTCAGTAAACTGGTTTTGTGTGTGTGTGTGTGTGTGTGTGTGTGTGTGTGTGTGTGTGTGTGTGTGTGTCTGTGTGTGTGTCTGTGTGTGTGTCTGTGTGTCTATGTGTGTGCGCGCGGGTGTATGAGTAAACTGAGACCATGAAAAACTGACCTCCCATCCCAAGATATTGAATACGGCCAGCTTTCTGCACAAGAATTTCATAACTCATAAAAATCAATACTACTTTTTTTTTTTTTTTTTTTTTTTTTAAACCTACAGCTTACTGTCTCAGTTTAATTGTACTTTATGTTCTGGGACAACTGTTGTTTGATCCAGATCTTTCAGTCTCAATTTTTATTTATTTATTTATCTTTTTGTAATTTTTGCATTCTCACCTTGAATCTAAATGTGGGAGAGGTGAGTATTTCTTAAGCAGCATTACTGAGTTAACAGAATTACTGCACTGAGTACAACATGGAGCACTTCCCAAATCTGGAACAGTGACTGAAGTATAAAAAAAAGTTGCTCCAGGTTTTAAACTGATTTTTTTTTTTTTTTCAGGAACAATATTGAGACTCTAAGTAGGCGGAGAATCCAGGGAATTGATTGCCCAGTCGGGGTGGGTGAGATAGGGAAGCCAAGATTGCGGGTGGTTGCCCTGAAAATCAGGGGAAACCCATAGTCCTTAAAAAAGTTAAACCAAACCATGACCACAATGAGTCAGGACTGCAGGTTAATGGTAAGATCCTTTGAGAATAATTTAACTGTCCTGCATTCCACAGTGTGAGACTTTTCAGTGGGCTGAACTGCTCTGTGATATAGAGCAGCTGAATCATTTGTATCAAGAAAAAACAATCCCACCGCAGTAGTTGCATAAATCTGAATTAAAGTGGTTATTTAAATGAATCAAAATGCGCATTGTTTTTTTATTCACGTTATGCATTGATGTAGCTCATCTTTTGCTCGTGGTAAAGAGCTTTATATTAGCGTTCATCATATCTTGTGAGCTCCACTGTAAAAGACAGTGTGATACAGACTGTATCACATTTGACCTTTGACTCTATATTTGTTCCAGTCACCATCTTCATACAAAGTATGACCTTTCACCTGGAGTGTCCTTAGTCTTACAAACACCAATTAAGGAGGCAGATATCACACTGAGAAAGTGTAATGTTAACCATCAATTAGGGGTCTAGTCTATTTAGATAAACTCTTGAAAATGTACAGCCTGCGAATGAAGTATGAATTTTTTCTCGCAAAAAAATGCAGGTTTTGGTGTTGTAAATTAGTACACGGCTTGTCAAACAGATCTCTGATTCACTGTGCAAGCATATCCATAAAAACGGCTCTTTCTTAACATGAATTAACGTGAATTTGCTTTTAATACCAGGCCATGCATTATGTAAGAAAGATACTTCAAGCCTCAAATATTAAGGTGGGAAAAAAATCTCTGAGCATTGTAGCCTATTTTATAGAAGCATATGTCTCCTTTCAGACATTAAGAAGCATTTCTAAGCCACTAATTTGACTTTTACTAAACTGCGAATAGCCTAGTAATCCAAATAGGAGGACTAACGGAGCACTGAAGAAATCAGATCACTTCAGTCCGAAAATTATACTCAATAAAACAGCTCTCAAGCCTCCGACAGCCGTGCTGCAAAGTGCGCTATATAATGATACTGAGTTGACGCAGACAATTGTTTTCATAGGACAGGGAGACATGCAAAAGGCAGTTTATTTTACATGTCATACTGTAACGCTCGCCACTCGATTCACGTCAGTTAACGTTAGTTAACATTAGAAAGTTAAAGAATGCTTAGAGTGATTAGAAACGTAAAAAAAAACATGTACCTCGGTCTCACGCATCATGAATAATTAATGAGCAAGTGCTGACACAGTCGCTGTAGAAAAGTTGAGTTTACAAACTTCGGGCGGCGGAAGGCTCGGTGTCGGTGAGTCTAGAAGGCGCATCGGATTTTAGATAAAGTTTGGTTTTAAGTAGAACTTTTCCCATGAAGGGAACACGTTTAGTGTTCCTGTACTTTCAATCGCTGAAGAACAGAATTGTAACTAGTACATAATAATTATCTAGGTTATATCCTAACTTTATCCCGAAGTTGCCATTAGGAAAAAAAAAAAGCACAGAGCGCTTTGGAACTTAAGGTTGACGTTTGAAATATAAGTTTGTGCCTTTTTTGTACTCGATTTTTTTTTCTAACTTTTCCTCAACTTTTTCCGAACAAGAAAATGAGTAACAACCAAATGCAGCCTTTGCCTGGACAACAAGTTATCCATGTCGCGCAGGACCTCGACACCGATCTTGAGGCGTTGTTTAATTCGGTTATGAACCCAAAGCCGAATTCTTGGAGGAAGAAACATCTTCCAGAGTCATTTTTTAAAGAGCCAGATTCGGGATCACATTCCCGACAGTCGAGCACGGACTCTGGGAGCCACCCGCCCAGGCTAACGGCGCAGCACGTACGGTCACATTCCTCCCCCGCCTCGCTACAGCTTGGAACCGGAGCCAATGCAGCTCCAAGCCCGACTCACCACGCTCATCTCCGCCAGCAATCTTTCGATGTCGCCGACGAATTACCTCTGCCCCCGGGATGGGAGATGGCGTATACATCCACAGGCCAGAGATATTTTCTGAAGTAAGTGCTTCTCGGGGAAATACTGTCACTTTTTTGAAGAACTTTGGTAGCCTAAACATAACAGATTCATGACACCTTGTTTTGGCACAAATTGATTATGTTATGCAGATTTCACATTAGTATCAGAACTTGGCCTATATTTTGTGCGCCGTGAGTTACTGTAAATGAATGCTATTGAAATAGGCGCTCCAATCTCAGTCGTGCTGAAACCATCTAATCTCTGACAGCTGTCCTGCTGGCTGTAAGCACTAGGCCTACCAATGTGAAGCAATGTATTGTTTCTTAAACGTGTATTTTTGTATTTTATGTGGAGTGTGTGGAAATTTATGTGGATGTGTCGCTTGCAAAAGCCTTTTTTGTGCACCATCTGGCAATTTTCGGGATCGTTTGACCCAAAATCTTCACCACCGTGATTTAGTCCACTTCGGAAATCCCGATTCATCTTGCGCTTGATTTATGATCGCTAGTTGGTGTGAGTTGAGTGAATCAATTCAGACAACAGTGGATTTCGATCAGCACGTGATAGATGAGCGACCCCTTCCAGCGGCATGAACTTTTAGTGCGCCGTTTATGTGTTTGTGCGGGGCCCCCGTCAGCCAGCATCCATTGTCCCCAAATCCCCCTTATTCTCCAATTTAACCTCGTGCGCACACGCATCTCACCGCTCGCGGTGTATGAAACATATTGTAGAGCACTTATTTACGATTCACTTCGTTTAACAGTGATTGGGCAACTCCTGCTGACTTGATTCTGATGTAATGGAAAGTTCAAAATGAGGAGGCTTGCACAATTTTGACCTCTTGGAGGTTAAACGCCCGTTAGAATTACTTAGTGTTTTGTTCCGATTTGCGTGCTTGCCCATTAAAACAAAGTACACAAATTGAACTGTTGCTATAGTGTAATGTTTAAATAAAAGGAAAAAATTCCAAAAAATAGTCTATGAAAATGCATGACTTTATGATACTCATACAAAATTTCTCCTTTCTACTCAATGACCTCTGGTTATTTTGATTAACATACTATTATTTTCATCCTTTAGTCGGGGTTAATTATGGGTTTTGTAAGACGCCTTCGAGATGTTCATTCAAATAATTGAATCTGACACGTAAAGGCACAGCTCTCCGCACAGAGGAGCCTGCATAGTCGAGAGGCTATTCTTGATGGGATTTTTGGTTATATTTTGTATTCAGTGTTTCCTCAGTCTACTGGCTGTGCCATGGGTTCATTGGTTGCCCTGACTCTGTGATGTCATAATGGCTTTGCTTTTAGGCGGTGCTTGCCTTCAGGGCAAGGTGGCAGGCGAGCAGAGCTTCCTTAATCAGTAATAAATTGGAGACCGCAGATATATTTTAAGCTGCGCAGACCGGAAGTGATGATGCAGAAAGTCTGTGTAGCTCATTTCCATGGAGATAAGAGTGCACCAATTCACGCCGCTGCCAGGTCTCGGAGGCATGTCCTCACCCTAACGGGTAAGCGCTTACAGTGTGGTCTCTTCAGTACGTGCATGGAGAGAGATCTTGGTTCAGAACAGAGTGTGATCAGGAGTTATCTGATTGGAGCAGATTGTGATTGGGAGTTGTCTGTTAGGAGCGGAATATGATCAGGAGCTTTCTGATTGTAGCACAGTGTGATCAGGAGTCGTCTGATTGTAGCAGAGTGTGATTAGGAGTCGTCTGATTGTAGCAGAGTGTGATCAGGAGTTGTCTGATTGTAGCAGAGTGTGATCAGGAGTTGTCTGATTGTAGCAGAGTGTGATCAGAAATAAACTGATTGGAGTGGAGCGTGATCAGGAGTTGTTTGTTTGGAGCAGAGTTTGATTAGGAGTTGTCCAATTGGAGCGGAGTGTGATCAGGAGTTCTCTGATTGTAGCAGAGTGTGACCAGGTGTTTTCTGATGATTGTAGCAACGTGTGATCAGGAGTTGTTTGATTGTAGCAGAGTTTGACCAGGAGTTGTCTGATTGTAGCAGTGTGATCAGGAGTTGTCTGATTGTAGCAGTGTGTGATCAGGAGTAAACTGATTGGCGTGGAGCATGATTAGGAGTTGTCCAATTGGAGCGTAGTGTGATCAGGTGTTGTCTGATTGTAGCAGAGTGTGATCAGGTGTTGTCTGATTGTAGCAGAGTGTGATCAGGTGTTGTCTGATTGTAGCAGAGTGTGATCAGGAGTTTTCTAATGATTATTACAGAGTGTGATCAGGAGTTGTCTGATTGTAGCAGTGTGTGATCAGGAGTAAACTGATTAGCGTGGAGCATGATTAGGAGTTGTCCAATTGGAGCGTAGTGTCATCAGGAGTTGTCTGATTGTTGCAGAGTGTAATCAGGACTTTTCTGATGATTGTAGCAGGGTGTGATGCTATTTAGCCTATACTCAGCTCTGTTTTCTAGACTCTTAGTAGCCTGTATAGTTTGTGTTTTGGGAAGAATCTGTCTCTGAGCCTTGAGCCCCAGGTAATGATGGGTCTGTACTTATTCCCTGGAAGGGACTCATCAGTGTTATGGCACCTTAACAGTTTTGTCACATCTGCTTGTTTTTGTGATTTATCAGCTTGCCTCCTGTTTCAGCCCCGGAGGCAGTGGGACATTTTTTTTTATTTCACTGCCCTCTGGGTTTAAAAAAGCGTGTCCCCCAAGAGGAGCACCTTTTTTTCAGCTAGTTATGGAATTCTCCATCATAGGTTTGAAAAATGTAAGAAGACTCCCGGACTTTTCAATTTTGCCTGACAAAGACCCTTTGCAATCTATACAGTTTGTCAACTGAATCCTTGAAGAGCATGTTGTTCAAAGAACATATGGCCCTCTGTGAGCTGTGTTGGACTGGTTTAGTCAAACTGAACTGACCCCCTCTGTGAATCTGCCGGTGTTTAGTTAAAAACGTAGTGGTCGCCCCACCAGAGCCAAAGATCAATGAGAAGAGAATCATAACAAATTTCTTTTATGACATAGGCAATGGCAGGTGTCTTCTGGCCAATCACAAAACACTATGCTAATGCCCACAACATGATACACGCTGCCATGCTTTATTTAGCAACTGAGTGAGGATTTTTTTTCTGCCTGCCAACCAAACTCGGAAAATGATTTGGTTGGACGTACAGAGCCTTTTGACCTAAATTATCCTTATAAGGGCCGCACTTCTGACATTCCCTTTGCAGCAGCATTCCTTCTGAACACTTTCTAAGTGTTCACCCTGTTCCCTTTCACTAAGGCCTAATCTTTACATGCTTTTGTTAAGCCAAAAAAAGACAAAGAAAAAAATCATTACATATGTTTGCATTGAAATTTCATTTAGACCTGCGTGTCAAAAGGAAATTAATTTTGTGATAATTGTATGATAGTTAGTTCTAAATGTTCCCTTGCTGTAATCCTGGTCTGTTAGACAGTTGTTGATCCTGAATTTCTGAATTTGGTTAGTTTGCGTCAGAAAGACAGAGTGACCAGAAGCTTTTGGGTACATGGACTCTGGGCTGAGAGTTTAGGCTGGTCTCTGTTAGCCAAACTAACCCCAGCTTTGGGCCGGGGGTCCACAGTGCGGGAACAGCGGGAGTCCGCAGATATACACTGCTGGTGGGCAGCTCTGCGATTCTCCTTCCCTGTTCTCCAAATGCCTGTTGGGTCTTGCCACGAATCTGGGGTTTGGCAACTACCGGAAACAAAGCTTGGAGCCCTCGCTGGCCCAGCCCTGCCATTAAGCTGTCAGGGTAACAATGCCCGGCTGTCTGGGCTCGTCACCTGCTTCTGCTGTCCTCAGCTCAAGCTTTTTTCCAGTTTGTCGCCATGAGGTCGCGGGACGCTGTCACCCAGATCCCCTGACTTACGCCCACACCTGGCTCTCGCAGCTGTTCACTACCTTCGCTATTTTTGATGTTCACTTTGTACTCCTTATCCGTCTTTGATGTTTTTCCCCCCTCTCCTTTGGTTTTGTTTTTTTGTATTGCAAACAGTTGAACCCAATTCTTTCATTATAATGGACCTCTTATCACTAATATCAGATGAGCATAACAACTTTCTACACCGCATAACTGGCTCCCCACATTGTAATTAACGGAGCAACAGCTGAGATTTTTTTTTCCTACTTGCAAATTTTTTTCCATCTCTGTTTCTGAGGATTTTTCCTCGTTTTTTTTTTTTTTTAAAAAAAAAAAAAAAATCGTGAATTTTTTTCTTTAAATGGCAATATTGTTGTCGAAGTATTAGTGTCAAATTATCTTCACAGTTGGTCATGTTACCCAGCTGTGCTATACACTGTAAACTCTGGTTAGTGTGGTATACTCAATTGTTTTGGGGAAACCAATTACCTCAAAAAAATTCAGCACGCCAACTTAATGATCTTGTGTCCACAGCACTTAAAAACGTGGTAAGAATAACTTTAACCTAATGTTCTTTAAGTACCATCCACACAATACAATTAAGTTGGCTTACATAATTTTTTTGAGGTAATGGGTTTCTACAAAACATTAGAGTTTGTCACACTATCTGGATTTGTAGTGTAGGGCATCTGGGATGCTTGTGATTTAGCTGACCCTTTCATGAAAGGGAACAGAGAGTTTATTGGGATGAGAATGAGTTAATCCTTGATGGAGCTGCCACAGGTGTGTCACTTGGAGCAGCGAATCGGAGCTCTTCCGTCATCCGTCATTCCTGCTCGCGCAGATGCGTCATTGGCTTTACTCCATGTGTGTAGGGCATCTGTATCCTGCATTGGGGTTTGATGCACGGCGACCTTGGCCAGACACTGCGATTCACAACTTCCCGCTTTCTTGAACGTCAGTCCTGGGGGGGGTAATTTCCTTTGTTCCTTTGAGAATGACGATGGTGTTCGGGGAAAAGAAAAAAAAAAAAAAAAAACAAGAGAAAGGCAGTGACAGAGTTCCATTTTGACCGCTCCAGGATATTGGTGCAAAAAATGCCGTGTTCTCCCCCCACCCCCAAAAAAAAACCCTGCAGGGATTATTCTGAGCTAAAACAAAACCCTACCACGTACATTTAGGAAAAGAACCTGTGCCCCCTTTTCACCCCCCCCCCCCCCTTTTTTTTTTTTTAACCATCCTTAAAGACTCACCGGTTTTTTTAATTTTCTGCTCCCCCCTTCCCCTACTCATACATAGACACACGCACACACCACACACGCACGCGCGCAGATGCACACAGTGGCCCCTTGATTTAAAATAAAGCTACAAGGAGAGTTGGAGGCTTTGTTCTCTGTGGCCTTTCTGGGTCTGGAAGGCGAAATGAAGGGCGCAAAGGCTGCTGGGATATGGAGAAGGGTCAGTGTGGAGTGAGATGGATGGGGCGCTTTGTGTGGATGATCAGTATGGCTTGTCCTGGCACGCCGACTTCTGTGTGTCGGGGGGGGTCGTAGGAGGGCAGTAAAATGCGCAATAGCGTTTCTGTTGGGCTTCCATTTCCCTGAAACTTCCCTTTTATTACACCTCACAGAAGCTGCATATATGTCTATTTTTTATAATGAAGCTTCCTCCTCTGTTACCCCAAAGCTTCCCCTCATGTTACCACTGAAGCTGCCCCTTACACTAATCTGAAGCTTCACCTGCTACATCCTTGAAGCTTCCTTGTTTATTATACTGAAGCATTCCCATAAATTACACTGAAGCATCCCCCTTTCTTTTCCCTGAAGCTTCCTCTTCCATTATCCTGAAGCTATCTTCCCCTTATATTACCCCAAAGGTTTCCCTTATATTACACTAAAGGTTCCCGTTGTATTACACTGAAGGTTCCCCTTATATTACCCCAAAGGTTCGCCTTATATTACTCTAAAGGTTCCCCTTACATTACACTGAAGGTTCCCCTCATATTACCCCAGAGCATCCCCTAAATCTGAAGCTTCCCCTTATACTGTGCTGCAGCTTTCCCTTATATAACCCTGAAGCTTCCCCTTCTATTGAACTGAAAATATATATTGCATGACACTGAAGCTTCTCCTTATATTAACCTGAGGCTTCCCAAATATATTACACTCATTGTTTCCCTTACATTTCTCTGAACCTGCCTCATTTGTTGCACCGGAGCTGCTCTTATATTATAAGTTTGAGGCTTGCACTTGCAAACACATTCCAAAAGCTAGAAGCACTTAGGCATTTTCAGTATTGTAAAGGTTGTTTTTGTTTACAACTGAGTGCATGTTAAACATCCCCTATGGGGTTTCCTCTGGTTTCGTTATGTAATGACACTAAAACACGCCCTCTCCTTTTCTGCCTATGGCTTTGTTGGGCTCATTAAGCCTCTCAAACTAATAAGGCCGAGATTATACTCTCTCTGCTCTTCGTTAGAAGAGTCACCATGAATATTTTATCACTGTAGTTTACCCTAAGAATAGCATCGATACTTTTAGCAATGGAGGTGAAGTCATTAAATTATATGTTAATTATTTTAATGTAGTAACTTATTAAATGCTCAGTTGATTATTTTTTGCCATGTGTTTTCTAATCCCCGCGCCTCTCATTACTGACTAGTTTGGTTCCCTGCCCACTGCTTTGAATGAACATAATAATGAACAGTAAGTCATGCTACTGTCACACTTGAGTTTAAGGCATTTTCGAAATTTGCTTAACTTAGTTTCATGTTTGTATGAGTATGTGGCCTGTTTTTAATCAGTCTGTATTAACCCTTTGAAGCGCAGTTTAGTCGGAATATTTTGTTCAAATTCTCAGCTTTCAGTATCCTAACATTCCTTCTGCTTTAGTTTCCTGAGATCATCGTTACATCAGCACCAGAATATTCAGATGAAAGGGTTTTAATCATGAGATTTGTGATCTCGCGCCTTAAGGGATTACGATTGCAGACAAGTGACGCTCTTGTCTGTTTTAATGCATCCCTTCCACAACGGTAAAACCAAAGACAGTCAGATTCAAGTATTTCCAAGTTGAGCCGCCGCCCACACCCGGAAGCCGCTAATCGTGAGCCTGGCGTTGGTGGTGGCGGGGGTTTGTGTGAGCGATGATGCCATCATAGCCAGTGGAGCCGGTCCTGGATTTACTCTAAGTGTGATCAGAGTGATGCCATTACCTGCTCCACCACAGAGGAGGGAACGTTGGAGTGGATGGGTGTCTGATAGGACTGCACCGTGTCGGTCAGACATTTTGACACACTTGTGTTGTTGTATTCTGTTTCCAGTGTAATTAATTGCTGTAATTTCTGACTTCAAATGACACTGGGAATGGTGAGAACCTAAAAACTAATACTTAACAACACCTAGTAAGTCCTTAAAGGAGAGTCAAAACTTTTTGAATCATAAAAAAGCCATGTTTTGCCCTGTGCTTTTAGGAGCTCTTTGAATACGGAAGGGCACTCAGCGCTGTGCAATCTTTCCAAATAAGCTTTACTCCTGTATGCTAGTGCAGCGTTGGGGCACCTGCAATATTTGGTCACGGTGTCATAGGTGTTTGGGTTCAGGGGCCCCCGAAATACCATTCATGGGGTTCTGAGACTGGTGATTTTCTTGGGTTCTGGAGAAGTCTGGGGGTTAGATTTACCTTTGACCCCTGCCAGTGATCCTCGGCAGGTGTTTGTGACTCGCCTTGTACTAGCCTACAGAAACTACTGGTGCCACCTCTTTGACACAAACGCCATGGAATGGAACTACATCGTTCAGGCTGCACCCTCTTCTTTAAACCACACCCCTCTATTTAGGCCCCACCTCTCTGACTTCTGAAGCTTTTAGCTTGCCCAGTCCTGTTTGAGGAGATCTACTGTTGTTGGACAGTGCTTTTCAACCCAAATATAGCATATCAGATACTCCATGGAATCTCTTGCCGTTGAATGAGGTGTCACCTGTTGGTGTTGGAGTGAAGTCCTGCGGGAGAGTATAACATCTCTAAGAGTTGGGTTGGGCTGCCCTGTTCTTGCTGTTGAATGAGGTGTGCTGTGGAGTGAAAACCTGCAGAACAGTATCTCTGAGAGCAGGGTTGGGCAGCCCTGCTTTGGTTGAACACGGGCCTGTTATTAAGCTTTCTTCCTGTACGGATGTCAATCTCCTCTCACAAAGCCACAGAAAAAGCAATTGGCGAATATTTGTGAAATCGTGCCAGTCGTCTAATGTTTGAAGGTTGTGCGCATCGCTCTGCATGTACAGTTTGTTTTGGAAATCACCGGCCTCCTTTAG
This sequence comes from Gymnothorax javanicus, assembly GCA_029692085.1. Taxonomy (NCBI): domain Eukaryota; kingdom Metazoa; phylum Chordata; class Actinopteri; order Anguilliformes; family Muraenidae; genus Gymnothorax; species Gymnothorax javanicus. The sequence goes on along the minus strand of CM056196.1, from coordinate 21,721,404 downwards.
ATAATGAAGTTATCTTCAAGGCCTGGAGCTCGAAAAGGACTGGGGAAGTGGAGCATTGCCAGCATTCATGGATAATAATGACTGCCTCTCCGCTGCTTTACAGAGCTAACTCCGAGGACTGAGGCTACCCATGGAATAGCCAGAATACGTGTTAAGACAAGATGGCGGCCAGCCAGGATTTTTTTCTCTCTCTTTCTTTCTGTAGTTCTGTCTTTTTCCTGCTCCTTACTATTCTCTCTCACTTGCTCTCTTTCCCCATCTTCCACCATTCCTTCTTGCTGTTCCCCTCTTTCTCTCTTTCTTTTGGGCTTTCTCCTCTGCTTCCCTCACGCACTTTTTACCCACCTCTCTCTCTCTCTCTCTCTCTCTCTCTCTCTCTCTCTCTCTCTCTCTCTGTAAAAAAGACTCATAGAGTGGTTTTATGGGATCTGGGGCACTGCTATAAGCCTCTTGCCTGGCAGGCAGGCAGGCAGGCCAGGTTTCAGCCACTTCCTGTCCCAAACACTGACATTTTTATTTCCCTCCCTCCCCCCCTCCCCAGTGCTGTTGCCCGGCTGTGCCCCCCCTTTCTGCTGATGGAGGCTCTTAGCAGGACAAGAGCAGCTTTGTAGCAGGAGTCTGCCGCCTCTCTTCCAAGGGGAATAGCGTGACTTGCTGATATAAATTGTATGGAAGCAATTAAACTGGAAGGGAAAGCCATGTGGGCTGAATGTATTAAAAAAAGAAAAAAAAACTGACTGGGCTAGCAGCCTACGCTTTCTTTCAGACGTGAAAGGGAGTTGGCCTCTTACCGTCAAGGGGGAGAGGGTGGGAAGGGGTTTGGTCTTTAACCTTATAAACAGCCGGTGCTCCTGAGTTCTCAGATTGTAGCAAGATGTCCATAATCAGCACACCGACCTCGAGTGGTGCTTTTGAGAAAGTATCCTTCTCTCTCTGGAGCTGTTTTTCTGCCAGAGTCTAACATTGGATATTTCAGTGAATTAATGTTTTCATCTGTTTGCGTGGTAACTATGAGTTGGTAAATAAGGGATATAACCATTCTTTGCTTCATAATTATGAGATAATAATGGCAAATTTAGCCAGGGCTGATGGGGTAAAGGGCTGGAGCACATGACTAATTCCCCTCCCTCCTGGAGCTTGGCTGCTAGAGAGGACTGCTATCCTTCACTTACAACCAGGCCCAACCTGTTAGCAGGGCTTTGCTACCCTAAGCTTATGGGAGAGCTCAGCTTGGTAGCAGGACACTGCTACCCTTAGCTAAGTGTAAGGGTCTGACCTGTTAGCGGGAAACTGCTACCCTTAGCTTATCGGAGGGCTTAACCTGTTAGCAGGGCTTTGCTATCTTTAGCTTATGGGAGGGCCTAAACTGTTAGCAAGGCACTGCTATCCTTATACGAGGGGCAAGGCATTGAAGCTTATGAAGGGCCTAACTTCTTATTGGAGCACTGCTACTCTTCGATTATGTCAGTACCGAACCTTTTACCCTAGGACATGGAAGAGCCTTTCTTTTTTGTCTGGGAATTCTGGCCGTAACTCATGAAACGGCATAACCTGTCAGCTGGGTACAGCTAGCCTTAGCTTTTGGGACTGCATGCCTTCGCTAATGGGAGGGTGTGATCTGTTAGTGAGGAACTGCTAGGTGTCAGTAATGGGTGCGCCGAACCTGTTGGGGGGGACTGCTAGCCGTAGGTAGCGAGAGGGACTGACCTGTTGGAGGCAGCTGCATAAGAGCAATAGTAAAGGTAATCTGTTGCAAGCGGGGAAGAGTAATTACATATATTGAATAATCAACATGTCTTTCTAAAAAGTTGTTACTTTATCTTGTCCTGTAATACCACTGTGCATATCTTACTTAGTGTAATTTTAGATTCATTACTGCTTATATTTATTAAAACAAAACATGACCAAAAGCCTTACTGCAGTGTTCAAACACTTTTCTCCTGATTGGTGTATATGTACGGGGACGGAAGCCAAGGACGGGACCCTTAAGATTTTCATCCTGGACTCCCAACAAGAGCTCGACCAGCCCAGAGGAGGCACTCAAACTCATGTTTACCCCTCCATCTCACGATTTGGGTAGTTTATCAGATCCTGATTTACTGATGCCGTCATCTCTGGGCACTGCTGGTCAAGTGCGTTAATCTTGTGTCCAGTTAACAGCAGATCAGATCGAGGGCGCGAGGCTGGTATGGTACCTTTGAGAACAGAGCACAGCTGTAACTCTTCATGGTAAATATCCACCGGCACACACCAGCTGCTTAAGTTAAACATGAGCTATGTAATAACTGCGGACAAGGGCCTCCCTTAACGTGAGTTATATAATGCCCTTTGGTCTGAATAACGCCCCATCGCACAGGGCAGTCTTCAGCAGTGTGCTATGCAATCAGGAACAGAATAGGTGGCACCCTTCATAAAAATGAAAAATGTATAGAAAACAAAACAATTCAAACCTGCATGAACATTATATATCTTTTTTTCAATACATTTATTCTCACGTTTCAATGTTTTTTTTGTCTATTACAACCCCAATTCTGAAATAGTTGGGACGAAGTGTAAATTGTGAATAAAATCAAAATGCAATGACTTTCAGATCGCATGAGCCAATATGTTATTTACAATAGAACATGGATAACATTTCAAATGTTGAAACTGAGACATTTTACTTTTTATCCACAAAATGAGCTTATTTCAAATTTTCTGCCTGCAACAGGTCTCAAAAAAGTTGGGACACAGGCAAAAAAGGGCTGAAAAAGCAATTAATATACAATGTAAATAAAATATCATTTTCTTCTGGAAATGTCAAAATTATTGGCATCACTAGCCATTATTTGAAATGAAGTTAGATCATGTTAAAAGATTTTTTCGATTTCACAATTTTATTTACACCATCTTCCGTCACCTGATTGAAGGAATTAAATAGTTTAGGTGTAGCTTGACTAAACTCTAGCTTGAATCTAGAGTTTAGTCAATTGAATTGAGTGTCTCCGTGCTGGGGAGGAGTTAGGAAAGCCCAGGGGTCAAAAGTAAATGTCCTGCCATGTGTATATTCCACCCATAGACGGAGCCAGCTAATTATCTCCCATCACAAAGTGGACGGGGATATAGGGATGAGTGCTGTCCTTCTGCATATCCGTCTGTCCATCGCACTTGGGTACAGGGTAATTTGATGTATGGACACATCTTATTGGGTAGTTGTACCTTTTCATGTTTCCGTCTGACTTCCTGTCCATTTATCCATCCCTACTTCACATTTTGTTTTCCAAGGCCAGGTATCAGCCATCCTTTGGCGGGGAATTGGAGTATTTCATCCTTGTTCCTCATGTTAGTTCTACCTCCTGGTTAAAATGTTGTGCTAAGTGGCCAGTACAGGGGGCTGGAACAAAACACTGGAGTTGACTACACAAACCTGGGTTTTCCAGGTCAGGTTGGTAGCCTGCCAGAAAGGCAGGCAAGAGGTGATCGGATATGGTGGGGTTGTGTTGAGACGGTAGCCTAGCAAAAGCTAGTGTAAATTGGGAAATGTTAAGTATTGTGGTACCCAGCACCCTAGACCCGGTCCTAGATGCCTTGGTTATTAGGCTTTCAGGCTCGCATCCCCTGTCTACCTGGTATATTTAATACGCAGAAATGGTCATTTATAATTTAAGACACTGTCTCTTATTTAAAATGTGTAACCGATAGACCCTGCTGGCCAGAATCCCATATGGCCAATGACTTTTGTTGGGTATAAATAATAACTTCAGCTGCCATCTCTGGGGATTAATTAATTAATTGATTAATATTTAGAGAGGGCTGGGGTGGGTCAAAGTCCAGAGCGAATTCTCTTCCTCCTGTAGCAGCCGTTTTGCCCCATCTTTGCATGAATTAATACCACTGCTTGATCTGCACCAGCTGCTTGGCTGAAGCTAAGCAGGTGTGGGCTTGGTTAGTGCTTGGATGGGAGACCACCTGGGAAAACCAAGTTGCTGCTGGAAGAGGTGTTGGTGGGCCAGTAGGTTGCGATCTTCCCTCTGGTGGAATTATCCCCAATACCCCAGTGCAGTGATGGGGATGCTGTACTGAAGGAGACGTCTTTCGGATAAGACGTTAAAACCGAGGTCCTGACTCACTGTGGTCATTAAGGCTACTATGGCACTCTTCGACAAGAGTAGGGGGTTCCCCGGTGTCATGGCCAAAGTCCCAACCTGGCTCTTTCAACCTGCCACCTAATCATCCCCTGATCTAATTGGCCGTGAAACTGTTCTCTCCCTCTCCACCTCAACCCCCAGGGCTCACTTGAAAAAGAGACTTCAATCTCAACGGGACTTCCTTGGTTAAATAACAGTTAAATGTGAAAAAAAATTAATTTAATATCTTCTTAAGATGGGTTTTACTGGAGAATCTCTTCCAGTTAGAAAGGAGGGCCAGTTTCACTGACACACGTGAGGCTCAGTCCAGGATTGAAATTAGTTTTTTTGCGGAGAATCTATATTCGCCGCAGACCTGCGTCTGGAACTGTGATCTATGAATCTGTCTGGGAAATAAACCCCCAGGATTCTTGCATTATATTTTCGATGCAATTTGGAGCTTGCTCTGTGCGGCTGAGGACCAACAGTAACAACATCGTGTGAGATGAGCATTCTAAGATTTTAAAAAGTGGTTCTCTAGTTCGGCTGTGGATGCAGAAAAAGTGGCCAGTCCTTATTTGGCTCCTGCTCTGAAGTTTTCCAATGCTGTTTGACAGGGTCGAGGCATCTGACAGCCTGTTTATTATTTATTTATTTATTTATTTATTTATTTCATTTTCTTACCACAGGTTAGGCCGTGTGACGGCGTGTTTCATAGTGTCCAAAATGAGACTGTGGTTTCTGGCGTGCTAGCAGACGAAGACTGACCCTCACCAGACATGCTTACGGGAATCCCTCGGCAGAGCGGACTGGAGATTTCCACTCATGCCTCTCAGCTCAGTACTCGCATTTACCTCTAACGACCATCAAAGCTCATCTGTTCAGACCGCTGTAAAAGGGAAACAAAAACAACAAGTATTCCTGCGCAATATTTTGGGGTCAATCTCCATTTGCCCCAGTTTTTCCAGACTTCACAAAATTACCCATAAAGACCAATAGTGCACACTTTTCTTGTTGTCATTGGAGCTTTGAGCAGTAACTGATGTTATGGGCACACTGGGTGGAGGACCCTTACATACAGCTAGTCTCAAGTGTCCCACACTGTTTGAGTCCTGACGCACCTGACGACCTCGGTGATCACACAGATTACAATGGATAGACAAGCTGTAGATCGTGCTGAAATTGAGGGGGGGTAGAGGAGGTCAGTTTTGCACACGCCATGATTGTCTGTGTTGAGTTTGGCTTGTTATAGCTGCACAGCAGGGCATATATGTTTTCTAGTTGTTGACCAGCCAAGTTATTGAGATGGTGGAAACTCCATTTTCATCATCTGTTGTTGTCTTTCGTCTGTCGTCCATAAACATTTTGATACAAAACCTGTGGTAGTCACAAATGCAGATCAAAATTGACAAAACTCGGCATGCAACATCTTTAGCTCATAAACTACATTGGGAGTGCATTTCAGTCCTGTACCCCCAAATGTGGGTGTGGCAGAGTGTTCATAATGAAAAACTGAAGTTTTTTTATATTTCAGACTGACAAAGTGGGCTGTAGCGCGCCACTTTTCACCAGCGCTCTTTGCCAAACGCACCTTCACACTTATACACTCCATACTGTTTTCTTACAGATACATCCGTAAAATTTCTAGTTTGGTTTCGTTTCGGGAGTATGTATGTGGATTCGTAACGGAACAATGTAACATCGCTGACACTTATTATCCCGGATTTTTTGTGTTAGATGTTTGGTTACGTATCTATCATGCACTCTTAAATGAAAATTAATCGATTCTGGGCTTTCTTGCTCTTTGTTAGAATTGTTGAAGACGTTAGCTTTGCTAATTAGCGGTTAGCGAATGAGGAGAATTGTGCCCACCACTCCATAAAACATCTGGACATAAACCGGTGAGGTATTTGATTTCTTGTAGCCCACTCCCAAAATGGGCATTGGACAGTGGCAGACCTGCTGAGTTTCAGGCTCACGTGAACCTTTTGTATCAGTATGTGTCTCAACACGCAACAAGTAAAAAGGCTTGCACCAGTGTTGCCGAATTAAGTCATGCTGCTGTTTTCTTAAGCCAGCCACCTTTTTTTTTGGCCCCCCTCTGTCTTACAATAAGCAGATGAAAGCAGTGGCTCAGGCACAGGAAGTGAAGCCAGTCATTTCCTTTTGTTTGTATGGATAATGGTCACAGGGACGCTAGCTTGGGCTAGCTTTTGAGATTTGGCAAAGTAAGAAAACAAAAAAAACAGTAGACATTACTCATGGACTTCAAAAGATGTGTTGGGGGGAGAAAATACGAGACAAAAAAACAGGATGGAGTACTGGCTTACCTCACTGGCCTCAAATTCTTTTAACTAATATCCTGGAAGTTGGAGTCACCAAATTATAGGTCCAGCGCAGACCCAAGGTTTATTAGTTGCTGAGGATCAAGTGTAAACCATAAATCAGGTATCCACTGCATTTAAATAAGAAACGCTATCTTCACTTTTCCAGAAATATGAATATTTTTTGCATCGATAGTTGGGATTTATAGTTTTATAGTTTTATCTTTTTTGTAATTAAGGCCATTGTTGATGTGGACTAAAATAGATGTAGAACTGTTAACCCTTTGTAGTATAGAGTGCTTTTTTCCTGGAAACACCAAGTCAGTGTTCTTAGCTAATTACTCATGAGTGACCTCACACTTTATAAGAGTTAAACCAGCAGCACAGACATGTAGCATTACCCAGCTTATTGATTTGATTTTGTTGTAACTGCGGGGGAAAAAAGCTTTGCATGTTACATGGAACCCAGTGTATGGCAAGTGAAAGTACTGTACTGTGTTCTATACATTATAATGTACTGAGCAGACTTACAAGCACTAAATAGACATGCGAAGCAGAGTAGACAGCAAGCCAGTAGTGTGAAGAGCCAGCAATAGCAAGTACAGCATGCTAGCTGAGGCTAGTGTGCAATGCGTACGGCATGTAGCTAAGTGGCTAAGGTGATTAGCTGATTTTCAGAAGGTTAGTGATTGAAGCCACTGGATAGTTGTAGCCACAATAAGATGAGTGCAGCTGTTTGGCCCCTTGAATAAGGCTTTTAAAAAGCACATGCTTAATGTAATGTAATGACTGTACAATGCATCATGTGCTGATGCTGCCTCTGATAAGGGAGCTAAGCAGTGCATTACAGATGGAAAGAAATATTTCTCATAAGTGTAGAATTAATTGTTGTCTAAGAAAGCCTTGACAGCTACTCTGTAGACAAAATTCGTAGCTGTCTACAGAAAAAAAAAAAAATCTCTTGGCCATTCGGCATTCCTCATGACTGGCAGGCAGTGTAATGCTCAGAATGAGATGCAGGGTTGTTTGCTGTGGAAAAAGCGTGTGTCGTAAAACATGCAGAAGCTACAAACGGAGTGTCTTGGCGATGTTGGTGCCCGTGAATTTTTCAGATGGCAGCATTTGAACAAACAGGCCGTGGTGTGGCCGGTGTATCGTTCATTCTTTTGTGTTTGAAACCCCCTACCGGGGGGTAGCCAGAGTCCTCCAATGAGGAGCAGTCGGATAGGCCGTGGTATAGGTCTCTGTTTATCTCTTTCGCTCATCTCCTTCTAACAGTTCATTTAACCCATCCTAAGTACACACAAGCACACACTCTTGCACACTCACACATTCGCATACACACACACACACACACATACTCTCACACTCAAATGCGCACACATACACATATACTTTCTCTCTCTCTCTCTCTCTGACACACACACACACACACACACACCCCTCACTCTCATTCACACACACTTACAAACACACACTATCTCACACACACTCACACTATATGCCCACAATCTCTTTCTCAGACACACGCATTCTCACACACACACACACACACACACGCACACATGCATCCTCTCACACACAAGTGTGCACGCATACACACGCACTTTCTCTCTCTCTCACACACACACACACACACTAACTCTCATACACGCACTCTCACAGACACACACTATCTCACACACACTCACACTATAAACCCACATTTACTCTCTCAGACACACGCATTCACACACGCACACACAAACGCACATAGGTACACACACACACACACACACACACACACACACACACACACACACACACACAAGCAAGCACTCACACTCTCTCACTGTGGACTATGAGCAGTAGTTCTGTGGGTGTATTGTTCCCCAGCTTACAGAATGGGCTCCCTCTGGCTTTCCTTATTTCCATAATGTCAGCAAGTCACTCAGTGCTTCTTTCCCCTCAGTGTCCCTTCATAACACGGCCCCAGAGTCACACGTGATGTATGGGCCCCTCATATGCTGCTCGACCTGTCCAAATCCACAGGCAAAACAACCGCGAAGCAGCCCCTTTTCAGCAACCACATTCCTCCCATTCCCATGATGTCATGATGCAATCACTGATCCACAATAGGTGCCTGGCTTGGAATTCTCCCTCCCACCGCTGCAGCCATTTGAGGGCAGGGGAGCCAGGTAATGTGATTTATGGGTCTTTCGGCCAATTAGGCATAAACAGAAGAGTGTAGGGAATCATTGATATGAAAGGGGGAAAGTGTCACTAGCCATCTGAGCTGGCCTCTTGGCAGATTCAAAATAACCTTCACAAATTTCAAGTTTAAGGGTTTAATTTGTGCCTAATCATAACAAATTTCAATGTTTAGAGTTTAATTTGTGCCTTAGTATTTGAACAGTTCTGTTTCAAGTATGGCTGTCCAGTGCTATGACATTATTACCATTTCTACATGAGCAATTCGGCCTTTGTCCGTTCAAGTGAATCTGTCTTGAAAAAGGGGCTTTTCACGTCCAAACGGTAACAATGGCTCTTTGTTGAGGTGCTGGATGTGATATCATGATCTACCCCTTTTGTGGTGTTTCACACTTCAAAAAGAAACTGCTGATCAAAGCAATAGGGGTCACATATCTGCTGTATCCTTGACAACAGCTTCTTTTGGATAATGTGTGACATCATCATTCTGTGACATTATGTGAACAGGAGGAGAGTTCGGTGCTCTCACAGTCACAGTCCTGCTTTGCTCACAGTTCTGGTTCTCACCTGCTTTTTTTTTTTAATCCCCCAGCAGAAATTGGATGGGGGCATACGAATGAGTGTTGTCCTTCCACCTGTCCGTCCGTCCATTCTTCGCGCGTCTTGTCCGGGCCAGAACTCCTAGACCGTTCAATAAATCTTAACAAAATTTCATATATAGATACGTCGTATCATGTAGATGTGCCTTTTCATTTCTCTGTCCCTCCGTCTGTCTGTCTGTCCCTCCACCGAGTTTTGTTTTCAGGCCAGATATAAGCCATACTGTGGTGGGGGATCCGAGTATTTCATGGTTGTTCACCTGGCCTGTGGCTACGATCTTTCAACTTTGCTGGTTGAAGTCAGAGATCACATCTCTGTTCTCTAATCTGATATTTCCTCAATCCTCGCTTTAACTGGAAGTTGTTGCGGAGTCTGCCACCTTGCTGGCCGTCTCAGACCTCTTACTTATGCTGTGAGGCATGAGGAGGGAGCTCTAAGGAGCCATGAAAAAGGGTAGATGAGCGAAATCCTCCTGGAAGATGTTCAGGTGAAAGCTGCGATATTCGGTAACAACCAATGCTGACAGCAGATCCAGCCACGGGCCGTCATCTGAAACAGACGTCTCTTTATGTGACGCATCGGTGGACAGGACGTCTCATTTCTCTGTAAACAGAGTTTCTTTTCTCCTCTTCTTGCATCCTTCCAAGAATCCCCGGTGGGAGGGACTAAGACGCAAGGAAAATACGCTAGTGAGGGCAATGTGGAATTTAAGAGAATGAAGAGGCATTCTTAGATTGTGTTGATTTGAGATGCATGAACTGGAGCCACTACAGTGGGTGAGGGTGTTTTGAAATATGCTAGCTCAGGTGCAGCATCAGTGGAACAGCGAGACAATGTACGTCATCCCCTGTTGCACAAGGTCTCTGTACCAAAAGTGGATCAAAATGACTTTTTCTTGCTGGATGAATATTTTGGATTCACAGTAGAGCAAGTATCTGGGTTTAGGTTGCACCTGAGATGAAGTTCCCAATCGACTGCCATCAAGTTTTTACTTCCACTAATGGACTTTGTTACATTATTACCCATAAGCCGCCGCACATCATTCACAATCTACAGAATATTCTATAACTGTTGTGACCATTCATTTGTATGAGCGGTACAGCAAAAGCTAGCGTCTGTCAGGTGTCTTTGCGTCTCACTGACGCAAAAGTTGTGGAGGTAAAATGGTGTCATAAACTCGGGCATGTCAAACCTTTCTCGTGCTGGTATGACTACCATTACTGCTAAGCAAAAGCAATTAAGTTTAGGAACACTGAGCTAGATTATGAAAAAAAAAAAAGACCTAATCCTCAAAAGTTTTACTCGATCAGCCACGCTGACTGTACCTCTCCCAGACTCCATCTTTCCTTTTTGTTAGAGGGTTTATTGGCTGGATATTGGGGCAGAGAGGTTGTAACAGTGAGATGGACACAGTCGTGTTTGCTGTGCTTTGCTTCATAAAGAGCACATTGTGTTTCTGGACACTGCGTCAGTTTCCGCGTGATTTTTATTTGATATGTTCTTTGGAGAGAAGCTGAGGCACTTGCTACATTGGGCAAGAGGTTTCTGATCAGGAGGATTGGGGATGGAAACCTTTCCGGCCATGTTTTTTTTTTTTTTTGTAATTAGTTTTTTTTTTTTTTTTAATGGCACGTGTGCTCTGTCGACTCAGAGCACAGGAGGGCAAAGGCCTTAGTTCCACCCTGAGACCTGAGAATGGCAGTAAATCAGCATAACTGGAGCTCATGGGATGGTGAGAATTCACTGTAAGGAGGGGGGTGTCCGGTAAGGGCGTGCAACCCCTGCTGTGTTGCGGGGCACAAGGCACATTCGTGCTCACACAAAGTGACGCGGGAATAACTGGGACAGGTTCACTGTTGAAGGGTGGTCTCGAACCTTCTCAGAGATGATGACTATGTTCTATAATCGGGCCGGCTATTCACTGGTATGCAATAGCATATGATACAGTAGAATTGTATATGGTCTTATATGATGGTATTTTTACTGTTGTATGGTGGCAGATGTTCACACTGGTATATGGTGATATAGAATTGTGCGCACTGGCATGTGATAGTTTAGAATTTCATGTTGTGGTTTATGATGGAATAAAATTATATATGCTGGATATGATTGTATAGAATTGTTTACATTGCTGAATCATGGTGTAGAATTGTGGTATTTAATGGATTAGAAGTACACTACAGGCCAGAAGTTTAGAAGCAAGGCCAATACAGGTCAAAAATTTGACAGCAACTTCAAGTTTCTGTTCACAATGCCTTTCTTAATGAAATCTATGGATTTTGGGTTGTCTTTACTGCATGATTAGACTTTTCTTTCATTGATGTGCACCATTTTCCTCTGTTTACCTTTAGGTACTGTATACATTGATGTTACCAGACTATTGCTGAATAAATGTTAACCAAAGAAAGGAGGGGCTTAGTTTTTGGGTTGAGAAGATTTGCAAGAGTCACAACTTCAGTGAAAAAGTGAAAAACAAATCACAGTTTGCATTATTCACTATGTCATTGTTTACAGCCCACCGGATGCCAATGGCAATCCTGCGGCACTAGGACCATGGGCCTAGTAATATAGGCCTGATAATTTGAGTAAAAATGTATTCTGATAAGTGACTCTTTAAATAATAATCATGTTTATTTTGTTGCAAAGTATGCCAATGAAACTGATCTTTTTTTTTTTTTTTTTTTTTAATTTGATCTTGCTTCCAAACTTTAGGCCTATAGTGTATATACTCTAGTAAATGATTGTATTGAACTGTGGTATATAATGGAATAGAATTTTATATTCTGCAAATGATAGAGTAGAATTTCATGTGCTAGTGAATAATGGAAAAGTGTTTTATACACTGTTATATGATGGTATGTAATTGTGGTGTATGATGGAATAGTATTGTATACACTGTTATGTGATGGTATATAATTGTGGTATATGATGGAATAGTATGGTATACATTGTTATATGATGGTATATAATTGTGGTGTATGATGGATTGGTATTGTATATTAGGGCTGGGGCGATTCTGAATCGATTTTTTTGTTTTTCAAGGCATAGTTCCACCACCTGCTACCATGGGGCGAACATCCAAACTTTCCCTTTTCCTTTATTAAAGGGGACCTATTATGCTGATCCTTCTTCTAATACATATTAGTAATGTTATAATGTTGGTTGTCCATACTCAACCTCTGTAAAATTTCTAAACATACGATACAGAGGTTTTGCCGTAATCCAAGAACGTGATTTCGTGAACGTGATTTCGTCTCTGAACAGCTCGTCCCGAGATCTTCGCGATATAGGCAAAACCTGACGTCGGGTTGTGCCGTCCAATTAGTACAGACCTAGCCAAAGCCAGTCACGGCGCAGGACCTGCCCACACCGGAAACTATTCTAGCAGACATAAACAACCGCGGATCATACTATGCCTTAGTAGCATGTACACTTCCAGAAAAACAAAAGAAGAACCGCAGATCATTTGAGTTGCAGTTTTGTCACTATCTCTCCCAAAGCTGCTCGTCCGTTTACTTTTGGACGCGAAGAAAAGCACCTATTTCTCTTCCAAAAGACGATGCCTCCAGAAATCAGTGGGTAGCTTTTTTTGTTTGCTGGCGGCGAACATCCACGGCCAAAGGGAACATTAGCTGTTTGTGCTCAGCATTTCACCAAAGACAGCTTTGTCAATAAAAGATAATTCGACACAGGATAAGCGTTTCTGCTGCTTCTCAAACCTGAAACAGTTGCATCGATCAAGCACTCGGAGCCACAAACTGTACGTAACGATATAACAGCAAATAATGTAAGTGAAGCTAACGTGTTACGAGAGGCTAGCAGGACCGCTAACGATAGTTAGCACTAACAACTGGCCTCAAACGCAGGCTTTGCAAAATATCTGAAGATAAATCCTGTATCCGTATGTAACTGTCCGCGACTCACAAGCTAGGTTTCCATCCACTTGTCAATCGAATTATCTGAAGTTCGCCAAAAATATTCATGCGAATAAAGTTGGTGAAAATACGTTTCCATCTAACGGCATTAAAGTGAATAAAACGTAATGCGTAATGACGCCACATGCTGTTATGCGATCGAATCAGTGTATCGAATACATTTCTGACATTTTTAGCTGTTTCCATTCATTTTCACACTGAATCGCAGAACCTTCAAGTGAACAAAAGTAGTTTGTGAGCCAACTAACTTAGCTGGTTAGCCAAAATGGATCACGTTTAACAACAAATGACGACAATTGCACAAGTTGTAATAGTGCTTAGGTGCCAGCTTTTAGCAGCATAGCAGACCATTATGAGAAGGCAATGACGGCATCAAAACACCGTCAAGATGCAGTAGCAGATTTATTCGGCAAATAACGTTTCCATCAGCAGTTATCGCATAAGCCTTTTACCGATCAAGAGAAAATCCGATGAGATGGACCATACAAACTTTGAGTCGATAGTCTTGAAATCAAGTCGAATTTCACTGTCTCCGTAAGGCATTTTTAATTCGATATTACTTAATTCATATAAGAACGTGTGGATGGAAACATGGCTACAGATGCGGAAGCAGTTGCGTCACTGCATAAGCCTACCCAACTGATGGCCCGTTGAATGTGGCTGTAGCACTGCGACTAATGTAGCCAAGTTACTGTTGCTAATGTTTGTGTCCTAAATATGCAAGAGTAATATCAGGAGACATTCTACAAAGGGTGTGTAAACATAAACCTCATTTGAAGCAAACTTTTTATTTTTGTTTGTAATTTGGATGCTTGGTACAACTGCCCCCCCGGTAACGGAACTTACTGTCTGTAAAACCTGTATTGCAGGGTAACGTTTGTGTCTGTAGTTATGACCGCTCGGTTACCAGCTACTGCTTGTTAGTTCGCGTGCTGTGCTAATTAAAAATGGTCCTGGTTAACTTATATGCAGTAATTCTGATCGGTATGCTTGTGTTACATCGGTAAGCATCAATGTGGCAGTTTCATCATAACGTTGCCTGATTGTAGCCACTACAGTTGAAGCTAACCGGAGAGGTGCTGTATGTGTCTGCAAAGTTGGGCTGCAAAGGCTGCAGTTAGACCAGACATAGGTTTTGCAGAGCTTGGGGTGCGTTTTTGGGTGCTTGTGAAACGATTGCTTTACTTATCCATGACCGGGGTCAGCCTGATACTTCTCCAATATCTGGGCTAGCTCTCTGATGCTACCAGTGAAAGCAATAGGGCAGCGCACAGGCTATAACGTGTCTGGTATAACAAACGATTTCTCTGCATTGCCGTCGATTGAATATTAAATTCTTTCCTGTAAAAGTTATCGATTCGCTAGCTCCACATAAGCAACTGTTCACGCAAACGGAACTTACGGTCTGTAAAACCTGTATTGTGTTCATGACATAACCGGAGCTCTATCTAGCTCTCGCGCACTATCCATAAAGCGGCCATTTTCCGCGAGCAAACGCTGGTCATTCCGACGCAATAAGTAAACCATTACCATGGGCAATTTCCAAAAAGACCGTTTAGCCTGGAGCTTTCGCCCCTCCGTCATTTGCCAGCGCAGAAGCTGTTTGTTACTCCACGCTAACTATGCACCACAGTTATGCGCACGAACCAGCAGGTCCTTATAATACACACCCAAGCAGTCCATAAGCTGTTGGTCCACTTTTTGCTGCTCCTCACTGTCCATGTTTCCCTCTAAACTCAGACCCCCCGGATTTCTACGGTCTCCAGTCTACACTTGGGTATCTCGACCCGTTCTACAAATGTGTCTGTATGGGGTGGATTCTAGCTTTCCCTGCATAGAGTAGAAAAACCGCTGTACTCACCACTGTTGCAGTAGGTAGATAGCAAATTCGAGCTTGAGCTGCCAGACTTTCGCACTGCGTCCTCCACTTTCGCCGCTGCATTTATTAGAACAAGTTCATTTCATTAGAATCTATACACATGTACAATGTTAGATTGCGGAATTTCCCTGCCGATTCTTTATCAGATGGCAGAAGTGTCTCACGTTTCACTCTGGGGAGGCGGACCCGGAAAACTGCGTTCTGCAGCCTCGTCCCGCCTAACTCCGCCCTCCACAGAGCTGGCCAGTCAGAAGAAAGTGGGCACACGGGAGTGGGGGCCATAGCGGAAGAGCCACCCCAACGAGGCATTTCAGGCAGAGACTACAATGGACTACAAATGGGGTTTCTTGAGGATGGCAGTATGAGCTAAATAAGGACCCTGTTTTGGACTTTGAACGATCAGGAGTACTCTAGGGGAGTCCAAGATCAAAATATAACCTTGGAAATATAGCAAAATAGGTCCCCTTTAAACCTGACGCTGGTTGAACGAAAATGCCAAACATTAAAGGGCATGTGAAATGCTTCCGGAAAAAAACTTGACTGACATCAGTATTTTTCCGCGACATGCTGCACAGAGCCAAGTAAAGGACTACAGAGTCATCTCCTATTAACCAATTAGGTTATTCTAAGAAAAGTAGCCTGTTCCAGTTTACTTTGCTTGATTAGCAATCAAATGGTGGATGCGTATACTACCTAAGGCTCCGTTTACATGTGGCCGGCTATTTTCATAAACGAACATTCCACAGTCTCCGTTTTCAAAAATAATATCATGCACACGTATCAGTTTTCAGAAAAGTTTTCGTTTACACGCACCCATATATATATATATGCCGTCAAGAGCATATCAAACCTGTAGGTGGCAGTGTAACGATAAGATCAAGCCCACGTTAGCCAATCAGAATCCCGAAAATAGCAACAACAGAAACGAATCCAATCACCACAGCAAAATGGAAATGTAAACATTGGTCGCACTTTTGGCGTAGGTGCAAATTCTGGCGCATACTGTGACGTCTGCTGCCTAAAACTCAGTTTTTCTCAGTTTACATGCAAACTTGCAACCGAAGTTTTCCAAAATCTCCACTCTGGTGGGAATTTTAGAAAGAATCATTTTCAGAGGCGAATTCTCCGTTTGTGTGTAAACGAAGGGCACAAACGCAGGGAAATGTGTCCGTTTGTCAAAATAACCGCGTACGTGTAAACTGGGGCTAAGTTGAACGAGTAGAGCTGTTTATTAAGACAGCATGTTTGATTGCTGCACTTTGAAATTTAAATGGCCATAGAACAGCACAGCGTGAACACGATTGCCATTGCCACGGCATTTCGTGCGACTGTGATAATTTATATCTCACATTCACGTTTCATCCGCTTTTCAGAATGTTTTCCACCTTGTTTATTTTTTAGATGCTTAAAATCCAGGGCGATCTTATAACAAATCTGTTTTAAATTAATCTTTAATAATGTCCTAAAATGCTACAGTAAGAGATGTAATTCAGAGGAAGATTTTTTTTTTAATTATTGAAATTATAGGCATTCTTTCACTCTAACCCTGTAGCCCAATCAGGTTTCTCTGCTTTTCACCATCACATCTTAATCGTTATAGGCTACTGAAATTGCTTGATTGTTATTTAGGACAAGTACACGGGAGCAGATTTAGGGAAGGGCGGAGCACCTGCAATTAGCGAAATCTAAACTCAGGCTTCTTCCTGGCGGCATTTTAAATCGTTTAAGCCGCTTCAGGTGTGTATGTTTCAAGAAATTACACGCGACTGCCAACACACCCCATGACGGCAAGTGGTCTTGTCACACTTTAAAAAAAATCCTCGTTCAACATCACTATATCCCAACTCTGCATTTCATCTCTCATTGTAGTATTTTTTAGGAGATCTATAATGATAAAATAAAAATAAAAAGATTTATTTTCAGATTGCCCTGGATTTCAAGCGTCTAAAAAATACACAAGGTGGAAAACATTCTGTAAAGCGGATGAAACGTGAATGTGAGATATAAATGATCACAGTCGCACAAAATGCCGTGGCAATGGCAATCGTGTTCATGCTGTGCTGTTCTATGGCCATTTAAATTTCAAAATGCAGCAATCAAACATGCTGTCTTAATAAGCAGCTCTACTCATTCAACTTCGAGAGTAAACGCATCCACCATTTGATTGCTAATCAAGCAAGTAAACTGGAACAGATTACTTTTCTTAGAGTAGCCTAATTGGTTAATAGGAGACGATTCTGTAGTCCTTTACTTGGCTCAGTGCAGCATGTCGCCGAAAAATGCTGATGTCAGTCAAGTTTTTTTCCGGAAGCATTTCACATGCCCTTTGATGTTTGGCACTTTCGTTCAACCTGCGTCGGGTTTAATAAAGGAAAAGGGAAAGTTTGGATGTTCGCCCCATGGCAGCCGGTGGTGGTACCACGCCTTAAAAAAATCGATTCAGAATTGCCCCAGCCCTTTTGTCTATATTGTTATATGATGGTATAGAATTGTGGTGTATGATGGAATAATATTGTATACATTGTTGTATAATGGAATATAATTGTATGATGGAGTGGTATTATATACACTCTCTCTACGACTTGAGTCACGGAGCAGAGATTAGCCCTGGATGGGCGCTGCTCTCAGGCTCCCTATCTCTCTACATTATTGTTCTGCTCCCCCTCTCCATTTCTCTCCATCGCTTAGCTTTTTCCAGTCTGTCAGTCCCCTGCTCTCACTTTCTCTGTGTCTCTCTATCTCTCTCTGCCTCTCCTTTGGTCTGTCTCTCTCTTATTTTCTCCATCTCTTTCCTGCTGTCTCTCCCTGTCCATTCCCTCTCCCATGGTATATTTTCACTGGCAGGAAAAGCGCTTTTCCATGCCCCTTGGCAAACAGAGAACGTCTGACTGGCCTTCTAGCAGGACGCCCAGATTCTGTAGAGCTGCCAGGGCATTCTCGGCTGGGGGTGTGTGTGTGTGTGTGTGTGTGTGCGTGCAGGCGGCGCGTGCTGCGTTTTTGTGCATGCATGCGTGCGTGCGTGCGTGGGGTGGAGGGGGGTGGGATGCAGTGATTTTTTTTTTTGTTGTTGTTGTTGTTGTCTTTAACACGAGCTCTGTATTCTCCTAAAGATTACTGGAGAGTACAGGGAAACTTGTTATTGGCAGCTATCCTTTTTTTCCTGCCTTACACTCCATAGAGGAACCCTTTGTAGTTCTTTATGGAACTTAGTTCATGTGGAAAAACTGTCGAGGCTCTGGGATCCAATCATTTTCCTGCAACAAAGAACCCATCAAACTGAACCTCTGGGCTCCTGTTATAAGCTTTTCTTCTGGGAGGGTAAGGCAGGCACCTCTGCGATCGATATCTCTAAAACTCAGCCATTCGCACCAGAACTATCTAGATGGGTAAATGGCACTACGGTAGAAAGGAAAAATAAGTAGTTTTAATTCTGAGGGGAACGGCTTTAACTTATTTAACCTTTTGGCCCTGGGCAGGTTTTAATCCGCAAATTTTCAAAATTTTGTGCAGTTGTAAGTTATGGTTTGGACTGGTCCCCCCCCCCCCACCGATAATGCCAGTTGAACATTAACTCTCCTGCACTTTCGCCTTCTTTTCCTTTTCTTTTTTTTTTATATGTAAAAAAAAAAAAAAAACTCTCTTAAGCTAACGTCCAAGCCGGACCTTGGAATGTGTGACCACTAATGCCCAGTTGTCATGGCTACAGTGAGTATGCGGCCACGGAACTCGGCTCGATCCCTGCTGCACTGTCACTTTAATGTTTTGTTTTCGACCCATGAAGGCTCCTGCCAACACCGTATACAGGTGACGTCCTTGAAAAGGACCATAAATACTTAGAGAGAACCGGCCATTCAGCCCAATTTTGGCTTGTCATGTTATTTTTTTTTTTTTTTTTTAAATAAATAGCTCTTGGGCAGTATACAGTGCTTAACAAATTTATTAGACCACCCCCCCAATGTAAGGTTTATGCCACAGCTGCCCTAAATTAAGTGTTGGTAATTACCAAAGTAATTTTTATGTTTCTGTAATGGTTAATCCACCAGTCAGTGCAAGCTCTTTAACTGAAATGATATTTTCAATGCTAAAATATCGTTATTGTTGTTATTTTTTCAAATTTACCGTTTTACAATAAATAGTTAATCAAAAGTTAATTATGTGCTTAAGATGCCAAATAAGTCATTTTCTTGGATTCCTGAACGTAAAAATTAGTTTTAGTGGTTGAATGCAAGAATTCAAGCTGTTATCAAGGCCAAAGGAGGCCATACAAAATATAGTTTTTTTTTGGTTTTTATGTGTGAATAAGGACTATTTAGTGGTTTCAGTTCGTTATTTGCCAGATAAATAACAAACTAATCTTTAGTTTTAAACACGTTTTTGACAAATTTTTAAATATTTGTGTTTTCTCATTTTTTTATGACAGGTGGTCTAATAAATTTGTTAAGCAAAAAACCTTCTAGCAAAAAAACCTTCAATAAAAAATGCTCAACCAATAGAAAAACCCAATAAGGTAATAAAACTACAACAATAAGAAACTAACAAATCGAAGCAATGAAATTGAAGATGTAAATAGGCAAATAATAAACCAAGTGGCTAAATAATTACAGTTAAATTTAAACTCTGTGTATCCTGCTCAGAGCTAATCGGTGTATTGACCTGGAATGTTGCTGTCGTTTGCATGGACTCTGGCATCTTATGTTGCTTGCTGGCAGTCCCGTCTCTCTGTTTGTGGCGTGGAGAGATTGGGGGGGATCGGGTGTGAGGGGATCGCAGTGACATCTCGGTGTGGGGGACGGTCAGGTATGTGCCGACGTTCGCTCACGAGATCACCTCCCATAGCTTCACCGTGAGAAATTTACTAATCTCTGTTTGTCTGTAATCTGTTAGATTAGATAGGTTACTGGGAGGCTGTAAAATGTATGCATGTGCGTTTTTGTGCATGTGTGTTTGTATGCATTTTGGAATCCATTTTATCATGCTACAGGTGATTTTTATGGTCCATAATAGCCATACTTTTAGAAGTTTAAAAATCCCTGCCTTCGCTCTCACCCTCTCTCGGTCACTCACCCCCCCTCCCATGAAAGGCGTATCGTTCATATACAGGTGTGTTTGCTCCTTTCCCTCATTCTCAGATATAGTCTTAGCCCCCTGCCGTGTGCACACTCTCCCCTTGAGCCTGAAGACTGCAGAAAGAAATGTGTCTGATTTAGTCTATAGGCTGGTCTCTATAAAGCAGTTTGGCTCTGGTCCAGGACTGGCTGTTTGTGTGCGTGTTAGCGTGCACATTTGTGTTCCTATCGGTTACCGTGACTGTATTGGCTGAATGGGTACACAACACTGCTTGACTTGTGAATTACACCACAGTAAACGTTCCCTGTTGGGGCACAACTTCATATCAAGCAACAACAACCTCCAGCTGAGTGTGGCTATAATGTTCGGTGGTTTAACAGGTGGGGCTTGTTATGTTATTAAAGCCAGAGGGTAGCATGTAAACCCAGCCCTCTTAGGCCACCTCTGCATTAGCAAGTGTATTGTAGCCACAAGGCAGAGGAGACTTCTGAACCGCTGAGATTGCCAGGCCGGGATCCTGTCCAGGCCCATCTGAACAGCCAAATTTTTATCGAAAGAGGGTGAAAGGCAGCCAGCGTACAAACCTGTTTGTGCTGGAAATCAGGGCTGTTTTCTTTATTTATTTTCATTTGGAGGGGGGGTTTAGTTGGGCAGTTTGAAGATGCGTAACCCTCAACGCCAGCGAAGGCTCACATTCCTGTGACATTGTTCAGACAAGTAGCGAGGGGTAAAAGAGGCGGGGCTTAAAGACCCTCTCCAGGCTAACGCCAGCTTCCCAGCAGACAGACGGGAGGCTTGGAGTTATAATTAACTCACAACCCAAAAGGGCCGCTTCCCGGATTTTTAGACCTTACTTAAGTTTTTTCCGTGTCGGCGTAAATGTCTAGGGTCCGCTGTTTGTAATAAAAAACATCTCTGAAAGAAGGTCGAGCGAGTGGAAAGTTTGAGAGAAACTCTCTGTCGAGTCGGTGGACTGCACCCTGAGCCTGTGGAGATTGGGGGGGGGGGGGGGTTCAGGGATCCTGTTGTGCGTTCTCTCGCCCTAGGCTGACTCTGAGGACCACTCCGCCCCCTGCCCACCCGAGGCAATCCTTAAGCTGGCCCAAAAAAATAGAGGCAGGCTGCCTGTGCTGTGGCTATAGTTAGCACGGCCGCGGCGCAGCTGCTGCTAGCACATGCCTGCAGTCTCTCTCTCTCTCTCTCTCTGCCATTTATTCTGGCCCGTAACGAGAGGAGCTCCTTTGCAGCAGCTGCAGTCAGGCCTGCTGACATCGGCTCCCAACTTCAGCCCCCCCAACAACGGCAAACTTATTTTTAAAACAATATTTTGGGGGTTGATTAGGAATGAGTTGCATTGCTGGCCATTTGATTTCTGTGGTCGTTATTTTTTGATCTGTGGGTGAAATTGCCTAGCGTGTTCCAGCATGTGTTTCTTGGCCTGGGATAATGGCTTTAACATGCAGTTGTTCCTTATTGCTGGACGCTTTACTGAAGTAATTAAGCCCGAGTCTCTCGGTCAGTGCCCATTTTCCTGGCTGTCTGGGAGTTGTGCACTCATGAGGATTTTCTTTTTCTTGAGACTATGAAGCAATGCAAATTAAGATAATGAAACCAGTGAAAAATCCGTATTTGCCATTGATCCATTTCCTTGCAGTGACTGAATACCTATGGGAAGGAGGCTTGACAAACTTCTGTGGGTCTTCTTTTCAGTTTAGTTGGGCCTGCTGTCGATCCTTACACCATTCTTCCCTTGAACCCTTGTGCCCATCGTCAGGGGCATGCTAATCTATTTTATTAGTGTCATGTTCTGGGTCCCTCGTCTGACCCTTCTTCAGATCTGCTTAGTGAACTTGATGCCGATACTTCCGTAGAGGAGTAGCCATGCTAACAGTCACATGGCTAATGCTGGGCTCTTTTGATGGAGTGCGATGCCTGTAAGGGTGTAGCCACGCTAGCATTGTGACCTTGCTCTGTCACAGGGCTAGTGCTGGGCCTTTTGGATGCACTGCGGTGCCGTAAATAGACTCCTCTCTGGGCTGCCTTGCCCATTGCCTGCGGTCTGGATATGATGCATAAAGTGGTAGAGAGAATCAGAATCTTGAGTAGAGTGGCTCAGAATCACTCTCTCTCTCTCTCTCTCTCTCTCCTCTCTCTCTCTCTCTCTCTCTCTGCCTTTCGTTCTCTTTATGTTCTGTTATTCTCTGACTGTTTTTTCCTGTCCGCTCCTCTCAAACTCTGTTTCTCGCTCTTCACCTTCACCTCCTTTCTCTCTTTCATTCTCACACTACTGGTCTGCCACATCCCTGCTGTTTTAACTCTTTAAAACTTTCCCTGCTATTGACCAGATTTTCTGTCAATCAACGTTTAAACTGTTGTATGGCACTGGACATCCACAGAAGGCTAGAGAATCTTGGTGGTGTGGATTTTCTGATAAAGGGCTGGAGAGTGGAGTGACAGTTCAGTTCTGTTATTTCAAAGGCTCCTGGCAAAATTATGTGATTATTGAATTGATCTTCCTGGTTGAATTGGTCATCACCAGTAATATTGTTTCATGCCTTTTCTAAGAGATTTAAATTTGACTATACAACTAACTCTGTAATAGGAGTCTCGAGCCTACCTTGAAATTTCATGTGGGAAAATATCCACCCCCAGTTTTTTGTTTTTATAATAATTTGCATCCTGAATGGGCTACTGCAGTGCACAAAACCTATTATAATTAAATTGTCCTACAATTACACTTGTAAATGAGACGCATCGTAAGAAGAAACTTATTTGACAGGATAATTTTCATTCTGTTTTGGGTGGTTCATCATGCATGATAAATTTTGTAAACAATGGGGGATGTTAGGATTGACTTTGGGCTTGAGAAAAATCTTTTTAAAAAATTCTACGCACCGACCCTAATTTGAATTCTTGACTTAACTGGAAAAAGAGTTCTGTTTTTTTTTTCCAACCTTACCACATTGAGCTGCTCATTATTTATTTATTTATTTATTTATTTATTTTTTTTATCTTTTTTGGTGGTTTTTTTTTTTTTTTTTTTTTATAGAAAGGTACTGGTTCCCAAGTTAGATTAAATGATTTTTGACGACAAATTACTGCACTATCACAGTGAAAACTTTGTGCTGGGCCTGACTGTAGAGATGTCAGATGGTGCCTTTCATAAATGTGAAAATGCTACTTTTGCCATGTTTAATCCAGCAACTCCTCTATCACTGCCTCGCTGGAGCTTTCTTTATCTCGCATACGTGAGTCGTCCAATCAGAAGGGCGGTACTCCAGCTTCATATCTCCATGTTGAGACCCATAACAGGAACACACACTGCATATCGCCCCTGGTTACAGGAGAGCCGGGGGGGTCGATGGCTTTGTCTTCACGGCTTGTTGACATCGCCATGGCCACAGACGGAATCACATTCCCTGAGTATTTCTCTAGCGCGATCTGGAACAAAGATGCGGGGCGGGAAATGGTGCTTCTTGAGAAGTTGTTTTATGAGTCTATTATGTGTAAATGGCTTCTGGGGTGGTGAACTTAGACCTGTTGTTGGAACTATGCTTGCGGAGATGACTGTACCTGTGGCCACTAAACCCTGAGATGCACAAGGGCCAAGAAATGTCCCAGAAAGCAATGAGCTGCGCACCTATACGCCACTTCTGCTGTATCATGGTATCAGCATTGGGAGGACCTAACAAATCTCCTGTGATCTGGAAAAACCTAGTGAGTTTATCAGTGGCAGGGGTCTCGCAAATGAACAAACACTTTCGGATCCTGGACTTTTTCTAACCGAAAAAAAATAAAAGAATCGTGATTTTGACATTTCAAATAACACTAATAGCTAGTGTTTTAAGATTTTAACCACTCTTAGTTATTGCAAATGAGGGTCAAACTCAGTCCCTAACAAGAGTGACATATGTACTAGGTTTATCCAGATTACAGGAGAAATGTTACCATTGATTTTTTTTTTTCCCATTAATTAGCAATGATGGTAGATCAGCCCTGATAAGACCCCACATCAGAGGCTGTGTAATATGTGCTACTCTACTGCTCCAATCCAGAACCAGCTCTCAATCCGATTATGTGCAGTAATATGTGACCAAGCCAACAAAAAAACATGGCCACCATCGTCATCAGAATGAATGACTAGCTACTGTTTGTGTCGATGGCTATGAGTCAGGAGCTGAGAGACTAGATGTAGAGGTTGTTTGTTGGTCGCCAGCGATTTGGTTGTCTTTACAGCTATCCTGATACGCGAAGTCTATAAAGTGGTACAGGGATGTGTTCCATTCAGTGTGAAAGTTTGCTGTGTCAGTACAAACCAAGTCATGATGGGATATGTTGTGGTAAGTTGAGGATGAGTGCAGGAGTCTGTTGGTGGGTGAACAGTATTTCGGGGATGTGCTTGTACACGTGTGGATATGTTGGGGTAAGCTTGACAGTTTTATGGTTGAGTCGATGAGTTTCTGGGATTTGTCCGGACACGTGTGGGTATGTCAGGAGCAGGCCGGGACCTGGACCGTCTGTGCCGTACTTTTCGATATGTTTTTTGCCCATCCTACGTCCTTGGCATTAACCCTGGTCCTGCCTCTCGGCTAACACTTGTCTTCCTTGTCGACGAGTGTAGGTCGTCTATATATCGGCAACCGGCAGGACAAGGGTTTATAGGTCTTCTCAAAACAACAACAGGAGCCCTCTTTCTTCTGGCCAAAAACCCAAGACCTACGCGAGCCTATTCTGCGCAATATCATCGAAGCAATTTCGTATGGTACTCATGCCTCATTTCTGTTGGCTAGCATCATACTGGCTTTGGGACTTAAAAGGCTAATCTATCATTAAAAAAAAATTAAAATTTTTTGGCATTAAAAAAAAAACACTATGTTGATATAACTGCTATCATGTTTAAGCGTTTGCTGAATTCAAGATCGAAGATCTCGCTGACCTTAGGATCGGCTCTTAGACACAGGTGGATGTTTACTGACATTTACTCGACTGTATCTGATTGGAGTACATTTGAGTGCCTTGAGAAAATATAACATAGGCATTGGCTGATCTGGGGATTAAACCTCCTACTTCTGTCTTATAAGCCCTGTGCCATAAATACTGTACCGTTCCCGTACTGCCCAACCCTGTTCCAGGAAGTCTTCCATCTTGTAAGTTAGCACTGGAACCCCAAACAAAGCAGATCTTGGTCAACAGCTATAGGGCCCGAGATTATAAAACTTTACTCAGTCACAGCTTAGAGTTCCCCTCAAATCTGTGAATCTCTGAGATCATTCTCCGGAGAGTTTTACGCACAGTCCAAGGTTATAAAGCATTTGAGATCAAACTTTGCTGAGCAGGACTCTGTGTTGAGGTTGCGCCTCTTGAGTGCAGTCAAAGACTGTAAACTTACACCAGCGAGAGCGGCATTTCAGAACTTTTCAGTGAATAAAGATAACTTCGGTGTGAATAGTGTGTTTTTTACAGCAAGTTAATTGTGACTATGCTGCAAAAACACCCAAATTACGCCTCCTCAAACAAAAGTAATGCCATAAACTACATCTCCCAGCATGCACCTGCTCCCCAGAGGTTCCAGTGGGATTCAAAGGGGCCTATGGATCTGCTGAGTCCACCGCTCATGATGAAAATTGTCTGAGTTGGGGTCTAAGCCAGCTCCAGACCATGCTAGGATTTCATGCTCAAGCAGAAAACAAACTCAAAAGATTTTGTAACCTTGCCAATGTATGTCTGAGTCTTGAGCTGAGTATGAAAGATGAGTTGAGCACAAAATCATACTCTAAACAATTTTATTACCTTGGGCCTAGATTTCATTGAGTTGCTAATCATTGGGATCAGTTGCTGTTTATAGGGTTGGAGTGAAAGTCAGTCGGAAGGTAGATCTTCAGGAACAGGGTTGGGCAGCCCGGTGCTACGCTGGCATCACAAACGAGACCAAATGTTCCTCCCCCCGTCTCTTTAGTTACAAGCTCCGGTGCCCCAATACGATACTACACCCAACCCCCAAAAAGTTTTTGGCCAGATCTGTGACTCACGTGGAAGCATTCAACTAATGCTGCTCCTTGTTGCCATACCGTCTCTTACTGGGTTTGTCCTGTTTCCTTTTAGTGCTTCCGGAAAGATCCGTCCGACAGGTGCTTTGTGTTTTTAAGGAACAAGCATGGGCTCTGTTCCTTATTGGGGTTGCGGGGGGTGCAGGGAGGAGGGCTTCCTTTTCCCACACTGTCACTCTGCAGCTGCTGCCCACTCAGCGACTCTCACACTGTGTGAGTGTGTTGTGTGTGAGTGTTTGTGAGGTTTGAGGTGTGAATCTCCCCCTATGAAGAGTCATGTTCTCTTCCAATGTTCACCCTCCCATGGAGGGTAGTGGTCTCTTCCACTGTATGGGCTTAAACAGGAAGTCCTCCTCAGAGTTTGCCGGTCCATCTGTCTGGCATGAGGAGTGGATTTGGGGGAGGGGGGGGTTGTTTTCCCCTGCCGGGTTCCTCATCCTGGAGCCCTGCCATTGTTCCAAAGCGTGTCCTTCAAAAACATCCCCACTCCTCCCATCCACCCTCCCACAAACATGTCCTGACGATACTGCACTGTACACGGTCACAAACATCTACGTCCTCTTGTGTTTTCAATGACTGTATGTCTTTGTGATGCATCTTTCATAACCTTCCCCAGCAGCATCACAGGAAAAAGATGTATTGGCTATTTTTTCTCGTTCTTTCTTTGCGTTAACAAAGAAAAGAATTGTCCGTTCAGTTTAAATCTTTTTTCATTTTGACAGATCCATAGCAGCTTATGTTGGGGGATCTCTTGAGCTTTGTTAATGGCTTTGGTTTGGCAGTTGTGGTTCCAACTTGTATAACATAGTGTCACTCTAAAAATGCACTTACTGGTGTTGAAACATTTCACGATGTCTCAGGAAAGTTAATCAGTGATGTCGCAGTGGCATAGTTTTCTATAGTCTACGGTACGAGTTCGAAACCGAACAGCTGCTAATAGAACCAACCTGGCTTCAAGCCTCTTAAAACAGACTGACTAATGATGTCTTGCATACAACACTAATGGGTTTGCAAAGGTGCTTTACTTTGTCAAAACATGAGATTTGCAGAAACTGCCTTTTAGCCTGTTTAAGAATGACTTTACGGTTTCCGTTTGATTGGCTGGGGGCTGCTTTTGTGGGGGAGGGGCCTTTTTTCTGACTGACGGGTTGTGTCAGTTGAATTGACCCCAAGATTGCATAATAAGTTTTCTGATAAATGAAACTGAAACTTTCGTATTTACATTCAAGCTCTCTTTCTCTCTCACACACACGCACACACACGCACACATTTAATGCAAACAAGGCATACAGTGCACACTTTTTAAAATACCTGTGTGCGTATGCTTTTAATTTTTAATTAATGGCAAGGTACTTTTTTTTATGTTTCATTGTTTCTCTTGTCTGCGTTACACAATTATTGCTGCCTCAGTTAGCTACCGCAACAACAACAGCAAAGAGACTGAACAGTAAACTGGTTTCCTGGCTTAACTGGGCAGCCCAGAGCGCGATAGGAAGTGGCTAATCTTCTCAGCTCACGATGAATAGGCCGCTTTGAATCATTCTGAGTGGGGATACCTTTGTGTGCGGTGACTCACTAGTGCCTGACGCGCGTTGCGCTGATTTATTATTTTTCTTTTTGCTCGCATTTGTATACAGACAGGCCCTGTGCGACTGAGAGGTGCATTTCATGCGCAAGCTTGTGGGTCACATCACGCACGGCCCACTGCAAAAGACCGTCAGTCATGCTCAAATAACAGAAGTTAGCTGTTTCAGTGTCTAATTAAACTATGCTTGGCAATTTAAATGCTCATTCACATAGCCCAAAGTGAGCATGTGACCTAAGTGGGAAAGTCAACTGTGAGGCTTATTTTTCTGTAATAGGGAAGTCACCCAACTGATGGCATATGTTTTCATGAACAGTCATTATTTGAAACGGTGAATTCATTAAGGGCCCAATTCCATGCATTAAATGTGTGAAGTTGGGCCCTTATTGAATTCACAAATTCAATTATATCATCAGGAGGATTTTATGGTGAGGCACAGACAGTCTTTGAATAGATTGGAATGCTTGCTAGCTCCATCTCCTCAAAGTATTGTTGAAATGGTTGGGTAACTACTGCACTAAGCTAGTAAGCCCAGCTCGATCATGCTAGCTTAGATGCTCCAAGTGTAACTACTTTGTCAATATGTAATACATTAACTCATTAAGACCACAGGCGCTCTCTAAAAAAAAGCATTTAAAACCTAAGGCATTGTTTGAAAGCTACTGGCTAACACCTGAGGATTTTCTGAAAAACTGGATAGGATTGTCAACATTTACGAAAACTTAATTTCTTAGCCACTGTAGCAGATGGAAACATGAATTAAAAATACATTTGGCTTTACGTATTTGGTTTTAATTGAAAATTTTTGCCGATGCCCTAATGTTCATTCACAGTTTTTAAAAAATCAATAAAAATGGACTTGTTTACAAGCGGCAGTATACAAAACAAAGTGGCACTGTAACAAAAAGTCAATGTCTGTCCCTTCGCTCAGGTCGTCAGCCATTGTTGCTGTCTGAGCAGCTTTGGAAACTTTTTTTGTGGTCTACACAGAGCCTAAAACTGTTAAACTACAAATCCCATTATGCATTTTGCCTTCCCTACTTATACAATAGAGCTTCACAATGCACTTCATTTGACATCTCTTGAAAACAATGGCATCGTCTTCAACATGCTCACGCTGCATCAGGTCTTACAGGCAGAAGCATGCAGATGTCGCATCTGGTCTTAACCTCTTTGTGCAGATGCCAAATCAAGCCTATCCATACCAGTTGTGCAGGACCCCTGTTTAAGGCTTTATAACTCAGGATTAGAGAATCACAGTGACTGGAAAATGATTCCGATGAAGCAGGACACTTGTATCTTTCGGAAATAAAACTTATTCCCATGTATTTTTTACATTTTAGGACAAAACAAGTGCCACAAACAGGAACGATGCCTGACGCAATCGCAATCTAACTAGAGCATCTTAATAACCCACTCTTATAAGGTTCAATTTCAGTCGAAACATTGTCTATGCAGAAGGTTGCCTGTAATTGCCAGTAGACTGTAATTCAGCTCACTGGGTTGTGAAATGCAGTCTTTGGCGATCACTTTTTGACAAAATCAAGTTTGAACAAACTCAAACTAATTAGCAATTTTTAAAAATCAATTTGAACACAACGCTTGAGCATGATGGACCACCCCACCCAGACAAATTATTTGCTAGAAATAAAAGCCTGTTGACTTGATCTGGATTGAGTGTGGATCTTTTTTGTGTCCAATATTTCTAGCTGACCCGAACACCAAGTACTTGACCGCTATAACTTACAGCTATCATGTGTTTTAACATTAATTATCACTACCTAGCTAGCTAAGGTGACCTTTTACCCAATCTTGCTTTACTGACTTAACTGATTTTGCCTCCCAGCTACGTTCCGGGCGACGAGCGTTTTACCGTCGATTTTTGCTGGGTTTTCAAAATCACGACAGGTTTTACTCAATTGTACTGGGACCTGACTACTTAAAATGTATAACCTGGGAGAAAGAGGGCAATTTCTCTTTCATCTTTTAAGAAGTGTGATGAATGTTGAAATTCCATTTTCAACCCCTAAGTTCCAACGCTCACCTTCCTTTCCTCTCTGATGAGCTAATGCACAGGCCACCATAACAGTGTCAGACTGACTGTTCATTCTGAGTATATAAACGTATGATTAGTAGTTCAAGCTTGGGATTTTTCAACGAGTTTGAATGATGGTTCACATTTCACATTAGAATTGACAGCCCTAGCACAAACAGTCCTCAAACACATCCTCATCGTCCATCCACATACAATGTTTTGATATAGTCTTGTTCACTGTGGTTTTATTTCAACCAGTTTCAATGCTATGGAGAAAAACTTTGTTCGCAGTATGGATTGCCTTTTTCTGCAATGGAAAATTGACCTTATACCAAAATAAACGTGAATTCCAGACATTTCTGTGTGGGAAAACTGGCCTTGGGTCAGTTTTCCATGGGTACATAGTTCCATACCACTTGGAGATAAACATATAAAATGCTGTATGAAAGTCAATAAGAAAGACAGGGAGGTTCAGTAATGAGGCAATAAGCTGATTTGTTCTCTTAAAGCAAGGTATTATCACACCACATTCATTTAATCTTTTTTTTCATTCACAATGCTAAGTGACACAAAATGTGCTGGTTTGTCTCCTCCACTTCTCATGAAATAACTGATACACAGAGGTGTAAATGGTGAATGTGCCCTTGTGCTTACTTTTCAGTGCTTTCCTCGTATGTTAGAATGTTTTTCGGCGACTGAGTGGGACAGATAATCGATTTTTGTTCTAGATCTCCTCAGGATTATAATTACAATGGTAGATTAGGGTTACAGTTGTACTTTGTTGACGTCAAATCCTCCATGACCTTCTGCCTACCGAGGGCTGGTGATTTGAACCCCTACAAACCACATTCCTCTGGTGCCCTATTATACAGGAAGTGTGATGGAAGCTATTAGTTACCTGCTGAGATTGGGTTTTGGGAGAAGGGTAGTCACACCAATTATATTCACATTTGCTGTCCTGATAAATTTTTTAATTGTTTTTTTTTTTTTTCTGAATGCACTGTGTATATCACTTACATGTTATAAATGACCACACACATACACTAAATCTGTGCTTTTGTGCTTGATGTCTACTCACTGAAGTGTTCATTGTTAACCTCTTCAACTCGAACACCACTCGATTTTTTGATTTTCTGACAGATTTTATGTGGCATGCCTTTAGAGTTATAGGGGCCTTTAGTTACCTTTCATGCATAACAGAAGCCTCTTACCTTTTAGTGCATAATTACTCTCAGTTTAAGATTGCCTGATTAACAATCAAACGGTTTACTTGCTGAATAATCAAGATTGATACATAACTTTCTAATGATTAAGAAATTATTAATAAATTAATGACAGCAGAAGGCTACAGTGAATGTAAATGCAATACACGCAATATTGTAAGGATGGCAATAATGAAAATAATAATTCCAAATCATACTCTGAGTCTGAATTCCCTCTCCATTTTCAACATTTCTTCAGCAATGTAATTTATGTTGTTGATTAAATACCCTGAAGAAAATGTACGTCAAAACCAGTTGTAATTTAATAATTTAATTATTATTGCATCTTTGCTACAAGTGAGCAACTGCCCTTCTTTCACATTTGTATTTTCGCGATAGTCCGCATCTCTCCAACACTGGTGAGCATTCCTTTTCTCTCCTAATTTGGAAAAGAAACTGGGAACCAGTTTGGAGTTAACTTGCATTTTAAGGTGGGGTTACTGAAGGGCTATTATACCTCTGACAGCATGGCATTGAAAAGCCAGGGTGGAAGAGGTTAAATAACCTCTCATACATATTGCTCCCTTGCATTGCGGTCAGACTTATAAACCATTGGTTGGAGTTGAATTAAGCCAGTTATGGTTGGTATCTTATTTTGAGCATGTACTGATGAAAAGCGTGAAATATGCTGCCTTGCTTTGGGCTGGGAGGCAGGTGTGATTGGTGGAAAAGCCCAGGTGTGCTCAGGTGAGAAAGATTCTTCCTCTGGTGCCTGTGCGTGGGCGTACAATAGTGCAAATCGAGGGTGAAATGTAACAGATACTGCCGTCATGGTGACGTTTTGCGGTTCTTTTCCGGCTTGTTCCGGTCGAGCCAGTTAGGATCCCTGCCTATGAGAAGGTCTTGTTTGTTTGTGGGTGGAACACCTCAACCCTGGACATTTGTGAGCTGTCGTCCTAATCGTGTCTAGGATTACGTTTTGTGCTCATTCTAGTGTAATTAAGGGCCTAAATCAAACAAGATTATGGCCTCTTGGTTTTGACATGCAGGAAGTATACTGACGCCTCAGTAGATTGAACCAACAATCCCATTTTTTTATTCAGGGCAGTCTAAGCCTGTTCCTACGGATCTGCCATTCTGTAGGTTATCAGTTTAACCTAACTTATGCGCTCATGATTCCACTGTTAAGCAGGTTAATCAGATATTGAGCATGGTAAATGAGGTGCTCGTCATGATGACTGTTGTGAAAACTGGCAAGATGCTTGATTTCCTGGACCAGGATTGGACAGCATTGGTTTAAACCATCCAAAATGGAAAGTCTGCTGCAGTATCTTTCCTTTGGAAGTCCGCTCTGGAAAGTAGCTTGTCCTTTATTGCAAAGATTGGGATGTGGAATGATTCAGAACATTTCTGCTGCCTGTACATTATGTAAATGTGGTGGGGGGGTTTTGTTGTGGTTGGAGAGGAGGGAGAGATGGAGGACTGGAGTTGCTGGAGAGGATGAAGGGAAGTGGGAGGATTGAGGACATCATCCCCACATGACCTGAGGAGATAAGCGTATCCCAGATAGGGTCAGGACCTCACCCCAGGTTCTGGACGGGATTCTGGCCGCTGATTGGGCCTGCAACCATGAGACGTGTCGTACACGGCTGCTGACGAGACTGACCTGTTGTGGTCTGTTTCAGCTTCAGTGACTTCACTTTGATTCGCTTCTTTCTGAGGGACTAAAATCAAGAGAGGCTCCAGGACTAAGAGTGGATCATGTAAAGATCGAACAAAAATGAGGAAACGTTCATTTTTAAACCGTTATTTAAAAATGTTGCACACTCTGTAGGGCAGAGGGTACCCACAAGGGTAAGCGGAGCAACTCACGGTGAGGTCTGAAGTCACTGCCAGCAATTCCCAGCAGCCTTGGTGGTCAGCTAGGCTTCATCTGCATGGGAAGTGCTGTCTGAATTAGGGTTGATGGTACTGACAAAAAGCAGTGTTGTGATTGGTTACACGGACTAATTGGAGAGTTGTGACTAGTAGTTACTTTGGCCTCACCTGCTGTGCTCTGTTGTATTTGCAGCCACATTGAGAAGATAACCACCTGGCAGGACCCACGTAAGACCATGACCATGAAACCGATTCGCAACCTCCATGGCCCCACGCCTCCAGTTCAGCAGCGGTCCATGGCTCTGTCTCAGCCCAACCTCGGTGAGTAACTTACTGCTTACCCGCACTCATCTGGCCCGCAGCCTTACAGCACTATGAGCCTGATTAAGCTCATCAAAACCATACAGTGCTATGAGCATAATCAGGCTAGTTTGTCTCACATCTAATAGAAAGCTGTCACTCCAAAAAAAAATGTTGTATCCTTGGCAGGTACACTGTCTTGCACACCTAGTGGTTACTTGAAAGAGCTGACTGGCTAGAGGAGTGTGGTAGACCTTGACTTTGTTGAATGTTCTTGTAGCCCAGGGCTTAAGCAGCATTATTTATTTATTTAGCGTTGAGTTACTGCATAGTGGCGCTAGTCCAGACCATTTATTCTCCATTGCTAACAGTAAATTAATACCAAATGTTTTAGTATGTTTTGTTTTCCGCTTGTGTGACGAAATGGAAAAATCATTGTCTTTCCTGCTTGTTTTGTTCTTATTGGTAATGTTTTTTTTTTCTTCCCTCTTTTGGGAAGAATGATCACCACGACTCTGCAAATGTACTATGGGTGACAGGAGGGCTACGTGTAGTGCTCTGTGGCTTCTATCCGTGATCTTGGAGCTGTTAATGCATTTGGCCACCCAAAAAGCCAGTTTTTGCATTTATTGCCTACTTCAAATATATTCTGTTCTCTGTTTGCATATAAATGCGTCAAGGGGGTGTAGCATGTGTGCTCAGCAGACATGTTTTGAAAATTTGAAAGAATAATTACCTTATTGCGCAATCAATTTTGGTTCTTTCATGAAAACTGGTCATTGTGACCTCGGCAACAGACAAGAGTTGGTAATGTCTAACTCATCTGAGGCTGTGGGAGGCTGAATCTTTTCATGAAGAACATCATTGCAGCCAAAATAACAAAGCGCTGGTGTAAATGTTTGTGGCAGCTGCGCGACCAAGTTTCAAAGCGGTGAAAGGAATTTTAAGGAGTGGGTCTCATACTGGTGAGCTGAATTCTGAGAATTGTGGGCAATAAATCTCATGCTTTTGAGCTGAATTCTGGGAATTGTAGGCATCTAGGCTTTTCCTGGTGAGGTATACTGAGGTAATTTTAAGCATTGGGCACTAGTGACATGAATTCTGGGAATTGTAGGTGGCAGGATTCCCCCTGGTGATGGCTACTCATTTCATGGAGTGCATCCTTGAAGGATGCAGCCTTTGTGCTTCTATACTGGCTGTGTCATGAAGACAACTGTAATTTAAGTCTGTGCAATATGGATGGGACAGTCTGGAAAGTCTCCACAGCATCAGAGTTCTCATGCTATCGTGTACCGTCACATGCAACTTTGGATTGAATAATACGAATAAATGAGGAGCCATTGTTGTTTTGGTTTGATCACAGCAGCTTCTAGGTACACATAATGATGTGTGGGAAATCCAAGACCATGGAGTCACCGGTTACATTCACCAGATTCCTTAAAATGAAGGTCGCTTTTCTTGGGCACATTCGAAGGATCTTCGCAAATCAGACGGTCTAGTGGAGAGTTAATGACATAAGGTGTATTCAAATGAAACCTTAAAGGGATGTATCCCATAACAGGGCTCGGTCTTCGCACTCGCCAGAGATCCGTTGCGAATGAAAAATTGTGACCGGATAAGCTCAGTCTCCTCGCCCTTTCTGATTTATATGAAGTATTTTAATAAAGTTTATACCTGTGTCATTAAATTTCCCATGGTATTCTAGTCTTTTTCAGTTGGGCTTGTAAAATCTTCTGTGGGCTAGTGACTTTTTTTCTGTCACTAGCCCGACTGTCTAGTGGCAAAAAAAATGGGAAGATCGAGCCCTGCATAAAATTACATACAGCTTTGGGCTAGCACTAATAAGATGAGTACTGGAAATTGTCCTGCTGAGGTCAGTGCTGGGAATTGTAGGCACTAGGATGTTGTGCTAGTGGGGAGGATTGTGGGAATTGTAGGCAGCAGGTTTCAAACTGGTGAGATGTTTACGAGGATGAAGTTATTCTTCAACAATTCCCCCACCATGACCTTGTGACCCATTAAAAATTGATGTACCTAACCCTCTGTGGCTCTCACACACGTGTGTACATTCCCTCAACCATTTTCATACAAAATGCACTCTCATATTACACAGTCCATGAGCTCCTACGCGTATGTGCGCTCTATCAATGTATTTGATACCTTATATAAAGGAAAATCCTGGATTTTATTCTTCTTCATGAATGGAATGGCTCTGGTTTTGAAATTTTTTTGTCAGTATTGATGTGTTTTTTTTTTTTTTTTTTTTTTAGGTTGACGGAATGAATTTATCAGTGCGTCTGTACCAAACCATGGTTCAAGTTGAGGGTGAATCCTCACATAGGCAAACCATTACACACACACACACACACACACACACACACACACACACACACACACACACACACATTCATTAATGCTTACATATACGCACGCACACACACACACACACACACACACATCTTCCCTGTGTTAAGCTGCAGCCCGTCACTGGACTGGGCAGAGGCTAAATTTTAACGTGGGCTGGGAATGTTTTTGTGTGCTGTAGTCTCTGAGCACGCTCATGCTGACCCTGCTGATAAATGTCTCTGGATCAGATCAGGGTAATGAGAGGAACAGCAGGACCTTTGTTAGCTGAATTGCTCAGAGTTCCCTCTCCCTCCCTTACTCACAGACAGTGGGGTCCCACATGAGTCTGCGTACGTACTTGCGTCTGATTAGTGCAACTCTGTCTAGCCCACGCATGTGGGTAGGCACGTGTGACTCTGCACGCGCAGCCATGTATGTATACGCACATTTATATATACATCCTGACTTAAAAATTACCATAATACTATTTCAGCAGTATCGAGTTTACAGTAATGTTTGCACACAAAATACTGTGCATATAAAAGATGTGTCAAGCCTTTGTGAATATTTTTTTGTTTGTCAAGAACTCTAAGCCTTGTTGATAATTGTGAGCTTGGTAGCCCCAGTGCAAAGCTAGTGGTAATGGCCTGGGATTAACATTCAGTGTTAAGCAATCCATTACTATAGGATTTCCATAAGTGGTCATTTTGACTGTTTGAATTCCAAACTGTATAATCTCTTAATAAAGTCCTGATTGAAGGATTGATTACTTTATTGTGTTAGAATATCTTCTAACCCTAGTCCTGCCTCTGGACTAATGCTTATCAAGGACTGGCATACAGGGAAGTGGCTAACGAAGAAAGATATACCGAAGACTTGCAAACAGGGAAACGAATGTGGGTCCTCTATATATCGGTGACCGGCAGGACTATGGATAAAAAATGACACCAAAATTTTAATTTGAATACGTCTAACTCTAGAGCTGCCACAGTGTTTGCTGGAGACGATCCCTAGAACCGCCAACGGGTAAAATTTACTCGTACTTCTGGCTTCTGAATTTCTGTTGTATAAATAAGCCTAAAATGACACTGAAAATGCTGTAAGTAGAAAATATTTGAGTGGTATGATATTGTAGAATGACATTCATGGCATAGATAATCAAGGTTATTTAAATGGCCAAAGTAGCCTAATGAGTCATTTTGTTACTAACTACCACTGTGCTTATTGCAAATTTAGTGCCGCAACATTATTGACACAACAAAGTAAAGTGTACAATTTCACCTAATCATTTATTAATTTTAGCATTCCTGTAGCTGAATGTGTGAACCAGAGAACATCTCCAAGAAACTGGAAGGTGTCATCAAAGTTTTTTTAATAACATGAGAAATATTGGCTGTTTGTGAATCACTAATTCATTCATTTATTACACACGGTTGATGTATGCGTGACAGCTAAATTTGAACACGTGGTTATATGTGTGTCTCAAACACTCTTTGAACAGACAATCATCGGCTTGACTGTCCATTGTCCACAGATTGCTTTCCTGCACTTCAGGCATTTGGCGCAGGTTTTATTTTGTTTGCATTGTGCCATCACAATGCAGGTCATTCTTGTCTGCTGTTCTGCTCCAGCGAGGGGCACGGACCCGAGCGTTGCATCTTTTCAACGGTTTTTAGATAGTTACTCTAACACACGTATGGCAACCAGGAATCTCCATCTCTTATCCATTGTAAGCTGCTATGAATGAAAGTAGTTGAAATGCTGAAATTAACAGCTGATCAGGCAAAGTTGTGCACTTTGTCGTGTCAATTTCACTGCAAAATGAAATCACCAATTAGAGCAGTGGTTGTTATTAATATGATTCATTAGGCTACTTTGGCCATGTATTTGAATAATGGCTTATCCCAATAATGCAATTAGGCGATTCCATGAGGTGTCGTTCGGGACATTCGTAGTGGTTTTTGTCTTATTTAGCCAAGATTCTTTAAGAACATT
Source organism: Gymnothorax javanicus (assembly GCA_029692085.1). Lineage (NCBI taxonomy): Eukaryota > Metazoa > Chordata > Actinopteri > Anguilliformes > Muraenidae > Gymnothorax > Gymnothorax javanicus. The sequence goes on along the minus strand of CM056196.1, from coordinate 21,683,915 downwards.
GGGAATGAATATATTACAGAGATGAGGTAAGAGGTGAGTCAACAGGTACACCAACTCCTGGAATGTTCACCCTTTTATAGATTAGTAGTTCAAAAAAATGTGCGGTGTCGTACGGGACACCAAAGCGGACACCACATTTGACACCACACTATTCATTTCAAAAAGTCTGTGAATTGGCAGTATTAACTGACTTCAAGTGAACCTTAAAATATCAGCTAGTAGTTCCTCCAGCTAACTGTCAGTCACTTTTCCTTTTCTCACTTAAAGTAGTTGAGCCAGGCCCAAAAATGTGTGGTGTCATACGGGACAAGTAAAAAGGTGTCGTACGGGACACATTTGTCCATACCCCTAAATCAGCAAATCCTGCTTCCCGGCAGTACAATAGATGAAGTGTATGGGTACAGGTGAAAAAAATTTTTATTGAGAACTCAATAAAATGAATTTTACTCAAATTCATGTGTACATGTCACAAGTTGACAGCAACAAACATTGAACAATGAACACCGGAACAGTATGAAGAGCATATGTTTTTCTCCCAAGATTTTCATCCTCAGTCAGTAAACGGAAACAGTGTGCTTCTCTGCCCATAGTAGAATAGAATAATCAAGAAATGTAGAATGGCAAAATAGTAGCATTCATAACATGGCTATCTGAAGTCCTCTATTACACAAAGCCCCCGGTTTTATCACAAAATTGACAACATATTTTACGCGTAGACTCCTCCAATGACAAATTTAGCTCTCCCTTATATCCTCGTAAGTGCTCATGTTGATAGCCGATCACTCAGTTATTCACTAAGGCTCATCTGCGTAATGCTCACTTATAGTTCACACCCACGTGAAAATTCTGCGGTAATAATGTTTTGATTGGCTAATTCCAATTCCAGACAGTTTAAACTTTCCACAGTAACTGAAAGACATTGATTGGACAATAAGAATAGTATACAAACCTGTGCATAAAAGTAAGGTGTGTTGTATTCTCCTAATGTCGGGCATGGTTGCGCAACTGAAAATGACGCTATTTCAAAGAAAAAAAAGCCATCAAAAACCGGCCTGAAGTGTTCAGTTACATTTACGAGATTATGGTCAATGGGAATTATTCCGAATGAAACAGGACTGGAGGGTTCCTTCTACCTGATGCATCTGTCTCTGGAGGAGGGATTCAATGAAAAAGGTTATACTTCTACTTTGTTTACATTTTGCTCAATGTGGCTTTTTGCTTTAGAATTTATGCTGTGTTCAACAAAATCGAATGCCGAGGTTTTTGCCTCTTCAAAATGCAAGCAGCCCACACACTTCGGTAGACCCCCTGGTACGTTCATTGCACCATTCTGTTCAATTTGGGTAGAAAATTGCCTTATTATTCCTAATAAGGGAATGTCTATTCTGTTAAAATAAGGTATATTTCAGATATTACTGAGTTAGTGAGTTATACTTGTTCCTTATAAGGTGTGGTAAGTGTTTATATAAGGTCACAGGCTTGGAAGTGGGAACTGCTAGCTTTTCATTGCAGGGTGAATGTTCTTACCGTTAAATAAGCAGTTCATTTAATGAGTACTTGTGTTGGCTAGTGGGACTCTGAAGAAAAATTGACAAAATTCTCAACTTCATCATGCAGAAAAGGCTAGTTTTGTGTTTGGAGAGGTTACTGGTGACCATTGATGTCCAACTGCACCTATATTGATAAACTCATGCTAAATTCAATGAGAAAATCATTACTTCATATTGAATTTCATGCGTCAAAAGTTGATTTATATTAAATATATGATTATTTTATGATTTGACAGTGCGCCATTTTGAGTGGTCTTTGACTTTGGGGAGCAATCTGGATCGCTGTCTTATTTGGGTTCTAGGTAATTTAGAATTCAATGGTCAGATGACTTGCATTTGTGGTCAAGGAGTTTATGATCCCAGAAATGTATCATTTTAAGACCTAGCAATTTTTCAATTCTCTGTATTTTTTTTTTTACAATTTCAATGCTGAATTTTCATGAAGATTTTTTGTGTTTGCAGCCCTTTTTCTCTACCAAAATCATGAAAATAAACTGAAATACGATGGAACTCAAAATGCTTCGGGTGTCCTGACTCAATTGAGCCATTCCTTTCCTGTCTGTGAAGCTGCAATCTTGAAGTATAACGCCTTAAATAAGGTAACACATACAGCGCCCTCCATAATTATTGGCACCCCTGGTTAAGATGTGTTCTTTAGCTTCTAATAAATTCAGTTTTTTTTCTAAATAATATAGGACCACAATGAAAAAAAGAGGAAAATCCAACCTTTAATTCAAGTGCATTTATTCAATGGGAAAAAAAATCCCACATTAAGAAATAATTCTTTTACATCAAATCATGTGTGCCACAATTATTAGCACCCTGATGTTAATACTTTGTACAACCCCTTTGCCAACAAAACAGCACCTAATCTTCTCCTATAATGTTTCACAAGATGGGAGAATACAGAAAGAGGGATCTTCGACCATTCCTCTTTGCACAATCTCTCTAAATCATCCAGCGACCTGGGTCCTCTCCTCTGCACTCTCCTCTTCAGCTCACTCCACAGGTTTTCAATGGGGTTGAGGTCTGGGGACTGAGATGGCCATGGGAGGAGCTTGATTCTGTGTCTGGTGAACCATTTCTGTGTAGATTTGGCCACATGTTTAGGGTCATTATCTTGCTGAAAGACCCAGTGACAACCCATCTTCAGCTTTCAGGCAGAGGCCACCAGATTTTGATTTAAAATGTCCTGGTATTTCAAAGCGCTTCATGATGTCATGCACCCTAACAAGGTTCCCAGGGCCTCTGGAAGAGAAACAGGCCCACAGCATCACCGATCCTCCCCATACTTCACAGTGGGCATGAGGTGCTGTTCTGCATACTCATCTTTTGTGTTCCGCCAGACCCACTTAGAGTGTTTGTTGCCAAAAAAGCTCTATCTTGGTCTCATCTGACCAAAGCACACGGTCCCAGTTGAAGTCCCAGTACCGCTTTGGCGAACTCCAGACGCTTATGTTTATGATTGTGAGTGAGAAAAGGTTTTTTCCATGCATGCCTCCCAAACAGCTTGTTGGCATGTAGATAGCGCCTGATGGTTGTTTTGGAGACTTTGTGACCCCAAGATGCTACCATTTGTTGCAATTCTTTAACAGTGAGCTTTGGAGAACTTTTATTTCTCTTACCATCCTCCTCACTGTGCGTGGTGGCAAAATAACCTTGCGTCCTCGTCCAGGCTTGTTTACCACTGTTCCAGTTGTTTTAAACTTCTTAATGATTCCTCTGACAGTAGATATGGGCGGGTGCAGGTGAGTGGCAATTTTCTTGTGGCCATTGCCGGACTTGTGAAGGTCGACACACATCTGCCTTACTTGAATGGTGTGTTCCTTTGTCTTTCCCTTGTTGAAGAGTGTATAAGAGAAATGGCCTCTGTGTCACATCATATTTATTCCCCAGGGAAACAGGAAGTGATGAATTACTAATTAAATGTTCCTAGATACTCTGATCAACTTTGTAAACTACTGTAGAAATGACAGAAATACTTCAATTACATTTATTTCCTAGGAATTGTTAGGGGTGCCAATAATTGTTGAACAGGTGACTTTACCACTTTAAAACGTGTCACAAGTGTGGATCTTCATGATCTGTGTGAATTTCTATAATTTCTAGCATGCCCAGTGGAAAATTCCATTCATGTGCTGCCCTCTCTTGTTTTATGCCTCCTTTTGCCAGCTGAGATAACTAAAACAAAATGATTTATTGATTTTTACTGATTTTCTGCCTTGTACATACCTTCGGGTCTCTCAAAATACTAAAAACTGTATCGGTGTCGTACGGGACAATGGTGTTGTACGGGACAAAGTGTCTTACGGGACAAGTAAATATCTGGTGTCTAGTCCTAACCAAGAGGGCGATTTTAATGAAATATGGCAAATATTGTTGCTTAGTACTAACACTCAGAAAATAATAATTAATTACCACTGTTGTAAAACATTCTAAACAAGTGGTACAAAGATAAATTCATAGTTTTGGTGTCGTACGGGACAACGGGGCTTGGTAAATTTCAAGCCAGATTATTGAAATGTGGAAAAAGCCCAAGTTCAATCTGTGGGTGTGTAAAAAGTTATGCAAGATCAACCATGCGTTGTCCGAAATTAGGTACTGGCAGATAAAGGGTTAAAAAACAACTACACACGATTTTCTGAACAGAGATCTTTTTGCTCCTGAAAGAGGGGGTTATAGGCATATGAAAATTATCAACACAACTTCATTTGGTGCATTCTGAATTTTTACTGATCTTGTCCACATTTTCATGGAATCGCCCAATTAATGTCATTTTAAAATAATATCACACCACCCAATATGCAAATATGTTTTTTCAATAGCCATTTTTAGTGTGACTTTAGACTAATTTATTCGATAGAAATTCAGGAGTCAGAAGCACCAGTGTGTTAGGTGTACAGTGACCCTTGACAGTGCTAGTGTTACATTATTTCAAATTTGCATTTTGATTTCATTTTTTTATCTAATTACCAGTATAAATGAATTAATCCTTCAATTGGGTATTTTTTCATGGGAAATTTTACTGTTCAGAATATAAATGATTCCCTTGTGCCACAGCTTGAAAATGACAAAGTTCGTGACAAAGACAAAACATTCACAAACACTTGATGAGCATTTTATATGGGTGTTTTCACAGAATTTCCTGTTGAAACACGATTGGAAATTCAATACTGCTGAAATAATATGGTCATTTTTAAGTCATGCTGACATATACACGCATGCCTATGTCCTGTGCCAATCACTCACAGACACGCGTATGTACTCTCGCTCGTGAGGAGCTTTTAGTCAATCACACGAGCGTACGTATGTGAGTCGCCCTCCAGGACCCTTTTCATCCACCATACACATGCAAACGTGCACATGCCCTCAAACACACGCGCACACACATTCAAACGCACACACGCTTAAACACCCAGGGACACACTCTCACACAGTCTCACGCTCACTCTTTGCCACTCCAAATTACTTTTCGTCCTGGTCATGCGTCATGAGGTGGGGGGAATTTGCGTCACAGGGTCAAAAATGACCATTTTTCAATTTTTGAATGTGTTATTGTACAGGTTAAACTGCATAGAAAAATGGCATGGGTGGTTTATTTTTTTCAATATTAACCCTTGTACAGCCGTTTATAAGATGAACTTTTAATAGAAAATGCATTACGGCCAGAACACTTTTTTGCCGTTTTCTCCAAAGTGACCTTTTTTTTTTTTTTTTTTTTTTTTTTTCAAAACCTCGTAAAATCTTTAATATTGGTCAAAACAAGACCTGATTTGGATCAAAATGATCCTCAGATAAAATGCTATTCAATAAACTAAAAAGAAATTCTGTTTGATTTATACTATGTATTCAAAAATTTGATGGAAATACAGGATTTTTATTACGATGAAGTTGGTGGTTTTTGACAAAGCGAGGCATCTTTCTCATAGAATTTGGATGATGGGTGCATCAAAACTACACACAAATGCTTATTGACTTATAAGAACAGCTCACATGATAGATTACTGGTTCTAGAATACTAATAATTAGGTTCTTATACAAACAGTACACAGTAGGTCTTCATGATCAGAATTCGAGAGACAGTATGTATTTGGTAGCTTCTCATGGCTTTTCAGTTCAACTCCTACATACAAGATGCAATCTTTGTGCACAATTGCCAGTTTCTTCTCTCTTTGTACAAGTGACTGCCCTTAGTAGCCGTTTGGAATTTGTAAAAGTTACCCAAAATTACTTCAGACCCCTTAGGATATGATTGGCCATAGCCAGACTTCATACTTTCGTCAAGCATTGTAACTCCATCTGAAGTAGCAACGAGCAAGTAGTAGTCATCCAAAGACTGGGCCGATGGCATAATAGCCACAACTGTACCCTTACAAATCAATGACGAGATCTTCACCACCCTCTGAAACATTCATGTCATCTGCTTCATTAACAACATCCTCTACTTCAAGTGCACCCCTCGAACCATCTGAGAAGGCAACCTTAAAAGCATTGACATATTCTCGATTTTCACAGGCACTGTAATCCTCAGTAATACAGGGAGTCCAGTAACATGACAATTCCCTAGATTTTACCACCCCATCTACACCTACTGACATCAAGGAATGAAGTTTCCTAGCATTCAAAAGTGTGTTATACATACTGTCATTGCGTTTGCGATTCACTGAATAGAAATAAGAAAGTTTACATACCTTCCATGAGTGAAATGTACTGAAAAATTGTGGTGAAATCTTTCCACTCCACGAAACAAAAGATGGCTTCTCCAGAGCACATGGAACTTAATTGACACTAATTGACAGCCGACTGACACTGATTGCCAATTAAGGGATTCAGTAGAGACACCTGCCATGATTTTTAGGAACTACAAAGAGCAATGGGAATGGTTTTATGCAGTAGCTTTCAGTTCAGTGTATTTGTCCTCCACCTCCGCCACAAAAAATCCGCCCCTGACTTTTTTGCTTCATCAGCCTGTAACCGTAACAGAACAAACTGAAGGCAAATGTGTCTAATACCATCTGAGAGCAGAGATCCAAAGCTACAAAATGACACCTTATTTACTATTACAGCCCTGGTTTTTGGTTATGAATTTTTAATTTTTTGGCTGAAAAAAATTTCAGGTGTGACAAATCCACCTTTTTTGGGTACCCACATCACGACGCATGACCTCCTATTTGTCCCTGCTTTTTTCTCTCTGTCTTTCTATTCTCTCCCTGTCTGTCCCTCTTCCTCTCCCTCCTCTGTCTTTCTTTATCCCTCTGTCTCCATCCTCTTTCAGTCCTCCCTCTGCTTTTTTCTCCTCTCCTTCCTCTTTCTCTCTTTCTCTCTCCCTATCCTCCCTCTCTCTCACCCTCTTGCTCCTTCCTCTATCTCTCTCTTCCTCTCCCTCCTTCCATCTCTGTCTTCCTCTCTTTCTTACTCTTCCTCCTCTCCCTCTCTCATTGTTTCACCCTCTCGCTTTCTCATCCCCTCCTCTCCTTCTCTTTCTCTCTCTCTCCCTCCTTCCCTCCTTCTCTCCCTGTTCTGAGCCGGAGTGCCTCTCTCTCTAAGCCCTCAGCCAAGATATCGTGGCTGTTGTTGGGGGGATGGGTGGTGGGGGGTGTTTTTGGCAGTCGGTCTTGTTGCTGTGAAAATGTGTTTTCATCATACTGGGCCAGTGTGTTAGCCTACACTGGCAGTCTGTGTGTGTGTGTGTGTGTGTGTGTGAGAGAGAAAAAGAGTCAATATGGAGGGAGGTGTGTGCGAGAGTGAGAGCCAGTGCAAACTGGGAGTGTGTGATCTGTGTGTGTCTGTTTTGTGTGTGTTTGTGTTATGCATTGTGCTGTGTGTGCATTGCGTGATGTGTATCGTAAGTTGTGCATAACGCATGTTGTTTGTGTGTGTGTGTGCGTGCGTGTGTGTGTTTGCCTCAAACTCTTAGCTCCCCCATAACCCAGGCTGTGGGAATTTCAGATCTATGCTGCCAGTGATCAAAGTCAAATACATTTGAGTTTTTGTGGCATAATATTCAAGGGTACATATTGCAATAACGTGGTGAAGTACAACATAACACGGAATATAGCACAGCAATGAATAGGTATCAATATACAATAAACAATGAAACAATTAGCTGAATAAAATGCATACTGCATTTGTGATGTTATTACTACAGTAAAACTCACTTGAATTATTATTATTATTATTATCACTGCTCCTCATAATAATAACAATAATAATAATAATTACTAGACGTATGTCGATGGCGCACCATCGCAAATCTCCACGCTCCGCAACGAATGTTATGGGAGTAGTAGTAATGTGTCAGAGGGCAATTCACTGAACTGGCATTCTGCTGTGCAAATGATAATCTGCTTGTTGCAGTGACAAAGCACTGACACTGATCAGAGTTATAGCAATGTGATATAGATGATTAGTTGGATAGAGTACGTTTTGAGTGTCTGTTGAGGGCATAAATTACTCTTCATTTTGAAATGAGAGTATTATGAAAGGAAAGACGTACGGTACACCGATTGGCACACCTGACGCCATTTGACCTAGAAAACGGTCAAAATTAGATCAAATGGAAAAACTCGTCTGATATGTGATTAAGGGTCATCCCATGCGCCTCCCATAAAAATTTGAGCGTCCTAGCTCAATGCATAAGGTAGATATGGCCATTTTTATTTTTTCACAAAAAGCCCCCTAGTGACCAAAATATGAATCACAGGATGGCAATTTTTGGCATGCAGGTTGCTATCACCAAGATACATATCCATACCAATTTGCAGCCTTCTGCGTTGAGTAATAACAAAACGTGCCATCCTTTTCAACGATTGGCACACCTGATGCCATTTGAACTAGAAAACGGTCAAAATGAGGTCAAATCAAAAACCCGTCTGATATTTGAGAAAGGGTCATCCCATGCACCTCCCACACAAATTTGAGCATCCTAGCTCAATGCATAAGGAACTTATGGCCATTTTTCAATTTTCACAAAAAGGCCCCTGGTGGCCAGAAGAGGTAATGAATTTAAATTCTAAATGCGTTGTGCACCCCTCTGGGTCACTACATTACACACACCAAAGTTTCAGGCTGATTGGTGTAACGGTCTAGGAGGAGTTACTGTTTCGCACGGACGGACGGACGGACGGATAGACAGACGCCGAACTGTATTACAAGACCTCCTCGCTTTTTCGGAAGCGCGGAGATAACAAGATCTCCTCGCTTTTTCGGAAAAGCGTAGATAATAATAATAGCAGCAGTTGAAAAGGCAGCCTTTAAAAACCATTAAAAATTTTCCATCTCCGTCATATGGGTGGGGTGCAAATGGCTGAGAATTCCTCGGTTTCCAGTGGGCTGAGAGGGAGTGAAGTTCCCTCACTTGCGATGAACTGGCAGTGGACAGAAAAACCGCAGAATGGTTAGTTTATCAATATTAAACTGCAATGAATTCCCTCAGGGGTGGACAGATATGTATCTCAGTGCTGTACCTTAGTGCAGTGCTGCTGCAGAACCACATTGCAGTATCTCAGTGTAATATCTTCATATAGTACCACAGTGCCATATCTCAGTTCAGAACCTCAGCAAAATACCACTATGCAGTTCCTCAGTGCAGGACCTCAGTGATGTACCATTTTGCAGTGCCTCAGTGCAGTATCTTGATGCAGTACCGTAGTGCTGTACCAATGTCTAAGTGCAGTATCTCAGTGCAGAACTTGAAGTACCACTGTGCATGGCCTCAGTGCAGTATCACAGTGCAGAATCTCCCAATTAATTTAGATGCATTTTTCCATAAGTAAGCAAACAGTGTTTTTGTTGACTTCTGAAGTCATCCTGCTGCTACCATCATTAGTTACATTACTGATAAATATTGCTGAGTCCACTGCAGAAGCAGCCATGCGAGCCCAAACCATGGCACTTCCTCCACTGTGCTTCACAGATGGGCTCAGAAGTTTTGGATCATGAGCAGATTCCTTGTTTCTCCTCACTTTGGCCTTTTCCATCACTATTGCTGAGGTTAATTTTGATCTCATCAATGCATAAAACTTTATTGCAACACTTCTGTGGCTCATCTCTGTACTTCTTTTCAAATCGTAGTCTCACCTTCTGGTTCTAGCGACTGTTTTGAATCTTGTGATATAACCTCTTTTGCTAATCTCTTAACGGAGACATATTATGCCATTTTCACTGTGCTAATGTGCCCATTGTGTCAGTTCAGAACACCTACTGAGTAGTTTAGCATGGCTTTCAGTTCAAAAAACTCCCCATCTTTCTGGGAGCTGCACCCAGAAAAATGCCATTTTAACAGCCTTGCAGCCACTTTCTGAAAATGGTTGCTTTTGGACTACACTCTGCCATGATTGGGCGGAACCAGAGGCAGAAGGGGCAGACCTTAGTTTCCAAGGCCCGCCCCCACCCAGCTCCACTTGCTCTTTTACTCTATACCATATCAGGGCTCTCAAGTCTCACGCGATGAGCGTGATTGTCACTCATCTCAGTCGGATGTCACGCACTTACGCCACACAGTATTTCTCAAGCAAAAAAATTATTAAAACGAAAACAATTTCCAACAGTAGGCCAATATGCGCAGAAGCACCGCTATAACTGTGGAAACCAGCAGGAATCAAACACGTCTCCCCTGGAGCTCTCGGTGGCAGCTTGCCACCTGCCAGCCAATCAAAAAAATGAAAGGGGCTACACAATAGCCAATCAGATAATAGCACTATCGTATCTGGGTAAGATTTAGGGCAACAACTAATGAAAATAAAAAGTTACCCTGGAATTATTTACGTGATCCTGCTACAACAAAGTTCTGAAAGCTGCATTATTCATTCACCCACGATGGAAAACGGGAGAATCATGCATCACCCCCTCCCCCCCCGGAGAAAATCTCACTCTAGCCTGCGTTCAAAACTTGAGAGCCCTGCTATGCCAAGTGTAGTAGCCAACAACCATTTTGGATTTAGCAAATAGACACCTGTGAGTGAGTTACAAGTTTCCAGACATACCTTTACTTTGCACATGTTGTTTCAACGTTCCATAAGCCAAGTGTGTTGCTATGGATCTGCTGGTGCATCCTGACGGTGTAAACTGCATGCCTATAGAGGTCTTGATCACAGCTGTCTGGGTAGAGACGCTGACTCGGTCTGCTTCTCATGTGCTTCTTGCAGGTTTGGGGGCGGGCGTCTTGGGCGTGTTTAGAGCAGATTCTTCCTGATTCATTACAGGTTTTATACATTCCTCCTGATTGGCTTGAAATCGTGACGAAAGAATTTCGACAGATCTCGTGAAGTTCTCGTTACAAGGCGTTCAGAGAGGCAGGAAATCACGTGAATTCTCGTTTGAGAATTACGGCAGAACCCCTACGTGTCATTTTTGACAATTTTTTCGACGTTCGGCATGGAGGTGGAAGCTTATAGCATTCTCTGCATGTCAAAAAGCATGGATCAGCATAATATGTGTCCCTTAAGTTGATTGAGATGCCTTCATCTTCGAGATGCCAGGTTTTATAGCTACCAAGTTCGGGGATTGTGCTCTAGTTACAAATCCTGTGTCTCTCCCACTCCATTTCCCTCCCACTCCTTCTCTACTTTCCTCTCTTTCTCTCCCTCTTCCCCTCTCTCCCTTTCCCACTTTCTCACCTCTCTCTCTCCCCCTCTCCCACTCTCTCCTGTCCTCTCTCTCTCTTCCTGTTCGCAGTGATGACGCACCGCCACCAGACCCACCCGGCCCCACAGATGCAGCAGCAGCAGCAGCAGCAGCAGGCTCAGGTTCAGGCCCAGGCTATGGTCTCAAGCCCCCCAGTTTCCCAGCAGAGCCTCCCTCAGCAGGGCTCTCAACCTGGGCTCATGAGCCTGCCCAACCCCCTGACCTCACAGCAGCAGCACCAGCAGAAGATGCGGCTGCAAAGGATTCAGCTGGAGAGGGAGTGCATCCGCATGAGACAAGAGGAGCTGATGAGACAGGTTCGCTACCGTAGGCCCGTTGTCATGTAAAATCTGGTCCCCCCACGTGACTTCCGTTGCATAATTTGCGTCAATTGACGTGTCTTGCGAGACTGTCGTGTAGCTCACTGTTGAAATGGAGTAGAATTAATTGAATTGCGGTTGTGCACATGTGGTATACTGTAACCTTATTGGTAAACTAGCTAGCTAGCTCGCTACACTGGTGTGCTTCTTGGTAATCATTAAACAGTTCGGTATTACTTTAGCTGGTTAGTTAGCAAGTGATTATCATAGTAAAATCGAACTGTTGCCGTATTAACAAGCTAGCTGGCTAGCTCTCTACACTAGTGTGCTAGCTACTCATTACAGAGTTTGTTATTACTTCAGCTGGCTAGCTAACTTGCGATTATTATAGTAGAAGCGAACGGTTACCTTATTGGCAAGCTAGCTGGCTAGCTCGCTACAATGGTGTGCTAGCTACTCATTACAGAGGTATGAATGCAGAACTACGCTTTCTTGTCTGATATAAAAGAAGTCAAATTTTAATACTCATTACAGAGTTTATTATCACTTTAGCTGGCTAGCTTGCCCTTATTACTGTAAAAGCGAACTGTGGCCTTATCAGCAAGCTAGCAAGCTCATTACTTCAGTACAAAGGAACAATTTTGTAACGTCCGCTAACGTCTGTGCTAATCATTGCATTTAGATGCTATGAATCGGCTTATTTCCGAGCATACTTTGCTACTACAAAAATCACGTAGATGACTCAAATGACGCGATTTGACAGAAATTGACGCGCAATATGCGACTTAAGTCACATGGGGGGGGCCAGATTTTATGGGGAAGACCAGATTTTAAATGACACTGGCTAGGCTTGGCGAGGGTCTGCGTTGTAACACTTTGGAAGGCTTGGCTGCCTTGCACCTAGCTGGGCTTGGCTTGTATGTTCTAGGGCACACCAGGCTGAGCTTGGTTTGGATATGTTTGGGGACAGCAGGCTCGGTTAGACTTGGATCCAGTATGGTTTTCCAGGCTAGGCTAAGCTGGGACATGCTACGGTACACCAGGGTGGCTTGGCAGTGGATACATTGGGGTGTGCCAGGCTATACTTGGGTATACCAGACCTGACCAGTGTAGGCTGGGCTTATGCCATTGGTGGAAATTTCAGCATGGCTGCCAGTCTCTCGCAGCATTTGGAGTCTTACACATGTAATGTTGTTGACCTAAAAATTCGTGTGATTCCCTGGGACTTGGAGACCTGTAATTGCTGGTCCTGTTGTCCTAGTCAAACACGCACATACACATCCACACACAAGCCCCTCACCCCAAGACTTGCTGTTCCACATCCTAGTTATTTGTTTTTCGCTACAGGAAAAGGTGTCATTCAGACCTGCTTTAGCCACGGCTCTGTTTCCAAACGGTTGTGTGTGTCCAGCTGTGGTATCCTGCCAGAATGGTTGACCATGGAAGGTCCCGCTACATTTGTGCAAAAGCCCTGGAATTTTCCAAGCTGGAAAAAAAGAAGGGCTGCTGCTTTTCCCTTATCCGGCAACACGCCCACGAGGAGCGCTGCGGTTTGAGAGCACGAGTGATGTTGTATACAGCTAACTTTTATGGCCAGGGCAGTTTCCCGTAAGGGAATAGGGAGGAAACGCTTGGTGTAGTGGTTTTTCACTACATTGTGAACATGGGGGCCCCCTGGTGGTTAGTAGTCTCCTATTTTTGCATTAAATCTGAGCATAACCGCTGAAATACTCTTTAAGGACCACAGGGGGAGACAACGGTTTATTACAGTGTTTATGCCAGGAGACTGCATGATACTGTTCCTCTCTCTCGATTTATGAAGTCTCATTGATTTAACCGTTGGAAAGACCATAATTACTCGACTCAAAAAATGTAAATGTCAATCCAGAAGCATGTTCCTAAAACTGGCTGAAGGGGGGGGGCACTGTAAAATTAACAATGATTTAAAAAAAAAAAAAAAAAAAAAACAAGTAAAACCATGATACAGATAATACATAAGTATAAGACCATTGGAAAAAAAAATCCAGAAAAGTTTATACTTATTCTCAACCTTAATACAACCAAATAATAAAAAAAACACGCACACACTCTCCTTCTCTCGGTCTCTCGCTCAGACTGTCTCTGAGCTCTCTGCTTGGATATCCACATCCAGTGTTTATAGGAATCTGGCAGCTCTGAGCTTGAGCAGTTACCTCACCTCAGGCGGTGTTTATCTTCCAGTAAACCCCCACCCCCATGTCCCTAAACTGTTCCTACGGGAGGTTATCCAGAGGTCACGCATTGTTGACTGGAGCCCTGACACCTGAAGCAAAATGACTGGGTGTGGAACTTGCTGATTACTGAACCCTAAATCCAGTGTAGCATTGTGGTTTAGAGACTGTTCTCACAAGTGATGAGAGGTATTGCTGGTTATTGCCATTTGAAGTTAAATACTGCAGTGTGAAAACAATTTAGAAGACTTGAGTCATCTAGGAAAGCAGCTGAGTGTCCTTAATGAGAGAATGCTGAAGTAGGAATGAAGTTTAGCCTCCTTAAAGACAGAATATCACCATAGGAAAGTGGTGTAGTGCCCTTAAAGAGAGAATGCCACAGTCCACAGTGCAAAAGTGGTGTAGTGCCCTTAAAGAGAGAATGCCACTGTACCACAGTAGGAAAGTGGTGTAGTGCCCTTATAGAGAGAATGCCACAGTCCACAGTAGGAAAGTGGTGTAGTGCCCTTAAAGAGAGAATGCCACTGTTCCACAGTAGGAAAGTGGTGTAGTGCCCTTATAGAGAGAATGCCACTGTACCACAGTAGGAAAGTGGTGTAGTGCCCTTATAGATAGAATGCCACTGTACCACGGTGGGAAAGTGGTGTAGTGCCCTTATAGAGAGAATGCCACTGTACCACGGTAGGAAAGTGGTGTAGTGCCCTTATAGAGAGAATACCACAGTACCACAGTAGGAGAGTGGTGTAGTGCCCTTATAGAGAGAATGCCACTGTACCACAGTAGGAAAGTGGTGTAGTGCCCTTAGAGAGAGAATGGCACAGTGCCACAGTAGGAAAGTGGTGTAGTGCCCTTAAAGAGAGAATGCCACTGTACCACGGTGGGAAAGTGGTGTAGTGCCCTTATAGAGAGAATGCCATTGTACCACAGTAGGAAAGTGGTGTAGTGCCCTTATAGAGAGAATACCACAGTACCACAGTAGGAGAGTGGTGTAGTGCCCTGATAGAGAGAATGCCACTGTACCACAGTAGGAAAGTGGTGTAGTGCCCTTAAAGAGAGAATGCCACAGTACCACAGTAGGAAAGTGGTGTAGTGCCCTGATAGAGAGAATGCCACTGTACCACAGTAGGAAAGTGGTGTAGTGCCCTTAAAGAGAGAATGCCACAGTACCACAGTAGGAAAGTGGTGTAGTGCCCTTATAGAGAGAATGCCACTGTACCACGGTGGGAAAGTGGTGTAGTGCCCTTATAGAGAGAATGCCACTGTACCACAGTGGGAAAGTGGTGTAGTGCCCTTATAGAGAGAATGCCACTGTACCACAGTAGGAAAGTGGTGTAGTGCCCTTATAGAGAGAATGCCACTGTACCACAGTAGGAAAGTGGTGTAGTGCCCTTATAGAGAGAATGCCACAGTACCACAGTAGGAAAGTGGTGTAGTGCCCTTAAAGAGAGAATGCCACAGTACCACAGTAGGAAAGTGGTGTAGTGCCCTTAAAGAGAGAATGCCACAGTACCACAGTAGGAAAGTGGTGTAGTGCCCTTATAGAGAGAATGCCACTGTACCACGGTGGGAAAGTGGTGTAGTGCCCTTATAGAGAGAATGCCACTGTACCACAGTAGGAAAGTGGTGTAGTGCCCTTAAAGAGAGAATGCCACAGTACCACAGTAGGAAAGTGGTGTAGTGCCCTTATAGAGAGAATGCCACAGTACAGTAGGGAAGAGAGAGAGAATGCCACTGTACCACAGTAGGAAAGTGGTGTAGTGCCCTTAAAGAGAGAATGCCACTGTACCACAGTAGGAAAGTGGTGTAGTGCCCTTATAGAGAGAATGCCACTGTACCACGGTGGGAAAGTGGTGTAGTGCCCTTAAAGAGAGAATGCCACTGTACCACAGTAGGAAAGTGGTGTAGTGCCCTTATAGAGAGAATGGCCACAGTACCACAGTAGGAAAGTGGTGTAGTGCCCTTATAGAGAGAATGCCACTGTACCACAGTAGGTGCCCTATAAAGTGAGAATGTAGTGTACCACTGGTGTAGTGCCCCTTAGAGAGAAATGCCACTGTACCACAGTAGGAAAGTGGTGTAGTGCCCTTATAGAGAGAATGCCACTGTACCACAGTAGGAAAGTGGTGTAGTGCCCTTATAGAGAGAGAATGCCACTGTACCACGGTGGGAAAGTGGTGTAGTGCCCTTATAGAGAGAATGCCACAGTACCACAGTAGGAAAGTGGTGTTGTGCCCTTAAAGAGAGAATGCCACTGTACCACGGTGGGAAAGTGGTGTAGTGCCCTTAAAGAGAGAATGCCACTGTACACAGTAGGAAAGTGGTGTAGTGCCCTTAAAGAGAGAATGCCACTGTACCACAGTAGGAAAGTGGTGTAGTGCCCTTTAAAGAGAGAATGCCACAGTACCACAGTAGGAAAGTGGTGTTGTGCCCTTAAAGAGAGAATGCCACTGTACCACGGTGGGAAAGTGGTGTAGTGCCCTTAAAGAGAGAATGCCACTGTACCACAGTAGGAAAGTGGTGTAGTGCCCTTAAAGAGAGAATGCCACTGTACCACAGTAGGAAAGTGGTGTAGTGCCCTTATAGAGAGAATGCCACTGTACCACAGTAGGAAAGTGGTGTAGTGCCCTTAAAGAGAGAATGCCACAGTACCACAGTAGGAGAGTGGTGTAGTGCCCTTAAAGAGAGAATGCCACTGTACCACAGTAGGAAAGTGGTGTAGTGCCCTAAAGAGAGAATGGTGTAGTGGTGTAGTGCCCTTATAGAGAGAATGCCACTGTACCACAGTAGGAAAGTGGTGTAGTGCCCTTATAGAGAGAATGCCACTGTACCACAGTAGGAAAGTGGTGTAGTGCCCTTATAGAGAGAATGCCACTGTACCACAGTAGGAAAGTGGTGTAGTGCCCTTATAGAGAGAATGCCACTGTACCACAGTAGGAAAGTGGTGTAGTGCCCTTATAGAGAGAATGCCACTGTACCACAGTAGGAAAGTGGTGTAGTGCCCTTAAAGAGAATGCCACTGTACCACAGTAGGAAAGTGGTGTAGTGCCCTTATAAGAGAGAATGCCACTGTACCACAGTAGGAAAGTGGTGTAGTGCCCTTAAAGAGAGAATGCCACTGTACCACAGTAGGAAAGTGGTGTAGTGCCCTTATAGAGAGAATGCCACTGTACCACGGTAGGAAAGTGGTGTAGTGCCCTTATAGAGAGAATGCCACTGTACCACAGTAGGAAAGTGGTGTAGTGCCCTTAAAGAGAGAATGCCACTGTACCACAGTAGGAAAGTGGTGTTGTGCCCTTAAAGAGAGAATGCCACTGTACCACAGTAGGAAAGTGGTTTTGTGCCCTTAAAGAGAGAATGCCACTGTACCACGGTAGGAAAGTGATGTAGTGCCCTTAAAGAGAGAATGCCACAGTCCACAGTGCAAAAGTGCTGTAGTGCCCTTAACAAGTGAATGCCTCAGTAGGAATGAAGTTTAGCCCCCTTAAAGACAGAATATCACCATAGGAAAGTGGTGTAGTGCCCTTAAAGAGAGAATGCCACAGTGCCACAGTAGGAAAGTGGTGTAGTGCCCTTGAAGAGAGAATGCCACTGTACCACAGTGCAAAAGTGGTGTAGTGCCCTTAAAGAGAGAATGCCACTGTACCACAGTAGTAAAGTGGTGTAGTGCCCTTAAAGAGAGAATGCCACAGTACCACAGTCGGAAAGTGGTGTAGTGCCCTCAAAGAGAGAATGCCACAGTCCACAGTAGGAGAGTGGTGTAGTGCCCTTGAAGAGAGAATTCCACTGTACCACAGTAGGAGAGTGGTGTAGTGCCCTTAAAGAGAGAATACCACAGTCCACAGTGCAAAAGTGGTGTAGTGCCCTTAAAGAGAGAATGCCACTGTACCACAGTAGTAAAGTGGTGTAGTGCCCTTATAGAGAGAATGCCACAGAACCACAGTAGGAGAGTGGTGTAGTGCCCTTGAAGAGAGAATGCCACTGTACCACAGTGCAAAAGTGGTGTAGTGCCCTTAAAGAGAGAATGCCACTGTACCACAGTAGTAAAGTGGTGTAGTGCCCTTGAAGAGAGAATGCCACAGTACCACAGTCGGAAAGTGGTGTAGTGCCCTCAAAGAGAGAATGCCACAGTCCACAGTAGGAGAGTGGTGTAGTGCCCTTGAAGAGAGAATTCCACTGTACCACAGTAGGAGAGTGGTGTAGTGCCCTTAAAGAGAGAATACCACAGTCCACAGTGCAAAAGTGGTGTAGTGCCCTTAAAGAGAGAATGCCACTGTACCACAGTAGTAAAGTGGTGTAGTGCCCTTATAGAGAGAATGCCACAGAACCACAGTAGGAGAGTGGTGTAGTGCCCTTGAAGAGAGAATGCCACTGTACCACAGTAGTAAAGTGGTGTAGTGCCCTTATCGAGAGAATGCCACAGAACCACAGTAGGAGAGTGGTGTAGTGCCCTTGAAGAGAGAATGCCACAGTACCACAGTAGTAAAGTGGTGTAGTGCCCTTATAGAGAGAATGCCACAGAACCACAGTAGGAAAGTGGTGGAGTGCCCTTATAGAGAGAATGCCACAGAACCACAGTAGGAGAGTGGTGTAGTGCCCTTAAAGAGAGAATGCCACACTGCCACAGTAGTGAAGTGGTGTAGTGCCCTTAGAGAGAGAATGCCACTGTACCATGGTAGGAAAGTGGTGTAGTGCCAGTGCCCTTAGAGAGAATGCCACAGTACCACAGTAGGAGAGCCACTGTGTAGTGCCCTTAAAGAGAGAATGCCACAGTACCACAGTTTTAGGAGAGTGGTGTTAGTGCCCAGTAATAGAGAGAATGCCACTGTACCACAGAACAGCAAAGTGGTGTAGTGCCCTTGAAGAGAGAATGGCACAGTACCACGGTAGGAAAGTGGTGTAGTGCCCTTAAAGAGAGAATGCCACTGTACCATGGTAGGAAAGTGGTGTAGGGCCCTTGAAGAGAGAATGCCACTGTACCATGGTAGGAAAGTGGTGTAGTGCCCTTGTAGAGAGAATACCACAGTACCACTGCAGGGAATTTGTGTTGCGCCCTTAAAGGCAAAGTACTGCAGTGGGAGAGCTGCTTAGTGCCCATGAAGGAAATGCTGTAGGAAAGTAGTTCAGTGTGCTTAAAGTTGGAATACTGCCGTTGGAAAGTGGATTGGTGAACTTAAAGATGGAATAATGCTTTAGGAAAGTGATTTTGTTTGTGTGAAATGAAAATGCTGCCATTTGAAAGTAGTTTTGTGTGCTTAGAGACAGAATATTTCACGTGAAAAGTTTAGTGCTCTAAAAGGAAGCCTTAAAATTCTAAAATTGCTTCAAATAAGATGTAAACCGGACTAATGATGTCTAGCTGTTGAATGATGTGTGCTTTGTTAGTGTTGGAGTAAAAACCTACAGGACGCTGCATCTCCAGGAACAGGGTCGGGCAGCCCTGCTTGAGGCTTAATAGTGCCAATGAGCTGTTCTAATCGCTGGTGTAGTTCAGCATAACACGGTAGTTATTTGAGTCTTCAGCTTTGTCTGTAAACTTACATCTGCATGTTAACTCTTTGGGTCCTTTTTTGCATGTAAGTAGGGTTGTGAATTTAGCATTTTGAACCAGAAGCACATATTTTAAATTCATGTGCTACAATGTTGGCTCATTAGCCAGAGTGACAGAGTGAAAACAATTAAAAATAGAGGGTAAAACCATGTAACATGGACATGGTATTAGACACTGTCCTAAATGAGTCCCTCTGTGCGATTTGTGAAAATTACGAGCAGGTTCTCCAATTTTTTTCTGCAATTGTTATGTCGGTATTCACAAAGAGAAAAGCTCTCCTCAACTCACAGTTGGGTGGGAGGGTGAGCGTGATTTTTATTTATTTATTTTTTTTAGTTTAGTGTTGTAGAGCCATGTTTTCAGATAACATATCAATTTACTGAATGTGTAGAAATGTGCAGTCAGATGAAACACAATGTTGGTTAGTTCCTGAGTATTACACTTCTTGGACTTGGGTGAAACTTCAGTCCTTCTGATGGAGGCTATCAAATGACAGCTCAGTTCTGGCTGACCTTCGTCTGCTTGTTCCCCCAGGAGGTGGCACTGTGCAGACAGATGCCCATGGACACGGACAGCATTGCGACGCCTCCCTCTGCCATTAATCCCGCCCCCATGAGCCAGGGGTCCATGCCGAGCAACAGCAGTGACCCTTTCCTCAACAGGTGACTATCTCTCCGCTGTCTCTTTCAGTTCCTCTCCCCCATCCTCTGCTCTATCCCTGCTCTCCCCCAGTTTAAACTCATCCCCAACTCTAGACCCACTTTGCCAAGTTTATACTCATCCCCAATTCTGCCCCCACACTGTCCCAGTTTATATTCATCCCACATTCTACCCCCATACTGTCCCAGTTTATACTAATCCCCGACTCTTCCCCTCTCGGCCTTCAGTTTGCACTCGTCCCTGATTCTTCCCCTGGTTTGCCTCCAGTGTATCAACATACTAATGTTGATGGCTGTCCAGCTCCAGGGTGCTCTGGTCTGAATTATGTCGCTTCAACTCATATATTGACCAAGGGCAGGATTCACTCTTGCTGATTTAAAGGAGCATTTTGATTGGCTGGCAGCATGGCATAATGTTGCAGTGTTGTGGGAGAATTTGTTTGGTTGGGGTCTGGGATCTTGATGTTGGCTGGGGGTGAACCAGCAATTTGATTGGCTGCTGTAGTGAGCGGGTGTCTGTGATTGCTTTATCCTCAGTGGACCCTTCCACTCGCGGGAGCAGAGCACGGACAGTGGCCTGGGCCTCGGCTGCTACAGCGTCCCCACCACCCCGGAAGATTTCCTCAGCAACGTGGAGCAGATGGACACAGGTAGGCCACCCACCCTTAATCAAAGGTACACCCCAAACCTCCCACAGTCACAGGTACAGCCCTTACCCCCCCCTAATCACAGGGACACCCCCCACCCACCTAATTACAGGTACATCTCCTATCTCAAAAAACACAGATGCACCTCCTAGACCCCAATTACAAATACACCCCCTACCCCTCCATAGTCACAGGTCCAACACCTACCCCCTAATCATAGGTACACCCCTTACCCTCCTAATCACAGGCACAGAGAAGTGAAAATATATATGCCCCCTTCCCAATTTATTCTATTTTAGTGTTTTTGTCACACTTAAATGTTTCAGATCATCAGCCTAATTTTATTATTAGACAAAGATAACTCGAGTAAACCCACACTGTAGTTCTTAAATGGTGATTTCATTTATTGAAGGAAAAAAGGTATCCAACCCTATGTGGCCTCACGTTAAATAACTGATTGCCCCTTTGTTATTAAATCAACTAATTGAGCAAAAATTAATTGGAAACTGTTCAATTTTGCTAGATGCACCAAGGCATGATTACTGCCAGCGCTGCTAAATTGTAACATCTTTTAAATAGAACCTGTTTGGCAATGTGAAATAGGCAAAAAGCAGCACTTGATGCTGCGATCTGAAGAAATTCGAGAACAGGTGAGAAACTAAGTCATTGTCACCTATCAGTCTGAAAAGGCTCTCAAAGCCATTAATAAGGCTCTGGGACTCCAGCAGACATTATGAGCCATTATCTACAAATGGAGAATTCTTGGAATTGTAGCGAACCCTCTAAGGAGCGGCTGGCCCACTAACATTCCTCTAAGAGCGTATCGACGACACATTCAAGAGGTCACATGAGCAACACAAAAAAATTTGTGTCCCTGCAAGCAAAAGCCTTAAACAATTTGGAACCCCGGACCTTGCAGAGACACACATACCACACACACACACGCAGACACACACACCCATCTTTGAAAAAATATATCTTAATTGTTTTACTTCAGTAAGACCATTCAAATCTTATCCTTTCTCTGTACCCCTCATCATATATCTCTCCCTGTCTCTCTCTCTCTTTCCCTTTCTCCTCTTCCCCCTCTCTCCGTCCTTCCTTCCCATCCCTCCCTCTCCCTTTCTCCTCCATCTCTTCCCCCTCCTTCTCCCACTCCTGCTCTCTTTTTCTCTCTCATTTTTACCTTCCCTCTCTCTCTCCCTCCTTCTCCCTCCTCCTCTCCCTCTCTGAAGGTGAGTCCCTGGCTCAGGGCAGCATTCCTGCTCCACAGCCCAGCAGATTCCCAGACTTCCTGGACTCTCTCCCCGGCACCAACGTGGATCTGGGAACGTTGGAGGGAGCCGAGCTCATCCCCATCCTGAACGAGGTGGAGTCCGTGCTCAACAAGAGCGAGCCCTTCCTCACCTGGCTGTAGAGGCTCAGAGACCTCACCGATCAAACCTCTCCCGCATTTCCACGGTGTAACCCTGTCTCACAATGGGACTGTTTTGATGGCATTCACTACAAATAAAAGACGCAGTGCTAAGACAGATTAGCACGTATCTTTTGAAATGGCATTATTCAGCCAGTTAATCACTTGGTTGTCAGTGCTTAGGCTACCGACGAGAAAAGTATTGGCGCAGCCCTGTAACCTGTTAAAACTGCCTTAAAGTCACAGGACGAATCCCTGTGACTTAAAAAGCGAAAGAAAACACTAGTTTTTTTTTTTTTTTTTTTTTTTTTTTGACGACCAATAGCGCATTTTTGACTTGTATAAAAATTGTGCAGTGATTGGCTGAAATACCAAACCAAGTAGACATCTGTATTTTATGTAGGATAGTTTCTTTCTTATATTTTTCTGTGCCCTATATTGAAAAACTTGAGTTATTATTAAAACTGCATTCCTGCATCTGACAGTGACATTAACAGCAAAGAAAGTTTAGTAGCTTAAGTTTGCTGCCTGTCTCTGTGACTGTGAGATGCCTGCAGTGATACTAAACTGCCAGTAGAGAGAGCCGAAGCCTTTTTTTGATTCTTTAAAACCAAACACGGTTTATTACTGGCTGCCAAATTATTGTTTCCCCAACCAGCTCCATCATATGAATTGTTCTGGACTTTGGGGTGTAGCCAGAGCTAGAACCTGCAATCATCATTTCTTAATCATGACTACGTCAAGATTGTAAACTCAGAAGCCTTAAAAACAAAATGTTATATTTTTTATGAAAACCAAAACTATTATCGTAAAGCTTTAAGATTTTTGAAAAATTGTTTAAAAGGTTGATATCATTTTTAAAGAAAATAAATTGCTTGCATTTTAATGAGCGCACTCAAGCTGATGCCAGTTTGGAAAAACTGAAGCTCACAACTCAATAACGCAAGTGTTCATGAGCAGACTTATTTTGTATCATGTACTTTTTATATAATACTGCAGTATTCTTTTTTTAATATACTGTAAAAAAAAATAGTCCAGATCAGGCAGATCAGATCATGTTAGAACTTTTAAATAGAATTTGCATTTTAGTATTTATCAAGAGCCATGATCAATTTTTTTTATTATTTTTCCAGAGATATAAAAATTTTTTTGTTGAGTAAATTTGAAATTTCATAGCACTACAAATCACCATGGTTTAAACTCTGAGTGATTATTGTAGCCGATTGCTGTGGGCATCAGGAGTCTATTTACATGATCAAAATGTTCCCAATATTTGAATCAGGTTTGCCTTTGTGCTTTGTTGAACCAGCCCAAGAGTACAGAAAAGAGAGGGGTTAACAGTTCGGCGGCCATTTTGTCTTTCATTCCGCCAAACGACCAATGTAGCATGTATTCACTCCTCATGGTGTCCACCTGTATATCGCATGTTGAGTTAATCCTTTTCTTGGTATTCCTAGCGTAGGTGGTTTGTAAGCACCACTTCATGAGTATAACATGAATATACTGTGTTCCGTTACTCTGTTGGATAGCAGGACTGAGATGGCAATGAAGTGATGGCATTTTTGGGAGAGTATGTGACAGGAAAGATGGGGGTTTGTTTGACTCGCACTGCTGCTCATGACGTCCTATATTTTGAATTTGTGATTCCGGCCTGGCACGTTGACGGATCGTCCACACAAACCTGTACTAAGTGTGGTTAGTAAATACGGCTTATGTACTACTTATATCTTGTATAGCAGGGGTGTCCAGTCTTTTCAAAATGGAACAGAGGTCAAAAATCCTGCTGTGTGATTCTGACAACGATCAACACAGCCAGCAGCTTTTAATTTAGTCCTAAATCCTAGCTGTAGAACAGAGCTAATTTGCAGATGCAGGTGACTCGAGATAAATAATCAGATTGACTCCTTTGTTACTGATTTTGGATTTTACACCTCGGAATGAGACACTCAATTGTGTTCATCAAGGCTTTGAATGAAGACTGTGGGAAGTTAATTTGTTGAATCAGGTGTCCTGATGCAGCGATAAAATAAAAACCTGCATCCAGGACTTTTCAGATTGGACTTATTTGTTGTAGATCGAGTCAGGACTAAATAAGTAACCATAGTAAATCAGTAACCGTAGTTAGGAGCCCTACCATGTTTAACCCAGAAGCCTGGACATGTAGGCTTAAACTATTGTCTTGGTTAAGTTATAGCACTCCTAATTGAAAACTGCTCATGGATGGAAATAGATGACCTAAAAGATCAAAGTCCCATCTCGCTGATATCAGAGTCTTTGAGTGCGATGAATTAATGACTTTAATGGTGCAAGCATACAATGGAGTATTGCCGAGTGGTAAACTGCACTCTAACTGGTATTGTATTAATCTACCCATTGTCAGATGGTTTTCAGTTTTTTATTATATGTGCACGTATAGTGGTTGTTAAGACATGTTAGGCCGACTTGCCACATCCTGTGTGAAATGTGCCTTTTTAAATCACTTATAATTCATTTTTACATTGAGAGTTGGTCTGGATATGCCATTCGTGTGGGATTGGCCTTTTTTCACTTGGACAGCAGATGTATACCTCAAACTTCAACCCAAAAAAGGACGTCTTTATTTGGTGGAACTTGCCATGTGCAGATTGTTGTGTTTTCATTACGTAATTTTTTCACACCAAGTTGTTAGTAAACGTATTACATTTAACAGCCAAAAAGGCTTATTTTAGAGTGAATTTCCCATCATAGTTGGGTAATGTTTTGCGTAAAAGCTGCTGGGCTGCCACTGATAGTGGAAAATTACTTATTCCAAAGAGAATGTGCGTTCGACCAGCACGGCATGTCTCCAACATAATATACGAAGGATACGTAAGCCCAAAGAAACTGGGACGAAAGTGATGGTGTGGCTTCAGAGCGGAACTTGAAGTAGGCTGATCAGGAATGGTTTTGGAATGGCGCTAGAGTCAGGTTTGTTTTAATGCATGGATGGGTTACACCGGTCCGGAAGGGCTGCAGTATATGCTGGTGTTATCTGTCCTCCAAGCCCCATATCCCCACCCACCCCGAGACATTCATTTAAGTCTCAGTTTGGCTAATGTGAGTCTGCTGATCTGTTCGTTGGGCATGAATTGCCTTATGATTGAAAGAACACCAGAAACCCCTGCAGATACTGTGGAGCTCTAGGGCAATCAGGCCCATCCCTGTTAAAGAGAATTACCTCTGCTATCATCGCCAGTAGAGAGAGGGCATTGTTTCTGGTTGATGTGAAAGGTGATGGAGTTAATGCAAGAACCTCTTTAATGGCAGACTGACAATGGGCAAGTGCAGTGCATTTCAGTGGAGTTAATTTGGACAAATGTAACTTACAAAAAAGTCTGACATGTGCAGCAAAAAAATAAGTTAAAAAAAACATGCTCTTGTATCTTCTTACAAAAATAAAAAAAGTCTTCAATACCAATTTGCATGTGTCCTGGTGTTTATTCTCTGTGATCCTATGGACTCTTGGCTTTAAATGCCACATTGCTGCCAGTGATTTTGGAACAAACAAAAATTACACATTTTAATTGTAATTTTGCTGAATTGCATGAACTCCACAAAATGGTGTTTTGCTTTAAGAGTTATTTCAGCTGACATCCTTACTATCAGAAATTATTGGAGGAATATAGCATGGAATACAATCACAGTCTAATATTGTCAAAATACTTTATGAATTGTATCCTTATACCGCCTCATTGTGGAAGTTTGTTTCTGCCCTTGGGATATGTTGAGCCTGAATCTTCAGTGATTCCAAAGTTCTTTGCCAGAGAGTCCATCCATTAATGGTGCACACCACACCACTCTCTGGATCTAGCGTGATATTAAAGGTTTAGTGCATCCAGAAAAACAGGCAAACATCATGTTGTGTGCTCGTCTGTTGCAGTTAACCTGAAACTGATTAAGGGTTCAGTCAGGTCCAGGGTAATTTGTACATGTTTTCGTTGATGTTGGAAGATGAAGCTCTATCACTTAAAAGGACACTGTGCTTGTTATACTGAAGTATTTTTGAGGGAGCCGGACTCATTTGAAAATGCACTCTCCAGACTAGCCACCAGAGGGCCGAATGCTTTCAAGCAATACTATAACACAGCATAAAAACTCCCTGATCAATCACAAACGCAAGCATTCAAAAGCACAATTCAATACCTGCAATGTTATCAATAGAATTGATGATGTGTCACAACCTGGCTCATAGGCTGTAAGAAATGGACGGGAGGGAGTCATAATTTTGCCAAAAGAAAAGTAATTTATTACAAATAGGTGCAAAAAAATAACAAAGCCCACGGAAAGGGCAACAGAGAGGAGAAAGACCTGATCATGCTGCCGGGGAGCATGAGAGAGAGACGATAAGGCGGCGGAAGTTGCTTTTATATCCAGGTGGTATTGTGGGCGCCAATCAACGTCCAGGCACCTTAAAGGAAGGAACACGCAAAAGCAGTTTGTAATCATCCTCGCAAGCACCCATAGACAGGGGCCGCTACCGATGGAACAACAGAAAGTATACAGAAACAAAGCAGTCACCACCTTTCTGTGGAGAAAGATTAATTTGCCTTCCCTGTCAAAACTCGTGTGATTTCTTAATGTGTCTATTCGCAATTTAGCAACTTGCTTGACTATTAGGCATATACAAACCCCAATTCCAATGAAGTTGGGACGTTGTGTAAAACGTGAATAAAAACAGAATACCATGATTTGCAAATCCTTTTCGACCTATGTTAAATTGAGTACACTACAAAGACAAGATATTTAATGTTCAAACTGATAAATTTTATTGTTTTTTTGGAAATATTCACTCATTTTGAATTTGATGCCTGCACCATGTTCCAAAAAAGCTGGGACAGGACCATGTTTACCACTTTGTTACATCACCTTTCCTTTTAACAACACTCAATAAGCGTTTGGGAACTGAGGATTCTAAGTGTAGAAGCTTTATAGGTGGAATTCTTTCCCATTCTTGCTTGATTTACGACTTCAGTTGCTGAGCAGTTCAGGGTCTCCATTGTCATATTTTGCGCTTCATAATGCGCTGCACATTTTCAATGGGAGACTGGTCTGGACTGTAGGCAGGCCAGTCTATTACCCTCACTCTTACTACGAAGCCACGCTGTTGCCCCCGGATGCACGTGGTTTGTCCCTTCGTCCAAAAAATGTGCAGTCAAAATTTTCTCACCAGCACTCATCAGCTGCTCAAGTAGCCAACGCCTTCCTGCAGCAAGTTTTCCTTCAGGCGCAAGTCCTTTAGGAGCCCGACCTGGCAGTTTTTGACTCCTGCAGCACCCCACCACCTGTCACAGTTTCCTGGTCCTGTGTAAAATGATGTTCAATCTTCAGCCCTCCTCCTTCCCCCCTGAACAATCTAGAGTGGCCTTTGTTATCACTCGCCTCTCTAGACATGTCAGATACTAGGCTGCCGCCTGCTGAGAGACGGACCATCTTGCAGTGTCAACATTTGCTGTTTTTGCTGCAGAAATGAAGGTGTTTGACTGTTCCTGTTCCTGTCAGCTGCTGCCCACCATCTGCTCCAGCTGCATCAACGCAACCTGCCGGTGTCAGATTATTCAATCAACTTCTGCACCAGGGCTGTCTCCACACACTAGAATGTGCGGACCCAATGTGATGTCTACCTGCTCGGCTTGGTGGAGTGAATACAAGACAAGTTAACCACCTGTGTCCTGCCCCCAGATCTGGACTAACTGTTTGACCTGCTGCTGAGAATGGACAACTGGCTGCAACAGAGGCAGATGGACCGGCCGGGGAGATTACAGGCGCCTTTCCTGCCTGCATCTGAGGATGCTCAACTTGGAGCTTATAACCATCTGGCTCCTCTGGCACCCCTGGCTGTTGACCGGGCTCAGCTTCACAAGCTGCCTCTACAGGAGCTGCTGCACGGGAAAAAGTTGAATCTCTACCTGTACTGCGGAAGTGCCGCACATGCCATAGCTGAGTGCCCAGTTCGACAGACGCGATCAGTGAGACACTGTTGGAAGTTGCTGTCTCATCAATCCCTCCACCCTTTCTTGTTCACCTAACCTGGCAAGGTCACCCAGTCTCCATCCTGGCTTTGACTAACACTGGTGATGATGGGTAATTTTATCCATCCTGGTCTCGTCCGGCACCTGAAGATTCCAGCCAAGCCATTGCCTTTTCCCCTCCAGTCCCTGGGATTTACAGCGGCTGCTCTTTCTGATGTCACTGAAGTCACTCGACCGGTGCCCATGCTGACCTCTAGGAACCATGCGGAAGAGTTGCCCTTTCTCATCATGGAGTCACCACATGCCCAGGCGGTGGAGAGAGTCTGGTTAGAGCATCACAACCCTTGAGTTGACTGACTTTCCAGATCCATATTGGTGTGGAGCTCTTCTTGTTCTCTGTCCTTTATTAGTGCTGCCGCTTGCCCAGCTGCACCTCCATCCTTCAACCATCGGGAGGAGCTACCAGACCTGAGGGAAGTGCCTGCCATCTATCACGACCTTCATTTGGCATTCAGGAAGGCAAAAGTAACATCACTTCCACCCCACAGACTCTATGATCGTGCCATTTACTTACTGCACAGATCTTTGCCCCCCAGTGATTGGCTGTACTCCCTAACCAACCAGGAGTCCCAAGCTATGGAGGAGTACATAAATTCAGAATAATTTGGACTTCTTCGTCACCTGCCCCAGCTGGTTTCTTCTTCGTGGCTATGACACATGGGTTGCTGTGCCCCTGCCTCGATTTCAGGGCATTGAATGCAGCAACAGTCAGGAACGGTTATCCTTTACCTTTAATGGTCTCCAACTTTTCCAACCTCCAGGGCTGCAAATTCTTCACTAAGCTGGGCTTGTTGTTGGTGCCAGACGGGCTGTATGAGTATTTCAGAAACTGCTGGTCTACTGGGATTTTCATGGGGAACCATCTCCAGGGTTTGGACCGAATGGTCCGAAAAAGAGAAAATATTGAGTGAGCGGCAGTTCTCTAGGCGAAAATACCTTGTTGATGCCAGAAGTCAGAGGACAATGGCCTAGCTCGAGCTGATGGAAAGTCAACAATAACTTCAATAACCACTCATTACAACCAAGCGGCTAAAACACAATTAGGTGTACAAACAATATTGCACAAAAGCTGAAGATTCAAGTGCCTGATATTTTGATCAAAGTACTTTCATATTGTTCCGACACGTCTTGGGATTATTAGTCCATATTTTTTTCCCTTATTCGATCATGATTTTTTTATACCATTGATGATTAAATAAGATGAGATATTGGGGGAACTACATACACTACAGACAAGGGTCATAATACCATAAACAGTTATAAAAACAATAATTTTTGACAAACATCAAATTACTGAAATATGAATTTATTGACAAATAACTTTAAAGAACTACACATTGCCGGATGGAACATAACACTAATATATTCGTCAGGTGCTTCAGATCTGCACGTAAGTCAGAGTTTTAATTGTAACATCAAACTTGACAATGTTTTTTCTAATTTGTCCTTTGCTTACGTACTATTAAGCACACGTAGGCATACTCAAAGGCAATGAAAACGCAACACTCTAAATTTCGGTTTATTTTTGCTCAGGACCTGAATAGTCCAAGTTGAGTTCTTAAGTGACCATTGGGGTCACAATGTGTACCTCGTTACACATGAATGATCATCATGTAACTCAACAGTGTGAGTTGGACTCTCATCAATCCATATTGAGTACAACATATGGGATGAGGAGTTGTGCAAGTACAGTGGTTGAAATGAAGGAGGGGTTGTCTTCCCTATATAAAGGCATGATAAAAGCCACACAAAAAAACATTTTTAAGTGTCATAATGCCACGTCTGTCGACTGAACAACGGAACAGGGCCCTGGGTAATGCTAGAGGCGGGAGTAAGTGCCCGACAAATGGCTCACCGTTTTGGGTGCAGTACGTCCAACTGGGACGAGCTCTTTCATCAAAAGTACCCAGACCTCAAACCAGGCAGCAACTCCAGAATGCACTACAGGCAGAGTGGCGAAAACTTCCCCAAGATAACCTAAGACGCTTAGTCAGGTCCATGAGGAGACGTTGTACTGCCTGTGTGGATGTTCGTGGGGATCACACCCGATACTGACTGTTCTTTTGAGTTCATTTTTAAATGTGTGTTCCGTTCAGTCTTGTTGTGATTTTTCATTTTCAATTTGTGCTGTTATGTTTAATGCATCTGTTTATTATTGTCCAAATCGGCCCATTAACACATTTAATTCATCAAAGTCAACCCACCCGACATATCTGAATTGTTAAGATAAGAAAATAAATTTGAGTCACAAAATTATTTGAATCCAAACTGGTGTTGCGCTTTCATTGCCTCTGAGTATATTTATGACTCATGAACATTTTGGTTTTATATCATGATGCATTATTGAAGGACAGAGGTTATAATTGTAGCCTCTGGTCCGGGGGCTACAATTATAACCTCTGTCCTTCAATAATGAAGGGGGGCCACGGACAAAGCCGGGTGGCTACTGTGGATTCACCCGTGTGGTATCTGCCACGGCGTCCGTAGACATTTCCTTGTAGACGCAGTACAGGCTATAATTTTTGACTGATTACTTTCATATTTGGTATGGACATGTGTTGTACTTCACTCATGACATCTATCGATTGTGGTTGCCTTGGCGACAGTACTGGCCAAACAATATGCAAATTAGTTGCAAAAATAGAGACTTCCTTGTGGACGCAGTACAGGCTGCACTTTTTGACCAATTACTTTCATATTTGAGTACGGACATGTGTTATCCTTAACTTATGACACCTATCGATTTTGGTTTCCATGGTGACAGTATTGGCCGAATAATATGCAAATTAGTGGCAAAACCTAGAGATTTCCTTGTGGACGCGGTACAGGCTGCAACTTTTGACCGCTTACTTTCATATTTGCTGTGGACACGTGTTATACTTCACTTATGACACCTATCAATTTCGGTTGCCATGGCGACAGTATTGGCCGAATAATGTGCAAAAAAGGGGAGAAGCGGGCTTTCGGGGGTTGTACCCATCCGGTTGCGGCCAACTGGACCGTCTAGTTATATCTGGATTAGAGGACCTACTGACACAACTGACAATAACATCTTGCACAATCACCCAGAAAAGCAATCAAGTGATGACGATATCACTTTATCTGACATGGTATATATATTTGTAACTTACATTTGTAATTAATATAATTATGCACACAATGACTTTATGCCTGTAGAAACAAACTCGCAGATTGAAATTGTGGTATTGGCACATTTTACTACCGATCATTTTCAAAATTGCTTTTATCTGAAGAACAGTGTAATGTTAAATATTTCTTCAGCGGACTTTTTTGCTGTAACTAGAACACAAGCTGCATACTTGCACAAGTCCACCAGTAATAAATGAATTAATGCTGAACATACAAAGACAAACTCTTGTTTGGGGGGGTTGTGGACACCTACAGACACTACAATGATGTAATTTTATATTTCCAATTGTAACTATGTCCACAGACATTTAATAGTTATTAAAGTTAAACAGTATCTTGATCTGTACATCCAAATAAACACCAGACAGTGTGTACAATAACAGGGGGCCTACGGACACTACATCCAATTTCTGCACTTCAGCATACCAGGAATACCTTTGTTACATAACTGCTTAATTTTGTCATTGTAACAGATAAATGACTGGTTTTGAAGAAATACACCCCTGGCTTATAAGATATGATAATATTCTGGTTTCTTACCAAATTGGTTATTTGCAGAGCATAATTCTGTGTCACTTTCACTAAAGAAAGAAAAAATATAACGCACAAATTGAAAGTCATTGAGGTTATACATAGATTCTCTTGAAATGCCCACTTCATAAACCTGAAAAATAAATTGAACGCATCCTATAGGTTTTATAATTATGATAAAATACAAACTCTCTGAAATATATATTGCTAAAATCATTCATCAAAAATCCCTTTAGGTATCAGTGCCACATAAATATATTTTTAGAGGGTGATATTACCACCATGTAATATACTGTAACTTGGAGATTGTTCAACGGATTTCCACAATTTATCACCATTACAAATTCTCAAGACACATTCTGAGCCAATGAATATGATAATATGAAGAATCTAACATTGAATCTTGAGCACACAACATTATGTATTATAAATAATTATACCTGATTGTGCTTTAGCCGAAGGTATGCAGAGCATCTCTGAAAGCACAACACTCCGAACCTTGAAGCAGATGGACTACAACAGCAGAAAACCACTCCGGGTACCACTCCTGTCAGCTAAGGACAGGAAACTGGGGGTACAATTCACACGGGCACATGGACAATATAGGATTGGAAAAACATTTCCTGGTCTGATGACTCTCAATTTCTTTTTTTTTTTTTTTTTTTTTTTATTTTAAAATTTTTTTTTTAATTTGGCATCCCCAATCCCACCCGAATCTGGAATGCCCAATTGGTGAACTATGTACAAAGCTTGCTCGTGTGCGACCCCTTGCTTCCAATTCAGGATAGTGTAGACAGTTCGCGGCTCTCCTCCGAAGCACGCGCCTGTCAACCACGGCTTCTTAAACACTCATTGGTTGAATCTTCGCAAGTTCAGAACGAGGGCGGAGGATATCCGGACATGACCAGGCTTAGAATCTTCCTGACGAGCCCGCCTGGCCAACAGGAGGCGCTTGAGCAAACTAACAAGGCAACTATTGTAATCCCTTCCGGCAGTCCCTTCCCAATTTGCAACCCTGTAGCGCTATAGCCAATTGTGCGCTACTCTGAAAAGGCTGCCGACCACTGCCGGCTGGTACGAAGCGGGCTCGAACCCGCGACGTGATAGTCACTTCTGCAGCGCGATGCTTTACTGAGTGAGCTATCCGGCAGGACTCTCAATTTCTGCTGCAAAATTTGGATGGTATGGACAGAATTTGGTGTAAACACCATGAAAGCATGGATCCATCCAGCCTTGTCTCTGCAACGGTCAGATTGTGAAACCAGTCATTTTGTGAAATGACAAGATTTTTTTAGTCATTTCATGAAATGACTGGTTTCACAATCTGACTAACATATCAATGGTTCAGGCTGGCGGAGGTGGTGTAATGGTGTGGGGGGATCATTTCTTGGCACACTTTGGACCACTTAGTACCAATTGAGCATTGTTTAAGCATCACAGCCTACCAGCTTATTATTGCTGACTGTGTCCATCCCTTTTTGACCACAGTGTATCCATCTTTTGATGGCTACTTCCAGCAGGATAACGCGCCATGTCACAAAGTTCAAATCATCTCAAAATGGTTTCTTGAACATGACAATGACTTCACTGCACTCAAATGGCCCCCTTAGTCAATAGATCTCAATCCAATAGAGCACCTTTGGGATGTAGCGAAACGGGAAATTCGCATCGAAGATGTGCAGCCGACAAATCTGCGACAACTGCGTGATGCTATCATGTCAATTTGGACCGTCACCAAAATCTCTGTGGAATGCTTCTAGCACCTTGTTCAATCTGTGCCACAAGGAATTAAGGCAATTTTGAAGTCAAAAGGGGGTCCAACCCAGTACTAGCAAGATGTACCTAATGAAGTGGCCGCTGATTGTACATTTCATTGTGATGTTGGGTTATTTTTTCATACTGGTCAGGTCACATTATGCCAGAAGACTCTATATAACTCAAACAAATGAAATGGACGTGCATGCAAAGTGAATCGGAAGAGAAAGCTTTTCTTGCTTTCTTGACCGCAAAATCAGCACTAAAATCCTTGTAATCCAGCTTGGATGCAACATCGCTTTCAAGTGACAGAATGGAGAGCCCAGAAAGTGCTACCTGTGACGTGGAGGTGCACGAATGGTTTTTAATTAAAAGTATGAATGATTGAAAATCTCTTATAATCAAGTTGAGATGTTCCATTTTTGTACCCTGTGCAATTTATGTATTTCGTTATTGATTCACATTCAATTGTAAAACGTACTACAGCATGATCTTTACTTAATGATAAATCGTTGAGCCAAGGATTTTGCTGTAGGCTGGTCTAATATCGCTTGGAAAAAAGTCCATCAGGTGGCTAACTGTGCCCCGACCGTAGGGTACCTTGACCCAAGCTCGGGGTACCTTGAGCCAGCACACTAACACCCTGTTTTCTCCAAAACATCACTGTATTTCCGATTACTGCAATGACAGTACATCTCAACAATTTATTTTTATGACTGTCTATCACCTCCACACAATATATACTTCACGTAGCAGGTAGCCGACCGGTTAGTTGAAATGTTTACTAACACCACCAAATTACCTGCCATGTTTTCATTTTGAGGTTTTTTTTTTTCCTTTTCATGTCCGACTCGCATGCAAACTTGTCAACACTGATTCTCTTGTAATTTTGCACCATTCTGCCAGGAAGGGGGAAAAAGGTACACTGATTTCACTGCATGGATTTAAACACAAGAACATCTACTTGATGTATTTATAAATGCTTATGCAACCACTGTCTTTGAAAAATAAGCTTAGTTTCTGGCAAAATTTGAAATTGGACATATCCTATACACCAATTCAGTCCACCACTGTGGGGCACCAAGCTGCCCCACAGAAGCTGACTCAAGGGGCCCCATGTAGACATTTTCACTCGTCACGCATGTGACCCAGATTTCAGAGGCCTATTGAGATCAAGGATACGCTGATTATGCAGCACACATGTGGCTTCTTATCAGCACAGGGCAGTGAATGGCTGCCATGTGTTATCATGATACAAGACGAAAATGAAACTTACTTGGTAAAGTTACTTTTGGGTGCAAAAATCAGAAAGGCTCATTGCTGGTTTTTGAAAGGATTATCCTCGTTCTTCTAGTGCACAAGACATCTCTATGGTACTCTCTGCAGTTTTCACGCACTGAGCACATGGTTTTGGAGGCTGGCGGTGGCTTTGGGAGCTTTCTTTGTTGCTTTCGTCCGGGACGATATCGTTTTGCCCACAATCGGATTCTTGGGCCAGCTGGCATTAATTGAGGGTGTCGCCCGGACTCTATTTAAGCCCAAATTCCGCCTCGCTGCCCTTGCTAGAGTGTCAGTGTTTTGTTCAAACTTTAGCCGGTAAGGTCTCTAGTTAGAGAGTTGTTGAGGAATTAGCTGCAAAAGAGGAAAGTGCTAGATAGCAAGGGAATCTTTCTCTCTGTTTTTTCTCTTTCTGGGCACCATCTGGTGCTAATTCTTTTTATCTCGGTTTCCGAGAATTTTCCCTTTCATTTCGCTCTGTCGAGCTCGCGTTGCTTCCTTATTGTTACACGGACTGGATCTAGGTCCTTTGGAAGCGCGAGTCTCCCTCTCTGATTTCCGTCTGTGTTTGTCTCTCATTTTGCTATTCTTCCTTTCGTTCCGGCCACAGCATTTGGCGTCTCAAAAAACCAACCATCACAGAGCATGTCAAATTGAAGGTTTTGTGAACACCACGATGAATTGATATGAATTGATAGTGATAAATTGGACAGTGCTTAACCCAATGCCAGTAATTTCAGCTGTCTCCTTAGTTGTTTTCTCTGTTTGATGTAGGCAAATAATTTGCCATTCTTGGAACACAGTAAACGCTTTTTCATGACTATCGGATACATCCTCCAATGTGGTTATTTAAGAAATGACACAGCATAATATGGGACCTTTAATAAAAAGTAGTTAGTCATTAATGATTTGGAAATATCTCATGAGGAATTCAGCCACTGGCCGATTTGCCACCAATTTACGCGTGAAAGAAAACGGTTTGTGTTCTTGTCGTGGATTCCCTATGCCCTGTAGTAGGCACCATTCAACAATATGATCAGATTAGTCCATGAACACAAGGGTTTGTTATGCCAAGCTTGAACACAGATTCCTGCATGACTTAAAACTAAACCACCCCACACCCCTGCCAAGCCTGGCTCATGAGTATGGACATGAAACTGAAAGAGCTGATTCAGGCATTTGTTTACCGTCTTTCTGTGTGTGTGTGTGTGTGTGTGTGTGTGTATGTGTGTGCGCGCGCGCGCATGCATGCATGCGTGTGTTTGTGTGTGTGCATGTGCACACGCATGTGTGTCTGTCTGTCTGTCTGTCTGTCTGCCTGCCTGCCTGTTTGTCTTTCGGCTGGTTAAACTATGTCAGTGAGACAGAGAGCATGGTTGGCTTTGTGCTTTCCTAAAAATGAAAATAGCTGCTAAGAGATGCAGAAAATCTTACATGCTCCAAAGAAATCTTCCAAAGTACTTACTTAAACCTAATGTTTTCTAAGAGATTTTTGAAGGCTTTTAGCAGCTGTGTCAGGCAGAGCTTAACAATATTTCCTCATTCTCAGTAAGATTTTCTTTATGGGTGGAAATTATAGTAATACCTGTGAGGCAAATCAAAACCAGCTGGATGCAGTTGCATCTCTTTCGCTATTTTTTGGTCTCACACACAGTTTCTCTGTCATAAACTCATAAAATGTGATGAGGGGGGCCAGCCTCATCCCGACTCATCAAATAGTGACGCTACCTGAAAAAGCATCGACATACGATGCAAAAGAAAGCTTTTGGCATGGGTATTTGACGCCAGTGTAAAACAAACCCTACCCCCCTACCCCCTAACCCTTAACCTGAACCCTAATCCTAAGCGTCAAATGAGGACACCAAAAGTCTCCTTTTTGCGTTGTGTATCGATGCTTGGTCTGGTACCGTGACTATATGACGAGTCGGAATGAGAATGTGCTGGACGTGGAAATGAAGACAAGTAATTGTAATCATAAAAACCAGTTTAATCATTGGAAACATGCATTGGTAATATATGCTCAATTTTTGGACTTCAAAATATTTAACCAAATTTATTGATTATGTGCCCATGCTCAGATAGAATATTTATGTGAACCAATTTTTTTCTTCTTTTTTTCAGTTTTTTGCTTTTTCATATCCTGTTCAACTGATCTAAGTTCTACTTCTATTTGTGCTTTTGCAGCAGGTGACATTTTTCCACTCAAGGCGTACCCGTTTGTAGAGAATTTGATTTCTGAACCTGATCCCTTTCCCCTTTCGAAAGGTCCATCGTCATAATTCATGAGCTTGTAGAGAGAATAATTACAGGCTTGGTGAGTTGAAAACAAACCAAAAGCAAACCAGTTCTCAAAGATGTTGTAGTCAAAAGGCACAGAGAACATGATGGCCAGGCGCATGTCTTCACTCTTCTCATCTGCAGTGATGTCATAAGTCATGACCCCTACAGCACCGCAAAGGACTCCCTTTGTATTTACGAAAGCAATTGTTTCTGTTTCCCCCACTCTAATGGAATTCAGGAGTGTACTGCAGTATCCTTGGAGGGTGTAGACCCTGAAAAAATAGAATTCACATGACATCTTAAACAAAAATAATTAACTATATACTAATTAACTAATTAACCACTTCAGCCTTCTTGCATGCCTTTCAAAACTGCCTGAGCATGCCATGAACATGCCCAAAATGCTATTTCTGTTTACATGTTAAGCTGTTTAGACCATGAACTCACTTTGGATTTTTCAGGATGCTGGACGAGCCGTTGGTGAGTTGAATTAAGGCGCCTCTACTTGCTTTGGCGATAGACGGATGATCTGCTCTTGCCATAGCTGAGATCAAGAGAGAATAGAAATCTCAGAAATGCAGATCAAGTTCGTAATGATCAGAAACATGCATGATTTTCAGAATCCATGCTTCATGAGAAGATAGGAAAGGGGTTTGTACAGACCCCAGAAACTGCAAACCTATTAGCTTACCTCACATCTCAAGTTCATTGTCTTTGGGGAAAAAAAAAAAAAAAAAAAAAAAAAAAAAAACAAATACATTTCCAAATGATTATAATTTATCATTCAAAATAAACACCTGTGTAATCCAGGATTCACAAACTAAAGAGAGGTATGGAAGAATTCACTGTATATTAATAATGAATCCACACAATATTGTTGGAAACCCTTTTCAAAATACTTACAATCCCCAATTCCAATGAAGTTGGGACGTTGTGTAAAACATGAATGAAAACAGAATAGAATGATTTGTGAATCCTTTACGACCCAAGATATTTAATGTTCAAACTGATAAACTTTATTGTTTTTTGGAAATATTCACTCATTTTGAATTTGATGCCTGCAATGCATTCCAAAAAAGCTGGGACAGGGGCAGCAAAAGACTGTGAAAGTTGAGGATTGCTCAAAAAAAACACCTGTTTGGAACATTCCACAGTTGCACAGGTTGATTGGAAACAGGTGAGTGTCATGATCAGGTATAAAAGGAGCATCCCTGAAAGGCTCAGTCGTTCACAAGCAAGGATGGGGCGAGGTTCACCATTTTGTGAACAACTGCTTGAGCAAATAGTCCAGCAGTTTAAGAACAACATTTCTCAGTGTGCAATTGCCAGGAATTTAGGGATTACATCATCTACAGTCCATAATATCAAAGGATTCAAAGAATCTGGAGAAACCTTCACACGTAAGCGGTAAGGCCGAAAACCAACATTGAATGCTCGCGACTGTCGGTTCCTCAGGCGGCACTGTATTAAAAACCGATATGATTCTTTAAAGAATATTACCATGTGGGCTCTGGTACACTTCGGAAACCCATTGTCAGTTAACGCAGTTCATCACAACACCTACAAGTGCAAGTAAAACTCTACCATGCAAAGTGAAAGCCATATATCAACAACACCCAGAAATGCTGCCGGCTTCTCTGGGCCCAAGCTTATCTTAGGTGGACTGACGCAAAGTGGAAAAGTGTGCTGTGGTCTGACGAGTCCACTTTTCAAATTGTTTTTGGAAATCATGGACATTGTGTCCTCCGGGCTAAAGAGGAAAAGGCCTGTTTTCAGATTGTTATCAGCGCATAGTTCAAAAGTCAGCATTTGTGATGGTATGGGGATGTGTTAGTACCGATGGCATGGGTAACTTCCACATCTGTGAAGGCACCATTACTGAAAAATTTCCCCGAAAAAGATCAAATTCATGCTAGTTTTCAGCATATTTCTATTTAAAAAAAAAAAAAAAAAAATATGAAAACAGCATTAAATAAGAAATATTGGAATACAAATAACTGAAATCACAGCAGGTAAATCTTCACTCCACACAAGCTTTGCATAGATATACCTATCTTTATGTTCAGTCACCTACCTGTGTTCGTAGACTCTGCAATGAGGTTAGCCATTCAATAATTCCTTATATACTTTCCTGGAGAGCTGGAGGCACACCTCCTTATTACATGGGCAGACACGGGGGGGTGGGGGTTTGGCCACACCCCTGGGCTGAAAAGGGCTCCTAAATATTATTTCTTCACAAAAGTGGGCTCCAGTATTATTTGTATCCCTGCTTGCAAATGCACTAAAATACTGCTTAAATAGTAATATCATAGACATAAACTCAATATGTGAGAAACATTTTAGAAATACTGTATATTATTAAACTCTTCAAACCCAACACCCCCTAGCAGTAACATGGTATAACAACATTTACGCAAGTCAATAAATTTAGTTATAATATTATTCACAAACACCTTAGTATTGTCATGCAGTTTCCTTTTGAGACAACCATTCTTGATTACAAAGTAATTGTACTGGTCACATTGCCAAGTTATAGCCTTTATCAAAACATTTCAGCTGTGGTGTTCACTCATCTATATTTATGGCAGGTCATTGTCTCTCCATAATACGCGCCCTGGTTAATCAGTCCAGAATCACAACAATGCACTGAAATTGGTTTCAGAAATTTGTTATGTAATTAGGCTTTAAGAAAAAGCATTTGAATTTTAAATTTACTGGCAATTTATTTTTATATGATTTTCTGAAAGTGACCGATTAATGCAGAGGCAATCACACTGAAGATTACGCTTCACATTCTCATGGCGTGTAAACCCACTTTACCTCTTTTTAGAGCTTCATTGGTTTAGACTTTGTCACACAAAGGGTTACTGAATTTAACTGGTCATTTTCATTATGACCCATT
The DNA here is from genome assembly GCA_029692085.1 of Gymnothorax javanicus. Lineage (NCBI taxonomy): Eukaryota > Metazoa > Chordata > Actinopteri > Anguilliformes > Muraenidae > Gymnothorax > Gymnothorax javanicus. Next base: position 21,644,000 of record CM056196.1, on the reverse strand, counting down.
GTGAAGGAATTTTGTTGTTACTGTTATGGTTTTAAAATTCCTTGTTGTAGTGCACTTTGATTTTGTTACCTCCGCCAAACGAAGTTGGCAGGAGGTTATGTGATCGCCGGCGTTTTTTTGTCTGTTTGTCTGTCTGTTTGTTTGCAAGATAACTCAAAAAGTAATGCACGGATTTTGACGAAATTTTCAGAGTAGGTGGGCATTAGGACAAGGAACAGGTGATTAAATTTTGGCATATCTTGGCCAAAGTACAGCTCAGATATGCCAAAGTTCAAGATTTCAAGTCTTTCCAATAGGCCGGAGTTCTGATTGCCGTGCTTTTGGGTTTTGCTGCCACCTGGCGGGGGTCTGCGCTCTCTGAGTGCTTTTCTAGTTACATTATAGTTTTACTGCTTAAGATATATATATGCTTGCTGAAAATGTAACTGCTCATTTTGTACTCAGCATTATGCTGTAAGAAAACTGTCAGTGGAAAAGTAGAGTTGCCGGGCCAGGTGTTGTGCCAAGGTAGTTATCCCCGATAGAAAGTGTTTCCCCTTCATTCAATAGCAAGGCATGTGCGCTCCCGTGGACAGGGGAAACACTTTCTATCGGGGGTAACTACCTTGGCACGACACCGGCTCATTTCTGGGAAATGTACCGACTTAGCAAAATAACAGAGTTTTTCCTATCTGTACCAGGTACCGAAACTGAGCCCCAAAGGACAAGGCGCGACTCCTCGAAGCGCATCCCAGTGGCTGATATTTTCAAAGAATAACATGTTTGTATAATGTTGTAATTGGTTACTTGAATGAACAAGGTACGCCTGGCTAGAAGTGTATAAGAATTGTCTGTTGAAGTTGTTCAGCAGAGACCGACCTCTGACTGCTGTACACACAGTGTCCCTGTTCGCTCTCTCATTCTGCAGAATTATATTGCAATAAACTATTGATCATGTAATTTCTTAACCTGCTCTAAGACTCTCTTATTACGACTCGAACAGAGAAAATCCTTGCGAAATCAATTGCTGAATGGCTGCGTGTATACATTATAGTTAGAGGAAAAACTGGCTTGGCACTTATTGTGCTTTGCAATGACGGCTGATGTTCAAGCATGCTAAACACTGGGATATATAGCATGTTGCAGAGGGTTGAACTTGGCATGACTACCTGCCCGCCAGTGATTATCTTCCTGCCGAGGTGCTTCAAATATTTAAAAAGTGGCGTTTATTACTCAATAAAACTCTTCAAATTTACCATCGAGCCCTGTTGGAGCAATTATTTAAAAATTTAAATTAAAAATATAATTTAAAAAAGTATGTAATTATTTAAAACGTAAGAGGTAAAGGACGCAAAAACATATTGCCCCCTAGTGCAGGTAGGAGGATGGTGAGAGAAACAAAAGGTCCCCAAGAATCATTGTCAATGAATTTATAGTGGCATCTTGGGGTCACCAGGTTTCAAAAACCACTATCTGACGCCACCTCCAGGATGGGCTCTTTGGAAGGTTTGCAAGAAGAAAGCATTTTCTGAACCCAAGTCTTGAGGCAAGCGTTCGGAATTTGCTAGAGGCCATTTAAATTATGAATGATGAAAGTGCTGTCATCAGATGAGACCAAAATTGAACATTTTGGTCAGGCACAACATTAGTATGCTTAACATTGAAACACAGATTCATACAAGGAAAAGCACTTTATATCCATGGGGAAATGTGGTGGACGTGGACCAGTTAGGTTTTGTTTTAATTTCAGAGGTCCTGCCTTCCTTGTTTTTCAAGGGTGTCATAACTATGGACTTGACAGTAAATCACATGGGTGCAGAGGAAGGCCAATAAATATATCTTATACCATGGTCTGGGTGAATACTCGATTCTGATTGGCTGCAGGGTGTCCGTTAAAAAGTGTAGTAGGACAGCTATAAAAAAAGTTCCGGTCAAATAGCCTGATTGTTCTAAATTATTGCGCTGGCTCAAACGCTAGTTGGTAACCGTGGCAACAGAAACTCAGAACATACGTTAAGCCTGCAGGCTTATGAGAGACGAGAATGGAGCAACATTTTGTCGTCCCGCAACGTCCCAACCAGCGGTGGTCAGGGTCCACAAACGTTAAATCTCCGTCCTTCAAATGCCACTATGATAGACATGCCAGTATCGCTATCAAATTTCACGATCAACGGCAATGTTGCATTTAATTTTAAATAGTTCGTCGCCTGTCTTTCTGTCTTGCTTACCTTACTTACTTACTTGCTTGATACAGCGTGAATGGTGAGATGATTGCTTAACGTTATGTTACGTGATCACGTAACATAACCTTAAGCAATCATCTCACTTCCCTCCACTGATTAGGCCTAATATAACAGCTGCGGCCGACCTAGCTGCAGGTTCTGTGGCCAGAGCCGGTTACCTTGGCAACGCGTCACAACAAGAGATATTAAATAGTCCACTCAGCCGCTTCTTGTGAAAAACTTACGATTTTAACGGTAAAACGGTAAAAAAAAAAAAAACATTAACGTATTAATAATTGATTTAATATTCACTTCCTTCCTAAGTGACCATGGTATAAGCGGGATAATGCCCTTCGAGGTGTCCATTATCAGAAATGAATGGACTTCGCGGAAGCAACCGTCCTCCGCTTCGCGTCGGACGGTTCACGCCTCCGCGTCGTCCATTCATTTCTGATAATGGACACCTCGTCGGGCATTATCCCTTACATATCAGACCCCTGCCAACACTGTCATGGATTGCTTGCTGTATTTCCATCTGATAAATGGTACCATGGCATGAAAGCCTGCTCCACTAGACTCACAAGTCATGTCCACAAGCTATCAGATAACTAAATACATGATCCATTAATCAGATTTCTGTTTAAACATGCTACTGCAGCTGTCCAGTACATCCACAACTTGCACTCTAATAAACAAAATGCATAGTTTTTTTCAGTTTTATATGTTTTGGGGTTTTTTATATTTTCTGACTGCTATAAATTGTACTAATTTTAATCATTGCCTTTCAGATGGAAAGATTTACATTGTCAGGAGACCCCTCATAAAGATTTTCAATGCTTTGTTTGCACCAAAAAGCAAGTGCCCAAACTCACTCTTAAGGCAAGCAAATGCAATCAAGTCTATGCTTTAGAACAGATCTGCAATGCACAAGAACGGAATGCTTGGTTTTTCACTTTAATGTCCGACTTCATTCCTTCCCATCACAGAAAAATAGAACCATGGGCACTGTAGCTTACTTGGTTTATTTCAGGCTTTAGTGCTCTCTAAGCTCACAAGTGGTAGTATTTTTAGGACCCTTTTGTTATCCTGCATGTTCTTCTTTCTTCTTTCCTCTTCTTCTTCTCCCGAGGAAATCCTACTTCCCATGGGCAAAAAATCACCAAACTTTGCACAAAGGTCCAGTCCCATGCCGGATTGCCTCAGCTGCAAAAACAGGCCAATTGTCCTGATGGTGGCGCTACAGCAAGCCTGTAAAGTTCAAAATTTTGAAAATTCACAACAAATCAAATATATGCGCTACAGATTTGCAACTTTCACCAAAATGTAGCCCCAATACTGAAAAAAACTTTTGTCTGCTTAAACCTGTTGCAAATTATGAAGTCCATCACTCTGTTTTTTTTTTCAAAAACTGTAAAACTTATTAAACCTATCTCCTCCCACAATTTTTGCTCAATTGACACCAAACTTGCTACAGAGCATCTTCAGACTGTCCTACACAAACAATCCATACAGATTTTTGATTATCAAAAATTGAGCCTACAGTGCTTCAAAATGTTTAACTGTAAATGGTATTGTGAACATATACTCGCAAATTTTTGCTAAATACATTTTCAATGTTTATTAAAAAAAGACAATTTTGGAATCATAGTAGATGATGTTTGGAAAATATCAGTATTTTACCTCAAAAACTGAATTTTTTTACAGGATTTTGAATTTCGCTTTCATGCGGACAATTGGAGTCAATACAAAAAATGGCATTTTTAAACATCAGTTTTTCACTTATGGAGCCAATAAATCATTGTTAAAAACAAATTACCAACATCTCCATGCTGTCTAGATGCAATTTGTGAATTTTCGGATTTTTGTCTTAATAACTGAATTTTTGACAGCCGTTTGAAATCTGCCTTTACACGCTGTCATTGCAGCTGTAGAATTCCTATAATGAGCTAGAGCAGTGGTTCTCAAACTCGGTCCTAGCGCCCCCCTGTGTACGCTGGTTTTTGTTCTAACCGCGACTGCAATTGAAGAATTTTAAAAAGCTGTTAATCTGTCTTAATTAGCTGCATTCCATGTTTAGAGCGGTTATTTACCATCTTAAGCCATATTTTAATGGACATATCCACTGTACCATGAAGAATAAAAACCCTTGAACATATTGGACTTATTCTTCTATTTTGTGAGGATTTTCAGGTTCAAACATATTTAAACAGATCAAATCAGACTTTGAGAAAATCAGTAAGCCCCAAATTAGGTTGCTGAACACAGGTGTTTTGAGTTCTTTCAAAATAATTGGCCTGAACTTAATAAAATGAAATAAAACAAAACAGGTATGACTCTATTGTTCGCCAAATGAATTGGCAGTTGTTGCGGCCACGTGTCAGCAGTTTTACCAACAAGGGACCGATTGATTGTTTCCGTAGATTAAATGTTTGGTTAATTGTTTCCCTCCGCAGTTATTTATACTAGTTTCTAATATATCTCAGTGTGGATATGAAATTTTTATTTTTCAAAGCATGTATAGATTCTTCAAATGTGGCTTAAGAGGATAAATAACGACTCCAAACATAAATGCATCTAATTAAGACAAATCAACTGCTTGTTAAAATCGTAAGATTGCAATTGTAGTTGGAACAAAAAGCAGCAAACAGTGAGGTGCCAGGACCGAGTTTGAGGACCACTGAGCTAGAAGAAGTTTTGAACATATATACTGCAGAATTGTCTCTCGCTAATTAGCTCAGTGAGTTAGCGCATAGTCTCTTATTCCAAAAAAGTTCAAGCCTCAACTGATGTAATATGCACATTAGAATGCAACCTTTTTTTTCATCTTCCTACACTCTGCTTTTTGGTCAGAATTGCCTAAAATTGCCCAGCCCTGACCATTGCTGCACAGCAGCTATAATTTATGCTTGGGTCCAGCATTGGGACAATGAAGACACCTTTTGTAGTTTGTGTAGGGAAAAAAAAAAAAAAAAAAAACAAAAAAAAAAACAAATATAACCACAAGCGGTAATTACGGGGTCCAAGCAACATGAGGTAATCATTAGTTTTGAGGCAGTGAGGACACGAATTGTATAAGTTTTTCGATTTCCAGTTCATGGCACATTACTGAGCATGGAACACTTTGCCCTGCAAATTTCAGGTTGATTAGTCATTGACATGTCTTTGACATAGCAGCCAGATAATTAAAGATTTATTTTGCTCATTGGAAAGACTATTAGATCCTAATACAGAGATGCAACATGCAAAATTGGAACCACTGAGTCAAATGGTTGAAAACAAATATGCAGTTTTACATTGTTTTTCTTACTACAGCGCCACATATTGGCCAATTGTAATCACATTTGTTGTACCTCTCTATAGTGCCACCATCTGGCCTATCAAAGTAATTTGCATTATGACTGCCCTTTTACATATCCTTATCAATAGTATGAAGTTTCATGATTGATGACAGTTAAAGTGAAATGAAAACAAATGAAAATAGCAGCTGGGAGATGTTTTGTGTGTGTGTGTGTGTGTGTGAGAGAGAGAGAGAGAGAGAGAGAGAGAGAGAGAAAGAGAGAGAGAGAGAGAGATTTAGCTGGGACAAACCGTGTCCAATTACATCTTTGTGCATAAACAGCCATTACGTCCACGTCTTAATAGGCCATTACTATTAGAGGAAGCAAAAGTAGAAATTTACAGAGATATCTAAAAAAAAAAAAAAAAAAAGTTTTTAGGTGGAATCTTTCAATCATTTCTTAAGGTTCAGTTAAAAATTTTAAAAATGTTTGAAACTGACATGTTAAAAAAATAAAATTACATTATTGTTAGGAGGCATGTCTGGGTCAAACATCCTTATGGAATGCAAAATGAATCTCAGATTTGCAGTGCTTATAATGCCATGGAACTCAAAGGTGTGGGACAGCTCTACTGTTTGGTGACTGCAGATGGAAAATGAATGAAAACTTGCTCAACACACCTGATTTGCAATATCCAACAATATGATGCCGTGCCCTTAAAAGAAAATCGAGAGCCATTAATGAATCAAAAATAATTCATAATGAATGCAGCTCCCGGCTAATTTGCTATCAATTTTGCTATGAAAACAATTTATTCCCTGTATGTCCCTGTATTCCCTATATGCCCTATTTGAGGCACTATTCAACCAAATGATCAGAACGCCAGGGTCTCTTATGTTGAAAAAAAGCTGATTTGGCAGGTTCAAGTGAATGAGAATATGACAGTGTGTGTACTCTCCGGTGAGTGAGACTATGTCAGTGTGTGTGTTTCGGTCCATAAGAATAGGTCAGAGTGTGTGTGTGTGTGTGTGTGTGTGTGGGGCGCATGTTTGTGTGTGTTCAAATCAGTGAGAATATGTTGGTGTGTGTGTGTGTGTATGTGTGTGTGTGTGTTCAGGTCAATGAGAATACGTGTGCGTTTTTTTGGACCTACCTGTCATCTCGTCAAAACTGAAGCATGAGTCACAAAGAAGGGAAAGCCACTTTTTCAATATGACTGCCACGGTGGCCATATTTCAAATTAGGTTTCCATAACAACAACTACTATAGTCACATCTTCAGTCAATACATGAATTTTGCGTATGTTTGCTGAAGGAACAGACAAGACATTGTTCTATACACTGCCTCCAATATGGATGGCGGAATACAAGTCAATTCCAAAGAGAGACAAAAGAAGCAGGATACAATGCCATTTAGTATTGAGACAGCACCACTGCACTTTAATACAGCAGGGAAAATACAGTGCTGTGAAAAAGTATTTGCCCCTTTCCTCATTTCTTATTTTTTTGTATATTTGTCACACTTAAATGTTTCAGATCATAAAACTAATTTTTATATTAGATAAAGATAACCGGAGTAAATACAAAATGCTGCTTTTAAATGATGATTTCATTTAAACGAGGGAAAAAGCTATCCAAACCTACCTGGCCCTATGTGAAAAAGTAATTGTTCCCTTAACTGGTTGTGCTACCCTTGGTGACAACAATTGCAATCAAGGGTTTGCGATAACTGACAGTGAGTCTTTCACATAGCTGTGGAGGAATTTTGGCCCACTCTACTTTGCAAAATTGTTTTAATTTAGCCACATTGGAGGTTTTTCGAGCATGAATGGCCTGTTTAAGGTCATGCCACAACATCTCAATCGGATTTAAGTGTGGACTTTGACCTGGACACTCCAAAACCTTAATTTTGTGTTTTTTAAGCCATTCAAAGGTGGACTTGCTGGTGTGTTTCGGAGCATTATCCTACTACACAGCTCAAGTGCACTTGAGCTTGAGGTCACGAACTGATGGTCGGACATTCTCCTTCAATATTTTCTGGTAGAGAGCAGAATTCATGGTTCCATCAATTACGACAAGTCGTCCAGGTCCTGAAGCAGCAAAGCAGCCCCAGACCATCACACTACCACCACCATGTTTGACTGTCGGTATGACGTTCTTTTTATGAAATGCTGTGTTAGTATCACAACAGATGTAATGGGACAGACACCTTCCAGAAAATTCAACTCTTGTCTCATCAGTCATTTAATCTAAATAAGCAGGTCAGCAGTGTGGTGAGTGAAAGTTTTTATCAGTTAAAAAATACTGCCAAGCTAAAAGCAGTTTTAACACGAGTCGATCTGGAAAGAATCATTCATGCCTTCATCACATCTAGATTAGATTACTGCAACTCATTATACTCCGTGCTAACTCAGTCCTGCTGTCCCCCACATTTCTGATTTGCTAACCCCTTACTCCTCATCTCAGTCACTCAGATCTGCTTCCCAACATCATCTTTCTGTCCCCAACTCACGTCTCAAGACGAGGGGTGACCGTGCCTTTTCAGTTGCTGCCCCAAGAATCTGGAATAACCTCCCACCTCACAATAGATCCAGCCCCTCTATTCAATGTTTCAAATCTAATCTTAAGACCTAACTCTACTCCCTTGCTTTTACCTAAGTTTTTACCTTCTTGCTACTTTTATTCTTTTTTTTCCTTTATATCTCTTATTTCTTTTATCTTTTTATTGTTTTTATCTTATGTTGTATTATGTGGCTGCACCACTTTATCTTATCATGTGTACTACACTGTTGAGTCTTAGATTTGAGTCTTATGATGCATTTTATTCTGTTTTTGACCTCCTTTTAATCTTGAGTTTTATGATGCCCTTATGATGCACTAATTTGAGTCTTATGATGCATTTTTCTCGGCTTTTGATTATTTCCCTACTATGTCTGTAGTCTGTATCGTGCCTGGGTTGTGTAACCTTTGTGAAGCACTTGGGGGGCAGCATCTACAACCCCAATTCCGAAATAGTTGGGACAAAGTGTAAATTGTGAAAAAAATCAAAACACAATGGCCCTCATTTATCAAACTTGCGTAGGATCTGGTGTACATTCTGGTGTAAATATCAGCGTTTGCCAGGTGTCACGTCTGATTTACGAAAAGTGTGTACGTCGCTGATTTCGGTGTAGAACTGGCGTGGCGTCGATAAATCTGGCGGCAGAAACCATCGCAATTTACATGACACGCCCCTATAAATTCATGCTCCGGGAGGCATAGTCCTGCCCACTTTACGATGTGGACTCTCGAAAGACGGCAAAGAAGAGAGAACTTCACTGAGGAGGATATATCGTCGGCCTGCTGATAAAACCTCGTATATACAATTTGATAAGAAACAAAAACTCGTATGTCCACGATAATAACTTAAACATTGCAAAATACAAAATTTCATTGATTGGATACATTCTTGGAGGAAAAATAGTCATCCTACCCGAATACAGCTCAACTGCATTCTTACATGCAAAATTAAACTTTTTGCGCTCCTGTAAAGTTTATCATTTTGAGAAAAACAAAATAATTTTATTTGGAAGTCTTAAGAGTGAGCCCAGAAGGCTGCAGTTTGGAAAACTATTGTTGCTGCAGTAAACACCGTGTGGGTGGAAAACCGGAGTGCAGCAGAGGTTTGATTTAATTCATTAGTAAATCAAAGTGACTATTCGCACTTAATTTTTGTGCTTGGACGCACTTAAATGACCAAAATTCTTGTTAGACGCACTTATTATTGTGGCCAAGATGCACATTTCTCCATTGCCCACACTTATTTTAAGTGTGTCCAAAGCTAAAATTTTTTTCTAGGCCAAACTTACTTTAAGCGGTACTTTCTAAGCGGCACTGGAATGATCATCAACTGGCGCACTTACAAGTGTGGTCAAGAAAAAAATTCAGCATTGGCCACACGTATAAGTGCGAATAACATCGGCCTTAATAAATTCAATTTATAGATCCACGATATTTCATGTTATATTGCCTACATAATTGACAATCCAAATGCTTTACATGTAGGTTAAAAAAGTGGTCCGATTTCAAGATCGCTTCCAAAAAACGGGTTGCTGCGCAGCGCAGCGCACAGACCGGTGGAGGCCAACCAGACAGCTGTCACCGTTCGAGGAGTGCATGGCAGCACTGATAGGCTCCCCCTCAATCGTGGGAATGCGAGGCGTTGGGGACATGGATGAGTCCCCACCGCCTCGATCGGAGCTGCATGAGGGTAATTGTTAAAATACAGTCTGCAGAGATCACTGTTCATTGTACTTCTATCAGTGTTACTCCATGACATTTTATTGGGTGCCACACAAAACGACCAGCCACTCGTCACTTTCCCGGAGGAGATCTCTGTGCCGAAAGTTCCTCTCACTTCGGACAGAAGCTTATTTCTCTAACAATAGAAGATATGCCATTGTCAAAATGTGATCACGGTCGAAGTGTCCGTAGGCATCTATATACTGAGCAACAAAAGATACGCAAGCTAGCTAGTTAGTTAATGTACTCTTATGGTTACTCAGTCGAAGTGACCGCAAAATAAAGAAAAGTTTGATGAAACAAGTGTAAATGTGCACGCGCTAGTAATAAATTTAATTTTCTAAAATAATTAAGCGCAAACTTATTTTCCAGTCTGCCTTTAATTAGGCTAACTTGCGTTTCTTTTGTTGTTCAGTATATATCTGACTGGATGAGCATCTGACATATTGCGCTTAATCAAATTGATTGTAATTGTCAGCCGTCTGGCCTGACAAGCAGGTTGTCTCAAAATATAAATTTAATTAATTTCTCAACACAGGTGTCTTATTTATTTATTTATTTATTTATTTATTCATTCATTTATTTATTAATTTAGCCAATTTATCTGTTTAGACTATTTATTCATTTTACTTATAAGAGCAACAACAGCATGACGTCCGCATCACTGCATATGGTTTAGTACTCATTTTGACAGCTGCACTCGTTCCTGCATGTTGTGTATGCTGGTTTCAAATTTGCGTACACCTGGTCAGACCTGGCTTGAGATTTTTGCGGACCATTCGCTCACGTTGAGATTGATAAATGCCGATCCTTGCGGCAGTTTTGGCGTACACCCATTTTTTTGGTGTACGCACGTTTGATAAATGAGGGCCAGTGACTTTCAAATCACACCAGCCAGTATTCTATTCACAATAGAACAGAGATAACATAGCAAATGTTGAAATGGAGAAATTTTACAATTTTATCCACAAAATGAGCTCATTTCAAATTTGATGGCTGCTACAGGTCTCAAAAAAGTTGGGACAGGGGCCTGTTTACCATGGTGTAGCATCCCCTCTTCTTTTTAACACAGAGTGGAGGCGTCTGGGCATTGAGGAGCCAAATTTCTTGAGTTTAGCCATTGGAATTTGATCCCACTCATGTTTAATACAGGCTTCCAGCTGCTGGAGAGTTTTGGGTCTCCTTTGATGGACTTTTCATTTAATTATGTGCCATATGTTCTCAGTCGGTGAAAGATCAGGACTGCAGGCAGGCCAGTTCAGCGCACAGACTCTTCTACTGCGAAGCCATACTGTTGTAATAGCTGCAGTATGTGATTTTGCATTGTCCTGCTGAAATACACAAGGCCTTCCCTAGAATAGATGTCGTCTGAAACCAATTGAGAGTTTCCTCGCCTGTGTATTTGGGATCATTGTCTTGCTGAAATGCTTATCCTCGTTTCATCTTCAGCGTCCTGGTAGATGGCAGCAGATTCTTATCAAGAATATCTGAGTACATTTCTCCTCTCATCCTTCCTTCAATTATGTGAAGTCCTCCAGTACCATATGCTGAAAAACTAGCCCCACACCATGATGTTCCCACCTCCAAACCTCACTGTTGGTATGGTGTTTTGGGGGTGATGTGCAGTGCTGTTTGTCCTCCGAACATGAGGTGTGCTATGACATCCAAAGGGTTAAATTTTGGTGTCATCTCACCAGACTATATTCCCCCAGTACTTCATAGGCTTGTCCAAATGTTGTGCAGCAAACTTTAAATGAGCTTCAATATGCTTTTTATTTAGCTATGGAGTCTTGCGTGGTGAGTGTCCATAGAGGCCATGGTGGTTGAGTGTATTACTTATTGTTTTCTTTGAAACAACTGTACCTGCTAATTCCAATTCTTTCTGAAGCTCTCCACGAGCGTTCCTTGACTCTTAGACGACTCTTCTGATTATTCTTTTGACTCCTCTGTCAGAAATCTTGCAAGGAGCACCTGGTCGTGGCCGGTTTATGGTGAAATGATGTTCTTTCCACTTCCGGATTATGGCCCCAACATTGCTCACTGGAACATTCAGAGGTTTTGAAATACGTCTGTAACCAATGCAATCAGTATGTTTTGCAACAATAAGGTTGCAAAGGTCTTGACAGAGCTCTTTGCTTTTACATAATGAGATGCCTCTTGTGTGACACCTTGGTAACAAGAAACCTTTTTATAGGGCATCAATTAGGATTAAACCAGTTGATATTAATTTGCACTGATAGGGGACAGGATTGCTTTCTAAATACTGGCAGATTTCAGCTTGTTTCTTGGCTTTCCATGCCTTTTTGCACCTCCTTTTCTTCATGTGTTCAGTACTTATTCCCCGAGTCATTCCACTTTATTACACATAATTTATGGACTTATTTGTTTTTATTTTTTATTTTTTGCAAGTGTGGATTACTTGGGTTGTATACCAACATCTGGTGAAAATTTCATATCAATAGCCCCATTAAATATATTTACTGAGAAAAATGTTGACGTGTTCAATACTTATTTTCCCCGCTGTATGTAGTGCATTACAGAATTTAATGAACAACTTACCCCAGATATCTTTTTATGTTGCTTCAACAGTCATATCATGGTACCTAATCTTCTGCATTATTTACAGTTAATAATATGAAAACAGACACCATTTTTGGGTTTGAGAACATTTTTTACTGAAATTGAATGACAAGCAAGTGTTGCCAAGAAAAACAAACCTCACCTGCCAGCACTTATTTTTTATGCTTTTCATTCTGACTCAGTTGTGACCTCAACTGTTCGCAGATTATAGTCCTTTGAAAATCTGTGACCTTCAATTTGACTTTTCAAGGTCACTGAAGGTCAAAGGTCATGGTGTCAAATAAAAGCCAATATAGGAGTTCCAATATGCCCATAATAGAGAACACCTGTCTATTTCCAACCGTTTATGAGCTATAATGGCAATTATGTTATTCTCACTGATGACATTGACCCCCCTGGTATTTAACCCCCAACTGCTACTGAGAATATCAAAACTAGCCTATCATTCAGCATATGGTTGGAACCGAAATTGAAAGATGTACATTTCGGTTTTGGTTTGAAGTCAATGTGATGAATTTGAAGAAAGTTATCGCAAAAATATGATTTTGACATTTCCCATGACCTTGACCTTGATTTTGACCTGATCACCCCCAAAATTTTGTTAGGCAATCCACGGACCATTGCTCACCTGCTCTGACAGTTTGAAGTAAATCAGTGCAACCGTGTAGAAGCTAGATCGCTAACACACAAACAAAAACAAACAAACAAACAGACAAACCACACTGATTACAATACCTCGCCCCGCTGACTTAATCATACCAAAGTAAAATTAACAATTGTCAGAATGCCCCCCACACATTACAAGGCTTGGTATCTGGTTTTTATGAATAAATTTTTTGCTGCAAACAAAAAACCCAAAATGAAAATTTCCAAGATGGCCATCACAGCATTTTTACATTTGATTCAGATTTGAATGGCAAAAACAAACTTTGAAAACCATAATGACATTTCAATCTGGACCATCTGAATAAATCCAGGTGCCCTGATTGGCAAGAAGGTGTCTGTAAATTTCTTGTTCCACTGATCAAGAAGTTTTTGAGAGGGAGATTTTTTAAAAATTCACAAAATTTAGCTGTATATCCTCATGACAGAGATCTAATGAAAGTCAAAAGACTCTGCACATGTGTCTTGAGTCTTGCTGTGTAGTACCTGCATACTGAACCTCAGCTGAGTCAATGACATATGCGTCAAGAGAGAATTTTCAATATAGTCGCCATGACATTCATATCTAAAATCTGATCAGAAGATCTTGATCAACGTTTCATGTATTCACGTGGGAACATGCACGCCATGTTTCATTTTCCTTGGTGAAGTAGTTTTTGGGAAGAAGATATTAAAAGATATTCATGAGATGTAGGGGTGTAGCCACATGACAAAGATGAAATCAAGGTCAAAATGGAATGTACAACAAAACCTTGGATGCATGTGTTGAGTCTTAGAACTTAGTTTGTAAACATTTCATTTCAGATGAATTGTGTTAAAAGGATTAACAAAGTGAATTATGTGGGATTACTCAGGCCAGGTTTGGTTAGTAGAACTCAGGGTCAGAAATGAAAGTTGGCCAAGAGTAAATTTAACACTTGTATTAGGATTTTTTTTTTTTTTTCCCCACACAGAGTAATCTCAGTGTGGAATAGCTTACCTGACCATATTGTTGAGGCCAAAACCTTAAGAATTTTCAAGAGCAGGCTTCATTTAGTGTTGGATACCATTTAGTCATTGAGTATCTGAAGTGTTAGATACACTTTAGTAATAGGAAAATGGCAAGCCTAGTTGGGCTGAACAGCCTGTTCTCACCACTCATGTTATGTTAACTGCTGCAGAAATTATTGACAATTGAGTCAAAATGGCATTTTCAAGGTGGCTGCCGTGGCGGCCATATTTATAAATGGATCGGAACACCTCAAGTAAATTTTGGTGCCCTCATAGGTAGGAATATGTATGCTAAGTTTCAGCTTCATCAGCTAAGTTGATTCTTTGGAGAAGAAGTTTACACACGGGTGACAACTGTCACAGACAGGCAAGCAGGCCCCGACATAAGCCCTCCAGATCTTTTGTCCAGGTTGGCTAAAAATGTGATCTCATTGACTTTGACCATATCATGGTGGTAGGTGCCTAATTAGCTGGTTTGACTATTTCTACAACTGTGTCACACACAACACCGCACAGTTTACACAGACTGGTGCAAATAACAAAGAAAATCCAGTGAGCACCAGTTCTGTGGACAGAATTGCATTTTTAATGAATGCGTCAGAGGAGAATGGCCAGATTGGTTTGAGATCCCTGCAAAAAATGTTCTATAGGACTTCTATGGAATTCTATAGAATTCCATAGAACTCTATAGAACATCAATGGAACTCTATAGAACATTTTAGTAGATCAGCATGTTCTATAGGATTTTCCGTGTGTTCTATATGAGGCAGGTGGTACCGACCGGAAAAGAGGAGGTGCAACAATCGGTGAGGTTGATAAACGTAGGGCTGCCTGCAGGAGGAACGGTTTTTTTTTTAGCACCTGTTGGTTCAAGCCGGGGGAGTGAGGCAGGTGCACATCTCATTCCACGCCGGCAGGCAGGGAAACGAGTGCAGAAATATCGACCTGTTTTCCCGCTGGGCTGAAAGCAGCCGGTTGTCGGTAAGAGATAATCGACCGACATACCAGAGCATCGGTGGTCCATTTGCTGCTCTTGCCTACTAGCGATTTTGTGATCGTTTTTGTTTGATTTGGGGTTTTTTTTTTCTGTGGCTAGTCCGTCCTGGCAAGTGCGCTGGTAGCGGGCAAGAAACATCTGGGGTATTGCCCTGGGGGCGGACTAGTTTTCTTTTCTTTTTCTTCTTGTTGTGTGTTTGCCTTTTAATAGCTGCTCGCTTCCCCCGCTAAGTAATTTCACTCCGGTTAAGTCCCAGTCAGTCCTTCAGTGCAGGCTTAAAGGGTGACGTGGTTTATTGTTTGCAGTGAAAGGTGTTCACGTGCGCAAATCAAAGTGTTAATTCACCGAGTGTGTAAGACTTTATTAGTGAGTGAAGTGTGCACCCGTGTGTTTTATATATTTAACCCTGGCTCTGGTAGTGATAGATTGGAAGTTGACTGCGAGGAAGTGAAAGTGGGCCTATGAATTGTTAAGCTAAACTTTGGTAATAAAATTGTTAAATTTTATTCTGTTTGTCATTCTTTATGCTATAATTACCTGTAGTGGGTGTAACATATAGGAATTTGCTAGAAACCTATAGAGCACCTCTATGGAAAAGAAAGTCCAATAAGATTATTTCTGTTCTATAAGACCCTCCTATAGAACACCCTAGTTGAAAAACCTGTTCTATAGGACTTTGATGGTCTTTAGGACCTTCTAAAAGAACAAACGCTTAATGGGAAAGACATCTTAAATAAGGGTTAAATAAAAATAAAAATGAATCTTATGACTCCTTACAATGCTCTGTCGAAGGGTCAATTTACCTTATGTGTACCGGGTTCTAGAAGTGAGAGACCAAACTAATGGTATGAAAATGTGCAATATGCAGTGATATCCCCGATACTGAAGTAGCAAGGAAATCTTGTCCCTTTTAACTTTAAGGTGTGCTTATAAGCACATGGGGTACCAGGCACATACCAACTCATTGATTCTCTGATCAGACCATTGATTGACTGAGTAACCGCACAACTTAACAGCATTTCAGTTACAGTATATGAAGACCTCTTTCCATTTCATCGGCAGCAATTAAAAAATATGAATGTAAGGCATTACAACTTTATTATACTATAATGGAAAACTCGTGTTCCTCTTTTGTTACGAAGACAGAATTATGTTGAAAGTTTGAGCATTTGAACTTTTCCCTTAATTTAAAAAATTCAATCAAATTATTCCTTTCCACTTACATGCATGTGATTGCAGATTATATGCAGATTTAGAATTAATTTGAATACAATTTGAGGTCTGCTAAGACTTATTCTCACCATCTTTTTACGTGTATCATGGTCACCTAACAGGATTACTAACATGGCGTTCCTTTTCAGCGAAGGCACTCAGTTCCTTCAAATTCAATTCAATTCAATTCAAATGCAATTCAAATAGATCAGGATCAAGTACCATCAGTATTTTTCCAGTTGCAGGTTTTCCAGGTTAAAGCACCGTGTTGCAGAGCGCAAGTGTCCGGGTTCAAGGCCCGGTCAGAGTTGCGCACAGTTGGCCATTGTGCTACAGGAATGCAAATTGGGAAGGGTTTGCCGGGAAGGATAATATAACATGGTTGCTTTGTCGCCTTCCAGATTCAGGTGGGATTGAAGATGCCAAAAAGAAATGGAAAAAGTTCTACAAAAGCTGTTCTATAGAAATTTTCTATGGAACTGTTTCCTATAGAAATTTCCTATAGAACTTGTTTTCTATAGGACTCAAGGTACTAAAGTTCTATAGAATTCTATTGAACTGTCCTATAAGATTCTGATAGCACATTTTTTTTGCAGGGATGACAGAGAAGCTATGGTAACTTTGACACTCATTACACTGTATTCTCCAGAAAAGCATCTCAGAATGCACAACACATCAAACCTTGAGGGGGATGGGCTGCAACAGCAGAAGACTGTTTCAAGTTCCACTCTTGTCGGCCAAGAGAAGAAATCTAAGGTTGCAGTCTTCACAAGCTCTCCAAAACTTGACAGTTAGAGATTGGAAAAATGTAGCCTGCTTTGCTGCAAGTCTGCTGCAACAGATGGTGGATTCACATTTGTGTTAATTGTATGAATCCATAGACCCAACCTGCTCTATGTCAATAGTTCCGACTGGTGGTGATTGTGTAATGGTGCGGAAAATATTTTCTAGGCATACTTTGAGCCCCTTAAAACCAACCAATCACCCCTTGAATGCCATAGCATATCTAAAAATGATTTCTGACCATGTGTTTTCCTTTCTGGCCACAATTTACTCATCATCAAGCCTGAAAATGCATCATGTCATAGAGCAGAAATCATCTCGTACTGGTTTCACGAACATAGTAATGAATTCAGTTTACTACAATGACCTCCACAGGCATCAGATCCAAATCAAATAGAGCACCTTTGGGATCTGCTATAGTGGGAGATCCACTTCATGAGTGTTCAGCTGATAAATCTGCAGAAATTATGTGATGCAATCACAACAGTATAGACAAGAATCTCAAAGAAATGTCTCCAACAACATGTGGAATCCATGCCACAAAGATCTGAGGCTGCTCTGAGAGCTACTGGAGGTACTAACCAGTATTACTTGCAGTAAAATGTTCATAATAAAGTGTTCAGTGAGTGTAAATGCTGCATTGCTTTCTCATACACATACACTCACACTGGTGGAAATTATCTGAAATTCCGAGTTGAAACTAAGACTCAATAGAAGTTGTAATCATAAAAAGCTGTTTAATCATTGGTAACATCACTTCTGAACAAGGATTCAACAAGAATGACATCAAATGAAATTTAGTATAGTCGCATATATATTCATTATGTTTTTATACTCACAGAATATGTTTGTGTAAAGTAATTGTTCTATATGAAGAGTTTCACTGCAAAATGCAATAAACAAAATTTCTGAACCACTATTACAAGAATATCATCATTGGCAGGCTGGTAGTCATGCAAAGTTCAACCCTTAGCAACACGCTATGCCAATGCTTAGCATGCACGAACATCAGCTTTCTTTCCAAAGTGCAAAAAACGCCAAGTCAATTTTTCCGCTAACTGTGATATATCCACGCAGCCAATCAGCAATTGGGAATCCCACACTGCCAACAGGCCTCAATTGTTTAGACACTCTTGTTTTGATCAAAACAAAAATATGAGTCATTTCTATGCCACAAGCTTTGTGGAAAAAAAAAAAAGATTTATCTGTAAATTATCCTAATTTATCTGTCAAGAACGCGTTTTACCATCAGAGGACATAGTTTTCTTCCCAATGACTGTGTTTTTGGCCGCATTGAGCGGCGGATTCACTGTTTCTGAGGATATATTGCATTTAGCCAAATAATCACAACAAAGTTCACTTTTTCACTAATTCATTATTCTCCATTTTAATTGCATCATGGTATACTGTTTTAGCTTTCTTAGCAAGACAAATAAGAAAGCTCTTATATGCTTACTTTTCCCATGACAAAAATTAGCATTTTTTTAAAAAAAAGTTTCAAGTGGATATATTGCCTTTTGCAATGAAACTCTTCACATTTAATGCAGCTTTATGAACTTGTAGGTGATACACAATTTGAAATGTTGAATTACGAAAATGTGCTTTGTCATCATTGGACTGTCCCTCACATCTCACATATTTAGAATAAACAAGCAGACAGAGTCGGCTATATCCCCCGCCTACTGGTATTACTTTGAAGGGAGTATTATGCAAAAATGATATATAAAAAATTGATTATTACGTACGTAATAATGCGTTTCCATGAAAACGGCCAAAAATTAAAATCTGAGAAAGGTGAAAACCCTAAAAGGCACATCTAAGCATGTTGATTGTTGCACACATGAAGCTTTGTAGAGCTAGGTTCAGTAGTTTTTGAGTTCTGCTCCGGAAACAATTTCTATGCTGATTCTAAGTTGAGTTTCCATGGAAACGGGCAAAAATAAAAATCTGAGAAAGGTGAAACCCTAAAAGGCACATCTAAGCATGTTGATTGTTGCACAAATGAAGTTTTGTAGAGCTAGGTTCAGTAGTTTTTGAGTTCTGCTCCCAAAACGAATTGGGACCCGAAAAGGCACAATGGCACCCAAGGACGGACGCATACCCCATTTCATTTGAACCGTTTGGCGGGGGATAATAATAATAATAAAAAAGGAAATTTGGGCCGTTTTTGGTGAAAATTGTTCTGGAATTGAAACAAAAAAAAAGGAAAAATTTGGGTTTGTAAGTTTTGGTATGGTTCTGAAAAAAAAAAAAAGGAAATTTCAAAAAAAATTTTGGGCCCAATGGAATTTAAACCCCTCAAAAGGCACAATGGCACCCTAAGGGGAAATTGCATACCACATATGAAGTTTGTAAGTGGTATACTTTTTGAGTTCTGCTCGAAAACGAAAAAAAGTTGGAAATTGGGCTGTTTTTGGTGAAAATTTCAAAAATTTTGGGCCCAATGGAATTGAAACCCATAAAAAGGCACAATGGCACCCTAAGGGGAAATTGCATACCAAATATGAAGTTTGTAAGTGGTATAGTTTTTGAGTTCTGCTCCGAAAACAAAGTTGGAAATTTGGGCTGTTTTGGTGAAAATTTCAAAAATTTTGGGCCCAATGGAATTGAAACCCGCAAAAGGCACAATGGCACCCTAAAAGGGAAATTGAATACCAAATATGAAGTTTGTAAGTGGTATAGTTTTTGAGTTTTGCTCGAAACTAAACAAAGTTGGAAATTTGGGCTGTTTTTGGTGAAAATTTCAAAAATTTTTGGCCCAATGGAATTGAAACCATAAAAAAAGCACAATGGCACCCTAAAGAGAAATTGCATACCAAATATGAAGTTTGTAAGTGGTATAGTTTTTGAGTTCAGCTCGGAAAACGAAACAAAAAGGGAATTTGGGCGTTTTTGGTGAAAATTTCAAAAATTTTGGGCCCAATGGAATTTAAACCATAAAAAGGCACAATGGCACCCTAAGGGGAAGTTGCATACCAAATATGAAGTTTGTAAGTGGTATAGTTTTTGAGTTCTGCTCCGGAAACGAAGTGGATTTGACGCGACGCCTTTACCACAGACGCACGCACGGACGGACGGAGCCCATTTTAATATCCCCCCCCCAACTTCGGTTGGCGGGGGATAATCAAATTGGTCTAAATTCCATGGATACAGCGCCCTCCATAATTATTGGCATCCCTGGTTAAGATGTGTTAAAAGCCTTAAAATAAATTCAGTTTTTATTGCAGAAGCATACTCTCACACTGAAAATTGTAGAAAAATGTAACCTTCAACTCAAGTGAATTTTACGGGAAAAAAAAAATCCCTGACTAAGAAATGATTATTTTTCATAAAATCACTTGTTCTACAATTATTGGCACCCCTAACAATTCCTAGGAAATAAATGTAATTGAAGTATTTCTGTCATTTCTACAGTAGTTTACAAAGTTGATCAGAGTATCTAGGAACATTTAATTAGTAATTCATCACTTCCTGTTTCCCTGGGGTATAAATATGACGTTACACAGAGGCCATTTCTCTTATCCACTCTTCAACATGGGAAAGACAAAGGAACACACAATTCAAGTAAGGCAGATGTGTGTCGACCTTCACAAGTCAGGCAATGGCTACAAAAAATAGCCACTCGCCTGCACCTGCCCATATCTACTGTCAGAGGAATCATTAAGAAGTTTAAAACAACTGGAACAGTGGTAAACAAGCCTGGACGAGGACGCAAGGTTATTTTGCCACCACGCACAGTGAGGAGGATGGTAAGAGGCATAAAAAGTTCTCCAAAGCTCACTGTTAAAGAATTGCAACAAATGGTAGCATCTTGGGGTCACAAAGTGTCCAAAACAACCATCAGGCGCTATCTACATGCCAACAAGCTGTTTGGGAGGCATGCACGGAAAAAACCTTTTCTCACTTACAATCATAAACGCATAAGCGTCTGGAGTTCGCTTAGCGGTACTGGGACTTCAACTGGGACCGTGTGCTTTGGTCAGATGAGACCGAGATAGAGCTTTTTGCAACAAACACTCTAAGTGGGTCTGGCGGAACACAAAAGATGAGTATGCAGAAAAAGCACCTCATGCCCACTGTGAAGTATGGGGGAGGATCGGTGATGCTGTGGGCTTGTTTCTCTTCCAGAGGCCCTGGGAACCTTGTTAGGGTGCATGGCATCATGAACGCTTTGAAATACCAGGACATTTTTAATCAAAATCTGGTGGCTTCTGCCCGAAAGCTGAAGATGGGTTGTCACTGGGTCTTTCAGCAAGATAATGACCCTAAACATGTGGCCAAATCTACACAGAAATGGTTCACCAGATACAGAATCAAGCTCCTCCCATGGCCATCTCAGTCCCCAGAACTGAACCCCATTGAAAACCTGTGGAGTGAGCTGAAGAGGAGAGTGCAGAGGAGAGGACCCAGGTCGCTGGATGATTTAGAGAGATTGTGCAAAGAGGAATGGTCGAAGATCCCTCTTTCTGTATTCTCCCATCTTGTGAAACATTATAGGAGAAGATTAGGTGCTGTTTTGTTAGCAAAAGGGGGTTGTACAAAGTATTAACATCAGGGGTGCTAATAATTGTGGCACACATGATTTGATGTAAAAGAATTATTTCTTAATGTGGGATTTTTTTCCCACTGAATAAATGCACTTGAATTAAAGGTTGGATTTTCCTCTTTTTTTCATTGTGGTCCTATATTATTTAGAAAAAAACTGAATTTATTAGAAGCTAAAGAACACATCTTAACCAGGGGTGCCAATAATTATGGAGGGTGCTGTATATTCTGCTAACA
The DNA here is from genome assembly GCA_029692085.1 of Gymnothorax javanicus. Classification (NCBI taxonomy): domain Eukaryota; kingdom Metazoa; phylum Chordata; class Actinopteri; order Anguilliformes; family Muraenidae; genus Gymnothorax; species Gymnothorax javanicus. The sequence goes on along the minus strand of CM056196.1, from coordinate 21,622,234 downwards.
TTAACTTCTTTTGGCTTTTAAAGTAATGTTTCCAAAGTTTACTGCACTGGTTTTGAGTGGCATGCAGCCCGTGTCTAGTTGCCGCTATCCCACAGTTCCATTTTAATTACTGCGTTTGCTGCTGGACACATGGTTCCAACCAAGGTGTAATTTTGGCCTTGGTACCGGATTTCTGAACCGGATGCGTTTTGCCTCGTGAATGGTCCTGATCTGTAATACATGAGGTCATATAAAGATTTATCACAAGGTTGGTTAACGTCAAACAAGCCCAGGGCAAACAGGTTCTCATTGGACGCATAGTCAAAAGGCACAGAGAACATGACGGCCAAACGTTTGACTGCTTCGGTCTTCCTGTCTGCAGTGATGTCATAGGTCAGGACCCCCACAGCACCACGTGCTGATCCCTTCGTATGTCCAAAAGTGAGCACTTCTGTGCGCTCCTTTTTCACGGTGGGTTGTGGGGGGTTATAGCTGTATCCACTGTGAGTGTAAACCCTGCAAAAAATAAAATTGAGCATTGTCAATTCAGAGATTTCCCAGTAAGGGAGAAAGCTGTGGGCACAGGCAGAATAACCGGCAATCAGTCAGTTTTCACAGTCTCCATCTTTCTTTGACAGAGGAAATTCTATAAAAAAAGCAATTTAATACATGAAACGTTTGCTTTTTAGGTTGCAGCAGGAAATGAGCATGATACAACCATATCAGTGAAGTACATATTTAGCAAAAACCGTATATGGTACAACAGCCTGAAAATGCCATATTACTGTCAGGTCCAATGCGATTTGAATCCTTGATAAAAATTTAAAGCATATGATAGTGGTCCCATATACGCATTTAGGAGCGGCGGGTCACTGCTGCTGTATAATGAGTGGCGCCATTGCATTTTCAGGCAGGACGCTTAAGTCAGATTTTACCATTTATTACAGAATGACTCGCATTTGAGTTTGGAAGTGACTCTGCTCGAGTGATGCTCTGGAACAATCTGAGCGAGCATGACACAGACAATCCCTGAGATCACTAACCCCCAAACATGCACTGCCAAAGGGAGCTGACAGGCAGAGTCACCTCCTAATAAAATCAATGTACGAATGGAATAGAATAGTATTATGAGTGCCAACCATTGACCGTAGAAGGACAACCTACCAGCTCCATAAAAGTGAGGCAAAAATGTCTTTCTGAAGATTGGTCTCTGTCATTTTAATTAGTTCTTACCATGCTGATATATGTTCAATTGCTCCTTTTTCCTTGTGATTACAAGTAGGGTGAGTGTGTGGGCGGGAAGTAAAGTAGCGTGTCCTCGGGCGCGTTTCCCAAAAGCGTACATGCTAACTAGGTTGGCAACTTACATAGTTTGTTCATTCCCAGTCAATGGGTCCAACCATGTAAGTTACCATCTGTGATTTCGGCAAACGAACCCCTGGTCAGAATCCGCAGTTTTCGGGTGAAAGGATAGAACATTGTAAACAAATGAGAGAGGACTACTAGCCCCTTCAGCCAGTCGAACTTCAACATTTAATAAACTGGAAGGAGTGCGTAAGCATCTATCTACATCATCATCACTCAAATTGACCTTTGCCAAATTGTGAAACAGAGGGGCAGGAGGACCCTAGATATTTTATTTGTGGGTATTATTATACAAACCCCAATTCTAATGAAGTTGGGACATTGTGAAAAACGTGAATAAAAACAGAATACAATGATTTGCAAATCCTTTTCAACCTATATTCATTTTAATACACGACAAAGACAAGATATTTAATGTTCAAACTGGTTAACTTTATTGTTTTTTGGAAAAATTCACTCATTTTGAATTTGATGCCTGCAACACGTTCCAAAAAAGCTGGGACAGGGGCAAAAAAAGACTGGGAAGGTTGAGGAATTGTTATGTGCAGGAATAGTAGGAGAATTGCAGGCAAAACGACTGGTTTATTTGACATTGCACAAAGTAAACACTGCACAAAGAATAATGGCAATGAATAATACAAAATAGAAAAGCTTAAGCACTTCTGAAAGGGAGAAAATGAGCCAATTCCAAATTGGTAGTAAAAGTAAGGAGACGCGGATACGCGAGCTCCGAAATAGAGGTAAATTTAGAAAGGTAAATTTAGAAACGTGAATAAACGCAAGCTCTCAATAGAGAGAGAATTTAGTCTCCGAAAGGGAGAGAACCAAACCAGCATAGTGAAAGGGAAGTGAATGGTCTGACCGACAAAGGAAAACTAAACAAGGCAGAAACTAAATAATGAGGTGAGGTGAGAACTGAACCAATAAAAGGGCCGAACTAATAATAGAATGATTAGTGTGAGTGGTGGGAAACTATATTGGCAGGCAGGACTGACAAGCTTCATCTGGCGCTCGTCACAGAAATGCTCAAAAAACACCTGTTTGGAACATTCCACGGGTTAAACAGGTTAATAGGAAACTGGTGAGTGTCATGATTAGGTATAAAAGGAGCATCCCCAAAAGGCTCAGTCGTGTACAAGCAAGGATGGGGCGAGGTTCAGCACTTAGTGAACAACTGCGTGAGCAAATAGTTCAACAGTTTAAGAACAACGTTTCTCAACGCGCAATTGCAAGGAATTTAGGGATTTCATCATCTACAGTCCATAATATCATTAAAAGATTCAGAGAATCTGGAGAAATCTCTACACATAAGCGGCAAAGCCGAAAACCAACACTGAATGCTCGTGATCATCAGCCCCTCAGGCGGCACTGCATCATATACTAACATCATTCTGTGAAAGGATGTTACCATGTGGGCTCAGGAACACTTCGGAAAACCATTGTCAGTCAGTCAACACAGTTTGTCGCTGCATCTACAAGTGCAAGTTAAAACTCAACCATGCAAAGCGAAAGCCATATATCAACAACATCCAGAAACGCTGCCGGCTTCTCTGGGCCCGAGCTCAACAGATGGACTGACACAAAGTGGAAAAGTGTGCTGTGGTCTGATGAGCCCACATTTCAAATTGTTTTTAAAAATCATGGACGTCGTGTCCTCTGGGCTAAAGAGGAAAAGGACCATTCCAGATTGTTATCAGCGCAAAGTTCAAAAGCCAGCATCTGCGATGGTATGGGGATGTGTTAGTGCCCATGGCATGGGTGAATTGCACATCTGTGAAGGCACCATTAATGCTGGAAGGTACATACAGGTTTTGGAGCAACATATGCTGCCATCCAAGCAATGTCTTTTTCAGGGACATCCCTGCTTATTTCAGCAAAACAATGCCAAGCCACATTCTGAATATATTACAACAGCGTATCTTCGTAGTAAAAGAGTGCGGGTAATAGACTGGCCTGCTTGCAGTCCAGACCTGTCTCCCATTGAAAATGTGTGGCGCATCATGAAAAACAAAGTACGACAATGGAGACCCCCGGACTGTTGAGCAACTGAAGTCGAACATCAAGCAAGAATGGGAAAGAATTCCACCTACAAAGCTTCTACAATTAGTGTCCTCAGTTCCCAAACGCTTATTGAGTGTTGTTAAAAGGAAAGGTGATGTAACACAGTGGTAAACATGCCCCTGTCCCAGCTTTTTTGGAACGTGTTGCAGGCATCAAATTCAAAATGAGTGAATTTACCAGTTTTAACATTAAATATCTTGTCTTTGTTGTGTACTCAATTCAATATAGATTGAGAAGGATTTGCAAATCATTGTATTCTGTTTTTGTTCATGTTTTACACAATGTCCCAACTTCATTGGAATTGGGGTTTGTAAATTGCTCCCAAGAGAGTTTAAAAAAGAAGAAGAAGGAGGAAAAAAAAAACACAATCTTCGTAGCCGGTGGGCCAGATTATGTTCAAATGGGAGGTAAAATGGGAGAAAAGCCTCTCTCTGCCCCAAAATGACAACAGTGGTTTACCATGGAAGTAATCACTCTCGCAAAAACAAAGGAAATAGTCCCACTGCACATAGATGAGATGCAGATTTTTAGTTGGCCAGGGTAGGAGCAATGTACAGGGAATGGAGCCACAGAAATTAATGAACGCTGGTCTGGTTATAAAAGCGCGCAAAGTGGGTGGCAGAGAGTTAAGGGTTTCAGCAAAGTGATTGCTTTCCATTATGAGGTAAAATACTGGGATTGCAATACATATATAGAGTAATGCCCAGATTACAATGGCTTCCCTCAAACAAAAATCTCAGGATCCTTTAGGACTGTGAGAGATCCATCAAGGAATTGGACTAGAAACAAGACCCGAGGCAAAATCCGGCTGCAGATGGGACTCTCTCACGCAATTTATGAGACTCAGGATCCCTAGTAAGGACACAGGATCCAGCAAATAACCTCAAGTTTATTAGCAGGATTGCAGAGTGCAGCTATAAAACTGTATTGTTGAGCTCACAATATGGATCTTGTTCGGTCCTGTTTGATAGGTACGGAAATGATCATTTATGATTGTTTTAATATACTTTTCAAGGAGATTGATGGATCCACCTAAAACATTTTCAGGGCTACATGAAATAGAATAATAATCTGTTTTGTCTGATGAGCTACAATTGATCAAATAATTGTTACTTACAGCAACTGTACTTACTTACACATTTTTGTGTGATTGAAATTCAAATACATTGTGGTATTATGTGTTCCCTAAATATTCTGCTGAATGGATGGACAACATGAAAAAATAAAGTACGACCCAATTTCCAAAAAAGTTGGAATGATAGGGAAAAAGCAAGGAAAAAATGAAAGCAGCGATTTGTAAATCATCTTTGACCTGTATTAAATTGAAATGTTGAAATGGTTGAAAACAAAATATGTAATTTATACCAAATTAATTTCATTGTTTTTTTTCTTTTTGATAATGCATGCTAACATATTCCAAAAAAGTAGGGACAGTGGAAATATAAGACTCAAAAAGTTTTGGCATGGCAAAACACAATGTTCAACCCCTTCAATACAAAGGAAGTATGCATACAAAATTTTTTTATGCGCCGGGTAGTTCAGGGGAGAGTTCGGAAGAAGAAAGTACCAATGTAAAGGATACAGATACTTTGGAATATTAGGACAACAATGAACCACAGTTGATTGCAGTGTTGTATTTTCTGATTCCGAACTCCTCTCTTGAAGGCTTGGCACATGCAAATCACTGTCTTCACTATTTTCATCATATTCTGGCCTGCATCTGCAAAAAGTTTGTTCATATCTTCCTCTGGTGGGCATACACAAGGGCAACATACAGTTTTCAAGGGTTGTTTTGAAGATGTATACATACAGCAAGGATATATATATATACGCACCTTTAGTACTGAAGGTGTTCACCGGTGACACTTTCATGCTTTGATATAAAAAGAGTATCCACAGTTGTTCACAAGCAAGGAGTAGGTGAGGCTTGCTACTTTGCAAAGAACTGTCCCATCTTTTTCAGCAATAGGGTTGTACTATTTTTGTAACAGATCACTCTCTTTATTCTATTTTCAATGATAATGAACTCACCGTGGATTTATCAGGAAGTTTGATTTACAGTTGTTGGTCAGGTGAATAGAGGCAGTTCTCTGGCCTGCAAGGATAGCCTTCTGGATGATGTCACTTAAAAGAGAACCTCCCGTGAAGGCAGCTCCTGCAATGGCTGCTGGTATTTCAGCAGTTTCCGCCATGACTCAGATCCAGAGTGCAGGGGATTCTGAGTCTGTTCAACAGTCAAGGCAGGGAAATTCATGACAATTAGAATCAATTCATCATTTGACCAGAGTGAGAAAGGGCTATCAGCAGGGCCCACCTGCTACAGAGCCATTACCTTCTGTAACTTATGTAAGCAGTAAACAATGAAGAGCTGGTGATTATGTGAAAATAATTGCATTCCTCATTGGTCTAATAAATTACAGCCCGATGTGACTTGGGCATGCAGCTACTTTTTTTAAATGGGATGGAGATGTTTATTGTGCTTATAATATGGTTACCACACAGATGCTTAGCTGAAGACTAAATTTTTGTGTTTTAGACCAAAAATTGCACTTATGTGTGAACTAAATCCCTCAGCCACCATTAACTTACATTGCTATGAAACAGAAATTTCTGTTGTTGTTTGCAAGGGTGCACTTATTAGTTCTATTTTGTTTTATTGCTTTACAAGAGGTGTGGTAACTACTACCACAGTGTTATAGTTCCACTCGGACGATTGTTGTCACATTGTGCTTCCTCCCATTTGTCATAACCACCATACTCAGCAAAGATTCTAATTGTTATTTTAACCTTCATTTCTGATGATTGTAACTTTATGATTCAAAGCATCAGTTAAATTTTGCCTGCAATCAAATGTTGCTAATTAATACAAGGCTAACATGTTAGGAATGACTTCACAGGAGTGCAATTATTGAAAAATAATGCACACCCTTAAAACATTCTTCAACCAATCACAACTGAATATTCAATAGAAATGTGGTATAAGCACTGTATAGCCTATTCACCTGTTTAAGAAACATTGAAATTATTATAAAGATCGCAATTAGTAATTTAGTAAATAATTCAAGATAAACACCTGTATTATCTGGGAGTTACCATACCTAAAATAGTAATTTACCATATTTATTGAATTGTATAAACATAGGAATTTGTGCAGATGTCAGACGGGATGTCAGATGTCCAGTTAATGGAGACCAATGCCGGATGACTTAGGTTTTTCACTGATTCTACGTTTTGTATTTTAAGTGTTTTTATTCTTCATTTTGATTTTAACTATTTTTTTATAATCTCTATTATTGTTTTGTCAAAGGAGACTGGAAAAGTAAGAATTTCATTGCAAGGTCTAAACCTCTGTGTTTCTTCAATGTGCAAATGACAATAAACTTCTTGAAACTTGAATCTTGAAGAAAATATTGGCTTAGAAAGTGCAGCTTAACCTCTTTAAGTTGGGCTTCATAACATTTATCATAGCATTTATCAACATTGACATCATCCTCCTGATCCTCATCAGAATTGTCACTATCAATAGAATTAGATGACAGATTCCCTGCATCATGTGGCACTGGCTGGAGCCTGTAGAGCAGACTCACACTCAGAATAGACCATTTTTGACTTATTCTTCTTTGAAAATCCAGCTATTTTCGTCACACAGAAATAGCAGTCTGAGTGATTATCTTTCTGTACATGCCAAACCATGGGCACAGCAAAAGACATTTTATTCTTATTGCCATCCAAACACTGCGAGAGACCACTGCGTGCGACTAACACACAGCACAGCAGATATGAGGTGCCCAGCTTTTATCATGATCTCCTATTTAACATCCAAAATAATAGTCAAAAGCAGTCTTAACTCTCTTGGACAGTTTCTTGCGCTGATCACGTGCAATGTATTTACCACTAATGTAGCAAAAACTGTTATAGCCATTGGCACAGCTCCGCCTACTCCTCCTTGGCTTGAAGCAAACTGCGGCTATCCAAGATACCTCTTCATGCCAAAGGTGTGCCTATGGTCCGTCTCACCTTGTATACCTACTGATATCAGCTCACTGACTTGCCCAAGGTTGCCCAGAAGGTGCAGATGTTAGGGCCAAACTATTTTGAAACTATGTTGTATATCAAGCCTGTAACAAAATCTGGACATGATGAATGAATTCTAAGTTCAGATTTGGACTCAGCACCCTCAACTTAATGAAGATCATATCTTGTGGCAAATTTTTTGTTTTCCACTGAGTAATTAGATGCATTGCATAACGCTCAAAGAAAAAGAGAGAGAGAAAAAAAGTAGGGAATGGCATATGCGATCCTAATTTATAGAACCGTGGGTTTGCTAAACTGACAGCAGTTTTTATTTAATTTGCTAATCTGGATCAACACTGAATTTTGCACATGTGCATAAGTTCATTTTTATGCATTCAAACTCTTCAAAGAAAGTGGCGAATGCGTCATACCCCATTAATCAAATGAAGACCACAAAGGAAAAATGATCAGAGTCCAAATTTTGCATTTTTATATATTTTACATATAATAATAATAATAATAATAATAATAAGCCTGCAAAGGTTAGAAATACCAAGTTGAGATCTGGTGCGGGATAGCGCCTCCCCAGTTATGGGTCAAATAACATCTTCAACAATATGAGTAGTCTTAATACAAGGAATTCATACTGCATCGCTCGTCATGCGGGTCAAGGACGCGTCCCTCAGTGAGTGGTCAGGCAGAGGTCGAAAAATTGACTACTGATCTACCCCCTCAACCTGCAGTGGAGGCCAACCCAAATGAGAGTCTCTCCCAACAGGGTCCTTCCACGCCAGAACGTCCAGCAACTAATATAAATAAAAGAAACACCAGACAGAAATGGACACGAGAGGAATACATTGAAGTCATGTTCTGTTATTACAAGGCAAAGGCAGTACCCAACGAAGGAGTAACAAAAGATACATACAGAATATGGAAAGAAAGAAACCCAAATGAAAGACCCAATCTAACAGACAACGCACTGATGAACCAACGTAGATACATTGAAAAACAAAACAAATTATCAGAAATTGAAATAGATAACATCAAGAAATGGATTGAAAGAGAATTGAATGTAAAAAACAACCAAACAGATTGTGCACCAGATGACGTGTTTGTAGAAGAAGCCAACAACTTAAATGAAGAAACAAATGAAGATGAGGTAGAACCATCACAAAATCTGAGATTGAAGAACTGGTTAAAGAAATTAAGAGGGTAAAAGCTGATTGGGAAAATATCAGGATGGCAGAAAGGCCTCCTCTACCCAAGATCACAGTGAGTAGAAAAGCTAAGCTGCTGATAAACCAAGCAATTCAACTGGTAATAGCAAAAGAGACACCCAACTTCAATAACATCAATCTGCTGCAATATGTGACTGCGTATGTAATATCTGAAAAGATAGGGAAAACACCAAAAATCCAAAGAGAAGAAGCAATCAACGACAGCAACCAAAATGGAAGACAAGAATAGATAATCAGATTAAAGGTATGAGAACTGATTTGTCGATACTAACAAACATGGAACAGAAAGGTGAAACCCAAAAGACCTCTAAGAGGGAGCAAAGAATAAAAAAGAAAGACAAAATGACAACAAACCAAGAACAGCAAATAACAAGAGAATCCCTCAAAATGAAAATTCAAGCAAAAGCCCAAAGAGTAACGAGATATGAAAAAAGAAGTAAACATTACAAGCAAAACCAACTGTTTGCAAACGATAGAAAGAAATTCTTCAAAAACCTTGGCAAAGGACAGGTATCAGTTGAAATACCACCAAAGAAAGAAGCAACAGAAACATTTTGGCGCAACATCTTGGAGAACAATAGAGAGCACAACCACTCAGCAAAGGGAGAAATATGAAATATGCTGATACAGATTGCCAACCCTAGGAGAACATTAGCCAAGATGAGTTGCAGACTGCGCTGAAGAAAGCCAGCAACTGGAAGTCTCCAGGCCCTGATGCAGTTCCTAACTTCTGGTTCAAGCAGCTCACAGCTCTACATCAACACCTGCTGAATGCTTATAAATCAAGCAATAGAATACCCAGAAGAACTGCCAGACTGGTTCACAACAGCACAAACATACTTACTGCCAAAGAACAAAGACACAGAGAACCAAAAAGAACTACAGACCAATTGCCTGCTTATCAACATCCTACAAAGTGCTCACATCGATTATAACAAAAAGAAGCTACACCCATATCACAAAGAATGAGATATTGCTAGAAGAACAGAGAGGTAGTGTCAGAAATTCATATGGATGCAAGGATCAGCTCCTAATCAGTAAGATGATCATAGAAGACTGCAAAAAGAAGAAAAAGAATTTGAGTATGACATGGATAGATCATAGAAAGGCCTATGATAGTGTTCCTCATAGTTGTGTAAGATGGGAAAAAGGGGGTTGGAGCACCGCTGACGCTGATGAGTGCATCTGTGACACTGCAGCAAGAATGGCGGGCCTTCTGAGCATCAAAAGACTTCAACGCCATGCAATATAACAAATTGTTGAGTTCCTGAGGACAAGCAGCTTCTTGTTTGCTGGGGTTTGCGTGAAGGGAAGTGGGGGTGGCTTATGCCCGTAAGAGACTGGAGACCTGAACTGGGGGATGCAAAGTGTGATCAAGCTGTATGTGTGAATGGCTGGACAGGAGGCAATAAACCCGGCCTCTGAGCTGGCAGTGGGGGTTTGCATGGTTTCTGCGCCTTTGATGTCACCCTGCATGGGAGGCCTTTAGCTTACCCAATGCCCCAAATTGCCCTCAATCATCTGTTGTAAGACTGGACCCTAACTTATCTGTTTTAAATAATCTAAACCTCTGGGAACGTCACAATATGCTCATATGTTCAACATACTGCTAAGAAATCACTTCTGTACTTACAACACAATTTACCTGTATAATAATTCAGTTTAAGACTTTTTCATGACAGCTGCATCATACTCATACATTTTCCTGGCTTGTTTGGTATGTATGTTTTTGTTATAATTCGAGGAGTTGAATGGCATATATTTCATATCCAATGAAATTATAATTCATTCACTTTTAGAAACTCCCTAAATTTGGGTAAAGTAAAATCTCCTCTTGGGTAATAAAGTTTAATTCCTTTTGTCTGAATGACCCCTCCTTCACAATCAAATGGCCTGACTCTGTCTCAGTTCTGAGACCTGTAACCCGATATCCCACCTGGTTAACTTATGGGGCTTTCTGGTTGGAGGAGGGGGTAGCTGGTTTGGTTTATAGGAAAGAGAAATGAGCTGTTCGGGGAAGATCGTATCCGATCTCTCCCCGCGCACGTTAGTGCGTGAGTAGCCTTTTTAATTATGGAATATCGTAATTCGAACTTCCCGCGCACGTCAGTGCGTGTGTATCCTTTTCCTCCAGGTATGACTTTATTCTCCTTTTCTAAATTGTGTGTAACTTGTAATTGGCTTAATGTTGATTTGTTTGATTTAAGCTCTTGCCTACCTGATGAATTAATTATTGTTATTCCTTTAAGCTTGCGTGGTCTCAGTGACTCTTAACACATGTACATTCTTTCTAGCCCCGTTGCGGCGGATACTTAGGGGGTTGATCCCAACCGAGGAACAACTGGCCAGCGGCCCGGTATGGGAATTGGTTTTATTAAGTTGGAGAGACAATTATGATCTACTTACATAAAGGGTTTATGTATTGCCGGTTCTGGGATTTTAGCCTTAAGGAAACCCATGGACGAAAAGTCGGTTATCTGTTAAAATTCCCTGAAGGAACCCATGGGCGTGCATAGATCTGGGTTCGCTGTATTCACGCCAAAAGATGCTGTTGCAGTGATGGCTGACTTCCAACCTCTAATCTAACCAACGAACCTGGGATCCGGACATGGTGTTAAAACCCGGGAACACTAATGGGAGTGATGGCGGTTGTCTTTTAAGAGTTCGAGGTATAATCAACTTCAAGATCCACGCATGTTTTCCCTAGATTATGAATTCTAATTGTAATTTGGAGTCAGATACTTAACAAGGGTATAACTCAATTTGGTATTCTAAATTTACAATGGAGTCAGATTAACTATAACCGTTGTGCTTTTGTGCCCCGTTCTTCGAACGGAAAAAATTGATCCATTTTATTGTGATTCGCACCAGCCAGGAGGTCGCGCTTGTTAACACCGGCCCAAAAGAACACGTTGAGCCTTCGCCCCCTGCAATTTCCGTCGTTGTTATTGTTTTGTGGGTTCTCCAGTGGTGACCCCGACGTGATATTTTCGAGTATTATATCAAAATATGTCTTTTTGGGAGTGTTTGCATTTTGCGGTGCCGGGTGTGAGTCACAATAATCCACGACACCTCAGACTTGGAGTGTCTGCAGGGCAGCAGCCAGTGAGACACCCCATGCGGTGAGGTTCCATTTTCCCTCCTTAACAGTACATCATGATGGTGAGTATTACCTTTCTTACTCATGAATGTTAGAAGTTTTGCTTTTCCATCACACATACAGACACTTTTCTGTAGTATGGGTCGACATACCCAAGTGTTAGGCCAGGGACCGTAGCAACCAGGCACAAACCCATTTACAGTATTCACGGGAGTAGAGAAGTAACCTTTAAGGGCAGTTGAATGAAAGTTTTCATAGCTTAGCCTACTTCGTGAGTGGGGTTCGCTGTGGAAACTGCACTGTGGTATCTTTGGTCTGTGAGACCTGTTTTCTGTAACTTTTCTAGACTGCTATATTTTCACCATGTGTAATTTGATATTTTCATGCTTTTGTGCGAATGGAGTAAGTTGAATGGGTTGTGCCATTGTGGGCAGTGGAATCCAGGACGTTGATACCATTTCCTGGATATTACTTTAGAATGGTTACAGACTGATGGTTTTGGTGCAAGCTCCTGCTGTGACCATGCAGAGAATCTTGCCCAAATACTGAACGGAGTGTGTGTTTAGGACAGAATGGCTTGAAAATATCACTGAGTTAACATGTTTTATAGTTATAACAATTGTCCGTTGGTGGCAAGTATGTTCATTAATGCTCTGACCTGCATCATTGGTTCGGTTCGAGTAGGCAAATATTTCCAGCCTCTTGTCTTGTTAAACTTTGTGTAAAGGTAATAGCCTACGGTTTCCCTGCCCAGTGTGTGAGCTCTTTTGATCAGCGCCCTGAGAGAGCTGCAAAACGGCATTCGGAAAATTGTCATAATTTGGACTCAAAGTTTCAGTAGGGTGCATTCTGCACCATTGGGTTTTCGAAGTTGGACAAATTCGGCGGAAGTTTTCATGCCGGCAGTTTTTCGGGACATGGATAATGATTCGATTAATTCCTCTGAGTTTCGGGCAATCGCCTTGCATTTGAGCTTATCCAAAGTGCGCATTGGAGCTGCCATGTTACCTTTACAAAAAGATGATCAAGTTGAACGGCCCGCCATTTTTGGCTCGCTTTGTTGGGGCAATTTACCTTGGTTTCATCAGGAGGCAGCCATTGGTTGATTTGGCATGTGGGTCGGTAAGTCTTAGCCGGCCTCTTGGGTCACGTGACTATTTGCCGGTGAGCTGGTTGGCTGATACAGCCCCCAGGTCAAACCGTGTAATATGGTGATGTGGCCCGTTGCCAGTGAGCTGATTGGCTGCTGGTTCCCTGTCATCCTTCTGGGCAAAAGACGGAACCAGAGGTAATTTGCATGCGTCTCACTAACGGCATGCCTGTGTCCACCATTTTGAGTGTAGCAGTGTACTAACAACTTGCTTGAATGCCTGAACTACAAAAGCTAGAAAACCACCAATTCTAATTGTGTTTGTGTGGACTTCACTAATCCCTCAATATGTTTGTTAAAATGTCTGTTTTTCACCACTTGTTGTACACCGTCATTGCCATGATGTATCAAACTATATCTGAGCTCTGACTACGTACGGGGACATTAAGGCTTACATTGTCTGCCCAGCAGGGGGACGATTTATGACCTCAGGGGGGAAAGGAATTCTATCTTGGAATGCCTATGATGGTTTACCTTTGGGAGAAGAAATTTCCTCCCCTGAATTTACATTTCATATCATTTTATTCAAAATTTGTGTACACCCCTGAATGTGGGAGCCAGATGGGTTTGGTCATTTTGGCAATGCTTGGTGTACTCCTTTTTAACTATTCAGGATCTCACAAGCCTACCATTCCTCTGCTTGTGCTCTCTCTCTCCCTCTGCCCCTACGCACCAGTGTGACTGTATTCTTGACAGAGTGCATGATTTGTGTTTTATGCTTAATGTCTCTGTTTTTAACTATTGTTTCTTTTTCAGTCTCTGGACTATGCAGATATTAACCCTGCATGGCGTCTTTGTTTTTAGACACAAAAGGGCTTCACACCTGAGAGACCCAGCCTTAGCACAGACGGGCTGGCACCCTCTCAGGGGGAGATGTGGACATCCTGTTGCCGGGGTCATTAACTCATTCAACATTGCTGAGACAACCATTAACAGTTACAGACCCCTCTGGTGGACCACCAGAACAAACTTTACAATCGCAATTGTTAAATTAGAGGAGTCCACTAATCTCACTCACACACACAGGAACACACACACCTCCCCCATCTTTCACACACTCACCCACACACACACACACACACACACACACATACATACACGCATACACACGCACACATTCATTGCTATCAATTCCTGCCCACATGGGAGAATCAAAATAAATCCCATGTGCAAGTCTTTGTGTTTGTTTGTCCTTGTATGTGATTTAGTGTTCATTGTTAATATTTTCTGTTTGTCTGTGTTTGTCTTTGTCTTAAATGTTCATTGTTTTGTGTGTTAAGACAAGACTGTTAGCAGTATACATTTCAGAACTCATTTTTCCATTATCTATTATGTACATGCACAGCACTGAGTAATTATTATGTAATTATCTTAGTCTTGCAATTTTATCTTGTATGTATTATTTTCAATATCATCGACAATTCTTTTCTGTGTATGTTTCTCTATTTTAGGAACATATCTATTCATTACTGCACTGACTTGTTTCGTTTAAGTCTCTTTAATTGTTTTAATGTATTTTTGTATTTCTTGCCACTTAATCTATTATTACCCAAAAAACCTGTTTACTGAACCACTAATTACAACTCTTTGACTTCAAATTCCTCCACAGGAGTAGAAATCAGAGGGCCCCTGATTTCGAACTCCGCTCCAAATTTTCAGATTCAAATTATTATGCCAATTTGGGTGGAAATGCTGGCGTTTCCGCCCGTCAATCATTCATTCATCATTTCGACTGGGTCATTGAGTGTAACTTAGTTGGTCCACTAAGCAATTCAATATTTTACCAATTTTAAACAGTTTTTATCATATGGATGTTTCTCTTTCCTATAGTCTCCCAAATAAAACTTTTTCAAATTCTTACAGTTTATTACCCTGAGAGGAACCAAACGCTCATTTTCATAATATGCTGTATTTGTCATGAAAAACTCAACTGCAGTTTAAAAACATGATGTCTTGCCTATTCTCATGTCTGTTTTCCATCCATTATCACATGGAGCATGTTCTGATCCAGTCCTAAGGGTGTGAGGTGCACTCCAACACCAGATCTGCCACCTACAGCGCACACTGCAATCCATCTACCCTGGATCTCCACCTTCCCAATCATCCTTCCATTCGCTCTACAGCCCCAACCTCTGATTTGACCATCTGGACAGTCTTCTATGTCCCCTTGAGTGCTGGTTTGTCCCTCACGGGGCCACAGGGGGGACTGTAAGATGGGAAAAAGGGGGTTGGAGCACCGCTGGCGCTGATGAGTGCATCTGTGACACTGCAGCAAGACTGGCAGGCCTTCTGAGCATCAAAAGACTTCAACGCCATGCAATATAACAAATTGTTGAGTTCCTGAGGACAAGCAGCTTCTTGTTTGCTGGGGTTTGCGTGAAGGGAAGTGGGGGTGGCTTATGCCCGTAAGAGACTGGAGACCTGAACTGGGGGATGCAAAGTGTGATCAAGCTGTATGTGTGAATGGCTGGACAAGAGGCAATAAACCCGGCCTCTGAGCTGGCAGTGGGGGTTTGCATGGTTTCTGCACCTTTGATGTCACCCTGCATGGGAGGCCTTTGGCTTACCCAATGCCCCAAATTGCCCTCAATCATCTGTTGTAAGACTGGACCCTAACTTATCTGTTTTAAATAATCTAAACCTCTGGGAACGTCATAATATGCTCATATGTTCAATATACTGCTAAGAAATCACTTCTGTACTTACAACACAATTTACCTGTATAATAATTCAGTTTAAGACTTTTTCATGAAAACTGCATCATACTCATACATTTTCCTGGCTTGTTTGGTATGTATGTTTTTGTTATAATTCGAGGAGTTGAATGGCATATATTTCATATCCAATGAAATCATAATTCACTCACTTTTAGAAACTCCCTAAATTTAGGTAAGGTAAAATCTCCTCTTGGGTAATAAAGTTTAATTCCTTTTGTCTGAATGACCCCTCCTTCACAATCAAATGGCCTGACTCTGTCTCAGTTCTGAGACCTGTAACCCGATATCCCACCTGGTTAACTTATGGGGCTCTCTGGTTGGAGGAGGGGTAGCTGGTTTGGTTTATAGGAAAGAGAATGAGCTGTTCGGGAAGATCGTATCCGATCTCTCCCGCCATGTTAGTGCGTGAGTAGCCTTTTTTTAATTATGGAATATCGTAATTCGAACTTCCCGCGCCAGTCAGTCCGTGTGTATCCTTTTCCTCCAGGTATGACTTTATTCTCCTTTTCTAAATTGTGTGTAACTTGTAATTGGCTTAATGTTGATTTGTTTGATTTAAGCTCTTGCCTACCTGGTGCATAAATTATTGTTATTCCTTTAAGCTTGCGTGGTCTCAGTGACTCTTAACACATGTACATTCTTTCTAGCCCCGCTATGGGCGGATACTTAGGGGTTTGATCCCAACCGAGGAAACGACTGGCCAGCGTCCGGTATGGGAATTGGTTTTATTAAGTTGGAGAGACAATTATGATCTACTTATATAAAGGGTTTATGTATTGCCGGTTCTGGGATTTTAGCCTTAAGGAAACCCATGGACGAAAAGTCGGTTATCTGTTAAAATTCCCTGAAGGAACCCATGGGCGTGCATAGATCTGGGTTCGCTGTATTCACGCCAAAAGATGCTGTTGCAGTGATGGCTGACTTCCAACCTCTAATCTAACCAACGAACCTGGGATCCGGACATGGTGTTAAAACCCGGGAACACTAATGGGAGTGACGGCGGTTGTCTTTTAAGAGTTCGAGGTATAATCAACTTCGAGATCCACGCATGTTTTCCCTAGATTATGAATTCTAATTTTAATTTGGAGTCAGGTACTTAACGAGGGAATAACTCAATTTGGTATTCTAAATTTATTATGGAGTCAGATTAACTATAACCGTTGTGCTTTTGTGCCCCGTTCTTTGAACGGAGAAAATTGATCCATTTTATTGTGATTCGCACCAGCCAGGAGGTCGCGCTTGTTAACACCGGCCCAAAAGAACACGTTGAGCCTTCGCCCCCTGCAATTTCCGTCGTTGGTATTGTTTTGTGGGTTCTACAGTTGGATCCTAAAGACCTTACAGATGTACTGACTTAATGAAAAACTCATCAAGTTCATGGAAACATCAATGAGCAACTGGAACACCACCATGAAGCTAATTCACAATGATGGCTGTATCACAACAGATCAAATCAAGATCAAAAGAGGGATCTTTCAAGGAGATTCATTCTCACCTCTGCTATTTTGTCTAACCCTTGTGCCTTTAACATCAGAGCTTACTACATCTAGATATGGTTACAAGATCTCAAAAACAAGTGCCCCAATCAGCAACATGTTCTATATGGATGATGTAAAATTGTACAGCAAAAATGATCAAGAACAAGCTGGAGAACTGAAAATAGTGAAGCAATTTAGTGATGACATCGGTATGGAATTTGGTTTAGAGAAGTGTGCCAAAGCCAGTTTCAAGAGAGGTAAGCTAGCCTCAACTGGAAACCTAGCAATAGATGAAGACACAGCCATACAAGAGTTGAACCAGGAAGAGGTATACAAATATCTGGGTGTAGATGAAAGTGATGGGCCGTTTCTCAATACCAAGAATGCTAAGAACGGATTTGCATTCTTGGGAGGAATTCTCACTAGTCGTTCTAGGAGGATGATGTAAAATTGCACAGCAAAAATGATCAAGAGTGCACTATCAAGGCCAGGAAGAGGTATACAAATATCTGGGTGTAGATGAAAGTGATGGGCCGAGCCCTCAGAATGCTGTCGACGGTTTGAGACCCTCAGAATGCGTCGACGGTTTGAGACTCGTTCTCGTTGGTATTACGCAATACACCAGCCAGTAAGCCGCGACTTCCTTCGCCATCATCCTTTTTTTTCCCCCAGTAACGTTATCTGTGGGGGAAGAGGGGTCTGTGAGCGTAAGCTAGTTAAGGTGCTTAGCTTAGCTACATTCCGCCGGCTGTTGCGGAGTTTCTCTACTCCGAAAACATTGGAGCATATTCGACATAAAACATCGTAAAGCAGCCAATATTCCAAATGTACTCAGATAATAGTTCCTCGCCTTAAAACTACCAGAAGAGTATTTAGCCTAGAAATAGCGATTATTGCAACAACAAAAGACTTAAGCTGCTTCACGCTGACGCCTTCGAATTTTTTTTATCGACAGATTACATTCAAAGTCAATGCAAAGACGCGAATATACGCGTCTCGCGTGTATCTGCGTCTTTACATTGACTTTGAATGAAAATCTATCGCGAAAAAAAAATTCGCTTCAATCCGTGTGAAAACAGCTTATACCGATCCTGGGGTGCATTTCCGAAATCACAGGTGCTAACTTGTATAGTTTGACCCACTGACCGTGAATGGACGAACTACGTAAGTTGCTAATTTAGTTAGCAACTACGCTTTTGGGAAACGCAACCCTGACCTTCTCTGGTTGTTCTTAGGGGCGTCCTGCTCCCGCTTGAATGCCGAAAAAAATTCTGGGATATACTTGCTGTCAAGTTCTCACAAGTTACCATCCGATGCATCCTCGGAAAAATGGGCGTGTCAAGAACACTTCCGGGACTGGTAACCGTTCTCGCCGAGATGCAAACTTTGAATTGAGACAGTACGTGGTCTCAGACGGATGACGTTTCTCAAGTTCACAAGAACAGGGCTGCGTCCGAATAGTCATTTTTGCTTAGGAAAGTTCCTAACCCCTAGAAAACGATCCGGAAGTATTTACGTGACAGCCATGATAAGTGGCTGCAGGGTGAAGTTGCCTTCAGACGTCGACTTCCAGGCTGCTCAGCCTGTCAGGCTGCGTAAACACCGCCCCCAAGTACAGCCAATCAGATTGCGAGCTTAAGTACAACCAATCCGCTCACGAGGCAGACAATTCAATTCGGAAGCCTTTACTCGGGAAGTGGGCTTAAGAACAACAATATTGTTAAAAAAGAATGCGTTCAATCTTCTTTTCACATTAAAGAAACTGATTGGTGAGGTAATGTTAGATATTTCAGCTATTTTGATTATGTTAACCAATGCAAACAAGTGCTTTTTTTGTCTTACAGTTAACTTATACACTGAACCTTAGCTAAACAGGTCATACTTGTTAACTGAAACACTTCTACAATATAATTTCAAGTATAACTCTGTTTGAAACATAAAAATGGCCCACTTGTGAGATATTTTGTACAATAAGCTGTTTAGCTGAGCTTCTTAAAAACTTCAACTGCCAGTTGCCGTAACGTTAGCTGCCTTCAAGGCTGATTGTAGAGACTAGTGCCTTGCAGGCTGGTTAGAAGGCTAATGTTGATTTGATATTGTGTAATCTTTAATAGTATTCAGTCAGATGCCTTCAAGGCTGATTGTAGAGCACTAGTGCCTTCCAGGCTGATTGTAGAGACTGGTGCCTTGCAGGCTGGTTAGAAGGCTAATGTTGATTTCATATTGTATAATTTTTGATAGCATTCAGTCAGATGCCTTCAAGGCATCAGGGCCTGGGGTGGGTGTTAGGGCGGGTGCTGCTGCAGGAGCATCAAGGCCCCGGGTGGGTGCTGGGGCGGGCTTTTTTAGCGTGGCGGGGAGATAGGGCTCCACGACGGCACTGAAACATTGTTTGAACTCCTAAAAAGAGTGTAAAAAGTAAAGACGATGTCAATATGCAACAACACCGCTGTCATTTTCTGAGGTAACCTGGTTGATTTCGAACTGTAATAAATCTATGGGCTGAGAAATAGAAGATTTTAAATTAGCCTTGTAAGGCTCCAACTCAGTAGAGGCCCCCCTCAGTAATGCTGAGGGAGACTCTACTGTCAGCCTTGAAGGCATCAGAATTGTAAACACACACACACACACCCGCACACTCACATATACATACAGTTGTATGCAAAAGTTGGGGCACCCCTGATAAAAATTTCTGTTACTGAGAATAGTTAAGCAAATAGAAGATGAACTGATTTTTGAATGGCATAAATTTAAAGATACAACACTTTTTTTGGACATTTTAAGCAGTATTGGTGTATTACTTTTGTTTTGTACAATTCTAGAGCAAAAAAAAAAAGGAAATGAGCACCGTGCAAAAGTTTGGGCACCCCAAAAGATTTGAGCTCTCAGGTAGCTTTGACTATAGTCTCAGATCGTATTTAGCTTGTTAGGGCTATGGCTTGTTCACAATCATCGTTAGGAAAGGCCAGGTGATGCAAATTTTGAAGTTTAAAAATACCCAGACTTCTCTATCCTTGGCCCAACAATCAGAAGCCATAGGGTCCTCTATGCAGCTGTCTAGCTCTCTGAAAATGAAAATAATTAATGCCCACAAAGCAGGAGAAGGCTATAAGAAGATAGCAAACGTTTTTAGGTTGCGATTTCCTCAGTTCATAATATAATTAAGAAATAGCAGTCAACAGAATCCGTGGAGGTCAGCCTGAGGTCTGGAAGACCAAGAAAACTGCTCACTGGATTACTAGAAAGGTAAATCAAAACACCCGTTTGACAACAAAAGACCTTTGGCAAGATTTAGCACACCATGGCGTCATGGTGCACTGCCCTACGGTTCAGCGACACTTGCTCAAATATGACCTTCATGGAATAGTCATGAGAAGGAAACCTTTCCTGCATCCTCACCATGAAATTCAGCATCAGAAGGTTGCTAAGGAACATCTGAACAAGACTGATGCATTTAGGAAACAAGTCCTGTGAACTGATGAAGTTAAAATAGATGTCTTTGGCTGCAATGAGCAGAGGTATGTTTGGAGAAAAAAGGATGCAGAATTTCATAAAAAGAACACCTCTCTAACTGTCAAGCACATGGTTGGATCAATCCTGCTTTGGGCTTGTGTTGCAGACAGTGGCACGAGGAACATGTTGCTGGTCGAAGGAAGAATGGATTCAATTAAATTTCAGAAAATTCTGGAAGCAAACATCTCACCATCTGTCAAAAAGCTGAAGATGAAAAGAGGATGGCTTCCACAACAAGATAATGATCCTAAACACACCTCAAAATCCACAACTGACTACCTCAAGAGGTGCGAGTTGAAGGTTTCACCGCAGCCCTCAAGGTCTCCTACCTCAACAGCATTGAAAATCTGTGAATGGACCTCAGAAGAGCAGTGCATGCAAGTCAGCCAAAGAATCTCATAGAACTAGAAGCCTTTGAAAAAGAATAATGGGCAAAATCCCCCGAACCAGAATTCAAAAACTCTTAGCTGGCACCAAAAAGTTTACAAGCTGTGATACTTGCCAAAGGGAATGTTACTTAGTACTGACCATGCAGGGTGCCCAAACTTTTGCTTTGGACCGTTTTCCTTTTTTTGCCATTTTGAAACAGTAAAAGGATGGAAATTAAAAAGTAATCTTGCTTAAAATAGAAAGGAAATGTATCCTCTTTAACTTTATGCCTTTTTTGGAGAGCAGTCATTTTTTACTCGCTTAGCTATTCACAGTAACAGAAATTTTGATCTGAGGTGCCCAAACTTTTGCATACGACTGTATATATATACTGGACAAATAAAGTTAGGGATCACCCCAAATTTTGAATTTGAAATATGTGATAGTTTGTATTTTTTTCCATATCATATTTTAATATTGAAAAGTTGGGTGATCCCTAACTTTCTTTGTCCAGTATATATATATATATATATATATATGTATATGAAATCATCAGCCTACCAACCAGCCTGCAAGGCACTAGTCTCTACGGTCAGCCTGGAAGGCATCTGAGGCAATACTATTGAAGATTATACAATATGAAATCAACATTAGCCTTCTAACCAGCCTGTAAGGCACTAGTGCTCTACAATCAGCCTTGAAGGCATCCGAGGAAATACTATTAAAGATTATACAATATCAAATCAACTAGCCAGCCTGCGAGGCACTAGTCTCTACAATCAGCCTTGAAGGCATCTGACTGAAAATTATCAAAGATTATACAATATCAAATCAACATTAGCCTTCTAACCAGCCTGTAAGGCACTAGTAACAACGGTCACCCTGGAAGGCACTAGTCTCTACAATCAGCCTTGAGGGCATCTGACTGAATGCTATTAAAGATTATACAATATCAAATCAACATTAGCGTTCTAACCAGCCTGCAAGGCACTAGTCTCTACGGTCAGCCTGGAAGGCACTAGTCTCTACAATCAGCCTCGAAGGCATCTGAGGCAATACTACTGAATATTATACAATAGCAAATCAACATTAGCCTTCTAACCAGCCTGCAAGGCACTAGTCTCTACAATCAGCCTTGAAGGCAGCTAACATTATAGCAACTTGCAGTTGAAGTTTTTAAGAAGCTCAACTAGACAGCTTATTGAACAAAATATCTCACAAGTAGGGCAATTTTATGTCTCAAACAGAGTTACACTTGAAGTTATATTGTAGAAGTGTTTAAGTTAACGAGTATTACTTGTTTTGCTAAGGTTAGGTCTATAAGTTAACTGTGAGACAAAAAAATAGCACTTGTTTGCATTGGTTAACATAATCAAAATAGCTGAAATATCTAACGTTACCTCACTAATCAGTTTCTTTAATGAGAAAAGAAGATTGAACGCATTCGTTCTTAAGCCCACTTCCCGAGTAAAGCCTTCCGAATTGAATTGGCTGCCTCGTGAGCGGATTGGTTTTACTCTAGCTCGCGATCTGATTGGCTTGGGGGCGGTGTTTACGCAGCCTGACAGGCGACGTCTGAAAGGCAGCAGCGCTAAATTCGGAGGAGACGAGAACGCGCTTACATATGAGGACCCGTTGGTGTTTGCGTAGCCTGAATATAAATAAAACATTTTGTCTTTGCCGAGAAACGAGGCATCAATGATTTAAAAGAGAAAAATAAACCGTTTCGGTATAGACAATTTGTGGCTGTCAAAAAAATTTATTCACGGATTTATCAGCGTGTCTTTTTCAATTATTTCCTATGGAGAAATTTCTTTTTGGCCCCCATGGCATCATGTGACCTGCAATATCAACGCGCGTTGAAGGTGAGTTTAAAAAAAATACTCTAATTTAAACTGTGTCTGGTAAGACATTATATTTGTATTAATTGCATGTTATACTTTTGATTTTGATGCCACATCGTGTATTGTCACAGATAGCTGGTTTTTGCTTTGGTTCGTAACCGAGTGGCGGGCGTGCTAGCTGGCAGCTAGCAGCCAAAATAGCTGCTGTGTCAAACAGTCGTGTGCCTAAAAGCCTTTTCCCATGCATTTTGCAGTGACCTTTTGGGATATTTGTTGTACCTGGTCTTCTTTTTTAGTATTCCAGGCTTTACTGAGGCTTTATTGATAGCGAGAGGGATGATAGCTTTTGCCCTTTAGAGCTAAATGGACTAGCCGAGAGTTAGCCCATACATGCCACGTGAGGCGAGGCCTAGTCGGATAAATAGAATGTCTGCTCATACTGTTTTCAATATCTTAGTTGATTTTAACTCTATAATGCCAAATGCATCATGTTTGATACACAAGTTTTAGAGACCTCTACATCATCAGTGTGATATTTTCCTGAAAAACCTGATGTATACAATCACACACGTGCATTGCATGGATAATTCACCAGAGGTCAGTATTCATGAAGGCCCTTTTGTGAAAGGGCCTTCAACAAAATTGCTGCTGTCAGTGACCCACTAGTGGTTTTTCATGTATATTTTTGCCAATTTTGAAAGTTAAGGTTAGAACAACTTTCAAATTGTTAATGGAACTTCAATAGGAATATTTACTGGATTGATGCTATGTAAAACTGTGTGGAAAATGTGTGCATCAAATTCGATACAGCTGGTTTTTAAGTTAGGTTGTTTGCAAATCTGTTAATATTCACTTTATTGCATTTCATGCATTATGCATTCAGAAATGCAACATAGTTTTTTCCCCTTATTTAAGTAAACTAAAAAAAGGTTAAAGTGACATTAGGTATATTTAGGGTAGAAATTGAGATTTTTCTTTTTTTCCCAACCTATTTTTAATTTTTATACTTGCAAGCTGCTGTATAATGAAGAATGATAACTCTTTGAATATTGCCATAGGTCCTTACTAAAAAATTGTCTTTGTTTATTGATTTATACTAAAACTGAACAATTTAGAGAAGAAATTAGCACCTTTAGCACTGCACAGGTGTCACTTCACCCATATTTACTGCAAAAACATAAGAAAAATTATTCTTTTGCATGTTTACAATTACTTGAGAAACTCAAAGTTTAGTGTTTAAAAATGTTGCATTTTATATGTTTAAGATTAACAAACTGTGAGCACACAAACGGCTGACGTATCAAATGATACAAATTAGAACTCATATATGTTCAAATTGATATTTAATTTTGTGTTCAAATTTGTCAGAAGGCTCAATAAGTACTCCAGTTTAAAAAAAATTCTATCCAGTATTTCTGGGGTTAGGCATTACAGGGATAAATTTGAGTTTGAATTTACAACACATGCCTACAGTTAAATTTTTTAAAATGTTTGCTTCTGTTAAAGATGTTTGAAGTGCAATTCAGCTGTATTTATAAAAACATAAAACAATCAAATGAATTTTCTATGCTACATACAACCGGGCCTCCTGTCTGGAGGAACATGGGAGCTACTCAGGATTGATACTTATCTTGACAATAACTTCTTCAACGTCAGCCATTTTGATGTTTCATAGCAGGTTATGCTGACTTCCTCGTACTCAAACCAAAATTTGATTGGTGTGTACACAGGTGCATCAAATTACATTAATTACTGAGGCACTGGAACATCAACAACATTTAAAATTTAGACCAAGAAAGGCAGGATACCCTCCTTAGAAACATAAAAATTGGCTGCTGTGAAAAATGCCTATCACTGCATTAGTTTTCTCATAAGCAACATACATGACTATGACCTCTTTCACCAGTATGATAAACATTGTAAGATCATTAAACACTACTCAGCCTGATAATGTCATAGTTAATCAATGTAACTATCTCTCTACCTAAAACGGGAATCTAGTTGTGTCTCTCTGTCCCTCACATAGGCCTGTTTTGATAACTATTTGACCTATTTACCTCACTTTACAGGTGTATTGCAGTGTGAGGTGTAAAAAAGAGACACACACCAGGTGAGATATACACACAAACACAGACAGACACTGTCTGAGAGCTCATATTACAACATGTCCGCTTCCTTGAAGTAATAAAACTAACCACTTGGAGCATGTTTGAAGGAACGTCTGCTGTTGTATGTGGGGAAAAAAACTGGTTTTGTAGGATGTGAATAGCTTAAACAGCCAAAGAGCCGTCCGTCCCTGTTTTACGCTGCTGTGATGATGCTTGGGCAGAGGAGCTAATGCATAACAGTAGGGGTGCAACGGATCAGAAAAATCACGGTTTGTATCGTATCATGATTTTTAGTTACGGATCATAATGTTTTTCTGATTAGAAAAAAGAGACAAGATAAATATGACTCCATTTATTTAAGGATTTCTTTATAAAGAAAACAACATTCAACTCAGGGTGTCCATCCAAAGATAAAAATAAAGTTAAAGATATAGATCTAAAGAAACTGGCACATGTTTGAAATAAAATGGAATTGTCCTTTAAAAAAAATTTGTCAAATGTGCTCCCTATGTGAACAGCCAGGCACCTGCGCAAACGGGAAATTATACCTAGTGGTGATTCTGCGTGTTGTGTTCACAGGGGGTTAGTATTCATCATACGGGCGATTTTCAGCCAAGTGTGCAATTTAGGGGTAAAAAATGTCTTATCGCATTTAACCTATTTAATACAAAATAAACACCCAGGAAGCAATTTAGTATGTTGCAGAACACTTTTTTCTAGTTTAAAAAATTGTTTGGTCATGTTTGAGGGGAAAAAAAAAAAAATAGCAGGATTTTTACGGTCAAAATGTCCATTTTGTTACCTGTCTCAAGTGGGGTTACTTTTACTCAAGTTGATTTTTTTTTTTCTTTTTTCCCTTGAGAAATCTTATCACTTACAAAACTTCACAGGTTTCTTTTGTATTTTAGGTCTCTATAACAGATTTGTCTCCCCATTTCTTAGTTTTCCTCTAAAGATATTAGTCAATAAAGCAATGTCGCAAACTTGGTTCAGTCACTGTCTTTCATGTTACCACCATCACATCTGAGGACAATAATTAACGTTGTCTCCAATAGGTGTCTTTACCATGGTTTTTTTTTTTTTTTTTTAATACCAGGATGTAAGGAATCTATTTTGGCTGCATTTTAGAATTTGAAAAGCTGTGGGAGGAAGAGACAGCTCTGCAAGTTTTTCCAAATTGTGTGTCTCACAAATTGCACGTCTTTCTTGTTACCACAAAATAATGCATGATTCCAGGTAGAAACTGAAAGAGTGACCTGTCATAGTGTAACTGCTTCAGTCTGCCCTAATTAAGGCATGTTTGTGTGTGGACAAGTGCCCACAGTACCCTGAAAAACTTTTGGATGTGTCTTTCATGTTACCGTAGTTTGTCTTTCTTGTTACCATTATTGAGTAACAAAAAAGACAAATTGGTGACACAAAAGACAGGTATGACGCCACAATTTAAAAAAAAAAAAAAAAAAAACCAGTTCACAGACGTATAATTTTGATGAAATCTTCATGACACAAGGCCTAGGCCTACTACAGTGGGGTGCAAAAATTTGGGCACCCCGGTCTGTTACAATTAATCTCTAAGTGACTGAAAGCAAACCTGAACACTAAACGCTACAAAGTTAAACATGGCACATTTCATCACATTTTAAAGCAAGAAATATTTTTATTTTGAACATTTTATGCTTTCAAAATAATAAAACAAGGAAAAAGGCCTTGTGCAACAGTTTGGGAACCCTGTCAGCTAGTACTTTGTAACTCCTCCTCGGGCAGCTATAACAGCTTGCAAGCCCATGTTACTGCGGTAACATGAAAGACAACATGAAAAAAAAAAAATGCATTTTCTCATAATTAAAGAGTTCTTGCATTGCAGCTTTGTAGAATCCTTAGAAATTCACTGAGAAAACAAAATCAGGCCAAGTTATGGGGAAAAAATGGGTTTGATTTTTCAAAAGTGTCTTTCATGTTACTTGCACACTTGGCTGAAAATCGCCCACACGCACTGTTGTAGAAATGTGGTCCCAGCTCGTTCTTGTTATATGGATACCTTTCATATTGCCCTTCGTGTCATTTGTTGCAGTTTGAATAATAATATTTTTGAAAATAAAGACGTGGGCGACCTAGCATCTAGCTTCCGGTCCCTGCTGAAAAAAAATATCTAAATACACCAACAAAAAGCTAAATAAATGCATGCCAGTAAAAAGAATATCAAATAAAAAAAAAAATACCAAACAATAAACGAGGGCTCTTTCCCATTCAATAAACAATACAGGTCCTTTTTTATTCTCCTGATGCCTTTGGACTGTACTGGATACTCTTACCGCCTCCTCCGGTTCACCATATCAAAAATTAAATAAACTGAGTGGGACGTACTTGGACTGGTGAAGCACAATTGACCCCTTCACTTTCCCATTTTAAGCTTTTGTCTTTCCTTTAGCAGCTAACCGGTCAGTTTGTAAGAAGCTTCGGCAGCCTCTTTCTTTTTCAGAGGCCATGTGGGCTGTCGGTTACACTCACGACTGTTTTCACCCTTGCGACCAGGCTGTAGGCCTGTGTCTTTACTTCCCCTTCTGTTGAGTTCTGTGCACACAGTCTCGTCTCTCCTGGTTTTGCACTGCATCAGTCAGCTGAACAAGCACCAGGTGGAAAACATCAGAGCACAGCACGCATGGCACAACCCACTGAACACAAAAATAATTCCAGGTCAAATGACCAAGCCCTGCAAAAACCCAAAGACTTTACACCCAAAACAGCACCACCATCAGGATTAGCTCTCACACACACGCACCAAAACTGCTGTTGTCGATGTCATTTAATTTGATGTGTCATTTGAAACACAGGTAAATCAAAGGAATTTACCAATCTAGAAATGGCAAACTACAAATACTGAAAGATTGGAAAACACTAAGGGCTCTAATTTCTTGGCGCAGCGCAGGGTGGCGCAGCGTGGCGTAGCGTGGCGCAGCCCACGCAGTAGTAATTTCGTCCGGTGCAGCCCGCGAGTGGTAATTTCGCGCGTGCAACACCGCGCTGCCACTTTGGTAATTTGGTAGACGGACGCGCGCCGAGATGGGTGTGGCGGCGTAGTAGGGGAGGTGTCACATATTCATCAGGACGCAGTGACAATTTCGTAGAAAAGTCTTCGCTGAAGTTGGCAGAAAAGCTCGCCTGCTCCAACCTGGTTTACTTTCTGTGCAGTGGTAATTTGGCTGACCGGCGCACAGTGCGCACACGTCACCAAAACCTCACAGGCAGGTTTCCAGAATGTCAGGCACATTTCAGTGCAATAAATAATTACAGCAACCACTATTTAATGTAACTATCTGAATCAGGGAATAAATGATAGTATCTATATCGATTGTCCTGATGTCAGATTAAAGGCGTTGGCACGCGTAATGGAAACTCCACCTGGCTTAATCAACGCAGCTGAATCTGTGATGCAAACTAACGACTTCACATCTTTCTCAACCAACCACGAACTGCCTATATATATATATATATATATATATACTATTCAAAAAAAAGTAGGGATATTTTATTTTGAGATCAAAATTTTTAACATATACAAAGGTGTCACTAAATGGTTTTTTTTTTTTTTTTTTAAATACCAGGATGAAGGAATCTATTTTGGCTGCAAAGAAATTTGAAAAGCTGTGGGAGGAAGAGACAGCTCTGCAAGTTTTTCCAAATTGTGTGTCTCACAAATCAATTGTTACCACAAAATAATGCATGATTCCAGGTAGAAACTGAAAGAGTGAGCTGTCATAGTGTAACTGCTTCAGTCTGCCCTAATTAAGGCATGTTTGTGTGTGGACAAGTTTGCACAGTACCCTGAAAAAACTTTTGATGTGTCTTTCATGCCACTTTCTTGTTACCATTATTGAAACAAAAAGACAAATTGGTGATTATCAAAAAGACAGGTTGAAGCCACAATTTAAAAAAAAAAACCAGTTCACAGACGTATAATTTTGATGAAATCTTCATGACACAAGCCCTTGGCATGCTACAGGTTTTGGGCACAAGACAGGTTACAATTAATGGCAAGGGCAATGAATGTTTCCCAAAGTCTGTCATTTCAGCAGATTTTGGTCCAAGAAATATTTTTATTTTGAACATTTTATGTTTCAAAATAATAAAACAAGGATCCGGCCTTGTGCAACAGTTTGGGAACCCTGTCAGGCTAGGACAGATTCATCCTCGGGCAGCTATAACAGCTTGAGAAATGTTACTGGTAACATGAAAGACAACATGAAAAATTAAAAATGCATTTCATAATTAAAGAGTTCTGGCATTGTAGTGAGTGGCCAACCAAATTCACTGAGAAAACAAAAATCAGGCCAAGTTATGGGGAAAAAATGGGTTTGATTTTTCAAAAGTGTCTTTCATGTTACGCACACTTGGCTGAAAATCGCCCCGCGCACTGTCATTCGTTCTTGTTATATGGATACCTTTCATATTGCCCTTCCGGTCATTTGTTGCAGTTTGAATAATAATATTTTTGAAAATAAAAGACGTGGATAATTAGCGGAACCGTCCCTGCTGAAAAAAAATATCTAAATACACCAACAAAAAGCTAAATAAATGCATGCCAGTAAAAACAGAATAAAAAAAAAAAAAATACCAAACAATAAACGAGGGCTTTTCCCATTCAATAAACAATACAGGTCCTTTTTATTCACCTGATGCCTTTGGACTGTACTGGATACTTTACCGCCTCCTCCGGTTCAACATATCAAAAATTAAATAAACTGTGTGGGACGCATCACTGCTGCCGCAGAACAGACCCCTTGCATGTTGTTTTTTGTCTTTCCTTTAGCACAACCGGCAGTTTGTACTACCGACAACATCTTTTTCAGAGGCCATGTTGGCTGTCGGTTACTCTCACGACGTTTTGGCGACCAGGCTGTAGGCCTATGTCTTTTTCCAAGATGAGTTCAATGCCAGATGTCATCCTGGGCCAGGATCAGTCAGCAGATTACCTCCAGGTGCAGAATATCACCACATTACCATGGCCAACCCACTGAACACAAAAATAATTCCAGGTCAAATGACATGTCCTGGGAAAACAAAGACTTTACACCCAAAACAGCACCACCATCAGGATTAGCTCTCAACAACCTCCTGCTGTTGTCCAAGAAATTTGATGTGCATTGAAAACAGGAAATTTACCAATCTAAAATGGCAAACTACAAATACTGAAAATGACCTAAGGGACTTGCCGCAGGGTGGCGCAACAGGAGCCCATGGAGTAATGTTGCAGCCCAAAATTTCCTGGGGCACCGTCGCTGCCACTTTGGTATTTGGTAGACGGACATGCCCGAGATGGGTGTCTATTCATCCAACCGAGGGACAATTTTACCCGCTACTTGACTCTGTTTCAACAATGGTGCAGTGGTAATTTGCTGACCCGGCCCAGTGTTTGTGTCGAAAACCTTATTCTGGAGAATCTGTCACTTTCACTGCAATAAATAATTACAGGGTACTATTTAACAAATGTTATCTGAATCAGGGCATAAATTATAGTATCTATATCGATTGTCCTGATGTCAGATTAAAGGCTGTTTCCTTTCTCCACCTGGCTTAATCAACGCAGTAATCTTGATGCAAACTAATATCCCCACTTTTTCTGAATAACTGCCTATATATATATATATATATATATATATATATATATATATATATATAAAAATGCTATGCTCAGTAAAGCCGCTTGCACACTGGACGCTAAACAAATTTTTTCGCACGACTGATTACAGTCAAAGTCAATGCAAAGACGCAAAAGTCGGTACAGGGTTTTAATATATCTCTGCATCCGAAAGTCATAAAAGCTCTAATCCTATTCCAGGAATTATTAGACGTGCAAACTTGGCCATGTTTGTGTTCGACCTTCACAAAATGCAAATTGATAGCTATCGACTTTTCTTGGTCTTTTTTATTCGTGTGTTTTCTTCCATTGAAGATAGACAACAGTCTTTATTCGGTCTCTCTTTTGAAAATTAGTCAGATGGATCGAACAGATTCACGCTTTATTTCCACACCAGAGATAAAACTGTGCTTGTAGTCAGAGAGCAAATCAATTCCATGACCATTGACAGTGTGAATAAATTATCGCATGCACGATCAAGACTGTCCAGGGCGAAATGCAAAATACTCTATGTCCGGCAGCCAGCAAAAAGTAAAAGTATTGGTATGAGAACAGATTTATAACGACATAAAGAATAAAAATATATCACCAACAAACAGAGCATCCAAAAAAGATGGCCCGCAAATAAATAAATCGCAGTGTTCATTGGATGTTCTGTTTGTTGTTAAAATGTTTCTTTTTATTCTTTATTTCGTTATCAATCTGTTCTAATTGTCCTCTTTTTTGGGGGGGCTGTCAGACACGGAGTATTTTGCATTTAATGTCCAACAGGCATTGTACATTGTCCCGCGCCAATGTCGACTCACTTTATTGAGCAGAGCTTAAACAGAAACATTGATTGAAGTTCTCGGTACTCATCTTGAAGAACTGAGCCCTCTTATCAAAACATTCACGTTTAATATCTAAAACATTCAATAGTTTTGAAGAAATTAAAAACAATAATCGTCTGTCGGACATGGAGTTATATTGAAACCATCCGAGTGTCAGACACGGAGATATATTAAAACCCTGTCAGACTTTCGACACGAGACACTGCGTTCACAGCAATCTGTCGTGGGAAAAATTGTTTTCAAGGTCCAGTGAGCAAGCGGCTTAATACTAGGCTACCATTATTGTCACTTAGGTTTTATCGCTTTTAGTGGGGGAAAGGAATACAGCCTGATTGCTATGATCTCGCATTAAGTTAAGATCACATATTGAAAATAAATGTGTAACGATCTTGCATTGTTGTCCATGCATGTTAATCCCAAAATTTTAAGCAGCAACAGGGTGTTATAATAGGAACACGCTATCCATCGTTTCTCTTCCCAGTGATGCAGGCAGAAGAAATAAATGAGCAACCGTCGTATTTCATTCCAACTTAATAAGTTTGAATGATCTGTCGTAGTTTCGTTTTGAAATTCCATTCAAGTTCGCTAAGGGTGATAATTCGGGAATGCCCTAGCGAGCCAGCTAACTCATATTCGTAAAGCTTAATATAGACGTAAGCAGTGCAGAAAACATGCCTGAAGCAGCAAAGTAAAATGCAACATTAACGCATCATGCAGATATAGGACAGAGGCTTCTATATTCCAACACATTAAAGGTGAGGAGAGGAGCTCATTTGATTGGTGAAGATTTGACTCGGCTGTGTTATACCCAAACACGCCGCCTTTGCCACTTGCGCCGCAGGAGGGACCGAGGCGGACAGAGGAGTACTTGCGCCAGGCTGCACCGGCACGAAATTGCAACATACGCCTGGACACACCCCGTTGGCGCGGCGCACCCCCCATTCACCGCGCCTGCGCCTGGTCTACGAATTTAGAGCCCTAAATATTTTATGAGGTGCTGAATTTTTGTTAAGCAGACATTGGAAATATGTTGTCGTTAAGTGTTTAAGTGTCAATTTTGATTGACTGGTAGAAATACACACGTTATCCCTGTCAGAAAAAATGCTTATTGGTAGCTCTGACATGACATCAGATGTGGGGAAGAAGCTCTTCATGATAGAGGTAGCCTACAATACATGGGAGGAACAGTTTTTCCTCTTGCTGTTACATAGGTCAGGCAAGATCTTAATAGGGGTGTAAAGGTTCACCTAACCCACAGTTCGGTTCAGACCTCGGTTTTTGACTCACGGTTCGGTTCAAACCTCGGTTTTCAAAAACTACTAAAGAAATGTTTTGAAAACTTTCAGAGAAAATGTCTGGATTTTATTAAAGAAATGTTGCATAGCAATAAATAACATGAACATTACTTAAGTTATATTGACTTAAGTAACACTTTTCTTACCAGGTCACTTAAAAAAAAAAAAAAAAAAAAAAAAAAAAAATTACTATCCAGGAATACAAAAAATAAACATTTGTCTTAAGACCAGTCTACATTGTCTAAACGAATAAAATAAAAATGAACAACTTCTTACAGTCTGAGGTATAACAAAAATAAATTAACACTTTTCTTAGGACCAGTCTACATAAAAAAAATAAAATAAAAATTTAAAAACCTCCTTTCGGGAAGACAGAATGAGTTTCGAAACCTAAATCCTTTGAACCTAGGTAATCCGGTTCGGTTCAAACCTTTACACCCCTAGTTCTTAAATATCAATTGTACTGTATTTCAAAACTGTGGTG
Source organism: Gymnothorax javanicus (assembly GCA_029692085.1). NCBI lineage: Eukaryota > Metazoa > Chordata > Actinopteri > Anguilliformes > Muraenidae > Gymnothorax > Gymnothorax javanicus. The sequence goes on along the minus strand of CM056196.1, from coordinate 21,589,054 downwards.
TTTGTGTGTCAAATGAACTTGCCAGCTTTACAATGCCAGTGTCCGATCAGACTCGTGTGTGCAAATTATTTAAATAAACCTTGTTAAATGTATAAATTTGGGCTAGGAATTTGAGATGAAGTCCCAGAGATTCTCTCCAGTAGAAACATTTTGATAGCTGCTGTCCATCATGTATAGTTATACATAAATAGGGCCTGTGATTTCACTTTTCCTAAATAGTGCACAAAATATGTTGCAAGAACCTCTCTGACAAAATTCTATTTCATGGTATTTTGATATTCTCATGCCAGCTTCATGCCATTAATCTACAAAAGTAACTGCCTTGGTTTTTTGGCAGCACTGTTTAAACTTTGTAATTGCAGATAATTTTGAGAATACTTCAGGGATACAAATCAGGGATTACATTGTGTTTTAACATGTTTTCATTAATTTTTGTAGTTTTGATCTGGTGCTAATGTCTTCATGTACTAAGATTTTGATGTTAAAGTTATAGTACACAACTTCCTATATTACTGATCCAATGATGTAAACGACACACCCTTTGGTGCGGTTTTTATCTTGTTATATGTACAATATACTAACAGGAATTTTGTCTTACAGGCTCATGACGAATGGAGTTATGTCAACTTACAACATGCATGGAGGGGGACAACGGGATAAACTTTAAGGCCACAAAGCTGTGTCATGTGATCAAGCGTAAGAAACTAAGATTGACATTACTGAAATTACTGAATGAGTTTCATTTGCATGTGGCTATCCTGGGCTCAGCTGGGCTACCATAGCACGGATTGTTGATGCCTAAAGGCTTTATTGGGAAACATCAGATTCAGGCTACTGTGTGGGTCTAAGAAGTGGTTCATTCATTAGTCTTTTAACTCCCAAAACAAAGTGTTCCTGCCATCTATAAAGTGCATTTAACATCTGAATAGGCGCTCTGTAAAAATGTTTAATTTTTACTTATGCCCTCTTTCCAGCTGCTGTGAAGAGATGGAATGCGAGAGCCACAGACACAGATATTGAATCTGCAATGCAGTCCCACCTCAAACATGCGCCTGCATGAGGTGGGGGCAAGTTGTAAACTAGGACCTCGCTGTGTTTACTCAGGACCCAAAATATGCAATCTGAAATAAAATATATCTGGTCGTGAATGCTGTCTTTTTCCCTTTTAAGATTAGTCCATGTATTACTTGATGATGTATTTTACAGTATGGTTGAACATCAGTAGGATATTTTTAACTTTATCACAGGTGAGTTTATTTATTATTTATTTAGATTTATTTAAGCAGGGGGCCTGACTGAGACCATGTCTCCTTTTCAGCAGGGCCCTGCATTACAGACAATTAAAATAACAGTTTTCAAGGACATTTGTACAAAAAAAAAAAAGCCATTATTAAAGGGAAAACATTAACTAAAACAACAACAATTCTCTTGACAAAATAATTTGATCAGAGTTTTAAAATGTCCAAAAGGAACCAGTTCTTTCATTTTCAGTTCAGCTTGCAACTGGTTCCAGGTATGTGGGACATTATAATAAAAAGCTGTCTTACCAAGCTCTGTTCTTACACGAGGAACATTGAGACACAATAAGTCCTGTGACCGTGTCTCATGGCAACCCACTCGCTGCATAAGTAGACTAGATAAGAAGGGATTTTCATTAAAACACATTTATAAACAAATAAAAACCAGTGGTAGTCTCGTCTAGCTTTCAATGACCCCCACCCTACTGACTTGTATAAAACACAATGGTGAGTGCGGAAATCAAGACCAGTGATAAATTGAATAGCGGAATGATAAATACAATCTAAAGGTTTTAAAACAGAAGTAGATGCATTTCTATAAATCACATCACCATAATCAAGCATGGGGAGTATTACTGAGTGCACAATCTTCTTTTTATTTTCGAAATTGAAACAAGCCCTATTCCTGTATAAGAAGCCAATTTTACTCCTTATCTTTTTTTGTTAAATTTTTCAATATGCATGTAAAAAGTCAGCTTGTCATCCAGCCAAATGCCCAAGTATTTATTATGGGGGACATGCTCAATTTGGCTACCCTGCAGGGTACAAATTTGAAAATCAAGGGGGTCTTTTTTCTCAGCTTTGGTGAATACCATGAACTTGGTTTTGTCCTCATTTAAGACAAGCTTCAAATCAATTAGAGATCTTTGAATAGAGCTAAAATCATGCTGCAGATTAGATATGGCCTTCTGAACTGAAGAAGCAGTCAAGTAAATTATGGTATCATCAGCATATAAATGCAGTTTACAATGATCCAAAGACAAGCCAATATTATTGATATAGATAGTGAATAACAAAGGGCTAAGAATTGAACCTTGTGGAACTCCTCTGCTGATTTGAGCACTTCGAGACTGAATGTTTTCAAATGAAATATATTGAGTCCTATCCTCAAGATAGTTTTTAAACCAATTACAAGCAGATTTGTCAAGGCCAACGTTTGATAATCTTTTCAAAAGAAGGGCATGATCAACCGTATCAAATGCCTTAGGTCAATGAAAAGGGCTGCACAATGATGTCTGTTATCTAGTGCTTTTACAATATCATTTATAACTAAACAAGTAGCAGTAACAGTGCTATGCCCAGACCTGAAACCAGATTGGTGAGTATTCAAAATACAATTTTCAGTTAAAAAAGATTGTAATTGAGAATTAACTAAGGACTCCAGAATCTTAGCCAGGCAAGGCAACCTGGATATTGGACAGTAATTATTTAAATTACTTGCATCTCCCCCTTTTAATAAAGGGAGAACATTAGCAGTTTTCCATACTTTTGGTATGTTGCTTGTCATAATAGACATATTAAATATATGAGTCAGAGGTTTGGCAATGAGTGAGACAGAGTGTTTCAAAAGATATGGATCTAACAAGTCATCCCTTGTAGACTTATTTACATTAATTTCATTTAGAGCTTCAAGAACCTCCTCAGTTGAAACGCAACGTAAAGAAAATACAGCATTATTATTCAACAAATAAGAGGTTGTAGGACAGGCAAATAGATCAGAGGTGCACTGCTTATCATTGGTCTGCTCAGAGAAACTTGGGTCTGCTGCTTTGTTTGTCTCAAAAAGATAGCCTGCGAAACAAAAATGCTGATTAAAAGCATTACTTAATTCAACTTTACCAGTAATCAAATTTGAGTTAAAAACAACTTGCGATGGAAGAGAAGGAGAGGAACTTGAACTTTCCAGTATTTTTATAGTTTTCCAGAATTGTGTGGGGTGTCTACCAGCATCTGCAAGGGATTTTAAGTAAAAGTCAGATTTTGCCTTTCTAACTGACACTGTGCATTTGTTCCTAAGCTGTCTAAAATAAAGCCAATCTTGGGGTAAGTGGGTTGATCTAGCCTTAGCCCATGCTTTGTTCCTGTCTCTGAGTAGTTGTGAGAGCTCCACTGAATACCAAGGAATCACTCTGTCCTTAATTCTCAGCGATTTTAAAGGAGCATGCTTGTCTGCCACAGAGTTAAATATAAAGGAGAAAAATTCAAGTGCCAGCTCTGTTTCAGGAATAGCAGAAACACAATGAAAATCACAATTATACAAGTCATGGAGGAAGCCTTGAGCATCAAATTTTTTATAATTTCTCTTTTTAACTATACGAGGCTTGAACCTTTGGAGTTTTGTTGTTCTTACGCATGCAATGGGACAATGATCACTAAGATCACATGCAAAAACTGCATTAGTCAAATACTTGTGAGGATTATTTGTAATAATAACATCAATTAGTGAAGATTTTCCTGGATCTTTTAAGTTTGGGTGTGTGGGCTCTGAAATTAGCTGAAACAGATTTAGTTGAATACATATATTCTTTAAATCATCAGATACAGAGGTGAGCCAGTCCAAGTGTTGCGCTTGCCATTTCTCTGGGCTGGATAACCGGATAAAATATGATTTACGGAGGAACAAAAGATACACAGCACACCATGGGATAGCGTTTAGGACATCAACATTTATTTTCACAGGTGCGACACATATGTAATCATTCCTGTTGACATCACTATAGTGCAACCCGCCCCCAATTATCCAATTATGAGAGCACACACCCCCACACAAGTCAACACCCCCACTTGCTCTCATAATGTACAGGTCATATTGGCTAGGCCTACATTAATCATTCAGCATCTGGCAATTTACATTCTTTTATAGGTTGAAACAACACTTTATAAACCAAACATAAATTTTCCAAATTTCTTTAGATTAAACTTGGTTGCAGGCTTAGTCATTACATCAGCCACCATATCTGCTGTCGGACAGTATTCCATGGTCACATTACCATCGCTGACTGAGGAACGGACAAAATGAAAACGAATATCAATATGCTTACACTTCTGGTGATTTACAGGATTTCTAGCCAAAGCAATGGCTCCTTGGTTGTCTTCTAAGATTTTTGCTGGTGCATATTTACATTCCTTGTCCATATCCTGTAACAAATGTAAGAAATATAGACACTCTTGAGTTGTTGCAGCTAGAGCCATATATTCTGCCTCACATGTAGATAACGCAACTGTGGGCTGTTTCTTTGATTTCCACGAAACTGCGGGGCCTTGTTCAGTTAAACTCACACAATAACCCGTGGTACTGCGCCTATCCTTCAGATCCGCTGCCTAGTCAGCGTCACTGTAGGCGACAAGTTTAAGCGCCTCTTCACTTTTCTTGTAGCATAACTCATAATTGACGGTATGTTATGATTCTGCTCTGTCTGTCTTGATTCTGCCATGTTTATTATATTTCTGTCTTCCCTGTTATGTTTATGATCAGTTCTGTTAGGTTTTGCCATGTTCTGTTTAGTTTTTGTACTTTGCCATGTTTTCGTTTTTGCCATTCCCAATCCACATTCTGTTAGATTCACCATGTCTTTGTTCATGCCCTTCATTGCACTTCTCCCCCTGTCTGGTCTTTTTTGTACAGCTTTTCCCCAGTCCTGCGTGTCACATGCTTAGGTGATTTCATGGTTTCTGGGTTTCAAACATTCCTTCCAATCCTTTGCTTCCTTCACTACTAACAAACTAACAGTTTGTTTTTGTTAAAGTTACTAACCAAGACTAACTTGTGTATAATACTAACACTAACGAGCACTAGGGATGTATAGCTGCACTTACTAATTGATTAACAAGCTCTCAGCACTTTCCTGTTCTAGTCTCCGCCTCTTGCCTGCACTTAGTCTTTGGCAATTCAGCAACACCTCACTCTGCCCTACCTCATTATCTGTGCACATTAGAACTCCCCCTAACCGGAGCTGTATGTCTTGTCATAGGCTGTCTCGTGTTCCCTGTCCGCGTTTGGCTTTTGCCAATTTCATGTAGTTAGGTTCTCCCTTGTGTTTCCTCCCACGTAATTAGTCCTCATCACCTGATCCTAATCATAGCATGTGACTTCCCTTGAATTTAAGCTGTCTTCTCATGCAGTTCCCTGTCAGAATGTTTCCCTTGTTTACCTGTGCTGCTCTTGTTTCTCGCCTTGTACTCATAGTGTTTCTATTCTGAACCGTCCGACTTTAGTTTTGGCTCTGCTCTTTTGTACTATTGTCTGCATCTGTTTTCTAACCCTTTTTGCCCGACTCGAAGTTTTGTGTTTGCTGCCCTGGTAAATTTCGCCCTCTGGATTTTTTCTTTTTGCTTCTCTGACAAACCTGTGCCTGTGTACAACCCTTTTTCTGCCCGAACGATTACTGTTTTGCTGCCCTGGTTTTTTTCGACTTTGGATTCTGTCCCTGGGATTGATTTTTGGATTGTGGACTTTGTACCGTTGCCTCCTGCTCTCGGGGTTCCACCTTTCCTAATAAAATCCCATTTTTTCTGCACTGCTCTGTTCTCATGTCTGGTTCCTGAATGATACATCATATGATGTTGTTTTGGTTGTGACAGGTATTGAGACAACCTGCTCACTATCAAACTTATGTCTGGTCTGGTACATGTCATCACTGAAGCTGCCTATAATTTCCCGATACCTTTTATGGTCAACAAGCTCACCATCACCATCTAGGGTTAACTTTTGTTCACACGGGTAGATCTTGGTTTACACTCAGTCATACCAAATTTTTTAATATCTTTGAGATACCTCCGTTGACTCATTTTCACAATCCCTTTAGTCTGCTCAAAATCGATTCCTTGCTTGAGTTTTCCCAAATCTTTCATTTTAAATCTTGCCAAGCATTCTCTTCACACTCTCAATTTGTTCATGATCTCTAGCTGCAATAAGTAAATCATCCACCCAAACGACCAGTATGACCTTCTTACATCCTACTCCTCTTTTGTAGACACAGTGGTCTGCTGAGTTCTGCTCAAATCCATTTTCACTGAGGTAGTCATGTAACACTTTCCAGTTTCTTCCTGACTGTTTTAACCCATACAGTGATTTGTTCAACTTTCCCACCAGTTCCTCTCCGTTTCTGATTTGACTTCAAAACCCTTGGGTTGCTCTATATACACATCACAGTCAATGGGTGCATTCAGATAAGCTGTCTTGACATCCATTTGATGAAGATTAAAAATCATATTGCGCTGCCAATTGCATTAATGTGCGTATGGACGTCATGTTTGCTGTTGGGGAAAAAGTCTCCGATAATCTATTCCAGCTACTTGATTGTACCCTTTTTGCAACATATCTGGCCTTATATACATCCGATCCGTCAACATTACTTTTCATTGTGTAGACCCATTTTCCCCCCACTGCAGTCTTGCCCGGTGGTAGGGTTGTTAATGTAAACGTGTCATTTTCTAGAAGAGAATTAACCTCTTCCTCCATAGCACTAGCCCAACTTTGGGACATTGAGGAACTCATAGCATCCTCAAAAGTCTGGGGTACACTACACACCATCCTGTAGCAATAATCGATGTTAGTTAATACCTGGTCATCATCATCAAAATCAGACACATAGTCCTTCAGGTATTTTGGAGCTGTCCTGTCTCTTCTAGGATAGCGCATACCCTGATCATCTCCATCACCTCTTCTCTCGGGTTCTTGGCTAAGCACTGCCTCTGGACAGGTCAAGTCACACTCTAGACTGTGTTTTGGAGTTTGATCAGGCATGGGTGGTACAGCTCTCTTACCATAATCATCTAAATCAGTCCGAGTTTCATGTTCTACAACACCATCGTCCATAATGAACTTCACTAGTCTGTGCTTTAGAACTTTTCCGTGCACTTGGGTAGTAAACAAGGTGGGCTGGGCTATTCTTGTCTAAACCCTACAAACACTCCTTTTCGCACCTGGGGTCTAACTTCTTCTTTTCGTGCTTGTATGCATAACACACTGTTCCAAATGCCCTCATTTTTGACACATCTGGCTGCTTTCCTGTTAGCATGTAGTAGGGCGTCTGTTTAAATCTGTTGTTATAACATCTGTTACGTATTACTGCAGCAGCCATAACAGCATAAGCCCATAGTTCTTTAGGCAAGTTGCTCTCAATTAACATACATCTAGCCATTTCAAATAATGTTAGCCAATTTCTTTCAGCAGTCCCATTTTGATGGGGCGAGTAAGGGCGGAAGTTTAGTGGTGTATTTTGTTTCGGCAGTAGTAGCGCTTTTTGAAACTCTTTCCCCTGTGTATTCTGTGCCATTATCTGACCTAATGCACTTGATCGTCCCATGAGGGGCAGCATCGCAATGAACCTCTCTGTAGCTTTAGCAGTATCACTCTTTGATCTCAGAAAATACACAAACACAACACCAGAATAATCATCAGTAAAGGATAAAGCGTATCTGAACCCATCTTTTGCTTCAGGTTCAATAGGGCCAGAAAGATCAGTGTGCACTAACTCAAAGCGCTACTTTTGCTCTCTCATCTGAATCTCGGTTCCGACTCTGAGCAAACTTCCCTTTAATGCAAACCTCGCAGTTTAGATTTAACCAATTTAGCAGCCCTTTTATTTTCATTCCCCTCACAACATGTTGCAGTTTACACACATCGTCATAATTACAATGGCCTAAAATTTTGTGCCAGGTTTGTACATCAAAACAAGCATGACATTGATCATTCTCACCAGTGCTGTAGGTGTCCAGGTAGTACAGTCTGTTGTACTCTTTAATGTCGAATCTGGTCCCGTCCTTATGAACGAGCTGGTCACATCCCTGTTGGAAAATCACTGACGCTCCATTGGCCGTAGCAGTCTTAACGGAGAATATGTTCTGCGGATAGGATGGGATGTACAGTGCTCCCTTCAGCAATGCCTTCACCCGCTGGCCTTCACTGGTCATCAGGTACACCTCCGCGTCTCCTCTCTTGGACGCAACGCCGCTCGTCCTGGTCCCGTCCGCCAGCTCCAAGACGTGTTTCTCCGACTGGAAGGTGTCATCAAAGTTCTTAAATCTCTTGATGTCTGTGATTATGTGAGATGTTGCCCCTGTGTCCACCATCAGGTCCCGTTGTCTGGATCCGTTGAGCTGGCCATCAGTAATCTTGAAGCAAAAAGCGTGTTCTTCCTCCTCAGTTGCTCGCTTGACATCATCTCGATCTCGCCTTCTCCGTCTGCATGTAGAGTCACTGTGAGTCGCATTTTTACAGGTACTGCACCACTGTTTCTGTCTCTGGGACTGTTCATTTGGGCAAAAACGAGCAATGTGCCCTTTCTGGTTGCAAGTGAAGCAAATGATGTTCTCTCTCCCCCCTCCAGGAGTTGAACCAGTCACTTTCATCACACCATCATCGATTGAATTACAGCCCAACTTTTCAGTACTCTCAAAACTTCTCAACTTAGTTTTGAAGTCAGTGAATGTCATGACGTCATCACTCTGGGTTATATAGACGCTAAACGGTTTAAATGACTCCGGCAATCCTTTCAGAATCATTGCAATCAAAAGTCCATCACTAAAAAAGCGTCTCTCCAGCCTTTCTCAGTGCTGTAATGGCCCTTTCGGCCCGAAGCACATAGTCTGTCACAGTTTCATTGACCCCCTTCTGGAGAGATGTTAGTTCTGTGTACAGGTTGATCACTCGCAGTTTGCCTTTACCTGCGTAGTGATTCCGCAGTATTTCCAAGGCTTTCCGCCCATCTCCGTCGGCGTCCCTCATTACCAGGGAGAGGCTCTTGTCGTCCAGGAACTGGATCAGTTCGGCGTAGGCGTCTCCAAGTTTCTCCTCGTACATGTCTGTGTCAAAGTCCTCTGCAGATCTGTCTGGCTCATGCAAGATGGTATCCTTTAGACCTTGCAGCTGCATGTGTCCTATAAACTTCGCTTCCCACACCTCATAATTTGTTTTAAGTCTCCGTCAAAACACAGTCTTAACCATCGGCTTCCAATATCCGCCTGGGCCCATAACCTGTTAAACCCATTTCTCTGGGCTGGATAACCGGATAAAATATGATTTACGGAGGAACAAAAGATACACAGCACACCATGGGATAGCGTTTAGGACATCAACATTTATTTTCACAGGTGCGACACATATGTAATCATTCCTGTTGACATCACTATGGTGCAACCCGCCCCCAATTATCCAATTATGAGAGCACACACCCCCACACAAGTCAACACCAAGTTTAAATCCCCAAGAATAACTAATTCAGAATTCAGGTAGGGTACAAGTAAGTCAAATAATGCATTCACAGAAATCTTAGATGCACAAGGCGGCCGGTAGACTCCCGATAGATAAAAATGTGAATTAACATTCAATATCAATTTAATGACTAAAACCTCAAATTGTTTCTCAACAGAATGACTGATGACACAGGTAGCCCTTAGTGTATTTTTTACGTAAATGGCTATACCTCCACCTCTTCCTTTCCTATCACATCTGAAAATATTAAAATCATCTACTTTAACAGTATCATCTGAGATGGAGTTATTCAGCCATGTCTCAGATACAACAAAAACATCAGGATTTGTGTCTATAACCCAAATTTTTATCATATCCAATTTAGGAACTAAACTCCTCACATTTAAGTGCATTAGACCAAGCCCATTCCGTTTGTGAAAATCAAAAGGAGTTTTTAACGGTAAACATCCACTGTTAAAATTAACCACAGTATTCATCTTAATAGGGATTAAATTCCTAGGGTTAGCACCATTTGGCCTTGATGGGTGTCGATTAAAACTCCTTCGCCTTGTATTCGCTGTAGAATTAAGACCACCATACCTGCAGGGGGTGTCAAAGAGTCTGAAATTGGATGTAACATCCAAGGGGTGATTCTTAGAATTAGAGTTCAAGTCACTGTTGAGCAGTCATCCTTCCTGGGAGTTCAACACGCAGTAGACTATGTTTGCAGTAAGCATGTGAGTACCACGCCAGTTTGGATGCACCCCGTCCCTTTTAAAAAATGCATCACGCTCCCAAAATAAATTAAAATTGTCAATAAAACCAATGTTGCGAGAGACGCATTGTACCTGAAGCCACGAGTGAAGGCTCAGAAGTCGACTGAATCTTCCCGAACCCCGACCAAGAGTTGGAGTGGGGCCGGAGATAAAAATGTCCCGGCCATATCCATCCAAGAGATAAAAAAGTTGAAAAGTTGAGTTTAAAAAAGTTGAAAAGTTGAGTTTATTTTCTATCAAAGTTTCAATCAGGTTCACCATTCCTGTAATATTTTAAGTTGGCAAAAGTAAAATTTATTGGTGTGACTTGATGTCTGTTGAACTTTTTGACCTCCATGCAGTTTGAGGAATTGTTTGCTGAAATTGAGAAGTTAATTAAATAGTTGTAGATTACAGCATTGAATTACACATGTATGCAGCACAAGAGCTGTGCTTGTCATAGAATTTATGGATGTGGTAATGCCAGTTGTGTAGGCACTAGTTGAAACTCCCAATTTAGGGCAAGAAGCTTGTTAATTTAAATGCAATAAATTTTTTTTCATGTGTATTTTGACTGAAAATTTTTAAAAATATACGGTTAGACAACGTTGAAACAACGTAAATGGATGCCGTCCAAATGACGTCGGTCATGAAAACGACGTCAAAAAACTCATTTCAGCCCCTCAGACGTCCAATCGACCTGCCTGATCGACGTTAATCAGACGTGAAATAAACGTCACGTAGAGATGTTGAAAAGTCATCTATACAACGTAATAATGACAGATTGAAGTAGCCAGCCCTGTGAGCCGTTCATATGTCGTCTAAACACCATTGAAACAAAAATTGATGCTGTCTATGAGCCGTCGAAATGACGTTGGTCATGAAAACGACGTCAGAAAACTTTGATTTCAGCACCTCAAATAGACGTCCAATCGACCTGCCTGACCGACGTTAATCAGACGTGAAATAGACGTCAAAATGTTTGCTGGGTTGACACAATAAGCAAAGTTTTTCAACTCAAATTTTGATTGACGACTGAATCAATGAATAGACATATGTGAACTTAAACAACAAAAAATGTTTATTTTTCATCTATGTTTGTTCATTCATCTGTCTACAACATTCACAGATTAATGCAAAGTTAAAGTGCAATTACAGCCATTATAGTCAACATTTTAAGACTTTAGGTGCATTACTGCCACCCACCGGGCAGAAGTGTGTGCATCAGTGTTACCGGTGTGCCAGAAACGCGTTAAATTCCCAGCCCTAATGCGTTAATCTTGATTAATTAATTACAGAAAAAATAACGCGTTTAAACAAAAAAAAATGACGCATTTAATTGCACCTTTCTCAGTTCCTTAATTTCTGGCACACCGGTGACACTGATGCACACACTTCTGCCCGGTAGGTGGTAGTAATGCGCCTAAAGTCTTAAAATGTTGAATATAATGGCTGTAATTAGTGTGAATATTTCATGTCGGCCATTTTCTTTATACTCATTATTGTTGTTTTTCAAGCCCGCCCTATTTTTTTGCTGGTTTTTTTTTTTATTATTATTATTATTAGGGGTTCAAGCCCGTAGGGCTGAAACCCTATTGTTTTTGTGCTGGTTTATTTTTATTAGGGGTTCAAGCCCGTGGGGCTGAAACCCTATTGTTTTTGTGCTGGTTTATTTTTATTATTATTATTATTATTATTATTATTTTATTATTATTATTATTTTTCTTCTTCTTCAGAAATGTTTTTACAAATTCCGTGAGATGGTAAATGGTAGAGACCTGAAATTTTGCACAGTGGTTGGAAGTTGTGTGTAAATGCTGACCAAGGCATTTTTAACTCAATCGGCCTTATGGTGGCGCTTATAATTCAAGAAAAACAGGTTTTTTACTTTAAAGGTCATAACTCCTAGGCTGTAAGTCCGATTCACACGAAACTTGGTACAGACATTCCTTGGACCAATCTCTACAACTTTCCCATAAGGACCTTTGAGATCCGCCATATTTGATTTTCCGAAATTTTGAATTCTTTGAAAAACACATTTTTGACATCTCCTCCTAGGCCGTAGGTCCGATTCCTTTGAAATTTGCTGTGGATCATCAGTAGACCACGCTTATCAAAGATTGCATAAAGCTTGTTGAAATCTCATTTCGTTTCCAAGATATTGACCAATGAACTTCAGCAGGGGCGTGGCTTAGCACATAAATGGACAAAATTCAACAACCATTGGGCCAATCATCACAGAACTTGCAGAATATGTCCATATAAGTACCAGGAACATACCTTGACAGTTTCATGCAAATCGACCTATAGGGGGCGCTATAACAGAAATCAGATTATAAATCAGCAATCGTTAGTCATATAGCCATAAAACTCACAGGATATATTCATATAAGTACCCGAAACATACCCAGAAAATTTCATTTAAATTGACTGATAGGGGGCGCTATAACTGCAAAACAAAGCAGCATGGTATAACACAAATCAGACTATAAATCAGCAATTGTTTGTCCTATAGCCATAAAACTCACAGGATATATTCATATAAGTACCTGAAACATACCAAGAAAATTTCATTCAAATTGACTGATAGGGGGCGCTATAAATGCAAAACAAAGCAGCGTGGTATAGCACAAATCAGACTATAAATCAGCAGTTGTTTGTCCTATAGCCATAAAACTCACAGGATATATTCATATAAGTACTTGAAACATACTCTGAAAATTTCATTCAAATTGTCCGATAGGGGGCGCTATAAATGCAAAACAAAGCAACGTGGTATAACACAAATCAGACAAAAATCAAAAATAGTTTTTCCAATCATTACAAAACTCACAGGATATGTCCACATAAGAACCTGAAACATAGCCTGAAAGTTTCAATCAAAGACCAGTTCAATAAATGCAAATAGCCTAACCACAAATCAGACTATCGGGTTGTTATTCCAATCATAAATGCACAAAATAGCCTAACATTTTGTAACACAAATCAGACTATAAATCATAATGTTGTTATTCCAATCATTTTGACACATGGCAAAATAGGTCCATTATTCTCATAAATACCTGCAACACACTCTTCCAATCTTTTGTGTGGTTTTTGTATAGTATTCAGCTCCATCGATAGCCGTCCTGTTTGTTGTGAGCGGATATCTGAAGAACGGTTTGACATAATATTCAGCTCACACAAATCAGTCCGTCATGTCCCGTTTGTTGGTGAACGCGATATCTCAAGAACGGTTTGACCGATTCCATTCATCTTTGTGTCAAGGTATATTGGTGAGTGCTCACAGCCCACTTGATTTCCGTGACCTTGCCATTATTCTCAAGGTCAAGGTCATTACGACATTTGACCATATCTTACAAATTCCTTGTCAACATGATATCTCAAGAACGGTTTGACCGATTCCATTCATCTTTGGTGTCAAGGTGTATTAGGGCCGGGACATAGTATTCAGCGGGGACATCCGTTATTCTCCGTCCGTCCGTCCCATCCGTCCTGTTTGTTTGTGAACATGATATCTCAAGAACGGTTTGACCGATTCCATTCATCTTTTGGTGTCAAGGTGTATTAGGGGCGGGGACATAGTATTCAGCTCCGTCCGTCCGTCCGTCCTTCCGTCATGTCCCGTTTATTTGTGAACGCTGATATCTCAAAAACAGTTTGACCGATTCCATTCATCTTTGGTGTCAAGGTGTATTATCCCGGGAGTGCTCACAGCCCACTTTCGTGTTTACGTGACCTTGCCATTATTCTCAAGGTCATTACGACCATTTGACCACTTACAAATACCTTGTCAACATGATATCTCAAGAACGGTTTGACCGATTCCATTCATCTTAGGTGTCAAGGTGTATTAGGGGCGGGAATATAGAATTCAGCTCCCTCCGTCCGTCCCGTCCATCCGTCCCATCCCATTTGTTGTGAATGCAATATCTCAAGAACGGTTTGACCGATTCCATTCATCTTTGGGGTCAAGGTGTATTAGGGCCGGGGACATAGTATTCAGCTCTATCAGTCCGTCCATCCGTCCGTCCGTCCGTCACGTCCGTTTTGTTGTGAACGCGAAATCTCAAGAACGCTTTGACCGATTTCATTCATCTTTGGCTTCAATGTGTAATTTTGTGATGCTCCGACCCCAGTCGATTTCCGTCACCTGGCGGGGGACATCAAGCCATTACGTTTAGTGGCAACACTTGTTAATTAAGCTGTTAAATGATTTTAACTACTAATGGTCTTCCATTCTTGAACCCCAAGGCTATATTTAGTGTGAATATAGAATTCATTCCGTCACATTGTTTTTCATGTCGGCCATTTTCTTTACACTTATTATTTTAGTGTGAATGCTGAAAGCATTCACACTATTGTTTTTCATGTCGGCCATTTTTCTTCTTCCGCCGTTCCACGCTATTAAACTACTCCTACATACTTTGTGCTATTTCACTAATTCATATATCAAAACGTTCTGATTTTTCTGGACATTATTGCTATTATTTTTCTCTTTCATACTATTTATACTTTTTAAAATATTTAACTTTTTCTAAATTTTTTGTCCCATAGAAATGCATTGAAACAGTCTTCAAACTCTTCTGTCAGCTAGAGTGGGAGCTGAGAGCAGACAGAATGAAAAAGTTCTTTCTCTATCGCTCTAACTTCCATAAATTTGAATCCTCTTCATGAAATTTCACAAAAATGTAGGAAAATTTGTTCTTGTTACAGCAGTATCATTTTTGTAGCAGTGAAGTATATAGTTTTGGCTCAGGGAACAGTCAAAGGACAGGAGGCACGGCCAACTTCGCTATCTCTTCCATTCAAAAATCACCCAAAACATTTTGGGAGAACAGCAAACGGCCAGAGTTTTTAGATCGCTGTTATTCCAAAAATATATCACTCAAAGAAATGAAAAAGACATCCGTGCACTCACCAAAGTCTCGCGCCTTGAATGATGACGTTACATTGCTGACAGGATAAACGGTTTTTGCGTGAGAAGCAGGAGTTTGAGGTGTGCGCGAACAAGGCTGAGTGACTCAGCGATTGCCTGTGCGTGCATTTGTCTGTACATGCCTGGCTCTCACTGGCAATAGGACACCGCTCCTGCCATTGCCCTCCGTGTCGTCATTTTCTCATTTTAAATCTAAGTGAGCTGAGCTGAGTTTCCATGCAGATGCTTTCGTTAAAACAGAGGTGTCTTCATAAGAACGAAGTAAATCGAGCCAGCTATTTTGCGGTTAGGGAAATTATTGCAGCTCATTCTCGACGCTGCTTATTTCTATTTGCAGGTCTCAGCTAATGCACCACTATTTAAAAAACTTTGCTTTCTGTGTCAAACAATCAAACGCAACAATAAGTTCGCTACAAATGCAATGTTAAAAAGAGAAACATCTGTTCATGAATGCGATACGGCATTGTTTGCAGTCTACCTTCAAGGGAAGTTCTGCTTTGCAAAACTAGCATTTGTCTACCACTACGTTCATTTGCAAACATTATGTGTTCACTGATTAGAATACAGGCTCTGTACGTCAACAGTATCTGTTTGCCAGCGGTACCATTAAGATAATCTAAACCTCAGGAATATTCCATTCAGACAACGTTGAGCTCTGTGTCCACCGGCTGCCTCTGCTTGCGAAGCAGCTCCCATCGACTGAAGCTCTTTCAGTGGCGATCAGCAAAATTCGACATGTATTTCAGTTTAATTTAATCAAATGAACACTTTCGAAATATTTTCAATCATTCACAACTCTGTCTCGTATTGTATGTTTCATTATGGTTTTCATGGCGCGAAATTCGACCATAAATGCGAATGGCCTTTTTTAAAACTTTTTATTTTTTTAACATACGTTCTGATCAGATCCATAACCGACTGTGCATAACAAAGCAGATGTTGATGACAGTGGACATGGAGCTGCTCTATTTATGCACGCAGTTACATTATTCTGTCACTAGATGGCACACCAGGATCAGTCAAAGAATATTCATATAAATAAGCTGAACTTACGAACATTCGGTTTGTAATATTGATACGTTCGATCCTATCCCTGATTTCCAGGGAGTTGCATTAATTAATCTCCTCAGCCATGCCTCATGTGCAAACTGCTCTTCTCCAATTCCAGGCAGTATGAACTTTCCAAAGTAACCGAAATACATTGTGTGTGCTCAATCATACAAGCTTTTTTTTTATTTATTATTTTTTTCTATTACAGTGTATGTCTACACTACTTAAAATGGTTTTTGCCACGCTAAAAAACTCTCTAGGTTGCCCGGCTAACAACTGAAAAGAAAAGTTCATTTATCACCCTGGCTTTCATACTATTTATACTTTCTAAAATATTTCACTTTTTCTTCTTTATTTGTCCCATAGAAAGGCATTGAAACAGTCTTCAAACTCCTGTGCTACTTTGAACCTCTATATCTTCAGCATTCTTTCTCCTGAGACTTCACTCGACTTCTAACATTAGCTAAGTTAGCTGAGTAAAGTGGTTGGCATTGATAGCATTGTTACTGTTAGCATAACTGCTAACAACATTAGCTAAGTTAGCTGAGTAACGTGGTTAGCATGGTTAGTATTGTTAGCATAGCTAACATAACTGCAAACAACATTATGTTAGCAAGGTAGCATGGTTAGCAATGTTAGCCTAGATAGTATAACTCCTAACAACATAAGGTTAGCTAAAAATGTGCTTAGCATGTTAGCATTGTTAGCATAGTTAGCATAACTGCTAACAACATTAGCTAAGTTAGTTGAGTAATGTGTTTAGCATGGTAAGCATTGTTAGCATAGTTAGCTAGGTAACGTGGTTAGCATATTTAGCATTGTTTGCATACTTTGCGTAACTGCTAAAAACATTAGCTTAGTTTGCTGAGTAACCTGGTTAGCATGATTAGCATTGTTCTTTCATTCTTTCTTTGTTCATCTTTCAGTTTTTTTCATAAACATTCAAGTATTCAACAAATTCAAATGTAATTATATTTTCATGGCAGCTATTCAGTGTGGGATCAGCAAACATTCAAACATTCAAATCATACAAACTTTCTTGTATTCAAGACAGCATCGCAGTGTGGCTTCAGCTTTCAGCATTCACACTCGCAATTTCTTCAGAAATTGCTTCTCTAGTTATTATTATTAGTGTGAATGCTGAAACTATTGTTTTTCATGTCGGCCATTTTCTTTATACTTATTATTATTCTTACTTCTTCCGCCGTTCCACGCTATTAAACTACTCCTTCATACTTTGTGCTATTTCAACAATTCATGTATCAAAACGTTAAGATTTTTCTGGACGTTATTGCTATTATTTTTCTCTTTCATACTATTTATACTTTTTAAAATATTAAACTTTTTCTAATTTTTTTTTTTGTCCCATAGAAATGCATTGAAACAGTCTTCAAACTCTTCTGTCACAGCTAGAGTGGGAGCTGAGAGCAGACAGAATGAAAAAGTTCTTTCTCTATCGCTCTAACTTCCATAAATTTGAATCCCTCTTCATGAAATTTCACAAAAATGTAGGAAAATTTGTTCTTGTTACAGCAGTATCATTTTTGTAGCAGTGAAGTATATAGTTTTGGCTCAGGGAACAGTCAAAGGACAGGAGGCACGTCCAACTTCGCTATATCTTCCATTCAAAAATCACCCAAAAAATTTTGGGAGAACAGCAAACGGCCAGAGTTTTTAGATCGCTGTTATTCCAAAAATATATCACTCAGAGAAATAAAAAAAATCCTGCAAGACTCAGCAAAGTCTCGTGCCTTGAATAATGTAGTTACATTGCTGACAGGATAAAGGGTTTTTGCGTGAGAAGCATGAGTTTGAGGTGTGCGCGAACAAGGCTGAGTGACTCAGCGATTGCCTGTGCGTGCATTTGTCTGTACATGCCTGGCTCTCACTGGTAATAGGACACCGCTCCTGTCATAGCCCTCCGTGTCGTGATTTTCTCATTTTAAATCTAAGTGAGCTGAGCTGAGTTTCCATGCAGATGCTTTCGTATGAACAGAGGTGTTTTCATACGAACGAAGTGAATCGAGCCAGCAATTTTTTTGTTAGGGAAATTATTGCAGCTCATTCTCCACGCTGCTTATTTCTATTTGCAGGTCTCAGCTAATGCACCACTATTTTAAAACGTTGCTTTCTGTGTCAAACAATCAAATGCAACGACAAGTTCGCTACAAATACAACGTTAAAAGAGAAACATATGTTCATGAATGCTCTACGGCATTGTTTTCAGTCTACCTTAAATGGAAGTACTGCTTTGCAAATCTAGTATTTGTCTACCACTACGTTCATTCGCAAACGTTATGTCTTCGCTGATTAGAATACAGGCTCTGTAAGTCAACAGTATCTGTTTGCCAGCGGTACCATTAAGATAATCTAAACCTCCGAGGAATATTCGCGCAGAAAACGTTGAGCTCTGTGTCCACCGGCTGCCTCTGCTTGCGATAGCAGCTCTCGTCGACTGAAGCTCTTTTAGTGGCGCATCAGCAAACGCCGACATGTATTTCGTTTAATTTCATCAAATGTGAACACTTGAAATATTTTCAATTATTCACAACTCTGTCTCATGTTGTATGTTTTATTATGGTTTTCATGGCGCGAGTTCGTACTTGCGAATGGCCTTTTTTCTTTTTCTTTTCATTTTTTTTCACATACGTTCCGATCAGATCCATAACCCATGCGCGCAGATGTTGATGACAGCGGACATGGAGCTGCTCTCTTTATGCACGCAGTTACATTATTCTGTCGCTAGATGGCACACCCGGATCAGTCAATGAATATTCACAGGCAAGCTGAACTCGAACACGGTTTGTAATATTGATACTTTCGATCCGACTCCTGATTTCCAGGAGTTGCATTAATTAAACTCCTCAGCCATGCCTCGTGCAAACTGCTCTTATCCAATTCCAGGCAGTATAAACTTTCCAAAGTAACCGAAATACATTGTAAGTGCTCAATCATATAAGCTTTTTTTTCCTTTCTTTTTTACAGCGTATGTCTTGACTACCTAAAATGGTTTTTGCCACCCTAAAAAACTCTAGGTTGCCCAGCTAACGACTGAAAAGAAAAGTTCATTTCTCGCCCAGGCTTTCATACTATTTATACTTTTTAAAATATTTCACTTTTTCTTATTTTTTTGTCCCATAGAAATGCATTGAAACAGTCTTCAAACTCTTGTGCTACTTTGAACCTCTATAAATTCAGCATTCTTTCTCCTGAGACTTCATTCGACTTCTAACATTAGCTAAGTTAGCTGAATAACGTGGCTAGCATTGTTAGCACAGTTAGCATAACTGCTAACATTTGCTAAGTTAGCTGAGTAATGTGGATGGCATGGTTAGCATTGTTCTTTCATTCTTTCTTTGTTCAGCTTTCTTTCTTTCTTTCACTTTTTTGATAAACATTCAAGTATTCTACATCATTCAAATGTTATATTTTCATGGCAGCTATTCAGTGTGGTGTCAGCAAACATTCAAATCATTCAAACTTTCTTGTATTCAAGACAGCATCGCAGTGTGGCTTCAGCTTTCAGCATTCACACTCGCAATTTCTTCAGAAATTGCTTCTCTAGTTAGTGTGAATGCTGAAAGCATTCACACTATTGTTTTTCATGTCGGCCATTTTCTTTATAATTATTATTATTATTATTATTCTTACTTCTTCCACCGTTCCATGCTATTACACTACTCCTACATACTTTGTGCTATTTCAACAATTCATATATCAAAACGTACAGCGTTTTCTGGACATTATTGCTATTATTTTTCTCTTTTATACTATTTACACTTCTTAAAATATTAAACTTTTTCTAAATTTTTTTTTGTCCCATAGAAATGCATTGAAACAGTCTTCAAACTCTTCTGTCAGCTAGAGTGGGAGCTGAGAGCAGACAGAATGAAAAAGTTCTTTCTCTATCGCTCTAACTTCCATAAATTTGAATCCCTCTTCATGAAATTTCACAAAAATATAGGAAAATTTGTTCTTGTTACAGCAGTATCATTTTTGTAGCAGTGAAGTATATAGTTTTGGCTCAGGGAACAGTCAAAGGACAGGAGGCACGTCCAATTTCGCCATCTCTTCCACTCAAAAATCACCCAAAAAATTTTGGGAGAACAGCAAACGGCCAGAGTTTTTAGATCGCTGTTATTCCAAAAATATATACTACTCAAAATTTGATAGGGATCATAGGAATTTTTTTGTGAAATGACATGCAAATTTGGTAACTGCCACTGATGAACAATATATTGGATAAATGACATGCAGTCAGACACAAAACACATTTGCACGTGCATTTGATGACATTAAATGAGCGTGCAGCCTCACATTTTAGCTTTGACTAACACTTCACCATTTCAACTCAGACGTGTGTGTTGCTTGTTGGTGAAAATTTGGAAGTTCTCAAATTTTTTGCATTACATTTAGCAATAACAATGTCTCCTCAACGTCTTAGACGTCGATTGACTTCGGAGCAATTGGGAAGATGCATCGGAATGCTTGACTCTGGCTTCTCACAACGTCACGTTGCTAATGCACTTAACATCAGCCAAAGCGTTGTGAACAGAGCATGGAACCGGCATCAAACGTTTGGTACAGCAGCACACCGTCATGGGGGTGGACGTCAGAGATCGACTACACAACGACAAGACCACTTTCTCACACTTCAGGCACGACGTCATTCTTTCTGGACAGCCACCACCCTACGAAATGACCTTCATTAACGCCTCGGGGGTCAGGGTATCCACTCAGACGATACGGAATCGTCCTCATACTGCCGGCCTCAACTCAAGAAGGCCATGTGTTCGAATCCCACTGACCGTGCGTCATAGGCGTGACCGATTGGATTGGGCTCATGATCATGTCACATGGACACACAACGATTGGGCTCCAGTTCTCTTTACTGATGAGTCCCGATATTGCTTGGACTTTACTGACAGGAGGCAACGGGTGTGGCGAAGACAATGTGAGCGATTTAATGATGCCTACATCAATGAACACGACCGTTATGGTGGCGGATCAATTATGGTCTGGGGGAGGAATAAGCAGGAACGGCAGAACGGACCTGCATGTCATGGGGAGAGGGACGATGACAGGGTGCGGTACAGGGATGAGATCCTCAATGTGTACGCGAAGACCATACGCTGGTGCTGTTGGCCCTGATTTCATCTTGATGGATGATAACGCCCGTCCCCATCGTGCTAGGGTGGTGAATCAATTCCTAGAGCAGGAGACAATTGTCCGCATGGACTGGCCCGGTCGCCGGACCTAAACCCTATCGAGCATGTGTGGAACATGCTGCAGGTCGCCATTTCGATTAGGGCACAACCCACAACTCTAGAAGAGCTCGGAAATGCCCTTGTTGAAGAATGGAACAACATTCCAATTGCAAGCATCCGGTTCTGATTGACAGTATGACCCGACGTTGTCAAGCCGTCATTCAAGCTAGGGGGAGGCCATACCCGTTATTGACATTAACTGTGGTTATGAAACATCAAACGAACACTGTCTGTTTTCACTTTTACATGTCAGAGGTGAAACCATGAAGTGTTAAGTGAAAGCCAAAGTGTGAGGCTGCACGCTCATTTAATGTCATTAAATGCACTTGCAAATGTGTTTTGTGTCTGACTGCATGTCATTTATCCAATATATTGTTCATCAGTGGCAGTTACCAAATCTGCATGTCATTTCACAAAAAAATTCCTATGATCCCTATCAAATTTTGAGTAGTATATATCACTCAGAGAAATAAAAGACATCAGCACACTCAGCAAAGTCTCGTTCCTTGAATGATGTGGTTACATTGCTGACAGGATAAATGGTTTTTGCGTGAGAAGCAGGAGTTTGAGGTGTGCGCGAGCAAGGCTGAGTGACTCAGTGATTGCCTGTGTGTGCACTTGTCTGTACATGCCTGGCTCTCACTGGTAATAGGACACCGCTCCTGCCATTGCCCTCCGTGTCGTCATTTTCTCATTTTAAATCTAAGTGAGCTGAGCTGAGTTTCCATGCAGATGCTTTCGTTAGAACAGAGGTGTCTTCATATGAACGAAATGAATCGAGCCAGCTATTTTGCGGTTTAGGGAATTATTGCAGCTCATTCTCCACGCTGCTTATTTCTGTTTGCAGGTCTCAGCAAGTGCACCACTATTTTAAAACGTTGCTTTCTGTGTCAAACAATCAAACGCAACGACAAGTTCGCTACAAATGCAACGTTAAAAAGAGAAACATATACTGACCAAAACTTCCAACGCAATGCTCAGGTTTATTTTAATACAAGCTATTTTATTATGAGGAATGTTACATTCTCAAATGTGCCTGCAAGTTTCAGTTTAATGCCATGTTTTAGAACAATTAGTGAGGAATAACGCAGTCCCAGTTCCAATTTGCTAAGTCACTTTGAAAGGGTATTCCGGATCGCCGAAGTCAGTATCTGGTGTGCCCACCTCTAGCGTCACACACAGACTGAATTCTCCTGTGCATGGAGTCAATCAGGTTCCGTATTTCCGCCTGTGTCATACGGTCCCATTCCTCAGTGAGAGCCTGGCGTAACTGTTGGAGGGTTGAGGGTTCTGGATCACGCCTTCTCAACCGACGACCCAGAATGTCCCAAAGGTGCTCGATTGGGTTTAAATCTGGGGAAAACGCAGGCCAATCAAGACACTGAACATTGTGCTGCCTCACATTGTGCTGTAATCCTGACAGGCCCTGGCGACATGTGGTCAGGCGTTATCCTGTTGCAGCGTCAAGCGGTAGCGAGTCACAAGAGGAACAGCCACAGGGGCTAAAATGTTGCGGTAATGGGCTGCATTCAGGTTTCCATCGATGAAAACCAGCTCTGTCTTGTGTCTGGTACTTATTCCAGCCCACACCATGACACTTGGTCCACCCCAGCGGTCACGCTCCAAGACATTGGCGTCAGCATAATGTTCCCCTCGCCTACACCAAACACGAACTCGGCCATCACCCACGCTCAGTTTGAACCGGGACTCGTCTGAAAACAAGACCCTGCTCCACCTGAGTGCATTCCAGCCCAAATGTGCCCTTGCCCACTGCAGACATGCAGGACGACGAGCAGGAGTCAGCACCACACCACGATGTGGACGTCGGTTGTTCAGTCCAGCTTCACGCAAGCGATTGCGTACAGTTTGGTCGCTGATCCTGTTCTGGTGACGACCTCTGGTCTGAGCAGCAGTAACTGTGGCTGGTTGGAAGTGATCACGGAGGTGCCGGAGACGAATATGGCGGTCCTGTTGAGGGGTGGTTACACGTGACCTGGGAGCACGTGGCCGGTCGTTTGTGCTTCCTGCGTCATGGAACCGCCTCGGGAGACATGCAATGGTCGACACATGGACACCCAGATCCACCGCAACACGTATCTGTGACATTCCACCAGCAAGCATGCCGATGGCTCTTTCTCGCTGATTTTGCTGAAGACATCCCATGGTCTGAAGTTGGACCAGAAGAATGCCAAGGAATATTTAAGTTCCCCATTCCTCTGGCTATTTACTGGCCACATTTCATAAGGATTGGTCAATGAGTTCTGCTCAGTCTGAGTGGTGTGGCAAACATCTCAGCTGTGTGCATTCAGGTGCAACGGACTGCCCCGACGAAAAACTAAACAAAACTTAATGAGCTTTTAAGGTGCAGTGTGGATATACAGGCAGAAATTTGTTAGAAAATTAAGCATACCAAAAATATTTTGAAATTTCAAATGTTGCGTTGGAAGTTTTGATCAGTATATGTTCACTAATGCGATACGGCATTGTTTGCAGTCTACCTTAAATGGAGGTACTGCTTTGCAAAACTAGTATTTGTCTACCACAACGTTCATTCGCAAACGTCATGTCTTCACTGATTAGAATACAGGCTCAGTAAGTCAACAGTATCTGTTTGCCAGCGGTACCATGATGATAATCTAAACCTCCGAGGAATATTCGCGCAGACAACGTTGAGCTCTGTGTCCACCGGCTGCCTCTGCTTGCGATAGCAGCTCTCATCGACTGAAGCTCTTTCAGTGGCGCATCAGCAAACGCCGACGTGTATTTACTTTCATTTCATCAAATGAACACTTGAAATATTTTCAATCATCCACAACTCTGTCTCATATTGTATGTTTTATTATGGTTTTCATGGCGCAAGTTCGTACTTGTGAATGGCCTTTTTTCTTTTTATTTATTTTTTTTTAGCATACGTTCCTATCCGACCCATAACCCGTGTGCGCAGATGTTGATGACAGCGGACATGGAGCTGCTCTATTTATGCACGCAGTTACATTATTCTGTCACTAGATGGAACACCCGGATGAGTCAATGAATATTGACTGACAAGCTGAATTCGAACACGGTTTGAAATATTGATACGTTCGATCCTACCCCTGATTTCCAGGGAGTTGCATTAATTAAACTCCTCTGCCATGCCTCATGTGCAAACTGCTCTTATCCAATTCCAGGCAGTATAAACTTTCCAAAGTAACCGAAATATATTGTGAGTGCTCAATCATATAAGCTTTTTTCTTTCTTTCTTTTTTACAGCATATGTCTTGACTACCTAAAATGGTTTTTGCCACCCTAAAAAACTCTAGGTTGCCTGGCTAATGACTGACAAGAAAAGTTCATTTCTCGCCCAGGCTTTCATACTTTTTATACTTTTTAAAATATTTCACTTTTTCTTCTTTTTTGTCCCATAGAAATGCATTGAAACAGTCTTCAAACTCTTGTGCTACTTTGAACCTCTATAACTAGCATTCTTTCTCCGCGAGACTTCATTCGACTTCTAACATTAGCTAAGTTAGCTGAATAACGTGGTTAGCATGGTTAGCATTGTTCTTTCATTCTTTCTTTGTTCTGCTTTCTTTCACTTTTTTGATAAACATTCAGGTATTCTACATAATTCAAATATTATATTTTCATGGCAGCTATTCAGTGTGGTGTCAGCACACATTCAAATCATTCAAACTTTCTTGTATTCAAGACAGCATCGCAGTGTGGCTTCAGCTTTCAGCATTCACACTCGCAATTTCTTCAGAAATTGCTTCTCTAGTTATTCTTACTTCTTCCGCCGTTCCACGCTATTAAACTACTCCTACATACTTTGTGCGATTTCAATAATTCATATATCAAAATGTTCAGCTTTTTCTGGACATTATTGCTATTATTTTTCTCTTTCATACTATTTATACTTTTTAAAATATTTCACTTTTTCTAAATTTTTTTGTCCCATAGAAATGCATTGAAACAGTCTTCAAACTCTTCTGTCACAGCTAGAGTGGGAGCTGAGAGCAGACAGAATGAAAAAGTTCTTTCTCTATCACTCTAACTTCCATAAATTTGAATCCCTCTTCATGAAATTTCACAAAAATGTTGGTAAATTTGTTTTTGTTACAGTAGTATAATTTTTGTAGCCGTGAAGTATATAGTTTTGGCTCAGGGAACAGTCAAAGGACAGGAGGCACGTCCAACTTCGCTATCTTTTCCATTCAAAAATCACCCAAAACATTTTGGGAGAACAGCAAACGGCCAGAGTTTTTAGATCGCTATTATTCCAAAAATATATCACTCAGAGAAATAAAAAATACATCCGCGCACTCAGCAAAGTCTCCTGCCTTGAATGATGTGGTAACATTGCTGACAGGGTAAACGGATTTTGAGTGAGAAGCAGGAGTTTGAGGTGTGCGCGAACAGGGCTGAGTGACTCAGCGATTGCCTGTGTGAACGCTTGTCTGCACATGCCTGGCTCTCACTGGTAATAGGACGCCGCTCCTGCCATTGCCCACCGTGATTTTCTCATTGTAAATCTAAGTGCTCAGCTGAGTTTCCATGCAGATGCTTTCGTTAGAACAGAGGTGTCTTCATAAGAACGAAGTGAATCGAGCCAGCTATTTTGCGGTTAGGGAAATTATTGCAGCTCATTCTCCACGCTGCTTATTTCTATTTGCAGGTCTCAGCTAATGCACCACTATTTTAAAACGTTGCTTTCTGTGTCAAACAATCAAACGCAACGACAAGTTCGCCACAAATGCAACGTTAAAATGAGAAACGTAAGTTCATGAATGCGATACGGCATTGTTTGCAGTCTACCTTAAATGGAAGTACTGCTTTGCAAAACTAGTATTTGTCTACCACTACGTTCATTCGCAAACGTTATGTCTTCGCTGATTAGAATACAGGCTCTGTACGTCAACAGTATCTGTTTGCCAGCGGTACCATTAAGATAATCTAAACCTCCGAGGAATATTCGCGCAGACAACGTTGAGCTCTGTGTCCACCGGCTGCCTCTGCTTGCGATAGCAGCTCCCATCGACTGAAGCTCTTTCAGTGGCGCATCAGCAAACGCCGACATGTATTTCGTTTAATTTCATCAAATGAACACTTGAAATATTTTCAATTATTCACAACTCTGTCTCATGTTGTATGTTTTATTATGGTTTTCATGGCGCGAGTTCGTACTTGCGAATGGCCTTTTTTCTTTTTCTTTTCATTTTCTTTTTCCACATACGTTCCGATCAGATCCATAACCCGTGTGCGTAGATGCTGATGACAGCGGACATGGAGCTGCTCTATTTATGCACGCAGTTACATTATTCTGTCACTAGATGGAACACCCGGATCAGGCAATGAATATTGACTGACAAGCTGAATTCGAACACGGTTTGAAATATTGATACGTTCGATCCTACCCCTGATTTCCAGGGAGTTGCATTAATTAAACTCCTCAGCAATGTGCTGATTGCTCTTATCCAATTCCAGGCAGTATAAACTTTCCAAAGTAACTGAAATACATTGTGAGTGCTCAATCATATAAGCTTGTTTTCTTCTTTCTTTTATACAGCGTATGTCTTGACTACCTAAAATGGTTTTTGCCACCCTAAAAAACTCTAGCTTGCCCGACTAACAACTGAAAAGAAAAGTTCATTTCTCGCCCAGGCTTTCACGCTATTTATACTTTTTAAAATATTTCACTTGTTCTTATTTTTTTGTCCCATAGAAATGCATTGAAACAGTCTTCAAACTCTTCAAACTCTTGTGCTACTTTCAACCTCAATAACTTCAGCATTCTTTCTCCTAGAGACTTCATTTGACTTCTAACATTAGCTAAGTTAGCTGAGTAAGGTGGATGGCATGGTTAGCATTGTTCTTCCATTCTTTCTTTGTTCAGATTTCTTTCTTTCACTTTTTTGATAAACATTCAAGTATTCTACATAATTAACATATTATATTTTCATGGCAGCTATTCAGTGTGCTGTCGGCAAACTTTCAAATCATTCAAACTTTCTTTTATTCAAGACAGCATCGCAGTGTGGCTTCAGCTTTCACACTCGCAATTTCTTCAGAAATTGCCTCTCTAGTTATTCTTACTTCTTCCGCCGTTCCACGCTATTAAACTACTCCTACATACTTTGTGCTATTACAACAATTCATATATCAAAACGTATGTGTGCGAGAGATTGATGGTGTGTGCGTGAGAGAATGATGGTGTGTGTGTGAGAGAATGATGGTGTTTGTCATGATATTACATGTGAAAGCAAGTATGAATTCTCTCTCAAACGGCCTCTCATAACGAACGTATCGCCACTGGAACATCTGTAAAGATCATGATATCGAGGTTACAGACAGGTGGTACGAGCATGAGCCGGAGACTGATGCACAATAAAGACAACAACATCACCATCATGTGGGACATGCCAGTCAATACTGATAGAACTATAGCAGCGAACAGACCAGATATCATAGTTAAAGATTCAGTGAATTCTACCTGCAAACTGATTGATATGACTATCCCATCAGACAGAAACTAAAAGAACTAGAAAAGAAATGCAAGTTCAAAGACCTAGAATTAGAAATACAGAGAATGTGGCAGATGAAAACTGAAGTGACCCTGTGGTTGTTGGTGCCCTTGGTACAATAAAGAAGGGGATGGTAGAAAACATCAAGAAAGCATCAGAGAGAGCTACAGTAACAGAGACCCAAAAGATCAGCATATTGTGAACTGCACGACTCCTCAGGAAGGTGCTTAATGTATGAACAGAATGAATGACTTGAGTGACTGATGCCCTAGGTGCATGGTTTGCACTCGGCTGATGCACAAAAACAAATACCAGCAAAGGCTGTGACAGAAGAGTAATAATAATAATAATATTATTATATATTATTACTATATTTTAGATTTTTTGCGTATTTTTTCAGTGCTTTGTTTCTAAGATCGTTTTGAATTTTTTATTCAAAATTTCTCCACAATGTGAAAATGTGACTGATCACTTTTCCATAGTGGTCTTCCTATTAGTGCATTCGGTCATTTGGAGTTTAGCGAATACCCCACAGAAAGGCATCTTTCCCCATTTTGAGTAATATTCATTCTGTTTTATGAGGTTTTTTCTAAAAAAATAAGTTCTATTTTAAGGAAATGTATATCAGATATGATGATTTTTATAAAGAACTTGGGAATGGAAAGTTAAGTATATCCATACATGTTAAAAGTAGGGTCATATGGAGTTACACAATAATGAATCATATATACAGTACCTGACAAAAGTCTTGTCGCATAAGGACATAGTAACTAAAAATAGCATATAACTTTATTTCTAACCAATCAATTGTTACAATAAATGGTCCATTTTAATGTCAAGGGCTTTCACATTAATAATTTGGTGCAAAATAAAACCGTCAAAAAGTGTTCTGATGTTCACAGCTTGGCTAAGCCCATAACATCTGTTTTTGCTGGGACAAAAGTCTTGTCGTCTCTTCAGATGATGCAACAAATCGCAGATTAGAGTTTAACCTATGACAAATACTGTAATTAACACATTCCCAGATGTTTATAGAAATAACCCCAGCACACCAGACTTTCATATGAGGTGTGACTAGACCTCTGACAATATACCAAAGATTCAACCACAGACCAAAGTGCTGATCATCAAGAGCCTGAAGACTGAGTCTGCTGCTGAGGTGGCAGACATCTTTAATGTATCCAAATGTCAAGTGGAGGGGATGAGAAAAAGATTTTAAGAAACTGGTGACGTTCATGGCAAGCGCAGGTCAGACAGACCCCGGTATGACAACTGTTTGAAAGGACGGTTTGTTGCTTCAACTGTACAAGGCTAGCCCTTCTTCAACTACAGCGAAGCTACATGAGGAAATGTCACCAAAAATCCCGGTATCTACAAGAAGAGTTTGTCAAATTCTCTCTCAAAGTGGTTTTCATAGCCGAATTAGTACACAGAAGCCTGCATTAAACAGAAAACAAAAAACCTGCATTGCCTTTGCCAAGGCCCACAGCTCGCAGAAAGGATTGATACTGGAAAAGTGGCTGAAAGTTTATTTTTCTGGTGAATCATCCATTGAACTGCATGCCAGTCGCCGTACAAGACCTGTTGGAACCCTCATGGACCCAAGATTCTCCCAGAAAACAATCATGTTTGGTGGAGGAAAAATCATGGTTTGTTGTTACATCCAGCATGGGGGTGTGAGAAAGATCTGCAGAGTGGATGGCAACATCAACAGCCTGAAATATCAAGAAGTTCTTGCTGCCCTACTTATACTGCTGCTCCTTCTCATTCTTCTGCCTACATGTCACAGTTCCTGAAAGCGAAGAAGGTGAAGGTACTCCAGGATTGGCCAACCCAGTCACCTGACATGAACATTATCGAGCATTTCAGGGGTAAGATGAAGGAGGAGGCTTGGAAGATGAAACCATAGAATCTTGATGAACTCTGGGAGTCCTGCAAGACTGCTTTCTATGCCATTCCAGATGATTTCATCATCAAGTTATCTCAGTCATTGCCAAGACGTATGGATGCAGTCCTCCAAGCTCATGGGGAGTCATATGCAATATTAATTCTTTTTCCAAGGCACCATGGCTTTATGTTCTGATATTGTAGTGGCATATTTGTGTATTCAAAATAAAGTGTATGTATAATTTCCACATTTTTTTTCAATGCGACAAGACTTTTGTCCAAGCAAAATCTGACCTTTCTGTACAAATTAAATTATAAAACTCAATCAATGACACAAACTCTATTTTGGTATATTTCGCATAATCTAGAGGGCTTTGCCTTTCATATAAGCCATTTTTGATTCCAATTGATCAACTACAAGTCAGGTTATTATTTGTTGTTCCTACAACTTGGATAAGTGACAAGACTTTTGTCAGGCACTGTACATCAATACCCATAAATGCCTAAAAAGAAATACATTGGGTGAAATGCATTATGGTTACTCTTAATTTTAAAGACTTTTCAAGGATACTCATGTACGTTCCATACCATTATGTTTATCAAATGTGGTGCCTGATATTTTTTAGTAGTCCACAAGATATAACCATCTATTCCTTTGATGCATTTAATGCCAACAGTACTTTGCCATCACTTGTGCCTTAGTGTTCAGTCAGTTAATAAAAAGTTAGGTTGAGGAGAATGTACCTCTTTCTTTCCCCATTTCTTTAGCAAGGACATTTCTAAAAACTTGTTGATCTTTTGTATGATGTGTACCTGCCAATTAAGACAGCTACGATATGATAATTATGTGAAATGCAGTAAAACCAGTATGTATTAGGCTTTACAAGTTATTCTAGATAACATAAAACAGATGGGGCATCTTACCCCAGGGGTGGGGTAAGATTACCTTTTTTTTGAAAAAAATAAAAATAAAATAATAATAATAATAATAATAATAATTAATTAAACATTTAAAAATATTTCTAATGTGACTGTGTCATATATCTTTCTAGATGTCGTAGCCAACTTTACACACTATCCATTCAAGCAAAAAAAAAAAAAATTAATTCATGTTGTTTACCTTCAGTTATGAAAATTCTTGCTTAAGGGGGGCATCTTTCCCCGCTGTACCCTACCTTGGGCATGTATGCGAAGATAGCTTTCGCGATTTTTCCGAAAACTGTGGTGTTTCCAATAGCCACAGCTGTAAAGGATTGTAGTCAATTTCGATCTTTCCTTTCTTCCAAGGTTGGTTCTGTGTTTCCTTGCTGGAAGGAAGGAGCTAAGGAGCCAATTGAGTACTTCCCTTCACAAAATAGACCATTTCGACGTTCCATGTCTTGGCTACCAGCCAAACTATTACCGGTTCATGTCTGTTTGCGAGGGAGTTCCCTTGCTCTTTGGAGATGCAGTCCACAGGTGCTTTTCATTATGCTAACTTGTCTCCTCGGTTCCCTCACTTATGTCTCTTTGTTGTGTCTTAGCTCCTGTCAGCAATGATCTGCGAGAGAGATGTGAGGAAGCGCCACAAGGACTGAGGAGCTGAAAGCTGCCAAATGAGAAATCCTGCATTCCATTAAGCAACATTGCTTGTGGAGGTACGGCAGTTAACTGTAATGCCACAAAATAACAGGCTTCTACATAGGATACACCTATGTTTCCTCATTTTAAGCTCCTCCAGAAGCTTCCTCTCTCTTTGCTATGCATTGGTGCATTTAAGGGATTAGAACATCCTCTATGACGGATGGAAGCAGATGATTTCCGGGTCACGGCAGAGGAGAGGTTGCAAGCATAAGCTGGCATAATGAAAAGCACCCTAGGAATGTAGAATGAAGGTGATACAAATAGGCTGGTTGGTTAGGATGTGGACGAATAGAGCAATGTTTCAGGTGTGGTCTGGTTCACTATCCTGCGTAACATAAATTCCATGATGGGCAACTGACAAGGAGGGTTGGAAACTGTGCATCATTAAATTTTTTTTAATATACTCTGATTTAACAAATAAAATCTCCACTATTATCTGGAACATTTTAAAATATGAAAGCAGAACTGCAAGAAGCTAGTATGTAGACTGTCGGCCCCCCCAGTTAATGTAGATTTCTCAAGTAAAGATATCTTTCTACAGCTAAATTTTTATGGAGTTTAATCCCCTAAAGATGCAATCAAAAGGCTAGTTTAATTAATAAATGACAAAAAAATAAATAAATTAGCATAAGAGTGATTGAATGGGAGACAAAGCCAGTTTTCATGGCAGCACGAAAAAGGTGCATCCAATGCGCATGGAACAGGGTAGATCAAATTATTATCAACTAATTAGAAATAGGAGCAGGTAAACTTGCACTCAAAAATGAACACTTCAGTACTGTGAAGTTTGTCCCTGAGAGGAATAACCACAAAAACTTAAACTGGCTAAATATGAAAAATACAATAAAATTCATAATGTATAAGCCACTCAGGCTCTAACTGAAGGAAAAATAAATTTCAAGGGAAGTTAATTCCACCCAGTGATAAGAGCTAAAATGCCAGGTGCAATAGGAGTGATAAAAGAGCATAACTCAAACAAACTGGTGTAGAAAGTCAACAAAAAGCAGATATCAGTCTTCTTGCAGTCCTCTTATATTTAAGGGAAATGACCAAAATCAACAAAACATTATAGCACTTTCTTAATTTCACAATCAGTTGTTTCACGGGCTGTATGAAACACATAAAAGCTAATGTAATATAAGAAACCAAAATATTTATAATTATTGTATTTTTTTAAAAAAGGTAAAATGTTATAAACTGTTTGCCTTGTGCCAATGAATACCATTTCCCAACTGGAGACTGAGGTGAAAAATAATTTTGTCATGAAAAGAGTGTATACATACCACTAGTCCGAGTTATTATCAATCCTAAAAAGCAAGTTACATCAAAGTAAAATGCAGACTCCTCACAGACGCATGTTTCTTGTGCATTCACAAACCTGTGTTCTCAGACTCAACAGTGACAATATTGCCAGTCAATACATTTTATAGCCTTTCCTGCTGGAGGCACGCCCCATAATTACATGACTGCAGACAAGGGTTTGGCTCTACGCTTTCAGTGTGCACACCCCACACACATAGGCTATGTCTGAAAAAGCCTCAGAAATAATATTTCTCCTGAATATGTACTAACTATGAAACAAATAGCCAACTGACTGCCCAGAGTGAGAAGTGGCTAAGTATGCAAAATTTTCTTTACACGTGGTTGAACATTAAATCCTTGGATTGTGTAATTGCTTCTGTGGTTTTACAGTACTAGTTTTCACTTTTCAGTATGTAAACCATACTATAAGCCTGTCCCATGGAGATGAGGAGGCAGAGCTCCCCATTTTTCCAATCATAGTGAAATAGAAGTCATGGAAGAGCAGACTTTATTTTTTATGAGGTGGACACATTATGACATTCCCTCCTATTGTAGGTGAACAGTGCAACGAGAAAATCAGACAGTGCATATTCATCCGAATGACAGGTATTTGTAGATGATAGTGCATATTGACAATGCAGTTAATTGGGTATGACCAATGATAGACAGTCCCCTCCAAAGTATTGGAACCGCAAGGCGAATTCCTTTGTTTTCACGGAACCAGATGCGATACAACAAGTTTAATGATTGGAATCCAGAAATGACTGAGCCGCACAGAGGAAGAGAGGATCCGTTCAGATAGTAGATGTCCATGGAGAAAGGGGCTTGTTCATGCCCAGCAAGTGGAACGAAGGGGTAATGACAAACCTATTGTTAGAAAAATGTAAACTGTACCAAAATAGTGGTTTCTAAAATTACTGGCACCCCTGACTTGCAATACACTAACATGACTGAGATAGCCATTGCAGAACATTGATTTTGTTGTCACGGAACCATTTCTGTGCGGATCTTGAGGTATGCTTTAGGTGATTGTCTTGTTGGAAAGTTCACCTTTGGCCAAGTTTCTGCCCTCTGCAACCAGATTGTCAGCCAAAATATCCTTATACTTAGTGGAGTTTTTATGCTATTAATCTTCACCAATGCCCCTGGACCTCTTGAATTAAAACAGCCCCAAAATATGACTGACCCACCATCATATTTCACCGTGGGCATGAGGTACATTCCCTTATATGCATCTCTGTTTCAATGCCAAACATGCCAATGCTGTATCTGACCAAAACGTGTCATTTTGGTCTCACCTGACTAAAACACCTTGTTCCAGTCATAATTTCAAAAACGTTTAGCAAACTCCAAGCGCTTGCTTCTGTGTCTTTTGGTCAGAAAAGGCTTCCTTCTGGCAATCTTTCCAAAGATTCTGTGGTGCTTTTTGAAACATGGTGACCCCAAGATGCCACCAAGGCCTGCAATTCCTTCACAGTGATTCTTGGGAATTTTATTTCTTCTCTCACCATTCTCCTCAGTATCCCGGGGGGGTAAAATGCAGTTGCATCATCTACCCTTGAGATTTTCAACAGTTCCATATCTTTGGAATTTTTAAATAATTTCCCTGACAGTGCTCAGTGGCATGTTCAATCATTTGTGAATCTTCTTGTAGGCATTACCAGATTAATGAAGGTCTGTGGCCATCTGCCTCTTTTGAACTGACATTTTTGTTTTCTTCATAGTGCTGGATGGCAAAGAGATATTGCATGTGTGTTCCCTCATTTTTATACCCTAGTGAAACAGGAAGTGATGTAATGGTTCAATATAGTTTCTTAACACTTAGATAAAACTTAGATCAGTGGAATTTAATTCCTGGTTTAATTTTGGTCGATGTTATTTACAAAAATCTTTAAGGGTGCCATTAATTGTGAAACCTTGATATGAAGGAAAGTGATTTTTAATTAAATCAGTAAATGACTTTGGCAGGTTCCATTGGAACATTAATATTGTACAGTATCTCTCACATGTTATTATTTAGACTTTCTCCAGAAATATGTTATTTAGAATTTTTTAAAGCATTTTCTGTGCATTGCCAGTCAGGGGTGCCGGCAATTTTGGAGCCCACTGTATATATACACTACAGTCCAAAAGTTTGGAAGGAAGATCAAATTTGTACAAAAAAAAATCATAGTTTCATTGGCATACTTTGCAACAAAATAAACATGATTATTCTATAAAGAGTCACTTATCAGAATACATTTTTACTCAAATTATCAGGCCCATATTACTAGGCCCATGGTCCTAGTGCCCGCCAGATTGCTGTTGGCATCCGATGGGCTGTAAACCATGACATAAAGTGAATAATGCAATCTGTGATTTGTTTTTTACTTTTTCACTGAAGTTGTGAAATCTTGCAAATCTTTTCAACCCATAAACTAAGCCCCTCCTTTCTTTTGTTAACATTTATTCAGCAATGGTCTGATAACATGTGTCACATGTTATGTGTCTGATAACACTTGTGTCACTACAAGAGACCTTGAAAAGTATAATCTGGTGTGTAACTGCTGGGTGTAACTGCACCCATAACAGTCCTTGATACAACTGAATACCCCCTCCTTGAGATAATCTTAATTTTAATACTTCTTTTCGCAAGTTCTGATCCTGGCGGAGTATCACATGGTGACAGAGGTTGGCCCATTAAATCATATTGAACCCCTCCAGCTCCCGCCATGGGTGGCTTGCTGTATTGCCATGTAATGAATTGTACCATGGCATGAATTATTGATGCAATAAAAAATGTGAGAGACTCTGAGCAAGATTGGTATAAGCAAAAAAATAAATAGAAGGATACGGATACCATGGATGCTGACAAAAAAAAAAAAAAAAAAAAAATGTCCTCCTTCAACATTTATTATTATGTATTGAGCAAATAACTACCAAGGCAGTTTCATTGTCAGACAAGAGCTAAACCCCAGCGGGATACATTTTTCTTGAAATCTGCTTTTTATTAATTACTAGGTTTTTCCATGACACTCAAGAACTGTGCCTCCTGACAGCTTTTTGAAATTCTTTATACTTTCTGTGGCATGTAAGATTTTCCAGGAGAAAGAATGGTGGAATATTTAGCCTTTGATATCAAAATGGCCTAGCAGCTGAACCACTATGTAAGCAAGAACCATTTGAAATCTTATCAGCAGTGTGCTAAGCATTGACATACATATCGATACCATGCAAAATGCACGCCTTGAGGTATGTGCTGTATTTCCTGCAAATTGAAGAATCAAATCAGTTTTTATTGTTTTGTTTTCAGTGAAATATGAGTGAAATAAAGAAAAGGGCCCGGTATTGATATCCTGACTTGCTCCACATGGACGCGCCAAGCACTTCATTTAATCACAAAGACTGAGTTGTTTGTTATGTGTACTGTGACGGTTGACTTGCTCTTTTGGGTGTGGTCAATAGCCTATGTAAAGCCAACAAAATAAAAATGAAAAATGCTGCGATTTCAAAGAAATAGCACGGTTTACAACACAGGAGAGAGAAAGCGCCACGGGCATGTTATGGGCAGGTCTCAGCTGCAGAGAGGTGATATGTCGTCTGCTCTGTCACTGGTTGTAAATCAGTTGGCAGTGTCTGAGAACGGTAAACTGGCACTGTCACTGACTAACCCTGCCCAAGGCAGATATGAGTAAGATACCTCACTCATCCTTTTTAAATAGCGCTAAGATTCCTCATGCATAAGTTTTTCATGGTGCTAAGTGAAGCTGCTGGTCATCATATTGATTGACCCCACCTCATCGTTGTTAAAATAGTTCATTATGAGGTCGACTTCAAATAAATTGTGAAAGTGTTAAGATTTCCTGCTGCTTCTTGGAGAAATATTCATCAATATTCATCATACCCCTTTAATTCAACATGGATATCAAACAAAAATACAAAATGAGTAAGAAAAAACAATCCAAAAAAGTAATCTTCTTTCTTTTCTTTTTTTCTTGCCCTTTTTTTTCTCTGTGTTTGCATTCCTCCTGTCTACATTTATTTATTTATTTATTTATTTTATTTTATTTATTTATTTATTTTTTTACACACCTCAGCATTCAGCTTACTCCATGCTGGTTGATCTGTTACAAAGCTATTCCATGAGAAGAGTAATCCACCGTGTTTCAAAATGTCCTTCATGGTATCTTTGAAGTGAAGAAACGGGCAACCAATTTTTGTAATGTTCTTGTTCTGTTCTGCCTTGTCTGTCCAGGATTTTGTTCCCGCACTGCCAATGGAATCCTCCTCATGTCTGCGTTCCAGTCCACGTCTTGTCTTCTCTCGTGCACGCACTGCTTCTTCGCTATTGGCTGGCTGCGGTATTTCCACTTTCCTTCAGTGCTGTTCTGGCTTCGGGGCTTTCTAATCTTAATGCCAATTAAGTGTTTTTAGTTACTAACAGCTACTAACATTCACGGGAGGTGTTTTTCTTAGACAGGCACTTTTACTAATATTACTAACTTAGGTAGGGCGTTAATTGTCATGATTTCCTGCTGTGTTATTCAGTGGCGTAGCCAGCAGGGGTGCTAAGACACGTCCCTTTTTGACTGCAGTTAGTAGTTCTCAATCATTTTCCTTTATTGGCGCGTTTTCCAATTATCGTAATTGGCAACCGAAGACACGGTTTCTCTCCATATGCGATCTAACGGCGATTAAATCATGGGCTAAATTCAGTACAGTTGCGGAACAAGAACAGAGAATTGGGTTGCACAAAACTTCCGTTTAAAACAATTATTAGTCCTGACCTGTTCTCATTCATTTTCATAATTAACAGAAGGTTCACTCCGAGAGCACTCCACAGTTAACAGGT
Organism: Gymnothorax javanicus; assembly: GCA_029692085.1. Classification (NCBI taxonomy): domain Eukaryota; kingdom Metazoa; phylum Chordata; class Actinopteri; order Anguilliformes; family Muraenidae; genus Gymnothorax; species Gymnothorax javanicus. Next base: position 21,551,405 of record CM056196.1, on the reverse strand, counting down.
GCTGCTTGTTCTCCCCGATTAGGTAAGATGACAATCATTCATCTGGACGCGTATTTGCAGTATTTAAATCAACGTTATTCAAAATTGCATACCTGTCAACTCTCACGCAAATAGCTTGAGCCGCAGGCTTTTTATAGCCTATTTAACTGCCTAATGCCACTTTTTGTTTTCCAACCCACACAATATCGAGAATGAAAGTCCGCGTTTCATTGGAACGCGGACCAGTTCAATCATCGTGAAGCATTGGCCTATTAAGTAGCTAAATTATTTTTCTTTACTGAATTTAGCCCATGATTTAATCGCTGTTACAGATCGCATATGGAGAGAAACCGTGTCTTCAGTTGCCAATTAAGATAATTGGAAAACGCGTCAATAAAGGAAAATAATTGAGAACTACTAATTGCAGTCAAAAAGGGACATGTCTTAGCACCCCCGCTGGCTGCGCCACTGGTGTTATTATCGCAGATCTCCCTTTGCTTTGCTGCGTAACTTTTTCGCTCTTTCTTCAATCTGCATACTTCATTGGTACTTTGCTGAGCACGCCCATTCCCTTAATGGGCTCATTATGTCATTAAGCCCTCCTCCAATGTCTTACGTTCATGCTTTATTTCCTCCCTGTCTGCCCAGGTGTTCCTTGTTCAAGCCATGTACCTTTATATTTCGGGGAGGCATGCCAGTTGGCAGTCGGTCTGTTGTTGCTGTTCTGTTCTTGTTAGAGCCTTGTTCCATGCTACGTTTCCTGACAGTTTTCACGTGTATTTCCTTGCCATTTTCATGCGAAGCTTCTCATGCTTAGTCAATGTATACCCTATAGTTCAGTTCTTGGAGTGTAGTTTTTTGTTGGCCTTGTGCCTTCTTAAGCCCTCAGTATTTCTTAGTTATTCATTCCAGCTTCCTAAGTGTAGTTTTTGTTGGCTTTGTGCCCTGCTTTTCCCTGCATTGTTTTGTTCTGTTTTTGGAATTTCTGTTGGCCCACGTGCCATGTTTGTTTGATTCTCTTTTCTAATAAATTCACTCATTGGATTCTAGACTCGCTACTGGTGTCCTTCTGTGATCATAACAATTTTTCTGGAACCATCTAATAATTCTCTATTTAAGAGCTTTATCACTGGATGTTCATTTGGCATACGCACTATGTGGCTTAACCAACGTAATCTGTTCCTGACGAGAGTGATCTCAATGTGGTCAGCTTTGGTGCACTCTAAAACTTAATCATTGGTAAAGAAGTGATTCTGAGTATAAATCTCAGGTAGCATTGCTGGACAGTTTGGAGAGATCGGTGTGATGACTTTACACTTCCATACAACATGAGAGGAATGATGCATTGATTGTAAACTTTGAGTCTTGTTTCTGTAGTAATGTCTCAACTTAAGGAGTAATTGATGATAATTTTGATCATACTTTGTTCATACAAATCTGTATATTACAAATAATATTCTTACAAATAGACTCATATTTGTTAAAATATAAATGTTAAATAAGTATGTTGTGATAAACTATTCAAACCAAAACAATATACTTTTCTAGAAAAGTGTAGATCATGGAAATGGAAATTAGAGAAGAGTCCAGCCAACCAACTGCAGTAAAATTCAGTGTACATAGCTGCATTTGAATAGTCTACTTTGGGTCACACTTTATAATAAGGGTGCAAATAATTTGCTTAAGTAATGCTAGAAGTCTATTTCTCTAATAAGTGTGCAAGGGCTCATTGAGTGTCGTGGGTGGCATTTGTCCGTTAATATCATGTGGTCATTCCATGTCAAAAAAGCCAATATTGTAGGGATGGCAAATTTGAAGCTTCGAAACATTTCAAAACATTTAAACCATTGTTTCGAAGTGTTTTGAAACATTTCAAAACTTGCTTGCTCAACATTGGCATCCCCTGGCAGTAGTTGTCATTGCAGCCTTTAATTTATTGTTGGTGTTGATGTGCTGAAGCCCCCCTTTTCGCAAATCCAAAAATATTAATAGTTGTGACACAGGCCCGATCAGTCAATTATTTATTTTTTGTACGATATGACTATTTCTTATTGTATGGCACTTTGTTTATTTTGCCGTCAAATGTTCTCATTCATTCATTGAGAATGATTGTGTCAGGTCAGGCTTTTATATAGTATGAATGAACTTGACAATTACAATCTTTGATTCTGCCTAGTTGGTATTGCACCTCATTGAGATTATACAAATCAGTAAAATGTGGTATAAAGATTTAGATTCAGAAACATTTTGCTCAAAGATTTTCATTCAGGGATAATATTTGCTGGACTTTTTTTTCCCTATTCAGCTGGCTTCTCTGCTTCTCGACCATCTGAAATCAAATTACAAGTTTTTTTAAACAAAAAACAAACAAAAACAAACATGCTTCAACTTATTGACACATTGGAAAGAGTACCTGGCAAGATCTATCTATCTATCTATCTATCTTGTATTTTGAACAACTGTAGCAAAATCCTCACAAAATCTCTCATCACAATGCAACAAAACACCTGTAGCCTATTCTCCCTTCGCTTTTTAAAACCTTTCATGGTGGACGGATAGCGATCACATGACGTTTTGAAACATTTCTCGAATGCCGTGTTGGAACCGGAAGTGTTAAAACGTTTTGAAGCCGTTCGAACTTCGGTGTCGAAATTGCCATCTCTACAATATTGAGGTGCCTTGTACATGACACCTCTCGGATTTTGCTCAAACTTTGTCCAAAAATACTTTATTTAGAGAGAAACAAAAGAAACAACAAAAATAGATTTGTGTTACAAATCAACTTGCTCCACAGGTGATGACCATAAATTTTGGATTTTATACAAGAATACTCTCCATTTTTTTTAAGTGGACTACTTGGCTTTGTTTACTCTGGCAGTATGATGTTCCATGTTCACAATGTTATCTAGATGATTCAACCACAACCTCCTATGTGGTAGCTGGGTATTGATCCATAATTGTAGGATAACTTTTTTGGCTGCTGTAAAACTTTCCAACAACATTTTCCTTTGAATTATAGTATAATCAAGTTCAGAGTCATCATTCAGGAGACAAAGGTGTGGAGTTTTTGGGATCTGTATATCAAGCAGTTTGAACAACTCATCCACTACAAATAGCCACAAATCTGTGATTTTGCGGCATTCCCAAAACATGTGCATAAAGGTGCCTAGTAGACTGTTACAGATATTGCAGATGTAATCAGGAGTTAATTTCATCAGAAATTTCCTATATGGTGTTGCATAGGCCCTGTGTATCGTTTTATAGTGAATTAGCTGGTGGGCTACATTTTTTGAGCTTTGAGACAGGTTAAACCAAACTGTATCCCAATCTATGTTTAGACTATATGTGGAGAGTTCCCTCTCCCATAATTTCTCTATGGATAAGTGTTGGGCAGATTTGTGTGACAACGCATTATAGATAAGGGACACTCTGCCCCTTAGACTGTAAGAGGGCTTAACCCATTCTAACATTGGATGGGTTCTTGGGGGAGAGTGCCATGGGACACCATATGCTCTGAGTGCAGACCTTAACTGAAGAAATACAAAATATGATGAAGCAGGAAAATGGAAGGTGTTTTGGAGGTGCTGGAAAGAACATACACCATTATCATCATATAGGTCACCTAAAGTGCTTATGTCTTGAGAGGCCCACTTTGAGTTCTGGAATGGCTTCCCCCCTATCAAGAAATTAAAATTGTGCCAGATAGGGGTCTGTGCACTGAAAAGAGACTGGGCATTCATGCATTTCTCTGCCTGTTTCCCGACGTTCAGAGTGTGTAATTACGCTACCCTGCCTTATTCAGTTTGGATTTGCCAGCGCCGGTAAAGAGCAAGTCACACAACTTATGAGGCTTCACCATAGCTTCCTCAATAAATCTCCAGGGTACTTTTGACCCTGAGTCAATCCATGCATATAGAGCTCTTACTTGAAAAGCCCAATGAAAGAATTGGAAATTTGGTAGGGCAAGGCCTCCTAATAGTTTGGGTTGCTGTAATGTGGTTAATTTAATTCTTGGGTGCTTACCACTCCAAATAAATTGAGAGATTGATGAGTGAATATCTTTAAAGTAATTTGGGGGAGGTGGTAGATGGATCATGAAAAATAAAAAGTTAATATGCAGTAGAATATTCATTTTGACAATATGTACTCTTCCTTGTGGAGATATGGGCAGTCTATTCCATCTCTGGATATCCGCCTGTATGTGTTTCAGAACTTTGACAAAATTTTCCTTCACTATTTGTGTGGTTGTCGGGTGGATGTCAATGCCTAGATAGATGAAAGAGTCCCTGACAGGAATGGATGGAGGGACCTTGACCAAATTCCCCTTTTTGTTGAGCAGCATTAAAACTGACTTGTCCCAGTTTATCTTGTAACCAGAGAGGCTACTGAAGTGATCAAACAGTTGAAGAACTTTAGGTACTGGGGATTCAACATTAGATAGAAAAAGGAGCATATCATCGGCAAAGAGAGATATGTGATGGTTCCTGTCGTACAGCTTCACAGGGTCTATATGCCTACTTTGCCTGATCATCTGTGCTAAGGGCTCAAGACAAAGACAAAAAAGTAAAGGTGAGAGAGGACACCCTTGTGTTCCTCTTTCTAGCTGAAATGGAGAGGAAATTTTAGCTCCTGTCATTACGCAAGCACTTGGATATGTATACAGTCTTAAGCATCCAAATAAATTTGGGCCCAAAGCCAAAATTCTCTAATACAGCCCACATATAATTCCATTCAAGTCTATCAAAAGCTTTCATGGCTTCAAGTGAAAAGAGTGCAATGTTCTGGGGAGGTCTGAGCAGAATCAATAATGTGCAAGAGCCTGCGTATATGGTCTGCTGCTGAGCGCCCACTGATAAAGCCTGTCTGATCATGGCTAATTAGCTTGCTTACACATCCCTCCAGCCTGCGTACAAGCACTTTGATAAATACTTTGACATCACAGCAAATCAAGGAAATGGGTCTAAAGCTAGCACAATCAAGTGGGCCTTTTCCTTTCTTTAATAATAGAGAGATAAGGGCTGAATTTTGATCCCTATGGAATTGCCCTGTCTCCAGGGCATAGTTTATTGAGTTTAAAAGAAGGGGACCTACAGTACCCCAAAGGAAAATAAACAGCTCAGGTGGCAAGCCATCTAGGCCTGGCACCTTACCTCTGTTAAGAGATCTGATGGCAAAGCTGAGTTCTTCTAGCGTAAGCGGAGCATCTAACTTTTTCCGTTCATCGGTAGAAAGACTAGGTAAATCAAGTTCATGAAAGAAGGAATTGTTGTCTGTGTGGTCCCAAGTAACTTCTGATGTGTAGAGATCTGCATAAAAATTCTTCAGGACCTCATTAACAGCTGTAGGTTCTGTAAGGATTGAGCCACATCTATCTCTGATGGCATTTGACTTAGGCTCATTTTCCTTTAGCCTTAGGGCTAGCAGGTGGCTGCCATAAAGTCAGCATAGTATCTTTGTCTAGTGCGTTGAAGTGTGAATTCCGCTTTTTCCAAACTAAGTGTTCTATATTCAGATTGCAAGGCTGCAAGTGCTCTGGCTCTACTCTCTGTTGGGTTTTGTTTTCGCTCTAAGTCCAAAGTTTTTATTTTTGAATCCAATTCTTCATATTTCATGTTTCCAATTTTGTTCAAATTGGAAGAATACGAAATACAAAAGCCTCTTATGAAGCATTTTGTGGTTTCCCACAGGACCTGTGGATTGTCACATTGGTCCTCATTTATCTCCAGAAATTCATTCAGTTTTAGATTAATCTGGGCTTCAAAATTCTTATCTAGCAATAATGAGTCATTGAAGCGCCACCTGGTGGCTCTTTTGGGTATGCCTGTCAAGTATATCTCACAGTACTGGAGCATGGTCAGAAAGTAGAATAGGCAAGATATCTGGTTGAGCTTTGTGAATTAAAGACTGACTCAAAAATAAGTAATCAATGCGCGAAAAAGACATGTCTGTTAGAAAAGAAAGTATAATTTCTGTTTGATTCATTATGAAATCGCCATATATCTATGAGGTTCAAGTCTGACATAACGTTTTTAAGTGCTGCAGCAGAATGTAAGTCAGTGGAAGGAGAAGTTCTGCCAATGTCATTCATAGCGCAATTAAAGTCACCCCCAACAAGCAGGTTAGACTCTGGCATCTCTATATGTTTATCACGTATCATATTGAGAAAGCTAGGTTACAAAGTTGTTAGGTGCATAGACTGCAGCTATCACCAGTTTGGCTTGACATAGAGTGACAACAGCCAGTGTAAAGCGGCCAAGATCATCACTGAAAGTGTGATGTACAGCTAGTTGGAGCCTCCTTGCAACTAAAATAAGCACACCCTTTGTTTTGTTTTCAGCGCATGACTGGGCTATAATTTTATAACGCCCGTTTTGGAAACGATGTACGTCAGAACTCTTCAGATGTGTCTCCTGAATGATGGCTATTGACACGTTTTTACAGTGTAGAAACTCTAGACACCTAGTCCTTTTGATGGGGGAATTTAAACCATTCACATTCCATGTCATTACGAAAAGACCTTCCATTTTAGTAAATCGGGGGGAGTGAAAAAACAATACTGAAAAAATAAGTTGCAAGCGATCTGCCTGTCAGTAAACAAAAATATATGGTACGGTTTGATTGTAGCCTGATAGTTTCTTTCTCTAGTCTCAAGCAAAATATGCAATATGCCAAACAAAACCAATATCGTGTGCCCAAATAAAATAGGATTTCCTGAAACTAAAACCAGGACACTTTGCGCGTGACCGTAGTGCGCGTGCATGTGAGGTCAGACGCAGATATTCGGCTCAATTTCAGCACGTAGGACTACTGCTTACAACATAGCCCAGATAGCAAAAAGTTGTCGGCCCAGATGCGGGCAGATTCCGGGTTCTGACTATTTTAATCGGCCCGATTCCGTATGGCCGTAATCGGCCCAGAATCAGATTGAATGACCGCCCGATTCTGGCGCAGTTGCCTTTCTGCCGTCGCCGCCGTCAATTTGCCAGTACTCAGCCAGATACGGCCCAGTTGTAGAAAAATTGATCCGGTCCGATTACCACTCACCGGAACTCAGCCCACACTGCTGGCACATCACCAGAATCCCGCCACATGCGGCCCAGTTGCAGAAAAATTGATCTGGCCCGATTACCACTCACCGGAACTCAGCCGACACTGCCTGCACATCGCCAGAATTACGCCACATGCGGCCCAGTTGTAGAAAAATTTATCTGGCCCGATTACTACTCACCGGAACTCAGCCGACACTGCCTGCACATCGCCAGAATCCCGCCACATGCGGCCCAGTTGTAGAAAAAATGATCTGGCCCGATTACCACTCACCGGAACTCAGCCGACACTGCCTGCACATCGCCAGAATCCCGCCACATGCGGCCCAGTTGTTGAAAAAATGATCTGGCCCGATTACCACTCACGGGAACTCAGCCGACACTGCCTGCACATCGCCAGAATCCCGCCACATGTGGCCCAGTTGTAGAAAAAATGATCTGGCCCGATTACCACTCACGGGAACTCAGCCGACACTGCCCGCACATCGCCAGAATCCCGCCACATGCGGCCCAGTTCCAAGCCATACCAGTTTTATTTGGGCTGCCAGATCTTTACCTCCTCTATATTAAATTATTACAAATAATATTTTAATGATATTTCATAATAATAGAAACAATAATAATAATAATAATAATAATAATAATAATAATAATAATGTCATTACTGTAATAGTAATGCAAAAACTTTGACTTGAATCTTACAACAGGAAATCAATATTCCTACATATTGTTTTAAGTTTCCTTATTCCTTATTGCAGTAATGGTGATAAGTCAATATCTTACATGATAAATGTTCATTGTCCACACCGAAATGTTTCCCAAAATCACTTCATTGCAAAACAGACCTTCCCTAGTATTTTAATCTTGAATTGAAACTTAAAACTTATTTCTATTACCTGCTACTGGTGAAAAAAGGTTTTTATTCAATTTCAACATTTGCCTATGGGATAAGATTTCACTCAGCCGGTCCCCAAGGACCAATCTAGAAATGAGTCAATTCTTGCATCAGCGGTAGAACTTTTTTCCTCATGGAAAGATCATCATTGAATAAAAGTTTGAGTCTATATAGAAGATTAAAATGCACAATAAGGTTTTGTTTTTACAGGGTTCGTTCCTTCATGCATTTTACTGAAATCCTGAAAACTGCACTACTGAGTATAGTAGTCATAGAAGCACTTGAAGTTGCACTGGTAATGATAAAAGGGTTTGAAGCACACGCCAGGTATTTAAAATAGATTCAAATTAATTTCTTAATTTAATAGTGATCATAGAATGACACCTGACAAACTAGTAAATTAAATTTTTTAATCAAGTTTTATTTGAAATTAAATGGACATCAAGAAACAAACCATGCATGCTTTTCTCCGAATTTTTTCCCCTTAATTTTCTCCCCCAATCCCAATCATTCCCAAACTGAAGCCATCACTTCACATACTGCTGCCACCAGCGGCTCCCTTGCAAGATCCATTTTTACAAACGGCAGCAAGAGAAAAGGCAGGAGAGGGAGAGAGATTTGACTTTGATTTTCAAGTCAAGTTTCAGTTAAACCATCACATTAACCATTTACAGAACATCATAATAATCCCACAAAATTTAGCAAATTTATAAGACAGTCAGTAAAAATCTAAATCCTTCAGAGACCATACAGCCTCAGTTCCTCCAAGCAGCCCAAATCAGTTTGTTACACATTATGTTATTTTTGCGTTTCTATCATCAAAAGTTGTGGATGGTACCAAAATAACAATCCCAACCTGTCCTATTTTTTAGTACCTCGCTATTGAGGTACCCAGCCCACTGATCCAAAACTAAAAAGTGGAGCAAGAAAGAGTGCAGTTATATGATTGGCGAGGAGAGGCTTGTCACTCTTGCTGTACCGAGTACAGGGCTGATGCTGTTGTTGCCATCAGGTAACAGCCCTACCTACAGAAGAGTGCTCTGCACAGTAACGCAAACATTTACGAAGGTGTGTTTATATATATATATATATATATCCAAAAGGATCAATGGCGTTCGCCATACAGTACTCGAAAGGAAAGAGCGTGAAGAGAGAAAATTCAGACCGAGGACAGACCCATTCCTTGAGTATAATTTTTATTGAAGATTGTAGCAGATACAGGAGTATGGCATATGGGTATTTTTCTCAATATGGGCACTATTAGTGAAATGGAGAGTCCGGGTCCCTTATTTTTTAAATAATCCCACAGGGTTAGTTTCTTACCTATTAAACTATAGCTGTGTGTCCTTACTAATTGAAAATAAAGTATCATGGGTGTATTTTCATTCTATCCATCATTTTTGGGGTCAAAAAAGTGGATTTTGGGGCATTTTGGGAGTGTCCCAAATCTGGATGATATTTTTGAAACTTGCAATACTCCAATGATTTCAATTTCCTTTGGCTGGAAACTGTATGCATGCATTAAAAGACACTGAGAGATAAATATCCTAAGCAAAAAAAAAAAAAAAAAAAATCACAGGTGGTGGTTTCCGAAAAAACCACTCAACTCCATAACCAAAAATCACTGAAAATCACTGAAAATTGGGGTGTCCGAAAAAAACCACTCAACTCCATAACCATCACTTCACAGACTCCCCTTGGAGACAGAAGCTGAAATCACAGCAAAATCACTGAAAATAGGGGTGTCCGAAAAAACCCACTCAACTCCATAACCATCACTACACAGACTCCCCCTGGAGACAAAGCTAAAATCACAGCACATGGCCCATGCAAACAGAACCTTTGTGTGACCCCCGTAGCGGCCATGTGGACTTTTTTCAAAATGGCTCTATGATGATTTCAAAATTTCTCAAAATTTTGGCATCCTATGGTGAGTATACTTTTTAAACTCCACTCCGTTACCTTCATTAAAATCCATGGTAATGGTATTACAAATTTTAAATCATGCTTTTAATAATACTGGTGCAAAACCCTCCATGGTATGATAGAAACCATCAAAAGTGACTGCACTGGTGCATGGAAAATTCCACTTTTCTGAAAAACACTCCACTCCATAACCTCAACTCCGTTACCAGTATTGGTTATGGAGGTGAGTAAAATGGTAATGGTTTATCAGTTTCAATCAGAGGAACTAAAAAGGATGATATTCACTCAGTTTCAGAACTTTGGTATATCACAACGTACCAGGAGAGAGCCTCACTTGAACAAGAGGCCCATGGGCCTTAACGGTCACCTGAGTTGTATGAAAACTGATGTTATTGATGTGAATGAAACAAATAAACCCATCATTTTCTTATATAAAGTATAGTAAACTTCACCCCCTCCCCAAGGGAAAACATGAAGCTTTGGGGCCATGAAATGAACAATTTTGATAAAGCACCTGAAGACCCTTCCATCTATGAACAGTATTGTTTTCCAGCATATGTGGGTCTGGAAAAGAAGAGTTTGAAAATGTCAGCCAATTTGACAACTTTTAGCCCCACCCCTCAGAGCGCCTGGGGGTGGGCAGCATATAACGCACAATTTTGTTGCATATTTGACCAAGAAAGGTTCCTGCGAATTTTCATTGAAATTGGATCAGCGGTTTCTGAGAAAAAGTGGAAAATGCATTGATCACTTTTAGCCCCACCCCTCAGAGTCCTTGGGGGTGGGCACCATATAATTCACCATTTTGGTGCATAATTGACCAAGGAAGGTTCCTGCAAAATTTTATTGAAATTGGATTAGCGGTTTCTGAGAAGTCGTCGAAAATGTATTGACCAGTTTTAGCCCCGCCCCTCAGAGCCCCTGGGGGTGGGCACCATATAATGTACAATTTTGGTGCATAATTGACCAAGGAAGGTTCCCACAAAATTGTATTGAAATGGGATAAGCAGATTCTGAGAAGAAGTCGAAAATGTATTGACCACTTTTAGCCCCGCCGCTCTGAGTCCCTGGGGGTTGGCACCATATAATTTGCAATTTTGGTGCATATTTGACCAAGGAAAAGTCCTGTAAAATTTGATTGAAATTGAATCAGCGGGTTCTGAGAAGACGTCGAAAATGCATTGGCCAGTTTTAGCCCCGCCCCTCAGAGCCCCTGGGGGTGGGCACCATATAATTCACAATTTTGGTGCATATTTGACCAACCTGCAAAATTTTATTGAAATGGGATAAGTGGGTTCTGAGAAGAAGTCAAAATTTTTTTTTATTCAGAGTTCCTGGGGGTGGGCACCAATAATTCAGAATTTTGGTGCATAATTGACCAAGGAAGGTTCCTGAAAATTGAAATCGGATCAGCGGTTTCTGAAAATGTATTGACCACTTTTAGCCCCGCCGCTCTGAGTCCCTGGGGGTTGGCACCATGTAATTTGCAATTTTGGTGCATATTTGACCAAGGAAAAGTCCTGTAAAATTTGATTGAAATTGGATCAGCGGGTTCTGAGAAGACGTCAAAAATGCATTGGCCAGTTTTAGCCCCGCCCCTCAGAGCCCCTGGGGGTGGGCACCATATAATTCACAATTTTGGTGCATATTTGACCAAGGAAGGTTCCTGCAAAATTTTATTGAAATCAGATCAGCGGTTTCTGAGAAGAAGTCAAAAATGTTTACGGATCGCCTGACGGACTTAATTAACGCCTTACGAGCGACGACGACGGACCAAAGGCGATTAGAATAGGTCACTTTGAGACTTCGTCTCAGGTGACCTAAAAAGTAACAGAGTTGAGTGGATCCGGGGACACTGCAATAAATTTAATTAAAAAAAATTAAAATGGCCTTCCCAAAAAATTCTGCCCCGGTTTAAGCTCTGCCTCGTGGTTTTTTCAGTACCTTAGGGGCAACCCTACCCCTGGGGGGTTAAAGAATCAGAATCAGACAACTTAAAAAAAAAAAAAAAAGACATCCAAAAAGTGCCCGTATTGAGAAAAATACTCATATACTGATGCTTCGGATCTCTCATTTTTGTTAAAATAGTTTTAAATTCAATAATTGTTTAAAAAAAAAAAAAAGTTGTAGGCCTACTTGTTAAATTGTGTTTTATAAATAAACAAGGATTTGAAGATGTGACTTATTTCATTCAGTACAGACATTTTTCACTGTGGAATATTGTAATTCAGGGAGGGGAGAAAAGGAAGGAAGGAGGGGGAGGGAGGGAGTCAGCTCAACTTACCCCATACACGGGTAAGTTGTGCCACAAAACGTTTTTTGAACATGCTCAAAACAGTTATGTTTACTGTCATTCCAATTGTTTGTAGGGGTGCACAACATCCTGAAATATATGCTGGCATATTAATTATAACACAACTAAATTGCCTTGATGCAGGAATCCTTTTTTGAACATGCTATATTATTCAAAAACAAGAAATATTTGTTATGTTTAATGGGGGTTGCCATGTTAACACATTGAAATGGAAGCGGAATGACGTTTTAGGGTTACGAGAGACTGTCGTATCTTAAAGTTACGATGGTTTTCAAAATTTTCTGCTAACGATTTTCTCATTTTACGAGGCTTTGAGTGAAACGCCTCTCCTATCTTAGTCTATATCTTTCCGTTTATTGTATTTCTTGCGATCTCAGTGAACCGCCGCCTAGTTCTACAGCCATAGTACCATAAGTGTTTGGATTAATATAACCAATAATTCATGTAAATGATACGCTAAACCAAAAACCACAAAAAATAAAACACATTTTAGAATTTACCAAATACCAATGTGGCCAACAAACTGTAGTCAAATTTTTCTTCCCCCAAATGGATGCCTACACATTAACTGTGGCGTTTCATTCAATTTGAGCCATGCAAATTTAAGTGTGCACTCGTAAAAAATGGCATGACAATTTCTGAAACAATGACGTGTGTTAACTAATGAGCAAATATGTATGTAGCTTGCTAACATTTGATAAACATTTCTCCATTGCCAAGTTCGGCATTTTGTTGAGGTCTGGCATTTCTGTAACAGTAATGATGCCTCCAGGCATTGAAAGCTAGCTAGCTACCACGCAAATATGATGTAATACAAGTTTGCTAAATTAAATGCACGACTAAGTTTATCATATTGACCAAACTAATTTGCATGCACATATTAGCAGATGTAGCAAATTAGCTAACGTACTCCACGAAACAAGCTAGCAAGCTAGAAAATGTTACCATACCTTAGGTTTGACGGTAACACAAGACAAAAACCCCATAAAAATTAAGTTGGCAACTTGCAAGCGAGGTATTGCAATCACTAACTCAGCTTAGCTAAATTAAGAAAGCCATTTCTAGCTTCTTACCTTCGAGTTGTCAGCTCGCAAACTAACATTAAGTCCAACTCATCAATCTGAAAGACAAAAAGATTTATGAAGCATACACGGTAATGTTTACCTTAGAATGCAACAATGCAATATCAAACACAAGTACTTTGTAACATTAACATTTAGCATAACTGGCCAACCATCTCACATGGGTTTACTTATCTCGCATACCAAGCCAGCCAGCAAACCCTCAAACACAGCATTTCCAGTCCTGACGGGAATAACGTCCGATTTGCCAGATATTAGACCCAACAGCACGACTGCAACGAACAGTATTGCTCACATACCAAACAAGCTTGTGAATTCATTAGTTTAACATAATTTTAAAAATTCTTTCCAATTTTCATAAAGTAAAACTTAGGAGCTACCTAGTGAATTTGCTTAAGTCAAGCAAGTAGTTGTTACACAAACGTGAAGTTAAGGTAATAAATTTGGCAGGCACGCAATGTTAGCTCGAGATCACCAACTGAAAAGAGCTCTAACGTTCATGGTTACGCTATGGTGCCAACTTCGCTAGCTTCCTCATTACCTAAACTTAGGCCTTACAGTTAAATAGCTCAGCCAGTATTTTAGCTCTAATTACAGCATGACCGCTAGCAATATTTAAAAAGCAAAACTAAGAAAAATATCCGTTTCAGGTATCGCGTTTGCCAACACCAATAATCACTAACCTGTTTATCAGACGACGACGATGAAGATACAGGGACTGATTAGACGGCTCTTATTTGACTCATGCATATTCGTAGAGTCGTGCGCCAACGCTCAAGTGGGAATTGGGTAGAGTTGGGCCAACTCCGACGGACCAGAATCGGCCCCGACTCTGGAGTGCTGCAGTTCATATGGCATACGGCCAGGCGGAATCGGCAAGATTACAGCTGCGTTGAAGCTACCCGAGGCTGCAGGTGAATGGCGGAGCTCCGGTTAGCCATAATCGGCCCGACTGTGTTTTCATGGAATGAAGCTGTAATCGGCAGAATCCGCAGACGTCGCCAGAGTTGGTCCGATTCCGACACTGTCAGCATCGGCGGCCTTACGTTAACATGGAATCGGCAAGATTATGGCTGAATTGAAGCTACCCGCAGGTGCAGGTAAATGGCAGAGCTCCGGTTCGCTGTAATCGGCCCGACTGCGTGTTCATGGAATCAAGCCGTATTCCGTACAGTCTTTACATTGCCAGAGCTGGTCCGATTCAGGCGCAGTCAGGATCGGCAGCTGTTCGGCGTGACGGAATCGGCAAGATAACGGCTGAGTTGTTAGTCCCCGGATCTGACACTATCCCGACACTAAAACGGAATCGGGCCAATTCCCAGATAGCAAAGATTATTTGAATCAATGTTGATTAGATGTCAGGCATACTCGTTGAATCAATGTTGATCTCTGACGTTGCTTTCAAATTGATCTTGCTCGTTGTTTCTGCCATTGATTCCACATCTAAAAACTGACCATTTCTAAAATAAAAATCAATGCTGATTCAACTCTGGATCTCCAATGTTGATTTGGAATTGATCTTGCTGGTTGTTTCTGTCATTGAATCCACATTGAAACATTGACCAGTTTTTACTCTAAATCAATGTTGATTCAACATTTGATTTCCAATGTTGATTTTGAATTGATCCTCCTTTGTTTATTCTACTAAAAAAACAAAACTGATGCCAATAATTGATTCGCCTTGGCAACAGCTTGATATAAAAGACAATACAACAGACTCATTTAAGAAAGAATTTATTTAAAAATTACATCATCTAAAATTTCATCTGAATTTATCAACAAATTGAATGGCTTGTTACAGCTATTCATAAAGGAAGGGGTGGAGCAAACATTTGACCCGTTTTCAAGTTAAAATATGTAAAAAGTACCATTTAGTCATTTCTCTTGGGACAAGGCTTCATGAAATCCTCAGAAAACAGCTATTTAACCACAACAAAAGAAACCGTCACCATGTTAGTCAGTTCTGAATGTCTTAAAAAAATGTGACATCTGTGGTGTTTCAGGTCAAATATAACCTGGCAGAGAATACTGGCTGTTGCATGTATCATTTAAATCATTGTATTTTGTTCATATTTACATTATACACAGAATCCCAACTTTTTTGGAATTGGGGTTGTAAAATTGAGGAGAGTGTATCTGAGTATGATATTGATCACACGCACACACAACACAAACTGAACATGGACAAGATGGTATTTTGAACACACGCATGCACACACACACACACACACACCCACACCCACACCCACCCACCATCTTATCAGTGTTCAGTTTAAATGTGTAATTTGGAACAAACACAAACACAGCTCAGTTTGCATCCTGCGGCTTGTTAGGTTTACAATGCTTTTTCATTAAACCAAACATAAATCTATATGGGTAACACCACAGATGTCAGACACTGTAGGTAATAATATAATGTTCCAAACACCAACAAGCAATTTATTTCAGAAAGTGTTCTAAAATTACTCATAGTCAAATAACAAATATTATGCATTAACTCCACTATAGGAAATATGAGTGGATTTAAACATTTTATGAAATGAAGGTGAGTGTTATATTGTAAGAGGAAAGTTAAGGGGGTCATAGAAACACAATTTTAAAAGAGAAATCACAAAAAAAAAAAAAAAAAAAAAATTGCCTTGGCATTTCATGAGTTGGCGATGCTCAAATACTGGAACACAAAACAGACAAAAAACAAGTTAAATTAAGCAGTCAATAAAGCTTTTACAAACTATCCTATCCTATATATATATTTTTTTTTAAAGATTATTTTTTGGGAATTTTTCCTTTATTTGACAATTGTACAGTGTAGAGAGACAGGAAGGTTGGGGAGAAGAATAGGGGAAGACATGCAGCAAATGACCTGAGCTGGAATCGAATCCAGGTCGCCGCGGTAAGGACACAGCCTTTATGGTACACGCACTTAGACCGATGAGCCACCAGGGCACCCCTATCCTATTCATATTATGGCCACTTCATAGTCAATTCCAAAGCCTATGATGGAAGTTGACATGATTAGAGAAAGTTTAGGGGCCTATATGCGCTCAGCCCCTGCTGGTGGTAAGACTCGGTATCTAGTGTGAGCCGCAACAGTTACCTCTTATCCATGTGTCTCTGTGCTCCTCCTTCACGCTCAGGTGTGTAGCGGAGCCACTTTTTAACTGCGTCACTGAAGGTGAGATGTGTGACATCCTTGAAATGGTGCCTTAGAGATTCTAATATTTTAAACAAAGGGAACGTTAACATGCATGATGAGATGCAGCAGTGGCTATGATGAAATACAACCCTAGTTCCAAAAAGTTTGGATGCTCTGCAAAATGTCAAAAACATAATGCAATGATTAGCAAATCTCACAAAGCCACAATTTACTCACAGCAGTTGAGAGAGAGAGACTTTTTACCATTTCATGAAAAATATTACCTCAGTTTGAAATTGATAGAAGCAACACATCTCAAAAAAGTTGGGACAGGGGCAACAGATGGCTGGAGAAGTAAGTGGTACGAATAAAAAACAGCTGGAGGAGCATTTTCCAACTAATTTGGTTAATTGGCAACAGGTCAGTAACATGACTGGGTATAAAAAGAGCATTTTAGAGAGGCAGAGTCTCTCAGAAGATGGGCAGAGGGTTCACAGATCTGCAAAAAACTGCGTCTAAAAATTGTGGACCAATTTCAGAAAAATGCTCCTCAATGTAAAATTGCAAAGACTTTGAATATTCCACCATCTAGAGTACATGATATCATCAAAAGATTCAGGTAATCTGGAGAAATCGGACAAGGCCAAAGGTCAATATTGGATGCTCATGATCTTCGGGCCCTCAGGCAGCACTGCATTAAAAACAGGCATGACATTGCACTGGAATTCACTGTATGGGCTCAGGAACACTTCCAGAAATCATTGTCTGTGAACACAGTTCGCCATGCAATCCACAAATGCAAGTTAAATCTGTATCATGCAAAGAAGAAACAATATGTGAACACGATCCAGAAACGTTGCCATCTTCTCTGGGCCAAAGCTCATTTGCCTCAGACTGAGGCAAAAAGGTAAAACTGTCCTGTAATCAGATGAATCAAAATCTGAAATTCTTTTTGGAAACCACGGACACCATGTTGTGTGACTAAAGAGGAGAGGGATCATCCAGCATGTTATCAGCACTCAGTTCAAAAGCCTGCATCTCTGATGGAAAGGGGTTGCATTCGTGCCTGTGGCATGGACAGCTTACGCATCTTGGAAGGCATTATCAATACTGAAAAATATATAGAGATTTTACAACAACATATGCTCCCATCGAGACACCGTCTCTTTCAGGGAAAAGAGAGAGAGAGTAAGCCTCATCTGAGCCTAGTGGCCCATCGTGCCAGTGCTTAACCCCGGTTTTATACCATGAAGCGACAAGGAGTATTACTACTCCCCCTGGATGGGATGCCAGTCCATCACAGGTACTCCCCCAGCTCTTAGTCAAGTTTCCCTGACTATTTGCTGGTACCCATTTATACACCTGGGTAGAGTGAGGCGTGAAGTGGAGTGTGGGAGTGAAATGTTTTGCCCAAGAACACACCGCGAAGGCCGTGGCCGGGGTTTGAACTCAGGACCTTTCAATCCCAACCACATAACTGCATCCATCACAACAGCATGGCTTCGCAGTAGGAGAGTCTGGGTGCTGAACTGGCCCGTCTGCAGTCCAGACCTTTCACCAATAGAAAACATTTGGCGCATCATTAAAAAAAAAAAAAAATCCTGCAAAGACGACCCAGGACTGTTGAGCAGCTAGAATCCCACATCAGACAAGAGTGGGACAACATCCCTCTCTCAAAACTCAAGCAATTGGTCTCTGCAAATTCCCAGACATTTACCGATGGTTGTAAAAAGAAGAGGGGATGCTACACAATGGTAAACATGGCCCTGTCCCGACTTTTCAGATTTGTGTTGCTGCTATCAAATTCAAAATGAGCTGATTTTTTTTAACCCCAGATAGGGTTGTTGATCATCTATGATTGAGCAGTTCACCGGAAAAAGTTTAACAGTAAAAACCAAGTTTTACATTTGCGCGGCTTATTAAACCTTAGTGGGACCAAGTAAACTCACTGCTTATATTCCTCACAAGGAGGAACAAAATATGTGCAATTAAACAGGCTAGGCACACGCTAGAGTATGACCATGTCTACATAGCATTCAAAGAGAGGAAATTAAATTTACAAACTTTTACAGTTTGTTTGGTTGTGAAATGTGCTCAGGAGAGGGGCTAGATGTGGACAATGGATATTCTATTGATTTTTTCCCCCAGGTAGACATATTTTGAGAATCTGAAATCATACTGAATTTTTAAAGAAAGCATTTGCCGTGATAAAACACCACAGTATTATGACTGACACTCAAACAATTCTGATTGTTTGTTGATTTCTATAAAACAAAGGAGTTGCTGCAAAAGATTTGTGAACCTTGTAATGGTTTATATTTAATATAATCTTACCAAATAAGCAGGACTATAGCCTTGTGTTTCCAAAGGCCTGCTTTTGTCATTTTTCTGCCCAATTAAAATGACAAGCCAGCCAGTTTGTCATCACTGCTCTCAGCATCCGCTGTACAGTGCCTTCAGGGCCATTACCGCCGACCAAAGAAATACGGGAAACCTGGAAGAAGGTGACAATACTTAGTGTCGAATGTCTGTAAACCAATCAGCTGTGCAGAATTTCAGAATAAAGTTTAAGTCTGAAGTTAAATTGGTATTTTCCTTGGTCGTAAAGTAGCAAAGACACTTGCGTTACCTTTTGCTCCCCCCCGCGCTGGGTGTAAGATAGACCTAAAACTTTTTTGCCAGACTTCAAGATGAACCTAATAATCATCTCAGACTCAGACTAAAAATGCTCCCCATTTCCCAGAAAGTATCCAATTTCATGTGGCTGACCAGTAGCGAGTCCTTTTAAATGAATGAAAGTGTATTTAAACATTGCGGTAATTGTAGGGCAGTAATTCTTAATATTTTTCCACTTACAGGAGGCAGACTTTAAAATGATGATATTACACAAGATGTTAACATTTACCATTCTCTGATGCAGAGAGTCATTTTGAAGAGCCTCTTCTGCTTTCTTAAATTCCTCAAGGCTACAAAGGGGCAGTTTGATAGGAAACTCTGTGGTGGCAGCAGAGAAGCTGCGGTCAGAGTGCTGCTCAGCCAGATTCACCCGGAGCTCCTCAAGTTCATGCTGAACTCCAAGAAGTGCTTGTTTGACTTTGTTTATCTCTTCAAGAAGGTGGGCCATAGAGGCAACCATTTTTCTGTCAGAAACATCTTGGGCAGATAAAAATAAAAGTACATATACACAATTATATGAAATTGACAATGAGAATGACACTTTTCTACCATTTTAGTTGAGGGCCCAATTTTTCTGCATGTGCTACATCTGATTATATGTGAACAGACCGATCCCTGCATCTATTCCTATTGTCCTCCAGCTGCAAGGACTACCTAGTGTTTTTTACCAGTGCTACACGTGCCTGCAAGGAAAAATGAACATCAAGGGTTTGGTTACATTTCAGGGGGCCTTTTTCATGTAAGTTGGATAGCATAGTGGGAGTATCATTTAAAGGGATATTATGATGGTACAGCAAGTAACACTCTATAGCTGCATAAATACACAAAATCAATCATGTGTCAGAAATTTTTCATATGGAGTCATGCTTTCATATTGTTTAGATGTTTTGATAAGTTTATGGAACACGCAATGACACATCTAGCAGATTCCTCTTTTTTTTTTTTTTTAACTGTGCATTTGCTGTATGTAACTTATATGCAGAGCAGCCGGCGTAACATCACAGCTAAGCGCCGAAAAAGAGGCTGCTCAAATAAAATGGCGAGCCCCATTCAAGGAAGAATAGCCTGTTTGCTCGCACCCTTTGTTCGATATTTGAATTTCATGTAGTTTGAATCATCCGGAAAAGATTATAAGTTGAATGTATTGTTATATGGGAATGATTTAAGCGGCAAATTGTATTGTATGATAAGGTCCCTTTAAACGAGGTCATGTGAGGCGATAACTGGTATCTTTCAGAGATATGCGCCAGTCCTCGTATGATGGGAAAACTGCATCTAAACTGAAGTTTCTAATTTCACCAGAAGGTTCTGCCTGAGTAACAGCATTAATATAAATAATGGATCATAATTGAGTAGCGTTCTATTGTTTCGTCAATATTTATGACTTGCAGGCATACATTTGGCGTTGATAATTTTTTTGCACCATGCAACATCGACACATTACATAATCTTGGTGACAAATGTTAAGTTAAGAAATTCACCTTTCATCCGGTCATTTGATTCATACCCTGGCCTGTGCATCTTTTGACCTGATGGAAATAAAATAGTAATCGAATAAAATGAAGGATTACTCAATATTTCAGCCACTGGAACTTCAATACACAAAGTCAAACAATACTGTGATCACGTAAGAGCGACAAAAACACTCATTAAAGGCAAGTTTATGTGTGCGCCAAAACCAAGTAGTCTGACTCCAATCCCTAAGTACCAGGTGCCTGCCCCCAGGTTGGTCCACAAGTAGTACTTGTATTATTTAGTCAATTTTTCTTGTCACTTGATTGTAGCCGTAAATACTTTACCAAATTTGGAGACTTTATTTAACCTCTGAGATGCTTGGTGTCAAAACCTTGTTTCTTCTGGGGACTTGACACAGAATACCACTTCAGTGGCATTCCTGCTGCTATTTTTTCAAACTATAGATGTGACATTTGACAATTAGAAAATATCAATAAAACCATTGCAAAATTTGGATGAAGATTTTTGCTACTGAATACTCCGGGTCAATGTCAGTGGTATTGTTTTGATGCACACATGCACAAGCCCTAAATCATGGCTTAAGTCATAGTTAAAACCATCTAATGATTTACATTACTTACTGCTTGTATTCTGAGCTGGTGACTGCATTAAGTGGTATGTTCTCTCTGCTGCAGAGTAAGGGACACACAAATCACATTTCAGAGGAAAGTTATTTCAAAAATGATAATTGCTTGCATTTTGTAGTCGCTAACAAAACTTCATGAATGATAATTAGAGTATTTTGTAATTACAAATAGGGGTGCATCAACACCACTAAGCTGTTATTAAGTGAATGAATGCATGAATGAAATTTTTATTATTGTGTCATCGTACCTTGTAAGCCCAGCCCTCATGGGCTTATAAAACACCAAACAATCAAATAATCCAAAACCAGGACCAGGGTACAATAAAGGGTAATGTCACAACAACCTATCTTGCCTTCCTTTTAGGCTTTAGAAATGAAATTTGTGAGTCCAAAACCATCAAAATCAAACAACTATTTCAGTTTATCCTCATCTGACCAATAAAACATATCTGGATTACGTTGTATAATATCATTAAACAGGCACTCTCTTAAATTATCATAAAGTGTGCAGTACCAGAGAAAATGGCATTCACTTTCCACATCATTCAAGTCACACATCTCACATAATCTGTTATGTTCAGGGATGCTATTGAATTGACCAGTTTCAATGGCTAGAGGGAGAATACCAGTCCTCAACTGAGCAACCAAGGATCTTTGGTTTCAAGATAAACGAGATAAAACACAAGGTTCAGGAGCAAAGTTCTCCTTAATCTGCATTTACGTTCTCAATTTGGGCTTTAACAAAACATTTTTAAGCCAGGTCTCTTCAAACTTAAGAAGAAGCTTATTTTTAACAGAATTAATATTACAACATAAATTATTCCTGCAAATATACAGCATATCCACTTCTTCAAAGATTGAGGAGAGCTTTTTTGTCCAAGGGCAATCATGTAATTTGGTCCACATAAACACTTTGTTATTGATTCTACCCTCTGCCATTTTAATCAATCTATTCCATAAACAGAGCATTTCACATTTTCATTTCATATATCCAGCCCATATCTCCTTGAATCGCTGGGATCGGAGCGAATCAATGTACCCCCAGAAAGCACCTAATGGCTCTATTCTGTATAGCATCGATAACTTTGAATTCTTTGAAGCCTGCGAGCTAGGTTGCAGAACTAACTTCAAAACATATGACAGTGGGGAGTTTATTTACTCACTGTTTTTATCTTCTTTTTATGGTTTGCTCAAATTTTTTGAATACAGTTGTATACTGTAGCTAGCTACTTATCTGTAGTCAGTGTATTAACACTGGCTACCTTCTAAGCCAGACATTGGTATGAGAACTAAGCAATGAACTGCCAAGGATGAGGAAAGCAGCAAACTCTCCTAGATATAAATCTAAATGCGCCAACCCTTTAACAAATCTTTAATTGGAGTAGAACTGGTCTCAGGTCTCTGTACAAGCGGTGCAGTTGTACGCCAAAACTGGAGCAGCCACCCAGGAAATATGAAAATACAGGGGATGTGCTTGCTACCATTAAGCGGAGCAGGTGTATGGGCTGAACCTCAATATCGCGGCTCAACCTCCTCGTCACTACTGTGCTGACTTTGGCTTCAAACGTGCGAGATGGGAGCCTCCATATGAAGGATATTTTGTCCCCATTTTTGAACAGCGCTCAGAAGTGGAGACATCTCGTCCATCTTTACAATCAATCTATGGTTCACAGTGGTACCACAGTTGCAAAATCCGTACGCGGCGTATAAAATACCTGTTGGTCTCTGAAGTAGCTCCTGGGTAAGGCTGCAACCTGGTGTCATAAAGATAACCATTCACAAATTAATAATTGCTCAGACTGCATAATATTTTTCACAAATTTTCCACAATATTAACATAAAATGGAAGCATTGCCCTCGAACTGCCCTTTCAATTTTGCTGCACTTGTCCCCAGATTTACTGGACTTAGAGTATCTTTTTAATTCATATTTACCTTGAGATTGATTTTGGCGAATGGCATCTGGTTTCCATGATGACTCTACATGGGGAAAGATTTTATTTAGGAGTTGAAGGTGTTGTGATTCTGCCTGTTTGCTATGTTTCTGATCTGTCTGCCATGTTTATTCTGTATTGCCTGGTTATTGTTTTGTCATTTGGTTAAGTTATGTTCATGTATTGTCTTAGTTTCGTTTTTCCATGTTTTGCTTTTTTTTACCATAGTTACATTCCGTCCATGTTTTTGTTATCACCATGCATTGCACTTTGTCTCCCCCCTGTCTGGTCTCTTGTCTCTTGTCTGCTCACAGCCCCAGTATTGCGTGCCAATTTTTCGGTGATTTAATGGATTCTGGTTTTCAACCATTCCTTCCAATCTCGCTTTAGATTTTTCTGGATTACTAACCAATACTAACAGTTTGTAGTTTTTGTTAAATTACTAACCAAGACTAACATTGTACATAGTACTAACTTACTAACAAGCACTAGGGATTGTATAGCTGCACTCTACTAATTGACTAACGATCTCTCAGCATTAGCCTGTTCTAGTCTCCACCTCTTGCCTTCAAATTTATTTTGTTGTGCTTCTAGCAGATTCTCTGCACCTGTCTAATCATTGTTCTGCCACTCATTCTGTGCAATGGAAATCCCTAACCAGATCTGTTTGTTCTGTCTGTAGGCTGTCTTGTGATCCCTGTCCGCGTTTTGGCTTTTTGCCTATTTCATGTGATTAGGTTCTCCTCATGTTTGCTTCCTTTGTAATTAGCCTCATTTCCTGCACCTGTGTTCTATGTATCATGTGATCTCCCAGGAGTGTATATTAGGTGTCTTTTTCACAGCACTTCCTTGTCAGAACGTTTCTCTTGTTTACCTGTGCTGCTTTCAGATTTGCCTTGTACTCATAGCGTTACTCTTCTGACTGGACCGTCCGACTTCACGATTTTTGGCTCTGCATTTTGGATTATTGTTGCATCTGTGTTTACGAGCCCTTTTTTTTGCCCAACTACGATTTTTTGTGGTTGCTGCCCTGTTAACGGTTTGGATTTTTTTGCCCACTGGTTTTTGGTTTTTGCTTCTCTGACAAACCTGTGCCTGTGTAATGCGAACCTATTTTTGCCTGACCACGAGTACTGTTTGCTGCCCTGGTTTTTCGACTCTGTTTCTGCCCTCCTGGATTGTGACTTTTGGATTGTGGACTCTGTACCTTGCCTTCTGCCCTGCGGGGGTTACCCCCCCTCGCTCAATAAAATCACTTTACCTGCAATCCTGTGTTCTCGCGACTGGTTCCTGAACGATACCTCACAGAAGGGACAATATACAAAACTAATGTTTACATACTCTTTCAAACTGTGTGCAATGAAACCACTCCATATAAACTAGGATGTTGGACCCCCTTGACAATGAGATTGTTCATCTCAAGGGGCTATCCATTAATAAATTTCAAGCAAATGTTCCGGCAAAACAATGTATAGGCAAGCATATTAATGTGTGAGCCAAGAAACCAATACATACTCAATTAAAGCATGCAATATCACCTAAGCGATTCATCTGCAGTAAAACCACTGCTATTCACAAAAACATTGTTCGCCACAACACTCAATGGCATCGTTTTCTCGACAACACCCCATGCGTGATGAAATGTGTTACCATGAGATCGCGCCAGTGGCCTTGCTTCCATTTCCCAGAGTAATTCTAGACAGCAGAGAGAACATATAAAAAGAATGGATTGATTACTGATAAGTAATTCATGGTCAGCTGAGTACATAGAATAAATTTATGGCACCAAGACAGGCTCTCAAAGTTCATGAGGAGAACAAAAATATTCTCAGTTCCTCACTTAGAGCACAGGAGCAACTGATTAAGATGACTGACACAAAAGCTCAAACAACATCTGAAAGAAGGTCACCTTTGCTTATCTCAGGAGGTGGCAAAGGTCCTTCAAGGCTGAAGCTGCTGCCTGCTGTCAACATGGAAAGCAGCCTCAGTACAGCCACCATAACCAGTTCTTCACACAATAATGAAAGGAAAATCAGAGAAACATCAAAGTATCATTCTGCAGTTTTCACCATGTACACACCTGGTGGGACAACTGTAAGAGGTTGGGCCAGTTTAGTTCTCTTAATCTCAGTTTCCCCCTCAAAATCAGAATTTACATACAAGGAGTTGGGTCTGAAAAACAAATACATTAAAATGTCAGTGACAAGTGAAAACAGAGTGCTTCAATTTTGCGTCTGGTCATACAAAAATACACATGGCAGCAACTTCATTCACAATTTTTTCATTGCAACTGATGTCTTTATCACCTTAGCACAGTTTGGTAGTGTCACGGTCAACAATGAAGGTGTTTGCATCACAGTACGTTGAACAGCACAACGGGGTGTGTCAGTGCATACCGTTGGCGCAGTGCAAGCTTTGTGTCTAAGCGCTGGTCCTCAAATCACACCCTACGAGGTCCGCAAACTGCTGGTTTTCCACCCTATCTTTACCTGGGAGTCAGGTGTTACCACAATCTAGCCAATCAGAGGCACTAACTGTTCATTTACTTGCCTGGGAAAACAGGAAACCTAGGCTGGATTTGGTTTCGAGGTCCAGATTTGAGGATCCCTGTGTCTAAGGACTCATTTGAATTTGGATGCACCTCAACCATCTTTCAACACAAACTCTGTCAATCTATCATAGTTTCACGGGAATGAACCCTGGCTTGTCGAGTTTTTGCAAATAAACACGTTGCTCATATTGTTTTCCCTGCCTTTTTAATGTTCACTTGCCTCATGTACCAAGCAAATGATGGTGGGGACTAATGTGAAGCACACGTGAATACTTTCTGTGTGTTGGGGGGAATATACATCACTAACATGGGCTTCGCCCTTGTTTAACAACCATGAGTACCATTTTGTATACAGTTTAAGTGGCCCACTTCTCACATAAAACACATTACCTTGTGAACCCACTTCTATCCCCTGAAACAAGTACATCCATTTAATCTTGACAGGTGCCGTCCTTGCAAGATAGGTGCTTTTTCTTCACCTGACATAATGAAATTGCCAGTTCACCATGGTGTTTAACACACTGCTTTAAAAGGGAATGACAGCAGCTGATCTGATTGGCCGTAACAGGACCAAAACCCCATCACACTCACAGGTAATGAATTCATTTCACACCAACCAAAAAAAAAAAAAAAGTATGTATCTGCATTTGCTAGGCCATTGGGGCACCATCACTACATCACAACCATACTAACAAACACTGTTAAAGAAATAGCCGGTTTGGAAGAATTTATGAATGCTAGAGCAGATCCACAAGGGCACAATTATCAGGCTATTCCCTTTCATTATTTTATGCCTTTTGTTAAGATAGCTGGCTGCCTGCATGTATTTGTGTCTATGAAACTGACAACATTCATTAAGGAGTTAATTTAATAAAAAAGTAATTCATTAACATTTTGTCCAAAGATGAATCACTTTATTCAACTTGAGGATTTTGTCCAAAGATTTATTTTTTGCTGAGTGATGGCAGCCTTTGAGCCCCTAGCTCAAAAAATCAGCATGTGCAGAAAACTGAGATCTACATTTCCTATAGCTAGGCTTCTAAGTGGCGCAGTTCTGAAATTCAATGTTTCAACAAAAAGATTTTTCCATTTAAAATGTAAAAATGCTGAAAACAGCACATTGAATTCAGTGAAAATTTTGGATCAATTAATTACAAGCCCCTAAACCATACCGGCCATCCCATCCTTTTTGGAAATTGTGTTACATAGGGCTCAATTGAAATGATGATTTTTCCATTTGAAAATGTAAAAATGGTTCCGCTTCAAACAGCACATTGAATTCAGTGAAAATTTTGGATCAAGTTAGATTAGATGACGGGGCTATTTGAGTCCCATTTTCTTCCCCAACATGGGTATTGTGTCTGTATTTACATCCTTAATGAATAATGAATATAGCCTATCAGTGGTCTTCTAGTAATTTCCAAATTAACAATTTCTTAATGTCGGCCATTTTCTTTAGACTTATTATTAATGCTGAATGCAGCATTCACACTATTCTTTTCATGTCGGCCATTTTCTTTAGACTTATTATTATTAGTTATGCTAAAGTTCACACTGAATTTTTCTGAAAGCATTTTCTTTAGACTTATTATTTTATTAGTGTGAATGCATGTATTCTTTTTTCATGTCGGCCATTTTCTTTATAATTATTATTATTATTAATGCTGAAAGCATTCACACTATTGTTTTTCATGTCTTTTCTTTACATTATTATTTGTGCTATAATTAACATTCACACTTCATATATCAAAACGTTTATTATTATTATAGCTTCTTTCAGTTAAACGTTGTTCATTTTTGTGCATTTAACAATTCATTATCTTTTATTCAGCTTTTCTTTCATTCATTCAGCTTTTTTTTTTTGATAAACATTCAAGTATTCTACATAATTGAAATATTATATTTTCATGGCAGCTATTCAGCTATTCAAACTGTATTCAAGACAGTCAGCAATTCATTCAAATCATTCAAAATTTCTTCTAGTATTCAAGAATGCAAAGCATCTCAGTTTTCTTTATACTTATTATAGCTTCAAACTTTACATACTTTGTGCATTTAGCATATATTAAAATGTTCACAGGACGTTATTGCATTATTTTTCATTTCATACTATTTATACTTTTTTAAATATTAATTTTTTCTTTTTTTGTCCCATCATTGAAACAGTTATTTTTGATTATAGATAACAAAATAAAAAAAGTTATTTCTCTATCGAAAATTTGAATCCCTCTTCATGAAATTTCACAAAAATGTAGGAAAATTTGTTCTTGTTACAGCAGTATCATTTTTGTAGCAGTGAAATATATAGTTTTGGCTCAGGGAACAGTCAAAGGACAGGAGGCACGTCCAACTTCGCCATCTCTTCCAATCAAAAATCACCCAAAAAATTTTCGGAGAACAGCAAACGGCCAGAGTTTTTAGATCGCTGTTATTCCAAAAATATATCACTCAGAGAAATAAAAAAGACATCCACGCACTCAGCAAAGTCTCGTGTCTTGAATGATACGGTTACATTGCTGACAGGATAAATTGTTTTTGCGTTTGAAGCACGAGTTTGAGGTGTGCGCGAACAAGGCTGAGTGACTCAGCGATTGCCTGTGCGTGCACTTGTCTATACATGCCTGGCTCTCACTGCTAATAGGACACCGCTCCTGCCATTGCCCTCCGTGTCGTGATTTTCTCATTTTAAATCTAAGTGAGCTGAGCTGAGTGTACATGCAGATGCTTTCGTTAGAACAGAGGTGTCCTCATAAGAACGAAGTGAATCGAGCCAGCTATTTTGCGGTTAGGGAAATTATTGCAGCTCATTCTCTACGCTGCTTATTTCTATTTGCAGGTCTCAGCTAATGCACCACTATTTTAAAACGTTGCTTTCTGTGTCAAACAATCAAACGCAACGACAAGTTCGCCACAAATGCAACGTTAAAAAGAGAAACATTTGTTCATGAATGCGATACGGCATTGTTTGCAGACTACCTTAAATGGAAGTACTGCTTTGCAAAACTAGTATTTGTCTACCACTACGTTCATTCGCAAACGTTATGTCTTCACTGATTAGAATACAGGCTCTGTAAGTCAACAGTATCTGTTTGCCAGCGGTACCATTAAGATAATCTAAACCTCCGAGGAATTATTCGCGCAGACAACGTTGAGCTCTCTATCCACCGGCTGCCTCTGCTTGCGATAGCAGCTCTCATCGACTGAAGCTCTTTTAGTGGCGCATCAGCAAACGCCGACATGTATTTAGTTTAATTTCATCAAATGAACACTTGAAATATTTTCAATCATTCACAACTCTGTCTCATATTGTATGTTTTATTATGGTTTTCATGGCGCGAGTTCGTATTTTGTGAATGGCCTTTTTTTCTTTTGCTTTTCATTTTTTCTTTTTTTTTTCTTTTTTTTACATAAGTTCCGATCCGATCCATAACCCGTGTGTATCAGATGTTCATGACAGCGGACATGGAGCTGCTCTATTTATGCACGCAGTTACATTATTCTGTCACTAGATGGAACACCCGGATCAGTTATTGAATATTCACTGACAAGCTGAACTCGAACGCGGTTTTGTAATATTGATACGTTCGATCCTACCCCTGATTTCCAGGGTTGTTGCATTAATTAAACTCCTCAGCCATGCCTCATGTGCAAACTGCTCTTATCCAATTCCAGGCAGTATAAACTTTCCAAAGTAACCAAAATACATTGTGAGTGCTCAATCATACAAGCCTTTTTTTTTTTTTTTACAGCCTATGTCTTGACTACCTAAAATAGTTTTTGCCACCCTAAAAAACTCTAGGTTGCCCAGCCAACGACTGAAAAGAAAAGTTCATTTCTCGCCCTGGCTTTCATACTATTTATACTTTTTAAAATATTCCACTTTTTTTTGTCCCCTCGAAATGCATTGAAACAGTCTTCAAACTCTTCAAACTCTTGTGCTACTTTGAACCTCTATAACTTCAGCATTCTTTCTCCTAGAGACTTCATTCGACTTCTAACATTAGCTAAGTTAGCTGAATAACGTGGTTTGCATGGTTAGCATTGTTAGCATAACTGCCAACATTTGCTAAGTTAGCTGAGTAACATGGATGGCATGGTTAGCATTGTTCTTTTATCTTTCTTTGTTCAGCTTTCTTTCTTTCACTTTCTTGATAAACATTCAAGTATTCTACATAATTGAAATATTATATTTTCATGGCAGCTATTCAGTGTGGTGTCAGTAAACATTCAAATCATTCAAATTTTCTTGTATTCAAGACAGCATCGCAGTGTGGGTTCAGCGTGCAGCATTCACACTCGCAATTTCTTCAGGAATTGCCTCTCTAGTCTTTATATGCATCCATTGTTCTTGGTAATTCCATCAATAAATTGTTTGATTGTTAATCAGGCAGTTTCAAAGGGGAGTGGGTTGAGATCTGTCATACTTTAAATATGAGGCTTCTATCTGATGGCACCTGTTGTGGTTTCCATTCAAACATATTTTCATATCATGAGGTTCCCCCATCCTCAAGCAATTGGAGAGAGACAGATTCTTCAGACGATTAGGCTTTATTGAGGCATATTGATAAATGTAAAGCCGAGTTCTTTTTGCACAAGAAGAACTGATTTCTTACTTTTCACACCCAGTTTTTATACCTTCATCACAGGAAATATCTTCCAAATATGGTCTTTCCGCATTCTCATTCTCGCGCTACAATTGGACAGGCAAACCAAAACACTGCTAGCTAATCCTTCAGGAATTCAAAGCAAAGATGAGCTGCACATCACTAAAAAGGAGCGGAAAATTACAGTCAAGAGATGAAAAGTACAGACGAAGGAATAGGATACAAGTGGATACATAAATGATTCAATTGTTTTTTTCAGTAACAACTAATGATTTTACTGAACAAATATTGATCAAAGCTACAGAAATCAAATGCATCACCTGATTATGTTTTTGAATCAACTAAACAGAAGCCTGCTTACTAATCAAAGCTACAGAAGCCTGCTGCTTGTGTGTGTTAGCTGCTCATACATGTGGGAATTGAATTGCTTGTATGTGTGTGTCTGTCTGTATGTGAACTGTTTGTATGTGTGTGTATGTGTATGTGTTCGTGTGCTGCTTATGCCTGTGCATGTATCTGTGTGCACTGCTCATGTGTGTGTGAACTGCTTGTATGTGTGTGTGTATGTGTATGTGTCTGTGTGCACTGCTCATGTGTGTGTGAACTGCTTGTATGTGTGTGTGTGTGTACTGTGTGCACTGCTTGTGTAACTATTGGTTGTGTGTTATTGATTATGATTATTGATTATGATTATTCAACATGGCATTTGTTCTACTGATGACTAATGAATATGAGAAATATTGAAATATAATCCTCAACACACCCAACTCAGAATCGCGTAACCCCAGCATTCTGAGGAGTTGGGGTTGGTTAAACCGTTTGAAACAAACAGGCATGACAGCTTTTTAAATGACAGATATAAGCCCACATATCACAGGATCTTACTGGGATTAAATTTTGAAAAAAAATCAGATGACAAAAAGATTATCAGTGATCAATTTATTGTTACCACTTATGATTTACAGTACCAGTCAAAAGTTTGGAAACACCAGCATTTTTCTTACAATACACGTTATATAAAGAAATGAGCACCCTTTATTTTGGAAAAAAAGAGCCAATTCTTAAATCCATCAAACTAACCAGAATTTGTTGCATTCTTTGCTGACCATACTCACTTTTTTCTTTTTTTTTTTTAAAGGGCAGTCATACGGATACGAGTTTGCAGCTGCATGGCTGTCTAACTTCCCAAAGACGTGCTGCTCTTGTGGTGTGCTTTTCATCAACCTTTTTGCTTAGTAAGTCCCAACACAGTTTAAATTTAATTCAGGTCGAATGTCAGGAACTGGTGGTAAGAATATTCCGGACTCGTTGCACTCCACCCAAAATTTTCAGATACAAAAAATTTTTTCTGTAAGTTAGAGTAGGACAATTTCATCAAATGAGGTGTCATTTTCTTCCTTTTGATGTCTTCTTTATGATTCCAGACACTTTTTTTCTATTAGTTGCTGCTAATGGCAGTTTGAGGCAAAATACTCAATAAAGTCAGGGCCGTACCCCTCTGCGGCGGAGAGTGGCGGAGGCGGAGTGAGGTGGAGTGAAATGATTAAATGTGGAACTACAGTGAAATATGTTTCTTTTTCTGTTCATCCCAATACTAGTTCTCTAATTGGCTAAAAGGTGTCTCTCCTGATGTTAATTGGTTATCTAAAAGGCCAAAGGTCATGATATTGAAACAAAAGAGGCCATCTTGTTCTTGAGACTTTGTCTCTTTGTTTTCAAAATTTCGAGTGAACCAAGGTAAATATAGTTTATTTTTATACTGATTTCTCATGATAAACTTATGACTTTGCTATTAAATCATCTACAATTTAGAGATAATGAGGATTTAATGTTGCTTTTGTATGCATCCTTGGGTCTGAATTGGGTCAATAATTGAGGGCCTTTCTATTTTTGCATGTGTTTTTCATTGTATTTTCATGAAAGAGCTAGTTCTTCTGGTCATTTAGCAAAAAACAGCTTTGGATCTGACTGAAAGATGGCTGAGTATTGCTATTTTGAAAAATTTAAGTATGAACTGAAAAAATTGCAAAAATGTGTCCACGACCCAATGCATTTTCTATTGATATTCCGATGTTTGACACCACCTATTGAAGAACATAAAAGTATTCCTATAGTTTCAACTGCTGTTTTTGTTACATATGTTGTCCCACAACCCATACACCAAATACAACCCCAATTCCGAAATAGTTGGGACAAAGTGTAAATTGCGAATAAATCAAAACGCAATGACTTTCAAATCACACGAGCCAGTATTTAATTCACAATATAACAGAGATAACATAGTAAATGTTGAAACTGAAAAATTTGTACAATTTTATCCACAAAATGAACTCATTTCAAATTTGATGGCTGCTACAGGTCTCAAAAAAGTTGGGACAGGAGTCTGTTTACCATGTTGTAGCATTCCCTCTTCTTTTTAACACAGAGGGGAGGCGTCTGGGCATTGAGGAGACAAGTTTCTTGAGTTTAGCCATTGGAATTTGATCTTGTTTAATACAGGCTTCCAGCTGCTGGAGAGTTTTGGGTCTCCTTTGATGGACTTTTCGTTTAATTATGCGCCAAATGTTCTCAATTGGTGAAAGATCAGGACTGCAGGCAGGCCAGTTCAGCACAAGGACTCTTCTACTACCACGAAGCCATGCTGTTGTAATAGCTGCAGTATGTGGTTTTGCATTGTCCTGCAGAAATACACAAGGCCCTTCCCTGGAATAGATGTCATCTGGAGGGGAGCATATGTTGCTCTAAAATATACCCCAAAACCAGTTTGTATATACCAGAATTTCAGCATTCATGGTGTTTTTTAAACCATGCAAATAATGTCCCACACCATATGCACTAATGCATCCCCATTTTAACCATCAGAGATGGGAACTGGCTTTTGAACTTTTCAGAATGCTGATAACAGGAACAGGGGTGGTCTTTTTCTCCTAATAAGCCCATTTTCAATGAGGACACAGGCAGGCCCATGATTTTTACCGGAACAACAATGTCAAATTTTTGACTCCATGAAAAAAAGTCTGACCATATGGACCTGTATGTACTTTGCTACAGTTCATTATAAATGAGCCTGGACCCACAGAACATGGTCCGGATGGTTCTTTTCCTCTTTGAATCATGCTTCAAAAACAATGGCTTCCCACAGAACACTTTTCACTTTGCCCAGTCCATCTTAGATGAGCTTGCATGATAAAGTTTTAGGTGGCATCTGTGAATGGCACAGCAGACTGTGTTCACAGACAGTGGTTTTCTGAAGTATTCCTGGGCCCATTTAGTAATGTCAATGACAGAATGATGCTGGTGAGTGATGCAGTGGTGTCTGAGGGGGACCGTAAGATCAAATTTCTTGCATCCAGTAAAAACTGTCTTCAGCCTTGTCCCTAACACACAGAGATTTTTATACAGTTTCTCTGAATCTTTTGATGATGTTATGCACTGTTGATGATGAGACCTTCAAAAAATTACAAAGCCTTTGAAATTTAATTCGTTGAGGAACATTGTTTTTTAAAGTATTCCACAATTTTTTTAAACCATGCAAGTGTCCCAAGCCTTCACAGGTTGGAGAGCCTCTGGCCATCTTTACTTCTGAGAGACTCAGCCTCTCTGAGCCTGGACATCCCTTTTATAGCCAATCATGATTTTTTACACACCTGATGCCAGTTAACTTAATTACTTGCTAAATGTTCTTTTCAAGCTGATTCTCTTATATATTTTTTATAGCTTTTTCAGCCCTTTTTTTGCCTGTGTCCCAACTTTTTTGAGACCTGTTGCAGCCATAAAATTTGAAATAAGCTCATTTTGAGGATAAAAATGTAAAATGTCTCAGTTTCAACATTTGAAATGCTATCTGTGTTCCATTGTAAATAGCATATTGGCTCATGACATCTGAAAGTCATTGCATTTTGATTTTATTCATAATTTACACTTCGTCCCAACTATTTCGGAATTGGGGTTGTATTTAAAAATGGTTAATTTTGACCCTGCAACACTTTTTACCACCAGTTCCTGACATTCGACCTTCAGCCATTGGAAAATAGAAGGAGTTTATTTGTCTGTTTACTCTGCAAAATTTGGCTTTTTTGAGAATTCCAAAATTTTGGACACTATTCAAACAAGTAAATTATTCTCTTTTAACTTTTGACTGTTTACCTCTTACTAGACTCCATTTGAGATTATATCAAAAAGTTTAGCCGTTTAAATTTCTCCAAAAACAGAGTGCTGTGACATAAGCAAAATGTGTCAAAACTTTTGACTGGTACTGTATTTTGTGAGTATTCGGTTATTAGGAAAATGGTCAGCCTAGTTGGGTTGAATTGTCAGTGCAGCAGCCAAGATTAACCCCCTTCCAGACCACACCCTGGTATTATCTGGCCTAGGCAGCCAAAATTTAGCCGGGGCCAAAAAATGCAACTGAATGTGGGAGGTATAATCTGCCCTGCTAGCCCAGATAACACCCTGGGTATGAAACAGGCTTGCCTACTTTTCCCCCAGGTATATCCCGGACTGGGGGTACACTTTGGGCTGTTAGACTGGTTCTCGCCACTCATGTTATGTTATATTACTTGTTTGCACCTATTTCCCACCTTGATTTTCTTTTTCTTCTCCCTTCTGTCTCTTCCTCTGATTCTATGTCAGATGTCAGGCAAAACTGTTCACTATATTTATGTTCACAGTGTTTGGCCTGCTCAAACGAGTCTGCAAAAAAAAAGCTGAAACAAATCACTTTATCCTTTATCCCTCCTTCAGGATAACTACAGGTTTTGGAACCTTGAGACTTTGGTATTGCAATAGTTTGATTAATGATTATTCCTCCAGTAGGCATTGCAATAATTTTCTTCATCCTATCACTGCTATACTTTTCATGTATATAAACTTGTTGCCGAAAATGTAGTGCAAAGGACTTGTTTACATTTTATTCAGCATTTACCCAGAAAGTAATTTTGAAAGCGCAATAGATTATAGTAGTTTCTGAAAATTTAGAATACAATTTCAAAGCCTGAAACATATTTACAGGTCAAACCAGGTGAAATGTCACATTTATCTGAAAGTCTGAACACTATTTTAAAAGTAAATCCACTCACCTTTGGTAACCAGAAGGCGCACAGGTTGATATGTGGTCCAATCTGGGTCAGGCTCACAGTGTTCCTGAATGGCCTTGAGAAGCTTTTGGTTTCTATACGGTGGCCAATAACACCTCTTTTCATCTGCATTATAACAGCTGTGCAGCACAACTGCCGTTCCACCAGCTTCAAACTGCACCAAACACCACTGCACCACTTTACTGTAGATTGGTAAAAGAGAACATTAAAAAACTACCATTCAAAAGTTTTAAATCACTGCAGAATTTCTTAGTTTTTGAAAAAAAAAAAAAATATATATATATATATATATATATATATATATATATATATAAGGATATGACAAAACTTCTGGAGTGATTCCAAACTTTTGAATGTTAGGGTTAACACAGTGGGGCTCTACATCATGTGTAGTAGAGGGATAGCTTTATAGCTGACATTACCAGGATACAAAACACATTTCTGAGTGATGTGAGAAAGTCTGCATACTCCCAATTCATCGCGCAAGTTGCATACCTCGTAACACCCAATATGGGATGACAGACAGGGGTAAGAGTAATAGGGCTCCTGATTCTTGAATCTCTGGTAAATAACATAAGTACTGTCATCGGACTTCAGTATGTTTGGGCTGGGCCGAGCAGCGGTCAGGCCCCTACAAACGCGAATGTCGCTGAGTACCTGAGTGAGTGAGTAAGTGAGTGAGTGAGTGAGTGATGAAGTTCAACGATTGGCTGGCCGGCGGGGAAGAAGTTCACCGATTGGTCGGCCGGTGGGGAAGAACTTCAACGATTGGCTGTCCAACTACTGGTCTGTGTATTATAAATAGGCTACATGGGTCTCAGATTTCGGCATTGACGCTTTGCAGCAGCAACGGAATACTCTGCTGTTGGTGGATTTAGGAATTTAAACGGAGCACCTACTTTGCTGTTGCTGGATTTTGGATTTGACCGGAGTTCTTTGCCGTTGGTGGATTTTGGATTTGTCTCTAGAATTTAAGTGAAATTTTCACTTTGCTGACTTACGAATGTGTGCCTAGGTGAAGTCAGACCATTCGAAATTCAT
The DNA here is from genome assembly GCA_029692085.1 of Gymnothorax javanicus. NCBI lineage: Eukaryota > Metazoa > Chordata > Actinopteri > Anguilliformes > Muraenidae > Gymnothorax > Gymnothorax javanicus. The sequence goes on along the minus strand of CM056196.1, from coordinate 21,515,025 downwards.
GGCTTGAAAAAAGTTCACCCATTTAAAAACGGGGGCATTTCATGAGTTAAGTCACAGTACGTGTTTGTTTGTTTAGGGCTTCTGCGGTCCGCAATGTTGCTCGAAAATTCTGTTAACCAAGTCACTGTTGTGTTTGTTTGTTCAGGGCTTTTGCGGGTCCGCGATGTTGCTCGAAAATTAAGTTAAGGACCCAGTTTTATTCTCTTGCATGGGCATTTCATCATGAGTTAAGTTACAGTACTACGTGTCTGTTCGCAGCATCTATGTGTCCAAAATCGGTGTTGCTCAAATTAAGTTAGCTACCCAGTTTTATTCTCTTACATGAGCATTTCATCATGAGTTAAGTTACAGTAGGCTACGGTGTTTGTTTGTTCGCAGTGTCTACGTGTTCGAACTTCAACAGATTTAATTATACAAACAGAACTAATCTACACTCTACCCTACTGACCAAGATTGAAATAAAATTAAAAAAAAGATAGCTGCAGTCCCTTGGTAATTGAGATGGGCTGCTATGTTGCGATGTCCTGAGACAGGAAAATGCTCCAACACAGGAAAAAATCCACAAAAAGCTTCACAGGTCTTGAAAAGAGTGACAGGTCTGGTCAAATGTATCCTTCCACAATTTCTCCTTGCAATTTCTCCAACTACCCTTCACTCTCTCAATTTTTCTCCTTATATACTCTTGTCCAGCCCCCTCTGAGGCATGCCCAGGACATGCCCAAAACCTAGTTCCAGACTTGGCTTAACAAAAAAAATGTCAATACTGCCATCTAGTGGCTTTTTCCCACATTACATTACTTACAGTCTAACTGGCTTTGCGGATCCTGTTATAAATATAGGGCCACTAATTTTAAATGGCAAGATTAAAGTTAGCTATGTAATTGACATTCAGGACACACATGCACGCACACACTGATGTGACGTCACGCATGCCAGCGAGTACAAAGTGGAACTTGGCCTCGGGCAATATGAAACCGACCCACGGGAGGCAAAATACATGGAATAAAAAAGCTTATTATAACCAACGCGCTGAACAAATTTTTGTGTATTTGGTATCAAATGACAGGAAAAATATCCGGAAACATAAAAAGTATTGTCTTTTATGGGTCTAAAATTCATGTTGGTGCCACTTTAAGGATTCATTTTCCACACCTTTTTAAATTGTGACCAGTGTCTGTGCATAGTCATTGAATTTGTTAGCTCCCGAGTGGATGCACTGATCTGGCTGGACAATAAGCCATGAGGAGCAGAAAAGAACTGTTGAAGGACCTTCATAACAAGGTACTTCAACTTTTTAAAGATGGAAAACGATATAAAAAAAAATCCAAAGACTTGAAAATGCCAGTCAGTACTGTTCAGTTCGTGATGAAGAGGTGGAAAATTAGGGGATATGTTGATTCCAGGCCAAGTTCAGGTAGGCCAAGAAAGATTTCAGCCCAAACCTCCGGGAGAATTGTTGGGGACACAAAGAAAAATCCACAAGCTTCCTCAAGAGAAATACAGGATGCTTTGGAAAAAGATGATGTTGTCATTTCAAGGAGCACAATAAGGAGGTATTCATCAACAATGATCGATTTGCAAGAAGGAAGCCATTATTGTGCCAATCCCACAAAAAAGCCTGCCTATAATATGCCAGACAACACCTTGAGACACCTGACAACTTCTGGAATACTGTCATTTGGAGGGACGAGAGCAAAATAGAACTCTATGGTCACAACCATAAGTGCTATGTTTAGAGAGGCCCATAGTGAAAGATATACCATTCCCAGTGTAAAGCATGGTGGTGGTTCTCTGATGTTTTGACGGTGTGCGAGCTCCAATGGCACAGGGAATCTCGTGAAAATTGATGACAAGATGAAAGCAGCATGCTATCAGAAAATACTGGCAGACAATTTGCATTCCTCAGCAAGAAAGCTGTGCATAGGACACACTTGGACTTTCCAGCATGGCATTGATCCAAAGCACAAGGCCAAGTTGTCCCTCCAGTAGTTACAGAAGAGAAAGGTGAAGGTTCTTGAGCGGCCATCACAGTCTCCTGACTTCAATATCATTGAGCGGCTTTGGGAAGATCTCAAACGAGCAGTTAATGCAAGACGACCAAAAAATTTGCAGGAGCTGGAGGCATTTTGCAAGGAAGAGTGGGCAGCTATTCCACGTGAGAGAATTAGGGGCCTCATTGACGACTATCACAAAAAGACTGCATGCTGTTATTTTTTTGCTAAAGGGGCAATACACAATATTAAGAACTAAGGGTGTGCACACTTTTGAACAGGGTTAATTTCATTTTTCCCCTTATTGCCATGTTTTATTTGATGATTGTGCCATTCTACATGACCTACAGTTGGATATCCAACTATTTTGGAATTGGGGTAAAAATATATTTTTTTAAGTTTAACTGGCTGCCGATTCTTTGCTCCTTCTATGAACTTCCACATTGTTCCTAAACCTAAGTACACGTGGCAGTCTTGTGAAATCCGTTCCAGTTCTCTTAGCAAAATTGCAGCAATACATCCATGTCCAAACAACGCATGGCACGAGCAGAACCCCTATGATTGACAAAATTTTTAGTGGTTCGCTGGACTACCAGAAAAAGCACATTTGGTGGTCCAGTGTTGTTTTTATTTGCCTCAGTCTATGTAAGCTGCCGATTCTGTGGCATAGTTGTGTTTTACATTTTTGCGAGGTGATGGTGATGATGTCTTGGGTAAACTAGGTCAGGAAATGAGTGAGATGGTGGCCGTATATTATGTCCCATTTTATGCTTACACTGCTGATACATGCACATTGTACCTACAACGATGACAGTTGAGTGGTTGGTATCAAAGCAAATTCAGTATGTACAGTGCTTAACAAATTTATTAGACCACCTGTCATAAAAAAATGAGAAAACACAAATATTATAGAAATTTGTCAAAAACTTGTTTAAAACTAAAAATGATTTTGTTATTTCTTTGGCAAATAACGAACTGGAACCATCAAATAGTCCTTATTCACACATAAAAACAAACAAAAAAAAAAAAAAAAAATATATATATATATATATATATATATATATATATATATATATATATATATATTGTATGGCCTTTGGCCTTGATAGCAGCTTGCATTCTTGCATTCAACCACTAAAGTTAATTTTTATGTTCAGGAATGCAAGAAAATAACTGTAATTTGGCATCTTAATCAAAAAATAATCATGTGCATAACTATTTTTTCTGCTTTTTTGTAAAATGGTAAATTTGAAAATACATGGGTAACAACAATAATTATGTTTTAGCATTAAAAATATCATTTCAGTTCAAGAGGTTGTCCATACTGGAGGATTAACCATTACAGAAACATAAGAATGATTCTGGTAATTACCAGTACTGTTAATTTAGCACAGCTGTGGCATGAACCTTACACTGGGTGGTGGTTTAATAAATTTGTTAAGCACTGGACATGATGTAATAGGGGTATTCAGACGCGCCCAAACTGTAGTTGAAATTCTCTGGTGACTGCATACTGCACTTGGTTGTGAATGTAAGTACCATCCTCAAGTTGCTGTATCTGTGCACATCACCTAACCATACTCATTGTGTAGTTTTAACACACTGCCTGTTCAAAAAAGTTATTCACTCTAATATTTTGTTTGACGGCCTTTAGCTTGCCTTTGATCATGGTGTGCAATCGTCATGGCATTGTCACAACAATTTTATCAATTTCAACAAATTATTATGACATTTATTTCTGTCCAGAAATTTTTGGCTGAGTTCTTGTATTGATGACAGGAGAGTCAAAACAATCAGCAGAGCCTCCTCCAGCACATCCCAAAGACTGCTAGTCCATGAGCCAGACCAGATATTGGTACCACCTGGGGGGAGAAATTGCCACTATGATTTTTTGTTGGACCTATGTCCATAGTAACAGAAAAACTTTGAAGCCAAGTTGGGACCCACAGCTTAGTGGTAGAAAATCGACTTTGAAGTTGGGCGGTCGAGTCGAAAATGGGACACAATTTTTTGGGGTAGGGGAAATGAAAATTGCCGTAACTGTGGTGTTCCAAGTGATAAATAGACAATGACCCCTCATTTTGTTTGTTTTGATGGTCTCTATCTAAAAAATGACAAATTATGCAAATTAGGTCAACCCGAAGGTCACCAGAGGTCAAAAGGTCACACATTTTGGGCCCTGCCTCAAATCTGAATACTGATAATAAAAAAACGCCATAGGAATCACATTAATGAGAATTCACCGCACTAAAATGGTTCGTTTCACAGGTTAAGACCTCTAAAAAATGATTCAGGATACAAATAATGAATATTTTGCCGGATGACGCAGAACTCTTTTGGACCGATTTTCAATAACCGGTAAATTTCTTGATTTTCAAGATGGGGAAATGCAATGTGCAATACCTTTGGACCTGAAAGAATTTAATATACGTATTACCACTCATTATGTTGCTTATTAAGAACTTTAGGTATCAAAATACAGATTATGCAAATTAGTTAAACCTCAAGGTCATCAGAGGTCAGAGGTCAAATCAGGATGCCAGTTACAGAAGTCATTACAAATATCGCATAAAACCAGATTTTAACCAGAGAAAATTCCTTATTTCACAGCCAATGGATGATTTAAAGGTATTTTAGGGCACATGGAAAGAGTATTACATTTAGAGCTATCTAATCAGAATTTGATGCCAAGGTTGTCAGGTGCAAAAGAGGCCAAAATGCCATCGGTTTTGCATTCCCTCCATCTGTGCACTGATCAGAAAACTTCACAGTCGAAAGTGTAAAGATTAATTTTCAATGTCATGTCTGTTGATTTCATTGCTCTATTTTTTTTATTATAATGTCTGTAGAGCACAAGCATATGGTGTAACCGCTTAAATACGAATATCCCATGAAGCTATATATATATATTTCTATTCAATAACCCCATCTTCCCCGTCTTCATCCTCCTGCCCATCTTCAATATCTTCTCTGTAAGCCGATTCTTCCTCTTCGTCTTCCTCTTTTTGGTTGGAACAATTTGCTAATTTGCACATTATTCTGGATACAAGTGCAAGTTTCCCTAGAGCATTCTCTAGAACATGTACTAGAGAGAGGTTACATAATGACGTCTGGGGCAGGAGGTGCATTGCTCCAGTCAATGCTCAGGTCCTCATTTACAAGACACCACCCATGCCCAACAGGTGATGGAATTTGAGGGAACGCTTTTAAGCTTCTCTTCCAGACAGCACACTGGTAGTTTGCCCTCTTGCAATGATTCAATAGAGATGCAGAACATGGTGGAAGTTGCCAGGATTCTGCTTCACCTTTTTGCGCGCAAAACAGATTGAATCGCAGCTCGTTGACCTTCTCTATATTTGCGCCTGAATTGTATATCTTGCAGGTAAAGCTTTCAAGTTTCCTGACAATATTGTCTGAAATGTTCCAGTCACTACCAAGTTGTGTCATTGTCTCAAGATGTGTCTCACGTCCAAGCAGTTTCAAAGTAGCTAGTTTCCCTCTCCCAGCAAATGTGCTGACAGTATCGCACCCAGTGAATGCGTGCAGGCCCAGCAACGCTTGACACTTGCTTTCACCTAAGACATTTGCAACCTTTTGCACATCAGTATATTCAGCGCGTGTTCTTGTGCCACTTTTGATGTAGATGGGGAAGGATATCTGACATGAAAAGGCAAGGCACAGGACAAAGACATCTGTATCATCAGAGACAATCACCACAGCAGAAAACTGTAATGAGGCACAGTGTGCTGTGTGCAGCAAGAGTCAAGTATCGGCCTCCTCCTGTCCAGACCTAAGACAGTCAACATCAACAACAGAGTCTGCTGACAGTTTGGTACATGTTTCACCTGCAGTTACATAGAAACTCTTGTCTGTTAATTTTTCCCCTTGGTTGGGCTGCTCCAGTCGTTGAGAAAGAACTCGATAAGTTTGTTCTTGTTCTCTGCTGAAGAAAGGAACTTTTTCCATTGTTTTATTCTATGCCCAGGTACGATAGCTCTGAAAGTTGTCGCACTCGTGGAGCCACGATTGACTCTCTCAGCATCTTTGATTGACTGATGACGATACACATTAGGCCCGTTTCCACCGCAGGAACTTCGGGGTAATTTTACAGGGCCGGGGCCGTTGTTGTGTGTCTCCACTGCCGGAACCACCCCCGAAGGAACGAGTTCCGGAACTTTTACAGGGCTAAAAAGTCCCTGCCTCGGAGTAGGTATCTGAACGCCCCGAAAAACTCTTGGGTGGGGCTTGTGTTTTACTTGGCGCTGATTGGATTTACTCAGGGCGGATGTGACGTCAACAGAAAGCTTACAAAATAGCCGCATTTTTAAAACTCAGCAGACGACGAGGGGTCGATTTTTAAAAGGACGCTACACAACTTTACAGGAACCTTCCTCCTGCTTCTCCCTCTCGGTGGAGACACGGCAGCTGAGAGGGCCGAGTGAGAGGACATTCCTGTAGTAGTTTCTGCCCCCCAAATACTACCAGGAACTTCTTTGGTGGAAACGGGCCTATTGAATACAACATCAATGCGCCTGCAGGTTGCTCCTTCCTTCAATGCTGTTTTCAGGAGAGTGAGCAATACATCAGCAAATGTCTTGTGGTTTGCGTCGATTTTCTGGACAAGGGCCATGCCATCTATGATGCACGCTGAGTTTGCAGGGATTTCTTCCACCGGTGCTAGACCCTTTTTCAGCTTTTTGGAAAGTGAAGACTTCATGGTCTTCCTCTGTATTCCTTCTGGTGTGGCAAGAGCCCAACGGATTGGACCGAGTCGATGCACCATGACCTCTTTCATATCCAATTCATGGGTCTGTGCAATAAAGATCATCTTCGCGAAGAGATCGCGATCCGCCTTCAGAATGACCTGTCGACCGCCAGCTTGGAATGTCTTCTTCACCATTAGGTCAGTATCAATGTAATGCTCTTTCCAAGTGCCCTAAAATACCTTTAAATCATACATTGGCTGTGAAATAAGTAATTTTTAGCTTACATGGCTGAAGGAAAGAACCCCACAATTTACTTACAGTCTAACTGGCTTTGCGGATCCTGTTATAAATATAGGGTCTAAATTTTAAATGGCAAGATTAAAGTTAGCTATGTAATTGACATTCAGGACACGCACACATGCACACACTGATGTGACGTCACGCATGCCAGCGAGTACAAAGTGGAACTTGGCCTCGGGCAATATGAAACCGACCCACGGGAGGCAAAATACATGGAATAAAAAAGCTTATTATAACCAACGCGCTGAACAAATTTTTGTGTATTTGGTACCAAATGACAGGAAAAATATCCAGAAACATAAAAAGTATTGTCTTTTATGGGTCTAAAATTCATGTTGGTGCCACTTTAAGGATTCATTTTCCACACCTTTTTAAATTGTGACTAGTGTCTGCATAGTCATTGAGTTTGTTAGCTCCTGAGTGGATGCACTGATCTGGCTGGACAATGAGCCATGGGGGGCAGAAAAGAACTGTCTAAGGACCTTCATAACAAGGTACTTCAACTTTTTAAAGATGGAAAATGATATAAAAAGAAATCCAAAGACATGAAAATGCCAGTCAGTACTGTTCAGTTCGTGATGAAGAGGTGGAAAATTAGGGGATATGTCGGTTCCAAGCCAAGTTCAGGTAGGCCAAGAAAGATTTCAGCCCAGGCCTCCAGGAGAATTGTTGGGGACACAAAGAAAAACCCACAAGTTTCCTAAAGAGAAATACAGGATGCTTTGGAAAAAGATGGTGTGGTCATTTCAAGGAGCACAATAAGGAGGTATTCATAAACAATGATCGATTTGCTAGAAGGAAGCCATTATTGTGCCAATCCCACAAAAAAGCCTACCTATAATATCCAGACAACACCTTGACACACCTGACAACTTCTGGAATGCTGTCATTTGGAGGGACGAGAGCAAAATAGAACTCTATGGTAACAACCATAAGTGCTATATTTAGAGAGGCCCATAGTGAAAGATATACCATTCCCAGTGTAAAGCATGGTGGTGGTTCTCTGATATTTTGACGGTGTGCGAGCTCCAATGGCACAGGGAATCTCGTGAAAATTGATGACAAGATGAAAGCAGCATGCTATCAGAAAATACTGGCAGACAATTTGCATTCCTCAGCAAGAAAGCTGCGCATAGGACAAACTTGGACTTTCCAGCATGACATTGACCCAAAGCACAAGGCCAAGTTGTCCCTCCAGTAGTTACAGAAGAGAAAGGTGAAGGTTCTTGAGTGGCCATCACAGTCTCCTGACTTCAATATCATTGAGTGGCTTTGGGAAGATCTCAAACGAGCAGTTAATGCAAGAGTACCAAAAAATTTGCAGGAGCTGGAGGCATTTTGCAAGGAAGAGTGGGCAGCTATTCCACGTGAGAGAATTAGGGGCCTCATTGACGACTATCACAAAAGACTGCATGCTGTTATTTTTGCTAAAGGGGGCAATACACAATATTAAGAACTAAGGGTGTGCACACTTTTGAACAGGGTTAATTTCATTTTTCCCCTTATTGCCATGTTTTATTTGATGATTGTGCCATTCTACATGACCTACAGTTGGATATCCAACTATTTTGGAATTGGGGTATATATGTATTTTTTTAAGTTTAACTGGCTGCCGATTCTTTGCTCCTTCTACGAACTTCCACATTATACCTAAGCCTAAGTACACGTGGCAGTCTTGTGAAATCCATTCCAGTTCTCTTAGCAAAATTGCAGCAATACATCCATGTCCAAACAACGCATGGCACGAGCGGAACCCCTATTATCGACAAATTTTTTAGCGGTCCGCCGGACTACCAGAAAAGGCACATTTGGTGGTTCAGTGTTGTTTTTATTTGCCTCAGTGTATGTAAGCTGCCGATTCTGTGGCAAAGTTGTGTTTTATATTTTTGTGAGGTGATGGTGATGATGTCTTGGGTAAACTAGGTCAGGAAATGAGTGAGATGTTGGCCGTATATTATGTCCCATTTTATGCTTACACTGCTGATACATGCACATTGTACCTACAACGATGACAGTTGAGTGGCTGGTATCAAAGCAAATTCAGTATGAACAGTGCTTAACAAATTTATTAGACCACCTGTCATAAAAAAAATGAGAAAACACAAATATTATAGAAATTTGTCAAAAACTTGTTTAAAACTAAAAATGATTTTGTTATTTCTTTGGCAAATAATGAACTGAAACCATCAAATAGTCCTTATTCACACATAAAAACAAAATATATATATATATATATATATATATTGTATGGCCTTTGGCCTTGATAGCAGCTTGCATTCTTGCATTCAACCACTAAAGTTAATTTTTATGTTCAGGAATGCAAGAAAATAACTGTAATTTTGCATCTTAATCAAATAATAATCATGTGCTTAACTATTTTTAATGTTTTTTTGTAAAATGGTAAATTTGAAAATTCATGGGAAACAACAATAATTATATTTTAGCATTAAAAATATCATTTCAGTTAAAGAGGTTGTCCATACTGGAGGATTAACCATTACAGAAATCATCATCAGCTTGGAATGTCTTCTTCACCATTAGGTCAGTATCAATGTAATGCTCTTTCCAAGTGCCCTAAAATACCTTTAAATCATACATTGGCTGTGAAATAAGTAATTTTTAGCTTACATGGCTGAAGGCCATATAAGCTATTGTAATGGGTTTGCGGCGGTGTAGTCCATCGTCTGTAAACTTTGGTCTTCCTCTCCGAAACTGCTGGATGGATTATTCTGAATTTTTTTGTGGATGTTCCATATCAGTATGGGACTAAAGTTTGTTCAAGGCTTTGAAAATTTTTTAAATTGAATTTTTGAGAAATTTTTGTTACAATGGAGCCCTATGGGAGGGAAATTTTTGATGGGCTATATCTTTAAAATGGTAAGATCATACTTACTATTAACCTTAAATAAGAAGTCATATATGGGCTTCAATTTGGCACCCTGACTTTTGAGCTCAGATGAATTTGAAAGGTCAAATTCAAGGTTATGGAATTTCATTTGCCTGTATCTCCGAAACTACTGGACGGATTGTTCTGAAATAATGCATAGGGAGGCGCTAGTGAGATGATTGAAGTGTAGACTGGTTTTTTCGAGCTCCTGCTGGTTCACGCTTTTATTGTTTAAAGACTGCTTTTTTGATTATCAAACTCGTTAATTTCTACAATTAAACCTTTGCTATTTTTGCCATTGACTCCGCTCTGAGACGTGGAGCGTCTGTTTTGGAGAGATGCGTCTGTTTTGTTCAGACCCATGTTTGGAACCAATCATGCCTTTGGGACTGAAAATTGCTGCAGAAAGCACGATGTTTTAATCTTCTGGATTTTCCTTTTTTTTCGGGGACATTCTATATGTCTTATGGATTACGGATTCTGATGACGTATGCACGGACTTTAATAATTACCGGCCTGAGTCACATCTGGAGCCAGGGCAGCTGCGGTTTGTAGTAGTTTGTTAGGGTTTTGCGGATTCTTTATTAAAATGCCACCAAAAAGATATCAAATTAACGATGAGGAGATAAGAGGAGATTAAGCAGTCTCTGAACTTTATGTCGGCGGAAATCTCTAAAGTGGCAAAATAACAGACGCAGCTGCTTGGATTTATGGAGGAAGTGCGGGAACTGAAGAAAATTGTTCTGGAAAAAGAGAAGAAGATCAGTCTCTTGGAAAGACGAGTAGATGAACTGGAACAGTACTCCAGAATGGAGGATGTGATTGTGAGTGGTCTTAACATCAGACACCGCTCATACGCCTGGGCTGCAGCTGGATCCAGCTGCCTAGGCGGTGAGGACGACACACCGGGAGAAATGTACTCCCTGGAACAGCAGGTGCTCAAGTTCTTCAATTCTAAAGACATTGGTATTGATAGCAGTACCATATCTGCCTGCCATGCACTTCCAAGGAAGAATAGCAAGGCGAAACCAGCCATTATTATTCGTTTTATAAATTGGAGAACGAAGAGTGGCTTGCTGCAAGAGGCCAAAAAACTGAAAGGGACTGATGAGTGCTTAAAAATGAAAAACGCCGACATCACGAGGCAAGCCAGGATTCTCAGGAAACAGAAGAAAATTCAAGCACCTTGGACAAGCAACTGCAAAGTTTGGATTAAATTAAATGGGTTACCGGAGGAAGCCAAAGTCATCATGGTAAGAGAGCTTGCGGAACTGGACATGTTCAAGTGAAACAAGTGTGGAGGATAACTTGCGAACACATTATGGCTTGCGCACCGCAAGTAAGAAATGACACTTGTTCTTATGAACATGGTTAACACAAGGACTCGAAATGTTTCAGGCTATCTGCTATGGACTTGTTTGGTAAATGATTTGACATGTATTTGTCTATGGGCTCGCTTAACTAAAGAGTGGAAATATAGTTGTTTAAATGATGGATAAAGACTGTACTCAACCACGCGCAATGGAGAATGAACCAAGTTTATTAACTTTCAGTTACACGGAACATAGATTTCACAATATTGAATATGATATTGATCCAGTAAATAATTTTTTTCTTAATATTAGTCGACAATGTAAATACTTCACAGATGAACAATTTAGTAATAATGCCATTACAGACCGGTCATTCTTAATGATACATTTTAATAGTAGGAGTCTTTGTATGAACATATCAAAAATTCAGGACTGTTTGAGACAATATGACAAGAATTTCGCCGTAATAGCAATTACTGAGACTTGGCTGAATGAATAACTAAAGGCAATGGTCCAGATTTAAGGATATGATTTTTTATTGTATTGTAAACAGGCCTAATAAAAGAGGGGGAGGTGTTGCTCTGTATATTAAATCATCCTATCACAGTAGGATTGTCAATAATATGTCATTTGCAATCGACAGTGTTATGGAATGTGTTACTGTTGAAATTAGATTAGAGAAATCAAAAAATATAATTATTAGTTATGTATATAGAGCCCCGGGTACCAACAATGATGCATTCACAGAAAAAATGTCAAAATTGTACAACTCTGTTAACTACAGGAAGTTGCTTTTTGTTTGTGGAGATTTTAATATAGATCTTTTACATCTCCATGGAAATACACCGACAATGAACTTTATAAATGCAATGTTTTGCATGGGATTGTATCCTTCAATTACTAAACCAAGCAGGATAACTCTAAATACAGCTACACTCATTGATAATATATTCACAAATGCCAGTGAGGGGAATATAACCTGAGGTTTACTCATAAATGATATTAGTGATCATTTGCCTGTTTTTGTAGCCTTTGAATCCTGTATTAAAACCACTGAGGAAATGGAAACTGGAGTCTAAAAAGACAGGTAACAGAAAGTGCCATTCATCATCTTAGGGAAGACTTATTAAATCAAGATTGGAGTGAAATCTATGTTGACAATGTAGATGGATCATATGACACATATTTCAATCATTTCTAACTTGCATGATAAACATTGTCCTCTTGCGGTTAAAAGGGATAAAAACAAACATGTGGACAAGCCATGGATAACAAAGGGAATACAAAATTCTTGCAAAAAGAAAAGTATATTGTTATATAAGAAAATGTATCATAGTGAATTACTAGAAAAAAACAGGACTAAAATCAAAAATACTTGAAGAGTTCTGAATGAAATCATTAAAAAGGGAAAGACTACGAGACACCACCCTCATTACTTTTACTCCAACAATGATACTATTATCAAAGATGATGAATTGATTACAGATAAGTTTAATGAACACTTTGTTAATGAAGGGAAACATTTGGCAAACTCTATTGCACTTCCAAGTGGTAATGATGAAGTAAAGTGTAATGATACGCTCAGAGGAACCAGTCGCAACTCAGGGATAATCCAAAAATCGTAAGACTTTATTGCAAAAAGGGTCAGGACCAGAAGACACAAGGATTGCCAAGCCAAAAACAATGTCCAAAAAGCAAAGTCGACAGGACAGGCAGGAGTCAAAACCAGTAAGGCAGATGTGAAATGGTACATAGACAGTAAGCCAAAACTCGTGGTCGAGATCCAGAAAGGTAGGTCATACACAGGGCATCCAAAACAGAAATTGGGGTTGTACAAAAAACAGGTCAAAATCCAAAAAGGCAAAACAGGAATAGAAGGGCAATGGCAAACTCCAGGTCGGGCAAAACAGTCGTGAAGAAGCAATAAACAAAAGGCATACGAGGAGCTCTGCACAGATGTAAATTGATCAACGTTCTGACAAGGAATGAACTGCAGTGAGGACTTTAAATAGACAAGAGGGAAGTCACATGCTATGCAGGGAACAGGTGAATTGGATAAGACTAATTACAGAGGTAAGCACACATGGGGAAGTCCTAAACCACAAACAATTGGCAAAAACCAAAACGCGGACAGGATCAACGCAGACAACCTGTGACAGATAAACAGCTCCGGTCAAGGAGTTCTAAGTGCACAGTTAAGATTCCAGGGCAGATAGAGAAGCGCACCTGAGGTGCGTAAGCTGTAATCAAAGCAAAATACAGGGAAAGCAAAAGGGGCGGAGTTACAGAACAGAGCAGAGCGCGGCAGAGTTAGTTATATTAGTAAACAGTGATATCTACACACCTAATCAAAATACGTGAATGTTAGTTGGTTAGTTTATGTACAGACAAAGGGATTAGTATACAGTAAAATCACCAGTACTAACTAAGCAGCCCAGCGGTTAATTAATATGGTAATTTCAGAACAGCAGGAAAAAAGGTAAAAAAAGACTTGAAGGAAGTTCGTGAAATACCGGAAAACTTCCGAAATCACCCGAAGCGTGTCTGTGCGCAGACAGGGGAGTGCATTGGCATGATAGCACAAATCACATCAGACATTACAGGGGAGACAATGTGCAATGCAATAAAGGAATGAATAAATAAACATGAAAAATAATAAATACAAAACCAGATAGATACAGATCATAACATAAAGTGTAGCGTTAGCAACATAAATACTCATTCAATGTTTGTCAAAGGAACTGATGAAACTGAAATTATTGATGTTGTGCACAATTTTAAAAATAAAAAATCAACAGACTGGAATGGTCATGATATGTTCATGATTAAAAAAATTATTGACTGTATAGTTACACCCCTAAATTATATTTGTAACCAGTCCCTGATAGCTGGAAAATTTCCTAATCAAATGAAAATAGCTAAAGTTATTCCACTGTACAAATCTGGTGATAAATGTGTTTTCTCCAACTATAGGCTAATTGCACTTCTGCCACAGTTTTCAAAAATTTTAGAAAAGATTTTTGTAAAGAGGCTAAGCAGTTTTATTTCTAAACATAACCTACTCTGTGAACAGCAATATGGATTCAGAAAAAACCAGACCACCTCACTAGCACTTATGGACTTTGTTGAGCAAATAACAAATGTGATTGAGAGAAATTAATATACAGTAGGGATTTTTCTCGATTTACAAAAAGCATTTGACACTATTGACCATAAATTATTATTATCCAAATTACAGAGGTATGGCATCAGGGGACTGGCATGTGATTGGCTAGCTAGTTATTTGGAAGATAGGTATCAGTATGTCCAGGTTAAAAATTGTAATTCAAACTTTTTGAAGGTTACATGTGGGGTGCCACAAGGTTCAATTCTAGGACCATTGCTGTTCATTTTGTATATTAATGACAAATATTTGGTTTCAAGCTCATTGAAATGTATTCTATTTGCAGATGACAGTACTTTATTCTGCAGTGGGGAACATTTGGAACAACTTCTGTGTACTGTGGAGGAAGAACTGCAAGTAATAAAAAAATGGTTTGATGCCAATAAATTATTTCTTCACTTTGGAAAAACCAAGTGTGTTGTATTCGGAAATAGGCCATCAAATTCTCAAAGAAATATTAGAATGAATGATGTTGAAATTGATACAGTGCTTGAAACAACATTTCTAGGAGTAATAATTGACAACAAATTAAGTTGGAAGTCCCACATAAATCATGTCAAAACCAAAATGGCAAAATCTATTGCAATACTGTATAAAGCTCAAGATTTTCTAAGTCAGAAATCCTTATACACATTGTTCTACTCTCTCATTGCTCCATATATGACTTATTGTGTAGAGGTATGGGGAACTACATATAAAACAAATATTAACCCTATTTTCTTACTGCAAAAAAGATCCATACGAATTTTAAGTAAAAAACCCTATCATGAGCCAACTAACCCACTATTCATTCATTAATGTATTAAAATTTAAAGATTTAGTAGATTACAATGTAATACAAATCATGCACAAAGCTAAAAATGGACAATTACCTCCAGGTATCCAGAAGTTGTTTAAAATGAGGGTCAGCAAATACAGTCTGCGAGGAAAATTCATGTTCAAAAAACCAAAGGCACGAACATATGTAAAAAAATCATTGTCTGTCCGTCAGGGGAGTAAGTCCGTGGAATGCTTGCCCTGTAAATATTAAAACATGCAGTACATTGGTCAAGGTCAAAAAACTTTATAAGAAAGACTGCATTATGCAATATGCCATGAGGAAAAAATAATAACAAGTTAATGTAAGTATGTCAATAATAGTTATGATAAAAATGTCAACATCAAGTTTTCTGCACCACTGTTGGCATAAACTATGTTCTCCTATTGTGATGATTATGATTTTGTAAGGTAAGCGGGGTAGGTGTCTAATAAGCTTTGCCTCAGCCTACACTCTTTTGGTTCATAACTGGAAATTCAGAAGGTTTTCTGAACTTCTTTTTCCTTTTTTTTCTTTGTCTTCTTACTTCTATTTTGTCGATTTTAAATGAACCAAATAAAAAAATTTTTCATTCATTCATTCATTCATTCATTCATTCATTCATTCGCTTTACATTCACACCGCTAAAAGTGTAATGTCGATATGCCAAGTAAGTTGCACGAGGCGGAAAGGGAGCTGCTCGCGCACCAGCAAGTGCTATTGTTAGCCATGACCAAGCTTGCATGGAGCCTTTAGATATGTCCTCAGCAGAAGAGGAAGACGAACTTCCACTCATGTGGCAAAAAAAGTCTAACAAGCTCTTGCAGTCTTTTAACGAACGCTTCGACAAGTTGTGCTGACTTTCCAAATCTTTTGTCTGCTCAGCAGATGCTCACTGAGAGGATATCCACCACCGAAAATCAAGTGGTAAAAATATTCAAAGATCTGGTTTAGGCGAAGAATTTTGCTGACCAAGAACTTTGTAAGTAACGAATGAAGTGTTACATTGAATGGACTTCTCGTATCATAGTATTTTTTCATGTTGTAATATCTGTCTCTTTCTGTATATGTGCCAGCGAGGGGCAATGAGTTAAAGGAGTTTATTTTTCCCTTCACACCTTTTTTGGCCGGCGATCCCCGATGTGTATAGCTAGTATGCTGGGTATGCACCGTGTGTATGCACGGTTTGCTGGGTATGACTAAGAAAATGAAACTATCCTCCAGTCCTCGGGACGTACTTCCATCGTCATTATTCGCGAAACTGTTACCTGTTATCAGGCCTGCTATTGTGTCTATTGTTAACTCTTCATTAGCCACAGGCTGTCCCCCCTCTTACTTCAAGCATACAATTATTCAACCTGTAGTTAAATTCAATTCAATTTATTTGTATAGCGCTTTTCACAGAGACTGTCACAAAGACGCTTTACAGTGAGAGATTAAATGAAAGGGCAGTGCCCAGCCTATTCCCCACTACAGCAAATGAGGCAAAAAAGTCCCAGTAGGGAGAAAAATCCTCAAACAGTGGTGAGAAAAAACTCCCCAGTGGGAAGAAATCTCAGGAGGAACCCGACTATAGTGGGGAAGCCCATCCTCCGTTGGCTAGCTAAATAATAACAAAATAAAGTCAAATAGTGTAAAATGGCAAAAGAGTTCCATTTAAGTCCATCTGAACAGTGGCGTCTGTAGCACCAGGAAGTGGCATGTAGAGGGTGGTGCAGAACTAGATCAGGACCAGATCAGGACAGCAGGACAGCAGCCACCAGCGCTCATGGTGAGGGACAGGGCTTGGATGGTCCAGGACTCAGGGTAGTGGACGGAAAGATCCTCGGAAAGAGACACAGAAAAAAGGGGGGTGAGGCACTGGATAAAACTACTGCATGTTAATAAAAAAACCGTCCTGTGTCATGTGCCAAGTGAGAAATTACTAGCAGACTAGTCAGGAAACAGTCAACACCCCTCCATCCATTTCCTGCAGCACAGAGGCCCTACACTTACAAAAAAAAAAAAAAAAAAAACAAATCTGGACCCAAAAGTGTTAAAAAATTATCGGTCCATATCTAAATTACCACTGTTATCTAAAATACTAGAAAAAACTGTGGCTAACCAGCTCACAAGTGTTTTAGAAAACTTAGAGCTATTGTTGTGGTTTTCATTCAGACATATTTTCATATTATGAGGTTCCCCCATCCCCAAGCAATTGGAGAGAGACAGATTCTTCAGACAATTAGGCTTTATTGAGGCATATTGATAAATATAAAGCAGAGTTCTTTTTGCGCAAGAAGAACTGACATCTTGCCTTTCATACCCAGTTTTTATACCTTCATCACAGGAAATATCTTCCAAATATGGTCTTTCCGCCTTCTCATTCTCACACTACAAGGATAGGCAAACCCCCAACTTCCCTTGGGAACTTCAGCCAAAAGATAAGCATGCACATCACTAAAAAGGACTGGAAAATTTTACAGTTGAGAGAGGAAAAATACAGTCAGATGAATAGGATACAAGTAGATACATAAATGATTCAATTGATTATGTTTTCAGTAACAACTTATGATTTTACTGAACAAATATTGATTAAAGCTACAGAAATCAAATACATCATCTGATTATGTTTTCAAATCAACTAAACAGAAGCCTGCTTGCTAATCAAAGCTACAGAAGCCTGCTGCTTATGTGTGTGAGCTGCTCATGAATGTGTGAATTGAATTGCTTGTATGTGTGTCTATGTGTGAACTTCTTGTATGTGTGTGTGTGTGTGTGTGTGTACACGTGTGCTGCCTGTGTATGTGTGTGTGCATGTGTCTGTGTGCACTGCTCGTGTGTGTGAACTGCTTGTATGTGTGTGTGTGCCTGTGTGTGTATGTGCATGTGTACGTGTGCGTGTGCCTGTGCATGTGTGTGTGTGTGTGTGTGTGTTTGCACTGCTCATCCCCTCCCTACGCGTATGTGAACTACTTGTATGTGTGTGTGTTATGTTATGTGTGTGTGTGTGTGTGTGTGTGTGTGTGTGCGTGTTACTACTGCTTACATAATATGGTTATTGATTATGACGATTGATTATGGTTATTCAACATGACAATTGATCTACTGATGAATGTGATGAGAAATATTGAAATATAATCCTCAACACTATTTGATAAATTTCAGTCTGGATTTTGGAAATGGCATTCCACAGAAACTGCCCCGCTGAGAGTACATAATGATATTCAGTCTGGATATTGTTCTGGACTCATACTTCTCGATCTCAGCTCTGCCTTCGATACTGTAGATCATCACATCATGATTAAGAGGTTACGCGACTGGGTGGGCATTTCAGGTGTGGCTTTAGAATGGTTTTCTTCATATCTTTCTGATAGAAGCTTTGCAGTGTCTTTTGGGAATTTTCTCTCTGCCTCGTCACCCCTTACCTGTGGTGTCCCCCAGGGCATTAATGTTGGCATTGTTGTCTTGGAATATTCCTTTGCTATCTGGGATTTTAAAAAAAAAAAAAATCGTATGATGGTTAACTTAATTCAGGTCATTCACGTTGTCTGCTCACTTCAGTGTAGTGCTGAATAACATTGCTGAGCTTCGATCTGACCCATTGATGTAACCCTGGACCATAACACTGCTTCAAGGCAGCTTGTAGAGTGGGCTCTATGCATGACATCACTTCATGGGCTTCCTTTCATGATGCTTTTGCAGCTCTATAATAGGGCAAATCTGAACTTATTAGACCTCATGACCTTTTCCATCTGCCCCCAGTCCAATCTTGTTGCTCCCTAGTGAATTGAAGTCATTCTTTCCCGATTGGCCTCACTAATAAGAGGCTTTAGTCCCAATCCTGTAAGTTCATTTTGCATTGTGCGTTTGGAAATGGTCGTATTTTCACAATTAAACATGGCCATGAGTTCTACTTTCATTTTTTTTTTTTGATTAGCCGTCACCTCTTTAGCGTTTTGCAAAAACCTACTAAGTCAGAAAATGCAGTTTTGAGAAAATTTGAAAATTCTCTCTCATTAACTTGTGCTTCAGAACCAAACCAGTTTCGTGAGAAGTTTTCATGTGTACATGGTATCTCTTCCGGATATAATATTTTCTAATAGGTTGCACATTCCGATCAGGTTACAAATGGACTTACTAGGTTTTGCCAAACCCAAACCGTAACTGATACCAGAAGTGATAATTAACAAGAACCTAGTTCTGGAAGTCAGCAAACGATATTTATTTTGCGCATTAGCGCTATCGGGCATAATAAACTGTTTGACAATTTCAGTACCAGTCTACAGAGGTGCTTATGTCAATGATGGATCAAACTTGTAAAAGTCAATCAGTTACCTTCTGTAATGACATCGTCAGTGCCTTTTCAAAATTTGTTTTCATACAACGAACAAAAAAACGGACACGGAGGTCCAAACTTCGAAACTCTATATACAATTCATGTTACATATACTGGAATACAATTAAGAGAGATCACCATTTTCTTAGGGGTAGCACTTGCATTGTAATTGAATGTATCATGGCTTCAGAAGTGGTGCTCTCTCCTAGTAGATTTTTCCAGTAATGTTATCTGACGAATATCTAATCTAAGTCTACTGTACACTCATTTAACTGTTTCAGCCAATAATATCACACTGGGCAACTTAACCATTTGCTCGATGATCAAACAGTCTAGTGCACGACATAATAATAATAATAAATTTTATTTATAGAGCGCTTTTCCAGATGCTCAAAGACACTTTACAGGCACAAATTAAAAGCACAGTCATATAAACACAGTTGGACCAACAAAAACACAATTGGAGAAACAAAAGGAATACAGGAATAAAACATGAATAACTAAAAGTATTCACGCATTAAAAGCAATTCTGAATAAGTGAGTTTTTGTGAGTTTTTTGAAGGTGGGCAGGTCAGTACAGTCACGGATGTGTTTTGGCGGAGAGTTCCAGAGGGTGGGAGCAGCTACGGAAAATGCTCGGTCTCCCCAGGTCCGGTGCTGGGTTTGGGGTGGTAGGAAAGGAGGTTGGCGTCCTATAATAAATAATATTCCGAGCAGATTTATGTATGCATACATCCACCTCATGTAGGTTTCTGTGTACAACGGATCCAAAGGGATGATTGGGCGATTGAATTCTCATGGCATATGAAGATTTGTTTTCGGAGGAGCTGGCTTGGCAAACGTTTGACACGAACAACGTTGAGAGTGTTGCCACCTGGCGGTAGAATGCAGCAAAGCCCAAAATCAGGCTGAGATTGGAAAAGCGTGCGAATTGGTAATTCTTTCTGTCGTTTTCTTTAATCCAAACAACGGTGAGTGAAATAACTTTTTGGCAGCTTGATAGACGTGCATACTTTCACCTGGAAGCATAATCTTGAAAAAGTTGGGAACCTGTAAATTTGACTTCTAAAAATATTTCATGAGGAATTCAGCCATTGGCCGATTTTCCACCAGTTTACTCGCGAAAGGATGAGCTTTGTGGTTTCCTGCAAATGAAAATTGCAGCTGAGAGATACAGAAAATCTTACACGTTCCAAAGATATCTTTCAAAGTATTTACTTAAACCTGGTGTTTTCTGGGCAATTTTTGAAAGCTTTTAGCAGCTCTCTCAGGCAGACACACAAACACACGCGCGCGCGCACACACACACTTTCTATGACGTCAATTCATGAAACGTAAAGTGGAAATGAAGACAAAAAAAACATGGTACTCGTAAAAACCAGTTTAGTGATTAGCAAAATCCATTGGTAATATATGCTTAATTTTTTTTCATGGACATAGAAATATTGAACAAAATTTTATTGATTATATATCAGTGGTCAGATAGAATATTTATATGAAGCAATTGGTATGCACCCAACCAATTTTTTTTTTTTTTTTTTTTTTTTTTTTTTTTTAGCTTTATCACATCCCGTTTTACTGATTATGTTGTACACAACCTAGCCTGACAGGAAAATGTATTTTTTCAAACTCATACAGGTTCTCAAAATTCTTAACATGTTGATCAAATTAATATATATCTATCAGTTCTATTTTCATTTGTGCTTTTGCACTTGGGGACATTTTTCCCTTCAAGGTGTACCTTTCTGCTGTGAAGCTGATTTCTGAACTTGATGCTTTTCCCCTTTTGAAAGATCCATTCTCGTAATACATGAGCTTGTAGAGAGAATCATCACAGGCTTGATCAGTGTCAAACAAACCAAAAGCAAACCAGTTCTCATAGATACTGTAGTCAAAAGGCACAGAGAACATGATAGCTAGGCGCTTGTCTGCTTTCTTTCCCTGGTCTGCAGTGATGTCATAAGTCATGACCCCCACAGCACCACGAAAGACTCGCTTTGTATTTACAAAAGCACACGTTTCTGTAACCCCTGCTCCCACGGTGGGTTGCAGGAGTGAATCGCAGTATCCACTGAAGTTGTAAACCCTGAAAAAATGAAATTAACACAACATCTTTAACAAAAATAATTAAGGACATACAAATGAACTAATTAAGCACTTCAGCCTTCTTGCATGCCGTCAAAACTGCCTGAACATGGTGTGAACATGCCCAAAACGCTATTTCTGTTTACATGTTATACTCAAAAGACCATGAACTCACTGTGGATTTGTCAGGATGCTGGATGAGCTGTTGGTGAGTTGAATTGAGACGCTTCTACTCGCTTCGGCAAGAGACGGCTGATCTTCTGGTTTTGCTCCTGCCATTGCTGAGATCAAGGGAGTATAGAATTGTCAGAACTGCTGACCAGTTCCATAATGACCAGAGCATTGAACGATTTTCAGAATCCATGCATCACAAGAAGATGGGAAAGGGCTTTCTACAGACACTGGAAACTACAGTTCTATTAGCTTGACTCCCATCTCAAATTCATGGCATTTCCAAAAAAAAAAAAAAAAAATATATTTGCAAATGATGATAACTTATCATTCAAAATGAACACCTGCTTAATCCAGGATGTACAGACTACAGAGGGGGATGGAAGTTGTGCTCTTTTGAATTCATTGTATGCAGCACAGTTCCCTGGATCATGGTCGTGAACCCATTGGGAGAAATCATTTTGCACATGAAAAGTTGAAGATCAGGGCCAATAAAAACACAAAAACGAAGTCACATCATTCCTACTTCAAATGCCACAAACAAATGAATCTCAGAAGAATCAAACATTTTGAATGTTGAATGATGGCCAGTCTCAAAGAAAAGATTCTGGACACATTAAAGGTATAGTTAGCGATCATAATCCATGCACTTTTTGTCAAAATCGCCGTATTTCTCCTCACTATCTGCAAGCTGTCACTTCTGAGAGCATGCCGAAAAAAATCTGGTTTCAATACACAGCCTGGGCTCTGAATTTCAGCAGGTAAATCTGTGGCTCGGACCGAGCCACCAGAACATGGGTCCACCCCTCCACGCCCAGGGGCAGGTTTATACTCGTGCACAGGTCAGACACGGGGGGGAAGGGCAGTAGCAGGTCGTGCGCAGTTGGAGTAGAGAGAGAGAGAGAGACACGGCATTGCAGCATTTGCGATGGCTGAAAAACAACCCAAGAGAAAACGGTAGGAGGAACATAAATTAAAAAAGAGTGGCTATGACCATGAAAGGGCGAGACCCGGGTCAACATTGGTGCGGCTTTCCGACGGTAGAGGGAACTCCGCAAATTGAAGGGTCTGAAAACGGACGCGGAGGTTGCTTCACACAACAGTAACAGCCGTCAGGCATTCATCATATTGTCTAATCTGCCAAAATGTACCGTTGTTGTGATGTTATCTATTTATAATAGCAGTCGAGTTGTGGGTACAGTGGGTTGACCGCAATTTGACCGATTCCGCAATTAGCAGAAATCAAACTTTATTTGCGGGAAAACGACTTAGCTGTCAGCCTTGAGTTTGACACCGCTGGAACGGTAAATTATTGTGGATTTAACTCTTGACTATCGTTTCGAGATATTCGCCTTGATAGAGAAATAAATGCCCGATAACTGTTGCTTGCCGTTGCAGCAGTGCCAAATCAACGCCTGTGATAAGGCGCACTGCGCAGTGTGTGGCTGTTAAATGCGTGTATTCCCGGGATTCATCACATGTTAGAAGTGTCATTATGATCGGAAATTATCGTATATTTGACCATATAAATCCCAATTTTGTACTCTTGATACTTTTTCATCAACACCCATTAGAGTGACTGCTTGTCGTTTGACTAGTTCATAAAAAACGCCATTTTGTAGGTTTTCAAACTTGTAATTTATGAGACATGTTTATTCTTTTTATTTTTCTGAAAGAATTGTATTAAAGTTTAATGTAGTCAATGTGAGATAAAACATCTTTTCCCCAGCCATAACTGTTTTTCAGTGGCTCAACTGGTTGATCATTACTCATGTCCTGTGTTAATCTGAATTTGCGGTCTCATCCTGATAATTTTAATGTATACTTGGTATGTACCTAAATTGGAAAGTGTAGAAAGAATCATCCATAGTTGCTGATAGCAGTTGAATATCGATGGATGTACAAAATCGTCTTGAACTGAGGCCAGCGCACGTGGATTCCAGCTGACATTATGTCGACACACGGAACAATTATCCATAAATTTGACCAATTATTATGATATACCCTGCAGAGTAATGCTGGCTAAAATTGGTGGAAAATACATGTGTCTGTTCCTTTGTGGCCAGGGGCATGCAATTGTGCCAGTAAACAAAGAATATCATAAGTTTGGCCTGACAAAGGGCACTTTTTGCGAAACTGGAAATTATTTGCGGAACTGGTCAAAGGACGTGCCACTGAAAAATGACTGTGCAAGGCTGTATTCCTAATGACTAAAGAAAACTAATTGATCCACAAAGTACGCGAGTAATTTCCGCAAATTTGTGAACAGATAACTTTCCGCCACGGAATGCTGTATCGATACCAGACACTTCAGACAAATTCCGTTTGCGGAACCGGTCAACGCACTGTACAGTTGTCTGACGGGTCAGCTACCTTAGCTTCGCGGCTTAGCAGTGTCAAATTGAACTTGTGGCTACGAGTTCTTGTGAATGTCTGACATCTTATGTAAGGAATCAACGGGGAATTGCACAATCAAACGCTGTACATATGTGCGACTAGATAGAATGAAATAAACCGCCTTCTTCTCAGCTTATTTTTTGCTTGTACTGTCTCGCTTTGCATGCATGCGGTTGTAGCTGTACTGTTGTATATCCACTGGGAGAAATTTTGCTATAAGCTCCTGATAACCATTTCTTCCAAAACAAAACAATTCCGACAGCAAGCTACTAAATGAGCTCATAGCAGAAACATGCAAACGGTCTAAGCGTTGCTTGTGTTGAGCTCGCGAATCGATAGCTTGTACCGGGAAAAATTCCAACTCCAGTTTCCACTTTTTCAGCTTGTAATTAGCCAGAACGATTTTTAAATGCATTCCTGACCGTAGTCTGTTCGTGGACACAGACTCCTATTTGAGGCATTGTGCTGACAAGCATGCTTTAGCAGTTGTTTATATGACAGGTTTATTATCACCTTTGCTACAATACTACTAAAACTCGTCACATGTACTTTCAAAGCAATAATACGGCTTCCCCTCGCCAACTTACCCTCGAGCATTTGAGGGTCCGGCCTCCGCCATATTGGTCAGCTACGCAGTTTCTATGGCCGTTTATTACATGACAGTGCGCGTCCATGAACTTCGGGGGTGGACCCCGGGGCGGAGTATGAAGGGAGGGGTGGGTCTGTATTCGTTTACACTTCAAATATCAACAACCTCTCTACTCGTTTTCTCCCACAGCGCTGACTACACCTTTAATGTCCATTAAATGACTGTATCCAGACTGCAGTGATGACACAGAATGATCAGATGTGTCAGCTGTCGTCCCCAACAAAGTGCGTCATCTTTGACGCCACAAAAACACATTCCATTAAATGTCTTCTGCCATGTCAGATAATGCATAAGAACTGCTGAATTGACTGCCAATGTAACGATAACAGTGAGGGCAAGTGTCACTACCAAAAGCACAGTTTCCTGAGACCATGTTTTGCAACTATGAAAGAAACCATTTACCACTACTTAAAACAGTATATTTTATTATATGTTTTTAGTGCATCTCAGTATATATGGAATATTTTGGGAAGCCAGATTGTCCATACCAATATTTCAGCGAACTCATTCTCATCATCTTTCCAGTCAAGCTACGTCTCCAAGACAACCAATTTACGCATTCTAGCATTTGATTGGTTGAAAGGGCGGGGCTACCGGAAGGCTAAAAGTCAGGAGTAAACTGACCACTCTATTCAGGTCATGAATATTCATTTTTGTCTACAGCTATACTTGAGATGCGCAACTAGATTGCGGGCTTTCATTACATGCATTTGCAATGGCTTACCCGTAGAAGAGAACTGTAATTTGGCATTTGTTCCAGATTTTTCTTCATCAAGTAACTATAGCACTTTTCCCATGGCCCAACTCATGACATACATTGATATTACCTTAGGTAGCTCATATCACTTTTGTGGAAATTTCATTGTCTGAGACCATGAGAAAAAAAGGTCGCTCCATGTTAAGTCATGCTGCTAACATTTTGCCAAATTGAATGCCAAGTGTAATGTTGGTTGAATCGGTGCGGCTTAGCCCTGTAAGCAGGCTAGTTAAGTGCCACTCTCATAACTAAGTTAACTTTACATAGCTAGTGTGCTCGCAGCACCTTTCCATAACCATTATGTTATATCAGTTTGTTAGCTAGTGAGCTAACGGCAGCCAGCCAAACAGTTGACAAAGGAAGAAAACCGAGAGGCCACCAAAAAAAGAGATGCAACATCAGAAGCTTTTTTACCATCCACAGCATAAGTGATCAAACTAGTCAGAAACAGATAGCTGTTCAAAGTGAAAACTTGCTAGCTGCCTAAAGTTAGTTTTTACTGGAAAATAATGTCAACTGATATTAATTAAACACATTCGCTAGTTTCAACAAGCGAACTAAACCTGGTTTCTGTCACATGTTGGTTAGTAATCGGGTTGCTAGCAGTAGTAAATATAAACCAGGTGAATTTCGGTGTAGAAATCCCGCAAAGGTACCATTATTAATTAATTATTTAATATTCAGGAACCACTGCAGCAAACGAGAAAAACAGAGCAAGCTGTTGAGGATACAGGTGTATCAGGGCTTCAGGTGAGGTCATAATTATGACTTATACTGTGGAATTATAGGGAAAGCATTAAAGTTAGTCTCATGATGTTGAGCAAATAACCTTGAAAGTCAAAATCTCCCAACCAACTTTTGCTCAGTAGGGAAAATGAAGGAAGCATGTAATAGTAAATCTAACTTGATCCAGTCCGATAAAACGCTCGGTTTGTGGTTTGTCCAGTTCATAGTCAGTGGTCCATTTTGAAGTGTTTATCGCGGCTGCAATTGCATTACCGCACATTAAAATGCTTAATAGAGAGAATTGCGAACTGGCTTGCTAACGTGGTTATATATCCACTCACTTGGTATCAATGTCCAGGTTACTTGATCTGAGTGGGTTTGATGAGTGCGCTGAGATGATTTGCAGCTGTCAGTTAGGGTTGTGGCAAGTTTATGTATGTGGCATCTTTTTATGAAAATTATGGAGGCACCTTGCATAGCGTAATAATAATAAAAATAAAAAAAACGGAGAAACACTCATTCGGATAATCTCTACAGAAAAGGCAGTATCTGCATCCAGATTTACGAAAATTTTCCGGCTCGCGCACTATGCGCGCTCACATTACACATGTGCCTCTACCAATTCTCACATTAAACCTACACCCTTGCCATACACTACTACCAACAGCCTGAATATTTGACACAGGGCAAGATGGATCCTTAGATTCATGTTATTTACGTGAAATTCAAACCTGAAAATCCACAATTTGCCGCAGAAATAGAAAATTTGTTGGATGAGGCAACATGTTTCCAATCTCTTAATGTCCAGTTTTGGTGAGCCTGTGCCCACTGTAGCCTCAGTGTCCTCTTCCTAGCTGACAGGAGTGGAACCTCGTGTGGTCTCCTGCTGCTGCAGCCCATCCACCTCTAGATTCAACAAGGCTTGCATTTAGAGATGCACTTCTTGAGTTAACTGTCACCTTTCTTTCCACTTGAACCAGTCCGTCCATTCCCCTCTGACCTCTCTTAACAAGGCATTTTTTGCCCACGGAACTGGCGCTCATTGGATGTTTTTTTTCTTCATTCTCTGTAAATTCTAGAGGCTGTAATGTTTGTAAGTTAGAGGAAATCAGCAGTTTCTGAGACAATCAAACCACCCTGCCTGGCATCAACCAGTATTCCAAGGTAAAAATCAATTAGATCACATGTCTTCCTCAATCTGATGTTCAGTCTGAGCAACAAATGAACCTCTTGATGATATCTGTATGCTTTTGCTGCATTGAGTTGCAGTGATGAATGTCTGCACAGATATTTGCATTAACACATACGTATACAGATTTACTTAATAAAGTGACCACTAAGTTGAAACTCCACAGGCAAAGACAATTTGGAGTTCTCATTCTAGACAAAAATAAAATAAAAAACAGAAATCAGATAGCATCGCTTGTTTGAGCATTTGTCTTAATTTGGAAGACAAATTGACCACATCAGTGTAAGATTACAGTTTTTCCTGATGATACAATTAGATGTTTAGCAAGCAGTTTGAAAACTATACATCTATTAATTTAAGAACATAAAAGTATACCTTCCCTTGGGTTTCTGAAATTTAAAAAATTATAACTTGTCCGCTGTGTGATAGAAATGGCATTTCCTAACAGGAAACTTTTCTCAGATAAAAAAAGAAAAATTCCCAGAAAAAGTGCCAATACGAGCAAGTATTCAGCATTGTTCTAAAAAAAAAAATATGAAAACAATATTAAATAAGTTCAAAACTACAAAGGAATATTGGAATACAAATAATTGAAGTCAGTGCAGGTAAATCTTTTCACTCCACACTCACGCTTTTACACAGATATAAGTATTCCGTGTGTGCAGTCACCTACCTTTGTTTGAAGACTCAATGACAATGACAATGCAGCCATTCCACAGATCCTTTTATACTTTTCTGGAGAGCTGGAGGCACGCCTCCTCATTATATAGGCAGACATGGGGGGGGATGGGCACGCACCTGGGCTGAGAGAGGCTTCTACATGTTATGTCTTTAACCCTTTAAGGCCTAATGCAAAAATCCCAGCAGAGAATCATGCTGCCATGTTTACCATAGTAACCTGTATTTGGGCTGAAGCGCAGCTTCTCAGCTTTCAGGAACAGTTGGATTTTTTTTCAAAACTTACAGTAATTACGGTACTTTCAAAATTACGCGCATATCTGTGTCGGCTACGACACGTTCTTAAAATGCGCACATGCTGTCCCGTTTAAATGGGTTAAAACAGTGGGCTCCAGTAGATTATTGGTATCCCTGCTTGCAAATGCATTAAAATGCTACTTAAAAAAAATATAATAATGGAGATAAATTCATTATGTGAGAAACATGCAGTACATTATTACCCCTGTGATGGAATGTGCCTTGAATGCCTTATCTATATTACAAATATCAGTATTACAGTTTTTCTCAGTTGCTTTTGTACGTTTCTCAAATCAGAAATTAGTTTCTCAAAACTACATATTCAATCTTCACATCATCTTATCACTTTTGCACATTATAAAAGCAGTTTCTTATTATTTTGACCTATTTGCAAATGCTTTGGTACATTCATGCAACTGACTAAGTTCAATTATCAGCCATGTCCCTCATTGTCAAACAATTATGTCAAGTTGATAAAAACCTTTTGTACCGTTTCCTTTGATAGTCTTACCGCCCAAAACATCTTGGCATTATTTCATCATATAAGTCATTGCATGCAAAATGAATGAACGAGTTTTCATAATCTTTCGTCAGATATGTTTTTTATACATTTCTCATAGACTTTCTCCCTAATTGATGAAATTGCTCTCACATGAATCTTGGCTTTCACTAATGCCAGGGGAAGGTTTGAAGTGTCAGATCCACCCATGATCAGCCAGTTTAACTTGCTCAAAGGTGCGTCTGATGAACCTTAAATTGACAAGCATGATCTATATATACAGAGCACAAAACAGTGTTTCTATTTCTGAAAATGGAAGAATAAAGAGTTCATGAGCACGAACATGCAATAAGAGGGAGAAGAGGAGGAGTAAGAATGGGTGAAGGAAGGCAAAACAGAGGGAGAAGAAGAAGAAATATCCAGATGAAATAAGGGCTACACTCATTGACCATGTTATCAATTGCAGTCTAACAATGGCTGAAGCGGGTCGAAGAGTGCAGCCAAATGTTGGGATAACAACCGTGTCATCAATTAGCCAAACATCTCGTAGGGAGAACCGGTATGTATCTAATGATGCATAATGCCTTGAAATACAGTATGTATATTACAGTACATCACTTACTGTGATGCTTCAATCTAAATCCACTTCATGCAGACATACTGCAAATACATGCTCTCTCATATTTGTAATCTTACTCACTCTTGTGTTTTTTTTGTTCCTAAACAGGACGGCAAGACTACCTCACAGAGGTGGAAGAGGGCCCATTTTTACACCTCAACAGGAGGAGGCTGTTTGTGCCATGGTTAGAGAAAGTGACTCCATTCGATTAAGGGAGATACAGAGTGCTGTGATAGCAGGCAACAATTTCTTTGCCAACATCCCAAATGTCAGCATATCAACAATCGACAGAGTGCTGAAAAGACACCAGATTGGCATGAATGGCATGAAACAGCTGTACCGTGTACCCTTTGAATGGAATGGTGCTCAAACAAAGGAGCTGCGATTCCAGTATGTTCAGGTAAAAAACAATTTACTCAACAGATAAAGGTACAACATGCCATGTCTATAGAAAGAACATTCAATATGCTTTGCATTTCATGTAACTGTATCTTTATGCAAATTTACTGTATAATTTATAAAATTTTTTGTCTTCTGTAATATAGCGTGTGATGGAACTGGAATCAAGTGAGCCACTGCACATCTTCATCTACTTGGATGAGGCTGGCTTCAATCTGGCCAAAAGCAGAAGGCGTGGTCGCAATCTCATTGGCCAAAGAGTTACGGTCGATGTGCCAGGCCATCGTGGAGGGAATATTACCATGTGTGCTGCTATATCTGAGAATGGTGTGCTCACTCATATTCCTATCATAGGCCCATACAACACCAATCATCTCCTCCATTACTTGGAAACACTCTACTGGGATCTCATCCCTGAGGAGGAGAAGAGTCTGATTGGTGATGCACAAAATATGATATAATTTTGGATAATGTGAGTTTTCATCGCTCTAACACCATCAGGCAATGGTTTGCGGCCCACCCCAGGATGGTGATGGAATTCCTCCCTCCTCTATTCCCCTTTCCTGAACCCAATTGAGGAGTTCTTCTCAGCCTGGAGGTGGAAGGTTTATGATCGCCAGCCCCACACTCCGATGACCCTGGTGGAAGCCATGGATGCAGTATGTGAGGACATCGCCGCAGAGGCTGGATAAGGCACGCAAAGAGATTTTTTCCTCGCTGCATCGCAAAGGAAGATATCCGTTATGACGTGGATAAGAGAATCTGTGGCCAGACAGAAACTGTAAGCAAGATAAGCTAGACCACAGGCGTCCTGTTGAGAATAATGTTAAAGAAGTGAGAAAACTGTCCTCTGACCAGAGGTCATAAGATGTTGTCTGTTCAGAAATAGGTCTCTGGGGAAAAAAATTACCCATTGTGTTAGCATAGCCTATAAGCTGCTTGGCTGCTTGCCATAGAATGTTCTTGAAGTCTCTGCCTAAAATGTCATGTGATGATGATTCCTCTTTGGAGAACTCTTCCTGCATTGCTGGGAGCCATATCCTGTGTTGCTGGTTGTATTGTTTTCCTTTCTTGCAAGAATAAAGGACCACTGCATTTGCAACTCAGGGACACAACTAATTTTCACTTACCGTATATGCAACAAATTTGAATTTCCGCGACAAACTTGATGTCAGAAGTGGGATCTCTCGTCTGCCCATTGGAGAAAAGGTGGCGAGAGGTGACTGATCATCCTGGGGGAAATTGCCCCGGCCTCATTCATCTAAGTTACAAGAAGAGGACCTCAAGTCCCGTTCTCCTGATTGCTAGTGACGGGATCCAACGAACCCCAATTAGTTTCACAGTTGCTTTGACTCATATCTCAAATCAAATGCTAAATTTGCAAAACAGAAAATGCATGCCTCAAAATAATTAGTACAAACTGCACCACATGTTGGATTACTTGCAAAAGCTTGTCATCTTCTCAAAATCCTTTGTCCCTCTCTCAAAAGCAAACATTTATGTCAATGAACATGTAAGTGCCATCAAAATTTCAAGTCCTGGTATCATTGTCCATGAACAAGACAGTCAAATGGCTTAATTATATTGTCAATTGAACACTTTAGTTTGTGATGAAAACTGTGACAAAGGTTTTGATGGGAATGATTAGGAAAGGTGTGACCTTGTATTTCCAGTCTGGCTTATAAATTTCAAATTTGCTGAGTAATGGGGAAAAATGCAATTAAGTCACATTACTGTTCACTTTTATTGCATTGACAATAAATCTTTGGAAGAAAATTATGGAACAATACAAGTGGGGGGGGTGAAAGAGTAAAACGTGAGACTGAAAACAGTCAAGATCGTCTAGGTAAAAGATGAGGTAATTTCTTGGTTGTGATAATTTTGTGTCGTGGATCCGCAGATCAAAAACTGTGTGTGTGTCAGTGGTCCGCAGATTAAAGACTGTGTGGGGTTGCGTTTTCTGTTATTCATTGACTGCAAGACTATATAATTACTAGGACCCTATGCTTTTTCTGTTAATTTGCACAAAAATGAAGAATTACCCTCACGGAGATCTCCATGTTGAAAAGGATAGTGTATACACGCTAAGGGAGCTTGTCAATATAATGAACGCATTCAAATTTGAACAGGCGATCAAAAATGAACAAGTCTCTGTTCATGATCAGCTAAAAATGAACGGCAGTGTTCAAATATGAACAAGCATGCGTTCATTTTGCAGTCAAAAATGAACAAGGATGCGTTCGTTTTTGACCGGATGGCATCCAAAAACGAACGCAGCTACCCTATCTCGCATTACAAAATGAATCTGCTCTCCACTTAGTAAAATTTATACCAACATGTGTAAATATTTTCTTCTTACGAGAAAAAAATTCTCAGTCTCCCATCCTGCAGAATTTAGAACTATATTGTAAGGTGCATGCCTATTAAAGACAGTTTTCACATCAACTGAAAAATCCTACCAAATCTCCAGTTTCGAGATTATATCTTGACCAATCGTCAATCTTCCGCTATACGCTTACACTTTTCATTGAGTTCGATACGATGCTTTAACACATTCCACACTCAAGACCGGAGATAAATTGTGATTCAATGGTACCGGGGGGGGACATTTAGTCAGCCAAAGCATTCAAATGTTGCTGTTTGAATACTTTACTTGAATGAACATCACTTCCGTGTGGTGTCAGTTTGCCACTTTTTCCTTCTTATATAAAAAAGCATGTTATAATTCCAAATCATGATGTGACCGCTAGGCAATTTGTATGCAAAAGATTGTAAATAAATTAAATACATTAAAATTATAGTTTACGCATTGTATCACATCATCTGCGCGACAGCCCAAGTTTAATTCTACTATTCTGTCAGTTAAAAACAAGAACTTAGGATAGGCATTTTAAGAAAATGTTACCTGGGGTTAACACTATTCTGTGAGTAAAAGAACAATAACTGGTAACAACAATTAAACATTAGTTAATGCAGTAATAAGAATTTAGTAACAGGTAATTAACATTTAACTAATGCACCTGATAATCATTTACAAATGATGTTCACATCAACTAAGGCATTAATTTATAAATTATGGTTTAATAGTTTGAAGTGCTACATAGCAGATACTTAAGTGATGTTTTCAACCTCACAATAAGGGATACACAGAAAATTAATAATTGTTCAATTATGGTTACGTCATGCTTATTCGGCTACCTAGCGCATTAGTTACCTGCTAATTAAATGATAGTTAATGAACTAATGTTAATTAATGTTAATTGTTGTACCCTTATTGTAAAGTGTTACCGGATAACTTAGTCCCGCTCATATAAAATTGCAAAATTATCTGCGATATTAATCCTTTCTTTTTAAACCTGTGACGCGCAAGCCAAAAAAAAAAAAAAAAAAAAGCCACACTTCACAGCCCACTACATACACAATGAGTTCTGCAGTGATATTCAGATTTTGTTCCATTGATTGTTGCAGATTTTGTAGGCTACCATTTGTCATATTATATATTGTTCTAATTTATTGTACAGTATTTTTTTCAGATTGAAGTCACAATACATGAAACCGCTGCTCTGTGGGAGCTGCCGACGACAAGTCCAGATCTAGACAAGCAGATGAGCAAAGTAAAACCTCTGCATGTGCACAGTATCATAAAATCAGCATGTCTGAATGTTAATAAATTATTTATCTCTCCCCCCCTTCCCCCTTTATGAATATAACCCTTATTATAAGGGTGTTATCAGTTCAATTAATGAATAAGCTTGATTGCAAGATAAATGACTAAGCAGTCTTGTGATGCCAAGGGGATTAGCTGGTTCAGGGATACGAGCAGGCCCGACACTAGAACAGGGAATTGGGGGGGCACAGACATGTCCCTTTTGACAGAAAGTCATAAAGGATTAGTACTAGTCCTGGCTAGTTCTCAATCATTTTCCTTTATTGACGATTTTCCAATTATTGTAATTAGGTAATCAATCAATCAACTTTATTGTCATTGTCTTAACTACAATGAAATTCTGTTGGAGCAACACAAACCAACATAGTATAAAGTACATTAGAGGTGCAGAAATACCCATTAAAATAATATGTAGTCAGTGCAGGTACAAAATGTAAACATTCATATGATATTTTCAGCAGCAAAGAGGCATGACAGAGGCATAGCAGAGAACAAATCAAAAACGGGGGGCATCAAAAACAGGGAGCACATGGTCAGATGTGGAGATAGTGTAGTTGTGCAACAATGCAAAATCCGGTTCACAGTTATTGTATTGGTGGGGGTGTGGTTTACTGTCCATGGGGGAGGGAAGAGAGGGGGGACGGGGCACTGTTCAGCAGCCTCACTGCCTCCGGGTACAGGCTGTGGGCCATTCTGGTTGTTCTTGCCGGTAAAGCCCTGTACCTTCTGCCTGAGGGCAGCAGGTGGAACAGGTGATGAGCCGGGTGGTGTTGGTCGCGCAGGATGTTACGCACTCTCTTCATAGAACGGGTGGTGTAGGTGGTGATCAATAAAGGAAAATAATTGAGAACTAGCCAGGACTATCCTAATTTTCATAAAGGGACGGTCTGTGCCCCCCCAATTCCCTGTTCTAGCAAAAGTCTGGAATCGAGATCACGGACTAAGACCTGAATTCATGAACAGTGCTGTGAAACAAAAACAAGACTTTAGGATGATGTGCATGATTAATACTTAATTTGTTCAGTCGACTAAGTTAATATGTTTTTGTTTAGATAATTTACATGTAAACAGAGGTTTCAGTCACTGAATATGTTTTTGTTCAGAGAACAGGAGATTTCGTAACACTAAATAATCCCATTCCTGAAGCGTCACCTAAATTGGCAAATGATCTTTTGACCTGGCAGATTATACCTGGAATATTGATGAAAAAAAAAACTAACAATGACAATGAGAACTATTTCACTTTAAAATACCGGAACTTAGAATTTAAAATAGGCCTGTCTGTGCGTTATATAAACCTTCATTGAGTTTTGTGTTGGGTTGCACAAAAAGAATATCCGGTAAACTATAATCTAAAAGCAATCACTTAACCAGTAGGTGTCACCCATGTACCAAATCACAGACATCAGCATAGTCTACACAAAACATAAGATTATTTCTTATAAATGGAAAAAAAGTCAATATTAGCTGGAAGACCTGGGATCAAATTTAATTTTTTTTAAATGAATGACTTTCTACCTTTTTGTATTTCAAACAAGATGCCTCAAATTACAAACGAATAATGAACGTGGCAATGCCATTAGAGAATGACTCAAGAGGTTCCTTACAGTAGGGCGTGGGATAATAGTAGTAAGGAGCTTGTCAATATACTGAACGATTCAAATTTGAACAGGTGTGCAAAAATGTATTTTTATTCTTTATTTAGATATAAATCTGTTCTCATATCAAAACTTTATACTTTTGTCCAACACATGAACCAAGTATTTTGCATTTGGGTCCGACAGTCTTGATAATGGGCGTGATATCTAATTCACAATGTCAATGGTTTTGGAATTGATTTGCTACTATTGACTACAAGCACTATTTTATCTCTGGTGTAGGTGGTGATCAAAAAGGAAAATCTGTTCGATCCATCTGACTAATTTTCAAAAGGGAGATCGCCCCCCAGACTGTTTCTATGAGCCCTAAGAACCATCACGGAGCCATTCATGTGACATTTGGAATACCGTGAGTTGTAGGATGATCAGCATGTTCAGTTGACTGAGATTACATTTTTTACCAGATAACCCAATATGTTTTTTGTTCAGAGGATTGTTAATACAAGCAAATGTCTTCTCTGCCCTGTATAAATTGCAAATGATCTTTAGCGTTAGGATTATACCGGAATATATGAAAGATCCCATAATTCATTATAAAACAAAAGGAGTCAGGCAGCTCGGTATCTCACTGATGAGGAGTTTTTTTATTTATTGTGATTGATGATGATGGTGAAGTGGAAGATTAGACAAGACCCAAAGTTTGTCCCAAATGAATCAGAAGATTATGTGTTTTCCTCTTTATTTGGTTTAAATCTGTTCTGCATCAAAAGGGCACTGAAAACCTGCACAAGAAGTGCATGTGCATTTTTTTACATCCGGCAGTTTGATCCAAATGCAGTGTTTAAACAGATGAATGTCAATGGTCAGTGTTTGCTCTGGCAACTTTTTAGTCCCATTTTCTCAAAATAAAGCATGAACATGTTCAATCCATCTGACTAATTTTCTTAAGGGGACCTCGAAGACTGTTATCTTTCAACGGAAGAAAACACGAATAAAAAGACTAAGAAAAGTCGATAGCTATCAACTTGCATTTTGTGAAGGTCGAACACAAACATGGCCAAGTTTGCACGTCTACTAATTGCTGGAATACTTGAAAAATTAGAACTTTTATGACTTTCAGACATGGAGTAGGGGAGACCGGGGCTTGTTGTCACACTTTTTACACTCTTATATATTTCTTGGAATCAATACATCATTTATAAAAAAATGTGTACCAGATGAAAGACCAAAGTCTCAGGTATATATTTTGTATTGATGTCATTTTCATATCTTGTGTCAGTGCAGAGTTATAAGCAATCAAATAGAGATTGGCTCCATGTGACAAGTTGCCCCACCAACGGGTAAGTTGTCACACTATATGGGGTAAGATGTCACACTGGATTTTGCAGCTACTAAAACAAGGACAAAATTATTGTTGTTGTTATTTTTTTACTTGAAAGTGAAGAAATGTTAACATAAAATATTATGCAACATGCATTATGAAACTTATGAAACTTAAACTAGTCCTGGAAGATCTATTTAAAAACTCAAAACAAAACCTGTCCTCACTAATCAGTCCTGGAACATCCTCATCTGAAACAAAACTTGACCTCATTTCCTCATCTGAGTCGCAGTTCTGAGATTGATTTGCCAGGGGTGCATTCTTCATGGGCCCATCCTTTGCATATTATGCACTGCACCCAGGTTTCTCCTGGGTGGCTGTTTCCAAATGGCTCTACACAGACCAGGCACAGGGACTCATCTTCTTCCAATGAGGAGTCATCTGGAGTTTTTCTTTTTGTACCTGCCCTCTGTTTCTTCCCTGTGCTTTCCTTCTTTGGTATGTTGGATTTGGTTGCCTTGCCTTTCTTTTTGAATAGCCTTTTTTTCCTTGTGCCTGCCCTTCAGCTTCAAGTGCCTCCTTCACAGGTGTGTCGGTGAGAATAGCAGTTTTTCTCTTCTTTCTCTGCTGGTTAACTTGTTTTCTTGGACCAGCTTTTGGGTAAGGCCTAGTATCCTCTGGAGATAATGTGTTGGTGGAGGAGGCTGGGTTGCTAGGGCCTGGAATAGCTTGGTTGGTGCCTGGGCCTGGAAGCAGCTGGGTCAGTGCTGGGTCCTGGAATGGCTGGGTTGGTGCTGGATGGGTTAGTGCTGGGGCCTGGGAAGATGGCTCAGTTTCGGAGCCTGGAACAGCTGGGCTAGTGCTTGGGCTTGGTAAAGCTGGGTCCTGATAGGGGTGATCTGAGACGTAAGATGGCGCAAATTCTGTCTCCAAGAACACATCCCTGTTGTAAGGCTGAATCCCATGAAGGCTGAATTTCATTAGGACAACTGCAGATGAGCAGCCTGTCTATGTTAATTTAAATCATTTTTGAAAGTTGTTATTCTGGGGTAAGTTGTCACATGTGACAACTAACCCCCAAATGACTGAGACAAGTTGCCCCAAACTACCATGTTTGCTAATGCTAGCTCTAGCTTAAAGTTAGCTTAAAACAGAAAAATGATTGAGGTATGACAGGATGCCTTAATATCTTCTCTAACAAGTCCACATGTATCACTGCTAGGATTTTTATCTGAAAGAAGCTTATTTTAAAATATATAAAGTTAATATTTTTTACTTTGGGTTGTGGAAAATGGTTAATTGGTGCTTATCTCAACTCACAATTTGTTGTTCTCTTCTCGAACAGGACATGAGACCTGACCATGTAAAGGAAGAAAACTAGTATTCCACTTTTTAGTTGCGCCCTCAAGTGGAGAAGATAATTGCAGTGTGACAACTTACCCATGTGACAACAAGCCCTGGTCTCCCCTATATGAAAAAAAAACCTAACAATGACAATGAGAACAATTTCACTTTATATGAAAAAAAAAAAACCCTAACAATGACGATGAGAATTATTTCACTGTAAGGAACTGAGAATTTAAAATAGGCCTGTGAAGTCGGGACACCAAAATCCAGAGTGTGACGTTTTAACGGCACAGGAAAAACATATAAGCTGCCCAAAACCTAAGGAAATAAGATCTGTTGGCTGTTGCCAAATCTTTTCACACATTCCGTCCGCCAATTGTGTAAATTAGCTCGCTGCTGACTACTCATTTTTTGTCTTCAAACTTTTGTCATGAAGGAAAACAGAACATTAAATGCTAAGCTGACAGTGCCATCTAAATCAAATAGGTTAAATATAAACCTTATCTATCTTTCACACTGCCTATTTATAAATATAATTTACCCGCAAGATTTAAGAATTAGATTTAACCTGTTCCACTATCCCAAAAGATATCTTGTCGGCTTAGCTACCCGCTGTGCATTATGCGAATCCTTCATTTAAGCGCCTGGAGGTGTGCCCGTGGGCGTGTTTATGCGCTTTCCCTACAATTGCTATCTTGACCACATTTGGCAACAGGGAAAGCAGATGGCTGTTTCCTTAAACCACCGGGCCCGCGATATGTTTTCCATACCGCTATGGTCCCCCACTTCACAACGGTCCCATTTTTTTTTTTCAGTTTTGCATTTCTTGATTATCTTGCAAATGAAGGTAATTTGGCGACAAGTATGTACAACCTGTTTTTTGCAGCAGGTCACGCAAAGTTGCTGTAAAAAATAGACAGCTGTCCGATTGTAAAATGTAAACGGATCCAAAACCACGTACTTGTCACCAGAACTACCTTCATTATGGGACGAAGAGTTCTGAAATGGGGGACCTGGGGAAAAAAAGTTACGTCATTGTGCCAAAGATATACCCAATTTATTTTTCTAAAATGGGATTTTGTTCTATGCTTCATTTCAGATGGGAGGGAGTTGGAAGTGCATGGCTAACGATTTTTTTTTTTTTTTTTTTTTTTGAAGTTTCCATCACAAAAGGGTAGGCTGATTTTTTTTTTTTTTTTTACTACATACCAAACATTAAACAATATGTCAAAGTCAAATAATAATAATAATAATAATAATAATATTAATAATAATAATAATACAATTCATGATTAACTTAACAAAACAGATCCTCCCTGACTGGATTTGACCTCATGCACAGGCAATTTAAACGGAAATCTTTCCTCGCTCCATCACGGAATTTCGGTTTGAGGATTTGGGATAGCGCAGCCTGCTTCGAAAGGCAAATGGCACATATTAACTAATTAACCACACCTATGCATTATAACGTGTATATATATTTTATATAGGCAGATTTAATTACATATATAAATAATTTTTAGGGATTTATATTTAAATCTTAATTTAAATTTAAATTAAATTATATATTTATATATTTAATTATATATATATATATATATATAAAATTTAATATTTACAAAAACATATATATAATTTAGATTTATATTTAACAATTTGATTTAGATTTAACGTTTAAATTTAGTATTTAATGTCCTCTTTTCCTTCTAAAAAGTTATACTACAAAAAACTATATCACCTTTTCCACCAATTTTGATTTGTGCTAAATGTGCAAAAGACGGTTTAAAATGGCAACAATCTTTTATCCTGGTTTTTGACTATTTTAAAAACTGGTATAATCAACAAAGATTTTTATAAATCCGTCATCCATATTCAGTCGTTGTTCAATCCGTCATCCATATTCAGTCGTTGTTCACAAAAAGAATATAATCTAAAAAAGCTCACTTCACACATAGATGAACGCATCAGGTCTTGGGCAGGCATTGGAGAATGAACAGATCGGGAAATGAACGTATCAGAAAATGAACGGAATGTTCATCATCAAACGCAGTGACCAGGTTTGCAGCCTCGAAGGAATCCAAAAATGAACAGGCGTCCGTTCAAAAATGAATGCATTCACTGCAGTGACGTGCGGTCGGAAGTTAGTTTGGTGAGGCAGAATCCTTGCCTTTGCTTGATTAGCAATCAGACGATTAACTAGTTTAGTAAGACTATTTGGCAGAATGACGGGCCAGTTTAAGTTTCCGCGGCGTTATTACTCAGTATATCGAACCTGAAATGCTCACTAGACAGCAGATTTGCGGCGTGCTTGCTTCCAGGAAGCCGAAGCAATGTCATCAATAAATATTAAAACAGTTCGACTTATGCAGAGTTCAATGCTTAATCAATATTCAATGTATTCTCCTTTAAATACGCGCTTTTACACCCCCCCCCAAAAAAAGCGGGCGTTTATTTTTCAGTCTTCTTTCATAA
Source organism: Gymnothorax javanicus (assembly GCA_029692085.1). NCBI lineage: Eukaryota > Metazoa > Chordata > Actinopteri > Anguilliformes > Muraenidae > Gymnothorax > Gymnothorax javanicus. Next base: position 21,474,680 of record CM056196.1, on the reverse strand, counting down.
TCCAATATAATGTTTAAACAATATACACCTAGAGCCGAGAATTTTTCCTAACTGATTATTCAGATTTCCATCCTTGCAGTCTCGAATTGAAGCATATACGTGAATGAATCTTTTTGTCATTATCTGCTTTATCAGTATACGGGCTTCCTATAGGCTTGGTCTTAATTGTTTTGATTGTCAATCAGGAATAGTACGTGGGAACAGGTTCACAAAATCCTGTGATAAAAGTTCGGGTCACTGCCTCACCTCACTGCACGTTTCTGGTTCACTGTTCAGAATATTGAAAGCTCCCTAAGGCATCCCCCTTAACTTGCCTACTTGAGTGGGAAACATGTCTCACTTAATAAGCAAATTCTTAGTGTAACAAAATGCCCCACAACCTGTAACAAACTACCCCTCCTGTAACAAACTACCCAGTTTGTTACAGGTGACGGGGGTCTATTTTTTCCTCACCAGCATCACGCATGCCCAGAATATAGGGGTTGCTGCAGATCAGTCATGTAGTCTAATAAACTTTCTATCTGTACAGTGCATATTGGTAACAAATCCCTGATAATGTCTGTTCTACAGCGGTTAGAAGAAAAAGTGTATCAACTAGACCCAGTCTACCCTGAAGTTGATTATTTTCAGTCATAATGGCAAATTTATTGTTCTCGGCACCCTTAAAATCTTGCTATAAATCTTTATCGTTCAGTGATATTTTTTATTACATTATCTAACTTTAGCTGACATAGAAAAAATCAGATAGGCATACAGAAAAACACAACCGCGAGACCACGAAGACGACGGCGGGCAAAGGGTAACATACGTGCACATTTCGCGTTTTCCAAATTCTGGTACCACTTCGCCAATCAAATGTACACCTTCATTTCAGAAAAAGAAATGATTGATGACAATATTTTATATAATTGATAAATAAAACAGAGAGAAGACTCCAGCTGTAACACCGATAATAGATAATAGAGAAATTCTTGGATTATGAACATTTTATAATGAACGGAGTTAAGTTTTATATGAATGGCGTTCAGTTTTAGATGAACCCATCAGGTCTTGGGTAGGCATCGGGAAATGAACGCGTCAGAAAATGAACACAAGGGTGTTCATTATGGAACGCAGTGACCAGGTTTGCAGCCTCGAATGCATCCAAAAATGAACAGGCGTCTGTTCAAAAATGAACGCATTCACTGTTCAGAATATTGACAAGCTCCCTAAGGGAAATAGAGTAAGACATTTTTCGAATTTTGGGTTTGAAACCGTCTAAGGATTTACCACAGCCTAGGGACCCGATGGTACGATGTATAATGGAGAAGTATGGTCCTGACAGTGTCTGCCGTTGCAAATGTGGTCATCCGAATTCGGGTTCCCGATAAATGGGTCATCTAGTCGCTCAAAGATGAAGGATTTGGAAAGTCAGTTGAAGGTACGAGAAGGTCAAATGAGGAGAAAGGAGAAAGGAAAAGATTAAAGTGAAAGATTTGGAGGAAATAAAATGGAATAAGGTTTTTGGTATGTGGCAGGAGGAAGCAATGCGTAGGGAAAGACAGAAAACGGATTGAAAACATATGCCACGTGGAAGGCCTACTGCACCGCCGTCTTATAATACAACCGCAATTCCGAAATAGTTAGGACGAAGTGTAGATTGTGAATAAAATCAAAATGCAATGACTTTCAGATCACGTGAGCCAATATGTTATTTACAATAGAACATAGATAACATTTCAAATGTTGGAACGGAGACATTTTACATTGTTATCTACAAAATGAGCTTATTTCAAATTTTCTGGCTGCAACAGGTCTCAAAAAAGTTGTGACTCAGGCAAAAAAGGGCTGAGAAAGCAATTAATATATAAGAGAATCAGCTGAAAGAACATTTAGCAAGTAATTAACTTAACTGGCATCAGATGTGTAACATGATTGGCTATAAAAGGGATGTCTTACAGAGGCTGAGTCTCTCAGAAGTAAAGATGGTCAGAGGCTCTCCAACCTGTGAAGGCTTGCGTAAAAAAATTGTTAAATACTTTAAAAACAATGTTATTCAACATCAAATTGCAAAGGCTTTGAAGGTCTCATCATCGACAGTGCATAAAATCATCAAAAGATTCAGAGAAACTGGAAAAATCTCTGTGCATAAGGGACAAGGCCAAAAACCTTTACTGGATGCCCGTGATCTTCGGGCCCTCAGAAGCCACTGCATCACTCACCAGCATGATTCTGTCATTGACATTACTAAATGGGCCCAGGAATACTTCAAGAAACCACTGTCTGTAAACACAGTCTGCCGTGCCATCCACAGATGCCACCTAAAACTCTATCATGCAAAAAGGAAGCCATTGTTGAGCATGATCCAGAAGCGCCGCCGTGTTCTGTGGACCAAGGCTCATTTAAAATGGACTGTAGCTAAGTGGCAAAGTGTCCTGTGGTCAGATGAGTCCAAATTTGACATTCTTGTTGGAAATCATGGGCGTCCTGTCCTCTGGGCTAAAGAGGAGAAAGACCACCCCTCCTGTTATCAGCGTTCAGTTCAAAAGCCAGAAACTCTGATGGTATGGGGATGCATTAGTGCATATGGTGTGGGACATTTGCATGTTTTAAAAAGCGCCATGAATCCATGAATGCTGAAAGGTATATAAAGGTTTTAGAGCAACATATGCTCCCCTCCAGATGACATCTATTCCAGGGAAGGCCATGTATATTTCAGTAGGACAATGCAAAATCACATACTGCAGCTATTACAATAGCATGGCTTCGTGGCAGAAGAGTCCGTGTGGTGAACCGGCCTGCCTGCAGTCCTGATCTTTCACCGATTGAGAACATTTGGCGCATAATTAAACGAAAAGTCCGTCAAAGGAGACCCAAAACTCTCCAGCAGCTGGAAGCCTGTATTAAACAAGAGTGGGATCAAATTCCAATGGCTAAACTCAAGAAACCTGTCTCCTCAATGCCCAGACACCTCCAGTCTGTGTTAAAGAGGGGATGCTACACCACCGTAAACAGGCCCTGTCCCAACTTTTTTGAGACCTGTAGCCGCCATCAAATTTGAAATGAGTTCATTTTGTGGATAAAATTGTAAAATTTCTCAGTTTCAACATTTGCTATGTTATCTCTGTTCTATTGTGAATAAAATACTGGCTGGTGTGATTTGAAAATCATTTCATATTGATTTTATTCACAATTTGTCCCAACTTTGTCCCAACTATTTCGGAAATGAGGTTGTACATGTACTGGCCAGTTTTCTTCTTCTTCTTCTTGTCCTATAGACTCATTGTCCAGCCTATATCCATCACTGGCGTGTCTGAAGCTGGACCCTGGCCTCGACTCCTATACCTACCCTCAACTTCCACTGAACCAACAGCCTCCTCCACTGCCACCGCCATGAAGGCAACCCCCACCGGCAAATGAATAAAGCCAGCTGTCAAGCTCGGGTCCGCCAGCTACATCTAGACACCAAGACGGTGGCTAAGCATCGGACCTTTCACCCCCAGGCGCGGACGGAGGAACCCCCAGACCTGAACAAAGCACGTTTGGAGGAAGTGAAACGTCACGCAATCCATACGCCACGGTGCCAAGCACAGCAGAAAGCATCAGGGCAAGCTAAGAGAGACTTGGACATGGATCAGGCCACTCTCACTCTTTTGCAAGCTGCGACATCAGAGCAAACCCCAAGAGCCAGGGGCAGAGGAAGAGGTCGCGACAGAGAACACGTTCCACCTGACTGCCAACTACGGCCAACAGACACTGGAATTCCCAAGTGACATGTGTTTCAATTATGGTCAGCGGGGACACTGGGCACATGAATGTCCCAACCCACCACAAGCTCGACGCGGCAGGGGATGTGGCAGACAAGGGGGCTACACCTATCAGAGTCATTATCAACATCATCCTTCCCCCGATGGTGAGCCAGTGGGTGATCAGTTCTCTGGAGCAGACTGAGGAGGGGAGGGAGGAGAGGCAGGGGACCAGATGACGACTAACTAGTGCATTCAGGTCATATGTCTTCTCTCTTTTGCAAACATATGTGTGCACACGCAATGAAGAACACCTTACACCCACTTCTCCCACACCTGTAATGACTTTTGCATTATATTCACAGGCTGGCTTCCTTGCTGTGCCATATCTTACTCCTCAGTGCAGGGACAGGAGATAGAATTTCTTGTTGATTCAGGAGCAACTCATTCATGTATAAAGAAAACTGTATTGAAAAATCCTCCCCTACTTAGTGGTAAATGGTTGTTTTCAGTCAGTGTGGCAGGACAGTGTTACTAGGAAAGTTTCATTCAATCTCTCAGTTGTATTGATCCTAATAGTGTACAAGATACACATTCATTCCTGCTGTCCGATGTCTGTCCGGTCACTCCGGTGAACCTCATGGGCCGAGATTTAATGTGCAAATTTGGTATCTTGCTAATTTCTCAACCAGACAGTGTTCTGGTTAAGAAAAACGCCGACCTAGACTTTCAAAATCTAAATCACGCCCTTTCTGACATTGCCTATGAGTGGCACCTGACAGGCCCGTCTTGCGAACTGACAGATCTAGTCCGCCAGGCTGCAGCCCGCATTTCCCCACATTGCAATCTCATGCGCTCCGGAGTGCTGCACTGCTCGTCATATGTTTCCTTCGGTCCAGACTCTGACTTCGAAGGCACATGGTTCACGCACTCGCAATCCGCCAAATACATTTTGACCTCAGCCCTGTTTTGGAATACCCACACGTTTTCTGTTAGTGTCTCTAACCCCCGAGCAGCAGCCATTCTATTTAGTTTCCGATGCTGCACCACGTTTCCCTTTTGAAAGTGCCACAGATGCAGTGGCTGGAGGTTGGGCATCTTGCCAAGCGGTGGTACGAGGCTACTGAATGGCAGGAAACCCCCACAGCTGACGTAAACTATTCTCCGTCCATTGACTACTATATGGAGGCATAGGAAACTTCCTTCCTCGTTTCGCAAACCAAAGAAGCAACCCATCATTCGTCACTCACAGTGCACTCACAGACATTTCTGGCATTACCCCCTGAGCTCGCATGTGTGCCCACGCACCTCTGGGCCACAAGTAAATATGATGTGGGCCTCATTAAGAATTGTCCCCCTGTGATTATCACTCCGAAATCTCACCACCGCCCATGCCAATCTCAGTGTCCCTTACGTCCAGAAGCCATTGCTGGCATCAAACCTGTATTTGAGTCCCTCCGCAAAGCCGGCGACATTGTGTCCTGTCCTGATTCCTCAGTGTGCACTCCCATTTTCCCAGTTAAGAAGGCCTCAGGAGAATACCGTTTTGTCCAAGACTTGCAAGCAGTTAATGCCGCAGTGCAATCACGGGCACCAAATGTTCCCAATCCTTGTCTCAGATTCCTCCGCAGTCCACACACTTCACTCTTGTTGACCTGCCAAATGCATTTTTCAGTCTCCCGGGACATCCAGACAGTCAGTTTTAGTTTCCTTTTAATTTTTAGGGCAAACCATGCACATTCACTCATTTGTGTCAAGGGTATTGTGAATCTCCCACTATTTACAATTCGGCCTTGAAATCTAGTCTTGACTCTTTGACACTTTCTGGAGGCGATGGTAGGTTTTGCTTTAGTCTCTGATCATGCTACTCTAGTGTCTGGGTCTTTGCCTTCTCATCTTTCTGCACAGGCTGCGGAATTGGTGGCTCTCACAAAAGTGTGTAAGCTGGCCACAGGGTACTCTGCCATTATTTACACTGACTCCTGCTATGCCTTTGGTGTCTCATACAACTTCTGTGCTCTCTGGAAACATGGCAATTTCCTTACATCCTCTGGTATACCCATCAAGAATGCTGCCCAAGTCGATGGTCTTTTAAAAGCTCTTCTTCTCCCTAGTGCTGTTGCTATCTGTCATTGCTCTGCCCACACGGGAGGGTCCGACCCTGTCTCTCAGGGCAATGCTAAGGCCGTTGCGGCTGCAAAATTGGCAGCCTCTTCTGGCCCCCCTTTCTCCCTTCCTTACTCCATTCCAATGCAGACCATTCTAGCGATCCTGACATGACCGCCATGCAATCGCTTGCCACTCCTTCAGAAATTGCACTTTGGAAGTCTAGAGGCTCCTACAAAAATGCAGACGGCCTCTGGATTGGCCCTACCAGTAATGCTTGCCTCCCCAAACATTTCTTTCCCCATTTTGCCAAGTTGGGTTGGACCATGCGTCAAAAAAGGGGATGTTGAAAATGATCAGTGAGTGGTACTATACTCATGGATTAACTTCGTATGCAGCTGATTTTTGCAGAAGATGCATGATCTGTGCCACACACAACACAGGGAAGACACCACATTTACCCGTAGCAGCACGCTGTCCATTGTAGCAGCCATTTGACCATATCATGATGGACTTCATTGAGCTCTCTCCTGCTGAAAGTAAGTGCTGTGAGCAGGCAGGATTGAGCTGGGTCAAGGCCCTACCACTGTGCCTGACCTACATGTGCATGCGATCGTAGAGACCGTGCTAACCTTTCTCCTTTTGAAATTCTCCAAGTTAGACCACCCAACCTGGGCATTGCACCGAAGCCGAGACCTCTCTCGACCACTGACCTTTGTGAAAATGCCATTGTGGAATCATTTTAATATTGATTTATTTGTTTTATTATTAATTGTTTATCCTTGCTTGCTCTTGCTCATTTTCTCTTAGGCCTCAGTTGTATATTCTTGCCTGTATCTGATTAAACTAGGCCTTGCGTAGCTGTAGTTTCCATAAATCTGACCAATGCGTCATTGCATATAGCTTATCTAGGACCATGCGGTCCTGACAGACCCTAACAAGGGCAAGATGTTCTTTTTCTCTCTTAGTTCATGTGTTTTCAGAAGAAGGAGTACAAGGAGAGCCTGGGACGCCAAGAAGATAAGCCCAGGAGATGATAAGAAGAAACTGCCTGTCTTCTCTGAGATGTATGCGCATACCTCAGGGTCGGCTTGACATGGGCTGCGTGCGTCTGCAAGAACGTTCCAGTTAACATCATGATGTGTAAATCAGTTCAGGGGGAGGAGAATGTCAAAATGTACTCTTACTTATACACCAGCAAGAAAGAATTTTCTTTGTCCTTGTTCTTGCCTGTAACAAGACTTCTCGCATGTGGCGAGGATCCTACTTTGCAAAGTAGTAAAAACTGGATTTATATTATTCTCTCTGCCTCTGTCTGAGTTCTTCTTGAGAAGGTAACACCAGGAATACAATTAAAAAAATTCCCACAGCAGCCACGTTTTAAAATCTACTGTCGAAATCTCTCCTCTATGTAGTCCCAAGTGCCTACACAGGTAAAGGCAGCTCTCCCCAGCCCAGCACAACAGAAACTACACAGCCTTGCACCCGGGGATTGGATCCTTGTCAGTAAACTTCGGAAGAAGAATTGGAGAATTAAGAAGTGGTCAGGAACTTATTAAGTTCTCCTCGCCACAGATACAGCAGTGAAAATAGGAGAAAAATCCACATGGATCCACGCCAGCCACTGCAGGCGCATCACTTCACTTCCCAGCAGGGCCAGCCACTGTGAGGTCCCGCTGGAGTGCAATCCAGATCAACTTAACCACAGTGCGAGTGTACGCCGAATGCTGTTCCACTGCATACGGAAGACCTGAGCATACACATAAACTGACAATTGCTGCAAGCCCTACACACACTTGACGCAGCCACCGATGGATGCCGAGGGAACACAGACCTCCAAGTGACAGCAGGCGAGATTGTGTGTCACCACCCAAACCGGCAGCCATGATTCCCCTCCTGTGGTTATGGGTTAAGCAACCTGACTGATGGTCTCAACACTGAATGCGCACATCCCCCACCACCGTCAGCGCAGAGCATTAATGACTACCCCTGCAGAATTTAGGAACGCTCCATTTGTTAACATATTGCAAAATGGGACGGCGACAGTGCAAACTGACCTATGCTCAATTATTTCTTGCGGTAATTTGGACCAGCAGCGAAGGTTGGGTAGGCCGGATGCATATGTGTGTAGCGCGTGGGGTAAGAAAACCCTGATAGGAAAACGATGGCCATCTAAGGCAAACTGGTGCCCTGGCTGGTCAAATGTTTGGTGGAATACCAGTTCAAAAAGTTATGTGGCGACATGGCCGTCCTCGAGCATCGAAGCGGTTAGGGAGGGGATTAGCCCCCCCGAACCTAGCCGTTAACAGGCGGCGGCGGAACTGCAAAGCTCTGAGGGCACGTTAAAACTGAAGTCGGGAAGATTTTTTTGGTCGTATTTACTGAAACTGCTTAGACATGCGAATATGAATCAGGTGATTTTAGAAAAAAATCTGCGACTTAATCTCCACCCACAGCCTGTAATGCGATCTGCAAAATTCTACCGCTCCCGGTTCGATTAACCAATCAGATCATTAGCACGCCCTTGGATGTGCAGGAAAAATCGAGGGAGGGACTGGTTTGGATCTCAGTGCAAATAGGTGAGGGGCTTGAAATTTGTACTCGTTCAAAAATCTGACCAAGTCCTCTCAGTCGTGCAATCTTCCCGACTTCAGCTTTAAAGAGTTGCTATAGTGCAGGGGAGAGGACTGAAGGCCCCCCATGTCCAGTGAAGCATGAATTCACATACTGCCGTGGTCCAGTCTAGTCGGTGTGATTGTCGCATGCGAGTGTGTGGACAACACGTGGTATGTGGGCGACAGCCCACACCTAGCAGAGGGGCATGAGGGACGACCTCTGTGAAAAGGTAAGGCTGGTGAAAACAGTCAAAGTTTCTATACCCATAGCAAAGTGGGGTAGGGATCAGACCGTCTGTTCCCACCTGGGTGCTTGGTAACCACTACGGGATTCGGGGATCGCTATCGACTGGGTCACCGGCCGGTCGGGTCGCAGATGGCAGTAAGACCACAGAGAGGGTGGCCACCGCGCTCGGCTCAATGTACAGTCAGGCCACCACAAGCCAAAAGCAAATGCGTTATTAGGTGTGTGGTGCTTCTGCGATCAGTGGGCTTTGAAAAGAAGACACCGGGAAGCAGAAGGCAGAGTTCTCAACCTAGGGGAGCCTGGACGAAGATCTCTGTGGAAAGGGATCTAGCCTGGAACTGCGCTTTGGGAAAGGGAGGTTCGAAGGATCTAAGTGTATGCGAAGAGGGTTCAGGATGCATTAACAGTCATATTAGGACATACAATATTAGGTTGTGACCTCAACAAGTGTCACCCGCTATAGACGTAAAAGGTCAACTACCCCGTTAGGTTCGTTCGATAGAAATGTATACATAGAGGCCATTGGTGTTCCACGCGGCATGCCAAAAGAATTCAATGTGCGAAACCAAATTGCTGCTGGGTTTGAATCTCTTCTTTTCTGGTGGTCCACTATCAACAAAAACATCGATTGACTTCATTACTGATATTATAACCGACAAAGATTTCTCAATTTCACCAGAGACGCGGTGCGCGGTATTCACGAGCAATTAGATGCGACCAGCTTTATAGCCTGGCAAAATTGAATGGCTCTAGATATGATGCTCGCAGGAAAAGGAGGCGTGTGTAAGATGTTTGGCTCGACGTGCTGTACGTTTGTTCCTAACAACACAACCCCAGATGGATCAATTACCAGGGCCTTAGAAGGCCTCACTGCATTTTCAGAAGAATTAGCAGAAAACTCAGGTATACATAACCCCTTTTCTGATGTGCTGGAATCATGGTTTGGGAGTTGGAAAGACCTTGCACTATCTTTATTCTCTTCTCTTGCTGTCATAGCTGTTGTTTTGATAGTTGTTGGGTGCTGTGTAATCCCTTGTTGCCGTGGGTTCGTCAACCGGCTCGTGGCTGCCTCCCTATCGAAACAAATGTTGCAGTATTCACCGTTAACGCTGTTTAGAACAGAAGACGTGCCTGAGGAGCATGTCTCGGACAATGACTCAGACTTAGGTGACTTGTACTCCAATGTCGTATAAGCTGCCATGACGTCTCATCTCAGCCTACGTATACAGACTTACCGACTCTACCCATTGCTGACTGTTCAGATACACACATGCACTCACTTCGGCCAGACCCCACACCGAGGCTGCATCTTGAATATCTTTTGCAGCAACTTGATTTTACATCATGAAGTCTTAACACCCTGTATTTGCGCTTATCCCAAATTGTTTTTTCCCCTCAGTAAAGAGCTTGGGTTCCCTTTGTCCATAGACAGGATACAGATAGACTCCTTTGAATGACGTCTTATTTTTAAACCTGTGTTCAGGGGTAATAGGACTGATGTGATTGATCAAAGGATGATCAAAAGGAGGGAATTGTGATGGAATTTGCCTATTGCTTGAATGCCTTGACTACAACCCCAATTCCAAAATAGTTGGGACAAAGTGTAAATTGTGAATAAAATCAAAATGCAATGACTTTCAAATCAGACCAGCCAGTATTTTATTCACAATAGAACAGAGATAACATAGCAAATATTGAAACTGAGAAATTTTACAATTTTATCCACAAAATGAGCTCATTTCAAATTTGATGGCTGCTACAGGTCTCAAAAAAGTTGGGACAGGGGCCTGTTTACCATGGTGTAGCATCCCCCTTCTTTTTAACACAGAGTGGAGGCGTCTGGGCATTGAGGAGACAAGTTCTTGAGTTTAGCCATTAGAATTTGATCCCATTCTTGTTTAATACAGGCTTCCAGCTGCTGGAGAGTTTTGGGTCTCCTTTGACGGACTTTTCGTTTAATTATGCGCCAAATGTTCTCAATCGGTGAAAGATCAGGACTGCTGGCAGGGCAGTTCAGCACACGGACTCTTCTACTACGAAGCCATGCTGTTGTAATAGCTGCAGTATGTGGTTTTGCATTGTCCTACTGAAATACACAAGGCCTTCCCTGGAATAGATGTCGTCTGGAGGGAGCATATGTTGCTCTAAAACCTTTATATACCTTTCAGCATTCATGGTGCTTTTTTAAAACATGCAAGTGTCCCACACCATATGCACTAATGCATCCCCATACCATCAGAGATGCTGGCTTTTGAACTGAACGCTGATAACAGGAGGGGTGGTCTTTCTCCTCTTTAGCCCGGAGGACACGAAGCCCATGATTTCCAGCAAGAATGTCAAATTTGGACTCGTCTGACCACAGGACACTTTTCCACTTTGCTACAGTCCATTTTAAATGAGCCTTGGCCCACAAAACACGGTGGTGCTTCTGGATCATGCTTAACAATGGCTTCCTTTTTGCGTGATAGAGTTTTAGGTGGCATCTGTGGATGGCACGGCGGACTGTGTTTACAGATGATGGTTTCTTGAAGTATTCCTGGGCCTATTTAGTAATGTCAATGAAAAAATCATGCCGGTGAGTGATGCAGTGGCGTCTGAGGGCCTGAAGATCACGGGCATCCAGTAAAGGTCTTCTGCCTTGTCCCTTATGGACAGAGATTTTTCCAGTTTCTCTGAATCTTTTGATGATGTTATGCACTGATGATGATGAGACCTTCAAAGCCTTTGCAATTTGATGTTGTGGAACATTGTTTTTAAAGTATTCCGCAATTTTTTTTTGCAAGGCTTCACAGGTTAGAGAGCCTTTGGCCATCTTTACTTCTGGGAGACTCAGCATCCCTTTTTTTAACCAATCATGTCACACCCCTGATGCCAGTTAACTTAATTACTTGCTAAATGTTCTTTCAGCTGATTCTCTTACATATTAATTGCTTTTACAGCCCTTTTTTGCCTGCGTCCCAACTTTTTTGAGACTTGTTACAGCCAGAAAATTTGAAATAAGCTCAGTTTGTGGATAAAAATGTAAAATGTCTCAGTTTCAACATTTGAAATGTTATCCATGTTCTATTGTAAATAACATATTGGCTCATGCGATCTGAAAGTCATTGCATTTTGATTTTATTCACAATTTACACTTCGTCCCAACTGTTTCAGAATTGGGGTTGAATAAGAGTTTTACAGAAAATAAAGAAGTGTTGTTTTGTTCGACATGGTAGACAGGGAAAGAGGAACTGTTTAACAGCAGAAAGTCCCAAGCAATAAGTGGAAGTGAACGGGTTCATAATACACGTACGAGCAATGCTTGAGCAAGATCAGCTAGACCACAGGCATCCTGTTGCGCATCGTGTTAAAGAAGTGAGAAAACGGTCCTTTCTCTGACCTGAGGTCATAAGATGTTGTCTGTTCAGAAATAGGTCTCTGGAGAAAAAAAGTCACCCAATTGTGCTTAGCATAGCATATAAGCTGCTTGGCTGCTTGCCATAGAATGTTCTTGAAATCTCCTGCTAAAATGTATAAATGTCCTGTGATGATGATTCCTCTTTGGAGAGCTCTTCCTGCATTACTGGGAGCATACACTGTGTTGCTGGTTGTATTGTTTTCCCTTCTTGCAAGACTAAAGAACCATTGCACTTGCAACTCAGAGAGACAACTCGTTTTCACTCCTCACCATATATGCAACAAATTTGAATTTCCGCGACAACCGCCTAGCGGTAACAGGGGTATAACGGGATTTACGTAAGTCAATAAATTCAATAATTTAGTCTTACATTATTCACAAAACACCTCAATATTGTTATGCAGTTTCCCTTTGAGACAACCATTCTTGATAACAAAGTCATGGTGGCATCTTGGGGTCACCAGGTTTCAAAAACTGCTATCAGACACTACCTCCAGCATTAGCTCTTTGGAAGGGTAACAAGAAAAAAGCATTTTCTGAACCCAAGTCTGAAGGCAAGCATTTGGAATTTGCTAGAGGTCATTTAAATTATGAGTGATGAAAGTGCTGTGGTCAGATGAGACCAAAATTAAACATATTGGTCTGGTACAACATTGGCATACTTGACATTGAAACAGAGATTCATACAAGGAAAAGCACTTTAAATCCATGGTAGAATATGGTGGACCTGGACCAGTTAGGTTTTGTTTTAATAACAGACGTCAAGAGGTCCTGCCTTTTTTCCTTCATGTTTTTCAAGGGTTCCAATAATTGTGGACCTGGCAGTAAATCACATGGTTGCAGATGAAGGCCAATAAAATCATATCAGACACCACCCAACCCTGTCCTTGATTGCTTGCTGTATTTCCATCTGATAAATGGTACCACAACATGAAAGCCTGCTCTATAGACTCAAAAGTCAGGCCCACCAACTACCAGACCACTGAATATATGATCTATCAATCACATTTCTGTTGAAACAGGCTACAGCAGCTGCCTAATAGATCCACAACTTGCACTCTAATACACACAGTGCATATTTTTTCAGTTTTATATATTTTTTGGTTTTTCATATTTTTTGAATGCTATAAATTGTACTACTTTAATCATTGTCCATTGGGTGGAAAGTTTTGCTTTGTCAGGAGACCCCTCAAGAAAGATTAATGCATTGTTGGCAATGTAGAGTAAGTGTCCAAACTTACTCTAAAGGCAAGCAAACAAACAATCAAATCTATGTTTTGATGAGTATATCAGCACTGCACAGGAAGGGAACAATTGGTTTTTTGCTTTAATGTTCCATTTGGAACTGCCTGTTTGTTCCTTCCTATCACAAAAATTACGGATGCAAAAAAAAAAAAAAAATGCAAGAGAGTTTGGGAAAGATGACCTTCTTTATGATTTGTGAATGCAGTTCAGTGGAAGTCTATGCCCTAATCAAACAGGCTATGTTTATCAAGTCACACATGAGCTTATTCAAAACATGCAAGAGATTCTCACCAAATGGCATTCTTGGTGATCTCTGACAAGTGGTTGAATAATATGTAAGCTTTAAAGCTCACATGCCGTTCATGAAGGTCCATCACTGTGGATTTAAGGGTCTAAGCTGGCAGATGCTAGCTGTAGTGAACCAGGCTTGGCCGAATCCCCAGTGAAAAATAGTAAGCAAGTATGACAAAACTAAGAAATTTTGTTTCAAAACGATTGCTTTCTCTATGTTTGGTTTTTTTTCTGTCTCCACCAGTTTTTTATTTGTGCCCAGAGTCCAAAAGTGGAAAGGGGATGACGTTAATCAATTAGTTAAAAACCTGGAAAAAAGAGATTAGATTAAACATGAGAAAAATTGTTGTACAGTTGTGCTCAAAAGTTTGTATACCCTAGCTGAATTTGTGAAACGTTGCTATTTATTTTGAAAATATAACTCATCATGCAAAAAACTTGTCTTTTATTAAGGGATAGTGATCATGCAAAGTAATTTATCATCACATAGGTGTTTGGCTCCTTTTTAAATCATAAAGACAACTGAGATCGCCCAAACGGCCCTGATCATAAGTTTACATACCCTTGAATGTTTGAACTTGTTATACAGACACAAGGTGACACATTCAGGTTTAAATGGCTATTAAGTGTTTGTTTTCCACACCTTTTTAAATTGTAACCAGTGTCTGTGCATACTCATTGGGCTCGAAATTTGTAGACCAGGCGCAGGCACGGCGAATGGGGAGAGCGCCGCGCCAACAGGGTGTATCCAGGCGTATTTTGCAATTTTGTGCCCGGTGCAGCCCGGCGCAAGTACTCCTCTGTCCCGCCTCTGTCCCTCCTGCCAGCGCAAATGGCAAAGAGGGAGGAGAGAAGGCGTGAGAGTGTTTAACACAGCCGAGTCAAATCTTCACCAATCAAATGAGCTCCTCTCCTAACCTTTAAAATTGGAATAAAGAAGCCTCTGTCCTATATCTGCATGATGCGTGAATGTTGCATTTTACTTTGCTGCTTCAGGCATGTTTTCTGCCCGCTTATGTCTATATTAGGCATTACAAATATGAGTTAGCTGGCTAGCTAGGGCATTCGCCAATTATTACCATTTGCGAACTTGAATGGAATTTCAAAACGAAAATACGTCAGATCATTCAAACTTATGAGGTTGGAATGAAATACGACGGTTGCTCATTTATTTATTCTGCCTGCATCATTGGGAAGCGAAACGATGGATAGCGTTTTCCTATTATTACACCCTGTTGCTGCTTAAAATTTTGGGATTAACATGCATGGACAACAATGCAAGGTACGTTACACATTTATTTTCAATATGTGATCTTAACTCAGTACGAGATCATAGCAATCAGGCTGTATTCCATTCCCCCACTAAAAATGATAAAACCTAAGTGACAATAATAGTATTAAGCCGCTTGCGCACTGAACGCAAAACGAATTTTTCGCACGAGAGATTACATTCAAAGTCAATGCAAAGAAGCAAATACACGCGTGTATTCGCGTCTTTGCATTGACTTTGAATGTATTCAGTCGTGCAAAAAATTTGTTTCGTGTTCGGTGTGAAAGCAGCTGAAGGACACATACCCACATAGCCTACACACGCACTCACGCGCCTACATGCACATCTCTCTCTCTCTCTCTCTCTCTCTCTCTCTCTCTCTCTCTTTCTTTGATCTGACATCAGGACAATCGATATAGGTACTATAATTTATGTGCTGATTCAGATAGTTACATTAAATAGTGGTTGCTGTAATTATTTACTGCATTGAAATGTGCCTGACATTATAGAAACCTGCCTGTGAGGTTTCGGGCGACGTCTTGCACTGTGCTTGATTAGCCAAATTACCACTGCACAGAAAGTAAACCAGGTCGGAGCTGGCGAGCTCTCTGCGCACTTTCGGCGGAGTCTTTATCCACAAAATTGTCACCGCGTCATGATGAATGTGTGACACCTCCCCCTACTACGCCGCCACACCCATCTCGGCGCACGTCCGTCTACCAAATTGCCAAAGTGGCTGCGCCCGGTGTTGCACCGCACAAAATTACCACTGCGCGGGCTGCACCGGATGAAATTACCACTGCATGGGCTACGCCACGCTGCACCACCCTGCGCTGCGCCAAGAAATTAGAGCCCATTGAGTTTATTAGCTCCTTAGTGGATGCACTGATATGGCTGGACAATGAGCCATGGGGAGGGGAAAAGAACTGTAGAAGGACCTTCATAACAAGGTACTTCAACTTTTGAAAGATGGGAAAGGATATAAAAACATATCCAAAGGCTTGAAAATGCCAGTCAATACTGTTCAGTCTGTGATTAAGAGGTGGAAAATCAGGGGATATACATGTTAATACTAAACTAATGTCAGGTAGGCCAAGAAAGATTTCAGCCCAAACTGCTTGCAGGACAAAAATAAAAATCCACAAGCGACCTCAAGAGAAATAAGGGATGCTCTGGAAAAAGATGGTG
The DNA here is from genome assembly GCA_029692085.1 of Gymnothorax javanicus. Lineage (NCBI taxonomy): Eukaryota > Metazoa > Chordata > Actinopteri > Anguilliformes > Muraenidae > Gymnothorax > Gymnothorax javanicus. Next base: position 21,458,596 of record CM056196.1, on the reverse strand, counting down.
TTGTCATTTCATGGACCACAATAAGGAGGTACTTATCAACAATGGTGGAGTTGCTAGAAGGAAGCCATTATTGTGCCAATCCCACAAAAAAGCCCACCTAAAATATGCCAGACAACACCTTGACACACCTCACAACTTCTGGAATACTGTCATTTGGAGTGAAGAGACCAAAATAGGACTTTATGGTCACAACCGTCTGCACTATGTTTGAAGAGGCCCATAGTGAAAAATATACCATTCCCACTGTAAAGCATGGTGGTGGCTCTCTATTCTTTTGGGGGTGTGTGAGCTCTAAAGGCACAGGGAATCTCGTGAAAATTGATGACAAGATGAACGCAGCATGCTAGAAAAAAAAACCGGAAAAATACGGGCAGACAATTTGCATTCTTCAGCACGAAAGCTGTGCATGGGACACACTTGGACTTTCCAGCATGACAATGATGCAAAGCACAAGGCCAAGTTGACCCTCCAGTGGTTACAGAAGAAAAAGATGAAGGTTCTGGAGTGGCCATCACAGTCTCCTGACCTCATTATCATTGAGCAGCTTTGGGGAGATCTCAAACATGCAGTTTATGTAAGAGAACTAAAGAATTTGCTGGAGCTGGAGGCATTTTTTCGAGGAAGAATAGGCAGCTAAGCTACATGAGATAATTAGGGGCCTCGTTGACCACTATCACAAAGGACTGCACACTTTTATTGATGTCAATGGGGGAAATACACAGTATTAAGAACTAAGGGTATGCACACTTTTGAACAGGTTTAATTTCATTTTTTTCCCCCTTATCGCCATGCTTTAGTTGATGATTGTGCCATTCCACGTGACCTACAGTTGGATATTAATCCAATAAGAAATAAAAGAAATATGTTTTGCCTGGCCATTCATGTTTTCTTTAAAAAATGTTACCTTTATCACAAATTCAGCCAGAGTATGCCAACTTTTGAGCACAACTGTAAATTAAACTATGGTTTGTTTTATGTTTGAATTAATCATGTGGATTACACGCCATTGTGTTTTTATATGCATCCTCTTTCCTTCATGTTTTACAAGGGTGCTATAACTGTGGACCTGACAGTAAATCACATGGCTGCAGAGGAAGGCCAATTAAATCAAATCAGACTCCACCCAACCCTGTTATTGATTGCTTGCTGTATTTCCATCTCATAAATGGTATCACGGCATGAAAGCCTGCTCCATAGTCTCAAAAGTGATGCCCACAAGCTACCAGACAACTAAATACATGATCTATCAATCAGATGTCTGCTTTAACACACTACTGCCGCTGTCCAGTACATCTACAACTTGCACTCTAATATACACGATACAGTAAATCACATGGCTGCAGAGGAAGACCAAAAAAATCACATCAGACCCCACCCGACCGTGTCATGGATTGCTTGCTGTATTTCCATCTGATAAATGGTACCAAGGGATGAAAGCCTGCTCTGGTAGACTCAAGTCAAGCCCACAAGCCATCAGACAACTGAATACATGATCTTATACCCCATTAAGTCGGCAGGTCATTTGCTTGTTTGAGCATTCACAGAAAGGGTAACTGCATCCCATCCATCTTTTTTGTGTGTGATTTTATATCCACAATTAACACCACTAAATATCACCGTTTGTTTGCGGTTCACTTCCTGTGGCAGTACCTCCACTTCAGACCTACTATTTGCGTTTTGATTCTGGTGCTTCGTTTTTTGATTTCCGTTTTGGCATTTCTTCTACTTTACCTGAAGGATTCTCTTTGTGACTTCTGTCTGTGTCTGCACACGGCCCTTCCATTTCATGCTCTTTTAAGGGCATTTGAGGGCGTTTACTTATGCTAATTAGGGACAACTGACATCCGCTTTCAGTCTGCGAGGAGAATGGCATTCATCTCTCTAAGAACGCAAGTGTGAACGATTTTGTGGGTTAAGAACACGTTCATGAATCTGACGAAGAGTTTTCTTAAGAACTTTCTTCAGAACAATTAAAGAAGGAGTTGAAGTAAATACTTAGGAAGATATTGATGAATGAGGCCCATTGTGCATATGAATGTTCCTAAGACTCGGACTGAGTTGGGCAAGAAGGCCTTTAGGTTCTCTGCACCCTCAACCTGGAATAGCTTACAGAGGGAGACTAAGCTTCAAGATTAAGTGACACTCAGTGAATTCAAAGCTGTTATAAATTGTATGGAAGCAGAGTCTATCAAAACCTGTAAATGATCATTATAATTTGTCTTTTTTTCTGCTGCACTTTTTAAATGTATGTTATATTGTATTGTTTGATAGTTTTGTCTTGACGTGGGTTTGTCGATGTACTATATGTATTGCTGTTAGTCTTTGCCAGGTCTCTCTTGTAAAAGAGATTTTAATCTCAATGGGACCAACCTGGTTAAATAAACGTTGAATAAAATAAAATATTTATTTATTTATTTACTTTTTTGTGTGAGAAATAGGTGCGGTGTGCGAAGAGGGCAATTGTTACCAGTTACAATAATGGTGAACTTCAGTTTGTAATCAAAACATTTTTTTAAGCAGAATATCTGAGCATTTTACATCCTGTTATCAAACATATCAGTTTCTAAAACATATTTTTCCCTGCTTGGCTATCCACCTATTAGACCCATCTGCGGGGCCATAGCCCCAGACACAGAAAAATGTTGATCCATGTGCTGGGCTGATTCCCCGACAGCCCTGGTCCAATTTAACCCCTGTATACATGTATGTAGACCTCGATTTCCACATAATGCAGCATCATGATGTAGATTTGTGGGGTTGGGGGGAGGAATTTTTAGGACTGATTGACCCAAAAGGGGAGGGGGCATTGCAATCTTTGTAAAAAGTAAGTTTTGCGTGGAAGTGTTACTTTCCAAATCGCTGAGTAAACAGTTTGAATTTCTTGCTCTTGATCTTGAAGTTTCAAAAAGGCTTCATATTACTGTTGTAAGTTGCTACAAGCCCCCTTCAGCAAGCAGTAATGTGCTTCCCTCCATAATGCACCTCTCATCAGAATTAAATTATAACAAAATTATTCTGATAGGTGATTTTAATTGGAATTGGTTGCACACAGTGTCTGATGATTTTAAGGCACGGTGTGATTCTTTAAATCTTTTTCAGATTGTAGATAAGCCTACGCGACCCAATCTGAAATGTCCCGAAAAGTAATCATTGATTGACCTTATTTTAACTAATGTTCCTCATAAGTATTCTTTTGTTTCCATCTTTGTAAATTATATTAGTGATCACTGTGCTATTGCCACTGTTTAAAATACTAAAATTCCCGAAGCAGAAGTGACTATCATGGCGCAGGTTCAAGCCCCGGTCGTACCAACCAGCAGTGGTTGGCAGCTTTTTCAGAAGTAGCATGCAATTGGCCAATGCGCTACAGGGATGCAAATTGGGAAGGATCTGCCGAGAAGGGTAATAGTTGCTTTGTTTGTTCCTTAGGCACCTCTTGTTGGCCAGACGGGCGCTCGTCAGGAAGATTCTAAGCTTGTTCATGTCCGGGTATCCTCTGCCCTCGTTCTGAACTAGCGCGGATTCGACCAATGAATGTATAAGAAGCGGTGGCTGACAGGCGCATGCTTTGAAGGAGAGCTGAGAGCTGTCTTCACTCTCCTGAGTTGGCAACAGGGGGTCGCATATGCAAAAGCCTTGTATATAGTTCCCCAATTGGACATTCCAGATTCGGGTGGGATTGGAGATGCCAAATTTATAAAAAAAAAAAAAAAACTAAAATTCCCAAGACCAAGCCGCGTATCATTAGAAAATGAGATATGAAGCGTTTTGTGGAACAAGGAGTTTTTTATGACCTATTTGCTTTTGACTTGGAAAAAATGAATCTTATTGATGACATTGAACGTGCTTGGTATTATTCTTATGTTGGTTTTACTGAAATTATTGAAAAACATGCTCCTTACAGATAATACAGGGTAAAGAGACATGTTAATGCATGGTTTAGTTCTGATTTGGCCAGGTTACTGCATGAGTGCAACGTGGCTTGGGCTAAAGCAAGGGGTTCTGCTTTTGACTCAGATTGATTGCATTTTAGGCAATTACGTAATGCATGTACAGTTGCTATTAAAAAAAGCAAAAGCAGAGCATTTTCTTAGCAAAATATCTGATAACCTGAACAAGCCCAGGCTGTTGTGGGAAACCGTAAAATCATGATCTGGCAATGGTAATGGCACTGAGCTTCCCCCTTGTATTATCAAGGACTCTCAAACCATCGAAGACAAGACCATAATGCTTGACTTATTTAATCAGCACTTTATTGCTTCAGGGTCTCTGAAAAATTAAATGTTTCAGAAACAAAACCTCCCATTCATTCTGCACCACAAGTAGGTGTTAGTCAGCTGTTTAGTTTCAGGCCAGTTACTGTCATTGAGGTGCATGAAGCCCTCAAACTTCTTGACAGCAGTAAAACAGCAGGTCTGGATAACTTGGAGGCATATTTTTTAAAACTAGCGGTTGGTTTTATTGCTTCACCCTCAACGTACCTTTTTAATCTTTCTTTTGTCTCAAACAAAATACCTCATGCATGGAAATCAGCCTTTGTTTGCCCCCTGCTAAAAGGAGGTGACCCTACACTTTTAAATAACTATAGGCCCATTTCTAAACATTCTGTCTTGGCTAAGACTCTGGAATCTTTGGTGAGAGACCAGAGGCCTGGACATGTAGGCTTAAACTACTGTCTTGGTTAAGTCATAGTACTCCTAATTGAAAGCTGCTCATGGATCGAAATAGATGACCTAAAAGATCGAAGTCCAATCTCGCCGATATCAGAGTCTTTGTGTGCGATGAATTAATGACTTTAATGGTGCTGGCACACAATGGAGTATTGCCGAGTGGTAAACTACACTCTAATTTGAGGTTGTGGTATTGTATTAATCTACCCATTGTCAGATGATTTTCAGTCTTTTTTTATATGTGCACGTATAATGGTTGTTAAGACATGCTAGACCAACTTGCCACATCCTGTGTGAAATGTGCCTTTTTAAATTCAACTTATAATTCATTTTGACATTGAGAGTTGGTCTGGATATGCCTATAGTGTGGAATTGGCCTTTTTTCTCTTGGACAGCAGATGTATACCTCAAACTTCAACCCAAAAAAAGGACGTCTTTATTTGGTGTAACTAGCAATGTTCAGATTTTTATGTTTTCATTGCGTAATTTTTTCACACCAAGTTGTTAGTCAATGTATTACATTTAACAGCCAAAAAGGCTTATTTTAGAGTGAATTTCCCATCATAGTTGGGTAATGTTTTGGGTAAAAGCTGCTGGGCTGCCACTGATAGTGGAAAATTACTTATTCCAAAAAGAATGGGCATTCGACCAGCATGGCATGTCTTCAACATAATATACGAAAGATATGTAAACCCAAAGAAACTGGGACGAAAGTGATGGTGTGGCTTCAGAGCAGAACTTGAAGTAGGCTGATCAGGAATGGTTTTGGAATGGTGCAAGAGTCAGGTTTGTTTTTATGCATGGATGGGTTACACCGGTCCTGAAGGGCTGCAGCGTATGCTGGCGTTATCTGTCCTCCAAGCCCCATATCCCCACCCACCCCGAGACATTCATTTAAGTCTCAGTTTGGCTAACGTGAGTCTGCTGATCTGTTTGTTGGGCATGAATTGCCTTATGATTGTAAGAACACCAGAAACCCCTGCAGATACTGTGGAGCTCCAGGGCAATCAGGCCCATCCCTGTTAAAGCGCATTTACCTCCCCTATCATCACCAGTAGAGAGAGGGCATTGTTTCTGGTTGATGTGAATGGTGATGGAGTTAATGCAAGAACCTCTTTAATGGCAGACTGACAATGGGCAAGTGCAGTGAATTTCAGTGAAGTTAATTTGGACAAACGTAACTTACAAAAAAGTCTGACATATGCAGCAGAAATAAATAAGTAAAAAAAAAAACATGCTCTTTCAATGCCACATTGCTGCCAGTGATTTTGGAACAAACAAAAATTATACATTTTAATTGTAATTTTGCTGAACTGCATGAACTCCATAAAATGGTGTTTTGCTTTAAGAGTTATTTCAGTGGATATCCTTACTATAAGAAATTATCGGAGGAATATAGCATAGAACGCAATCACAGTCTAATATTGTCAAAATACTTTGTGACTTGTATCCTTATACAGCCTCATTGTGGAAGTTTGTCTCTGCTCTTGGGATATGTTGAGACTTCAGTGATTCCACGGTTCTTTGCCATTACACAGTCCATCCATTACACCATACCTCTCTCTGGATCTTAAGTAATTTTTTATGGTTTAGTGCATCCAGAAAAACAGGGAAACAAAATATTGTCTGCTCGTCTGTCACAGGTTAAAGGTTCTGTCAGGTCCAGGAAACTTTGTACATGTTTTTGTTGATATTGGAGGATGAAGCAAGATCAGTTAAAAGGGCATTGTGCTTTTTATACTGAAGACATTTTTAAAAGGGCCACGACTCATTTTAAAATGCACTTCTCAGACTAACCACCAGAGGGCTGGATGCTCACAAGCACTGGTTAAACAGCGTAAAACTCACTGATAAATCACGAAAACATGCATTCAAAGCAATACCCCAAGGAAATGCACCACTCACAATAAGTTAGGGACATTGCAGAGTGTATGAAGATATGTTATTGAGGGTTTATATTCCGCTTGAATGACTTTGTATGTGATTAGGAAATTGAATTTGCATGCCAGACACACGTTGTATTGTCATGTCTGGGAAGTGTGCTCAGTGTACGTGGTCCGCCTGCCATGCTGGGTCACTACTCCAAAAACTAAATAATGGAAAGTCAAGTCAGTCAGCCCCTCCCTTATTTTCCAAGGCTATATATATGAAACATGATGAATATAGCTTCACCAGTAGAGTGGCAGAGCTAGAACTGGGAATTGGGGTGGCACAGACATGTCCCTTTATGACAACAATTAGTCCTGGCTAGTTCTCAATCATTTTCCTTTATTGACGCGTTTTCCGATCATCATAATTGGCAACTGAAGACACGGTTTATCTCCATATGCGATTTTACAGCAATGAAATCATGGGCTAAATTCAGTACAGAAAAATAATGCTTCGCCAATGCTTTGCGTTGATCGAACTGGTCCGCGTTCCAATGAAATATCGCCTTTCACTCTCAGTATTGCAGGGATTGATAAAAAAAGTGGCACTCGGCAGTTAAATAGGTTATAAAAAGCGTGCGGCTCAAGCTATTTGCGTGAGAGTCGACAGGTATGCAATTTTGAATAACGTTGATTTAAATACAGCAAATATGCGTCCAGATGAATGATTGTCGTCTTACCTAATCGGGGAGAACAAGCAGCACCTGTTTAGTGTAGGGTGCTCTCAGAGTGAACCTTTTGTTAATTATGAAAATGACTGAGAACAGGTCAGAACTAATAATTGTTTTAAACGGATGTTTTGTGCATCCCAATTCTCAGTTCTGGCTCCGCCACTGTATTGAATTTATCCCATGATTTCATCGCTGTTAGATCGCATATGGAGAGAAACCGTGTCTTCAGTTGCCAATTACAATAATTGGCAAACCCGTCAATAAAAGAAAATGATTGAGAGCTAGCCAGGACTAATTGTTGTCATGAAGGGACGTGTCTGCGCCACCCCAATTCCCAGTTCTAGCTCCGCCACTGCACCAGTACATCATTTCTTCACCAATGAATGAACGCTGACGATTGACAGAGGAGCAGCACCACCTGGCCACAGGCTATCTCAGGGTTGGAAGCACACAGTCTGATGTCGCCACTAAACTTGACGTGTCCCTGAGTGTCATCAGTGGACTGTATCTACATCACTGAGCCACTGGTGGCAGGCATGTTTGGCTCAGAAGTGGAGCACCATTTCTATCTGATCAGGGTGACAACCAGTATCTTAGGACATACGCTCTCAGACATCAGGATGCAACTGCTGCCCAACTCCAAGCATTTCTACGAGATGAGAGGCGCCAGGGTGTCCCAACAGACCATCTACAACTGACTTCATTAATTCAGTTTGAATGCTAGATGACCACTGCAGGAGACACCTTTGACAGCACAGCGACGAGATCATCTCCAGTGGGCACGTGACCACGTTACCTGGAACATATAGCAGTGGTCCACAGTGCTGATCACAGATTCATCTAGGGTCACCTTGCACAGAAATGATGGCCGTCAACTCCGGTGGAGACGTCAGGGTGAACGTAATGCGGAGGGCAACATGGTCCCGAGACAGCGGTTTGGGGGAGGGAGTGTAACAGTCTGGGCAGGTGTCAGCTGTGCACACAAAACCCAACTGGTCATCACTGATGGAACTGTTACTGGACAGTCTAACCTGTGAGGCATCATAGACTTCATCTTCATGGACTACAGTGCACCTCCACATCGTGCAAGAATCATCTGAGATCGTCTGAAAGAAGTTTGGGTGCCTCATAGGTAGTGATCAGCCGTGTCCCCCGATCTCAACCCAATTGCGCATGTCTGGGGTCAACTGAAGCACCACCTGGATGAACGTGCCCCTCCACCACGTGACTATTCCAAACTGCGAGTAGTGCTTGCGGAAGAGGGGAATGTTCTTCCAGAAAAGTATCATGTGAATAATTAGGAGTGTGAGGCATCGCTGCCAAGCAGTGATGGATGCAAACAGTGGAAATACCCATTTCTGAAAAAGTCATTTTCTGATCATGTGGACACATGTAAAAGTATGCAGATTGTTGCTGGTAATAAATGTTTAATTGAATATCTGGACTGTTTTGGCTTTCATAATTAGTCATAAAAGTGGGTGAAAACAGTAATTTGAAAATACTTAATTCCAAAATTGAACCACACCTAACAACATACCAGTATCCCTGACTTATTGTGAGTAGCGTAAGCACAACTCAATCCCTGCTGTATTAACAATAAAGTACTGTAGATGATGGAATCGCAGAAAGCATTCAGAAACAAAGCAGTCACCTACTTTCTGTTGAGAAGGATTCATTTTCCCTCTCAAAAAACTGTCAAGCTACAATGGCATTTATCTAAACAAGCCAGTCCTGACTGACTGCATTTGGCTCCTAATACAGAACAGGTTATTATTGCCAAATTTGATAGTTAGTTTTGAGAAACTATTTCTTATACAGATGTAGCCAGGGTTTTGAAATACATGAATTAGATGCACATTTTATTTCACGGTGCAGCTCTTTTTGTGGTGAATACCTCTGCCCAGTGGCAGCCTTAAGCATCTGGGTGCCGGTTTCACAAGCTAATGTGGGGCCCTAAAAAAACATAAGAGCGAAAAAGACAAAGAGCGAAGATTCAAATTTGTTTACATCAATAATGGCTTATTTTCAGACTTCGGCGATTCAAATTCTTGAATGCATTGTGTACACTTTCAGCATCATGGATGGCTGGACATAGAAAAAAATCCAATCAATTCCCTTAGGCCAGACCAATTTATTGTGTTGTTGAAAGGAAAGGTGATGTAACACAGTGGTAAACATGCCCCTGTCCTAGCTTTTTTGCTACGTGTTGCAGGCATTAAATTCAAAATGAGTGAATATCTCCAAAAAAAACCAATAAAGTTCATCAGTTTGAACGTTAAATATCTTGTCTTTGTAGTGTACTCAATTGCATATAGGTCGAAAAGGATTTGCAAGTCATTGTATTCTGTTTTTATTCACGTTTTACACAACATCCCAACTTCATTGGAATTGGGGTTTGTAGTTGCTAATTGGGAAACACAAATGCCTATGGTCTAGGGAAATAATGCCCATTGAAGCCTATATATAAGTCTATCAATTTTCTTGAATTTTGGTGGCCCGTAATCCTAAACACAATAAGCGTTTGGGAACTGAGGACACTAATTGCAAGCTTTGTAGGTGGAATTCTTTCCCATTCTTGCTTGATGTATGACTTCAGTTACTCAACAGTCCAGGGTCTCCGTTGTAGTATTTCGTGCTTCATAATGCGCCACACATTTTCAATGGGAGACAGGTCTGGACTGCAGGCAGGCCAGTCTAGTACCCGTACTCTTTTACTACGAAGCCATGCTGTTGTAACAAGTGCAGAGTGTGGCTTAGCATTGTTTTGCTGAAATAAGCAGGGATGTCCTTGAAAGACATCACTTGGATGGCATTATAAGTTGCTCCAAAACCTGCATGTACCTTTAGGTAGCATTAATGGTGCCTTCACAGATGTGCAAGTTACCCTTACCATGGGCACTAACACATCCCATACCATCACAGATGCTGGCTTTTGAAATTTGTGCTGATAACAATTTGGATGGTTCTTCTCCTCTTTAGCCCAGAGGACACGACGTGTATGATTTCTGAAAACAATTTGAAATGTGGACTCATCAGACCCTCGCACACTTTTCCACTTTGCGTCAGTCCCTCTCAGATGAGCTCAGGCCCAGAGAAGCCAGCAGTGTTTCTGGGTGTTGTTGATATATGGCTTTCGCTTTGCATGGTAGTTTTCACTTGCACTTGTAGATGTAGCAACGAACTGTGTTAACTGACAATGGTTTTCTGAAGTGTTCCTGAGCCCACATGGTACTATCCTTAATGGAATGATGTCGATTTTTAATGCAGTGCCGCCTGAGGGACCGATGGTCACAGGCATTCAATATTGGTTTTTGGTCTTGCCGCTTTCGTATAGAGTTTTCTCCAGATTCTCTGAATCTTTTTATTATGGACTGTAGATGATGAAATCCTAAATTTCTTGCAATTGCACACTGAGAAACGTTGTTCTTAAACTGTTGGACTATTTGCTCATGCAGTTGTTCACAATGTGGTGAACCTCGCCCCATCCTTGCTTGTGAACGACTGAGCCTTTCGGGGATGCTCCTTTTATACCTAATCATGGCACTCACCTGTTTCCAATGAACCTGTTCACCTGTGGAATGTTCCAAACAGGTGTTTTTTGAGCATTCCTTTACTTTCCCAGTCTTTTGTTGCCCCTGTCCCAGCTTTTTTGGAACATTTTGCGGGCATCAAATTCAAAATGAGTGAATATTTACAAAAAAAACAATAAAGTTTATCAGTTTGAACATTAAATATCTTGTCTTTGTAGTGTACTCAATTGAATACAGGTTGAAAAGGATTTGCCAATCATTGTATTATTTTTCTTCACGTTTTAAAGAACGTCCCAACTTCATTGGAATTGGGGTTTGTAAATTACAAAAAGAGCTGCAGTCGTAAAAAGACGTTTAATGATTGGCAACAAAAAGGACCTTGAGAATTACTGACCTAACCTTTTGTTAATATGAATTTAGAAATATTGAAATTTATTACACAGCTTCATTGAATGCACAATTTGGATTGATCAATGACACCATTCTACAGTCAGTTATTTCTGAATGGCGGAATATTGCTATGTATAACAGTCATGGTCTGTCAACTGCAAAGCCCCAACAAGAAGGAAATGTAAAGATGAATGATTACAGTTCAGAAAGGTAAACTCAGGTATTTATGATTGAACAAATTTATTAACATGTAGATGTAATGACATTTGAGTTTGGCGAAAGGTTTGTGCTCTCTACCATGCATAGCAAGAACATACTAAACAACAACAAAATTAGGTAGGGAGCAGAACTTAAGAATCCCCCTACTGTCAGACAGAGCAGAACCAAACAGGTGGAGGCTGGGGTAGAAGTGGCAAGCAAAACACATTTCTCACCTTGCACGTGAGGCATCAGATTGAGCAGCAAAGGTGTTCATGCTGATGGTGCCTAGATAGACCGACGTAATAGGTTCTTTGCTGTTGCCACTCTGTGATTGGAGTACTCTCGCTGACGCAGACAACTGCATAGGTATTGTAGAAAGACCCGAGTTTCCTGCCTGAACTAGTTCCACTTATAAATGTCAAAATCTGTACTCCAAAAGAAGTTCCATCCACCTAATCTCGACATCAATGGAAATGTTCCGTTTAACATAAATTATTATTATTTTCTTGTTACATAGGCAAGAAGGCGTAGCTACGTTGCAACGATCAGAGTTCCAAGATCAGCCATTGAATCACAAGGACTATTTTTTTGAGCGGAAAAATCATTTTTAAATCAAAATTTTCTGTGAAGCTACTGATTTTCGTTCAGTTAGTAGTCGTGCAATAAACAGAATAGTGTACACCAAGCAGGTCATTATTGCTAAATAAACACCTTCTGGGTGATTCAAGACCCCTCCTCTTTGTGTCAGGGTCCTGTAATACGAAAATGACTCGCTCATTGTACATTATCCATTATATATCAAATTTATCATGTATTGATGCTTGGATAGAACCTGCTCAGTCAAACTAATTGAGGCATTTAAAGGAATGTTTTCCCAGTTGTTTGAACCAGTTGCGTGCAGTGCGTGGTCTGGTATAGCCGCTGCTATCCCAGAGTTCCACTTTAATTTCTGCATCTACTACTGGACACATGGTTCCCCTTAAGGTGTATTCTCCACTTTGGTAGCGTATTTCTGAACCAGAAGCCTTATCCCTTTTGAATGTTCCTTCATCGTAGTACATGCGCTGAAATAGAGATTTATCACAAGCTTGATTCAAATCAAACAAACCGACAGCAAACCAGTTTTCATAGAGGTTGTGGTCAAAAGGTACAGAGAACATGATGGCCAGGCGTTTGACTGCTTTTGTTTCCCGGTCTTGAGTGATGTCATAGGTCAGGACCCCAACTGCACCACAGGCGGTTCCCTTCGTTTGTCCAAAAGCGGACACTTCTGTCACAGACGTCTTCACTGTTGGTCGTGGCGGGTCATAACAGTATCCACTGTAGGTGTAGACCCTAAGGAAAAAAATGACAAGATTTACATAAAGCTGCCATGAATTGTAAAACCCAGATTTGGACAAAATTGATTTTTAAATAATTAGTTCCATTAAATAAGATTTAAATAAGTTCCATTGGATGATTAAAATCGTACAGTATTTCTCTATGTTGATATTTCGCGTTTCTCGATAAATATATTTTTTAGAATTTTTTTTAAAGTACTGTTTGTGCATTGCCAGTCAATGCATTGCCAGTGTGTGTGTGTGTGTGTGTGTGTGTGTGTGTGTGTGTGTGTGTGTGTGTGTGTGTGTGTATGTATATAGGGTACTCTGGAAAAATCTTAAGCATCCTAAATTTTTTCTCTAAATTTATATCTGGCTTCAGATGTTTACTTCTTCTCCACATTGATGATGCTGAAGATTAAAAGTATACTTAAAATTCCAAATGTCAGTTTATGAAATAGTTTTATGAAAAAAATGTCACTATTTTATTAAGAAATGGATGATATAGCTAATATGGTCTTGACAGCGCCCTGATGTGAACATCATCATGGCTGTTAAGCAGTTTCTTGGAGGGATAGATGTACGTGAGACAATCAGTCTACAGAAGTTTTCCACTCTGCTTGGAACAAGCAAAAAGTCAGTCATCTTACAAAGCCATAGCACAGCAAAACAGTCGCCCAAAGATGGAGTCCCATTCAGGGCGTTTTCTGGCCCAAACCACCAATTTCAAATAATTTTCAGCATTAATAAACCACCCCATGGAGTTCATGAATCCACCAGAGAAACCTGCGATACCCATTTTCATTATGACAAAAAATGATATTTTTGACATTCTTTGGTTTTTAGGAGGGGCCACCCATTCTGGGGCCCCACAAAGTGTCACCAATGATTATAATCATGAGCTTAACAAGGCACATTGTAGCTGATATATTTTACTAATGAAGGAAAAAAGAATTTGTTGAAATTGATGTCATACTGCCGAGATAGGAAGATACTTGTTCAAAAAATATGTTCTGAAATGGAGACTTCCAACGGCCACGTGTGTAAACAACGGTACATTTGACAAAGTTCCCAGCCTTGACACAGAAGTGACACATACTTCCTATCTCGGCAGTATGACATCAATTTCAACAAATTCTTTTTTTATTCATTAGGAAAATATATCAGTTACAATTTGCATTGATAAGCACATGATTATAATCATTGGTGACATTTTGTGGGGCCCCAGAATGGGTGGCCCCTCCCAAAAACTAAAAAATGTTAAAAATATATTTTGTCATAAAGAAAATTGATATCGCAGGTTTCTCTGGTGGATTCATAAACCCCATGGGGTGGTTTATCAATGCTGAAAATAATTTTGGTACATAAATATGGAACTCACTGTGGATTTATCAGGATGTTTGACCTGCTGTTGTTGGTCAGATGAATGGAGACGCTTCGGAGGACAGAGGTGAGGGACTTCTCAGCAATGTCATTCACCACAGAAACTATGCTTTCCATAATAATTTGCCTTAGCTGAGATCAGGAGTGCAGAGCTCCTTGATGCAGTTCACAACCACTGAGCAAGTCTGTGACAACCAGAGAAATTAATACATTTTAAAAATCAATGCACTGAGACACCATTGCAGGGAAGGGTGCAGTTACAGAACATGGTAAGCAAGATAACACAGTTATCACAGTGGCCCATTAATTAATGTAAATTTGTTTACGTTTGTGGGTGCCGGTGTGGATGCCGACACAACAATTGGCTGACTTCTAACTGTGCACATGAGTGCTCCCTCAGTAGCATTATTTCCATTAACCTATTTTCATGTGCATTTTGATGGTAAATGAAATTAGTGGAATAATTTACTCAGAATGTCCAATTGTTTGTTATTTATAACACTCGATAAGCAAAGGGCACTCACCTTGGCTCTAATTTTTAGAGAAACAAGATGAGTCAAAAAGCAAATTAACTGTTGGTCCAAACAATGGTTAACGGTAAGAGTAATCTCTCTGTCATCCTTGTTTACTGAGGAAAATACGCCTCTATTTTCATGTGGTTGAACTGCAAAAAAAAAAAAAAAAAAAAAACAGGGACTTGGGCAGTTTATGACAGCCCAACAAGATATACAGTAAATATTTTCAGCTTTGTGTCATGCCCCTCCCCATGGCCATTCAGAGATTTGGCTACCTGCCAAACCCAATTATTCCATTATCCCCTCTGCTTGTTGTAAATTATCTCACCTTTTTCTCTTTGGTAAATTATAATCTCCCTGTTTATTTAAAACTTCTCTCCCTCACAGGCAGGTAGCCTTAATATGTGACAGCCTTTTATTTGGTGTACTCTCTTTTCAATTGGCCTTGGAGTTCTGTAAATTCACCTTTCTTTATTTAATAAACATCCACGTCCCTGCGTCCTTTCCATCACTCTCCTGGTGCCCTCTTTAACACCTTTGGGTGCCAAGACATTACAGAAGGCTACCTCAATCCCGAAGACCCAGCATGGACATTCAGCCCGACCCTGGATCTCCCTTTCCCAAAGAAGCTGGGTATGTCTGCGCGCAGCAGGCAAACAATCCTCCATGCGAGTGCTATTTCACGCCCCAGAGGCCCGTTCTCCCCGGCACCAGAGGCCAGAGGCTCGTTTGCACCAGCACGAGAGCATGCTCCCCAAGGCTCTGGAAGAGGCCTGCATGCTCCCCAAGGCTTCAGAGATCTGCATTTTCAGGCGGAAGAGAGCCCTGCATTTCAAGCTCTTGAGAGGCCTGTAATCCCAGACTATAGTGTAATGTGGTAAAAAGCCACTAGATGGCAGTATTGACATTTTTTTTTTGTTAAGCAATCTAAAACTAGGTTTGGGCATGTCTCGGGCATGCCTCAGAGGGGGCTGGAAAAGAGTATATAAGGAGAAAAATCGAGGGAGTGTAGAGTTGTAGGAGAAATTGCAAGAAGGATACATTTGACCAGACCTGTCACTCTTTTCAAGACCTTTTAAGCTTTTTGTGGATTTTTGCCTGTGTTGGAGCATTTTCCTGTCCCAGGACATCACAACAGAGCAGCCCATCTCCATTACAGGGAACTGTAAATATCTTATTTTTTTTAAATTTTCTTTTCAATCTTGGTCAGTAGTGTAGGGTGTAGATTAGTTCTCTGTGTTTGTTTAATTAAATCTGTTGAACTTAAAGGATTTTGTCTGTCATCCCTTGCTGTCCGTGACGCCATAACAAATTGAAGCCATAACAAATTGGGGGCTCGTCCGGGATAGACCATTGTGCGAGTCATTTATTGAAAATCTAAAATTTCAAATAGTGAAATTGTTTTTTGAATTTTCCTAGATATATATTGGCAGATCAACAGCAATGGATGATTTCTTGGCATCACCAACCGTAGAGGTTTTGAAGTCTTTTAAAAAGACAGAACTGCTAGAAATATGCAGACAGTTAGAGCTGACAGATGTAAAACCAGCCATGCGAAAAGCAAGACTGGCTAGAGAGATTGTTGAATATTACATTGATGAAAATGTGTTTGCACCAGGAGATCTGGAACAGTTTCGTGGAAAATCCAAATGTAGAATTGGAACTTAAATTAAAAAATGCTAGAAATTGAAAGGGAAGAAAAAAAAAAAACAAAGAATTTGAGAGAGAAAAGAGGAAAAACAAAGGCAGTTTGAGTTAGAAAAATTAGCAAGAGAAGAGAAAAAAAAAGGGAGGAAAAAGAAAAAAAAAGAGAATTTGAGAGAGAGAAAGGAAAAGAGCAGAAAGAGAGAGACAGAGACAGAGAGATTTCGATTTAGAAAAAATAGATAGAGAAGAAAGGCTCCAAATGGAGCTACTAAAAATCAAAATTCAGGCTGAAAATAAATTTCACGCCAGCCAGGAGGTAAAGCTGGTGGCTCCATTTTCAGAAAAGGAGGTTGATAAGTATTTCCAGTGCTTTGAGAAGGTAGCTAAGAGTTGTCAGTGGCCAAAGGAACACTGGCCTCTGATGTTGCAAACTGTCCTCAAGGGTAAAGCTCAACAAGCCTATTCGGCTTTGTCTGCAGATGATTCCTCTGATTATGAGGTTGTCAAAAAGGTTATTTTGACAGCTTATGAGTTGGTTCCAGAGGCTTACCGACAGAAATTCAGAGGTCTGAAGAAATCTGACAATCAGACTTATGTTGAATTTGCTAACGAGAAGAAGGTTTGCTTTGAGTGCTGGTGTACTTCTATGGAGGTCAAGGATGATTTCAACTCACTAAAAGAGATGGTGTTAGTTGAAGAATTCAAGAACTGTGTCAAGGATGATATTAAGACCTACCTTAATGAGAAGCAAGCACTGAATTTGCAATCAGCTGCCAAATTTGCAGACGAATATGTTCTAACACATAAGTCCAAATTTCAGTCTAGCAGTAACAATAGATGGTCCCAATTTCAGAAGAAAGGTAACGGTGATACCCAAGATTCCTCACCCAAAGACAAAGACAAATCTGGTGATGGTGCTCAGAAATCCAGTAAAAGGTCTGATCAAAGTGTGAAAGCTGACAGTGACAAAAGTGGTCTAGTTTGCAATTATTGCAAGAGATCTGGTCATGTTACAACTAACTGTTGGTTCCTTAAAGCTAAGAAAGAAAAAGAAAAGGATACTAAACCCAATACCTTTGTGAAAACAAGGTTAGAAACCCCTGTAGTAGATGAGAGATCTGCTAAATTGCCTGCTCCTTGTGAGGCTAAGAAGCCTGATACTGCTGACTTTGTGAGGGAGGAATTTCTTTCATTTGTGTCAGAGGGATTTGTGGCTCTGAATGAGCATTCTCCTCCTGTCCCCATATATATCCTAAGGGATACTGGAGCTTCTCAATCACTTTTGTTGATGGACTCCTTGGAGTTACGTGATGAGACCGCTTCTGGGGATTTCATACTTGTACAAGGTATTGAAGGGAGGACTGTATCTGTACCCCTGCGCTCTGTATTCTTGAAGTCAGATTTAGTTACAGGACAGGTAAAGGTGGGACTTATGTCAAGTCTACCTATCAAGGGTGTTTCTCTGTTGCTAGGCAATGACCTGGCTGGGGGCAATGTAGTTCCCCTGTTCATCTTACTTCACAGCCGAGCACTGAAGATGGCGATGAAGACCCATCTCTGTATCCTTCCTGTGCAGTGACTCGTGCTATGGCCAAGAAGGCTCAAGAAGAAGATGATGTGGTGCCGTCCAGCACCTTGAATAGTCATGACTCAGGTGGTTCGCCTCATGACTCTGTTCAGCCTACTATGGTTTCTCCGTTTGAGGACTTATCAGACACTTTTATCAGTTCTCTATTCAGCCAGCCAGATGGGTCTGGTGATTCTGATGTGTCTGGAGACTTGTCTCTGTCCAGAAAGCGGTTGATTCAGGAGCAAACTAATGATCCTGAAATTTGTGTACTAAAGAGGAGAGCCCTTCCTGATGAAGAAATAGACACAGTTCCAGTTGGGTATTATCTCAAGGATGGAGTGTTGATGCGAAGTGGCGCCTCCTGATATCCCTGCCAATGCAGATTGGGCAGTGGTCAAGCAAATTGTTGTTCGAAGGTCTATAGGAATGAGATCTTAACAATGGCTCATAGTTTGCCTTTAGGAGGTCATCTTGGTGTTAACAAGACTGTTGACAAGATCATGAAACACTTCTTCTGGCCTGGACTTCGGAAAGATGTTTCCAACTTTTGCAAAACCTGTCACACTTGTCAGGTAGTTGGAAAACACCAGTTAGACCCACCTGTAGCTCCATTGCAGCCTATCCCAGCATTTGGGGAGCCCTTCTCCAAGGTCATTGTTGATTGTGTTGGTCCATTACCCAAGACTAGATCTGGAAATCAGTACTTGTTGACAATCATGTGTGCATCTACCAGATTCCCTGAAGCCATCCCTCTACGCAACATCAAGGCAACTGCAATTTCAAGGCTTTGATAAAGTTCTTCACATTGTTTGGCCTTCCCAGGAAATTCAGTCAGATCAAGGTAGCAATTTCACTTCCGGATTGTTTCAGCAGGTTGTGTATGAACTAGGTGCTTGAAGCAGATTCTTTCCAGTGCCTATCATCCAGAGAGTCAGGGTGCCTTAGAGCGGTTTCATTCCACTCTCAAGACAATGATGAGGACTTATTGTTATGACCATGAGAAAGACTGGGATGAAGGTGTTCATTTGCTGTTGTTTGCAGCTAGAGAAGCAGTGCAGGAGTCTACTGGATTCAGTCCGTTTGAGCTAGTGTTTGGCCATGAAGTGAGAGGACCTTTGCTATTGTTGAGTGAACAATGGCAAGAGAAAGAGCCGCATATCAGTCTGTTAGACTATGTTAGCAAGTTCAAGGAAAGACTGCGTGCAGCTTGTGACCTAGCCAAAGAGAACTTGAAATCAAGTCAGGGAAAAATGAAAACTTGGTATGATCATAAGGCTAGAAGCCGTGAGTTTAAACCAGGAGACAAGGTCCTTGTGTTGTTTCCCTTACAGTCCAATCCATTGCAGGCTAGATTTCATGGTCCTTATGAAATTCTGACAAAACTCAATAATCTCAATTACATTGTGAAGACTCCAGATAGGAGAAAGCCAAAACAGTTGTGTCACATTAACATGCTGAAGCCTTATCATGATAGGAATGCTAGGGTTGCAGCTGTCACTTCAGATCCTCCTATGGTCGAGACTTGTGAAGATGAGGGGGATTTTCAAGATGATGAACCTAGAATTAAAGCTGAAGTTCTTTCATGTAAATTGTCAAATTCTGAAGTGTTGCAAAATCTTGATGTAAAACTCCAGCACTTAGAACCCTCACAGAAAGATCAGTTTGAGAGGTTGATCAAGAAATATAAAGATCTATTTCCTGATGTTCCAAAGAGAGTTTCTATAGCCTCTCATGATGTAGATGTTGGTGATGCCAAACCAATAAAACAGCATCCATACCGGATGAACCCTGAAAAGAGAAAGATTGCTGAGAAAGAGGTTGAGTACATGTTAGAACATGATATTATCAGACCCTCTAACTCAGATTGGAGTTCACTCTGTGTTCTAGTTCCAAAACCTGATGGAAGTACTAGATTCTGTACAGATTATCGCAAAGTCAATGCTGTAACTAGAACTGATGTGTTTCCAATACCTAGGATTGATGATTGTATCGATAGAGTAGGGCAAGCAAAGTTTCTGACCAAGATTGATTTGTTGAAGGGTTATTGGTGTGTGCCTTTAACTGAGAGGGCCAAGAGCATCTCTGCTTTTGCCACACCATCTGGGTTATACCAGTATGAAGTCCTACCCTTTGGCATGAAAAATGCCCCAGCCACGCTCCAAAGGATGATACAGTCTACAATCGCCGGATTGCCACACACGGGTGCGTGCATCGGCGACCTGATCACATGGAGTGACTCCTGGGAAGAACATCTGAAAGATGTAGAGACGTTGTTCCAGCGCTTGACCCAGGCTAACCTGACTGTTAACCTGAACAAGAGTGACTTTGGTTGTGCTACTGTCACGTATCTTGGCTACGCATAGGCCAGGGTAAGGTGGCACCCATAAATGCTAAAGTCCAAGCCATCATGGACTTTCCAGTTCCTGACAACAAAAAAAGCTTTGCGCCGCTTCCTTGGAATGATTGGGTACTACCGCAAGTTCTGCAAGAACTTTGCTGAGATTGCTCTCAGTCTCACCAACCAACTGAAGAAAGGCGTGAAGTTCACTTGGGATGAAGCATGCCAAAGAGCCTTCGATCGCCTGAAGTCTCTGCTGTGTCACTTCCCGTGCTCAAATCTCCTGACTTCAACAAACCGTTCTCCATAGCGGTCGATGCTAGCGACCAAGCTTGTGGATCTGTGCTCCTACAGAGAAGTGACTCTGATGACATTGAGCATCCCGTGGCATACTTCTCCAGGAAGTTCAATCGCCACCAAAAGAACTATTCCACAATTGAGAAGGAGCTGTTGGCTCTGGTTCTATCCTTACAACACTTTGAGGTTTATGTTTATACAGGGCAAAAGCCAATGACTGTATATACTGACCGCAATCCGTTAATGTTTTTGAGTAAGATGAAAAACAAGAATCGGAGATTGTTGAAATGGAGTTTGATTTTAAAGGAGTTTGACTTGGAAATCAAGCATGTAAAGGGTACTGACAATGTAATTGCTGATTGCTTATCCCGTGTGTGAGTATGTGTATATATATATCACCTGTGTTTATTAGCATATTGTATATATGTATATAGATACACAAGTGTCAACCATTTTTGTATTGAAAAGAAAAATTTTGCCTTTATAAGTCAAAATTTTTCCCTTTTGGAATGGAGGTGTAATGTGGTAAAAAGCCACTAGATGGCAGTATTGACATTTTTTTTTTTGTTAAGCAATCTAAAACTAGGTTTGGGCATGTCTCGGGCATGCCTCAGAGGGGGCTGGAAAAGAGTATATAAGGAGAAAAATCGAGGGAGTGTAGAGTTGTAGGAGAAATTGCAAGAAGGATACATTTGACCAGACCTGTCACTCTTTTCAAGACCTTTTAAGCTTTTTGTGGATTTTTGCCTGTGTTGGAGCATTTTCCTGTCCCAGGACATCACAACAGAGCAGCCCATCTCCATTACAGGGAACTGTAAATATCTTATTTTTTTTAAATTTTCTTTTCAATCTTGGTCAGTAGTGTAGGGTGTAGATTAGTTCTCTGTGTTTGTTTAATTAAATCTGTTGAACTTAAAAAATTTTGTCTGTCATCCCTTGCTGTCCGTGACGCCATAACAAATTGAAGCCATAACAATAGTGAGGCCTGCACCCTTCAGGCTCCAGAGATCTGCATTTTCAGGCAGAAGAAAGCCCTGTACCTCCAGGATCTAGAGAGGCCTGTACTCCCAGATTACAGTGAGACCTGCAGCCCCAGGCTCCAGAAAGATCTGCATTCTTCAGGCAGAAGAGGGCTCTGCAACTCCAGTCTTTAGAGAGGCCTGCAGCCCCAGGAAAAGAAAGACCTGCATTCTTCAGTGCTTCAGTGGTCAGTATTGTCAAAGACCTCAGCGGCTTGTATCCCCTGCCGCCTTAGAGGTCCTGCGGCCTGCATCTCTGGTCTCTCCAACACTTCAGCGGTGTGTATCCCCTGCGGCTCTCGAGGCTCTAGTGTTCTGCACCCCCTGCTGCTCCAACGGTTCCAGTGGTCTACAACCCCTGTCACTTAGTGACTTGTACCTCTTATGGTTGCCAGATCCAACAGTTTGCACTTCCCTTCATTCCAGCAGCCTGTCGCCCCGGCTCACCCGGCGCCTTCGCCAGCCCCAGCCCACCAGGCGCCTTCGCCAGCCCCAGCCCACCAGGCGCATTCGCTGCCCACGGCCCAGCTGCAGCGCAACATGCCAGCTCCTGCAGCTGGTCCCAGCAGCACCATCGCCCGTCTGGAAGACGTGTCCTGTCATGCCCCACCCCCTGGGAATTCAGAGATTTGGCTACCTGCCTGTCCCAATTATTCTATCATCCCTTCTGCTTGTTCAGTTAATTATCTCACCTGTTTCTCTTTAGTTAATTATAATCTCCCTGTTTATTTAAACCTAAGTTCTCCCCCTCACAGGCAGGTAGCCTTAATATGTAACACCTTTTTGTTTAGTGCACTCCCTTTTCAGTTGGTCCCAGAGTTTTGTATTAGTTTTGTTACTTCACCTTTCTTTATTTAATAAACATCCACGTCCCTGCATTTGGGTCCTCCTTTCCATGACTTTCCTGGTGCCCTCTATAACACCTTTGGGCGCCAGGACATTACACTTTGTGCGCCTCTATAAATGTGAGGAGTATGCCGTGCAAAAGCAGCATTGAAAATACTTTCAACTTAATGTAAATAATAATGTAAAATATGTGCTCCTGGTGTCACAAGGCATACGATTTGAACGATCTCCAGCTAATGCTTCACACTGTCCCTTGGCTATATTTCCAAATAATTTTCAGTTCCAAATAAGTTGGGATGCTGTGTAAAATGTAAATATGTACAAAATGCAATGATTTGCAAATCATTCAAACCCAATATTTAATTGAATATACCATAAAGACAACAGATCAAATGTTGAAATTGAGAGATTTCGTTTTTTTTTTTTTTTTTTTAATATCTGCACATTTTGAATTTGATGCTGCAACATGCATCAAAAAAGTTGGGAAGGGCGTCGAAACAGAGGTGCATACAGGGAGATGCACCTCATATCCGCTGTGAAATATGGTGGTAGGTCAGTCATGTTTTGGGGCTGTTTTAGTCCAAGAGTTCCAGGGGCGCTGGTTAAGATTAATGGCATAATGAACTCCACCAAGTATCAAGATATTTTGGCTGACAATCTGGTTGCCTCTGCCAGAAGGCTGGACCTTGGCTGTAGGTGGACTTTCCAACAAGACAATGCCCCAAAGCATACCTCAAGATCCACACAGAAATGGTTCTGTGACAGCAAAATCAATGTTCTGCAATGGCCATCTCAGTCCCCAGACCTCAATCCAACTGAAAACTTGTGGGCTGAGTTGAAGGCAGCAGTTGATTAACGCAAACCCAAGAATGTGAAGGATCTTGAGAGGATCTGCTTAACCCTTTGCGCAGAATACAAATAATGCCAATTTTTTCCTGTTATGCATGATCCTGTTTAGGCTTTATAGCTCAGTATTTGTGTCATAGAGACTCTGGAAAATTGTTCCATTGAAGCAAGACATTTGGAAATTCAATTACAAAATTATTTAGGAATTAAATTTCAGAATTTACGGACGCCGGCATCTATATCTGCGTAAAAGGGTAAAGGAATGGTCCAAAATCCCTCCAAGTGTGTGCCTTAACCTTGCCAAAATTATAGAAAAAGACTCCATGCTGTTATCCTAAGTAATAAATGAAAAGTGCATTTCATGATTATGAAACCTCGATTATGTTGAAATTTATTTTGTATTAAATGGTTGTTATGATTTTGGTTGTTTCCATTGCAACATTAATAGAGTAGTATTTCAAACATGTTGGTATGATCCGTTTCTCTATAATTATATTGTTAATATTTATATACAGGGCCGGAAATTAACACCCGACCACAGCCAAATGCAGCTAAATTTTGCACTTTGCGGGTGAAACTGACACTCTACCGGCCATGTTGGCGGGCAGCCAATGAGCACTGAGCAATTCCTTAGTCATTGTTTGCATGTCACTCCCGACCTACTGTAAGAAAACCCAAAGATGTCCCGACCAACTCTGGCACAGTGGGGAGAATGAAAGAAACACGTAGGGCTCCAAATTCGTTGACCAGGCGCAGGCGCGGCGAATGGGGGGAGCCCTGCACCAACGGGGTGTATCCAGGCGTATTTTGCAATTTCGTGCCCGGCCTAGCCCGGGCGCAAGTACTCCTCTGTCCTGCCTCTGTCTCTCCAGCCGACGCAAGTGGCAAAGAGGGAGGAGAGAAGGCGTGTTTGGGTTTAACACAGCCGAGTCAAATCTTCACCAATCAGTTGAGCTCCTCTCCTCACCTTTAATGTGTTGGAATATAGAAGCCTCTGTCCTATATCTGCATGATGCGTTAATGGTGCATTTTACTTTGCTGCTTCAGGCATGTTTTCTGCACCGCTTACGTCTATGTTAAGTATTACGAACAGGGGCGTCTCTAGGAACGACGTTTGGTGGGGCCCAGAGCTCCGCTTTAAAACAATTACCCTGACTTGCACGCAATCATTCGCATAATTGACAAACAATCCTTCCAGGATTTTCCCGGCTTTTTTATTGTTTATTGATTTTTTGCGGTAACTTTTTCAAAAAGTGGCAATGAAAGTTGCAATGTCTTGGCGATTTATTTTTTTGTCCGCGAGAAATTTGCGTGAATTGGTTGAATTTGCTTTAATAGTTGCAATCGCGACATGCAACTTCCTTGAGGGACTGAGCAGTAGATTCACTCCGAGAACACGCCAGTACGGTACGGCGACAATCATTAATCTGGACGCGTAATTTCGTGCATTTAAATCAGCGTTGTTCAGAATTGCACACAGACGTTTCAAATGGTCATTTATTTTATTTAAACAAAACGATCATGATGCGCCAGTTAAATCACTTGATGTGTGGAAAAGGTAGCGCAGACGTTTGAGAGCAGTTTGTCTTTTACAAAGCGATGAACAATTTTTGAGTGGCCTAAATAATTTTTCTGATCTGAATTTATCCCATTATTTAGTCGTCAGTAGATCGCATGGAGAGAGAAACCGTAACTTCGATTGCCAGAGGATTATTGTCATAATTGGAAAACGTGTTAATAATGGAAAATAACTGAGTACAAGCCAGGAACAATCATTGACGCAAAGGCATGGTCCGGGCCCCACCAATTATCACTTCCAGAGACGCCACTGTATATATATATATATATATATATATACACTGCCTGATGCCAAGGCAGTTTGTGGTCGGCTGAGAAAGATGTGAAGTCGTTAGTTTGCATCACAGATTCAGCTGCGTTGATTAAGCCAGGTCGAGTTTCCATTACACGTGCCAACTGCCTTTGATCTGACATCAGGACAATCGATATAGATACTATAATTTATGTCCTGATTCAGATAGTTAGATTAAATTGTGGTTGCTGTAATTATTTATTGCATTGAAATGTGCTTGACATTCTGGAAACCTGCCTGTGAGGTTTCGGTGACGTGTGTGCACTGTGCGCCGGTCAGCCAAATTACCACTGCACAGAAAGTAAACCAGGTTGGAGCTGGCGAGCTCTCTGCGCACTTGCGGCGGAACCTTTATCCACGAAATTGTCACTGTGTCATGATGAATATGTGACACCTCCCCCTACTACGCCACCATACCCATCTCAGCACGCGTCCGTCTACCAAATTGCCAAAGTGGCTGCGCGCACGGTGTTGCACCAAGACTGAAATTACCACTCGCTGGCTGCACCGGACAAAATTACCACTGCATGGGCTACGCCGCGCTGCTCCACCCTGCGCTGCGCCAAGAAATTAGAGCCCGTAATCTTAAATCTAACATGATCTAGTCCGATAAAATGCTCCATTTGCGGCTTAGTCCAATTCATAGATAGTCAGTGGTCCATTTTCAAGTGTTTATCTCAGCTGCAGTCGCATTACTGCACATTAGATGGCTAATACACAGGATTGCGAACTGGCTTGCTAACATAGCTTTAATGTGTATTCTAAACAAGTCCCAGAACCATGCTCGGGCGTTTCCTGTCTTTCACTTTTATTTTTAGGCAAATAAAAATGGCAGGTGAGAAGCCTGTCATTTTGGAGCCCTCTGTATATGGTCATCCAGGGTATTCCTTGCTTATTTCACCAGACAATACCACACACCACATTTTGCACGTATTAGAACAATCTGGCTCAGTAGTAAAAGAATCTGGGAGACTAAACTGACTTGCCTGCAGTCCAGACCTGTCACCCACTGAAAATATTTGGCGAGACAAAAATATGACAGAAAAGGTAAAAATGTGTTAAGCAGCTGAAATCTTACATCAAGCAACAACAGAAAAAACTATTTTGCCTTTAAAACTAAAGCAGTTGGTCTCTTCAGTTCCAAAAGGCTTACTGAGTGTTATTGAAAGAAAAAGTGATGGAACATGGTGGTAAACATGCTCCTGTTCTAACTTTTTTTGAAATGTGCTGCTGATGTCAAATTCAATACAAGTGCATATTATTTATAAAACAAAATTTGTTACGTCATCTGATGTCTTTGTACTATTTTAAATTAAATGTAGAGTTTCAATGGTTTGAAAATCATTGCATTCTGTTTTTATTTATATTTTACACAGTGTCTAATCTTTTTTGTAAATGGAGTCATCAAATTTTGTGCCACACTTAGGAGATGAAACACTGCATAAACATTTAAGTGTTAAATGTTTAATGCAGTCATATTTCCATTGAATTAGATTTTAGATTTTAGAGAGGTTTTCAGGCTATCTGAAATGTTTTTGACCTGGCCATTAAAAAAAATCTGGGACATTGTTATGCATAGATTAATCAGCCAAATTATTTGTAATTAGCAAATGAAACAAACCAATGTCATAGTTCTTCTGATATGACTACCAGATGTTTTGAACAAATGGCAAAATAATGTATGTTTTAAAAGCAGTAAGAAACAGGTAAGCATACTGACAATAAATATCTTGGCACACAAGCTCCCTTTCGGATAGAGCCCATTCTCATTCCGACGGGTCATATATTGACGCTACCTGACCAAGCATCGATATACAAGGCAAAAGGTCAGTTTGAGCATCCTTTATCGACGCCAGTGTAAAACGAACCCTACCCCCTAACCCCTAACCCTTAACCCGAACCCTAACCCTAACCCTCAAATAATGACGCCAAAAGCTTCCTTCTGCCTCGTATATCGACGTTTGGGCAGGTAGCGTCAAGATAAGACGAGTCCGGGATGAGAATGTGTTGACGGATACAATGACCTTTACCCATGTAAGAAGGCACCCTTCATCGACACATCACATATTTTATGGTTTAAAATTTTTCCATCTATTTTTAAAATAATTTTTCAGTTATATTAAGACCATTTCTAGAGATGGAAGTCAGAAATTAGGATAATCTGCAGACTTTGCGCTGCAGTACATATTGTATTACCAGTATGCCAATGCTTTGTAAATTACAAAGCACTTTGCTCATTAATATTAATTTATGTATCTGTAGCTGACCCTGTGGGGAAAAAAAAAAAAAAAAAAACATAAATCCAGCAATATTTTCAGCATACAGAAACTCCAAATTTGTACTTTTAGCTCTAATACTGCCCCTTCATGGTTGTTTTTACACTGCCTAAGTTGATTCGACACCAGTAATTTCACTGTAGTAAAAAAACATAAATAACCGTGCAATGCCTACCTGAATGTTAAATCTTCCTGTGTTGGGTGCGAGGTTCTGCGTTTCCTTTTTCACTTCAAGGGTCTGCTGCTGTCATCCTCTCCACTGTCAGTCATCTTGAGCTGCCCCTCCCTTCTATACTGCCATTTGTCCACTCTACAGTCAGTCATCATTAACCTGCTGCATTCCTTCAGCTTTGCACCACCCAGAGCTGTGCAAAGTTAAACTCTCCATTGGCTTCCTTCTACTTGGTGTAAAGCCACAACATTGGTGTGTGGTTGGGTGTTTATGCTTGTGTATGTACTGTCAGGTACATAAGTATTTGGATGGTGACACAATATCCATTCTTTTGGGTCTGTATGCCTCCACACTGGATTTGAAATTAAACAAAATTGCTTCAAGGGTAAAGCTTGTGCTTCACTTTAAGGGTGTTGCCGAAAATATCTTTTGATCTGTGTAGGAAAAAGAAACATATTAATCCATAGTGTAAGGATAATTGGATACCCAAACATAATCATTCATTAACGTGTCATGTTGAACACTTGGTAGCAAAACCTTTGCAGACAATGACTGCCTGAGCTCTGGAACCCATAAACATCACTAGTTGCTCTATTTCTTTTCTTCCCTGCTGATGCTCTGGATACAATTTCAGTGTTTTCTGCCTAACAGTGGGTTTTACTGTCTATAAAATATTGGCTTAGGATACATCTGTTTTACCCTCCTATTGTTTAAGTTAACAGATGCTGGAGTCCTTCCCCCTAGAAAGAATTCCATATCCAACCTCCAGTTTTTTTTTACTTTTTATTCGCGAGAACAATTTTAAAAGGGGGTGCCAATATTTTATTTGGGGTTTTATTAGTGAGAATTTGATTTAATTTGGGAGTCTAGAATTTAATTTCAATATCTATTATCGCAAATGCACATGCCGTGTATACCCTAGCAACCCGGTGTGTCATCAATAACATGGCTGTCGCCGTTATATGCCATTACCACGCTTATCAGCACTAGAAATTAAATCTAAATTTTCTTGACTGGATGCACGCTTGACGTTTTTGCATGCCCGAATGTTTCTCTGGGCACTCAAACATCAAGGTAAGCCGAAAAAGTGCTGATTTTATTCGATATTGGTGGAGGCTGAATACAGAATTCTTTCCCTTCTCCTTAAGTCATAAATTCTTAAGTCATATCTTAATCAGTAGCCCAATTATAAAATGTATACAAAGTCAAAGTCAATCTTCGTTTCGCGCTCATCTGTTTCTTTCTTCTGGGACAATCGTATTTTCTTGGCGCAGATGGAGTTATGCTGCATCATTGAATCTCCGTAGCATCACTCCCGAGCCCTGATGCTGCTCAGTGTGTCGCTCACATTTCATCTTGTCCAGCATTTCCTACGCACTCAAAACTTCCAGTTAATAAAGGCTGAACTACAAATACCGTGTCTGTTTGTGCAGTGCTGTCATGCAAGTTTGGCGCATGCATAAAATAATAGATACTAAATATTTTGTATCTTATCTTAAAAGTTGCAACAAAGTTACAACATCAAGTATGCAGATCTGCTATTGGTTTAAGAATTATGAATGTGTATGCAATGGTAAATAAATGATTAGCTATGCAGTTTTTTGGGCTGAATTTATACCATGCTGAAAGTGTGCACAAGGACGTAGTCAATGCTACTTAGCTAACTACATAGTTCGCACATAATATATGAAGCAGCAAAACACAACACCGTGGATCTGTGTAAAATATTCAAAGTAATGGAAATATACAATTCAGTTTAGGTACATCTTGAACATTTTAATACAGAAAAAGCAAAGCAAGTGTTGGCTACATGTACGATTTTAGAATGTCACCTTCAAAAGTTAGCAAATATACGCCCATTATCTAACTTTAGTTAACCAACATCAGCCTTTGGTGGTTTACTGTTTATTCTCTATCATTACATAAGGCTAGTTGTAGCAATCAAGTTGCTACAAAACAAAGCCATTCAACAAATACAATAAATGAAAACATTAGTATTGTTATGCCTGCTCACTTTACCGACTTGGCAATCACCTTTGACAGCACGTAATCACCGAAAATGCCAATGCTTTACACTTCCACTTACACTCACATCCGCAGCTGTACTGCGAGAGCACGCTTAGAGACAAGGTCCCATTGGTGGTCACGTAGCCTGAAGAAAAACAAAAATTTTGTTGCCTCTGTGGAAAGAGGCACCAATGATTTCAGAGAAAAATCAACAGATTATATATTGATCATTTGTGGTAATCAAAAAAAATTATTCACGGATTTATCAGCGTGTCTTTTTCAATTGTTCTCTATGGAAAAATTTATTTTTGCTCCCATGGCATCATGTGACTTGCAATATCAGCTTTGACCGCTAAGCCCATGTCAGTGTGCGTCTCAGCTCTGGTTCAGTATCCAGTTCTTATAATACATCCATGGGCTTTACTTACACATAAGCTGTTGTGATCAGGGGTATAGCTAGGCTCTCAGACCAGAGGGGGCGGAGCATTATTGAGCGGTCCCTCAGATGGTCATTGTAGTCAACTGTAAAATAACGGATAAGCCACTTTGTCAGTAAAGCTTGTTCTGAGGGAAAGGGGAGAAAAAAAAGTTGCAGGTGCTGCAAAAGTATTTGGGTATGGTTGCCTGACGTCTGCTAAATGAGAATAGTAATTTTCATTTATTCTGAGCCCTTGGCGAGGACAAAAGTAGTCATTTTAATTTATTCCAAGCCGGTTGGACTTGTGCCAGATAAAAAGTCACTAGCCCTCAGAATATTTCACAAGCCTAACTTAAAAGGACTAGAATATCATGTGAAATTTAATTCCACAGGTATAAAATTTATAAAAACACTTTATATAAATCAAAAAGCAATTTAAATAAATAAAAAACACTAACGAAAATAGATTATTTCATACGTCTTGAGTTTTTCAAAACAGATTGTTGCATAAGTCCTGAGTTCGTACACTGCCCGACCAAAAAATTCACCTCTTGGATTTGACTATTTTTACTGGTTCCTGTATGCTGTATGTATTCTGTATGCTGTACATTTTCCTCATACTTGCTGTGGACAGACTATTTTCTTGTTGTTATATCGTCGGCCTGCTGATAAAACCTCGTATCTTCAAAATTATAAACTTTACAGGAGAGCATAAAAAATGTTTAATTTTGCATGTAAGAATGAAGTTGAGCTGTGTTCGAGTAGGATGACTATTTTTCTTCCAAGAATGTATCCATGAATAAAATTTGGTATTTTGCAATGTCGTGGACATACGAGTTTTTGTTTCTTATCAAATTGCAGATACGAGGTTTTGTCAGCAGGCCGACAATAAGCCAGTCTTATACCAGTGAGGAATCAAATAAAGTTGGTTTTCTGTTCCTTGAATGATTTTGAAATGTTCATGTTTCTGTCACACTTTTACCCAGTATTGGGAAAAGACGCACATTATACATACATATATATATACACACAGTCGTCCTCAAAATTATTAATACCCCATGGAAAATAACATTCTTTTTTAGATTCTTAATTTGTAAAAGCTATTATGTTGGTACTTCCTGTGTATCTTTTGTTTACTTGGTGCTATGCACAAATCCACATATGAGTTGGGTAAACTTCATTTGCATAATAATAGATATGGCCAAGTGTTATTTTTGCTCATGTTCAGAATTATTCATACCCCTGACAATACCTCAAGAAAAATGTCCTTTTTTGATAGTGCCCATTGTTTTCACTTCCTGTGAATGTGCTAATCTTATTATAGTTATTTCAATAGTTATTATTATAGTTATTTCAAGATGTTCCAATGGAATAAATATGTTTTTTGTTGACCAAAAGTATCTATCCAGAAGAGTATAAAAAGAGGAAAAGTGTTCTGTTCATTCTCAGTTTCTGATCATCATGGCCAAGAAGAAGGAGCTCAGTGAGGACTTACATCAACGTCTTGTGCGCGCCAACAGTGAAGCAAAGGGTTACAAGGCCATTTCAAAGCAGTATGATGTCCCTGTGGCAACTGTCCAGAGCATAATCAACATGCACAAGAGGTTCAACACTGTTAAAAACCTCAGTGGCCGTGGCAGGAAGCGTAAGGTGCCCCCCAAACTTGCCAGGAAAATCTGCCGAGAGGTCAACAACAACCCCCGGACCACAACCAAGGCCCTAATTGAAACGCTTGACCAGGCAGGGACAAAGGTGTCACGGTCCACCATTGAGCGAGTCTTGCACAGAGGTCGTCTCCATGGATGTAGGCCTTGAAAGACGCCACTGCTCAGGAAGAAACATCTGGAGGCTCGCCTGGCCTTTGCTAGAAGTCATCTGAAGAGTTATTGGAGTTATTTGGCCATATGGATGCTGAATACGTCTGGAGAAAGAAAGGAGAAGCATACAAGCCGAAGAACACTGTGCCCACCGTCAAGCATGGTGGTGGAAACATAATGCTATGGGGATGCTTCTCTTCCAGTGGCACAGGGAATCTCGTCAAGGTCCAAGGAATCATGAGAAAGGAGGATTACATCAGGATCCTTGATGAAAACGTAAAGGAATCTGCTGAGAAACTCCAGCTCGGCCACAACTGGAAGTACCAGCAGGACAATGACCCGAAACATACCGCCAAGGTAGTGAAGAAATGGTTCAAGGACAATGATATCAACGTCCTAGAATGGCCAAGTCAGAGTCCTGACCCGAATACGATCGAGAACTTGTGGCGAGTCTTGAAGACCAGAGTGATGGCTAGGAAACTGACCAACCTGACCCAGCTTGAGGCTTTTGCCAAGGAAGAATGGGCCAACATCCGACAGGAGACATGCAGGAAGCTTGTAGACACGTACAAGAATAGTCTAGAAGCAGTCATAAAAAACAAACAATATTGACTATTAAAGAAAGACATAGGACTCAGTAAACCTAGGATTTGAATAATTTTGAACATGCCATTTTTTGAAAATCAATGAATAAAATACCCCTGAAATGAAGAGTTTCTTGAATTGTGTATTGTTATTCTTTCACTTGTTGGTCACATAGAACTCATGAACTTGAAAAAATGCCTTCATTTCATCACAAAAATTAAAAAAAAAAACAAAAAAACAAAAATTAACAAGGGTATGAATAATTTTCAGGATAATACACACACACACACACACACACACACACAGCGGGTGGCCCACCAACCCCACATTTCAATACAGCAGGGGAGCTGGCCCTTGACATCAACCAAGGGAGGCCTGTAATGGAAGGGATCCAGGCGGCAACAACCACTGACTCTGTCCCTCCTACAAGAACTGTCCCCGTCATACAAGGAACATTATTCCAGTACTGCACATTGAACACAACCATATATACGTATCAGTGGCGGCTGGTGAACTGGCGATAGGGGAGGCTCAAAACAATCCCTTAAAATTAATGATTGGTCACGACCTGTTTTCAATCATTCATTTAAATTACCATTACAGAAACTCCGAAAACTCTCAGCATTATCAGGTGTGGCCAGAATTCATTTATAACGCATTCCGATTACGACTCCGGATTTCTTGCGCTTTTCTTTACTCAGCGGTTCGAAGCAATGCATGTGTTTCGCGTTTAAATAAAATTAGATCATTCGAAACGTCTTTATGCAATTACATTGCTTCCAACCCTTCTATGCACAAGGACTTCAGTTTCAGGAGAGAATCTCTTACATTGCCTATGCGTTGATTGAATAATTGCTGACTACAGCAAAGGAATGTAAATATGCATCTTAAACGCACACCAAAAGCATGAGAGTTGACAGGTATGCGTTATAAGTGAAAACTGGCCACACCTGATAATGTTGAGAGTTTTTGGAGTTTCTGTAGTGGGTGATTCTCGCGTTACGTGTGTGACATTTGGAAGGTATTCTTGACATTTTTCAATGCACTATACTTTAATTGGGTTGCAGATGGGGATCAGTATAGGACAACCACAAGATACCTGGGCTTAACTATCAATGGTACATCAACTTGGTATTTGCCTAAAACATTGGAAGTACAGGATGAGAAAGAGGCTGCATTACGTGTGTGACACAGAAAATAGGTCAATCGTTACATTTAATTTACATTCCAAAAGTTCTGTGATTTGAACGAAGATTATGACACTTTGGCTTTATCAACTTTAGCAATAGTTATTCCTGTTTGCATTAATTAAAACTTTAATAAAAATATCTTGCTCATTTGCATACTACAACCTCATTTTTTTTATGTTTGCAGCCTCATTTCTCTACCACAGCATTTCCCAAACCTCTCCTGGCGTACCCCTTGTCCTGCATGCTTTAGATCTCTCCCTGCTCCAGCACAGGTGATTCAAATGATCAGGTCCTAATTAACCCAAGAAGCAGCTTGATAATAAACAAATCATTTGAATCACGTGGGCTGGAGCAGATCTAAGGCATGCAGGACAAGGGGTACGCCAGGAGAGGCTTGGGAAACACCTACCAAAATCATGAAAATAAACTGAAATACAATGGAATACTGAATGCTGCAAGTGTGTTATCTCAGTTGAGCCATATTCCCCCTCTCTATGAAGTTTAAATCTTGAATTATAAAGCATTAAATACGGTATCGCATAAATAGACATATTTGGCTTTTGCGCAAAGGGGTTAATTTAATCCAGCTAACAGCATTTTCACATTACTTTCTGAACATTACATCTTCCACGATATTACATCTAAATTCTCTACTGCTTTGCACATGGGTATACACATCATAGTTGCAAAAATCTGGCAAATATTTAAGTCAAATGATAGGGTGGCTGACCTTCATGTTGAAGGCTTTAGTCGTCGTGACAGAAGTGTAAACTAAACCTTTATTAGTCTAAAGATAAAGGAAACGGGTCATTAATGTCCTGTCATAGCATAGGCTTTGCACTTTGGTCACACATGTAATGTCACATGTCACACATGTAATGCGGTGTTACGTGTGTGACGGATTCCATTTGTGGGACTGAGGAAGTTATGCCCTCCAAGCATGGAAGGTATGGTATTAATTTATAATCTCAGGTTTTTCAAATTTTCCCTTTGATTTGTTAATTTTATAAAAACTTTTGTTGCTATGCGTTACTTGTGTGACATCATTCACCACCATATATTTTGACCCCCTTAAAGAGGGCAACTTTTAAGTCTGCAGGGATTTTTGCTGCAAAAGTTGAAAAATAACGACCTCAACAATAAATTATTTCTGCTGCTGAGTTTGACACTCATCCAAATCACGAAAAGATGACTTTAATGTCAAGAATGACCCATATCTCAAAAAATGGTGGAAAACTAAATGACTTTAAAGTTGAGAAATTTTGCCCCAAAATGCAATTTTTCTGAAATTGGCAATTGCCATCCTAAACTAGAATAATAGTAGTCAGAAACACACGCACTAGTTATTTGATGGAGCTTATTTGAAAATTTCCCCTTCCAGGCTCATACTTCAGAGAATGGCCCTAATGTTAATTTAAACGAATGATTGAAAACAGGTTAAGACCAATCATTAATTTTAAGGGATTGTTTTGAGCCTCCCCAGTTGCCAGTTCACGAGCCGCCACTGATATGTATATGGTGTTATGTGAACTCTCCGACTTTGGTTTGCGTTGCAGTGTCTGGCAACACACTCGTTCTCCTGAAGCCACAAGACAATAATCCAGTGAGTATTATTCATTAAAAGCATAGGCTTGACATGTCCTGTCAATACTAAATCAATAGAAGATCTATTGCATATGGCAGGAGGGAGGCAGGTCTGCAGCAGCAGATGACAAGGAGTGTGTCATTGGATTCCAGAAGGCTTGAGGTATCATGTTCATCTTGTGGAAATACTCATTTTGTCCATAATGGCTACAAAGTCAGTGATGTGAAGCTCATAGAAAATATCATATTTTCAACAGGATGCAAATGCTATTCAACCTGTGAGCAAGCCTTTGTGAAGCAAGTTCACAAACTGTCAGACATCTCTATAAGCCACACCTCAAAAGACAGAGCTAGTTGTGAAAAGTTCAGAAGAAACTGCAGGACATGGACCTGGAAATTTAAAAGGACGCTGAGAAAATTGAACCTAGAAATCCTCATACTAGATAGAGAAGCAATTTTAATGCAGACTGTAAGCATGACTGTAACACAATGTATTAATCATTGTTGTTTTTCTCTCTCCCAAGCTCTGAGCTGACAAGTGATGACCACAAAATAAAGGGTAAAAAAAAAAACAAAAAACAAAAAACGTTGTGGTGTCCTCTTCCTGTTTCGCGAATGTTCAGTTCACTATTTAGTTGCTGGATCAAGTAAAGTGAGACTAATTTGGGGAAATCATACAATTATGATACCTAACAACCACAAATTGTGTAGTACCAATGGCAAAATAAAATACACGTACACGTGGAAGAGTGACAAACATTATGCTTTTTGTTAAATGGTGAGCTACTTCAAAAAGAAAGACAATTGAAATAATTAACAATGTATTGGTCTTTCACCTGTCCGCCATTAACACTGTCCTCGTCACTGACTTAATTGAAACCACCTTTGCAATATCGTCAGCCATTTCTAATTATCTGAACAAGTACAATGTTATGCAAATCCATCAGCGGCGGCTGGTGAACTGGCGATAGGGGAGGCTCAAACCATCCCTTAAAATTAATGATCGGTCATGGCCTGTTTTCAATCATTTATTGTGTGCTTGCTTCAGCAGAAGCAGCACACTCTATTCTGTTACTACTTCCTCTTCTTCCGCCTAAATTTAGCTGACTAACTCCTCCTACACCGTTTAAGCTATTGATTCCATTCAAACATTAAAAAATTCAGCTTGTTCTGAATTACGTTGCATCAGTACAGATTTTTGATTTTCTTTTTAGTGTTTGAGATTTTTAAAAGTCATATTTTGGGGTCCTATTAAATCAAGCCATTTTTGTGATGATTCAGTAGATTCAGCTATTTTCTGCTATTTTTTTTTACTCTGTCATACTTTTAGCTGGAAATGTCATTCAAACTGCAAAATGTTAAGTTAAGCTTATATAATTTCTTCAGTTTAAATTTTTCATAAGTTCTATATTTTTTCAAATTATAATTTTACAAATAATTTCTGTTACAATACATTCTGGGAACTTTCAGTGTGGTGACATCACTGTTAGAGTGGCGAACAGCTGTAAAATTGTCAAGAAGTCTTCTCTTAAACTTGCTCTAACTCCCACAGTTTTCACTCCGCATAAATATTTTTAGATCCAAGTTGTAAGAAAAGTTGTGCTGGTCACGAAAATGTAACTGTACAAGCAATCGCACAGACGGTTTTGACAGTATGAGCCGAAAAGCGACGGGAGCACAAACCAAAACTCCATTAACTCCTATATTAAATGAGACAGAAAATTCCGGGTGGAAAGCTGAAAAACAGTTTTATAACTTGCTCTTGTTCCAACATTTTTACCACTACACACACAATTTTGGCATATTTAACTCAACACATTCTCCTCTTTAGTATGGTATCTCCATTTCGTAGATTGGACTTACCATCTTTGAAGTAAAGGCAGTAGTATGCAAGAGACGCCTTAGCTAAAATCTCCGTTGGACCAAACCATTAACTCAAATGGCTCAGCGAAATTGTGGCATAGCGGTGTTGCGGTTCAATTCTGCCCTCTGCTGGACTTTTTCCTAGCCTCAGCATTATCATCGTTCGGATTAAGATTGATACGACTGTTAGACAAATCTCATTCTTCTACGTCAAACTCAGTGAAAGAATTTTCGGTAATGTAATTTGTGCAGTCGCTCAAACCAGCTCCAAGAGAGCATATTTAGGGCAGCAAAAGTCTTTTCACTGGGCGGGTCCATGAGAACACATTACAGTGAAAAATTGCAAAGCAGAGAGCTCCTATTCCTGTTTATACAAGCAACTGTTCGCACTACCTAGATATATTTACGATTATATCTAAAACAGGCGAAATACTGGTATCAAAATGACCGTAACTTCCATCCTTGCTAAGCCAGTAGACGTAACTTTTCCATACTCATCGAGTAATTCAATAGTTAACGTCAGCTAGCTATTGATTGAGTCATCTGCAGTGATGGCAATTTCAAAACTCAAGTTAGACCCGTTTCGAACACGTTCTGTGCACTGTGTTCGCGAGCTAACTAGCTAATAATAGCACAGAAATAAAAAGGGAGCCGTGAATAATATCACAACATACAGGGCTCTCAAGTTTTGAATGCAGGCTAGAGTGAGATTTTTTTTTGGGGGGGGGGTGCATGAAACTCCCGTTTTCAAAGGTGCATAGTAACGATGTACATGTACTTCGTTACAGTATTTAAGTAGTTTTTTTTTTTTTTTTTTGAGGATTTGTACTTAAGATTTTTTTTAAAACTGGGACTTTTACTCTCCTACATTTAAAAGATAAAAAGTATACTTTCACTTTGTTACTTTGACACCGGAAACTTAGTTACTCGTTTTAAATTAAAATATTAATTTAATTCATCATTTACGGATTATCTGGATTTGGCGTGTTCGAGAAGAAGAACGGTGTATCTGTGCAGATGTGTCCGCCAGTGGACGTGGAGCTGCAAATTTATGCACAGAGTTACAATATTCTATCACTAGATGGCACACCAGGATCAGTTATTGAATATTCACAACTGCCAGTAAACTCAAATAAGAAGTCGTCTGTGCTTTTTTAATTTCAGTGGGACTCCCCAGTATAATAAAGGCAAAATTAGATAATTATTTTGTGTATTTGTATCGTTTTGTCTGTCACAAACAAGAGATGTTGCGGTACCACCTCTGACACCGGATCGGAGCTGGGTTTGTTTTCAGCCAAAATACACTACATGGAGAGCCCCCACTCTTCCCCTAACAAGTTACAAGTCAATTCATCTAACCATAACCGTCCAAAGCTGTTAAATTGAGGCAAAAAATTATCCATAAAGCAAATATCCTACATCATTCCTCGACTTTAATGAGCAGTTATTGAAAAAAATAAATAAATAAGTGATGAAGTGATTACCTGATTTCGGGCTCCCACTTCCAGCTCTTCTTTGTCGTGTGCACACAATAGCATTCGCGCGCGTGGAAGACGTTTTTATTTATTTATTTATTTATTTATTTATTTAACCAGGTAGAAAAACCCATTGAGATCGAAATCTCTTTTACAAGGGTGACCTGGCCAAGAGGTCAGCAGCACATGTCACGATAAAATAGAATCAACCGGTAAAAATAAATAAAATTCAATCTAAAAAGTAATACATTGAATCTTGTAAAGTGCAGGCATTTTTTTAAAAAAAAACCATAAAGCAATTTCAATAACACAGGCACTGTTCCATTATCTCACGTTGTCGATCAGTTAAAATAGTGCGAAAGATTGTAAGAGAGACAAGTTCTGACATCTTCAGGTCAGTCTGGAGAGTATTCCAGGCCAAAGGGGTGGCAAAACAGAATGCCCTTTTGCCTAGTTCAGTCCTGACACGAAGAACAAGCAAGTGAAGGGTGTTGCATGAACGCAGGGCATAATGGCTTGTAGATCTTTGTAAAATAGAAAACAAATAAGAGGGGACCAAGCCGAGAAGAGCCTTGTAAATCAAAATCTACCAATGATTATAGCGACGGACACTCAGAGAGGGCCAGTCAGCTTGAAGATAGAGCTCACAGTGATGAGTGAGACGTCTACAACCAGTGACAAATCTAAGAGCACTATGATAAACAGAATTTAAAGATTGCAAACATTTGGCCGAGGCCGTGATGTACAGTATATCACCATAATCTAACACAGGGAGAAAAGTAGCTGATACAAGATGCTTACGTGCTCTGAGTGAGAAGCAGGATTTATTTCTGTAAAGGAAGCCTAGTTTGATCTTAAGTTTAGATACCAATTTTTCTATATGGGTTTTGAAGGAAAGCTCTGTCGACAATAAAACCCAAGTACTTATAACTTGCAACCATCTTGATAGGCCTACCTTGCACGGTTGAAATAGTTGGGATGTTCCCTGTTAATTTACTTTTGGTTGAGAATACCATAAGTTTGGTTTTGTCTGCATTTAAGACCAATTTAAGTTTCTGCAGACGAGACTGGACCACATTGAAAGCAGACTGTAAAAACTCAAAGGCCTGATCAACTGATGAAGAACAGCAATAAATGATTGTGTCATCTGCATAAAAATGGTAAAATGCATTTGACAAATTGTCACACAAGTTGTTAATGTAAATAGTAAATAAAATAGGCCCTAAGACCGAACCCTGCGGCACACCCTTAGAGACCTCCATAAAAGAAGATGTAGAGCCAGCCAGCTGGACACCCTGTGTTCTGCCCAATAAATAGTTGGAAAACCAAGCTACTGCATGGTTTGATAAACCAATGTGTTGAAGGACATTCAGCAACAAACTGTGGTCAACAGTATCGAATGCCTTTGATAAATCTATAAAAAGTGCAACAATATTTTTTGCAATCCAACGCCGTGAAAATATCATTTAAAACTTTAAGAGCGGCTGTCACAGTACTGTGTTTTTTTCTAAAACCAGACTGGTATGATGATAAAATATTGTTTATCTCAAGGAATTCTTTAAGTTAGTCACTGACAATTCTTTCAAAGACTTTGGCCACAATGCATAATTTGGAGATTGGCCTGAAATTATTCACATCTGAAGGTTCCCCGCCTTTTAGCAGGGGAAGAACAAAAGCAGATTTCCAGACTTTAGGGATTTTATTAATAGTGAGACTCAAATTGAAAATAACCGACAGAGGCTCTGCAATAAAGTCAGCAGCCAGTTTGAGAAAGAATGGCTCAATATTATCAGGACCAGCTGCTTTTCCAATATCCAGCATTTTTAGAGCCTGATTAATATCAAAGGCCGACACACTAGTAAAATGAAAAACACAATTATTGTGCCTAGGTGCAACCTGTGTGACCTGAGTATCAGGAAATAAAACCGAATTAGGCGACTCAGAATGTGAAAAATCAAATAAAAAGCCAGACGAAATAAAATGTTCATTAAAACAATTCAGCATAGCAGCTTTTTCTGCTACAGTAAGAGAATCCTTTACAAGGACGTTTGGTAAATCACTGGCTGTTTCAGAGCCAGTGAGTGTTTTTGTGACTCTCCAAAATTTTTTAGGATCATTTAAACTTTTGGAAATTTCAGTCAAATAAAATTCAGATTTGGCTTTCTTAATGACAGAAGTACACTTATTTCTAAGCTGTCCAAAGCGGAGCCAGTCGCCCTCGAGCTGAGTTTTCCTTGCCTGGCCCAGGCAGCATCCCTTTCTCTGATTAGATTTCCTATCTCAGATAAAAACCAGGGGTTATTTCGTCCCTTAACCCTGAACTTGCGAACGGGAGCATGCCTATTAATTAAGCTTGTGAATTTGTCATAAAAGTAGTTCCATGCCAGCTCTACATCATCAAAAAGAGACACTCTGTACCAATCACTGCGAGCTAGATATTATGTGATTACGGCGCGGCTATTTCACCTGGCAACAAGAAATACTATTTTCTGATTGGCTGATAGGTTGCTGATTCAAGCAGAGCCGTCTGCCTTCGCCTCATCCATTCATCGATTACTAATCTCTTTTATATACAGTTTATGTTACTAATGTGTGGCGAGTTTTATCACTTCTCAGCGTGAGAAATGTCATGTGTGCCGTGTGAACTTATTGAGAGCCCTGCTGTGTTAACAATATTTTGCAGCTTGCTATTATTAGCTATTTAGCAAGCGAAGATACAGTACACAGAAATGAACAAAGAGCCGCGAATAGTAGCATTTCACTACTTGGTGAGGTCAGCGTTGTACTGTTCGGGACTGGCGAGACTGACAATGAGCTATAAGCATTCAACAGCTGCGGCAGTCTGCCAATGTGGCCTGCCATGTTTGCTCCACCATAAAGCTAAATTCTCAGCATGCACTGCATTGACCTAGATACGCACAGAGCCATAGAAAGAGATGCATCAAACTCAATGGCTGTACTCGAATCCCTGTTCTTGACTGTTCCGAATAGCTTGGAAACGAGTCGGGATTCGAATATGCCGGAACAGTCGGGAATGGTAACCATGGGTATGCGTCTGCAATCATATGGGTGGACCCCATAGACTGTATAAAAAGATGGACGCAGCACCTGGTCTGAAAAGTGAATTCCACGCGGAAGTCACTGAAACTTGCATTCTATTTAATCACCAGCAGATGGCGATGTCGGTGGTTGCAAAAAGAAGTTCAATGCTATAGAAGTCTATGAGAAAATGACCTTACTTTCCCACCTGATATATTATTTCAATAATGATTTACCACATTATTTTATTGTATCTATCGCAAGTTTCAAGTCTCGTTCGATATATCATGATGTTCATTTTTGTAAATTATGGTCCCAAATAGACTAGAATAAAGGATAAAGCCAGATATGCTTCATGGTGCGTGGCCATCCTCTGGTCCTCATCAGATAGGGCCAGATCCACACGTGGATCCACCACTTGCTCCTCCCCGGATCTTGATTCTCGCTCTCGTCCAGTAGAAATCACATCCGGTTTCAAAATGACAACATGGCGCAATTCAAATTGCCAAAATCGAGGCTTCCTTTATGGCATGCTGAAACCAGTGGGTGACGTCACGGTAGCTTCTTCCATCTTTTTATACAGTCTATGGTGGACCCATGCTGCTGAATGTTTGGCAGAGGTACCGAGGTTGTCAGGGGCAACGCGGTTCCGCAAATAGTCTATTCAAGATCACGAAGCAAAGAATTGTGTGTATTTAAGTGATTTTTTCAATCCGGAATTGGGTCAACGTCAAGGCCTAATGGATCAGTGAATAGATGAAATTGTTCCGAAATCTACAAGTTATGTAAAATAGACCATACGAGGGATAAAATCAGCTTACAGTTCATCAGTTTCGCCAGTGGCCGCCATGCCTGTTCCCCGTCGTTCTTCACCACACCAAGAACGGCGAGAACGTGTTCGCGAACTCGTTCTCGGGTATTCGATTCACGACGAACAGTGTTCTCTGTTTGAGAACAGGGATTCGAATACAGCCATTGACTCCAATTCTCGCAGTCGGTGTGATATCACAATCACGTGAAAAAACATCCGCCATGACACTTTGGGGATAGCAAGAGAGAAGTTCTGATCAACACGCATTCACCGGGCACTCTTTTTATACTATCCTTTTACGGTCATTTAAGTTAATAATTTGAAACAATGTCCTATGAATATCAGGAACAGTTACCTCCCGAAGCTAAGTCGCGATATTTAGACAAAATTAATTTAATTGGAGTCAGCAAGTGCCCCTTTAAGGAACCAGCCGATAAATGGGTCAACAACCCTCAGCGATGGCCAGGAATTGAATATAAAGATGTAAACCATTATCTTATCAAATCACCACGTAAGTCATCAATGTTTACGCTTGCGCTCCTAATAAACACACCCATTCAATGGCAAAAGTT
Source organism: Gymnothorax javanicus (assembly GCA_029692085.1). Classification (NCBI taxonomy): domain Eukaryota; kingdom Metazoa; phylum Chordata; class Actinopteri; order Anguilliformes; family Muraenidae; genus Gymnothorax; species Gymnothorax javanicus. The sequence goes on along the minus strand of CM056196.1, from coordinate 21,415,747 downwards.
GCTATCATGCCCCTTTCACTTAGCCGTCAGTGTCTCTCCTAGCAGTGTTGTGCACTTATGAGCAAAAACCGAACCTGCTTGACAGTCGGTCGATCATAGACAGTCCCAGCAGTAGCAACAGCCGCTCCCATATTTCTCAGCTTCACAATAGCTAGCTAGCTAGCTAGCAGGGCAACACAGATAAGGGGCAATCCAGATAAGACAAAACTGCAACCTTTGCATTTGAATTTAGCTGGCTGCAAAAAATGCAAAAGTAACATGTATTACGTTAGAATCACAGTGGGATAATGAGGAAATCCTCAGATTCAACCTTTAATTTGTGACCCTAATAACACATTTGTAACAGCTTTGCAATAGTTCGTTATCCTACTTGATAATGCGCTGGTTGGATGGTTGCAACCTAGAATTTGAAGTCGCTCCATCCCCTCTGTGATGTTATAGTGTTGTTGACACACCTGTTCAGGCTGTCGTCTCATGCCTAATACGTATGTATCGCGTGTGAAATGCCACTCCACTCACAAGTGTTTATTCTTTCCTGTTCTGCTTCTGCAACTTTTCGAGTGCTTCCTTATTGAAATGGTATGGCGCAGACAAATCTGACATCCCACTTAGTCATATCATCCTGACACTGAGTCACCAATCTATTCATTTTACTGCCAAAAGCAGCTGGTAAGGATGCACGATTTTGTTCATTTATCCCCCAACTGTCATGGCCGCCGCTGTTATCATGGAAGTCACGTGGTATGTCCGACTGTGAGAATTTAACCTTTTTTTTTTTTTTTTTTTTTTTTTACAGCTGGGTTGAGACGGGGTAGACTCGGTCATGATGCAGCTGAAAAGTCAGAATTCCTTAAACTTTTACTTTCAGCTTTGAAGTCTTGTGTTTAAATTTCAGCAGTTTTTCAACATTTCTTCGGCAATTTCCTTCGCCTCTCAGTTTCCAAGCATCTTCATTTTATAAGCCAACTTCAACTTCAGCTGAAGGAAGCACAAATTTTCTTCAGAAAATTTGGCCTTTTCTAGTTTAAATTACCATTAAAGAAATTCCGAAAATTCTTAACATGATCAGGGATGGTCAGTTTTCATTAATAACGGATACCTGTCAACCCTCACACATTCGGCGTTTGTTTTAGTGGCATATTTACGTTCCCCTGCTGTAGTCAGCAATTAATCAATCAACGCATATGTAAGAGATTCTCGTGCGGAACTGAAGTCCTTGTTCATCGAGATTTATCAGTTTCACATGCGATCATGACTCTGGACTTCTCACGCTTTTCTTCCCTCAGAGGTTGGGAGCAATGCATGTGTTTCATGATCGTTCAAATAGTTCAAATGAAATAAGATCATTTGAAATGGCTTTATGCAATTCCATTGCTTCCAATGACCTTATTTCATTTAAACTATTTAAACGACCATGAAACACATCTTCCATGAATAACAAAAGTGCATGACATTCCTGATGAAACCAGTTTTTCTGCACCCTTCGTGGTGCAGAAAAACTGGTTTCATCAAATGTCACTCAGTAAAAGAAAAGCGCAAAAATGGAGTCATAATCGCATGTGAAACTGATAAACCTCCATGCACAAGGACTTCAGTTCCGCCAGAATCTCTTATTAATTGCTTTATGCCAATAAAACAAACGCCGCTAATTTTTTTTTTTTTTTTTTTTTTTTTACACACCTGGTAGCAACATTAGTGATTGGGGATGAAAAAAAAAAGGTTCACCTGGTGGCAAAATATGGTTGCAAATTACACATGCCACACTATCTGCAGGTACTTATCCCCATGTATATTGGCATATTGGTACACATGTCACAGAGATGTGACGTAATTAGTAATACAATGTCTTGAAGAAAAGTTTATGTTCATAAAGGAATATTTTGATATTCATGTTGCCATTGAGTCATCTCTGTCTTTGTGCACATCTCAGTAATTATTGTTGTACATTGATTTTTGTACTTAGGAAAGGAGGAGTAAATCTAGAACCATGGTTTTCAATGCTGGGACCCAAGCAATGAACAATTTTCTTTAGGACGATCTGAGAGCAGCCTGATTTTGGTAATCAGGGGCTTTGTCATTAGGTGATCAGTGCATCTTGTGTGTTAGCACTGAGTAAGAATAGAAATGTGCACCTCATTCTGGCCCGAGGCATGCAATTTGAAACCACCAGTGTATTAATTGCAGGATGATCGCACTTTTGGAAAGAGATTTCCAGGGTGGGTTTGTCTGTCACCGGTGCCAGCTAATTGAGCATCTGGAGAGCAAGATCCTTGTTCTTCAGGGCCAGTTAATGACACGACATAGTTCATAATCAGTAGAGTTCCTAGAGGAACAAGTAGTATGTCGTTTAGAGAAATGGTCTGTACGCCAAAGCAGGGTGGTGTGGGGACCCCAGAGCAGGCAGGGAGAGAAAGTTGGGTGACGGTAGGGGCGTCAAGCGCAGGAAAGGGCGTGCACACCGTGCAGCGACAGCTCCTCCAGTGGTTGAGGTGTCCAACCGATTCCGGCCCTTGCAGGAACTTCAATTGGCCCCTGACCCTGAGAGTGAGGGGACTGATGAGCAGCAGGGCACCCTGTTGGCCTCTACCCCTCAGAAAAGAGAGTTATTGATAGTGGGGGACTCAATACTTAGAGGAATAGACAGTTTAGTCTGTTCAAGCACGACAAGGAGTCTCGTCACGGTGTGTTGCCTGCCTGGTGCCCAGGTAGGAGACCTCCTGGAGCGTCTTGGACAAGCTCCTGGCCAGAGCGGGAGGGATCCAGTTGTCATGGTCCGTGTTGGGACTAATGACATAGGTAAGGGTAGGTTTGAGGTTCTGCAAAGCAAATTTGTTGAATTAGCTGAAAAGCTTAGGAGCAGATCCTCCACGGTAGTGTTCTCCGGGATTCTACGGTACCACGTGCAAGCAGAGGGAGGCAGAATTTTATCTGGAGGTTTAACACGTGGCTCTGAACCTGGTGTAGGAAAGAGGGTATAGGTTTATGGGGCACTGGAACTACTTCTGGGACAGGGGTGACCTGTTCAAGCCGGATGGGCTACACCTGAACCGGAGGGGTACCTTTGCACTGGGTCAGCGTATGTTGAGGGTAGCAGAGAGTTATTTAAACTAGGGACTTGGGGGGGCAGGGAGGTTAGAGAGTGTTACACAGAGGGAAATGCAGACTGCCCTGATGGAAGCTGACAGCGTTACATGCACTATTGATGATATATTTTAAAAGCAAAAAAAGCATGGTGAGGGGCTTTGAGCAGCAGACGATGGGAAATCAAGGGGAAGAGCGTTCATGATAACCTGAAATGTTTTTATCTAAATGCAAGAAGCATTAAAAATAAATTTCAAGAACTTGAGGCCGTTATGATTAGTGAAGGCTATGACATAGTTGGGATTACAGAGACATGGCTTAGTGAAGAGGATGGAGATGAATATAATGTAGAAGGTTATAAGCTCTTTAGGAAGGATAGATGTAATAGGCGAGGAGGGGGTGTAGCACTCTATGTGAACGAAAACATAAATGTGCAGGAAATTCCTGAAATTGAATATTCCGTGCCTTGTGAAGATATCTGGGTCAGGCTCACTGGCAAACACGAGACTGGTTTAAACATAGGTGTATGCTATCGACCGCCAGCTTTGGACAGTACAGTCAATGAAATGCTCCTTAAGAGGATTACGCAAGCTTGTAGAGGAGGAGGGTCTATTATTATGGGAGACTTAAATTATCCTGGTATTGATTGGGAAATGGTGAAAGGACAGGGTAGGGGGGAGGAAGAATTTCTAGATGTCATAAATGATAATTTTTTGGTGCAGTATGTTAATAAACCTACAAGAGAGAAGGCAATTTTAGATTTGCTGCTCTGTAATGACCCAGATAGAATTAGCAATGTTGAGGTACTGGAGCCACTTGGGACAAGTGATCACTCTACTATTAATTTTGAGGTTTCATGGGAAGTTAAAAAGGTGCCTCCAAAAACAAAAATTTTTAATTTTAGGCGAGCAAACTTTGACAAGATGCGGTCATATCTAAGTGAAACAAAATGGGAGACACTCCTGGACTGTGAGTCTGTAAATGAGATGTGGGAAAGATTTAAGGGGTTTTACTGATTCACAATGTAAATTCATTCCAAAGGTGTCCAAAAGTAAGCTGAAAAAAGCAGAATCCTCAGTGGATGACAGCAGCTATTCGTAGGAGTTTGAGGGAAAAGAGGAATCTTTATAAGATGTACATAGAGGATAACAATGAGATTACTAAGGCCGAATTCTGTAAAATGCGGGCTGTGGTCAAAAAAGAGCTGAGGAATGCTAGAAGACTGTATGAAAGACAAATTGCAGAGGGGGCAAAAACTAACCCTAAGCGCTTCTTTCAGTACTGTAGCAGAAAAAGGAAAGTCAAAGAGCAGGTTAAGTGCATAAAGAATAAAAATGGATCGCTGCTATATGATAATAAGGATATTACTGGACACCTTAAACGGTTACTTTGTTGAGAATTTTACTTTAGAGCGGGTCTTTATTCGGCCAGAGGGCTTGTCTAATGCTCAAGAGTATTTAGCGGAAATTGAGGTTAGGGATAACGTAGTATTAGACAAGTTGCATCAACTAAAGGCAGATAAGGCGGCGGGTCCTGATGGCTTATATCCTAGAGTGCTCAGGGAAGTTAGTGAGATCATCTTTAAGCCGCTATCTGCCATCTTTAGACGGTCTTTAGAAACTGGAGAAATACCAAATGATTGGAAACAGGGCAATATAATACCAATATATAAAAAAAGGGGGACCGTACTGAGCCAGGTAATTACAGGCCAGTCAGTTTAACTTGCATTGCGTGCAAAAAATATTGGAATCTATCATAAAAGATGAGCTGGACTTATTTCTTGAACGTAACAATATCTTGAGGGATAGCCAACATGGTTTTCGTAAAGGAAGGTCATGCCTGACAAACCTTCTGGAATTTTTTTGAAGAGGCCACCAAGACTTATGACCAGAGCAGGGCTTATGACATCATATATTTGGATTTTCAGAAAGCATTTGACACAGTACCGCATAAGAGACTAATTTTTAAAATGAGCTCCATTGGAGTTACAGGTGGTATTCTGAAGTGGATTCATAACTGGTTGCAGGACAGAACACAAAGAGTGGTGGTCAGTGGTATATCATCTGAGCTAGGTAGGGTGGGGAGTGGCGTCCCCAGGGATCGGTGTTGGGACCCTTGCTGTTCCTCATCTACATTAATGACTTTGATAGGAATATTGAGAGCAGATTAGTGAAATTTGCAGATGATACTAAATTGGGGGGCTTGGCAAATAGTTTAGAGTCCACTAAAGTGATTCAGGATGATTTGGATAGAATTCAGAATTGGGCAGAAATGTGGCAAATGAAATTTAATGTAGCGAAATGTAAAAGTAGTACATGTAGGTAATAAAAACATTAGACGGGATTACTTCATGGGAGGTTTTAAACTGGAATGTGCTCCACAAGAGAAAGATCTGGGAGTGATTGTTGACCAAACCCTCACAGGCTCTAGCCATTGTGCCGTAGCTGTTAAAAAAAGCCAATCGGATGCTGGGATACATTGCCAAAAGTATTGAGTTCAAATCCAAGGAGGTGATGCTTCTTTTGTACAACACATTCGTCAGACCACATCTAGAGTATTGTGTACAGTTCTGGGGACCATACTTTAAGAAAGACATAGAGGCTTTAGAGAAAGTTCAGAGAAGAGCCACGGCTAATTCCGGGTATTAAAGATGAAAGCTATGAGAAAAGGCTGAAGATCCTTAATCTCTTTAGTCTTAGGAAAAGGAGACTAAGGGGTGATTTGATTGAGGTCTTTAAATATGTTAAAGGGATTAACAAAGTGAATTATGTAGGATTCCTTCAACCAAGTGTTGTTAGCAGAACTCGGGGTCACAAATGGAAGCTGACTAAAGGTAAATTTAGCACTGATATTCGGAAATATTTCTTCACCCAAAGAGTAATTTCGGTGTGGAACAGCTTGCCTGACCATATTGTTGAGGCAGAGACCTTGGGAGTTTTCAAGAGCAGACTTGACTTAAAGCTAGATACCATTGAGTCATTGAGTATCTGAAGTGATATATTCACGATGGTACAAAGAAACTGGCGAGCCTAGTTGGGCTGAACGGCCTGTTCTTGCCTGTTATGTTATGTTATGTTATGTTATGTTATGTTATGTTATGTTATGTTATGTTATGTTATGTTATGTTATGTTATGTTATGTTATGTTATGTTATGTTATGTTATGTTATGTTATGTTATGTTATGTTAATACACTGAATTGACGAAAGAATGGGGAAATCTGCTCATCCAACGTCTCATTCCAAAATTGTGGGCATTAAGAAGGCGTTGGTCCCCCATTTGCTGCTACGACAGACTCTTCAGGGAAGCCTTCACCACTAGATGTTAAAGCATCGCTGGATATTTGTAACCATTACATCCGCAAAAGCATTTAAGAGTTTGCATAGTGATGGCAGCAAACCACATATGCACCTCATTCTGAGCACTGCAGTAATGCTGTGACAAGAACAGGCCTTCCCCAAACAGCTCGAAGCATAAAATAATCTGGTATGTGATAGACTGATACAGCATAAAGATTTTCCTTCTGCAGAATTAAGAGGTCTAGCCTTAATGAAAAAGATGCCCAGACCAAATAGTCACCACGAACATTTGGCAATATACCGTAAAATGGGGTAATAAGAGACACTTTTGAGAGACTTTTTTTGATTCCTCCCAAAGCATCCTGGCCAAGTATGTGTCAAATCTGTTTCGAAAAAAAACTTGAATTTGCGTTTGAAAACTTTCCAAGTAAATTGTCCCTTGTTACCCGGCCATCCCTTATTACCCCATTTTATGGTACTGTACTTCTCTACCATAAGAAAGGAGTGCTGTTGATTGATCCTCATTATTCATTATGTTTGACCATGAACCGTCCAATATGTTGGGTGTGTGGCAAGCAATGAGAAAAGAAATAAAGGTAGCATGTATTCCATGTTACAGAAGAAACAAAAGTTTTCCATTTTACTGAAACTAATCCCAGCTGGTTACTTGTGGTTCCCTGCACATGCAGTTCCAGTGAGATGGCTTTCAGCTGTGGCAGGAGATGGCAACTGAATCTTTTGTTTTCCAGTCAGTGGGTGCTCAAGAAGTGAATTCAGTGCAAAGCGAGGGTTTGCAAATTTGGATGTTAAGTAAGTCAGGAGAATATTTTGTGGAATTCCCCCATTGGCAGCAATAAGCTGTGGGAAAAAATAAATAAATAAATTTCCCCTCCTGTTGGCAGCAATAAGCTGTGGAAAAAAAAATCAATTTTTTTTTTCCATTGGCAGCAATAAGCTTCCGTACTGTCTTGCCTTGTGTTTAAAAAAAAAAAAAAACACACACAACAATGTGACTCCACCCAAATCTGCAAATTACATGTTCATGGTAAAAGCCGGTAATACAAAATTTGAAAGAAAAACAGTATTTGACAATAATAATCACAGAAAATGGGCAGCCGTGTCCTCTCTGAAAATAAATAGAAAACAAACTATGGAGTCTCGAGGGTGTTCAGTGTCAATTGCTGCAATCTCTATAGCCAGTACAAGTTCGTCTGAGTACATTTAATGCAGACATGATGCACAATAGTAAACAAACTCTGGCCTTGGGCTTGGTTTCAACAAGTACTATGTCCATATTGTACTTGTTCATGTGCATACACATGCATCTTGCAATGCATAAAATATAAGATTGAAAATCAAGTAGTACTATCTTAAATGGCCCCCTGGAATAAGACAACCCTTATGAAAAATTACCACAAAATACTACAGTAAAAATACTACAGTTTTCTATAGTAATTATGGTATTTTTGCAGAATTCCTATAGATATACTATAGATATACTGTAGTAACTCTGTAGTTTACTATAGTGATGCTAAAGTAAACCACAAAAGTCAAACTCTACTATAGTAAACTATAGCAATGATATTCAATTACTATAGTATATTTGCAACAAACTATAGTTTACTGTAGTAAAGTGTAGTTTACTATAGTTTACATCAATTTTACTGTAGTAAACTATAGTTAACTATAGCAAATTTTTATAAGGGAAATGAAGGGTTTTAAGACATCGACGCTTCATTCAAGTGCTGTAGTACCTATTTCATCATCTTATAACCTTCTATTTGGTATATTAGAGGGATTTTGCTTTGAAATGGTAGAGTGGATAAAACCTTTTTCAGCGATTTTGTCATCCTGATCAGGTGACCCTATATCCAGCTCCCTGATTGGACAATGTGGACATAGAACTTTTTAAACTTAAGTGGACTGAAAATTCATCCAAAGTACTATGCACTTTCTGGATATTTCTCCCAGCTGCCATCTATCATTGAAAAAATGACATCAGGATATAGTACCTGTTAATACTGAGATTATTTCTATGGTAGAGCATAATTTTTGATGAAAAGTGGAGATAGGCCCAACTAATCCTCAGCTCACGATATGACAAATGGTTCCTTTGCCTCTGGCGACCATTCCTGAAAAATGACATTTTTGCCCCTTTGAACCCAGATTTCTCCGTAACTAATCATCAGAACCTCATGAAATTTTCACCAGTTTTTCTGTGTAATTAGTATAACAGTTTATCAGAGAGATTTTTCAACTTTCATGTATAGCCTATGATATGTGGTGTCAAATCCACCAAAAAAAATCCCTTTTTCACATACTAGGTGGAAAAGGGCCCAATTTTTTTTTCCACTCCTGAAAGAAATTAAATCCAGGGATGTTAAGCTGTTTGGCTATGTCTAAAGCTTCAAATAAAACAATTTCCACTGTGCTAACATGTATATTTACCAAGAAATCTGGGAAAAACTAAAACTAGTGAAACTTCAACATGGCCGCCGTTTCCATGGCAACGGGCAAATTTACATAAGTGATCTATTTTCCATTCTTATCCAGAGAATGTATATACTTGACTGGTAAATGAATTGTGTCTATTTCTATGAATGCTTTAAGAGCCATTCCACAAGAGATTGACATTCAGTACGCAGTTGACCCCCCTGGAATTGAATGAAATTTGAAATTTGGATATGGGTGTCTCACAGAAACCGCCAAATTTTTAGGTCCATATTTCACTTTGCCTGCCGATAGCGCCACCTGGAAGCCACTTAAGTGGCTCAGTTTTACTGTTGACACCACATTTTACATCAACTATCATGACTTAAGGGTACACAGTACCAAATATGTTATACTTTTATCATGACCTGTGACACTTCAAGTCCGGTTATACTTCAGCATCACATCAGCGCCAAGCTGGGTAACTACGTTATCAAGCCAGAATTATTTGAGAAATAACAATAGAAATTGAACAAGGGAATGGGAATAAAATAATATCCCAAACATATACCACACTAAAAAGCTTTATTATGGGTTTACTCACAAAAAGACTATCATTTTCAGTGAAAAGTGCCTTGGTTTCTTGCTGTGTTTGTGCAATGGATGGCTAGAAAGACGGTTGAAATTCATTTTTGGTGCATTTTTGCGGTATATTTTCTCTGTAACCCAGATTTTTACTGTGAGGGTAAATGCTGTTCGTTGTGCTTTTGGAAGTCTATTTTTGGGAATACCAAGCATTTCTTTGGTAGTGTCTACACTTTCAAAATAGATGGAGCCAAAGTTGGAGGAAAACTCAAAATGGACCATTTCTATGTTTAGGAGCCATTATTTTGTTAACCCAGTAAGATGGAGATCTGAAATTCTCTGGATATATAGTCCCATTGGGGTATATTGCAGCATTAGTAAAATCTCAATGGTAGTATTTTCAGTGTAGACGATATTTATTATCAAATGTCGGAAAATTTCGCCCCCAGGGGCGCTGTCGGCTGGATGCAAATACTGGCTATCCCCAGCAATGTACCAAATAAATTGTTTTTGAATTGTGATGCAAACAGCTTGTTTTCCCTGAAAATGAGGAGTTTAGCTTGGTACTATTCTGGATGGACAGCTATCTGACCAAAGGTGGTGCTCTAAAGAGCTAATGTTCTTTCGATCTAATATTCCATATTCCTAGACTTAAACCAAAGTTTTGTCTTTTGACATATATAAAGTTCATGCACAGTTATACATAAAATTTGTAATCTCTTTGGTATGAAGCTGGGTTGGTTGTAAATTGGAAAAGAATGTTGGTGGTGATTGTAGCATTTTGTCAACATGCAAGACTTTTACCAGTGGTCAGTACAGTGTACAGTTTTGTTGGTGCGTTTTCAGAAAATAACAAATTCTCTGCATTTTTACTTTACTATTAGAATTGGAGAGCTGGCTTCAGTGTTAATTCTAGGATTTCCTTAGGGTATGATGCTTGGGTATGAAAACGGGCACAGCAGTCGCGTCTAGCAAGTGGTTGTCCTGATAAAGGGCACAGAGGTCCTAGCAAGCAAGCAGCACCCTGCCAAGAAAAGGGCAGTTCATTTGTAGTGGTAACATGCATGCCTTCATTCCTAACACCTGCCCATGATGTCTAGCCTATGTGATGCCCGCTGGTTGGGAGGGCGGGGTTTCTTTTACAGACTTCCCATTTTCTTGCGTACCAAGCCATGGGTGTTGACGCAACTATTGCGCCATATAGGCTGCTGCCCGCTATTTAATTCAGAGACAGACAAGCTCACCATCAACGGCCTGCAAGCAGCCCTGCAGAGACCCAGGATGCAGCGTAGTAGGGCTTGCCTCGGGCTGGACTGGCTCCGCGGGTAACATCGACCCGGATCGAATGAAAAATGCCATGGATGGCTGCTCAGGGCCAAGGCCAAGGAGCATCTCTGGTGCGCACCACGAGGTGCTGCCAACCCACAATCGAATTCCAAAAACAGACTGACGAATAGAGCTAGACAAATGCTGTGTTGGCATCATTTTGCTTTGGATAACATGAAAAGTATAACACAGTTTTATCTTTTGTACTATACATTCTGGCTTCATGTACATGGTTGTGTGATGAAGATTCTTTTTTAAAGTTCAAGGACTGTTATTTTATACAAGTGTACGTATATTGTTGATGCATGTCTGCATACGTACTTATGGTGGTTCGCCTTTTACATTAGTTCTTTATTGGCATTAAAAAATTTTGGACTGGTTTTATAACATGCTGTACATTTCTGGCTGGGCTGTACTCGTACTTGGTAATAACCCATGTATTGTGCGTTTGTAATGCTCACAGTCAGCACCTGTTTACAACCAAAAGAGCTTTATACAAAAGGGATTACAAATTTTATGCATAACTGTGCATGTACTTCATATATTTCAAAAGAAAGAACTTTGGTATATGTCTGGGAATATGGAATATTAGGTTGGTAGAACATTAACTCTTTAGAGCGCCACCTTTAGTCAGAAAGCTATCTACCCAGCATAGTACCAAACCAAGCTCTTCACTTTCTGAGAAAACTAGCTGTGACTGTGTATCACAGTTAAAAAAAAAATGTCTTTGTTACATTGCTGGGAATGGCCAGTACTTGCATCCTGCATACAGTGACCCCTGGAGGCGAATTTTTTTGACTTTTGATGTTTAATATCATTTACACTGAAAATACTACCATTGAGATTTTACTAATGCTGTAATGTACCCCAAAGGGACTATGCATCCAGAGAATTTCAGAACTCTGTCTTGCTGGGTAAACAAAATAATGCTGTCTAAACATAGGCACAATCTGCTATGAAATGGTCCGTTTTGAGTTTTCCTCCCAACTTTGGCTCTGTCTAGCTTGAAAGTGTAGACACTACCAAAGAAGTACTTAATATTCCTGAAAAAAAAAGAGTTCCAAAAGCAAAACAAACGGCATTTATCACTATGGAACATATCTAGGTTACTGAGGAAATATACCGCAAACATGCACCAAAAATCTATTTCTACCATCTTTCCGGCCATCCATTGCACTAACCCAGCAAGATACCAAGGTACTATTAAATGAAAATGATTATTTTGTTGTGGGTAAACACATAATAAAGCATTCTTTATTGGTATATGTCTGGGATATTATTTTATTCCCATTCCCATTTTCAATTTTTACTGTGATTTCTCAAATAATTCTGGCTCAATAACACAGTTACCCAGCTTGGCGCCGATGTGGTGCTGATGTCTATCCAGACTTGAAGTGTCACAGGTCATGATAAGTATAACACATTTGGTACTGTGTACCCTTAAGTCATAATTAATGTAAAATGTGGTGTCAGAAGCAAAACTAAGCCACTTAAGTGGCTTCCAGGTGGCGCCACCAGCAGACTAAGTGAGATACGGACCTAAAAATTTGGTTCTTTCCGTGAGCCTACCTTATCTACCTATGTGCCAAGTTTCATTCAATTCCAGGGGGGTCAACTCCTCAACTTCTTAATTTTCTCACGGAATGGCTCTTAAAAAGTTGTCATTTACTCCCGATGCCCCCTTAAAAAAATGAGGCAAAATACAGAAGATCATGGAAGTAACAGTAAAACACATTTATTTCCACCCTGAGTGATTGCTGACTGAATAGATAAGGAACCAGGATTAATAAAGCCTGGCTGTTAGCCAGGCTAGCTGCACAGAATAAATCTCCTTGGTAACTTGACTGGGTTTAATTTAACCTGCTTTCATGCAACTGACTCAGGGTTAAATCAAGCTGGGATAACTGGAAAATCCTGGGTTAATCCCTTATCTTGTTTTTGTGCAATAGCCTTTCGGCATCGTAAGGTGTCCACATTTGAATTGGTGTTCACATTTATTAAACTTTGAAATCTGATAAAATTAATTGTGTTCATATAATAAAACAATTAGACATGTCCATAACAAATGAAAGTAATCGGTTAAAAACTGCAGCCTCTACAGCGTCCACATGGAAGTGTCTATGGATGCGGACGTGGCGGCAGCGGAGACGACAAGCTTGAATCCATAGTAGCCGCCCGACATCGTCCGGGGGCTACAATTAGAGTAGTTTGGAGGTCTGTGGAAGACTTTATTTTGCCTCTGTTGGCCAAATGCTGGAATTTTCAGTTCACGTCAGGTAGATGCGGTCATAATGGCACAGTATAGCTTGTGTGTTTTTATTTATTTATTTATTTATTTGTCCCAGTCTGCAGTCCAAACTCTGTTCCAATATATAAATTTAATATTCATGTCGGAGTCCTCTGATAAATGCAGCATGTCTATATTAAAACTTTGCAAGTTGTATTCCTGGCTTGGTTGGTTCAGTTGTGAGGCCTCTAACTCGGAGCTGGAATCAGGGTTGTATTTCTTGCATATTCGGCCATCATAGCAAGACAATTGAAGCCATCAAATTCCAAATGAGCCAGTATTTTTCATGAAATGGTAAAATGTCTCACTGTCAACATCTGATATGTTGTCTATGTTCTATAGTGAATAAAATGTGGGTTTGTGAGATTTGCAAATCATTGCATTGTTTTTATTTACAGTTTACACAGCATCCCGACTTTTTTGGAAGTGGGGTCATAAGTTTATTCTCAAGTGATTCCCCCAGGAGGTCTTAGTTCACAAAAGACTAAACAGACCTAGGGATTTTGAACATCAAGATAGAGAGGCAAAATTGCATTTTACTCAGATTACAGCATGTTAAAGCTCATTTAAATTTAAAAAGCACTGCAGGGCTGCTGGATTACATCACTCAGTAAAGGTGCCCCTTTTGGTGCGCAGGTGATCACGGACAAAATCTGATTGAGTTGAGACACTTGAAAACAAGGCAGTTCAAAATGGACTCTTAGGGCTAGTGCGGAACTATAGGTCGCAGATGTTCCGCTTATCAATAAAAACATAGCATAAATGTGCACGTATGCTCTTTTACCCCGAATGACAGTGGTTTTTCTGTTCTCCTTTCCAGTAAGTTTGTTAGTCACACTGAACTTCCATTAACATACATACTACCCATTTTTTTAATACAACTTTGAAGGCTTTGTCACAGTTAGTCAGGGACACTATTTCAGTTTTAAACCTTAGGGGACAAACATTGAATAGCCTCTACACTGTCAGAAACAGGGGTACAGCAGGAGTCCATTTCTGTTCCCCAAGGTACATTCAGCACTTATGTACCCCCTAGGGCTAATTATAGGAACTCAAGGTACCTGTGTGAACCTTTTTAGTGTCGGAAAGGTACTTTTATGTTCCAAAGCAAATAAGCAGCCGCTTCTGAGGGTGCAACAGTACCTTTGAGTGTACCGCCCCAGTGACAAGCCTTTTACCCCTAAAGGTACAAATGGGTACTTTGTTTTCTGAGAGTGTATCTTACACTCAGCGCAGAGCATCACTAAGCATGATGCAAGTGTCTTTTTTACATTAAGACCAGTGCAGATACCATTATCCAATCCAGCATCCACACTGCTTTAATTGCAAATGCATTTGCGCCAAATTGAGTGCCCATGGGTGTGGTGGTCTTAAAAATAAGTGTGCTCCGGCGCATTGCTGGCATGTTGCACAAAGCTCTTGCACAATTAAACAAAAACCCGGTCTTGAGTCAATAGTCTTTTTAAACTGCTGTTTTAAGGGCACATTATTAAGCTGGTATTATGTGCCTTTGTGGGTCAAGTGTTCAACGCACGTACTCTCTGCTTGTTATACACACCGGAAGGAGCAGCAGCGCATGGACATGTGAACGGTTAAAAATAAAATGATAACAATGTGAAAGATAATTTTTGAGTGAATCAAGATATTTAAAAACTAGATGTCCTAATCGGGAGGGTGATTGATTGCATGCCTGTGTAACTGTGTGCCCCATCATTGAATGCTCTGATTTTTTTTAAATTGTGAGAGAATGTAGTCCATCAACATCTGGGTGATTCACAATTCAACATGCAAGATCACACTTTTAGGTATTAACATATTATTCAGATAAAGCCATGACTCCTTTATACTGGCGACTGCTATTCTTCTTGCAGTCTTCTAGGTGAACCCCCCTGGAGGGATAGCTGTCAGGAGACCAGTTAAGACATTGTACGCCATGCCTAAAACTGCTTGAATATCTTCTCCATTGAAAATACGAAACGCCAGTTAAGGTACTCGCTTATTCACCAAGTAGAAATGACTGCAAAACAAAGAAATGTTTGAAGAAATTATTGTAAATGTGCACGTGCTAATAATGAATAAGAGACAAATGGCAAATCATAAACAAGGCGCCCTATTTACAGATGCTTTGCCTGCCTACTATTGCCGCTTTCTGGCTCATTTCGCAACCCATCTCCATCCCCAGATCCTCCTTTATTTGTTTTTCTTACTAAAGGTCAATGATGTCGCAGTCATTGATGCTGCTCTGTTCTGTACCCCTGGGGGTTTACTGCTGCTCTCTCTGCCCATGGCTTTCACGCGTATGCATGGAAGGGCAGGTTTTTTGCTCTCCCTGTCTACTGGCTTTTCTCGCATACGCGTGGTAGGGCGGGGAGGCCCCAGAACAGAGCCATGCTGCCAAACTGAAATATTGCAAACAAATTTGCTGCAAATGATATAATTTTGGGATTTTGACAAAGTGGACCTGACTGAAATGCATAACAAAGCAGTTCATCTAGACAACTACAGCTTCAGTTTTTCAACAGTGACACTAGTTTTCTGCCCTTGGAATAGGAGTACATAAGAAATGCTTTGTTATTCAATGTACTTATTCTTTGATGGCAGTCAGTAAAAGGTCTTGTAATGTATAATAATGGTCTTTACATGCATGTGGAGCCAAATACCTCAGTCTGGAATTCTTTCACATATACTATGTCTTCTGCCACAGTAAATCGGAGGTGTGCAAACGAGAGTTAAATAAAAATATCAAAGCTAAAACTATGCTGAGGCCTTAACTTTTGGGTGGCCCAAAGACAACCCCCTGGCTACATTCACCGTGGGCAAGCACAACTGAAGAAGTCCATCAGGTGGAAAGGCTGGGGTAAAGCAAATGGTTTGGAGATGACTGGAAAGGACGGGAGAGGGAAACGAAGGTGTAGGAAGAGGAAGAGCTGTGCCAGCAATTACCAGTGTGAAAGCTACCCTAGTATAAAATAAAAAGAGCACATCACATTAAGAAGAGAGATTACGGTATGTATTGTGGCCATAACTAGTCAAAAATCCAAATCCAGCATCACCCCACTGGATTCGGTCTTTCAAACACACTGCAATATTTTTTTAATATATATTTCCCTTAGGGATGAAATAAACTCTGTCATGCAAAAATCCCAGATAATTTTGGCTCCATTTTTGATCAATGGGAGGAAATGGTGACACATTGTCCATCTTTATATGCAGTCCACGATCTGACCACAAAACAGTGTCCATTCTGCCTCAGTCCATTTTAAATGAACTTTGGCCCAGAGAAGACAGCGGCGTTTCTGGATTGTGGGGGATGAACTGCCTATACCTCGCCAGACCTAGGAAGGCACGTACTCACCGTTTGGTGGTGGGTCAGGGCCAGCCCTGGACGGCGGCCATCATTTTCTCTCGGGGCTTCAAAAGGCCCCGACCGAGTAGCCCAGGTACTGTGCTTCATCCTGGGCAATACAGCACTTCATCTGGTTAGCCGTCAACCCCGCCCACCTGAGGGCTCCCAGCACTTGTTGCAGGTGCTGGAGGTGTTCGCCCCAGGTGGTGGAGTGTATCACCACATCATCGATGTAAGTGGCAGCAAAGTGCTGACAGGCGTGGAGTACGGTGTCCGTCGGCAGCTGAAACGTGGCCGCGGTCCCGTGCAGGCCAAAGCGGAGGACTTGCACTGAAGCTGCCCCGTGGGTGTGGCGAAGGCGGTCTCAGATCGATCTTCGGGGACCAGGGGGATCTGCCAATACCCCTTAGTCAGGTCCAGGGTTGCGATGAACTGAGTCTCCTCCAGGCACTCCAGCTATTCGTCAGCCTGGGGCAGGGGGTAAGCATTGAATTCCGCAACCACTTTCTGCTTCTGGAAATCACTGCAGAACCTGAGGGTGCCGGCAGACATGGGAACCATGATGATGGGGTTGGACCACGGGCTACAGGCTTTTATCACCCCCAGGTCCTGCATCCGCCCCACCTCCTCCGTGATGGCCTTCCGCCGCACTTCTGGTCTTCGATATGGCCGCATGTTCACCACCACTCTGGGCAGTGTCTTTATGAGATGGGTGAGCACGTGAGTGTGTCCCGGGTGAGAAGAGAACATATCATTATACTTTGCCAGGAGTTCACATGGCAGGGGGTCAATTCATCACCCATTTTCACGGCTTCTGGTCCCACAGGAAGTGAGATGGTGGTGAATAATGTGGCTGGGACAGCGGTTGGCACCTCCACCCACTTTTTTAACAGGTTGACATGGTACAACTGCTGCGACTTCCGACGGCCTGGTCGCTCCATCAGATAGTTGACGGTCCCCACCTTTTTTATGATGGGGTAGGGACCCTGCCAGGAGGCCAGGAACTTGCTCTCTGGGGTTGGGATCAGCACCAATACTTTTTCCCCCTGTTGGAATTCTCTTGGCTGGGCCCCTCAATTATAAACCTGTTGTTTGGCTCGTTGCGCTTCTTCCATATGTTGTCTCACTAACGAGATCACAGCCTGGATTCTGTCTTGCATCTGGTAAACGTGTTCGACCATTGTGCATAGTGGGGTAGGCTCGGATTCCCATGACTCTTTAGCCAGATCCAAGAGCTTGCGGACTCGGCCTATAGTTTATTTCTCATTCAGTCTTCTTTTCACTCTTCTCACGCATGTTCACAAGTAATGGTCTGACGCAGTCAATTGAGGGCGCTTTCAGACTAGGGACTCCGGCATGGATCCGAGTACACTTGACCCCAAAGTCAAGTTCATTTGGTATGTGTGAACGCAAGCGTCCCGTGCTCGGGCATGGTACACGCTTGGAAGAGGTGGTCTCGGGTACAGTTCATCCATTCTCATACCAGATTTGAAAACAACTGTACTTGAGCGCGGAACTTGACTGTTATGTGAAGTCTTAACCACTCGGCTCCTTTTTCTCTAACAAATGTGGCGGCCAAAGGATCTCTATTCAAACAAAGAAGTTTAATTCTTACTCAAAATTTGGACGGATGAAAACAAAATCACAACTGGATACCACATGGAAAAACTCAGAGATTTAAGGAATAATTTGTGCCGTGACAAACTAAAGAAAACGTGGCTGAGATTTTGTAGCAACATGGGTTGCCTTCAAGCAGACATCTTCTCCAGTGACGCAAGTGCATATTTCAACAAGGCAACGCAAAAGCACATTTTGCATGCCCAACAATGCCATGGCTGCATAAGAGGAGGGAGTGGATACTAGACTAGCCTGCCAGCAGTCCAGACTTGTCCCCAATAGTGAAAGAGAAGAGCACATTTTGCAACGGAAAATGCAAATACAAATACCCCATTCTATTGTACACCTTAAAGGGACATTATAATGGAACAGTAAATCACACTCAATAGCTGCATAAATACAACCCCAATTCCGAAATAGTTGGGACAAAGTGTAAATTGTAAATAAAATCAAAACACAATGGCCCTCATTTATCAAACTTGCGTAGATCTGGTGTAGATTCTGGTGTAAATATCAGCATTCGCCAGGTGTCACGTCTGATTTACTAAAAGTGTGTACGTCGCTGATTTCAGTGTAGAACTGGCGTGGCGTTGATAAATCTGGCGGCTGAAACCATCGTAATTTACATGACACGCCCCTATAAATTCATGCTCCGGGAGGCATAGTACTGCCCACTTTACGACATGGACTCTCGAAAGACGGCAAAGAAGAAAGAACTTCACTAAGGAGGAAATAAATTATCACGTCCGAGGTGGAGAAAAACGAAATAATGTTATTTGGAAGCCTTAAGAGTGGTATAAAGGGAGCCCAGAAGGCTGCAGTTTGGAAAACTATTGCTGCTGCGGTAAACACCGTTGAAGTGGAAAACCGGAGTGCAGCAGACGTTTGATTTAATTCATTAATAAATCAAAGTGACTCTTCGCGTCCAAGCACAAAAATTGATCGAAATTCGCTTTAGACGCACTTATAAGTGTGGCCAAGATGCACATTTCTCCATTGCCCACACTTATTTTAAGAGTATCCAAAGCTAATTTTTTTTTTCTCGGCCAAACTTATTTTAAGCGGTACTTTCTAAAAGCGGCCCTGGAATGGTCATCAACTTGCGCACTGATAAGTGTGGCCAAGAAAAAAATTCAGCATTGGCCACACGTGTAAGTGCGAATAACATCGGCCTTAATAAATTCAATTTATAGATCCATGATATTTCAGGTTATATAGCCTACATAATTACACAATCCAAATGCTTACATGTAGGTTTCAAAAAAGTGGTCCGATTTTAAGATCGCCACCAAAAAACGGGTTGCGGTGCTCAGGCGCAGCAGCGCATAGACCGATGGAGGCCAATCAGGCTCAAACCTCCAGCTGTCCCCGTTCGTGGAGCGCGTGGCAGCACTGATGGGCTCCCGCTCCATCGTGGGAATACGAGGCAGTGGGGACACGGATGAGTCCCCACCGCCTCGATCGGAGCTGCATGAGGGTAATTGTTAAAATACAGTCTGCAGAGATCACTCTTCATTGTATTTTTATTAGTATTACTCCATGACATTTTATTGGGTGCCACACAAAACGAGCAGCCACTCGTCACTTTCCCGGAGGAGATCTTCTCTGTGCCGCAAGTTCCTCACACGTTGGACAGAAGCTTATTCCAGTAACAACAGAAGATCTGCCATAGTCAAAATGTGATCATGGCCAAAGTGTCCGTAGGCCTATATATACTGAGCAACAAAAGAAACGCAAGTTAGCTAGTTAGTCAATGTAATCTTATGGTTACTCAGTCAAAGTGACTCAAAATAAAGAAAAGTTTGATGAAACAAGTGTAAATGTGCACGCGCTAGTAATAAATTTGCTTTTCTAAAATAATTACACGCAAAGTTATTTTCCAGTCTGCCTTTAATTGACTTGCGTTTCTTTTGTTGTTCAGTATATAACTGACTGGATGAGCATCTGACATACCACACTGCATATCTGCCAAGCCACGCATTGCGCTTAATCAAATTGATTGTAATTGTCAGCTGTCTGGCCTGACAAGCAGGTTGTCTCAAAATATAAGTTTAATTTCTCAATTCAGGTGTCATTCATTCATTCATTCATTTAGCCTATTTATCTATTCAGCCTATTTATTCATTTTACTAATAAGAGCAACAACAGCATGACGTCCGCATCACTGCATATGGTTTATTACTCATTTTGACAGCTGCACTCGTTCCTGCATGTTGTTCGCTGGTTTCAAATTTGCGTACACCTGGTCAGACCTGGCGTGAAATTTTTGCGGACCGTTCGCTCATGTTCAGATTGATAAATGCCGATCCTTGCGGGGGATTTGGTGTACACCCATTTTTTTGGTGTACACACGTTTGATAAATGAGGGCCAATGACTTTTAAATCACACCAGCCAGTATTTTATTCATAATAGAACAGTGATAACATACCAAATGTTGAAACTGGGGAATGATACAATTTTATTCACAAAATGAGCTCATTTCAAATTTGATGGCTGCTACAGATCTCTAAAAAGTTGGGACAGGGGCCTGTTTTCCATGGTGTAGCATCCCCTCTTCTTTTTAACACAAAGTGGAGGAGTCTGGGCATTGAAGAGACAAGTTTCTTGAGTTTAGCCATTGGAATTTGATCCCACTCTTGTTTAATACAGGCTTCCAGCTGCTGGAGAGAGTTAGGTCTCCTTTGCCGGACTTTTTGTTTAATTATGCGCCAAATGTTTTCAATCGGTGAAAGATCAGGACTGCAGGCAGGCCAGTTCAGCACACAGACTCTTCTACTACGAAGCCATGCTGTTGTAATAGCTGCAGTATGTGGTGCCCTTGTGGTCTGCATCGCTTTGACGTGCAGTTAGAAAATTTTCGAGATGCACGGCAGGCGACGCAGAGGCTCTGCGGTGGGGGTTCACGTCGCCGCAGAGGCTCTGCGTAGCGACGGCGTAGGTTCGACGCAGAAGCATAAATCCAGCTTTTCTCTGCAACAAATTGGTTGATTTGAATAATCTTGGTATCATAATAATGGTAACACCTTGGGGATTTTTGTCATGGTACAAACATTCTGTATATGTCATTGAGTCAGAGTAAATGAAGATGGAACACTGCAAAAATGGAAAAAAAAATCTTTTTTGCACCAAAGAAAGTTTTACTTTTATCTGTCTTAAAATTATTTAGTTGCAGTCTGAAACCCCTAAAAATTACAGCACAGAATCTCACCACTATCTGTGCAAAAGTTTATTCAATCCAAATAAATCAGAGCAAAATTAGAGAGGTTTTAGTTCGGGAATATCTAGGTGGCCTCTCCAAGCTGAGATGGTGTGTCATTTCATATTTTCAGGCACCAAACTGTAAAACTAATTTACAGGCATACATTTCATTTAAACAACTACTCCTACTACTCCTACTACTATTATTTCTGCCAGTCCTGTAGCCTATATAATTTCCCATTCAAAGATAATACATACAAAGATAATAAGTTTCACTCCACTGGAGCAGATTTATTTAAAAAAAAAGCAAATAAATAAGATTATACATAAGGTTAAAAAAAAGGTAAAAAAGTAAAAAGAACAAATCCCCAGCCATTATTTAGACAAGTAAAATGCTAGTAATAAGACAGTACATGTGTACACCAGGGATTGAATCCTGGTCACCTGGGATGCAGCACTTCAATCTTACCATAAGGCTACAGCAGCTGACTGTTTCCTGAACCCCGTTTGTGCTGTTGTGCTCACGCGGAATGGCACAGCGATTCTGTCAGAAAATGACTTTGAAAAACGACAGTTGAATATTTAGCAGATAATTATACCAAAAATACCCCAAACAAACAAGTTTAGCATTTATAATGTCGTACTATTTAAGTACATACGAACGGACCGCGGACTCAGATTGACGCACTGTAAACGCAAGGCTAGGTTTGTGCGATTAAGGTAGTTTAGAGCTTGTTGGAAACATCAGAACCCATAGAATCAAATGGCTACTGGCAAAGTCTTACTGACAGCATCACAAGCCGATCACAGAGAGGAAAATAAATTGCAAGCAAGCTGAATGCTGAGCTGAGATTTTTGAAGCAATGCCACGGAAAAAAACATGCTTTGAGACTGGAAGATCTAGTTTTGTTTATAACATGGACACATTGGGCTAACAATAGCAAGTGCAGATTTACCCTTGAATAGTTTTTTATTAGCTATTGTCGAGGTGTGACATCCGTCGTCCGGAACATTTTTTCTTTTTTTTGGCTTGATGAATTTTCCTGTAAATTTGCCATAACATACTGCTAGTCCATATCTCCAGACATTTTTTTTTTTTTTTTTTTTTCAGATTTTTGAATCATTTTTGTCCATTTTATGGGCCCTAGAAATTTTGGCTCCAATGTTAAAGATAAGACTGAGAAATTTGAAAAAATAATTTCTGAAAAACCGTGAGATAAATTTTTTTCTAAATCAGGCAATCAACTTACCTTGGTACCGTCAATGTACAATGCGAGCGCCATTTTGATTGAATTGACGGAAGTGGGTCTAGTGGGGGCGCTGTACTTTATGAATATGCAAGATGGCCTGTGAAGGCCAAATGGTTCCAGATAGAGATTAAGTTTGTATTATCACCATATAGGAAGTCATATATGACCTATATTTTGGCAATATTAAATTTGACCATAGATGACTTTGAAAGGTCAAACTTGAGGTCAGGGAAAATATTAACCATGTTAAAACATAGGACTTGAAATTTCAAAAAATTATTTCTCAAAATCTCCCAGATAATTTTTTTTCTAAAAAACTCACGTTGATACACTTTATGTGCAGTGCAAGTGTCATTTTGATTGAATCGACAGAAGTAGGTCTAGTGGGGGCGCTGTACTTTAACAGTGGGTCTTATGGAGAATGGGCAAAATTGCCTGTGGAAGCTGAATGGTTGCAGACTGAGATTAAGTTTGTATTATCAACATACACGAAGTCATACATGACCTATGTTTTGGATGTGTTGAAGTTGACCTCAGATGACCTTGACAGGTCAAACTTGTGGTCAAGCAAAATGTTACAATTTTCAAAGGCCTCCAGGCTTGAGAATATTGAAGATTGGGAACATATGTGTATTGAACATTTATAGGAAGTCATATATGAACTTTCATTTGGTGGCCTTGAACTTGACCTTCGGTGACCTTCGAAGGTCAAACTTCACATGGTGAAATTTCAATGACCTGTATTACCAAAACTATTACAGATAGAGCGTAGGTTTGTATTGTGGGCATATAGGAAACCATGTATGAAGTTTTGTTTGGTGACATTGAACTTGACCTTCAGTGACTTTCAATGGCCTAACTTCAAAGTGAAATTTCAATGACTTATATCAGCGAAATCGTTACAAATAAAGTGTAGGTTTGGAATGCAGACGTATAGGAAGTCAGATATGAACTTTCATATGGTGGCCTTGAACTTGACCTTCAGTGACCTTTGAAGGTCAAACTTCACATAGTGAAAATTCAATGACCTGTATCACCAAAAAAGGTATTACAGAAAGAGCGTAGGTTTGTTTGTGTTACTGACATTGAACTTGACCTTCAGTGACCTTCAGTCACTATACAGTGAAATTTCAATTCATATCATTTGATGACATTTGTATTGAGATGTTAGGAGGTCATATATGAACTTTCATCTGGTGACCTTCATATTGACCTTCAAGGTCAAACTTGACTTAGTGAAAATTCAATGACAATCTTTAAAAAGGTCGCAATGACTTTTGTGTTACTGACATCTAAAATGAACTTTCATTTGATGACATTCAACAGATGGTTCAAGCTTGAGGACTTTGTTGCCAAAATGGTCACAGATGGAGTTAGGTTAGAGACATATAGGAAGTCATATATGAACTTTCATTTGGTGACCTTCAAATAAACCTTTAGAGGTCAAATGTGACCTAATGAAAATTTAATGACTTGTATCACTAAACTAGAGTGCCAAGGGCCCTGAAGATTGCTGGCAGTTACAGCCCCAACAGGAGAAAAGTCACTAGCATCAGTCCCCGGATTCAACAGGAAGCCAACGCGAATTCTTGCGAAAACATCACGTTGTCTACACGATAATGGCGTTAAAAAGCTCCAGCTCAGACATCCGCGAAAAAATTAAACCTGTTTAATTTTTTTGCGAATTTCGGCGGTGATGGTGAATGGTCCCGTACCACTGCGAATCGCTTCACGTATCTTCAAATCAATTCTTCTCTGCGAAAGAAGAGAACTGTTTCATCCGCACACTTCCGCAGGCCAACGCAGCTCAGTGAGAAAGGGGTTTTAGTTACCATTATCGGGCAACTCGACTGAGCGGTCACACTTTTTCATGAATGACAGACAGCAACATTTTTTTGTCACTTTTCTGCCATTTAGCAAAAATACAATCTTTAAGAAGTCTACATCATAAAATCCAATTAAATTTTTTCTAACCTTTCACTGTCATCTGCTGTCAATTTGTGAAGTGCACCATCTTCTCAATTCACTTCTGGTTCTTGCTCTGCTTTCAGATAATTTTTTTTTTTTTTTTTTTTTTTTTTTCGTTTACACAACACTGCCACCAAGTGGGTCTAATTAGTGTAATTCTTTCTATTCCATGATGCTAATAGGAACAAACATCCAAAAATGGATTTTGATCAGTTTTTACCTCCGCAATTGATCGCGAAAAAAGGTTGACAATGCGGTTACAATGCCCGTTAAAATTTCAATTATATATGTGTTAGTGCCCAATACACACTTATGTCTAAAGACATTATTAAACGAGGAAATAAGTAGATTGATTTTGTCACATGACCTTGACTTTGAAGACCAAAGTCAAATCCAATATGGTGTTTGATCAGCATACATGATTTGTCATTAGTATCCAATACATACCGAAGATCTAAAGCCAATATTAAAAAAAAACTTTTAGGCCATTTTTGTCATTACCTGGACCTTGTTGCCCAAGGTCAAATCCAATATGTCAAAAACAACCAGCATACATGATTTGCTATTAGTGCCCAATACATACCTAAGCTCTAAATGCCACATTAAGCTGTTTTAACACATTTTTGCCATTTGACCTTCACCTTGAGGCTCAAGGTCAAATTCGAACAACCGAGAATGTTTGGCATACATGATTCCCTATAGGTGCCTTATACATATCTAAGCTCCAAATGTCATATTAAGCAAGTTATAGCACATTTTTGCCATTTGGCCTTGACCTTGAGACCCAAGGTCAAATGTGACTGACTCACAATGTTCGGCATACCTGATTCCCTGTAGGCGCCTCATACATACCTAAGCTCTAAATGCTATGTTAAAAGGTGCCCTGTGTAATGGACAGCCAAAAATTAAATTCATACTCTACACACTCCAAAGACAAAGGGGGCAGTATACTTGCAGAAAGTGAGTTCGTCTACCCTAGCGTAACAATCAAGAAACGGCACAGTCTCTCCTCCCATCAAGCCGCATCAAGCCTACTGTCCATGATTCGCCCCCACCTTCCCAACGACCCCACAGCCGACTATCTACAATCCAAACAGGGCCGCTCTGACTCCAGAACTCTGAGATATAAACACATGAACGAACGTCAGTTGATGTCAAGTGATCTGTACTATGACATCTTCAAGCTACTCCCCTTCACCCGATCCAGTAAATATGTCCAAATTACGTGTCATCGTTCATTCAAAATAAATTCATTAGCTAGATAACATTCGCTGCTGTTGAGCAAGCTAGCGTCAACGTAACGTTAGCTAATATTAAGCGCTAATGCTGAACCAGCATTTGCGTGAATAAATCTAATGCCGGACTTTACCATAACCAGTCTCTGATCCCAAAATCAGCTGGCCAGTCGATTGCCACTGTTAGTTGACCATCACTTTACCTTACGTCGTCAAAACAGTTATAGCGGAGTTCAAAATTATGAAGTAATCTTAGCTGCACATGTACAAGTAAAACTAGGGACAAGATCATTTTAGTACGTTATGTATGCCGCCCGCCTTATGATAATTTCACAGTATGCAACCAGTTTGCCTGATATGCAGTCTTCATTAGCAAGACCTCTTCTAGCAATCAAGTATCATTAGTCACAACTAAACATTCTGTCATGTTTCATTACATTATGCAAAGTTTTCCGTTACGTTTCATGCGTTCATTTAAGATTCATTATCATCGAAGCCATTTCAAGCTTCTTAGCTAATGTACCTTCCACACGATTGACATCAGGTTCAAGTATGCCCTCAAGCCATACGATTTATTCATGCACTGCAGTATGGCTGGCTGTTATGTTGCCCGCATACCGCCACCCATGGCAGAAACTGGTATTATGACACAGGACAGTGCGCAGCTAGTGATTTAGCGTGCTAATTTAGGTTGATATCTCTGCAGCACTATACCTTGTCATCTTTTTTAATGATATCATTGCCCTTATTTCTTCTCATTCTTTTGTTGTGTCTAGCTCATTGTTTGGATATTTTGACCTCAATTCTTATACAGGGTACCTTTAAGAGAGTTATTGCACATTTTTGCCATTTGACCTTGACCTTGAGGTCCAAGGTCAAATGTGACTGACTCAATGTTCGGCATACCTGATTCCCTTTAACTGCCTCATACATACCTAAGCTTTAAATGCTATACTAAGAGAGTTATAGCACATTTTTGCCATTTGATCTTGACCTTTCGGCTCAAGGTCAAATTCGACCAACCGACAACGCTCAGCAAGCATGATATGCTGTACATGCTCAATTCTTACATATACTCTAAATGCAATAATAAGCAAGTTACGGCACATTTTGTGGCAAAACACCCCGAAAAATGATGAAGTCCAGAAACGTTGCCTAGGTGGCGCTATGAAGGAGCAATTCAATCAAAACGCCGTTTACACCGTTGAAGCAGGTCATGATACGGATTCCATTGCTGCAATGATTAAAAAAAAAAAAAAAATTCATCAGACAGTTTTTGAGAAAATTGCACCTAAGTGCCAAAAATGGCCATTTGACATAAAAATGGCCGCCAAGTCTAAACGAACGATTCAATCAAAAAAATTTTTGCTCGGGCATTAACTTGATGACCAATTTGATCACATCCCCAAATTTAAAAAAAAAATTCATCGGACCGTTTTTGAGATACGGCTTTAAACGGACGACGCTGACCCTGACGCCGACGCCGGATGAAAAGTGACGACAATAGGTTACTGGCCTACAGCCGGCAACCTAAAAATGGTCACACGTGGAGCCTAAGTTTGTGTTACTGACATCTAGAAGTCACATATGAACTTTCATTTGGTGACATTCAACTTGACTGTCAATGACCAGAGGGTCAAACTCGACAGTGAAAGTACAATGACTTGTATCACCAAAATGGTCACAGATTGAGCCACGGTTTGTACAGAGACATTTAGAAAGTCATATATGAAGTCCATTTGCTGACCTCAACTTGACCTTGTGTGACCTTTAAAGTTCATAATTGACATATTGAATTTTCAATGACTTGTATCACCAAAACTGCTTCAGAGCTTAGGATTGTGTTTGTATTACAGGAGGTCTTATAAATGTATGTGAACTTTTACTTACTGACCTTGACATTGATTTTCATTGATTCAAATGTCAAACTTCACATGACATTTTCATAACTTGTATCATCACTATAAGACTGCTTGCTGGTAAGCTACAGGACCCTTGGTCCTATTTTTACAAAATATCAAAGGTAATTTTTTTTCTCATCTCTGTAGACTTTAAAGTGTATGTCTGCTGTTCTTTGAGTGTGGTGTTGGTTTAAAATGACAAGGCTTATATCCTTGGATTCTGTGGACTTTCCTCTTTCATCTGAGGTATTGTTTGTATGCATAGCACTAATTCAGTAGAAATTCTAATAACTCAGCGCTGATATGATTTTATCCCTTGTTTTGCTCCATGCTTATTTACTTGCTTGGTGCTTGAATTGTGTTCGGTTGAGGTAAAAATGGTCAACATGAGCTTTTTGCCGAGTTTCTTCGCGGAAAGTGGATAAGCCGCATGACCATGTTGCGATTAGGAAACATGCTGTATTTATTATGAGTAACAACCACCCCTGGTACCACGGGCATTCGGTTTTAAGGGGTTAATAGAAATTGCTTGCCTCAAAAGAAAGCGGGTAGGTTGGATTTCCTGAACCTAGACTTTGACTATGTCTGCATGACTTCCATACAAACTTAGATGACAAATGACACAAACTCACTGTGCAGTACGGTAGACTACCCCGAGGATATACATAACATTGAGGATCTTATGAGTAAGCCTGTCATATGAAAGTTATGAAACAAGTTGAGTAAATTCTGTGTTTGTTGTGAGCTTTGTTTGTACTGAGCTACATCACTTTGATGCACCGTAATGAGTCACAGACATTCACGGTTGAACTTGCCATGGTTTTTAAATTCACAGTCAACGCTGACTAGCCAGCTAGCTAACAAACTAATGTTACATAACGGTTACTGGCTAGTTAGCTCGTTTCATAAAACTTGCGGTGGAAAGTCGGCACTTGTACTGTGTATGCTGTATGTAGCGTATATGCAGAGCAGCCAGAGTAACATCACAGCTAAGGGCCGAAAAAGAGACTGCTCTAATAAAATAGCGCGCCCCATTCAAGGGAGAATAGTCTGTTTGCTCGCACCCTTTGTTTGATATTTGAATTACCGGGGGGAATATATTGCTATCTGGGAATGATTTAAGTGGCAAATTGTTTTGGATGATAATGTCCCTTTAACCCCTTTGTGCAGATGCCTGCGGACATAGAGCAGTTCAATTTATGCACGCAGTTACACTATTTTACCAATAGATGGCACTTCCAGATCAGTTATTGAATATTCACTAGCAAGCCGAGCTCGAACCCAGTTTACAATATGGACGAATTATGTTCCATCCGTGTTTCTCAGGAGTTGCATGAATTAAACTCCTCAGCTAACGCTGATGTGCAAACTGCTCAATATACTTGCTCATAGTATCTTTCCTGCCGTTAAAAAAAAAAAAAAAAAGATCTCTTGCAACAGAAAAAAATTGTTGTCCCCTGTAACAACTACTTCAGCTATAGTGAAACCAATGGTATCCCAATTAAGTAGTTAAAAAATTCAGTTTTCTGAAGCAAAAATTCACCATGGTATTGATACTATGTCATTCTACTATCAATTATAGGCATCAAATATTAAAAACACATAATTTCCTACCGTGGACTTACACTTAGATTAGCCTGTTGAAGAATTCAGCTGTGTTTTAGAGCCTCATACAAGCTCTTACGGAAATACTCTCACTTCAATGGTCATTTACTACTATCTGCGTAACAGCAAAGCTATAGTACATGCCAACGTGAAACTCTCCCAGTAATTGCCTATTGATTGACATGAATTTTATCCAATACCAGACAGTATAAGACAGTATAAGCTTTCCTCAGTAATTGAAAGACATTGATTGGACCCTCAGTAACGTATTTTAACACTTGCGTTAATAGACGTTAGGTTGTATTCGCTCAACTTTGTGTAGCTGAGAATAACGTGATTGCATGGAAAAAAAAAGTCTTCCAGAAACAAGCCTTGAGTGCTGAGTTTATATTTAAGGGATGGAAATGTGATTCTGAGATGGAAAATGGCAGTTATTCTGCATGGAAAAGACTGGAGGAGCAATTGGAGGAGCAATTCAATGAACTGTGAGTCGAGCTGTCTTTGTATGGTGTAGATCTATCTTACTTCTACCACCGTGATCACAGAGCTAGTTTGTCACATTGGGTGACAAGAGTAGTCGATACTGCAATATGCTTGCATTTTGCTGAACAAGACAATCTGTTTTAGAATTTATACCGCATTCAATGAAATAGAATGCCTTGGACTTTCACTGGTTTAAATGCGAACTACTATTACTATGTTGTGAGTTATACTTACTCCTTATAGGGTGTGGAAAGCGCTGTTACAAGCTTGCGTTTTGCTTGGATGATCGGAATTGTAAACAGCAAGCTTTCCGTCTGAGTGAACGTTCTGACCGTAAAATAAGCGGTTCCTCTATTGAGTATGTGAGGTTGCTGATGTGGCTTTGTAGAAAAATGGGCGAAACTCTGGACTTTTTCATGGTAAAAAGGTATGCTTTTAGTTTGGAGAGGTTACTGGTGACCATTGATGTCCAGCTGCGCCTATATTGATAAACTCATGCTGAATTCAACCAGAAAATCATGAATTCATATTGAATTTAATGAGTCAAAAGTTGATTAGTGTTAAAAATATGATTACTTTATGATTTGACTGTGCGCCGTGTTGAGGGCTGTGAGTGTTCGGGAAGCCACCTGGAGAGCTGTCTTATTTGGCTTCCTCCTCTGAAGCCAAATAAGCTTTAATGCTCAGGTGAAGAATGCTTGAGGTCAAGGAGCTTATGATCCCAGTAATGTATTGTTTTAACCCCTAGCCATTTTTCAATCCTCATTTTTTTTTTTTTTTTTTTTAATAATTTCAATGCAGAATTTTCATGAAGATTTTTTATGCTTGCAGCCCCTTTTCTCTACCAAAAATCATGAAAATAAACTGAAATACGATGGGATACTAAATGCTGCAGGTGTCTTGTCTCAGTTGAACCATATAGCCTGTCTATGAATCTTAAATCTTGAATTATAAAGCATTAAATAGGGTAACGCATAAATAACCATGTTTGGCTTCTGCTCAAAGGGGTTAAGACTTGGTCACTGGAACAAAGGGATAATGACACATGAAACATTTAATCTCTCAGTGAATTCAGTCCTTCAACATTTATTAAGTGTTGTTTAAATATACCTTCCCAACTTTTGCCGATTTGTGGTTGTGGTATAAAGAGCACGGCTCGATCATCGCCTTTACTCTGACCTACAATTTCCTGATTCAATCTCCTCATATAAAGATGACTGCTGAATCCTCCTCTGGTTCCTGTCAGCATTTACTGCCTGTTAGGCGCGGCTTTCTCATTTCTTATTCATATTGCACTGGACAATTTACAAGGTAAAATTTTGTTTTCTCTATGGGAATTTTTTTTTGCTTCCATTCAGAGCATAGCTTGCCAGCAAGTAATACATACATTGAGATAGATTGATCATAAGAATTCACATTGCAAAAAGTCTGTTTTTTCAAGTCTTTTAGTCTTATTATGAGGCTTAACATCTTTTTTTTTCCCCTCAAGTGGAAAATAGTCTTATTTTGAGTCACCATGTGCTTGACAAGTCAAATTCTCTTATCCCATTGGCAAATGAAGAAATGAGTCAAAATTATCTCACCTCATTGGCAGAATTTTTAACTGACTGAGGCAAAAGAACATAGAAATCAATTGTCTAAACCAGGGGTTCCCAAACTCGGTACTGGGGCCTCCCTGTGTATGCTGGTTTTTGCTCCACCCTGGTTTGCAATCATAGGATTTTAACAAGCTGTTAATTTGTCTTAATTAGGTGCATTTTTGTTCAGAGCAGCAATTTATCCTCTCTTGACAAACAGTATTTTGACAGATATGCATACAAACAATGAGGAATAAATTCCGCATCCACATTGCAATGTATGAGTAACAACTGCATAAAAAGAGGGGAGAAATGTACCCAATCAAAGGAAAAAAAAAAAAAAAAATCAATGGGCTCCTAATTGGTGAAACTGTGGGCACATGGTTGCAAAAACTAACAATTTACTAAACAAGCAAAGTCAAACCTGTTTTATGTTATGTTTTTGTGATTGAGTGCAAGCAAATTATTTTAAAAGAATTCTAATCACCTATCTTCAGCAACTTAATTTGGGGGTTACTGATTTTCTCAGTGCCTGATGTGATCCGTTTAAAAATGTTATTACCTGAAATTGCTTGCCACACACACAGAGACAGAGAGAGACAGAGACAGAGACAGAGAGAAAAAAAACTTAATATGCAAGGGTCTTTTATTCGGTCTTTTATTCTTCATTGCGCGAATGGTTATTTCTATTAAAATTTGGCTTAAAACAGCAAATAACTTATTTAAACATAAAATGCACCCAATTTGGACAAATTAACAGCTTGTTAAAGTCCTATGATGGCAATTATGGTTGGGACAAAAACCAGCATACACAGGGAGGCCCCAGGTCCGAGTTTGGGAACTCCTGGTCTAAACGCAAGATTAAAATGCTTGAGAAGACTGAATGACTTTTCATTTTTTGAAGTTTAAAATCATTACAATGACAGTTATGCTCTTTCTGTACTTCAGGGAGCAAAATATTTTGAAAAAAGTATTTGTTGGCTTGTGACTTGATTGCACCGATTGTCCCATCGCTCATATACATTTGACCTTCTCGCATGCCAGGAGCTCTTGTGTATTGACAGGAATAGGGACTGCTGGCGGTCATCACTTCATCTGTGTTTCATATTCGAACTAAAATGGTGCTTTGATTTTGAAATGAATTAATTTCTCTGGCTGTTCCAGACTTGCTCAGTGGTTGTGAGCAGCATTAGAATACTTGGCACCCCTCATCTCAGCTATGGCACAAAGTAAGATAAAAAGTGCTGTTTCACTGGTGAATGACATTGCTCAGAAGTCCCTCACTTCTGTCCTTCGAAGCGTCTCCATTCACCTGACCAACAACTGCAAGTCAAACATCCTGATAAATCCGCAGTAAGTCTTGTATT
Source organism: Gymnothorax javanicus (assembly GCA_029692085.1). Lineage (NCBI taxonomy): Eukaryota > Metazoa > Chordata > Actinopteri > Anguilliformes > Muraenidae > Gymnothorax > Gymnothorax javanicus. The sequence goes on along the minus strand of CM056196.1, from coordinate 21,383,192 downwards.
ATTGCAGGCGTATAAACTCTATGTGGCAGCAAAAGCAGTATTTGGGGAAGAGTGTATTTATCATTTTCAGATTGGGCAGTTCTGACTGCTATGTTGGAGAAGAGTTGTTCATCTAATATATTTGAAGTTTTGCATTATAGTGAGAACAAACCATGTTTCTCTTGGATTTCCTTTCTAGTTCTTAGACAAGGGGGCATTTTATGAGGAGTGTGAAGTCTACACAACTGGGCATACCGTATATGACCATTTAGTAGCCCGGGCGTTTATTTCGCAAAATCGACTTGGACCCCAGGCGTTTATAAGAACCAGGCGGGTATTTGCAACAGGCCATTATTTATTTTTGCACCGACCTGCACCAGGCCAGTTCGGCTTTCCTACCACAGTAATAAACTGACTGAATTTAACCGTTAAATGAACGCATTGTCTCCTTGTCATTTTAACTGTAATGGAGTCCTGCGCGTATTTAACCGTGGTTTACACTGAACTTGCACTGAACTCCGTGGTAAACTTATTGTAAAATTACAGTTAAAATAACTGGCTAAAAAAGGTGCCAGTTAAATTACCGGTCAAAAAAAAAGCCTTCAGTTTATTCGCTCATTATTAACAGTGTATTCGCGGAAACTGAAACTGGCGCCGTTTCGTTTACATACTTTAGTTTTGAGACTTCTACATTGATCTCAGTTGGGGCAACACGCAATATCATCCTGTAATCCATCGTGTCAGAGCAAAGACGGACTAAATGAAGACAACAAGTAGGTATGAACACTTAAGAATGAAGTTGTTCCGATCTTCATACACAAAGCATACATATAAATTCATACAGGGGAGACCGGGGTTACTTCGGCCACGGGGTTAGGTTTGTCACCCCAGTTTTTTTCTTTGAGCCAAATACAAAATCATGGCAAGGTAACCCCGGTCTCCCCTATGCGTATAACGACTAGTTTCTTCCAGGTATAGACCTGAGTCAGACTCGCAGGCACAGCTGAATGCGAACGCTTTTTCTTTGAACGAAATGAAAACGCAGGTAACTGAGCGATTAAATAAAGGTTAAGGCAATCGTAGAGATGATTCTTTAGCTTTACCAAATAGCCAAATAGAGCATAAATATTGTTGATTTACGATTCCTTATTCGTGTCCTTTTTTAAGAACGAAAACATAAAAAAGAACACGGAAAACAAGTCCCCTACCCAAAAAAAAAAAAAAAAAAAAATTGTCGACACCCATGTTTACATGCGTCTCATTGGACATTTATACATACACAAGATGGCAGAGCTATTCTGCCGTTTGCGCTTTGGTCCAGACAATGACGTTGTCCACTCTATTTTTTTTTTTTTTTTAATATCTCTGTGCCAATGACAGTCTACTATTGTTTTCCCCCCCACATCTTTATTGACATCAGATGTACATACAAAGACAAACCGAAGCTTGTTTTAGCGTCTGTGTTACCGCAACATGGGGTAACACAGACGTTTATATACAATAGTGCAAATAATCACCCGGGCGTTTAATTGAACTCCGGGCGTTCAATTGAACCAGCGTTTAATACGCAAAATGAGGTCGGACCCCCGGCGGCTTTTTGCACACAGGCGCGTATTTGCACGCGGACGATTATTTGGTCATATACGGTATTTGTTTTACTGCCTCATTGCTGCTCAAGATTTTAAGTCAATTTTATTTTCACAGAGTTTACACCTACAGTGGATACTCCTATGACCCCCCACAACCTACAGTGAAAAATGGGGTGACAGAGGTGTGCGCATTTGGACACGAGAAGTTGACCCCATATGGTGCCGTGGGGGTCCTGACTTATGACATCTCAAATCGCCAGAAGCGTCTGGCCATCATGTTCTCTGTGCCTTTTGACTATGCTTCATATGAGAACCTGTTCGCTCTGGGTTTATTTGACATCAGTCAGGCTTGCGATGAATCTCTATATGACCTCATGTACTATCGTAAAGGATCTTTCATAAGGGGAACTGCAACTGGTTCAGAAATGACCTACCTAGATGGCAATTTCATTATGACAGGGACTATGTCCCCAATGTCTACTGCACAAATTAAAGTTGAACTCTGGGATTAAGACACATTTTTTCAGCTTGGCAAATTCTGAATACAATGTGAGCTCAAGTACATTTCAATGCTTTTTCATAACAGAATGCACACTGTCTGGCATCAACGACCAGTTCAGTAAAGCTGGGCATGCTACAGTCCAGTTACCTGGACATTCTTTCTCATGAGCACAAATTCAATAAAGACAAACTAAATTTTAAGCATGCAGTACTTGATGTCCCCTTGTTGCAGCCAACGATGAAACAGCTTGTTATGCTTGCATCAATTTTTCTTTGCATTTTCACTTGAAAATTCTGAGCACGTCCAGTGTTTCAGTGTATGTGTGCGTGTGCAAGTGTGAAAGACTGAGTTAGGACAAACCATGCCCAATTATGTCTTGCAACTCGGTGCATAACAGCCACTATGTCCATGTCTTAATAGGCTGTGCCCATTGCTATTAGAGGAAGGAAAAATAGAAGTTTACAGAAATTTTTGAAAAAAGTGTTCAGGTGGAATCTTTTGATCATTTCTCTAGGTTCTGTTTCAAAAAAAAAAAAAAAAAAATTTTAATAACATTAAAAAAATAAAACTATACACTATTGTCAGGAGGTTTATCTGGGTCTACCATCCTTATGGTATGCAATATGAATCTCAACTTCACTTTACAGATGGCGTCTGTGTGACTTGCTGTTCTTATGATGCCGGGGAAGTCAAAGGTGTGGGATAACTCCACAGTTGGGTAGCTGCAATTGGAAAGTGAATGCATCTGAAAACTTTCTCTAAACACCTGATTTGCAATATCCTCTAATACACCCTTCCATAAATAAAAAAATAAATGGTCATTAATGAATCAAAAATAATTCATAAGGAATGCAGCCACTAGCTAATTTGCCATCAGTTTAGCTGTGATAACAGTTTGTGTTCTAATGATGAATTCCCTACATGTCCTGTTGGAGGCACTATTCAACCATATGATCAGAACACTAGGGCCCATTATATTGTACAAAGCTGGAATAACTAATTTGGCAGGTTTAGGTCAATGAGAATATGACTGTGTGCTTTTAGGTGAATGAGAATATGTCCATGTATGTGTATGTGTATGTGTAATTGTGTGCGTGCGTGCTCAGGTCAGTGAGAATGTGTTTGTGTGTGCGTCTCTTTCCCTTCAAATCAGTGATAATATGCTAGTTCTTGTGTGCGTGAAAGGGTTTTGGACTTAGACACACACACACACACACACACACACACACAACAAACAAACAAACACGCACGCACACACACATAAAATCTTTTAGACTCCAAAGAAATTTTCCACTGTACTAATCCTAGTGTTCTGGAGGATCTCTGAAAGCTTTTACCAGGTACTCTGTGGAAAATTGAATTTGAATATGTATATCTCTTAGCAAATAATTTTGCACGTTTCTGGTGAAGATATGTGTTTCCATGTTATTCTGTTTTTTTGTTGTAGCGGAAAATATACTTTTAAGAAATCGAATGATTAATAATCATACTGAAAAGTACATTTGAACAATGACTGGGTCTAGAACTGAAAAGCATATACAGGAAAGGACATTGAAGTAGATGCAGAATTGAGAAAGAACAAGCTGAAAAATATTTAATTAATTAGAGCACCATGACATCAAGCCTTGTTCTCAAAGCGGATATAAAAGATTGGTGTAATTAAAATGCTTACTTGTCAAACTTCTAGTGCAGAGGAGTTCAAAAGGTTGATGTTTACAATCAAGAACTAGAGTAGTGAGAAAAACTTTTGCACAACAGTAAGCAGACAGGTGCGTAGGAGTATGGCCAACTGAGGACAAAAGTAAGGAAAAATAATCCCGCACACGGTCTTCTCACTTGCATTTAATTTATTAGTTGACGTTTCGGTCAATTGACCTTCCTCAAGACAACAAGGAAGGTCAGTTGACCGAAACGTCGACGAATAAATTAATTGCAAGTGAGACGACCGTGTGCAGGAGTTTTTTTTCGTAACAATCAAGAACTAAAAAAAAAAAAAAAAAAAAAAAAAAAAAAAACAGGCTATGGCTGAAGTTCAAAGGTCACACCAAAGTGAAATGAACAATTATTAGAGAGCCCCCCAGATATTGCTAGGCTTGGTATCCAGCTTTTATGTATCAATTTTTTTGCTGCAAAAGACCAAAATTAACATTTTCAAGACGGCCATCATGGCATCAACAGTGGGCTCCAAAATTACTTGAACCCTCGACTTGCAATGCACAAACAATACAAAAAAATTATCATAGTAATTATAGAGAAACTGAATATATCAACGTGTGAAATACTTTATTAATGTTTTGTTGGAAATAAACAAAATCATAACAATCATTTAATGCAAGATACTTTTCAACAAATTCAACATTTTATAATTATTCAACATTTTATAATTATTGGCACTCTTCATTTAGTACTAAATGCAATCATCTCTGGCAAGGATAACTGCATGAGGTCTTTTCCTGTGATTTTTGACAAGATTTAAGGCACACATTTGGGGGGGATTTTAGACCACTCCTCTAAGCCAGGGATCTTCAAATCTGGACCTCGAATCCAAATTCAGTCCAGGTTTTCTTTTGTCCCAAGTAAGTAAATGAACATTTAGCGCCCCTGATTGGCAACACTGTCTTAAGACCTGACTCCTAGGTAAAGGGATGGTGGAAAACCAGCCGGTCTTGGACCTTGAGGACCATGATTTGAGGACCAGGGCTTGAAGCAGGTCTTTTCAAGATCCTGCAAAATCTAGGGTGTCCATTTATCAACTGCCCTCTTCAACTCTGCCCACAGGTTTTGAACTGGATTGAGCAGTGGCGACTGGTCATTAGGTCACTGGTCACTGGTCACCAGAAAGGACCGTAGGCAAACAACATTATTAATTCTCAAACTTGATCGTATTATCTGATTAAATGTATTGTCTATAAATTTAGCATTTTCCTAAAATGTACACAAAGGTTGATTTCAGCATAGTGAATATGGGGATATCTTGCGCTGCTGTTGCTTACACCAATAATAATGCCATTCAGTCGTCTGGAAAGTAGGGCAAAATAAGTCTCCATCAATTTCCACGAAATAGTGAAGCCCTTTTGAAAAAGCGGCTTGTTAAATTAAGAAGAATTGACCGTGGACAGCCTTGAAAACCAACAAAACATTCAGTTCTTTGCTCAGAGCACTTCGAGAAAAGCTGCTTCACGTACCAGAAGTTCACAAGTAAGTCAACGGTTTTGTTGCAATAAAAACTGGTTTTAAAGTGAAGATTTAAGAAATTAGTGTTAAATATATATTCTATACAAATATTAACCTTAAGTCTGTACGCCCCCGTAACGGGGGCAATGAATTTGCATAATAAATACAGCATGCTTCCTAATAGCAACCTCGTCATGCGGCATATCCTCTTAAAGCGAAGAAACTCGGCGAAAAGATCGTGATGACCGTTTTTACCTTAACCGAACACAATTCAAGTACCAAGCAAGTAAATAGGCATCTAGCAAAACATTAAATAAAATAAGTACTCTATCGCAAGCATTTCTGCTGAATTTGTGCTATGCATACAAACGATACCTCAATGAAAAAGGACAGTCCACAAATTCCAACGATATAAGCCTTGTCATTTTAAATTGTCACCATACTCAAAGAACAGCAGGCATACACTTTAAATGCTACAGAGATAAGCAAAAAATTTTCTTACCTTTGATATTTCGTCATAAAAGCTGTTTGTGGGTAAATCTGCGCTTGCTATTGTTGTAGCCAGTCTGAGAGTCCTCTCGCCATTATGCTATGCACTGGAAGACCTCAGCATTATAATCGCTTAAAATGGTTTGTTTTTTGTATTTTCGCGATAATTAACCGCTAAATATTCAACTGTTGTTTTCAAATCCGGTTTATGACTGAGAATCCTTGCATCAATATGCTCAAGTTCAAACACAGCACAGCTATACAAGTGCTAAATCGACCATTGAATATATAGTCTGTTGAGTTAGTGTCATGGATAAGGCGGAGCACTTGGACCTGAGGTTCAATATCCGGTTGTACATGCGACCGTTCAGAGCAAGGAATTTTATTTATTTATTTTTTTTGTATAAATAATAATTAATCGATGCATCCCCATTCAATCAAAGCTATCTTCCTGGGTTTCTTCGGGGATCACGTGACTTACACTACGGTTTCTGCATCCAGTGCAACGCCTCCATTCCACCTCTCGTCGGAAAACTTTCACGTATTATTAAAAAAGATTTCTTAAAAATAAAATCATGTTAAGATGGCCCAGGTTTTAAGCGTCTAAAAATATACGCGAAGTAGAAAACACTGTGTGAAGCGCATCAAACGTGAATGTGAGAGAGAAATTATTTTCGCATTGCAAGCAATGGACAAATGCACCGAAGACTGGGCAAGCACGTTCAGGCAAATCTGTGCCGCAAATTTTAAACATTTTTTTATTTAATAATTGAACAAGATGCACACACAACGGCCAAATGTAATAATCAAGCAAACACATTCAGGCAAACTGCGTGCTGAACTAAGCAAAGTGAAGGTCTTCAAAATCATCCTCCTCTACTCGACAATTGCTTTCACCCCCTTCCCATTTACTTGGCTCAATTTGCAATCAAACAGTTGATTCGCTCAATGAACAATTTTAAATTGGTTGGTAGTCTAATTTATGTAGATATCCATGTATTCAGACATTTTGACATCGCATGCATCATGCACATGAATGCATGTGGCAGCCGCTGTGACGTTATGATCTCGCAAGTTTTCATGCAACTTGTGGCGTTAATGGCGGCCTCCTGGCAACTGCAATTCCGGCTAATTAATGGTCATTTAAAAGAACAGGGGGTATGTATGGACAAAAAAATCGACGGTGGATATTAAGTTGGAGTTAATTACTATAAGATTAAGTCAAAACGTGTAGGTCAGTATAGTCCTCCTTTAAATCTACACCAATGATGCCAGATTTTTGCGCAGCATGTGGATACTGAACGAGATATCAACACCAGATCCCGCGGAATTACCTTTTTCTGGTAAGATTTAACGATAGATTTTGGATGTATTTGTGTAGGGAGAGCGGTCTTAAAATAACGTGGGACGAAAAGTAATACTGGCGATTTACTCACAGCCATCCGCGCCGATCGTCATATTAGGTCAGCACGTGCAGCTCGCGACACTCTCCAGACCCGAGAAAAATCTTGGTTTCGACGCTTCCCCGCGGAACGAGACCGGGAAGACCGTTTTCCACAGTGGTGAGTAAATTCAGACAAATGGTAAACTTTTGACTTAAAGATTGTCTTTATCGCTCCATGTGTCATATTTATGATGAAGTGAGAGGTCATTTAGTTTTCAAACATATCCTGAAGTTTGAAATGTCCGACTTTTTCCACTTTAGAAGCAATCCTGGTTCTAATGTCTGGAGTCACTGTCAGGGCGGAAGTAGCAACGGTTACGTTCGTCCCTCTCTGCTAATGCGGCCGAATTTTCTGTTTTAAAGCTCATTTAAAAAATGTGTTATATTTTTACCGACAGAAAATGCCAAGAGTTAGGGTCAGAACTACCCAGAGAGGAAAGGTTGACCAGCAGGCTTACGGAAGGGCCTTTTTTGATGTCTGAAGAGGCGAGAGTATAAGGAGGGCAGCAGAGGTGCATGACGTTTGTCATGTCACCCTGTTCAGGTACTGCAAGTGGAGGGCAGAGGCAGGAGGGCAGCAGGCCAGAGCCCCAGGGTACAGGGCTCGCAACAAAGTCTTCACAGAAGAACAGGAGAAGAGACGGCAGGCATATATAAAGAGAGCAGCTGATATATATTTTGGCCTGAGTCCTAAAGAGGTTGGAGTAACACTGCAGACAGAGCTACACCACTATCGCCATTTGCCTAAGATAGCAAGCACCTCAGGTCCGGATCTGCCCCGGCTCTGAGGTGCTTGCTATCTGGGAATTAACCTCTTTTTTTCATGCTGTTTTAGGTGCGAAAGTTTGCATATGAGCTGGCCGAAAATATTGGCCTCAAACTCCATGTTCATGGGGAAAAAACCAGATGGCAGGGAAGGACTGGCTCACCTCCTTCCTCGAGCGCAACAAAACCCTGTCCATCCGTCGACCTCAAGCCACCAGCATGTCCCGTTCCACCAGCTTCAACAAGACCAACGTGACAGTGTTTTTTTAAAAACCTAAAGACTGTCCTCACCTGCTATAATTTTGAAGCAAAGGACATCTGGAACATGGATGAAACAGGTAAATTTATATTAAATTAAAAAGCAACAGTGATTTGTAACAGAAATAATTCATTTATTTCAGGTACCACAACGGTTCAAGTGCCAGACAAAATCATTGCCACCAAGGGGCAGCGCCAGGTCGGTGCTGTGACCTCTGGGGAAAGAGGGACATTGGTTACTGTTGCCTTTGCTGCCAACGCACAAGGCAACTTTGTTCCCCCCTTTATCTTCCCAAGGAAGAAGTTCCAGCACCACTTCATCTGGGATGGCCCCCTTGGCTGCACTGGTTCTGCCAATTGATCGAGGTGGATGCAGGAGACCGATTTCTTGGCATTTTTACAGCATTTTGCAAGGCACACCCGCGTGACCCCGGAGTCAAAGTTGCTGCTACTCTTAGACAATCATCCATCACACCTCTCCGTGGTAGCTATTGACTTTTGCAAGTCACATGGCATTGTACTCCTCTTTTCCCCCCCACTGCTCCCACCGTCTTCAGCCGCTAGACCAAAGCGTTTTTGGTCCTCTGAAGCACTACATTAACAGTGCAGCAGACAATTGGATGCGAATGAACCCTGGAAGAACTTTGACCATCTACAACATCCCAAGTCTTGTGGCTAAAGCTCTGCCTCAAGCTGTGACAGTGAGCAGCATTTCATCTGGGTTCGAGTGTACCGGTATCTGGCCCTTGAATCCAGATATTTTCAGTGAGACAGACTTTGCTCCAGCTTTTGCGACTGACTGACCGTCCTGCACCTGCACCAGCACCAGCTCCATCCCCAATGCCAGTGCCAGCTTCATTAGCGCTCTCTTCATCACCAATGTCCGCTCCATCACCAGCGCCCGCTCCCGTAAGACACCAGCAACCTAGCCAGAGCCCATTTGAGCTGCATGTGAGAGTTTGTGTCTGTGTCTTTAAATGTGCATGTTGTGCCTTGCCAAGCATTTTTTTTTTTTTTTTTTTTGTAACATTATCTATCCAGGTATGCTTGTGGTTTCAGGAACATCTAGTGGCACGCCAATACAGAGGTTCAGCCCAGAAAAAGTTTGCCCATATCCAAAGGCTGGCTCAAGGAAAGAAAATAAAAGAGGCGGAAAGAGGTGAGCAGAGTGTCGTTTTTAACTTGTCTTGATTTGCTTGTCTTGCTTGTATAAAAACAAGCTGATTCTGACTACCATCTCATTGAATGTTGCAGGTCAACAGCAATACTGACCGACACCCCAGTAAAAGCTGCCTTGGAGGAGGAGACTCGGCAGAGGGGCCAGAAGAAACAGTCCTCTTCTTAACGCCCAAAGAAGACGTTAAGCGGATACACTGCAACCACAGTTTCTCGGGGCAATGAGGAGGAATGTCTTGTTTTTGGGGAGACATTTGCCTCATCTTTGCCTGGAGAAGTGTGGGTGCAGTGCATCTTTTGTCTGCTGTGGTCACATGAGGCATGCACTGAGGGTGCAGCTCATTATATCTGTCACAACAGCGATGAAAATGTTTAAAACAAATGTGATTGTTTGCTTCTGTTTTAATGTCATTTTTATGATTGAATAAATGAGTGCATTGTATATTTACAATTGCATGTTAGCAAAGACTCCCCCCAAATGAAAAACGACAGTAATTCAAAAGATTCCAGTTAATTTGATCAGGTTACTTTTGTGCTGCCCGTGCGCTACTTTCATCCCGACTGGAGGGGTCGAAAGTAGCAATACGCAACTTCCATTGGACGGCAAACTATGCCAAGGTCACTATATATTGGGATGATTTAGCACCTGATATTGACAGAGCGCGCACGCGCGCACACAGAAAAGTAGTTAATCGCTCCGAATAATTTTTTTTTTTTTTTTTGGTCTGTAATGTTATCTTTTAAAATGACATTTATGTGAAATGTTACTTTTGTACCAGCTCTCCCCTATTATAACATTATGTTGAGAGCTACTGTAACTATTTGTCCACCAGCGAAATGCTAACGTAGCTAGGCTAGACTAGCCCTAGTCATGGAAGCTGAGGCTTTATAACAAATTATAATGTATAGTTATCTGGGTATTTCTCCACACCGCCCAATTTTATTACTATCTTTTCTTCTAAATGACTAACAAAGAGGATGTGATTGCATTTCAAAGCTGGTTACTAAGGCTGCCAGGTCAGATCCTAACGTTAGTATTAAGTTTACAAGATGATTGTTGGCCCAGGTATTTTATAGCGGTTGGATACAAAGAAATGCTCTTTCTATTCACAATTTCTCTATAATTTTTGTAATATTAAAAAGGCCTGAATCTACTATCATTTTTAAATGATATTAAAAAGACTTGAAAAAATGTTGCAGTTTATAGCTCTTTCTCATATGTATTTTATACATATTTCAATATGTTGCAATATTATGACAGCAAGACAACGGTATACTAATGTATAATATATTGTTATGCTGGATCGAGGCTAAATGGTGATGACAGTGTGTCACATATGCTTAAGGACAAGGTTGTTGTCATAGAGTGGATCGATCCTAATAAGTTGTCTGTGCGTGCGGTTTGCTGTGGCACTTAGTGGTGTTGAGCGCTCTACTTCGTTTATGGCCTTGAAGGCTCTGAGCGTTGTGGAGCAACGGTGGCATATGGCTTTTAAACAAATGTCGATCCCCGTATTGGGGAATGGCAGGCGCCTCTCACTCACTCACTCGCGTGCGTCTCTCTCTCTCTCTCTCCCTCGTCTCCTCCGTGTGTGCAATAATGTTGACTTTTAATTAAAAGCTTGTGAGGTAAAAAAGCAGCAGACAAACTAATTTATCACAAATTGTTGTATAGAAATCATCCCATACCCCTCATTTACTGTGCTTGCGGTTTTCAACAATTCCATGTCTTTGGAATTTTTAAATAATTGCCCTGACTGTGCTCAGAGGCATATTTAATTGTTTGTGAATCTTCTTGTAGCCATTACCAGGTTTATGAAGGTCTATGATGATCTGCCAACTTTGAACCAACAGTTATTTTGTTTTCTTCATGGTTTTGGATGACAAAGGGATATTGCTTGTGTGTTACCTCATTTTTCAGACCCAGGTGAAACAGGAAGTGATGTAATGGCTCGATATAGTTCCTTAACACTTAAACAAAACTTATATAAGTGGAATTTAATACCTTGCTTAATTTTGGTAGTTGTTATTTACAATAATCTTTAAGGGTGCCATTAATTGTGAAACGTTGATTTGGAGGAGATTAATTTTTAATTAAATTAGTAAATGATTTTGGTTGGTTACAAGGGAACATTAATATTGTACAGTATTTCTCCCATGTTGTAATTTAGAGTTCCTCCAAGAATATATTTTTTTTAGAATTTAAGTATTTTTTTGTGCATTGCCAGTCAGGGGTGCCAGTAATTTTTAAGCGCACTGTATATATTTGACTCAGATTGGAATGGCACAAACAAACTGTGGCAACCATAATGAAATTCAAACGTGGACCTTCTGAAAAAATCCAAGTGTCCTAATTCGCAAGAAGATGTCTGTAAATTTCTTGTGCGATAACCGGGGACACAGACACGCCCAGTGTCCATGTCACACCGCCCAGAACCATCAATTCCCCTCCCCTTATTGGCCCCCTCGGGAAGCACCATGGACAGCGCCTGCGGGATGGGCCTCCGTTGAGCACGCCTGGCCACCGATCTACATTGCGCAGCTCCCTCTAGTTGCGGCCAGGCCAATGAGAAGGGCTCTTCCATCGCCTGCTGCACAAATCCACACACCTGATCCCCATCTGCAGCAAGGGAACTGGCTATATAAAGCCAGCAAGGCAGCAGACAGGGCCAAGTTGGCCAAGAGTGCGCATCTCAAATGTGTTACTAACCAACGTTCTTTCTTTACTTTCTCTATCAGAGTCTGAAGGTGAAGAGATGGGGAACCCCGAGTTTGCACTCCCTCCAGAAAGCCTCGCTCTGGCCGCTACTCTATAACATGACAGTGGCTGATTCCCCTAAGGGTTTTAGTAATTAAGAAGTTTATTGTCTTTTGGTTTATTCCTGGAAACAAATTACTGCCCAGTGGGCTGAACTCTTGCAAACCTGTTGCACTGTCAGTTCCTGCTTTTCTGGTGATTTGCCACACTAGTTCCATTGATTAAGAAGTTACTGAGAGGAAGATCCATTCCAGATAGAATTAGCAATGTTGAGGTACTGGAGCCACTTGGGACAAGTGATCACTCTGCTGTTAATTTTGATGTTTCATGGGAAGTTAAAAAGGTGTACTCAAAAACAAAAATTTTCAATTTTAGGCGAGCAAACTTTGACAGGATGCGCTCATATCTAAGTGAAATAAAATGGGAGACACGCCTGGACTGTGAGTCTGTAAATGAGATGTGGGAAAGATTTAAGGGGGTTTTACTTGATTCACAATGCAAATTCATTCCAAAGGTGTCCAAAAGTAAGCTGAAAAAGCAGAATCCTCAGTGGATGACCAAAAGTATTCATAGGATTTTGAGGGAAAAGAGGAATCTTTATAAGATGTACATAAAGGATAACAATGAGAACACTAAGGCTGAATACTGTAAAATGCGGGCTGTGGTCAAAAAAGAGCTGAGGAATGCTAGAAGACTGTATGAACGACAAATTGCAGAGGGGGCACAAACTAACCCTAAGCGCTTCTTTCAGTACTGTAGCAGAAAAAGGAAAGTCAAAGAGCAGGTTATGTGCATAAAGAATAAAAATGGATCGCTGCTATATGATAACAAGGATATTTCGGATGCCTTAAACAGTTACTTTGTTGAGAATTTTACCTCAGAGTGGGTCTTTATTCGGCCAGAGGGCATGTTAAATGCTCAAGATTATTTAGTGGAAATTGAGGTTAGGGATAACGAATTGGAATCTATCATAAAAGATGAGCTGGACTTATTTCTTGAACGTAACAGTATCTTGAGGGATAGCCAACATGGTTTCCGTAAGGGAAGGTCATGCCTGACAAACCTTCTGGAATTTTTTGAAGAGGCCACCAAGACTTATGACCAGAGCAGGGCTTATGACATCATATACTTGGATTTTCAGAAAGCATTTGATACAGTACCGCATAAGAGACTAATTTTTAAAATGAGCTCCATTGGAGTTACAGGAGGTATTCTGGAGTGGATTCAAAACTGGTTACAGGACAGAACACAAAGAGCGGTGGTCAATGGTATCTCATCTGAGCTAGGTTTGGTGGGGAGTGGCGTCCCCCAGGGATCGGTGTTGGGACCCCTGCTGTTCCTCATCTACATTAATGACCTTGATAGGAATATTGAGAGCAGATTAGTTAAATTTGCAGATGATACTAAATTGGGGGGTTTGGCAAATAGTTTAGAGTCCACTAAAGTGATTCAGGATGATTTGGATAGAATCCAGAATTGGGCAGAAATGTGGCAAATGAAATTTAATGTAGCGAAATGTAAAGTTGTACATGTAGGTAATAAAAACATTAGATGGGATTACTTCATGGGAGGTTTAAAACTGGAATGTGCTCCACACGAGAAAGATCTGTGAGTGATTGTTGACCAAACCCTCACAGGCTCTAGCCATTGTGCCGTAGCAGTTAAAAAAGCCAATCGGATGCTGGGATACATTGCCAAAAGTATTGAGTACAAATCTAAGGAGGTGATGCTTCTTTTGTACAACACATTTGTCAGACCACATCTGGAGTATTGTGTACAGTTCTGGGGACCATACTTTAAGAAAGATATAGAGGCTCTAGAGAAAGTTCAGAGAAGAGCCACTAAGCTAATTCCAGGTATAAAACATGAAAGCTATGAGGAGAGGCTGAAGATCCTTAATCTTTTTAGTCTTAGGAAAAGGAGACTAAGGGGTGATTTGATAGAGGTCTTTAAATATGTTAAAGGGATTAACAAAGTGAATTATGTAGGATTCCTTCGACCAAGTGTTGTTAGTAGAACTCGGGGTCACAAATGGAAGTTGACCAAAGGTAAATTTAGCACTGATATTCGGAAATATTTCTTCACCCAAAGAGTAATTTCGATGTGGAATAGCTTGCCTGACCATATTGTTGAGGCAGACGACCTTGGGGGTTTTCAAGAGCAGGCTTGTCTTAAAGCTAGATACCATTGAGTCATTGAGTATATGAAGGGATATATTCACAATAGTATAAAGAAACTGGCGAGCGTAGTTGGGCTGAACGGCCTGTTCTCGCCATTCATGTTATGTTATGTTAAGATTTTTAAACATTCATAAAATTTAGCCGCATATACTAATGACAGAGATCAAATGAAGGTGAGGATACATTGCACAGCAAATACCAGCGTATGTGTCTTGAGCCTTGCTGTGTAGTACCTACATTCTGAACTTCATCTGAATCACTGCAGAAACATTTTATAAATGGGTCAAGAGGGAATTTTAAAGATGGCCACCATGGCATTCATATTTAAAATATCATCAGACTGCCTTGAACAAACTTTGATGTATTCATGTAGGAACTTGCATGCCAAGTGTCAGCTTCCTTGTTGAAACAGTTGAAGAAAATAGGCGCGTTCGAGATGAGCCAGGTCTGCGCAGATTCGACCACCGGCGATCGGCGCACAATGCATGCTGGTTAGTTTTGTGTCCGACTTCATCCCGCCTTGCTCTGACGTATTACAAAAGTGGACGGCGATAAAATCGCGACAGCGAGGCGGCCGTAGTTTTTAGAGCCAGGCGCTGCAGTTGCTCTCCACCGACTGCACCGCCTGGCTCTAACCTGATCTAACAGCTGATTGGTTTAGAGGTTGGTTCAACAATATGACGATTTATATGCACTCTCTACTTTTGTTGAATGGGAGAGAGTTTGATTTTATTTGTCAGATTTGAAGGTTTAGTCTGGTTACAGAAAACGTGTGGCTGATGGTGACGTTTAATTGGGATTCATATCACAGATCATGAACTGAATATAGTCTATTGTATACTAAAACTGCGCTGTTTTAATTATTGAAGTATTTAGCAGCGCAAATATTTCTGGTAAGCGGGATGTGAGGATTTTTAGGGGGGGACACGCCGGGTGAATAGGATGTACGTATTTCTGTGACTTCCTGTATATTCTCTCAAGGCTGCTGGAAACTGTCTGACTTGATTGCAGCTTGTTGTCACCGCCCCCCGCTACAGCCGCCTGCTATCTTCTACTTTCCAGGCGAGGCGCAGTTCATCTCGAACGAGCCTAATATTTTAAGATACTCATGAGATGAAGGGGTGTCGCCTTATAACAGAGTTGACATTAAGGTCAAAATGGAACGTATACCAAAAGCTGGGATGCATGCGTTGAGTCTTAGTACTTAGTGTGTAAACATTAGATTTCAACTGAATAGCCGCAGAAATTACAGACAAATGAGTCAAAATGGCATTTTCAAGATGGCTGCCATGTCGGCCATATTTATTAATGGATCAGAACATCTCAAATAAACTTCGGTGCCCTCATAGGTGGGAATATGTATGCCAAATTTCAGCTTCATCGGCCGAGTTGTTTCTTCGGAGAGATGTTTACAAGAGGACAATGACTGTCGATGACAGACAAGCAGGCCACGACATGAGCCCATTAGATCTTATGTCCAGGTGAGCTAAAAATGTGATCTCATTGTCGTTGACCACATCATGGTGGTAGGTGCCTGATTGGCTGGTTTGACTAAAATCTACAACTGTGTCACACACAACAATGAATGTGTCAGAGGCAAATGGACAGATTGGTTTGAGATGACAGAAAAGCTACAGTAACTTTGACACTCAGTACAACTGTATTCTGCAGAAAAGCATCTCAGAATGCACAACACATCAGGGATAGGCAGCAACAACAAAAGACCGTTTCAAATTCCACTCTTGTCGGCCAAGAGAAGAAATATGAGGCTGTAGTCAGTACAGGCTCTCCAAAATTTGACAGTTACAGATCGGTAAAACGTAGCCTGCTTTGCTGCAAGTCTGCTGCAACACACAGATGGTGGATTTAGACATTTGTGTTAATTGCATGAATCCATACACCCAAACTGCTCTATGTCAACAGTTTAGACTGGTGGTGATTGTGTAATGGTGAGGAGAATATTTTCTTGGCATACTTTGGGCCCCTTAAAACCAATCAATCACACTTTGAATGCCATAGTATATCTAAAAATTATGTGTGTTTTCTTTTCTGGCTACAATTTACCCATCATCAAGCCTGAAAATGCACCATGTCATAGAGCAGGAGTCATCTCAAACTGGTTTCATGAACATAGTAATGAGTTCAGTTTACTTCAATAACCTCCATAAGCATCAGATCCAAATCAAATAGAGCACCTTTGGGATCTGCTACAGTGGAAGATCCACTTCATGAGTGTTCAGCTGATAAATCTGCGGAAATTATGTGATCCAATCATATCAGTATAGACAAGAGTGTCAAATGTTTCCAACAACTTGGAATCCATGCCGCAAAGATCTGAGGCTGCTCTGATAGCTACTGGAGGTATTAACCAGTATTACGTTCATTAAGATGTTCACAATAAAGCGCTTGGTGAGTGTAAATGCTGCATTGCTTTCTCATACACACGCACTCACACTGGTGGAAATGATCTGAAATTCTGAGTTGAAACTAAGACTCAGCAGAAGTTGTAATTTATAAAAAGCCGTTTAATCATCGGTAACATCACTTCTGAACAAGGATTCAACAAGAATGAAATCAAATAAAATTTAGTATATTTGCAAATATATTCATTACATTTTTAGAATCAAACAGAATATGTTTTTGTACAGTAATTGTTCTATATGAAGAGTTTCACCGCAAAATGCAATAAACAAAATTTCTGAACCACGACTGCAAGAATATCATCATTGGGAGGCCGGTAGTCATGCCAAGTTCAACCTTCAGCAACACGCTATGCCAATGTTTAGCATACATGAACATCAGCTTTCATTCCAAAGTGCAAAAAACGGCAAGTCAGTGTTTCCGCTAACTGTGATATATCCACGCAGCCAATCAGCAATAGGAAACCCACACTGCCAACAGGCCTCAATTGTTTAGAGACTCTTGTTTTGATCAAAACAAAAATATGAGTTATTTCTATGCTGC
Organism: Gymnothorax javanicus; assembly: GCA_029692085.1. Classification (NCBI taxonomy): domain Eukaryota; kingdom Metazoa; phylum Chordata; class Actinopteri; order Anguilliformes; family Muraenidae; genus Gymnothorax; species Gymnothorax javanicus. The sequence continues at coordinate 21,365,914 of CM056196.1, read as the reverse complement.
AAGCTCTGTGGAAAAAAAAAAAAAGATTTATCTGTAAATTATCCTAACTTATCTGTTAAGAGCGCATTTTCTATCAGAGAACACGGTTCTCTTCCCACTGACTGTGTTTTTGGCCGCATTGAGCAGTGGATTCGCTGCTTCTGAGGATATATTTCCTTCAGCCAAATAATCACAACAAAGTTCACTTATTCACTAATTCATTATTCTTCATTTTAATTGCATCATGGAATAGTGTTTTAGCTTTCTTAGCAAGAAAAATAAGAAAACTCTCATATGCTTACATTTTCCATGACAAAAATTTGCATTTTTTTAAAATGTTTCAAGTGGATATATTGCCTTTTGCAATGAAATTCTTCACATAAACGCAACTTAATGAACTAGACGGTGATACACAGTTTGAAATATTGATTTATGAAAATGTGCTTTGTCATCATTGGACAGTCCCTCACACCTCACATTTTTAGAATTAATCAAATTGGTCTAAATTCCACGGATATATTCTGCTCAGATTAACTTCTTGTGGCTTTTAAAGTAACGTTTCCAAAGTTTACTGCACTGGTTTTAAGTGGCATGCAGCCCGGTCTAGTTGCCGCTATCCCACAGTTCCATTTTAATTACTGCGTTTGCTGCTGGACATATGGTTCCAAACAAGGTGTAATTTTGGCCTTGGTACTGGATTTCTGAACCGGATGCATGTCCCTTATGAATGGTCCTGTGCTGTTATACATGAGGTCATACAGAGATTGATCACAAGCTTGATTAATGTCAGACAAACCTAGGGCAAACCAATTCTCAAAGGATGCATAGTCAAAAGGCACAGAGAACATGACGGCCAAACGTTTGACTGCTTTGGTCTTCCTGTCTGCAGTGATGTCATAGGTCAGGACCCCCACAGCACCACATGCTGTTCCCTTCGTATGCCCAAAAGAGAGCACTTCTGTGACCCCATTTGGCACGGTGGGTTGTGGGGGGTTATAGGGGTATCCACTGTAAGTGTAAACCCTGCAAAAAATAAAATTGAGCATTGTCAATTCAGAGATTTCCCAATAAGGGAGAAAGCTGTGGGCACAGGCAGAATAACCAGCAATCAGTCAGTTTTCACGGTCTTCATCTTTCTTTGACAGAGGAAATTCAATAAAAAAGCAATTTAATACATGAAACATTTGCTTCTAAGGTTGCAGCAAGAAATTGGCATGATACAACCATATCAGTGAAGTGCATATTTAGCAAATACCGTATATGGTACAACAGCCTGGAAATGCCATATTACTGTCAGGTCTAATGCGATTGGCATCCTTGATAAAAATTTAAAGTAAATACAGAAACATATGACAGTGTTTCCCATACAGTATATGCATTTAGGAGTGGCGGGTCACTGCTACTGAATAATGGGTGGTGCTATTGCATTTTCAGGCAGGACACTGAAGTCAGATTTTACCATTTATTACAGAATGACATGCATTTGAATTAGTAGGTGACTCAGCTCGAGTGATGCTCTGGAACAATCTGAGCGAGCATGACACAGACAATACTTGAGATCACTGACCCGCAAACTTGCACTCCCAAAGGGAGCAGACAGGCAGAATCACCTCCGAATAAAATCAATGTATGAATGGAATAGAATAGAATTATGAGTGCCAACCACAGTACATAAAGAGAGACAACCTACCAGCTCCCTAAAAGTGAGCCCAAAAGGTCTTGATCGCCATCTAGTGGCTGGCTGCAGTACAAGTTATGAGCCCGCCCCCTCCATTTTATAGAATGGGACATCAGCCTCACTAAAATTTAAGTATTTGTCAAATATGTTTTTTCTGAAGATTAGTCTCTGTCATTATAATTCGTTCTTATTGAGGCTTCAGAGCCAGAATAGTTTATTTCCAAATTTGCATATGGAGATTTTTCCAGACAAACTAGACATGATTTGTAACTTGTAGCTGCACTTAACCCAAAATGCCCAGTTTTGGAGATAAACCATTCTGGCTCCGAACCCCCGTCATCATGCTGATATACACTACAGGCCAAAAGTTTGGAAGCAAGATCAAGTTTGTTCAAAAAAAGATCATAGTTTTATTGACAATAGGTCAAAAAGGATTTGCAAATCATTGTATTCTGTTTTTGTTCATGTTTTACACAACGTCCCTACTTCATTGGAATTGGGGTTTGTAAATTGCTTCCGAGAGAGTTTAGAAAAGAAGAAGAAGAAAAAAAAGTCTTTGTAGCTGGTGGGCCAATGTTCAAATGGGAAGGAAAATGGGGGAAAAAGCCTCTCTCTGCCCCAAAATTACATCAGTGGCTTGCCATGATTGTAATCATCGCAAAAACAAAGGAAATGGTCACACTGGACATAGTTGAGATGCAGATTTTTAGTTGGCCAGGGTAGGAACAATGTACAGGGAATGGAGCCACAGGAATTAATGAAAGCTGCTCTGGTTATAAAAGCTCTCCAAGTGGGTGGCAGAGAGTTAAGAGTTTTAGCAAAGTGATTCCTTTCCATGATGAGGTAAAATACTGGGATTGCAATTCAAATACAGAGTAATGCCCAGTTTACAATGGCTTCCCTTGAACAAAAATCTCAGGATCCTTTAGGATTGTGAGAGATCCATCAAGGAATCGGATTAGAAACAAGACCTGAGGCAAGATCCAGCTGCAGATAGGACTTTCTCAAGCAATTAATGAGACTCAGGATCCCAAGTAAAGACACAGGATCCAGCAATTGATCTCAAGTTTATTTGCAGGATTGTGGAGTATAGCTATTCAATTGACCTTTGGCTAAGCCCCGCCCTCAAATGCAATGAGCCAATCACAGTGCGTATTCTCTCCCCATATACTCGGACATTCTGAGCCTGAACTTTCATTGAAATGCATTAGAGAAACTCTGAATCGTTCACTTTTATGGGGTTTTAAAATGTTTCTAAGTTAAAAATGGTCAAACACTGTGCTTGGGGTAAATGTAACTCTGATACGAGGTATCCCAAGAGGCTGGGCAATGGGGTGTATTGTATACCCTTCCCAAAGCCACATCGTAACCGAGAGAAGTGTCTCCTCTGGATAAAGCTTTGTGGAAGACCCCACTATCAGCTTAACATAGCTAACAAAGGTCAACAAGGATGTCTACATTTGTTCCAAGCTAAGTCAACATCGTGTTTAAGGCAACATCTTGTCACTTTGCTGGAGATTAATGTAAAGTTATCTTTTACATCACTAAGTTAGCTAACGTTTGTAAACACTATGGCTAACTTCAGTGCTGACGGACGTTGTCTTAACGTGAGCTCTTGGCTGCATTGTTCACCATGTCACCTTTTTTACTTAGAGGGAGTTCAGTCACATCAGATTAGATTTCTTAAATTTGGTAGCAATAATAATACGTAAATTAAATTTATTACCCTGCAGTGCACAAATAATGCTGATCCTCTATCTTGTTGTGTGAGAGGGTGACGGAAACGAGATGCGGTTGATCGCGTTTGCGCTGAGACCTGAAAAATTTTACTTCTAATTTAAACTTTTCGTTGACCTTCTCCACTCAAAATTCATTAATGTATCCCTCCAATGCATAGTGTAACCCTTTTTGCTGACTTCTTGATATTTGAGCCTTCTATCGCCAAAAATCATCGATAGCATCCTGAAAAATATCTCTGACAGTGATACCAGCCATTAGCGCCTGTTCTAAAATGTTGATTGTTTGTCCGAGTAACTGGAGGGGGCGGGGTTTAGCCATAGGTCAATTGTATTGTTGAGGTCATAATATGGACCGTGTTGGGTCCTGTTTGATAAGTTCGGAAATTATAATTTATGATTGTTTAAATATAATTTTCAAGGAGATTGATGGATCTACCTAAAAAATTTTCAGGGCTACATGAAATAGAATAATACTCTGTTTTGTCTGATAAGCTACAATTGATCCAATAATTGTTACTTACAGCAACTGTACTTATACATTTTTGTGTGATTGATTGTGGTATTACGTGTTCCCAAAATATTCTGCTGAATGGATGGACAACATGTAAAAATAAAGTACAACCCAATTTCCAAAAAAGTTGGAATGATATGGAAAAAGCAAGGAAAAAAGTGAAAGCAGTGATATGTAAATCATCTTTGACCTGTATTAACCCAATAGCACTTAGTCTCATTATATATAGATTAACTCTGTTCCCTGCAGTTGCGGCTTGTGAACTGCCAATAGGGGAGGATCAAACAATCCCTTAAAAAGAATGATTGGTAATGACCTGTTTTCAATCAGTCATTTAAATTACCATTACGCAATCTCCGAAAACTCTCTACATTATCAGGTGTGGCCAGTTTGCATTTATAACGCATACCTGTCAACTCTCATGCATTCGTTGTGAGTTTTAAGCCGCTTTCACACTAGACGTGAAACGAATTTTTCGCATGACAGATTACATTCAAAGTCAATGCAAAAACGCGAATTCACATTGTGTTTGAATGTAATCTGTCGTGAGAAAAATTCGTTTCGCGTCTGGTGTGAAAACAGCTTAAGTGGCATATTTACATTTCTCTGCTGTAGTCAGGAATTACTCAATCAACGCGTATGTAAGAGATTCTCGCGCAGAATTGAAGTCCTTGTGCATGGAGGGGTTGGAGGCAATGGAATTCCATAAGACGTTTCAAATGATCTTATTTCATTTAAACGATCGCGAAACACATTCATTGCTTCTAACCGCTGAGTAAAGAAAAGCGTGCGAAGTCCGGAGTCACAATCGGTATGCGTTGTTAATGAAAACTGGCCACACCTGATAATGTTGAGAGTTTTCGAAGACTGGTAATTAAAACGAATGATTGAAAACAGATCGTGACCAATCATTCTTTTCAAGGGAAGGGTTTCATCCTCCCCTGTAGCCATTTCACAAGCCGCCACTGGTTCCCTGGCAATCATGTGACACGGGCGGTTTGAGGTGGTCTAGGGAACAGAAGTTTCAGGCGGTATCGATCGGACCAAGTCCGATTGGGTTAAATTGAAATGTTGAAATGGTTGAAAACAAAATATGTCATTTTTACTTAATTAATTTCATTGTATTTTTTTTGTTTTTTTTGTGATAATATATGCTCATTCTGAATTTTATGCTAATAACATGTTCCAAAAAAGTAGGGAGAGGGGAAATATAAGACTCAAAAAGTTCTAGAATGCCAAAACACAATGTTCAACCTCTTCCATACAAAGGAAGTATATAGACATAATTTTTGTATGTGCCGGGTAATTTAGAGGAGAGTTCGGAAGAAGAAAGTACCAATGTAGAGGATAGAGATAATTTGGAATATTAGGACAACAATGAACAACAGTTGATTGCATTGTTGTATTTTCTTGTTCCAAACTCCTCTCTTGACGGCTTAGCACATACAAATCACTGTCTTCGCTATTTTCATCATATTCTGGCCCTGCATCTGCAAAAAGTTGGTTCACATCTTCCTCTGGTGGGCATACACAAGGGCAACATACCATTTACAAGGGTTGTTTTGAAGATGTATACATATAGCAAGGGCGTATATATACACCTTTAGTTGTGAAGGTGTTCACCGGTGACACTATCATGCTTTTATATAAAAAGAGTATCCACAGTTTTTCACAAGCCAGGAGCGGGCGAGGCTTGCTACTTTCCAAAGAACTGTCCCATCTTTTTCAGCGATAGGGTTGTACTATTTTTGTAACAGATCACTCTCTTTATTCTATTTTCAATGATAATGAACTCACCGTGGATTTGTCAGGAAGTTTGATTTACAGTTGTTGGTCAGGTGAATAGAGACAGTTCTCTGGCCTGCAAGGACACACTTCTGGATGATGTCATTTAAAATAGAACCTCCCTGGAGGGCAGCTGCTATTTCCACAGGTTCCGCCATGACTCAGATCTAGAGTGCAGGGGATTCTGAGTCTGTTCAACAGTCAAGGCAGGGAAATTCATGACAATTAGAATCAATTCATCATTTGACCAGAGTGAGAAAGGGCTATCAACAGGGCCAACCTGCTACAGACTCATTACCTTCTGTAACTTATATAAGCAGTAAACAATGAAGAGCCAGTCATTACGGGAAAATAATTGCATACCTCAGTGGTGTATTCAACTACTGCTCGATGTGACTTGGGCATGCAGTTACTTTTTCTTAAATGGGATGGAGATGTTTATTGTGCTTATAATATGGTTACCACACAGATGCTTAGCTGAAGACAAAATTTTTGTGTTTTAGACCAAAAATTGCACTTATATTGCACTAAATCCCTCAGCCACCATTAACTTACATTGCTATGAAACAGAAATTTCTGTTGTTTGCAAAGGTGCAGTTATTAGTTCTATTTTGTTTTATTGCTTTACAAGAGGTGTGGTAACTACTACCACAGTGTTATAGTTCCACTCGGACGATTGTTGTCACATTGTGCTTCCTCCCATTTGTCATAACCACCATACTCAGCAAAGCTTTTAATTGTTATTTTAGCCTTCACTTCTGATGATTGTATCTTTATGATTCAAAGCATCTGTTAAATTTTGCCTGAAATTCAAATGTTGCCAATTAATTCAAGGCTAACATGATAGGAATGACTTCACAGGAGTGCAGTTATTGAAAAATGATGCACACCCTTAAAACATCCCTCAACCAATCACAACTGAATACTCAACAGACACGTGGTATAAGCACTGCATAGCCTATTCACTTGTTTAAGAAATGCTGAAATTATTATAAATGATCACAATTAGTCATTTAGTTAATAATTCAAGATAAACATCTGTATTATCTGGGAGTTACCATACCTAAAATTGTAATTTACAACATTTATTGAATTGGATAAGCATAGGAATTTGTGCGTATGTCAGACAGGATGTCAGACATCGAGTTAATGGAGAAAAATGCCAGATGACTCAGGTTTTTAACTGATTCTTCATTTTGTATTTTAAGTGTTTTTATTCTTGATTTTGATGTTAACTATTTTTTTTTAATAATCTCTGTTATTGCTTTGTCAAAGGAGACTGGAAAAGTAAGAATTTCGTTGCAAGGTCTAAACCTCTGTTTTTTCACTGTGCAAATGACAATAAACTTCTTGAAACTTGAATCTTGAAGAAATGATTGGCTTAGCAAGTGTAGCTTAACCTCTTTAAGTTGGGCTTCTTAACATCTATCATAGCATTTATCAACACTGACATCATCCTCCTGAACCTCATCAGAATTGTCACTATCAATAGAATTAGATGGCAGATTCTCTGCATCATGTGACACTGGCTGTAGAGCAGACTGACAATCAGAAGAGACCATTTTTGGCTTATTCCTTTTTGATAATCCAGCAATTTTAGTCATACAGAAATAGCAGTCTGAGTGATGATCTTTCTGTACATGCCAAACCATAGGCACCGCAAAAGGCATTTTATTCCTATTGCCATTCAACCACTGCGAGAGACCACTGCGTGCGACTAACACACAGAACAGCAGATATGAGGTGCCCAGCTTTTATCATGATCTCCTATTTCACATCTGAAATAATAGTCGAAAGCAGTCTTAACTCTCTTGGACAGTTTCTTGCGCTGATCACGTGCGATGTATTTACCACAAATGTAGCAAAAACTGTATGAGCCATTGGCACAGCTCCGCCTACTCCTCCTTGGCTTGAAGCAAACTGTGGCTATCCAAGATACCAATTTATACCAAAGGTGTGCCCATGGTCCATCTCACCTTGTATACCTACACTGACTTCAGCTCACCGACTTGCCCAAGGTTGCCCAGACGCTGCAGATGCTAGTGCCAAACTATTCTGAAACTATATCAAGCCTATAACAAAATCTGGACATGATGAATGAATTCTAAGTTCAGATTTGGAATCAGCGCACTCGATTTAATGTAGATCGTATCTTTTACTTCCAGTGGCAAAATTTTTGTTTTCCACTGTAATTAGATGCATTGCATAACACCCAAAGAAAAAGAGAGAGAAAAAAGTGGGGAATGGCATATACGATCCCAATTTATAGAACCACAGGTTTAATATACTGCCAGCAGTTTTATTTAATTTGCTAATCTGGATTAACACTGAATTTTGCACGTGTGCATAAATTTATTTTTATGCATTCAAACTCCTTAAAGAAAGCGGCGAATGCAATCATACCACTTAGAACCCCCGTTAATCATATTGAGGGTTTGGAGCGCAATGGTTATATGTCCATTTTAGCACTTTTGAGAAAACCCCATTTTCAACTTTGTGAAAGATGTTTTATAGACTTATAAGTAGTGAATGTGTAAAGTCTATAAAACATCTGATTTAATACAGCATTCACAAAGTTTAAAATGGGGTTTTCTCAAAAGTGCTAAAATGGACATATAACCATTGCGCCCCAAACCCTCGATATGAAGACCAAAGAAAAAAAATCAAAATTTGCTTTTGTATATTTTATAATTATTATTATTATTATTATTATTATTATTATTATTATTATATTTTATATTTTTTTTACTTTTTTGAGTGCTTTGTTTCTAAGATCGTTTTGAATTTTTAATACAACATTTCTCCACAATATGAAAATGTGACTGATCATTTTTCCATTGTGGTCTTCAAATTAGTGCATTCGGTCTTTTGGAGTTTAGCGAGCTAGCTACATTCAAGAAGGGATGCGTTCCTTTGCTATGTAACGTCAACGGTAAATGTGGTCCTGTTTTGGCGAATCTCGCATTTTGTAATGTCTGGAAGCTAGCAATTTCGACCATCTTTCCGGCCATCCACTGCACTAACCCAGCACGATACCAAGGTACCATTCACTGAAAATGATAGTCTTGTTGTGAGTAAACACATAATAAAGTATTCAAGATTGGCATATGTCTGGGATATTATTTTATTCCCATTTCCATTTTCAATTTTTATTGTTATTTTTCAAATAATTCTGGCTCAATAACGTAGTTACCCAGCTTGGCGCTGATGTGGTACTGATGTCTAACCGGACTGGAAGTGTCAAAGGTCATGATAAAAGTATAACATATTTGGTACTGTGTACGCTTAAAGCTGGAGTATGCAATCTTGGAACAGCGAGCAAGATTTGAATGTAGCCTCACCTCTAAACCCACCCCCTCCCCTCAAGTCTCTGACCAAAGCCACGCCCGCTGATTCATTGCTTCGGTAAGACTCCAGAGGCCGGACGTAGACACAGGTTAAAAGCGCAAGGGAGGGGGCGGCCCGCTGCATGTGCACGAGAAATGATTGACATCGTCAGTCACTCCTCCTGGCTCTGATTGGTTATTTTGTCCCGGTTGCGGTGAAATTTTGCAGAAGGAATTAGAAGCACTAGATGGAGCCAGATGACTCTAGTTTTCTCAAAGATCATCTGACTCACATCCCACTGTCAGGTCATAGTAACAGTTTTAACAAATATGACAAAAAGTGATTAAAAAAAAAAAATTGCAAACTCCAGCTTTAAGTCATGATAGTTCATATAAAATGTGGTGTCAACAGCAAAACTGAGCCACTTTAGTGGCTTCCAGGTGGCGCTACCGGCAGGCAAAGTGAGATACGGACCTAAAAATGTGGCATTTTCCGTGAGACACCCGTATCTACCTATGTGCCAAGTTTCATTCAATTCCGGGGGGGTCAACTCCTCAACTTCTTCAAAAAGTGCCATTATCTCACGGGATGGCTATTAATTTCATATGCGAAGGAAGTGAGGCACTAGATTTTCCATTTATGGAGTTTACTGCTTTCCAAAACTTGGCTGGATTAGAAGATGAATTAGTTATTAGATTCAGATAGTAGGTAGATTTAGCCTTTCTTACAGCTGCAGTGCATCTATTACGAGCTCGTCTGAAAGAGAGCCAGTGACTAGGATCACCAGATTTTCTAGCTAGAGCCCAAGCTGAGTTTCTCAATTTAAACTCGGTAGACAACTCTGGGGTAAACCAAGGAGTTATTCTGCCTTTAATTCTAATCTTTTTGCGTGGAGCATGAGCATTAACAACTGAGTTGAATGCCTCAGTGAAGAAGTCCAGTGCCAACTGAGCATCATAGTAATTATTAACCATGTAATTAACTTCATATTTGGCAGTTTTCTTCATTTTGTGATGATCTATGTCTGTACAGAGCTCTCTTTGCTATATGTACCTTTGAATATGAGTAAATCAAAATATGCATATTTAATTAGCTGTTTCCCGCCGAAATTGATTTGGGGGGGTCAAAATCAATACTAGAACATAGACACCTGGGAAAAAAAAAGCTCTGTAGTGACATTAGGAATGTTTTTTCCTTCACATTACAGCTGAAATTATAACCAAACACTGTTTAGTTATCTCAATAACTGTGTTTCTCTATATATTCATTAAAACAGCCATTGCCATGGCAACCACTGATGTGATGCTACAGAAACTCAGTGTTTTAAAGCTATGGTTGGTAATCCTGTTCAGAAACACTTTTTGTTATATTGGGTGAAATGGTCCTTCCATCTTGAGCGTAGTCAATACATTATGTATTCAGAAAAAGAAACGAAAAGAATCAGACCTCTGTGGCAGCTGCAGGGCTGTAAAAACTGACAAATCCCTGCCTTTCGGTCTGAGTGGAAAGAACCAATCAGATGCCTTCATGTCTCGTCCTGTCCACGCCCCCCTCTGTCCCTCCCTCCTCCCCGCGTGCACACTCATCACGTTTCACCGTTGCCGGTGTAGGTGTTGTGCCACTTCTCCACTCCTTGCCAAAATCCCACTCCCCCTCTCATGAACGCGCTTTCGCTGTACACTACAGCCGACATTGGTGGCATGAACGGAGACAAGGACTGCTTTTGACAAGGATTGCTTTTATTATGTGATGCAAACACGATAATTCAAATGAATACTCAAATAAATAAATAAATAAATAAATAAATCACGATCTCTCAAACCTATTGGCGGGCTATTTGTACCGTTTTATATCGTGCTATACTGACGTCAATTCTATCACAGCAAACATTATAACTTCCGCGGTGGAATGCACGCATCCATGAAATTAAGCTTATTTAACTAAAGGTACGGTTTTGAATATTTAACTGCATAAACTAAATAAATTGACATGTTCGAATGACGGAAGCGCAACATTGCAAAGTAGAAAAACCCAACACTGTTATAAACTGACTGAATTTAACGGTTAAATCAACGCATTGTTTCCTGGTTATTTTAACTATAGGTGGAGTCCTGTGCGCATTTAAGTTTGGTTTACACTTAACATACAGGGAACTTTGGTGTAAACTTATTCTAAAATTACAGTTTAAGTAACTGGCAAGAAATGTGTCAGTTAAATTAACTGCCAAAAAAAAGGTGCAAGTTTATGACAGTGTATGTACCAAATTTTATGCCAACAACAATAAAAGGAAATCATCAGCTCATTAACAGTGGTGTGCAAAATCTCCGAAAGCCTTGCATAAGGTGATATTTAGTATCAATAGTAGGCCCACCCTTTGCCTTCAAAATCTTGAGTATGATTTTGTACTGTGTCAGGTGGGATATTGGCCCATTATTTCAAGACAGTCTCCAGTTTTTAAGGATGAAGGAGGAGGGGATCAAATTGGCACTTTGCACCCCTGAACTTTCCACAGAGGTTTAAATTAGGTTTGGATCGAGTGATTGCGCTGGCCATGGTAGACATTTGACTTCGGCCAGTGTTCTAAGAACATTGTTTAATGTTTTTAGCTGTGTGTATGGATGCACTATCCTGTTGAAATATGGAACATCATGAGGGAACATAAACCCATCCAGATGCATGAGAAGAGTAAAAGACCACTCATCAGGCAATACTTTCCTCCATCGCTCAGGAAGCCAGGTTTTGTGTTCCTTACTTCAAGTAATGCTTTACTGTAAAATAGCCATGGAAACAAATGGTTTCTGAAAGGTGGGCCCAACCATAAATACCAGTTTTGTGACGGTAACAACTTACTGTTTTCTGGGGAACTGTGGACTAAATCGCTGAACACACTTAACATTACAGGTGAGAGTTAAGACATGCAGAGGGCAGTTTAATTATGTCAGAATGAATATTTCCCCTGGTCAAAATTCCATTGACCCATATATCCTTATTGGAAGCAAAAGAAGACCCCAGATTCACATACCACAATGTAAAATAGAGCTGCAACGGCACCAGACAGTAGAGACAACAGTGCGGAAATGGCAAGGACAGTGCAATTGTGATGGCATGAACGATCCCCATTTCAATAATTCAACTCTCCCCAGAACTTATTAATGCTAGCACAGGAAGACACCAGATCAACTGAACTAACTCGTCCCAACATGAAGACTAACAATACCAAAAAAACAATTAAAAAAAAAAAATCTATAAATAACTAGAGAAGGAACAATTCAGAAATATAGGGGGGAGTGAAATTAGGGCAGCATGAATGTTTCCCCTTGCTATTATTCCACTCACCCCCAGATCTTATTAATGCAAGCACTGTTGGACTCCAGATTCACAGCAGTTACATGTCCCAAAAGAAAGACTAAAATCGCAAACAACTTGAATGTAGAAGAAACATATCAGAAATGGAGAGGGGAGTGGATTTTTGGCAGCATCTATTTTCCCATTTGTCAAAATCCCACTCCCCCCAGATATTTTGAATGCAAGCACTGTTGGACTCCAGATTCACAGCACTTACATGTCCCAATAGGAAGACTAAAATTGCAAAACAACTTGAATATAGAGGAAACAGATCAGAAATGGAGGGGGGGGGAAGTAGATTTTTGGCAGCACCTATTTTCCCCCTTGCCAAAATTCCACTCCCCTCAGATCTTTTTAATGCAAGCACTGATGGACTCCAGATTCAAAGCAGTTACATATCCCAACAGGAAGACTAAAATTACAAAAGAACTTGACTGTAGAGGAAACTGATCAGAAATTAAGAGGGGAGTGGTTTTTTGGCAGTATCAATTTTCCCTCTCTGCCAAAAATCCACTCCCCCCAGATCTTAGTGTAATGAACATACGAGGACTCCAATCGCGGATCAAGCTCAGAAGAGCGTCTTTTATTAGACCGGGAATGTTCAATGCTCATGGTCAGAAAAAACAGAAACAAGTCAGAAGCCAGAATCAGGAATATCACAGGTAATCAGAATCGTAAACCAGGGACAGGCAAGGGATCTATTAACCAGAAAATCCGTCAGCACAAAATACAGAAACAAAGGGGTATCTAAACTAAGGGAAATAGGGGAAAAGGGGAAAGGGTAATTGGATAGGGGAAAGGGAGACAAAGAAATTAACTAAACGAAGGGAATGCAAGGGGATATGGGAAAACGAAAGACTAGCAATCAAAATTCACAATCACTCGACGCAAATACAAAATATCAACTGGTAACAATGAAACACGCAGACAAATCTTACAACAATCGCAGAAGCTCGCTAGAAAGAAAGGCAGAGACGAGACGACCAAGACTGAGCAAAGGAACGAAACGAATCGACACTGACAAGAGGAAAAGTGGGGTCTTTATAAACAAACTAATCAGAGTGTTTAGCCCAAGTAATAAAGGACAGCTGGAGAGGAGACGGAATCTAGAACAGCAAAGGATGGTGATAGGACAGATTGGGGAAGTAGGTGTGCCCTGCTTCTTCAAACTAACTAATCACCGTGCCTAACTACTCTGCTCTAATGTGTAGTCCTACCCATTTCTAATCACCCGTGCCTCAGCTAAACTATTCTCAGGTGCAGACAGTTAACAAGCACAGGAAGAAGGAAGCAGGAAGTACCCAACCAGAAAAAAACAGGGAAGAGATTGTGAATGGAAACAAGACAAGACACCACACTTGGGAAACACAAAAGGGAGCTCAGTACAAGGAAGACAAGAGACAAGCATTCATAAAACATGAACAGTCACACTAGAAAACATTAACTAAACACAATGAAACTAATAAATCTAAGCAAAACATACAACATCAAACATAAAATCCTTAATTCACAACACTTAGTGATGCAAGGACTGATGGAATCCAGATTCACAGCAGTTACATATCCCAACAAGAGGACTAAAATTACAAAAGAGCTTAACTGTGGAAGAAAAAGATCAGAAATGGAGGGGGGGGGAGTGGATTTTTGGCAGCATCTATTTTCCAATTTGCCAAAATTCCACTCCCCCCAGATCTTTTTAATGCAAGCACTGATGGACTCCAGATTCACAGCTATTGCATATCCCAACAGGAAGACTAAAATTACAACAGAACTTGACTGTGGAGGAAACAGATCAGAAATGGACAGGGGAGTGATTTTATGGCAGAATCAATTTTCCCCCTTGCCAAAGTTCCACTACCCTCAGATATTTTTAATGCAAGCACTGATGGACTCCAGATTCACAGCAGTAACCCCTCACAGCATTTAGGCTACAATTACCAAATAACCTGACTGCAGCAGCAACATATTAGAAATGGACAAGGGAGTGAAATTTTGGCAGCATGAATTTTCCCTCCTGCTATAATTCCACTCCCCCTTATCTTTTTAATGCTATGACTGGTGTACTCCAGATTGGCCGAATGAACAAATCCCAACGTGAGGATGGCAAAAATGAAAGAAAGCGACTGCAGAGGCAGCAGTTCAGGAATGATGAGGGGACTGAAATTATGTCAGCATGAGTATTCAGGGCTTACCGGATCTGCGGAAAATGTCCCACTTGGTACTAGGAAAACATTCCTAATGAAGTAACTATTGAGTAGATATTGTCACAATCCTCATGTGAATTCCTTGTGTGTCTCCCCTGCCCTCGGCTACATCTCATTACATGGTTATCCTGTAATGGTCATTAGTCAGGAATTCATGCCCTCTATTATGTGTGCGCGTTGCTGCATTGTTAAGTCAGCATTTAGCACTAAGATCCCTATCAGTATTGTTTGTGAAAACGCTTTCTTTGTTAAATTTGATTTGATTTGATTTGATTTATTTGGCAGATATATGACATTTAGTACGCTAATGACACACAATACTACACACATACACAACAAGAATAGTTGGTGCACACATATTAACTGAAAATAAAGAATTCTGCCGAGGATAACACAAAAAGTTATAAAATCTTATTTCCATTGTGGTCCTCTTACAAAGACCTTAAATCACATACAAAATAACATATAACAAATTAAAGTCACAATTGTGCAGCAATCGTAGTAAAACATAAGGTTTTGCATGATAAAAACACTATCTAAATGCTAGTTTTGTTGGAAAAATAATTCTTAACTTTACTTTTAAAATTGGTCAGATTTTTTATATGTTTAATGTCATTTGGCAAAATATTCCATTGCTTTATTCCGCAGTAATAAAATGTTGTATTGCACTTCCCAGTAGCAGAAGGAACCCGGAAATTGAATGTACTATTTCTAGTGTTGTATTGATGATGACTACTAATTCTTTCAAAGTGGATTAACATGTATGGAACAGACTTATTATGAAATATTTTATGAACAATGTGACGGCTGTAACAGTTTTACTCGGCTTTCAACGTTAATATAGCCAGCCATATCAAGCTCTTTTTTTCCAAAACACGATCGCGTGGTTTTAGATCCAGAATAAAATGAACTCAATTATTCTGGATGGTTTACAATTTCTTTTTAAAGGGGACTGGAAACATCAGGATACTGCAAGCCCAATAGATTTATCTAGTTGAAACATATAATTTTGTCAAGTAAGAGCTCTTAGTATAATATATCATGGCCATTAGAGCTGTTTGAAAATACCGCTACAGCCACTTGGCCTTTCCTGGCTGCGGCCATTTTAATCGCTGGTCTGCATGACGTCATTGGATGTAAAGGCACACAGTACGAAAAATGGGTCATGCACAGGGCTGGATCAAGAACTGAAAATTCGGGGGCAAACCCGTCCCTTTATTGACAACAATCAGTCCTAGCTAGTTCTCAGTTGTTTTCCAATTATAGTAATAATCAAGTAGAAATTGAAGACACGTCTTTTTTTTTTTCAGCAAGAGCAGCATTTCAGAGCTCTTCAGCGAATGAAGGTAATTTCGGTGACAAGTAGGCTAGTGTTGGCCGTTTACGTTTTCCAATTGGACAGCCGTCAATTTTTTTATACAGCAAGTTGTGGTGACCGTGTTGCAAAAACTGGTGTACGTACACTGTTATAAAGTGACTGAATTTCACAATTAAATTAACGCATTGTCTCCTTGTTATTTCAACTGAAAGTAGAGTCCTGCCCACATTAAACCGTTTACAGTTAACATACACGGAACCTATGTTACAAACTGAGTGTAAAATTACAGTTGAAATAACTTGCAAAAAAGGTGCCAGCATAAGCGGAGCGACCGCGGGGGCCAAGGGAGCGGCCGCCCCAGGGCACACGGCCAGTGGGGGCCCCCGCTGCAGCCTCGCTGAGCTACATTCTCATTACCGTCAAACAGAAAAAACAATCGCAATAGACGTAAGGCGTGCCGTTACTACATGTACTCCACTAACTGCATTAATAATGACGCACGATGTTCTATATATAAACCCCCATCCACGGCTATTGTATTAATTTCAAGACAAGATGAGGATTTTGCTCAGCGCAAAGTTTGACGAATGCCATTCAAATAGGTGAGTAGGCCTACAAGTGACTTTTCTTTTAGTCCAGAGTCGATTGTTGTATATTTGAGATCTATGGCAGAAATAAAGCAGTTAGTGTGCAGTTAATTGGTCGTTTTATGGGATTTATGCAGACGCTGTTTTGTTGGGCAATTTAGGGGACATTGTGGCATTGTTTAAAATATATTTAAATATCGTTAAATATTGCAGCTTTCGTCCGTTTCATCGCGTGCTTTTTCAAGTCACTTATGTCCTGTCTTTATGTCACCTTTATGTCAGATATTGCACTCGTATGGTAATTGCACAGAAATGCAAGTTTTCGGACGTTTTAATTGACCCAATTATCGCTGTACAGGAATTCTTTCCAAGGTAATTGCCAATTTCGTTTTCTTCCCATAAATTTGACATTCGCTTGTGCCTCTATGAAATATTACCGGCGATATTAACTGCTAACAGTGGTATTCGTACAATGTTTTTCGCAGTAACCCAAATATTACTGGCGGTATTAACTCCCAGCAGTGGTATTCGTACAATGTTTTTCGCAGTAACCCCGTTACTGATCGCGCTGCCACACACTTGTATGTATGCATGTGCAGGTGACACGGTTTTGTTGTGGTGCGCACCAGAAAATGGGGCTCCCCCGAAAGACAATCCATGGGTTCACGGCCGCTTTGTCAGAGTGCCCATGCCTAAAGATCAACGTCATTATCTCACTCTTTGCAGCAATGTAACGTTTTTTTTTTTTTTTTTTTTTTTGCCTCATGTATAGGCTTGTGGTCGTTGTCTTGGCAGGGCAGTAAGCTTCGATATTTACATATCTTAACCAAATCTGAATTTACAGCTCTTAATCGCAGTTCTTAACTTAATTTCAGTAGTTTCAGAAATCTCTGTTGTTTTCCTTACCTCATGCAGGCCAATAATTTGACCCTTCTGAAACAGTACAACAACACCATTTCCATGGCCACAGGATATGATCTGACATTGTTGCTTAAAAATGAGAAGCTACTAACTGCATCAGTTAGGGTTAAAAAACGTGTTACCAGCTGAAACATATTAATCACTGCAGTAATTATCCAATGGACAGCTCTTACCTTTTTGTTTAGTTAAATCCAAGGGGTGACTTTTTTGGCCGGGCAGTGTACGAACTCAAGACATGAAATAATTTGCTTCATTTAAACTGTTAGTGTTTTTTATTTATTTAAATTTCTTTTTGATTTGTATAAAGTGTTTCAATCACATTTGTACCTGTGCAATTAATGATATTCCAGTCTTTTTCAGTTGGACTTGTTAAATCTTCTGAGGGCTAGTGACTTTTTTCTCTCACAAGCTCGACCGGCTAGTGGCAAAAAATGGGAAGATCCAGCTTTGCCGACAAAGCAAATTAATGAAACTCATGTAGTAATTCTCACTTTTACCTGGCCGAAGGCTCGGAATAAATGAAAATGACTACTTTTGTCCTCGCCAAAGGCTTGGAATAAATGAAAATGACTGTTCTTGTTTAACGGACGCCTGGCAACCATACCCTATATGCTTTTGCTGCCAAAGCACTGGCAACTTTTTTTCTCCCTCTGAGCAATTTGATTGACAAAGTGGCTTCACTGTCTTTTATCTGAAACGTAAGTTTTCTTGGCTCAATAAGTGACGATTTGTGTTGGTTAGGATAGAATATGATGCAGACCTATCTGTTATTTTACAGTTGACTGCAATGACAATCTGACGGGCCCCTTGTAATGCTTCGCCCCCTCTGGGGTGAGAGCCTTGCTCCGCCCCTGGTCAGGACTAATAATTGTTTTAAACGGATGTTTTGTGCAACTCAATTCTCTGTTCTTGTTCCACAACTGTACTAAATTTAGCCCATGATTTAATCGCTGTTAGATGGCATATGGAGAGAAATCGTGTCTTCAGTTGCCAATCACGATAATTGGTAAACACATCAATAAAGGAAAATGATTGAGAACTAGCCAGGACTAATTGTTGTCCTAAAGACCCCCACTGGCCACGCCACTGGCAGTGCGGGCATAACTACTGGTGTTGTCCATGTTCATCAAGCCGGTTCTGAGCTTTTAAGGGGGCTATCCCTCAGCCTTCTTACATCCACTGACGTAACCGGAAGTCATGGGCCTGATAAAATGGCCAATGGCGCAGTCCATGGCTTTAAAGCGGGATTTTAAAAACGTATTTATTGCTGTATCTATGTATTGCTGTAAGGGTCAATGCAGATTTTTAAAGCCAGGAAGGTATTACCAACTCAAATAATATAACTTATAAAAATGTTTCCATTCACCTTTAAGATCTTTATTTAAACCAGGATACCATGACATACAGGCATAGTCTAAGCGGCTTTGTATAAGACCATTACAAAGAGTTTTCCTGGTAGCTTGATTGAGGAAATGTGCATTTCGGTATAAAAATTTTAAGTGACCATTTATTTTAGTAGTAATTGAGTGAGCCATAGATTTACCACTAAGGTCATTGTCAAGTAGGCATCCAAGGCACTTAACATTGGTCTTATTTGCTAATTCTTTACCTTGAATCACTTTAAATTTACTACTTTTATCTTTAAGTTGTTTATGAGATCCAAAAAGAATAGCTTCAGTTTTCTCAGGGTGAATGGATAATTTATTATCAATGAACCATTGGTTACAAAGCTGAAGATTTTGGGTGAGTATTTCCGCACTAACCTTTAGCTCTTTCCCATAACTTATCAGGGCTGTATCATCAGCGTACATAAGAACTTTACAATTTACGCTGGAAGCTAAGTCATTTATATAACATAAAAATTACGGTGGCCCTGAAGTGCAAACCTCAACAGCAAATAACTAAACACAACAGCAAATTAAGAAACACGACGGCAAATAACTAAACACAACAGCAAATTATGAAACACTACAGCAAATTAAAAAACACAACTGCAAATAACTAAACACAACAGCAAACAACTAAACACGACCGCAAATAACTGAACACAACCGCAAATAACTGAACACAACTGCAAATAACTGAACACAACCACAAATAACTAAACACAACAGCAAATAACTAAACACAATGACATTTACCCACCGGAGGAGGTAGGTACTGGTGGGCGACATGAGTCATCACTGATTGGACGAGTGTGCTCCCTTGTGTGTGAAGAGAGAGAGAGGGAGGACTTGATTGGACGAAGGCACCGTTCATCCTTTGACCAGGAAGTTATTCTGCCTTTGGCGTGGTTTTGAACAATGAGTGTATATAGAACTGGAGAGGCTGCCGCCGCTTTCCTCTACGAGCGCAGTTGAAGAAACCAATATGGCGTCAAGTGCACCGCACTTCTCAATTTCCCATAGACTATAATGGAGAAATCCGAGCCATTTTCTTTAAAATTAAGGGGTCTAGTGCCGTATTTTCGACACATATATAACTCGAATGCATGTAAGAATAAGAATCAGTAGGTTATTTTGCCTGACACGATTCGAGGATAAAGTTATTGGGGGTGTTGTTTTACTCATCACACTCAACGTTTGAGTGGCCGGTTGGTTGTATTGAGTAATGATGATGAGTGGCTAAGCACTAATTCACGGATTTCATTTACGACATCACGTAATGTGGATGGGCGAATTGTGAACGTGTCTGTTCTGTTCTCTAGGGCCTCCTTCAACTTGTCAACTATGGTGACAATTGTTGACCATCGAGAAGTCGAACGCGCCGTAGTTTGACCCTGGTTCCGCACCAATTTCGTCACATCCGGCTAACAAAGTTAACCGTGCTCCAGGGCATTGTTGCTGTGGTTGACAAAATGGCGTAGAGAAATCTGTAAGTTTTACAAATCTAAATTTTCGATGCGAAACGCAAAGTGGGATTTAAACTGTTTGCATTTTATACGACTATAGATTACGCATTACATGTGAACAGTGTGAAAAAGAAACTCGCCTTCAAAAATGAATGTTTACATGGCAAAATTGCGCACGGACATGCATATTTATACGGAAGGCAATTCGGGCAATATCATTCCACCGCAAATGATTTTTTTCTCAGATCTTTACCTTGTAAGAAATGAAATATAAGTGTGTTAGGCCCTATTATTTCTTTTTTATATGGTGACTGTTCATCTAGCCTGTATTTTTGAGCAGTCAATATTTTTGCAACATAACAGAAATAATAAGTAAATAAACTTTGATATTACAAAGTACCGGTATTCATTCTTATTATTCTTAAATTAGATATGTACAGTAACAAAGGTTTATTTGTTCATTTTCAGAGTGACAGTGCGTTTTAGTGGAAGTTTCACTGATCAGCATGGTGCGCCGCTGGACCTCCTGGTCTCTGTAACCCCAACCTATCTGACGATGATACGTTCCATGGGTTAGTTTTGAACTTGCTACTTTAAGTAAGCTTCTTAAGTACTTATGTTGTGTTATTTACTTTTTTCCATAGATGCAGCATAGCGCTCAAGACTTCTGGTCGAACTGGCGAAGAATCCAGATGCACAGTTGGTGCCTGCGAAAAGTTTGACTGTCACTCACCCACCTGCAACGGCTGCAAGTGACCAACCACCTGCTTCAGCACCACGGGAGTCTACAGCGTCACAACAGTCTGCATCTGAGACACAGCCTTCCACTTCAAGTACATCGACAGCCACAGAACCTGAGAGCAGTAATGCTCATATGTGGACTTATTCCGAGTTCGGTCTCCTATTGGACATAAGGTTGGGAAAAGATCACCTCTTTTCGTCTCAGATTCGGCACCAAAACCTGTGGACTGACATATCTGAGGCTATGAAACAGAAAGGGGTTTCCCTTAAAGTGACACAGATCCGTGACAAGTTCAATGCCTTGAAGAAGAAGTGGAAAGAGATCACTGATAACAACAACCAGACCGGCAAAGCAAAAAAGACTTGGCGCTACCTTGAGCTCTCTGATGATACTTATAGGCACAGGGCGGGCACAAGGCTGTCATGTACCATATCAAGCTCGGAGCAGCTGCCTCAAGGAAGTGATCACCAATCGGACGAAGAAGTTGCAGCCCCTGTGGAAAGACCAGTGATGAAACGGGAACGGAGCAACCAAGGCAACATGAAATCTTGAAAGAATTGATGTCAAAGACCAATGACATGAGGAATGAGCTTCGAGCCATGCACGATGAGAAAATGGCAAGAATGGACCGTTTCCTGGACATCCTGGAACGAAGTGCTGACAAGCATAAAATTTGTTGATCATGTTGATAGTGTTATGTATATATACATGTTTTGTTCTTTGATCTCTTGTTGAATATTTTCATGATGTTTGGTTTATTGCATTTATGTTTGTTCAAAGCATTTATATATATATATATATGTAAATGTTGCAAGTACTACCGCCGTTGATCAGCAAATCTCTATGTGATTTTGTGATAACCATTTACATAAATGTGTATCAGTATTAATACTTTGCTGATAGTTAACTGTGTTAGCTATTTACATTGCTGTATTAGTGTTACTACTTAGCTGGTTTTTGTTTTCTTTTGAATTTGTGTTAGCGTGCGTGTGCGTGTGTTTGGACGTGAGGGTGGGGGGTGTTGGTCAGTGTTGAGTGCGCACCGAAAATGACTGATTATTAATGTTAATTTTTTTAATGTAATATTTACACGACATTACATTTTTTATGATATACTAGTGCAGTACTGTATATGAATCCTACTTATTTCTTGGTGTGCTCTTCAGTTAGCAAAAAAAATTGTTTTTGTTATTAAATAACACGGTTATTCAAACAAAAAGGATTTGCTGTTGTGTATGAACTTTTCAGTATGTACATGTATGGTTGTTAAACATGTAACTACATGTACTGGTACCTAGTGATGGGAAGATGAAGCTTCATGAACCATTTTCTTTATTTTCTGTGCCCACAAGATGGCGCCCATAGTTAAAAAAATAAGGCTTACAGAATGAACTTACAAGCCTTTGTTGACCAGAGTGCACCATCTTGTGGGCACAGAAAATAAAGAAAATGGTTCATGAAGCTTCATCTTCCCATCACTACTGGTACCCTCACAAATTGGTCTGGCCTGAGATGTAAAGTATCCAGGCAAAATATTTGTCATGGCTGAAACCTTGTTATCATATGTGATACAAGTACTTAGTGAATAATACAATACATCTATTAAGACATTCATTGGTTACTTTTATTCAACACCACTGAAATCCTCCATGGGTTCACAGCAGAATACTAGTTATACTTGAAGTGTGATATCTAAAGACAATGTTGAAGCAAATTGTTTCTGAATGTCACAGCATCAACACTGTTGTAATATATTGGAGGGTAATTGTTCACACGTACATGTACGTCATCCCTAAGTCTATGTAATTGTCCAAATCATCCTCTTCCAATACATAAAAATTGTGCAGGGTGCAACCTGCAAAAATGACTTGGCATATTGTTGGAAGGTCATAGATGTGGACTTCGCGTAACCTTCTAAACCTTCCTTTAACGTGACCTATTGACCTTCTCACAACTTGGCGACGCCACTCATAATTCTGTTAAACCGTCTTTGCACATCGTTTAAGTGACCATTGTCCTTGAAGCACGTCATCAGCCACGGTTTCAGAGGATAGGCTGTGTCTCCCACGATGAAGTGTTCATCTGGGAGCAGACCTCCTGTTTTGGCTTGCTGGAACACAGCACTGTTCCTGAGAACACGGGCATCGTGGGTGCTTCCCGGCCAGCCTACATAAGCATCACTGATCATCATGTGACGATCCACAACCACCTGTAAATATATTATGAATAGTTGCAGGGTCTTTCTTTTACAAAAGACAAATACACCATTGACCAATGCTGAAACTTCCTTTATTACCTGTAATATTACGGAAGAAAATTTCTTCCTGTTGACTTAGTCCTGATCGCCATGGGGACAGAATGGCAGCCTGATGTGCGTCCCGTCAATGAACCCGACGACACCTGGGACTCCGTGCAGCAGCAAGTTTTCCCTCGCCAGCTCGCGCTGCCTCTCAATGGTGGGGAACCTGATGAGCTAACAAACAAGATACCTGTGATACATAAGTTGGCCTACATCTCTTTAAATATACACGTACATGTATGATACATGAATATTTTGTTTAACTCTATATTTTGTATTAAGAATATGACACATCCTACTCATCCACCTATTGTGGAATGAGCTGCACATTGTTATTGGTCATTTATTGGAAGACAGGTTTCATTGATGAAAAGCTGGTATCAGATAGTTACCTGTTTAAGATGATGTTGAAAGACATCAAGAATTTGATGAACCACTTCATGTACAGTAGATATTGAAATCCTGAAAGTGATGCTCTGGCTCCGCATGGTATCCATATTTGCCATGTACCACACAAAAAAGAGAAGCATTTTTTTTGTGGCGGCACCTGAGCAGAACCAGATGATACTTCACTTATTAGATGTGGTGCAACCACCTCCAATAATCGTTCAAACGTCTGGCGAGTGATTCGGAAATGCTGCTTGAAGTCATCTAAATTGTATTGTGGCACAGTGATTTCAGCCTAATTTTGCAGTCTTGGAACTTTGTCACGGCGCAAATCGAGCGACAGAAGAGATGCCATTGCATCATATACAGTTTTTGTAGCTGTGACAATGTGCTCGTCTTCGGAATCATCAAAAATGGCATGGGTTATCACATGTAAATCGGCTCCAGCCCTCAAATACGCCATGCCTCCTTGTAAGAGTCGACCACCGTACACCCACCGAGTGCTGCAACGTCTGTTCGACGATTACGCATGCATATTATGACGTATTCATTCCATAAATAGTGACCATGGTTGACAAGTCGAAGGAGGCCTAGCTAGCTGGCATTGGTTTATGTGTACTGTTGTGGGTATTGTGCGGATAAATATCGATTCATTAAAGTCAATTGTTCGAAATATCACCTGGCATGCTAGTTATCATTGAACTCAGCTATGCTTGCCATCGCGTGCTGAACATGCCAGTAAACCTTTGAAACGGTTATAATATCAAAACTGATCAAGTCCACGTGTTGGCTATTAGCTAGCTAGCATGATTACAAACACTCCCACCAAATTAGCTTGCGAGCTAGGACAGATAAAACCCATATCCGCATCGGGTTACTGTCACTGTCGGGTTAACATTTTTTTCTGGACGAATAAGGAGAAATAAAGAGAATTTTGCTCATTTTCTCGACCGTGCATTCATTATCTCAATCTTCCTGCCACCTTTAACAAAAGACAATGGATTGAAAACGTTGGGGACGGTGATAATGTTCGCTAAAGCCCGTGATCCACTTTCGCTTTTAAGGTCTCCGATTGTCCCGATTCTCCCATTCCGACCAGTTACGAGCGATTAAGAGTGGAAATTTCTGTTACGCGCAAGACATAGGTGGATCATGACCTCTGACCTGTTCTGACCCTTCCGCGTGAATAAGACAGGTTCCGACTGGATCAGATCACGCGGATCCCTCTTCCGACAAAATCAAACTTGATTTTGTCGGAAGGACGCGGAAGTATCGGTTAGTCAAATGCAAACTAGGTGGCGAATATTTCCTCTGCAATTAGCCAATTAGGAACCGTTTACAAAAACAACCGCCATCTTTATTGTTGACATTGGCAAAAATCAATCGGAAATGCTCGCATTAGTGGATCATAGGATACATTTTTTTCCCCAATCACTCTGACTTTCTACGATTGTTTGCGCGAGTTTCGGATGGTTCCCGGCGCTTCCAAAAGCTTCCGACTGGCCACGATTGCTTGCGTGCTGAGGCCTTAAAAGCGTAAGTGGATCACATGCATAAGCACCATGGCTGCACTGCGTTCACGCATTTGGCCAGCTCATGTTAGCTAATTGAGGCTCCATTGGTGCTTCAAGCAGAGATCAGATATCGTACTGGCTATATAGCTCAAAGCGAAGCGAACATAAACGTTAGCTGGCTGGCTGCTCAGCCACGCTCGGTCAGCATCTAACTTAATGCTCATTTACATTTTTGAGCGATCTATTGAAAATATTGATCAGTGTTCTCATAACGTTAGCTAAGTGGCGTGTGCGTCTTTCAAGCATTATTGGAGAGAGCAGTGATGCATTGGCATTTTCATCGCGAACGACAATGTCGAGTAGTAGGCAATGTTGACAGTAGATGGGACTCATTCGGAAATGTGAGGCATATATTGACCAACCAGCGCCTTAATCGTTGATTAAAAACAACTCCTTATAACTTCGTTCTCGAAAAGTGTCAACCAAACTTGCGCCTCGATTCATTTTTTAATATGTATTCCAGCACTACTGAAGAAGGAAATTCTATTGTATGCTCTTTAAATAACAAAATAATGACAGGAATTTTATCATTATAGTCAATGGGAGATTGAGAGGTGCGGTGCACTGGACGCCATATTGGTTTCTTCAACTTTTCGCTCCGACAGCCTCTCCAGTTATTTATACACTCATAGGTTTTGAAACAAGAGCGTTACCGGTGACCCAAACGTCGCTGCCGCTATCAAAGAATATTTTGATTCAGGACATACATATGAGGTGATACTGGATATGCTCAAGACTAATCACGACATTTCAATTAGTTTGCGCACGCTGAAGACGCATTTAAAGGGATATTTCAACATTTTGGCAAATTGGCCTATTGCCATAATCCCTATAGTTATATGAGTACGTACATTCTAGTTATCCGTGCCCGCTGTTTTGAGATGGGGGGGGACGAGAGCTGCTCAGCGAACATAATGAAAGCGAAAGGTACAGGTTCCTCCCCCCTTCAAAACTCATCAAATACGCAATCCAACAGCTCCAAAGCGCTCTCGTGGACAACTTGAGACCTGCACATTCACCACGCTTTAAAACAATAATGTATAATTACGAGACAGCTATTTTCAAGGCAAATGCATAACCTGAACCACATTCCAGACATACCGGCTGGGCGGAGTGATTTCAAAAGCGTATGTTTACTGCAACTACTCGCAACGTCTGAGGTGCGCACTGCGCCCTGTGTTAATCCGCCCAGCGGGTTACTCAAGAAAGTAGAGTATTTGCTTCATGTGTCATAATGTTTCATAATTAAACAAATTTTTTGCACTACAGATTACATTCAAAGTCAATGCAAAGACGCAAATACACGCGAAACGCATTGACTTTGCATTGACACGCGTCTTTGCATTGACTTTCATAAGCAATGCGAACGATGTTTGAGGCGATACGTCGCATTGGAACTTGGTTCGGACAAGCTGGTTAACATGACTGGGGCTCAGAGATAATGTAGTGAAATTGCTGGGCCGAATCCCGAAGTATGTTTGTCTATTTTCTGGTCAAAAGTTAACTGCGATTGACGCAGGATCTTATTGGAATGATTGGGAGACGATAAGCCTTCACACGTGCTGTAACCCTTTAGTAAAAAATATGAAACGGTGAAACTCCCTGAGTACCACCAGGAGGGAGCAAGTAGCACAGTGGTACACGAACCACAGTTAGGGAATCAAGGATCTAACCAGATGAACCACAGATACTGCTCATAAATATAAACAGTATGCTATGTAACTGGCAATATTATTCACAAAATAGCGATCTTATTTCTCAAAGAAATGTTTAATTATTGAAAAAGTGCGCATGGTATATTTCCTTCATGCTCACAACAGACTGTATGCACTGCAGGCTTGAGCAAACTTTCTGACAGGAAGATCTGCAGAAGGAAATCTGGGTTGCATTGATGTGGTCTGTTTCCCTTGGCAGGTGATTGGAGGAGAGCAGTTCAAATGTGTTCACTGAAAGAAATCAATGGGAGGAGCTTATTACCATACTTAAAAACGGCGCTTCTGACGTGCATTCCTTAACGCGTAATTTGCATATGAACGCCGAAAATAACGCCATTAATTTGCATATGAAAACGGCGCTTTTAAAGGTGCACTATGCAAGTTTGTTTACTTTCTGCGCAATTATATTTTTGTCTCAATTTGCCTACATCTCTCCACATCTGCTAGCTGCCTGCCCCTAAATTCAAAAAAAAAAAACCCGGGCTCTGGAGACCGCACAGGCGTCACAAACTGCAAATAAACACAAGGGGCCCCAGAACATAACAAACCGTCCCGGCCAATCACCGATAAGAGTTGACGGTTATGGAAGCATGGGAAGGAGGGAACTGTGGGAGGGAGGCGCGGGCTACTTCTGTTTTGTTTGAGTTCGAATGTCAACAGAAGTGAAAGTAAACAAACTTGCATAGTGCACCTTTAATGCCGTTTTCCACAACACCAAAAATAACGCGTTTATTTTCAGATGAGAACGGCGCTTTTAACGCCGTTCTCGCGAGAAACGGCGTTAAAAGCACCAAAAAAAAGCAATAACGGCGCAAAACGTGCGTTCTCGTCCCAAAACCCGTTTTATATAGACGAATTATGGTACTATCGGCTTGCCATACTGAACAACGTGGTGGAGACCACAGAGATATAAAAAAACTAGAGTGGGAATCCCGTCGTTTCCGTGGCAGCACGCCGCCGCCATCTTGTGTATGTATATTGGGGCAGACGTTCAATGGAAAATGCAGTATAACTGGCCTAAACCATGCTCGTATTAAACGAAAACTCGCTTATACGGGACAACAGCTGAAGTTCCGATTTCTCTGTAATGTCTTCCGATTAAATAAACATCGAATATACCGGATTTAAAAAAATATTTTTTTTAAAATAAATATTGTTGTTTGATTACAATTCCTTATTCGTGCCCATTTTTAGTATGAAAGGATAAAAAAGAACACGGAAAACAAGTCGACACCCATGTTTAGCCTACTGTTTACATGTGCCTCATTGGACATTTATACATACACAAGATGGCAAAGCTATTCTGCCGTTTCCGCTTTGGTCCAGCCCACACGTCGTCCACTCTAGTTTTCTTATATCTCTGTGGTGGAGACAGCGCCCGGGCGGGGGAAGGGGGGAGTTAAAGCTGTAGTCGGTAAGATTTTTTTGGTTGTATTTACTGAAACTGTCACTATGCTTAGACATGCGAATATGAATCAGGTGATTTTAGAAAAAATCCGCGACTTTATCTCCACCCACAGCCTGTAATGCGATCTGCGAAATTCTACCGCTGCCGACTCAAGTAACCAATCAGATCATTAGCAGGCGCCTTCGGATGTGCACGAAAAATCGAGGGAGGGACTGGTTTGGATCTCAGCGCAAGTAGGGGAGGGGCTTGAAAGTTGTACTCGTTCAAAAAGTCCTCTCGGTCGAGCAATCTTACCGACTTCAGCTTTAATTTGCCATTTATAATAGAATTATTTTGATTATAATTCTTAGTTTAAAAAGTGAATATCTTGGAAAAATGTTTGCTTAACTAGAAGTTTAATAGAGACTGTGTCTGTTCCCCGAATCCCAATAAAATCAAAAAGGAAGAATCGTGGTGTTGTCCACAATAACTTGACCTTCATTGAAACGAACTATATCAACACCTGTATGAATACAAAATCCTTTCTCAAATTTGGACTACTTAATATAAGATCACTTAACTCAAAAGCAGCTCTTGTGAACGAATTAATCTCTGATTATAGTCTTGGTGTACTATGCCTCACAGAAACTTGGCTGAAATCAGATGAAAACTCCTCTTTGAATGAAGCTTCTCCACCTGGTTTTATATACTCTTCATAACCCCCGTCTTGACCGGAAAGGAGGGGCGTTGCTGTTATTTATAATGACTCCTTTCACTCAGTGCCCAAACTGCAACATAAATTTGATTCATTTGAGGTACTATTAATGAATTTTTAATTGCTTGATTCAAATATGAACTCCATCCCTGCTCAGCCTATTGCTCTGGTGATAGTCTATAGGCCACCCGGTCAATATTCTGGCTGCATGCATGATTTCTCGGAATTCCTTTCTGAATTAGTTTTAAGCTATGACAGAATTGTTATTTTGGGTGACTTTAACCTGCATTTCGAGATGGTAGATGATTCTTCAACATCCATCTTCACTAATCTTGTGGAGTCGGTTGGCTTCACTCAGAGTGTCATCGGCCCAACACATATTCATGGTCATACTTTAGACCTGATTTTGAGCTTTGGTGTTGAGATTGCCAAGGTTGACATCCATTCACACAATCCCAGCTTATCGGACCATTTTCTTATAACATCCTGTCTACAATTGGCCCTCCCTGTTTTATCAGAAACTAGGATGTACACAAGTCGTACTTTTACTGCCACAACGTCTTCACAATTCACTGAAGCACTACCAACTTATCTTGATTATCCAGTCAGCCCCCTCTGTATTGACGAAATGGCAGATAAGTTTGCTAATGCTCTCCGTAGTACCCTCGATGTAGTTGCTCCATTGAAATTTAAAAAGGCTACTCAGAAGAAGAGACCAGCCCCCTGGTACACTGACCAGATGCGGACTCTAAAGCAAAAATCCCGTCAACTAGAACGCAAATGGCGCTCCACTAAACTGCAGGTATTCCATTGTGCTTGGAAAGAGAGCCTTGTTGCGTATAAGCACGCTCTCTCTGGCGCTAGGTCTTCTTATTTTGCAAATCTTATACAGGAAAATAAAAATAACCCTCGATTTTTGTTCAAAACAGTGGCCAAATTAACGAACAACCATGCTGCAAGTACCCCTCAAATTCCAGCCTCCTGCAGCAGTGATGATTTTTTAAAATTCTTTAGTGGCAAAATAATTGGAATTAGAGAAAATATCATTGCTTCCCTAGCAGTTGGTGAAGGCCTTAACATAAAACCTCATGCTATGCATATAAACCAATTTGATTCATTCTCTCCCATATCCCTGAGCGAACTTGCCAAATTAGTCACTACTTCCAAATCAACAACTTTGTCTCTTAGATATCATCCCAAGTAAGTTATTGAAGGAACTCCTGTCCATTCTTGGCAGTCCAATTCTGCACATAATCAATTCTTTCCTGATTTCAGGTTCGGTTCCGACTTCATTTAAGATGGCTGAAATTAAGCCTCTACTCAAAAAACCAAATTTAGATCCAACAGTTTTGGCTAATTGTAGGCCGATCTCAAACCTTCCATTTTTATCCAAGATCCTAGAGAAATGTGTTGCCCAACAGCTTACTTTCTTCCTGCAAATGAATAAGGTACATGAAAGGTTTCAGTCTGGCTTTAGAAAACATCATAGCACTGAAACAGCCCTCACTGTAGTAATGAATGATCTACTTCTCTCCATGGACTGTGGCCGCATCTCTGTCCTTGTCCTACTTGATCTATGTGCTGCCTTCGACACAATAGACCACCAAATTCTTCTTTACAGGCTAGAAAATCTGGTTGGTATTTCTGGACTCGCCCTTTCATGGTTTAAGTCTTATCTTTCTGATAGATATCAGTTTGTTAGAGTAAATGGTAATTCCTCCGAGTATTCCAAGGTAAACTTTGGAATACCTCAAGGATCTGTTCTGGGGCCTCTGCTGTTTTCCTTATACATGCTTCCCCTTGGAAACATCATAAGTAGATATGATGTTAAGTACCACTGTTATGCAGATGACACACAGCTTTATATATCTTTTAAGCCAGGTGAAATTGATCCACTAACTAGATTAGAGGTGTGTCTTAAAGTTGTTAAAGAATGGATGACACAGAATTTTCTCTCTTTAAATCCAGATTAGACTGAAATATTGGTAATTGGTCCCAAATCGCTCAGAGACACATTTCTCAAGTTTTCCCTTGACGTTGATGGACTCCAGGTTTCTGCCAAAGCTATTGTCAAAAACCTTGGTGTCACCGTCGATTCAGAACTCTCTCTCCACTGTCATATTAATAACATTATAAAAGTGGCTTTCTTCTATCTTAGAAACATATCTAAACTGAGAAAAATGTTGTCTCTTCAGGACGCCAAAGAAATGGTTCATGCATTTGTGTCCTCTCGGCTGGATTACTGTAACGTTTTACTGTCAGGCTGCACCAGTTCTACCCTGAATCGCCTTCAAATAGTGCAGAATGCTGCTGCTAGGGTTCTGACCAGGATGAAGAAATATGACCACATTAGCCCAGTTCTCAAAAACCTTCACTGGCTGCCTGTCAAATTTAGAATTGAATATAAAATTCTATTGTTTACCTACAAAGCCTTAAATGATTTGGCCCCAGAATATCTTGGTGCACTTCTCGTTCCTTACTCCCCTCCAAGATTACTTCGTTTACAAGGTGCTGGATATTTGAAAATTCTAAATATATCCAGAGTTACATTTGGAGGCGGAGCATTCTCCAACAAAGCCCCAGTCTTGTGGAACAATCTCCCAACAAACATTCGGGCCTCAGACACACTCTCTGTTTTCAAGAGTAGGCTAAAAACTTACCTTATTAGTCAAGCCTATGATTAGGTCATGATTAGTTTTGTATAAACATTTATTTGGCCCTGGTGGGACTGACTACAACCTAGTTTTATGATGGGTTCACAAGATATTGGAAGCCAGAGTTATGTAAATCCATGTGGAACTGGTGGCACTGAGCATGCATTAACGGTGCCAGTGGGGCTTGCTACAGCCTTAGTCACTGGGGAGGTCCACATAGTACTGGTAGTAGTTTTTAGCAAATCCATGCGGAACCGGTGGCACTGAGCATGCATTAACAGTGCCAGTGGGGCTTGTTACAGCCTTAGTCACTGGGGAGGTCCACATAGTACTGGTAGTAGTGTTAAGTAAATCCATGTGGAACCGGTGGCACTGAGCATGCATCAACGGTGCCAGTGGGGCTTGCTACAGCCTTAGTCGCCGGGGAGGTCCATATGGTACTGGTGGTAGTGTTAAGCAAATCCATGTGGAACCGGTGGCACTGAGCATGCATCAACGGTGCCAGTGGGGCTTGCTACAACCTTAGTCACCGGGGAGGTCCATATGGTACTAGTGTTTAGATAATCAAAAGTGATCTTACAGCCTGGTGTAACTGTAGGGCTCCTGTGCTGCAGGAAGTGGATGGAGGGGTGTTGACTGTTTCCTGACCAGTCTGCTAATAATTTCTCACTTGGCACATGACACAGGACGGTTTTTTTTTTTTATTAACATGCAGTAGTTTTATCCAGTGCCTCACCCCCCTTTTTTCTGTGTCTCTTTCCGAGGATCTTTCCGTCCCCTACCCTGAGTCCTGGACCGTCCAAGCCCTGTCCCTCACCATGAGCGCTGCCTGCTGCTGTCCTGCTGTCCTGATCCGGTCCTGATCTAGCTCTGCACCATCCTCGACTTGCCACTTCCTGGAGCTACCGATGCCACTGTTCAGATGGACTTAAATGGAACTCTTTTGCCATTTTATTCTATTTTACTCTGTTTTGTTATTAATTAGCTAGCCCGCGGAGGATGGGCTTCCCCGCCATAGTCAGGTTCCTCCTGAGATTTCTTCCCACTGGGGAGTTTTTTCTCACCACTGTTTGAGGATTTTTCTCCCTACTGGGAGTTTTTTGCCTCATTTGCTGTAGTGGTGAATAGGCTGGGCACTGCCCTTTCATTTATTTAATCTCTCACTGTAAAGCGTCTTTGTGACAGCCTCTGTGAAAAGCGCTATACAAATAAATTGAATTGAATTGAATTGAATTAGAAGTCCCCTAAGCAACATTGCATGTGGAGCAGAGGGCGCATTACACTTAAATTCCGTCATAATCAATTATTATCTGTCATTGTAATTTTATTTTTTAAAATGATAATCATTTATTTTTTTAATAAAATAAACAGAATAATTTATAGATCACGCATTAGCTGATGCCGACAGTGATTCATGTAGACACACATTGCGCACTGTGTTAAATACAGCACTGCGTGGATTTTTGAACTTACTGCTGTATGAACTTTATAAAACACCACAAATGATTTCTCCCCCCACACAGTAACAGTGCGTAAATGATCAATGCTTTCAGTTATTGCTGGGCTTCACTAAGCCTAACAACCGTAGTCTCGCTAAGTGGTCCTACGAAGCTGCTCAACAACTCATTATGTCAACCGCGGCTTTCCCACCTAAATATCTGCGTGTTCACATAACAGAGATGGCGTTTGCAGCATATGACCAATCGTCTACCGGCAGCAGAGCAGCATATTTTACAAATGAAGAGCAAATGATCATATTACAAAAATATGAGGAATACAGGATCATACCAGAGATGCCAAGTCTGACGCATTCGGCTTGAGTCTCTCGCCTCTTAGTGGCATTCACGTTCCTGTGCCGTAGTCAGCAATTATTCAATCAACGCAAACTGAAGAAATTCACTTGCGGAATTCAAGTCATTGCACATTAAGTTAATCAGTTTCGCATGCATTACGGTGGATTTCCCCACCAGTGATTATGACTCGGGAATTCTCACGCTTGTCTTTACTGAAGGATTGAAAGCAATGGAATTGCATAAAGACGTTTCAAATGGTCTTATTTCATTTAAACAATTTAAACGATCATGAAACACATGCATTGTTTCCAATCCCTGAGTAAAGAGAAGCACGAGAAGTCCGGAGTCATAATCACTTTCCATAGTGAGGTCCACATTCACGCAAGTGAAACTAAAACTTCAGTGCACAAGGATTTTAATTCCGCGTGAGCATCTCATTAATAAGCGTTCATTGAATGATTGCGGACTACGGTGAATAAGCCTAAAAAATGCGTGAGACCTACGCCGAATGCGTGAGACTTGGGATCTCTGTCATACAGGTCAAAGACAATGCTCGTGACAATATGACACCCACCACCAATTGGACGGGGGGTGAATTACATTCTGTCAAAATCACGGATGGCCTTCAAAATATTCCGTCATTATACAAAAAAATCAGTCAATGACGGAAAATATTTGGTTAACGCGACCTCTGATGTGGAGGTACGGCATTTTACTGTAACGCCACAAAATAACAGACTTCTGCATAGGATACACCTATGTTTCCTCACTTTAAGCTCCTCCAGAAGCTTCCTCTCTCTTTGCTACCCATTGGGGGTGCATTTAAGGGATTAGAACATCTTCTATGATGGCGGAAGCAGATGATTTCCGGGTCACGGTAGAGGAGAGAACACAAGCATAAGCTGGCATAATGAAAAGCACCCCAGGAATGTAGAATGAAGGCGATACAAGCAGACTGGTTGGTTAGGTTGTAGACGAATAGAGCAATGTTTCAGGTGTGGTCTGGTTTACTATCCTGCGTTACATAAATTCCATGATGGGCAACCGACAAGGAGGGTTGTAAATTGTGCATCATTAAAACTTTTTAATATACTCTGGTTAAACAAACAAAATCTCCACTATTATCTAAAACATTTTAAAATATGAAAGCGAAACTGCAAGAAGCTAGCATGTAGACTGTTGGCTCTCCAGTTAATGTAGATTTCTCTAGCAAAGATATCTTTCTACAGCTAAATTTTTATGGAGTTTAAAGCTATAGGGCTCTATCTTTCACACTGCCCTACCCGTTGCCACTACCCGCTACCCGTGAATTACGCATTTAGCAGCTTCCACTATCCCTAAACGGTATCTTGCAGCCACACTACCCGCTATGCATTATGCCGACTCCCTTATTTGCGCCTGGATGTGTGTCCGTGGGCGTGTTTATGCGCTTTCCCAACAATTGCTATCTTGACCACACACATTAGGGAAAGCGTATAGCGGGTCCTCAAACCACCCGCTACCCATTTGGGCTTTTACAAGAGTGCGCCCAGGCGGCTTCCGCTTGGACACATGTGGACGTGCACATGCGGCTCCACTTCCCGAATTAAATCGCCTATAAAAAGCCACCTTGCTTTAGCCTCAGTTGAACCCCTATATTGTGAGGATTTGCAGGTGAAAACATTATTAAACATCAAATTAGACTGACAAAATCAGTAAGCTCCTAATTAGGTTGCTGACAGTGCTTGTTTTGAGTTCTCTCAAAATAATTTGCCCGAACTTAATAAACATGACACAAAACTGATGCGACTCTATTGTTTGCCAATTAATAATTAGTGAGAAGCCTATTGTTTGTTGATTAACCAATTGTTCACATTGATTAAATGTTTGGTTAAATTGTTTCCCTCAGCAGTTATTTGAACTAGTTTTTAATATATCTTAACTTGGATATGGAATTTTTATTCTTCATGGCATGTATAGATTTGTCAAAAGTGGCTGAAGAGGATAAATAACTGCTCTAAAGATAACTGCACCTAATTAAGACAAATCAACAGCTTTTTAAAATCCCAAAATTGCAATTATGGTTGGAACAAAAACCAGCATACACAGAGGGGCGCCAGGACCGAGTCTGAGAACCACTGATTGCTGAACGCTTAACCTGCACTGAAGCTCGAATGTGTGATTCCCAAACGAGATAGGTAGGGGAGAAGTTTTGACAACAATTGACTGATCCCAAGCCCCGCCTCCCATTCAGACAACTAACCAGGAAACTTCAGCCTTGCCTGGGCTCAAAACAACAAGCATAACGGCGCCGGTTCCGTTCAATTATGTGTTGCATGCGAGTCGGTGTTATTTCGGCATCAACATTTTGTCTCCCTTAATATGAGCTTTTTGGAGGATTCAAAGCGGCACACTTACTAATGGGAAGATCGAAATGTGACTCGGTGTCAACGTTTAGTGCGAGCAGAAAAGTTAAGTTAACGTGACCGAGGCTTTTAATGACCCTCTTCTTGGAAGTTTTCCCCGTTATAAGGAACGTTGATGAATGTCCGTGTACGTCATCAAATTACTCTCTGGTTTCCTCACTTCATTGTACCCTGGTTGAGCATATTTGCCGTCAACCGAATTGTTCATATTGAATCATATGGCTAATGCCAACGTTGTTAAAAGGAAGCGCTAGTTAACTCTGGCTACTCCTTTACTAAGCTTCGTCTTTGCCCCTGTCCCGTTAAAACACTGCTCTCAGAAATGATCACTGCACAGCACGGATCGAGGGGACAGAGAAAACTTTTTTCTCCTGATTTCTAGCTAACAGCCAAGCCTTTCTCCCCTCCTTGTCTTTTTGAACTCTGTATAAACAGACAAAGCGACTTGTCCACTGTTTTAAATATTATGCAGGTAAGAAGTATTGTCGTTGAATGTCAGTTACAAGCAGCTAGCTCGTTAGCCACCTCCTTAATTTTATTAACTGCCCAGTTAAAGGGAGGAGAAACCTTTTGGAAAAAAATGTCATTTTTGGATAGAAATCATTCATACTTGGTG
Source organism: Gymnothorax javanicus (assembly GCA_029692085.1). Lineage (NCBI taxonomy): Eukaryota > Metazoa > Chordata > Actinopteri > Anguilliformes > Muraenidae > Gymnothorax > Gymnothorax javanicus. Next base: position 21,329,382 of record CM056196.1, on the reverse strand, counting down.
TATTGACAGTATATGACCTGAAATATGAATATGAAATATGAATTTGACCTAATTTGCATAATTAGGTCATGTGATTCAAGATGGCGGCCACCCCGATTTCACCATTATTTCTTTGCCTTATATCTCAGGACTGAAGCAAGATATTTGAATCAGGTTTTTTTTTATTAGATTTAGTTATGTTTACACCTTCTTCTGAACTAGAATAAAGCATTTACACATAATACTAGAGATTTAGTGGGGTAAAAGAGGATTTTGCCATTTTTCGCCCCCTCAGTATGAAATATAAATCACCATAACTCACAGACCCAAAGTGCTAAACCAAAACTTTTAGTTCAGTAGACTTCCTGATATGTACACAGACTTCTATCAAAATTTCATGAAAAAAGCTCCACAAATAAGTGAGATATAGTGCCTTAAATGATAGCAATCAGGGCAAAAATCAGGTTTTGAGAAAATCCACGTTAAAGTCAAAGTACACCTACAAATCATTGTAACAGTCAACTTAGAACATTAAAATGCCCCTGAAGCATAAACTTCTCCCTGTTGCTCGCTCTGATTGTCCTGTTCTTGAGGAGATTGAAGTGATTTGCTCTTTCTTTTGGCTTTTTCAGAGTCTAGGTTGGCCTTCTCTGCCCCCCTAACGCGCGACGCATCCACCTGCTCTTTATTATGAATGATTAAACTTTTAATTAAGACCAAAATTAAAATTTTGATAAAAATTGTGAAAAACCATAATTTTTTGGGTTTCTCCTCTCCTTAATGCAGTCCCCGCGACAGTAAGGGTACCAAGGTAGCTTGCTGGTGACCGTTATCAATCACTAGTGTTTGTTGTTAGTCAGCGGTCTATTCAAGTCAATGGGACAGCTAATTAGCTAGCTAGCATGAAACATTTTATTACAGCCCTGCAAATGAATATTGCTGCAAAAGGCATGAGAATACAACTGCATCAGTTTGTTTGATAAAAGTGCCTTCTGTAATATTCTTGTGTCGTAAATTGTAATTATCTTGTGAGATTTATCACCAATGAAAAAGACACTAATTTCACAACTGTTTCAGACCTTTATTTAAATTAGTTTAGGAATACATTAAATAGCTTATTATGGTTTTGGAAATGGAATAAAAAAACACACCTTTAACATGGTCGGCATATCGAGTGTCTGTTATATGTCACATCGTTTTACCATCGTCAGAAACCCCAAATGCCTGGTTTGATAGCTGCCTGAGGTGAAAGTTGTCCGAGGTTCGATCAGACCCCTGCTTGCCCTATTGTGACGTAGCCGAAAGTGGGCGGGGCTTGGGATCAGTCAATTGACAGCAGTAAGCTTCTGGGGAGGGCATACACACTGCAAGGGGGAGGCACTAGCCCTCTTATTATTGGTTGCTTTCAATGCAATCACGCCCACACAACCTCTAACAGCTTCTTGTTAGCTGAACACAGCAAGCATGCACTGGAGACATTATCATTAGCTGTCTTATGTTGTTCCGCATACAATTGCGAATTACATTGTTGTAGAGATTATATAGCCATCTAGCTAGCTAGCTAAAGTTAGTTTCGAAAAATCTTTGAAAATAATTGGCATATTTAAGCGATGTCATGTGGTTTTTGCCCTAACTTCACTAGCAAGCTTCAACAGTTATTACACTGGCGTTTACTGTTTTCCTGGGGGGTTTGGAGGTGAAGTGTGTGACTTGTATTTACAACAGTGGTCTTGCACGCAGAACCTGAGGGGGCGCAGTTTTAAAAAAATTTCAATTCCCACATAATGTGGCTTTAAAAGCCGCTGAGCTCAGGTTCTAAGGTAAGTACATATTTTGATATTCATATTGCTTTGATGGCAGCTATCAGAGTACTGTTATTGCAAATTCTTACTCAATCTCAGCAATGGGTGAAAAATTACATGAGATTAAGTGGTCACCCCTATAACCTCCCACCCACCTCATTTCCAGGGTGGTTTTACTGTGCTCTTTTCCACCTTATGGGGTACGCCAATATTTTGATCAATTTCATTGCTTTCTGATGTATTTTGCATTAAATTTATTTTATTTAACGATCAAAAAACATGGTTATTTTGTTCTACTTCAGAACTAAAGCCCTTCTGAGAATTTGCGCCAGAAATGTGTCCCCCCCACCTTTGAAATCAAAACTACGCCCATGCCCTGTGAGGTGGGACAAAGGACCATATAGCACGTGAAAAGCATGGCACAGAGGATACTCACGTGAAAAGCGCATAACAGTAATTACGTGCGGCACAAGGTATTACAGCAATCGAGTTTCTTGAGGTTTTTAAGGTTTATTACTAACAAACAAACAAGGAAGACGCTATTCGTCCCGCAGCGCTCCGGCGCGAAAGTTCAAAGACTGGGGCGGATTATAAAATGAAATCGCTTATTGGCCCAGTTGTGGGGAAAATAGCAGAAGTGCTTCTCTTATCTGCTCCACCGCGGTGCCAATAGCAGAACTGCTTCTCTTATTCGCACTGCAGATAGCCGATCTCTTTCCCCTAATTAACCTCCCTACTGGGCGAGTCGCCACTTTAAACAAACAAAAAAACAGACGACTATGATATCATTAAAACACAATATTGCATGTTAACATAATTCTTAATTGTTTTTATTTTCCCCAACACAATAATACTATAAGTCCAGTACATTATTTTTCATATTATGGATACAAGTTGTCATGACTTCGTTTAATGACCTGTAGAAAGTTGTCGTTGGGAAACACATTTTAACTTCCCAATGTGTCTAACCTACCTTTGTGGCGCAGTCGGTAGCGAGTATGGCACAATGATCAATAGGTCAAAGGTTGATTCTCCTTATCGCCTTTAAAAAGGAACGTTGCTTGTCATAATAGGGTGAATGTTCACTTCTGCTGCTCAAAAACGACATCAAGAAGCCAAATAAACAGCCTGAGAAATAGGGAAGTGTCGCGAGAGAGGAGACAGAAAAGTAAATGGTTTTTTTTACCTTTTTATTTCGTCAAGTATCTCTAAAACAAGTGCACAGTTGACGTTGAAAAGACGGCCAGAATGACCACATTTGAACTAATTTTTAACCTTGTGCAGACGTCTGGTGGACGTCGATGCGGGACGTCCAGAGACCGTCGTTAAAAACACGTCATAAAAACTTTCACTCTGGCTCCTCAGGGGACGTCATTGTGGAAGACCTTGAAAAGACGTCGTTTGGACGTATTCTTCTTTGGTGGGAAGTACAGTTAAAGACAGTGCATCTTTTCATAGGCCGCCCCATTATGTCAATAACGCAACTTTTCCTTTTTAGTTGAAGAAAGTGAAATAAAGACAAATAAGATTAAGAGTGCAAATCCTGGCCCTGGTATTCTCTCGTTTCTGCTTAACATCAGGTGCCTGGTAGGCTATAGGCAGGACTCGCAGGAATAACCTGCGCTTGAAAAAAAAAAAGAAAACGCTCGGAGAAAAGAAAAATTGTGATCGGAATCATCTGGCGGGCCAATGAAAATCGTTCGCGGGCCCAAATTGACCCACGGGCCGGCTGTTTCCGACCTATGTCTTTGTCCTCAAGGGCAACTCCAATGTGAAGACGCTTTTGAATACAGCCAAGAAATGCAGCCTTCATCGGCTAAATGAAAAAAAAAAAGGGCAGTGCATCCTTCATGGCCATATGTATCCCACTATCTTGTGCTCACACAGGCAGGAACCAGGTTTCCGTTTAAAAAAACCAATGGAAAGCACACACAGTTGCGGCAGGTCGGCAATTCGTCATCCACAGTGGGCCCTGATCGCCACGCCCCTTTTAGGGGGAAAACGGTTCTGCTTCCTGCATAGACATTCAAAGCGCGAACGCGTAAACCAAGCCAATTTAACTTGAATACGACATGCCGAGGAGTTGCTGTGTTGTTGGCTGCACCAACAATAAAACAAAAAACAAGGATCTCCAGTTCATTCCTCTGCCATGCCAAAAAAATACCCGGAGAGAAGGGCTTTATGGCTCCAAGCCATACGGAGGGAGGAAAACGGAAAGCTGTAATTATGTGACAAAGAGCAATTTTGAAAGTATGACAAAAAGTCCTGAATGATAATAATAATAATAATAATAATAGCCTAATATATTATTAACTCCAACCAGGAGAGCACTTTTGCATACTGAGGGGAAAAAGGCAGCGGCTCATGCCCCTTTTAGGATCTTACTGTGCATATGCCTGGACGAGACAGATGGACAGGCTAACTTACAAACCTAGCTAAGACAGTTGTCACCGTCTGGTCAGAGCACAGTGCTACTGTTAATAACCATACTACCCAAATAGCAGGACCGAAAGGTGAAGTATTTCATTTGATTTTGCTTACCTGGAGACTCAATCAGATAAAAATAGATGTCGGGGTATGATACCTCTGGCCACCGGGTGGGGTCATTGCACCAGCTAGATGCCGGGAGACTGAAGGGACATGCTTTAGGATTGATTAAATTTAGCTTTTCTAAATATCTCGCACGTTCTCTATCCGGTAGAGTGGATGTACTGTATGAATTAGACATGGTGTCTGGAGATAATTTCTCGGCTGATTCACCTTCGATGGTTTTGTATTTATGTCATTTTGTACAGCAATGTTACATTAAAGTCAATGGGGAGTGTGGTTTGTTTTCCCCCCAAAAGGGGCGGGGCTACGTTTGCCGATCTGACGTATGAGAAGCAGTCATAAGGCTCGTTCGACGCATTGGGTGCATCTCAAAGCATGGGCTACATCCTTTGTAGGCTGCATTTTTAGGGGTCGTTACTTAATTCCATCCGCCAAATTGACATGGTGTAATTTCATCTCCGCTAAACAGCCTTGGTTTAAGTGAGTCGTCACTGGTTTCCCGAACCCTAACCCTAACTCTAACACATAGCCCTAAATCTAACCCTAAATTTCCCCTCGTCTGTAGCTATAATCGTGATTTTGTTAAAAGATAACAAGTGGCATTCCTAAAGAAATCAACTTGCACAAACTGCAGCCCATGCCTTCAGTTGCACTCGGTGACTGTATAAAAAAATGGTTATAGTCTCTGTAATATCACCCATAGGTTTCTAGATATCCATTTTGAAGCAAATTAGGTTGCTATCTTGGCACTTACCTGACTCCTCCTACCTCCCGGATAATCAAAAAATGGACAAAAAGACGGGCCGTTGCTAAAGCTGATGCAAGCCCAGTGGGTGGACCGAATGGAGCTTGTTTGCTGAAACACGCCCTCTAAGCTCACAGCTACCAAGCTAGCTTCGACTTCCATACTTGACTAAAAACCTAACTCAGCTCAATGCTACCCGGTTCGCGAAGGCCGAGATGCGGGGTCATATCTGTCCCAGTAAAGCATTGGATCCTGCCAAGTAGCTTGTGGTGGCGGGTCGAACGCTGTTTATATTCGTGAAGTGGTTGCGGGATGAACGTTGTTTGTATCTGTGAGGCAGTAGCGCGACGAGCGCTGTACACCGCTGGGTGGTTGGCTCACTGAGTATCAGTATACCCCCAGAGTGCGAGCAGGTGCTCGTCTTAGCTCTTGTACGCACCTTAGCCCAGTCCCATTAACGGTTGTATGGCCAGTTATACGATAACATTGCACTACGTAACCTTACTGACAAACCTGACGGACCTTTATTTTCCTACCTCATACTCGCACATTCTAATCACAAGTACTATCACCCTACATTTTGACTTCGATGAATGCTGAATTAATTGGTTATTGTAGCCAGCATACATGGGCTCATCAATACTAACACAGCTGGGGGTCTGGCTCAAAGTCTCTATGGTTATTTCATCAGCTGCCCAGCTAATCTCTGTCCTTTATATTAGCTAACGATACCACTGCGACGTGCAACTTTTTAGCTTGCCGGTCGTAGGCCAGTAACCTATTGACGTCACTTTGCGTCCGGTGGCGTCTTCGGTGTCGGCGTCGGCATCGGCGTCGGCGTCGTCCGTTTAAAGCCGTATCTCAAAAACGGTCTGATGAATTTTTTTTAAATTTGGGGATGTGATCAAATCGGTCATCGAGTTAATGCCTGAGCAAAAAATTTTTTGATTGAATCGTTCGTTTAGACTTGGCGGCCATTTTTATGTCGAAAATGGCCATTTTTGGCACTTAGGTGCAATTTTCTCAAAAACTGACTGATAATTATTTTTTTAATCGCAGCAATGGAATCAGTATCATGACCTGCTTCAACGGTGTAAATGGCGTTTTGATTGAATCGCTCCTTCATAGCACCACCTGGGCAACGTGTCTGGACTTCATCATTTTTCGGGGTGTTTTGTGCTATAACTCTCTTAATTTGGCATTTAGAGCTGAGGTATGTGTGAGGCACTTGTAGGGAATCAGGTATGCCGAACATTGTGAGTCAGTCACATTTGACCTTGGGCCTCCAGGTCAAGGTCAAATGGCAAAAATGTGCTATAACTCTCTTAATATAGCATTTAGAGCTTAGGTATGTATGAGGTACCTATAGGGAATCAGGTATGCCGAACATTGTGAGTCAGTCACATTTGACCTTGGGCCTCCATACGGTGGCATAGTGGTTAGCACTGTCGCCTCACAGCAAGAAGGTCGTGGGTTCGATTCTGGCCTGGGGCCTTTCTGTGTGGAGTTTGCATGTTCTCCCGTGTTAAGCGTGGGTTTTCTCCGGGTACTCGGTTTCCTCCCACAGTCCAAAGACATGCATGTTAGGTTAATTGGAGACACTAAATTGCCCATAGGTATGAGTGTGAGAGCGAATGGTGTGTGAATGGTGTGTGCGCCCTCACGATGGATTGGCGAGCTGTTCAGGGTGGGTTCCTGCCTTCGCCCGTAGTCAGCTGGGATAGGCTCCAGTTCCCCCGCAACCCTAGTGAGGAATAAGCGGGTATAGACAATGAATGAATGTTCCTATTAGCATCATGGAGTAGAAAGAATAATACTAATTAGACCCACTCGGTGGCAGTGTTGTGTAAAAAAAATCATTGTCTGAAAGCAGAGCGAGAACCAGAACTGAATTGAGAAGAGGGCGCACTTCACAAATTGACAGCAGACGACAGTGAAAGCTCAGGTTAGAAAAAAATCTAATCGGATTTCATGATCTGGACTTCTTAAAGATTATATTTTTGCTAAATGGCAGAAATGTTGCTGTCTGTCACTCATGAAAAAGTGTGACTGCTCAGTCGAGTTGCCCGATAATGGTAACTAAAACCCCTTTCTCACTGAGCTGCGTTGGCCCCTGGAAGTGTGTGGATGAAACAGTTCTCTTCTTTCGCAGACAAGAATTGATTCGAAGAACCATGAATTGATTCGCAGTGGTACGGGACCATTCGCCATCACCGCTGAAATGCGCAAAAAAATTAAACAGGTTTAATTTTTTCGCGGATGTCCGAGCTGGAGCTTTTTAATCCCAATATCGTGTAGACCAGTGGTTCCCAAAGTCGGTCCTGGGGACCCACAGCGTATGTCGGATTTTGCTCCAACCACAATTACGATCCCAGAGTTTTAACAAGCTGTTCATTTTTTAATTAGCAGTTGCTTGTCAGATACGAGGGACATCTTACCCCCTTAAACCACATTATGACAGAAATGGCTACGCATTCCATGAAATTTCAAAGCCCAACATTCATATTTTTTATTTTGATGTATTCCACGTAAGCATGACAATCAAAGGTGGCAGTATGTTTTATGTGATCAAATGCAAGACTGCAATCAGTCAGTAATCTGGTGATTAGGGTTCTGAATTCAGGTGCTCAGGTTCTTTCCTGAAACCAATCAAGTGACATTTAACAGGTTTGACTCATCGTTTGTTTTGTCTTTGAATTCTTAATTGCCTAATAATTGTTCGCTTTTAATGACCTTGGGTCCACAATTTTATCTACTAGAAGCCCATTTATAGATTCATGTCATCAGTTGCAAATTTCCATTTTTTTATGTTAGAGAAGTAATTTCCAATTTAGCACACTATGAAATGATTTTCATCATGGCCATTTTTGACATGTGGTTTAAAAGGATAAATAATCAGCGTGAACAAGAATAGTGCAATCAAGAGCAATGAGCAACTCATTAGCATTCTAAGATTGGAGCTGTGGTTGACACAAAAACCTGCGTACACAGTGGGTCCCCAGGACCGAGTTTGGGAACCACTGGTGTAGACAATCCGCGGACTGATGCTAGTTACTTTTGTCCTGTTGGAGTTGTAACTGCCGGCAACCTTCAGGGCCCTTGGCACTCTAGTTTTTTGTCGCGTCGTAAAATTGATGTACTTTCAGGGAAAAAGCCCTTACTCCTTGCGACAGCTAATATAGATGAACGTGATTGGTTAGTAGCATACTCCTGGGGCGGGGACAGAGTTGTGTGCACTTATATGTATAGGGGAAAACACATTTTCATACGGCAGTATATGTCCTAGACTTGAAAAAAAAATTGGGTTTTCACTCAAAATCCCTATAGACTTTGTCCAGCTTGCCCCAAAAGTTGCCCATCGGGCGAGAAACCATACCGATCATATCTTAGCCATTTCTTGAGCGATTTTGACAAGCTGTTTTTTTTTTAAATAGAGGTTTTTTGGGCTGGGGAACACGTTTAAACAATAAAAATTCGATATTGAGTCTCTATCAAGTGATTCCAATGTCAGTCAAAGGAATCGAACCATGTTTATGGGACCACAGGGGTAGTCTTACCAACAATGACCGTCGTAAATGACGACCGTCCTAAACTTCACGACCACGACCCGAGTTAAGGACACCCGTCTTACTAACGGGGTCGTAAACTAAAACGTTTCACGACGTAACTTTATGAAAGGGGAGAAAATCGCGCCTGACACATGCTGAATGGCATTTCCGGTTTAGTTTACGTCACGCTACGAAAATGGACATCGTGAAAGTCGTGGTAAGAATTTTTTATTTCTACATAACTGTAGCTGTATCTGCTCTAGAGAATACATCTAGATCTAACTTTGTACAAAAACATAAGAATGGACTCTATCTCACGACCATGTTTAACTCGGATTTGAAGCAATTTTGTGGGAAGTGGCAGAGTTCAACCGATCAGCCGTTGCAAGATCCAGCCCTGATCATAGATCCACTACATTTTGGGTATCAGCTAGAGAACGACTGCCTTGTTCCAGTCACAGGGTGCAAGACTCTGAATAAGCGGTGGACAGTGACCTGTAACTGTGGCAAGTGTGCTCGAGCCACATGTCCATGCCGCATGGAGGAGGTGGGCTGCACCCCTTTCTGCAAGTGCATGAAGTTGCAAGATGATGCCGGCACCAATCCATATAATTAGATCTGATATGGTAGAAGTTGTGATGTGGGTGTTCAACTTAATAAATTTCTGTGATATGGCAGTTGTCTAACAGTAAAACCTGCATTCATTTTTTAGCAAAAACGTATCATCTAAAATAATAAAATGACCTAAGAGATATTGAAGATTACAAATTTCGGACCTGATTTGGTTTCTCCGGAAGAGCTTCAGAACCGCTATCATGTAAACCAGTTCTCAAATCAATTAAATATTGCTTTTAATGTGCTTCCCAGCCCAAAAGACCTCTATTTAAAAAAAAAGCTTGTCAAACTCGCTCAAGAAATGGCCGAGATATAACCGGTATGGTTTCTCGCTTTTGGGGCACGCTGGGCAAAATCTATAGGGATTTCGAGCAAGAACCCAATTTTTTTTAAAGCCTAGGACCTATACTACCATATAAAAATGTGTTTTCCCCTATACATATGAATGCATACAACTCTGTCCCAGCCCCTAGAGTAGCACTTTATCGTTGCCGTCTGGCTTATTAGTTACGTTAATGTGGTTAGCTAGTTTGTGGATGGTGGACTTCATGTAGAAACACTTTTAGCAACAGCTAGCTAGCTTGCTAGATAGTGTGGAATATGTTAAATTAGCTATATAGCTAGCTTGCTAGCCTTTCTATTTACAATGATACTGTTCAGTAATCGCACTGAAAATTGAACGAATCCATTGATGGCAAATGCAGTTGTATAAGATACTGCTGTGTGAATCTACTGGGTGTATAACTACAGCAATCTCCGGTCAAGCCTTCCAAATACTGTGGGGAGTCAGCTAAGGAGCCCCGTCATTTGGTAGTGTCCTATGGTGGTTCTAATGTTGTAGCTGACCAGCCTGTTACGTTTGCAACCTGTTGGGAAGCTGTGACGGTTTTCCAACCCCTGACTGACAGCTTTTGTTCAAAAATATGCTAACCCTAAATTCAAACACTTTTCTGAGACTGTGTAATTCAAAGTTCTTTCACTCAAAGAGGCCACGCCCTTAATTATGCAGAAATTTAAGCCTTTATATAATGTAAATAGTAGAGTTCCAAAAAAAATTCACTCCCCCCACAGTTTTCACGGAGGGGAAAATTAGCCATAGCGACCAAAACCGTATTTTGAACTAGGCTGTAAACATGTTCATTTTTGCTGTAAATTGGGCTTTTTTACATGGGGGTCAATGGGGATTGACTCATTTCTGCAATCAGCCTCAAGTGGCCATTCGAGGAACAGCAGCTTTGGCACTTCCGTATTTGCTTCACTTTTCAGCCCCGCAGGTTGCCGCTTGGTTCGACATCGCCTGCAGATTACCGCATGCATCAACGAGATTTGGCAGGATCCGCCGGAAGGAGTCAGAGCAACGTGAAGTTCCCGAAGTTTCCACAGCGTCAAGTCGGACACAGGTCGACTTCCCGTAGTTTCAACAACAAAGAATGGACCACCCCGTGGCGCTTGCATTCTTCTTGTGTGATAAAATCGGACTGTCGGACACGGAGTTATATTGAAATCCTATCCGACTATCGGACACGATAACACCATGTAAAAGTTGTACTGAAAACCATCCGACTGTCGGAAACAGAGACACTTCGTTTTTGGCAAGCATAGTTTGGCACAGGGCACGCCTCATTAAAAGGAGGGATGTCATTTCTGACGTGGGGAATTCCACGTGGGGATTCCAGCCAACTAGAGCAATGTTAAGACGTTTTGAGGGCAGGGTCTTTTCTCCGCACATATTGTTGACCAACTGCATGGATATGCCCAGGCTCGCACCTCCCGCGAGCTTTTATAGCCATGTGACACGTTGCATTGGGAAGTTATCACCAGCATTTCTAACCACAATGCACTGGTTTTATCCTAAAATGCATCATGTTTGCGCAACGCAACGCAACATTGCTTGATCATGAACGAGCCTATTGGCTAAAGCCTAGTTTATGCTCAACGCAGTCGCGAGTGCGCAAGGTTCGCGCGCCACAAATTATGTGATCGCGCACCTGGTGATAGCCGCGCGCGCTGGCGCATCGCGCGGTCGCGCACTTCCAGGATTTTGAAACTTTTCGCAAGCCGCGCTCGTGTCGCCCAGTTCAAAATGGACGAATTTGAGGGAAGCAGCTTCTACTTCTACTGTTTTGCCTGCTTATACTACCTCCTATAATATTTTTTTTTCTACCGCCCCCTGTCTTTGCGGCGAATACTGCAACGGAGAATGCGCCAAGTATAAATGCCTCCGCGCTCTGTTGAGGTGCGCGCGCAATCTGCGAACGGAGCCCAGCGAAGGTATAACTGAAGCTTTAATTCACATTACGACCCTCAGTGCGAAATTCTGATATTTTGCTCAGATCAGATTGGCCCATTTTTACAGTTCACAATCATAATTTCAAGTGACTACGTGACAGTGCTGTCAAAGATCCACAGCTTAACCAAAGTCTTTTGAGTTTTTTGTCAAATTGGTTATTACACACGTTAGAGCTCCCCCTCCCTCTGTGCCATGGTTGTCTGGCGACTGGAGATTCATTGATGATCAATTTTTCTCTCTCTCTCTTTGTCTTTTCTACGAAATGTGCATGATTGAAATTTATCCTTCACATTCATAATTTTGAGCGGATACTCAATTTAGCTCAGGTATTACTGTTACTAGCTATAATAGGCATGTCACTTCTTCTATAATTCTTGAATCTGGGAAGTTCACATTAGATTTTATCATTACACACTGCAACACACTGCATTCATGTTTAGCAAAGTTATTTATGTCTTAGCCCATGTGGTTTGCCCAGCTGGCATCATTGTTGGATTACTATGTGTGTGCAATTGTTTACTTAACACTAAAAGCCTGTTTGATTGGTTATGCAGCAGAGCATTATAACCATAGATTAGAACACAATAAAACACAACATTAGGATAGGAATGATCACAGCTGCAGTTCATACCACTAAAATGAAGACAAAGTCACATCATGTCCAAGATTGGACTGACTATTAAGTCTAAAAATGAAATAATATGATAAAGAGAAAAAAATATATAAAGAATATATATTTATGCTACATATAAAAATGTTTACCTACCTGTGTCGATTCACTGTGCCTATCCACAGTACAAAAATCATTTTGGCAATCAGCCGTACATTATAATGTTGTGGTTTGCTGAAGTCACGCCCAATCATTGTGACAGCACACTAATGAGTTTCGGAGAGTTGTTCCAGAATTATAGAGAAAGGCATGGATTCATGTTTCATTTCTCAAAACAAGCTCCATTTTCAGCAACATAGGACCAATCTTCATACCAAAGATCATAGCATACGGGGTAAACAGGGCAGGCATTTAGATTGCTAAGTCTGTGAGACTGTGTGCCTATATGCATAATATATGGACAGATAAGATTATGTGGCCTAAATCAATATGATTGCAATTATATGGGTATGTCAGTCTAGCTTGTTCAATAAAATGCAGTTACAATCCACTACAAATTAACAAGCGAATGAGAGAATTCTTGGTAATATCATCACTATTTACAGTATTATGCTGTTAATACAATCAAAATACTTTCTGTATCCCTTTCAAATGAGGAGCCATTGAACCAGGGGTCTAAAACTGGTCTGTAAAAAGGCCAAGGGGCCACAGGTTTTCATTCCAACCAAGCAGTAGCACACCTGATGAGACTAATTTGATCAACTGATCTCAGCCTGCACAGTTTAATAGTTGTATCAGGTGCGCCTTGGTTGGAGTGAAAACCGGCAGCCCCTCGGCCCTTTTATGGGCCAGTTTGAAACCCCTGCCTTAAAAATTTTACTGAACTGAATGTATTTCCGAACAAGGCTTTTATTGTGAAACATTTGCAGGAATGTGTTGTGGAAAATTCATTGAGTTGCACGAGTCCCATACCATATCCACCTGCAAATTTTGCTATGTGACATATAAATGCCGTCTTGTGGCACTCCAATGTTACCGTAAAAATATAGTTTTCCTTGGAAAATTCACGCAAAACACCAGAAGTGTCTGAAACAGGACAATACCGCTTTATAAACATTGGTGTGCAGTGATGATTATACACATGGAGTTTTGACATAAATTCTGATAGGCCACGGAGTCAAGCTTGCTAATGTGGAGGAGCCGCTTCTCCCGCCGCAGAGCTGTCTTGGTGCCATGACAGTCATCTGACTTGGCTGTGACATGATTGCTTGATTGATAAAATGCTGGTTGACTTAAGCTCTCATTCTGAGAAGCGGCTCCTTGGCACGTTCGCTGAACAACCTTCCTCCTCCCCAGCTCCTCCCGTCTATTTTGGCATTCTGTAACTCTGTTCTTTCATGACTAAACTGCCGTTCAGTAACAATGTCTCTTCTTTTTGAGGTCATTGTTGCTGTAGGCTGTGTTCTATGGAGGGAGGGATTTGTTGCAGCTCCCTGCCTTCGGTTCCATGCTGGACGGGCAGGTATCTCTCAGAACAGAGCCACGCCGCCAAACTAAAATTATGCTTGTATGCTTTCAATAAATATTCTCTTTGAAAAAGTGGTCCTATCAGAATTAACAAAATGAAGATATTTCAGAAATTGGCTTGTGCACGCCAATGTTATCACAATAACATCCAAATACATCCAGGTCTGACCTGATCACTTACATGTGAAGACATGGGGAGATTAGACATCCTGATAAAAGCCATAGCCCTTATTCCGTCTGATTAATCTTCGCACCACCCATCCACGATGTTGGGTTCACACAGACGAAAACTTTCATTTGTGTAGAAATTCAAAATGAGGATTTCCCATGACCACTTGCGGCCTGTAAGCTCCCCCTACCAGCAGGCCAGGCAGATAAAAACAATGCTCAACCAGTTCATCTCTCTTTCAGGACTGCTCTTTTGGACCTCTCTTTTGGCTCAACTCCTCGCTGGAGAAGCTACTCTCTCATTTGGCTCTGCTCTTCCCCCCTTGGTGAGGCTCCTGGACCCCTGGGTACTGCTCAGGTTGGGGTCCTGCTCCCTGACTTCTCGGCCTCCCTCTCCCCCGTGCCTAGCACAGACTGTCCACATCAGCCATGCTACCAGGAGTAGAACAAGCCTAGGAAGCAACAGTTTGCTACTGAGGAGCAGCCAGCCTCCTTCCTCTTTCCTCATCAAAGACACAGACCTTCCCAGCACCAGAACCCATCTTCCATGATCGGATCTTCCACCGAGCAGCAACCACCAAACCTCCTTCCTCTACTAGGGACTGGTAACAACTGGGCATTCAAACCTTCTTTTAAGACTAAGACTGATTGTATGTATTTGTAAAACGATTGTTGCTGTGGTTGTTTTTAGGATTGTGTTTTAGTTAGGTCAGGATGGTATTCATGTGTAGCAGACAGGGTCTTGCATGCAAATAACCTCCTGTATACTAACACGGCACCTTTCCAGTGCAAAACACACACACACACGTTTCTTCATTTTAATTTAATACATACACAAAAACAACGTTGAGAATTTTAAGTCATTTAAACTGACTTGAAACTCTCTCTTTAAACTTTTCTTTGTTACAAAGACTTGGTCTTTGTTACAGTAGGGTTGCCTTCCCCCTCTTCCGCATGGTCAATAAGCCACCTCCATCTACACCTTCGATCATCCTTTTGTTCTCTCTTACCCACACACACAGACACACACACACGCACACACCCCTCCTTCATTGTGTATATAGTGTTAGTGTTTAGTGTAGTTATGATTGTGTGTTTTGTTTGTTTCATTTAAATAAATATTCTTAAAAGACAGATGCTGTGGTTATTTAATGTTGTACGAAAGTGAATTAAATTGCCAACCTCTTCTATGTAAAATTCCAAATCCTTCAACCTAACTATTGATATGGTAATTTGGTTATAATTATTAATTTAATTATTAATCAATTTCCATATCAATAGCTTCGTGAATATTGAGACTGAGGTTTTATTAATTGGGTATCATTTTCCCTTCTGAGCAAGGGATGGTGCCCCGAGGTATTATTATTATTTAGTATTAATATTATATTTATTATATATACAGTTTGATAGTCAAGTTAATAATACAATCAGGTAAATTGCCTCAGCATATGGTGTCCACTTGAGGTGTAGTCTCAACAGCTGGCGCCCTTGTGTGATGTGCCATTGCACGCACATCAGCGTTGCCACTGCTTGGGCATTACCACCACAAAGTTGCCACCATTTGAGCCATTACTCTAACAACGATCATGTATATACGCTCAGCCAGACCTGCAGTTCAGGTTCTAATCATATGTGTGAGTAAGACACATTCAAGCCAAATGTGTTATTATAATCCAAGATTTGTTTCTCATCAAAGCTTCTATAAATATGTATTCAGTTACAGTTCAATTCACTTCCTTCCCCCGCAGGCTTCGCTGAAGGGCTGCCCAGTTAATCCAAAGGGAGTGGTCGGTGTGGCTGCCAAGGGTAAATTGGCAGATCTTCCATGTCTTCCATTTTTTTCTTAATACGTCAGTTTCTCCGATATAGCCAAGGGTTGGCCTAATTAACAGTTGCCCTCGGATTATTTGAGCCCCAGTAGTCTAAGTACACTTTTCATGTTTATTAAGTTTGACAGAGGGAATTGGAGATAAGGATATGATCTGTTTAGTGCAACACCAAACTAATTCAGATCTAGAAAAATTTGTGTGTAAAAGTAGGTCACTAGGTACCAACACTTCTGGAAAGCCAGAGCAAGGCAGTGCAAGTGTGGTCTGACACACTGATCAAATATGGCAGCATCCATGGAACAGCCATGCTGTAGTAAGAAAACCATTCTAGATTTTTAAGTTGTGAGGATGATTGAAGATTCACCAAGTACTACTGATATCTAGTTTTGAAGCATCTTATTAGTGCCATTTGCGACATTTCCTCGGAGGGCTTTTTTGTTTCAGTTAGCTAGTGGAAATTAGTCTGGCCGGTTGTTGTTGCAGTTTGGAATGACACCACAGTTCGATTATAAACAAAGATTACTCTTTTTTTTCATTCATATAGCATGTATAGCTGGTGATTTGATAGAGGTGTGAAACGCCATGCCTCTAGTTGTCCAGCTCACTGGTCTACCAAGACCCGGACTCCACGTCATTCGTTATTCAATTATCACTTGCACCTGTTTTTCATTGCCACTGGGTGGTAGCTGTACGTATGTAAGACCGAGGTTCACTCAGTCTCATTGTGAAGTTTCGTAAATCCAGCCTGAGTGGCATTGTTAGTTTTGTGTAGACTTATCCTCCGCATTTGTGTGTAAATCTAAACCCTTGATCTTAGTACTGTTCATGTACTTGCCAGCGCTTTACATTTTTAAGGAACATTGCTTCCATTTGTTTTCCTATTTGTAATACATTGTAACTGTAGCCATAGCCCATCTTTGTATTACTCATAGTACTTTGTTTTGGAACCTCAGTTCATCATTGTGTGCATTGCAATGTGTGTGCCTTCTGCAGTGCAGTTGGCATGATACATACCAACTAAGTCCATCCTTGCACCTGAGTCCAATCCTCAACTTCCTGTTCTCTGTGCATCTGAACTGTGCATGCCGCACAAACATTACAAAGTGTGGATTGTTGATTGTGTATTAAACTGTGAAATGCTTCTGATTTACACTTTTTGAAAAAACAATTTTCTTACTCTACCTTAATATTTTGCCTTAATTTAGAACAATGCACGCATGATGTGAGACTCTGACTTTTTAGTGCCTTTGAAGAATGCATAGCAAAGTATTTGTCAAGTGTGACATAGGCACTCCACAAGTTTTTCCTCATAAACAAGAAGTACTCCAGTGATTGACATTTTAAAGGTTTGTCTGAAGTTTCCTGTCTTGCAATTAACAATTAGAAGATTAGACATCAATCAGCTGATTTTCAGTATTCTGTCTTTCATCAAGAAAATATATTTGCCACAAAATTCCATATATTTCACAAATAAAAGAAATTCTGAAAATGAGGTTTTAAAAATATATCTTTTCTCGGCAGAGGTAAAACAGAATCAAAGTAATTATATGCAGAAAAAAAATAATGTAATATATTGCAAGCTGATTTTTTTTTCCCATGTATGACTTTAGTGCGATAATCTTACAAAAGACAAAAACTGTAGTTAGACCACTCTTGTTCTGAAAGGTTCATTTGTCATTGATAGGCCATGCTTTGTTCACTTAAAATGATTCCCAAAGAATTTTGTTCAGATGTTAACCCTTAAATTGCTTAATTAGTACACACCCTATCCCTCCAAAAGTTAATCATTCATTATTTAGTTGACACATGACCCTCAGAAGGACTCTCAGGTACCTGTGAACTCTTCTGAAGGTCATTGCCAACTAATTTACCAACTAAAAATGAACAAAATTGTTCACCCCTTGAAAGGTGAAATCTGAAATTTTGCTTCATATTTTGCGCCTTGTGTGACTATAGCAGTGATTAGCGTAAAGTCCTAATCACTGGGTTAAGGGTTAAGATGCTATGTTCCATGAACATCAAGATAAAGAAAATTTTGAGTGTAAGTGTTTGAGTGTGGTTTAATGAGAGGCAAAACAATGCGCGGGCATTCATTGAGTACTTGCATGCATGCTTATAGTATAATTGTAATGGTGCATTCAGGAACCACACGTGAGTACCAAAATTCCAAAAATCGTAAGCCTTTATTACAAAATGGGTCAAAACCAGAAAACATAGGAATTGCCAAGCCAAAGTCAAAATCCAAAAACGAAGTCGATAAACAGGCAGGGGTCGAAACCAGAGAAGATGTGCAATGGTACATGAAACAGTAATCCAAAAATCGTGGTCAAAATCCAGAAGGGTAGGTCATACACAGGGCGTCAATAACAAGAATCGTGGTCATACAGAAAAGGGTCAGAATCCAGAGAGTAGCAAACAAGAACAAGAAGGGGCAAGGCAATAACAAGAGAGTACAAAAAATGTCGTAGTTAGAAGCAATAATCAAAAGGCATATGAGGCCCTCTGCACTAGTAAAAATTTATCAATGTTCTGACATGGTAAAAGCTGAAGTGAAGACCTTAAATAGACAAGAGGGAAGTCACATGCTATGCAGGGCCAGGTGAATTGGATAAGAACTAATTACAAAGGGAAATACACATGGGCAAGTCCTAAACACAATAATTGGCAAGCACCAAGACATGGACAGGATTCACATAGAAACCTATGACAGATAAACGGCTCTGGTAAAGGAGTTCTACGTGCACAGACCAAGGAGTGCAGGACAGCAATTAAGCACATGCAAAAGATTTTGCGGAAGCACAGGGAGATACAGGGAAAGTAAAGCAAGGGGCGGAGACTAGAACAGGGCGAGAGCTGGGATTGTGTTAGTAGTAATTAGTAGCGGTGCAACTTTACAAATTAACCCAAGTGCTCATTAGTTAGTTAGTAGTATGTACATGCGTTAGTTAGGTTAGTAAATGTAATACAAAATATAAATGTTAGTATATTAGTAATCAAGGAAAGCAGAGCGAAGGAAGTAAACTAGAATTGAAGTAATAATGAGAAACACCAGAAACCACTGAAATTACCCAAAGCATGTGGGCACGCAGACTGGGAGGACGGACTGTACCATACTGATCACAAGACAGGGGTGACAAAAGTGCAATGAATACATACATATAATTTTACATATATGTAATAGATATTCATATTACATGTGTTTTGATGTATGGAGGCTGACAGTACATATATTCTGTAATATTTTGCAAAACTTTTTATATTTTGTGACATATTGTGAATGTTTGGTCATGCATGCCTCAATTATTATGTCAGATATATTTGAATTCAATATTTACACTTATATTACATAGTGCCACATAGTTCTGCTCCATATGGGAACTGATGCTATAACAGAATAATAAGAAAAAATTTGAAAATGTATTGCATTGAAACAATGCAGGGAAAAAAAGTCTCATATTCACTGTCAGTATGTTTTAGCTTTCAAAATCAAAACTGTTCATGAAGCATACTGTTTTATTTATAGCATTAGTGCAGTAAAGACCACCTAGTGCTTCTTTAAGTATTATCATGAAAATAACCTGACATATGATGGTATTCTAAAAGCTACAAGTGCCTTGTTTCAAAGAATCTATTTCTCCCTCCCCGTGAAGCTCAAATCTTGAATTATAAAGCTTTAAATAGGGTAAGGCATAAATTGCCAGATTTGTCTTCTGCGCAAAAGGGTTAAATACAGAAGATGACAATGAAACATAAGTGTGAACAGGTGTGGGAGGAAGAAGAGTGAAACCTGAGGTGAGGGGATTGGAGCAAGAAAATGATTAAATAACGAGAATCAATTAACGAAATGAAACCGAAACTGACACTGACATCTGAATTAAGGGGTCAAACAATGAAAGAAACTCTCAGGACATAACAATAATTGACCCGAGCTGTCGAGTGGATTGTCACAAAATTAGGACATAAAATGATACAAAAAAAAAAAAAGCAGTTTAATCATAGGTTACATCAGTAGTTTATATAAGCATAACATTATGTTTCTATGGTCTTGAACAAATTGAAATGCATCTAATTGATTACATGGCTGTGTAATGATTGACCCGTTATTTGGGGATTTAGCATTGCGTAAGAAGCGTTCCCCCGCAAAAGTTGCTATCTTGCACACCTGCCTTTATCCCTAAAACACCTGCGCTACCCGTTATATTATGCATAGGCGTGGTTTGGGCGTTACGCCAGTTAAACCAATCAGTGTACCAGGTGCCATTGCCTTTAGGAGCAGGCTGCGCTATCCCAAATCCTCAAACCGAAACCCGTGATGGAGAGAGTAAGATCGCCACGTTTCTCCGAAGACGAAGTTAAATTGCTCGTGCATGAGGTCAAATCCAGACAGGAGAGGATCTGTTTTTGTTAAGTTAATCATGAATTGTATTATATTATTATTATTATTATTATTATTATTATTTGACATTGACATATTGTTTAATGTTTGGTATGTAATAAAAAAACATCAAGCCTACCCCTTTTGTGATGGAAACTTCAAAAAAACAAAAAAAAGAAAAAGAAAAATGCGTTTCGACATGCACTTCCAACTCCCTCTCCCGTCTGAAATGAAGCATAGAACAAAATCCCATTTTAGAAAATACCCACAGCCAAATAAATGTGTCCGTGACCGTGCTGCGAAAACAGGTGTATGTACTTGTCGCCGGAATTAGCTTCATTCGCAAAAGAGTTCTGAAATGCCGCTCTCGCTGGGAAAAAAATAAAATAAAATTACGGTTGCTGAGTGCCAATGCATAGACCTAATTAGTCTAACCACGCTGACAGCTTGTTAGGGGCGGAACTCAAAAACCCCTGGCTTTTGTACAGGCTCTCTTTTCCTCCCTCTCCCCAATCCTCTCGCAACTCGCGCCTCCCATCGCAAACAAGGGAGCTTGCTCGCAGACTACCCAGGACCCTAGGGAACCCATATCTTGCCAAAAAAAAAATCCCGCTTTACCCTGCGTTGTCTCTCGGGTGTCACAGGGATGCCAGTGATGTACCTACTGGCATGTTGGTCTATGCTGGCAGTGACTGCAGTTATAGCCGAGTTTACGGCAGATTGGGTCATGCCTCCAAATGCGCTGAGTGGGTGTTGGAATGACACACTAGGATAGAAAATTAGTGCCACAGTAACCCTAACAGCAACAGGCAAGGCATACGGACAGCTGGCAGCGGTGTCTACATCATTTGCAACCAGGTGACATAATTCCGCCACTGCCTGACGGTAGAGGCGCAGATTTGGCACGCATTCTCGTTCTGTGGGAAATAATACTTGTATTGAATTATTATAATTTTAGAATATATAATAAAAGCGGAAAAAGTGTTTGATACA
The DNA here is from genome assembly GCA_029692085.1 of Gymnothorax javanicus. Lineage (NCBI taxonomy): Eukaryota > Metazoa > Chordata > Actinopteri > Anguilliformes > Muraenidae > Gymnothorax > Gymnothorax javanicus. The sequence goes on along the minus strand of CM056196.1, from coordinate 21,308,351 downwards.
AAATACAAACAATATAGACTTACCTGAAAGGCCCAGGTAGCTGGTGCGCTGGCGGTAGACGCGTTCTGGGCGTCTTCTATTATTTAACTGGCGATCAAGGCGATTTAGTACCATCTCTGCCATTTTCTCAGGGGTTCAACTGAGGCTAAAGCAAGGTGGCTTTTTATAGGCGAGTTAATTCGGGAAGTGGAGCCGCATGTGCACGTCCACATGTGTCCAAGTGGACGCGCATTGAAGCCGCCTGGGCACGCTCTTGTAAAAGCCAAATGGGTAGCGGGTGGTTTGAGGACCCGCTATACGCTTTCCCTAACGTGGGTGGTCAAGAGAGCAATTGTAGGGAAAGCGCATACGGGCACACCTCCAGGCGCAAATAAAGGATTTGGCATAATGTATAGCGGGTAGTGTGGCCGCAAGATACCGTTTAGGGATAGTGGAAGCTGCTAAGTGTGTAATTCACGGGTAGCGGGTAGTGGCAACGGGTAGGGCAGTGTGAAAGATAGAGCCCTTAGTACTGTATCAGTTGTCTGAACTAGTTGCACAGAGCACACAGCCTAGTACGGGGAGACATATTATCAGAACTTGTGCTGGAGGCATCAGCACACTTTACGGGGGGCAAGTGGGGCACCTAGCCTGCATTTTTACAGATGTCTTTCAGCAGAAATGTAACATAAACCTTCCCTCATCTGCACTCACAATATCCTTGTATGCCATTGCATTACAAACTCAAATTACACCCCAGAAAGTGACTCAAGATTGTTTTTAGAACTTATCAGACGGATCCAATTAGTTTGAATTAAAAAATTGTATTGTGATTTCTGCTTTTTTGCAGAAGACATAATTCCTGACACAGTGTAATTTCCACATTTGTAGGTGAATGCTGAATCAGTTGCAGTTCCCCTGGTGAAAGTTCCTTCCATGAAGTGCATGAGATCATATAGACATTTATCACAAGCTTGATTAATGTTAAACAAACCCAGAGCAAACATGTTTTTCTGGCAGATTTTGTCATGAGGTACAAAGAACATGATGGCCAGACGCATGTGTGCGTCATCTTCCGGTCTTGAGTATTATCATAAGTGATGACCCCCATGACACCATTTAGACATCCCACCTCCTTTCTAAAAGCCCACTTTTCCATCATCCTACTTTCTAACGTAGGTTGTAAGGTAGATTGGCACAGTCCATTCTTGATATAAACTCTGAGAACATAAATAAGACAGGATATCTTCCGCAGAAATAATTATGGACAAACTTACATACTGTATTAAATCTCAGACATTTTCAATCCGCATAAAAACCACCCTTATCTGACTGGTTGAAGAAACAAGAATCCAGTCTTTGTAAAGCGACGGTATAGGAACTACGTTGTGTTAAGAAGTGATGTTTGTATGCTTGGTTTTAGTTGGTTTTAGTCCATTCTAGCATATTTCTAGTGTATTTATTGTATTTATATATTTATTCTGAGTTACATGTTTCATGTTTAGAGAATGAATGCTTGCAGTCTCATGTCTTACTTTCCTCTTGTTTCTTTGTGTGGTGTCTTTAAAAGATTCTCACTCTTTCTTTTCCATTTCGGTTTGGTAATTCCTCTTCCTTCTCTCTTGCTGTTCTGATTGGACTATCCACACTTAGAGCAGTTCAGTTAGGCACGGGTGATTAGTTAGTTCAAAGTTAGGATCCCACCTACTTCCTCTCTCTCTCTCCTATCACCGTCCTTGCTTTTCTAGATCCGCCTCTCCTCTCACCTGTTCTGAGTTTAGCTGGGCCTCCACTTAATTTGTTTGTGTATAAAAGACCCACTTTCCTGCTGCTTCTTGTCGACTCGTTTCTTCCGCCTAAGCTTCGCTTTGGTCAAGTCTCGTTTCTGCATCTTTTCTCTCGATTTCTGCAAGTTTGTACTTCGTGATTTCTCCCGTGAGTCTTGTTTACGTTGTTGTTTGCGTTGTGTGATTGAGATAGTGATTGTGAGTACCACGTTTACCCTTTATTCCCATTGTACCAACTTTGTTAGAGATTTCCTTTGTGCTACCCTTATCCTCTCCAACTCCCCTTTTCCTTCCCCATCCAATCCCTTTAGTATTTCCCTGTGTTACTGTCTTTGTGCGGACTGACATCCTGGTTTATAGATCTTTCTGCTTGTCCCTTGATTTACGATTCTGCCTTGCCTAAACCATTCCTGTTGCCTGGCTTTGATTCCTGTTCTGTATGACCACGAGCTCACCTAATAAACGCCCTGCCATTGCTGAACTGCATTTGGAGTCTCAAGCCATTCCTTTCAGTACGAGTCGACCAGTTCAGACTCCAGCGGACTCTGCTGAGATGCAACGACTCTTACAACAACAACAGGTTGTCATTCAGCAGCAGCATTGCGATCTGCAGGAGATGAGAGCAACCCTCCAGCGACTCTCTCTGGGCTCCACCATTCCCACTCCTGCAGCCGCTCCGGCAGAGGCAGCTCCCGTCCAGGAGCCACATCTTACTCCCCCGCGGGAGTACAACGGAGATCCCACCTCCTGTAAGGCATTCCTGTCTCAGTGCTCGATTATCTTCGAGCTGCAGCCCCTGACCTTCCCTACCTCGCGATCCAGAGTGGCCTACATCGTCACTCTCCTGACCGGCAAGGCGAGGGATTGGGGAACTTCGATGTGGGATGCTGGCCACCCCTGTACTCGCACCATAGAAGATTTCATGGCGGAGATGAGGGAAGTGTTTGACCGGTCCTACCAGGGGCGAGGCAGGAATTGCCCTACTGAGTTCGACAGTCTGGCTGCAGTGTTTGGGATTACGCGATCCAGTTCCGCTCTTTGGCCGCCTCCACACTATGGGAGTGAAGACGCCCATTCGATGTATTCTACCGGGGGCTGGCGGAGAATATTAAGGATGAACTGGCATCTCGCGAACTACCTTCCGACCTGCAGGGGCTAATCAGAGTGGCTATCCAAGTGGATTCACGACTCCAACAGCGCAAGAGGGAGCGCCAGTGCCACCCTGAGCCCCGACGGTCTGGCCAGCATGGGAACCTTCGTCCTCTTCGGGGCGACTCTCCTATCCAGGAGACCGGCGAGCCCCGGAGATCGGAGGAACCCATGCAGGTTGACCGTTGCCGGCTGTCACCTCAGGAGAGAGCCAGAAGACTGCGTACTGGGGCGTGCCTTTACTGTGGGCTGGAGGGCATCAAATTAAGAGCTGTCCTTCACTCACGAAGGAGAGGGTGAGTGGAAGGATTGGGCAGCTGGCTCAGAGCAGCGATGCCACTCGTAAGCTGGTTCCTGTCACTCTGGTTGTTGGCAATCGTTCTATGTCTACTAATGTTCTGTTTGATTCAGGTTCAGACATCAACCTGATCGACGCCAACCTGTGTAACCAGCTCCGGCTCCAGCCCCAGAATCTGCCTGCTCCGTTCCGGACACTTGGCCTGTGTGGGCAACCGCTAGGTCAGGTGACCCAAGTCACGCCCCCTTACGCTCATTGTCTCTGGCAACCACCAGGAGCAGATTCGCCTCCACCTCATCTCCTCCTCCTCTGCCCCCCCATCGTCCTGGGTCTTCCGTGGCTTCAACAACACAACCCCACTATTAACTGGAAGACAGGGCAAGTGATCGAATGGAGCACGCAGTGTCTCGCTCCTGTCTTCGCAGAGCACCTGCCAAGCAGAGTGAGGAGGGACCCAAGGAGCCCCATTTTCTCCAGACCTATCCAAGGTTCCTAGTGAGTACCATGACCTAGCCGAGGTCTTCTCCAAGTCTCGTGCTCTGTCTCTGCCCCCTCACAGACCCTATGATTGTGCCATCGACCTCCAACCCGGTACAGCGCCCCCTAAGGGAGGCCTCTACTCTCTGTCTCGTCCCAGAGCAGGAGGCCATGGAGAAATATGTGGAGGAATCACTGGCTGCTGGGATCATTAGTCCCTCGTCCTCCCCTGCTGGTGCGGGTTTCTTCTTTGTTAGCAAGAAGGATGGATCCCTCAGACCATGTATCGACTACCGGGGACTCAATAACATAACCATTAAGAACCGTTACCCTCTCCCACTAATGAATTCTGCTTTTGAGTTGTTGCAGGGAGCTACCATCTTCTCCAAACTCGACCTCATACGCCTACCATCTTGTCAGGATTAAGGAGGGGGACGAATGGAAGACAGCTTTTAACACCGCTAGGGGGCACTACGATACCTGGTCATGCCGTTTGGGCTAGCTAACGCCCCGCTGTCTTCCAAAACTTGGTCAACGATGTCCTTCATGACATGATTAATCAGTTTGTGTTTGTCTACTTAGATGATATACTGATCTTTTCTCGCTCTAAGGAGGAACCTATACGTCACGTTCGTGCGGTCTTGCAGCGCCTCCTGGAGAACCAACTCTACGCCAAGGCAGAGAAATGTGAATTCCATCTCGACACAGTCCCTTTCCTTGGATTTGTGGTCACTCCAGGAGGCATCCTCATGGACCAGGAGAAAGTCAAGGCGGTAAGAGATTGGGCTACTCCTTCCACACGTAAGGAACTGCAGTGCTTCCTAGGGTTTGCCAATTTCTACCGTCGTTTCATACGTAATTACAGTACTGTTGCTGCTCCACTGACCGCCCTAACCTCTCCCAAAGTTCCATTCACGTGGACTCCCTCGGCAGAGAAGGCATTCCGGGAACTCAAGCAAAGGTTCACCACTGCTCCTGTTCTCCAACAGCCAGATCCCGAAAAGCAGTTCATTGTCGAGGTAGATGCTTCTAATACCGGTGTTGGAGCAGTCCTATCGCAACTAAACAGTCAAGACAACAAGGTACATCCCTGCGCCTTCTTTTCCCGCCGGCTTAGCCCAGCAGAACGCAATTATGACATTGGTAACCGGGAGTTGCTTGCCGTAAAGATGGCGTTAGAAGAGTGGCGTCACTGGTTAGAGGGGGCTAAGGTGCCATTCCAGGTCTGGACCGACCATAAGAACCTGGAGTATCTTCGTACTGCTAGGAGATTGAACTCTCGCCAATCCCGCTGGTCTCTTTTTTTGACCGATTTAATTTCACCTTAGCCTATCGCCCTGGTTCCCCAGAATAAAAAGCCAGATGCCTTATCCATAAGTTCTCTCCTGACGCCCCTCCCAAGGAACCTCAGACCATTCTGCCCAGTCGTGTGGTAGTGGGATCGTTAGTGTGGGAGTTGGAGGACCGGGTCAGAAAGTCGCAACCTTCTGGGGGCCTCCTACTAACTGTCCCAAGAACTGCCTTTTTTTGTTCCAGATGGTCTCCGAGCCGAGGTTCTCCAGTGGGCTCATTCTTCCCGTCTTGCCTGCCACCCTGGTGCCAATCGGACCCTGGCCATGCTAACTCGCAGGTTTTGGTGGCCAACGCATGCGTAAAGGCGTAAAGTTTCTCTACTGCCTGTCCAGTCTGTGCCCAAAACAAGGCCTCCCATACTGCTCCAGCTGGTCTCCTGCTGCCCCTTCCGGTGCCCTCCAGACCATGGGCTAACATTGCCCTGGACTTCGTCACTGGTCTTCCGCCCTCCAAAGGTAACACCGTCATCCTCACCATCGTGAGACCGCTTCTCCAAAGCCGTGCACCTCATCCCTCTTCCCAAGCTTCCATCCGCTAGGGAGACAGCGGACCTCTTAATTCAACATGTAATTCGTATTCACGGTATCCCTTCTGATATTGTCTCTGACCGTGGTCCCCAGTTAAATCTCGCAAGTATGGAAAGCCTTTTGTCAAGCCCTGGGCATTTCGGTCAGCAGCTTAACCTCCGGATTTCACCCCCAGAGCAATGGACAGACGGAGAGAGCTAATCAACAAATGGAGAGTGTCCTTCGGTGCCTCACCTCCCGCGACCAAAGGGGACTGGAGCGAACAACTACCCTGGGTTGAATACTGATCAACAGCCTTCCGGCGGCTGCCTCAGGTGTGTTCCCCTTTAAAGCCTGTCTGGGTTACCAACCACCTTTGTTCCCCTCGCAGGAGGTCCAAGTGGATGTCCCCAACATTCAGGAGTTCGTACAGAGGTGCCGAGGACATGGGAGGAAACCCGTTCCGCTCTCCAAAAGTCCGCCCAGAGACGAGATGAGTCGCCAAGCCAATAAATCGCCGCTCCGCTCCTCCAGATTACCAAGTAGGAAAAAAAGTTTGGCTCTCTTCTAAAGACATCGCCCTCAGAACTGAAAAAGCCGCAAGCTAGCCCCCCCCGCTACATAGGTCCCTTCGTCATCGAGAAAATTATCAACCCAGTTTCAGTTAAACTCAAACTGCCTCCCACCATGAGCCGCATCCACACTGTCTTTCATGTTTCATGCCTTAAACCGTTTGTTTTGTCCATCCACACCCCTGCCCGACCAATCCTCCTCCCCCTAGGCTCATCGACGGAGGAGAGACCTATACAGTTCACAAGCTGCTAGATGTCCGTCGGCGAGGAAGGGGCTTCAGTATCTAGTGGACTGGGAAGGATACGCCCAGAGGAGCTGTTCCTGGGTTCCCGCTCGTCATATACTGGACAAAGGACTCATCAAAGACTTCCACAAAAGGACATTTAAACCAAGGCTTAGACCGCCAGGTGGCGGTCATCGAGGGGGGTTCTGTTAAGAAGTGATGTTTGTATGCTTGGTTTTAGTTGGTTTTAGTCCATTCTAGCATATTTCTAGTGTATTTATTGTATTTATATATTTATTCTGAGTTACATGTTTCATGTTTAGAGAATGAATGCTTGCAGTCTCATGTCTTACTTTCCTCTTGTTTCTTTGTGTGGTGTCTTTAAAAGATTCTCACTCTTTCTTTTCCATTTCGGTTTGGTAATTCCTCTTCCTTCTCTCTTGCTGTTCTGATTGGACTATCCACACTTAGAGCAGTTCAGTTAGGCACGGGTGATTAGTTAGTTCAAAGTTAGGATCCCACCTACTTCCTCTCTCTCTCTCCTATCACCGTCCTTTCTTTTCTAGATCCGCCTCTCCTCTCACCTGTTCTGAGTTTAGCTGGGCCTCCACTTAATTTGTTTGTGTATAAAAGACCCACTTTCCTGCTGCTTCTTGTCGACTCGTTTCTTCCGCCTAAGCTCGCTTTGGTCAAGTCTCGTTTCTGCATCTTTTCTCTCGATTTCTGCAAGTTTGTATTTCGTGATTTCTCCCGTGAGTCTTGTTTACGTTGTTTGCGTTGTGTGATTGAGAGTGATTGTGAGTACCACGTTTACCCTTTTTTCCCATTGTACCAACTTTGTTAGAGATTTCCTTTGTGCTACCCTTATCCTCTCCAACTCCCCTTTTCCTTCCCCATCCAATCCCTTTAGTGTTTCCCTGTGTTACTGTCTTTGTGCGGACTGACATCCTGGTTTATAGATCTTTCTGCTTGTCCCTTGATTTACGATTCTGCCTTGCCTAAACCATTCCTGTTGCCTGGCTTTGATTTCTGTTCTGTATGACCATGAGCTCACCTAATAAACGCCCTGCCATTGCTGAACTGCATTTGGAGTCTCAAGCCATTCCTTTCACATTGTGGAAAATACACCAAATCAGACTTCAAACTTACAGCATTCCAGTCAGAAGTGTTCACACAGAAAACTAACATAACTTACTGTACTCTAAACGCTATTCTAATGACTGATCATACTCCTGGATTCAATAATCATCAACTCACTGTGGATTTATCAGCATGCTAGATGAGCCGTTGGTGAAATTAATGGTAATCATTCTCCTGGCTGCTTTGACAGAGTGCTTAACTGTACTCTTCAGCAGTGTAGCACCATTACTAACAGTATCGTTCACTGATTTTGAGAATTTCTGCCATGGCTACGATGCAGAGTACAGAGGACACTGGAGCAGCTCAACACCACTGGCAAAGTCTGATCTGCACAACCACAGAAATACATCCATTTCATCAATGCATAATTGCACCAGTGTGGAAAAGGCCATTATTCAGAACTCAAAACTGCAAACCCATTAGCTGGCCTCACATCCTAGTGAATATTCACTAGTTTACAAAATGTTTAAGAAATGCCGGTAATCAAAATGTTTACAAAATATAAACGCCCATAATTTGTCCTTAAATATTATGTGATGCTGCAGAATTGGGGAGCATTTAGAACCTACTACAAAGGACTGAAATTATTGTGCTGTCTGAAAACTTATTTTCTCACTTTATTGATAGACAAAAGGGACACCTCTGACATGAACACTTTCCAATCATTTACCATTTAAATATAAAAACAATCCTAAAGTGGTATAGAGCTTGCTTCACCTCTACTTCAGTTAGGATTAGATTATCTGGATATAGTTATAGCGTTATCTTCCATACAGCGTATTACCACTTTTGAGTTTGTAAATTCATGGTCTATTAAGTTCCCAGCATTATGAGGCAGGAGATGATTTATAACCAACAGCAGCCCCAGTCATGTCAGCAGTCAAAATCATTGGCAGCTTCTCAAGCTGTAGGCTTCAGCCGAGGTATGCAGCATTTTTCAGCTTCCATGTCAGAGGTGGGCAGCGAGGGTCATATCTGTGCCTGGTTTTCACACCAACTTCTGGCCTTTAATTATTTTATTAATCTAAATTAGCCAAACCATTTATGAAATCTGACATTTCAGGTCCGTTTCATTAAATCATCATGAATGGCCACCAAAGACTGTTCTTGTCTCCCTTCATAAAGCATTTTTCTTTGATCTACATTTGTGGATGCGATCAATTAACTCAATTAGTCAGGGTAATTGAGAGAAATAAAAACCTGCATACACAACGGCCCTACAGGACCAGGATTGCCCATGCCTGTTCTATGTCCTCAAGGGTGACTCCAGTGTGAAGGCTCTTTTGAATACAGCCAAGAAATGCCGCCTTAATTGGCTAAATTTTAAAAAATGAGGCAGTGTAGCCTTCACGGCCATATGTATCGCACAATCTTTTGCAGACTTGGTGTCCATGTAAAAAAAGCGAGGGATAACACAGTTGCAGCAGCTTGGGTGGAATGTGGTAAAAACATAAATGTTAATAACATTATATTATGTAAAATAGACCCTCAGATGCATACATGATACCAGAGATATTTGAACAAGTTTAAAACCCTTCTACACTCAAATACCATGCAGGTTAAGCTGGGGACACACTACAAGATTTTCACAGTCTTCGCAGATTTTGAAAAGACTTGGAGCACACACTACACGACTGGCTTCAGTAGGTTCTTGTAAAGACTGGGGATCACACATTTAAGGACTGCAGCAGATGAGGGATCACACACTACACAACTGCATCCAGAGTCCACTCAAAAAATTCAAACATGTTTGAATTTCGGCGACTGAAGTCGGGCGGAGTCTGTTCACCTCACACACTTGCTGATTCCAGTCTGTACCACATCACACACTAACAGATTCTGCGCTGACTTGTCATGACGACTGTCCCCAACTAGAGCTAACTGGTGCAGACTAGCCCCAACTGCAAATCGTGGGTAAAATCTGGCCAAAAATCTTGTGTGTCCCCAGCTTAAATGTCACCAGCGTTTCACTGGAGAAGCTGGCTCCACTGCGGTTGGGGCAAAGGCGAACAATTAACAAAAGGTTCAGTTAAAGGTTATGTTTATCCAGGTTTTCTCACTTAACACTAATTAGTAAAAGACAACAAACGATGGTGTTGTGGTTAACACTGCTGCCTCACAGTAAAAAGGCTGTGGGTCTGACTTTGGCCCGGGGTCTTTCTGTGTGGAGTTTGCATGTTCTCCCTGTGTTTGTGTGGGTTTCCTCCAGGTACTCTAGATTCCTCCCACACTCCAAAGATATAGGCTGCATATCAGGCCAATTGGAGACGCTAAATCGCCCATAGGTGTGAGAGTGAATGGTGTCTGCACCCTGCGATGGATTAGCGGGCTGACCAGGGTGGGTCCACGCCTTTTGCCCGAGTCAGCTTGGATAGGCCCCAGCTCCCCCGCAACCCTAGAGAGGAAGAAGTAGTATGGATGGACACAGCAGTTTTAACATCATCAATTGGTTAAGATCTATTAAACATCATTCAACCTGGTGTTAAATAGATCTTCAGCAGTTTTTTGGATAATTGCATTGACGTTGTTAAAAATGCTGAGTAAATGTGTAAATTATGCTTTGTTGTCTTTTACTACAGAATGTGGAAATTGGTATTTTCTTAAACTGCACTGATTGATGGGTACGATTTAGTGGCTGATAAGCAACTAATTGAGAACACCTGGATAAACACAACCTTTAATTGAACCTTTTATGAATTGTTTGCCTTTGTCGCAATTCCTGATGAAGCCAGCTTGTCTTGGGAGACGTTGGTGACATTAAACTGCATGGTATTTGAGGGTGTGACCTTTCCATTCTTTTTAATTCTAGTTATTTTAGAATCTGCACCTCATCCTATTAGGTGTGCGCTTCTTTTGTTTTAAGTAAAACCCTACTCCAGGCATCCACAGATTCGATAAGTAAAACATTTATCAGACAGCTCAGACTAAAGCTTTCCATTACAGATAACTTGATACGCTTAAGCACAAAGTTGATAAAGCTGTCTGAAATCACGTGCCATAATGAGCATTCATTGTATTTAAATATCCATGTTGCATAGCATACATACGGTCAACTGTCTTGAAAGAGAAGCTGACATACTAAGCCTTCATAGGACACTTTATCCTTTCTTGGCAAGACTATGGCCGTATTTACACTATAAGTCTTGATGCCCAGATCGGATTTGCTGCCTGAATCCTATTTTTTTATTTACCATGCGGTTACACGCATTTTATCAAGTGGCCCATATCTGATTCACGCAATTACACTTGCCTACAACATCTGAAACATCGCGCATGCCTACTTTTAGATTTTACTAAACTTTAGACCGCGCCTACCAGAGTTGTGACCAAGTCATCATGTCCAAGTCAAATCAAGTCACTGGTCATAAGCTCAAACTCAAAGCAGACGAGGGAGAGAAATGAGGAGTGAAAGGGGGCAGGGGAACAAATTAGACCATGAGCTGACTAATTAACAAGCAGAGTGGGGAAAGCTGAGAGAGTTAAAAGCTTAGATACATTTAGGATCAGAAAGGGGTCAATGTCAACATGAAATGCAGCTCATGGCTCTCTCAGCTTTCCCCACTCTGCTTGTTAATTAGTTAGCTCATTGTCTAATTTGTTCCCCTGTCCCCTTTCACTCCTCATTTCTCTCCCTCGTCTGCTTTGAGTTTGAGCCAATGACCAATGACTTGATTTGACTTGGACATGATGACTTGGTCACAACTCTGGCGCCTACTTCTGCACCAAGCGCTAACTGCTAAGCCAAAAAAAATGGATGATGCTGACATATCGTCGGCCTGCTGATAAAACCTCGTATTAAACAAAATTAAACATTTTTTATTTTATTTATATTTTAACTTATTTTATTATTATTTTATTTTATATTTATTTATTATTTTCCTGTAAAGTTTATCATTTTGAAGATACAAGGTTTTATCAGCAGGCCAACGATATGTTTGATGATAATGTTGCGGTGCATGAAAACTTCGCCTGACATTGCCAGGATTTTTAGGCAGAGAAGAAGGAAAAGGGCCACTATTGCATCTTGAACATATGCTGCAATTATTGCCCCTTCCCAGCTGGCATTTTAAGGTTTTTTCACTGCTCAATCAACGTCATGGATCATAGTTGAATCACTGTTGAATTATGTTTTGATTATGAAAGATAAATCAACGTTGATTTTGCAACGTTTTTTCAACGTTGGGAATGAGTACCATACACACCCTCCACTTTTTTGGGGTTTTTTTTTTTTTTTTTGCCAGAACGATTTACAAAGAGGGCACAAATATTTTGTCAGCGGTGAACTGACAACAAACTCAGTTGGTGTGGTGAAGACCACAGTGTATGGTGTATTTGAAATTACTTTGTTCAGAGGTTTGAAACCTGCTGCAGACACTTATGTAATGTCTAACTTAACATGTAAGCCTTTGATCACAGCCTCATTGATGGAGGAGAAAAAAAAGAACACATAAAAAAAGAAAGGCAGAAGAAGTTGGAGAGATTGTACACAGAGTGAGTGTCACGAGGGAAAGCACGGTGGTGGAAACTGGGATTACTGCAAAATTTTTTTTCCTCGCGCCGCATCTACCCCTTCCTTTTAAAATTTTTCCCCCATCATAACCCCTTCTCACTCATAAAAACCCCCCAAAAATACTTGTGCCCCCTTATAAAATCGTTCTGGCCAAAAAAAAAAAACCAAAAAAAGTGGAATGGTACTCATGCCCAACGTTTTTTTTTTTTTTTTTTTGCATAACAAAGACAATAACGTCATTAAAACCAAAAAGATTATGTGTTCATCAGAATTCAAAAAATGAACTGTATAAAAAAAAAAAGATGTGCAGGAGAAGCCAAAAAAACCCGTAAAGGCTTATCGAGAGGCCCTCCTAAATTCATTGACACAAGAAATAAACAATTAAAATAGTACAAACCCACACAACACAGCTAAACAGAAAAACATATCAAGGTATAAAAAAAAAACGTTGAAAAAAACGTTGCAAAATCAACGTTGATTCATCTTTCAAAATCAAAACATAATTCAACAGTGATTCAACTATGATCCATGACGTTGATTCAACAGTGAAAAAACCTTAAAATGCCAGCTGGGTTCAGTCGTTCATAGGAATGTCTGGGTGCGAGACAGCCTCCATGTTCAGTCTGCCAGCTTCTCAAATATGAAAACTCGTTCACTTGCCGTGCGTTCACTGTTTGTGCGAGAAAATAAGCTAAATGGTCGCAGATTTGATGACGTTAGAGACGCAATGTGTAAGAAAATCCGATCAGCCTGTTTACGCGGCAGTCGCATTGGCACATATCCGATACATATCTGATATATTTCCACATATGAATGTGACCTGTATCCGATCTCAAAATATACGAATGTATGCGTCTTTTTCCTGTTTACACTGTCAACGAGCATATCCGATCTGTGCCACATAAGAGCAAAAAATCGGAATTGGGTCACATTACACTGACAATGTAAATGAGGACTATGAGAAGCAGCCATAGGCTAAATTCACATCACAAGCCTCAGTGCTAAATTCTGATATTTTGCTCAGAGCAGATTGGCCCATTTTGATGGTTCACAATCAAAATTTCAAGTGACTACATGACAGTGTTGTCAAAGATTCACAGCTTAACTCAATTCTTCATGGGCTTTTGAGTTTATTTGTCAACTTAAATTGGTTATTGCACAAGTTTCCCTCCCTTTCTGTGTTGGTTGTCTGGCGACTGGAGATTCATTGATGATACTTTTTTTCTTCTTTCTCATTGTCTTTTTTGTTCAAAGTATGCATGATTGAAATGCGAGTTATCCTTCATATTCATAATTTTGAGCAGATACTCAATTTAGCGCAGGTATTACTGTCACTAGCTGCAATAGGGACATCATTCCTATAATTCTGGAATCTGGGAAGTTCACCGCAGATTTTATCATTACACACTACATTCATTTTTAGCAAAGTCATTTATATTTTAGCCCATGTTGTTAGCTCAGCTGGCATCATTGTTAGATTACTAGGTGTGTGCAATGGTTTACTTAACACTAAAAGCCTGTTTGATTGGTTATGCAGCAGGGCTTCATAATGGTAGATTAGAACACAATAAAACACAACATTAGGACAGGAATGATCACAAGCTGCAGTTCATACCACTTAAATGAATACAAAGACACATCATGTCCAAGATTGGACTGACTATTAAGTCTAAAAATGAAATAAAATGACAGTCAAAAAAAAAAAAAGATTCCAAATGATTCAAGATCTCTTCACTCTCCACACAAACACACACAAACACTGACAAACACAGGACTCCTCACATATAAAAACGTTTACCAACCTGTGTTGATTCACTGTGCCTATATACAGAACTAACATCATTTTGGCAGTCTGTACATTATAATATAGTGCTCTGCTGAAGTCACGCCCAATCATTGTGAATGCAGACTAACGGGGTTCAGTGAGTTGTTCCAGAACCATTGACAAAAAGGCACGGATTCATGCTTCATTTCTCAAAACAGTTGCTCTATTTTCTATAACATAGGTCCAATCTTCATACCAAAGATCCTGCTCAACAAGACTGATATTCTTCATACTCTGCCTAGAATCATTGGCATTTGCCAAGAATCACAAAATTCCCATCTCCAACCATTAAGTATGTGGTGTCTTGTATGAGTCACCCTGTTGTGGTAATGCAAAGCTGCCAATTCTCATGCATTGAGCATGAGACACACGCAATTGGCCCTCTTCACGCGCTCACATGCCTCACCTCCTATTTCTCATGCAAAAAAAAAAAAAAAACAATCTTTATGATTTAACATTGTTAAATCCAAATCCTGTTGTGATGGTGTGTACGTCTATTTAACTTATATATGAAAATGGTTTTTCCTCATTTTACCCAGAAGATGACCAAGTAACCTGCAACCAACCATTTTAGGCTATATAATGTTTTATACATGACATTTCAAATGGTATAAACAACCGTGTTTAATCATTTCCTGCCCTGATCCACTATGCCAATGATATACTGTCCTTGATGCATTCTTGGTTTTCAAATCGCCATCACAGGATGATGAACAAAATGTCTGAAGATAAGGCAGGAGCTGGAAAGAAAAGGGATCCTCTGTTTTATTTTATTTAGCGAGCTGACCAGGGTGGGTCCATGCCTTTTGCCAGAGTCAGCTGGGATAGGCCCCAGCTCCCTGGCAACCCTAATGAGGAAGAAGTGGTATGGATGGATGGATGGACACAGCATTTTTAACATCATCAAGGGAATTATCCCCAATAGCAGTCGGGTCTGGCCCAGATTTATTTTAGTTTTAAAAATCAACTGCCAATCAAGAAAAAAGTCCATCAGCGACAACAACAGCAGCTAAAGGAACAACCAGAAAAACAGCCAGAACTACAACTGCTAGCTGTTAATATTACATTTATTTATTGATTGATTAATTAATTATGTATTAATTTCAGGAAGTTTGACTAAAAAATGCAGATCTGAATGTAAAAAGAATTTTTAGTACATTTATTTATACTGAATTAATTTTTGAAATTATACCGATGCACAAAAAGAGCCATGCTGTCTTTTGTCATGCTCTGTCTCTATAGTTGAGATAATATCGATAGAAACTGCTGAGCATGCACATTGTGTGCTCAGGCCAGATGTAGGCTGGGAAAGGTTGGGCTTAGCCCACCCAAATGTTTTATTTTTTTCTTGTTCTTTTAGAAATTGGAAAAATAGAACAGGAAATACTTGAACGGCTCCTGACTTCTGCTTGGTAGGTAGCTTACATTTCTTAATGATCTTAATAAACAAAAGAGATTAGTGCGGGCCATTTTTATTGTTCTGAGGCCTTCGTCAGTGTTTCTTTATTACATTGTGATTAATGATTGCCTGATAGGTCACAATAATCATTGAAGGGAACTCAGGCTATATATTGTAAGTCCAAATCTACAGTGCAAAACTTGCTAGTAGGCTGAAAGGCTGCGTTGGTGTCTAAAATCAAACCAGTTCAACACAGGTAACCACTTTTGCTTAATTGCTTTTATGGCTCAAATGTGTGCAACATTTTGTTGAAGGTTTTGGCCATTTATAAGCTGTTTAAGTCTCATTTACCATGCTTTCTGGATGTAATTTTTTGCCTGTCATCACCTTTCATATCTATACAGTGGGTTTATGACTAAATTGTTCACTACAGCACATGATTATTTACAAGAGTACAGATCTTCATCGAGCTAGGCCCTTTATTTTGCTCTCAAAGTGCACCAAATTGATGCATTTAACTTAAATATGTACAAATTTTCTTCCAGGGGGAACCATCCCCCTGAACCCCCCAAATGGTTTATTGCCCATCAATGCACACATATTTTTTTCTTCCAGTCTCACTCCAAGGTATTCTGAAAATTTGGTAGCCCAGCTAATGGAAACTTTTCTCAAAGAGCAAATGAAACTGAGACCAAAAGCTGCCCTAGCGAAACACATCATAACTGCAGCCCTATGAGGAAACTCACTCAAGTCTCGCTTTTCACGCAAAGAAAATAAAATTTGTGTACAGGTTTTTTTTCCAGAAGTTACACTTCCAAGATGACATAAACAAACAACTGAGATATACTCTACTCTGCCACTTTATTAGGTACATCATTGTTGCACTGGTTGGGATCCCTTTAATGTTGTAATATAACAATGGAAAAAGACATTGCATGCAAAAATGAAACAACCGTGACGCACTATGCAAAGTGTGTCCTCTGGTAAGTTGCAGGAGAAAACATGGTGTAAACCTTAAAAATTGACTTCCTCGGGAAGAGTGGAGGAATATGTCCAGACATGAGACTTATGTTATAGTACTTGGAATAACCCCCCCCCCCCTTCTGATTTTCTCCATCCCCTTCACAGTACACCTGTGAGAAGCTGATCATGGTCTCTCCCATAACCCCCAGCTTTCCTGAAAAAATGTGTGTTCCAATAGGACCACACACCGAAATACATGTTGGATCTCCATACTAATTTCATAAATCAAGCAATCCTAACAGACCTTATGTTTGGCCAAGTTTGTTTAAGTCTCCAACTATAAGTCAAAACATTAAGATCATTCACAGATGAAGTGAATAGTGTTAATTATCTCACAACAACGGCATTGCCAAGCTCTGGGATATACTTTGCTTGGCCGAAAAAAAAAAAAAAAAAAAAAGTCAGATTCTACCATTTTGTTGGACCGCCTTTAACTTTAATTGCGGCAAGCATTTGCCATGGCATTGTTTCAATAAGCTTATATCTCCCCTTTTATCTGTGCACCTTCATAATTTTTGTGTGTTTATTCTGCTATTTTGTACCTTTTGCACAGTTTTGTAAATTCTATGTATTTTCAATTCATGTAAATTTCTGTAAATTTTGTATTTTTATTTTACATATACTTTCTACCTCTTTTTGCACTTTTTACCTCTTTAATACAGTGCACTGACGGTTGTGTGGAGCCCCTACAATTTCGTTGTAGACTTCTACAATGACAATAAAAGCCTATTCTATTCTATTGTATTGTATTATGTAAAGTCTCAACATTTATTTCCGTCCAGAGTTGCATTTGAAGAGTTTGTTTCCAAAAGGCAAAATATCCATTTTACTCATTTTGAGTAAATAAGCTGTTAATATGTTGGCGCCCATTGCATTTCGTAGAAAAACACAAACTTTGACCATGAAAAAATACACCTTATAGTATGAATTTCTAAAAACGGATTTTTGCACTATGTATAAAAAGCACAGGGCTATCGCACTATGGTATTATCTCAGTTTTTGTAAATTTGGCAATTATTGCATTTTGGAAACAAACTCTTCATTTATTTTTTTACAAGATCTTGTACTGATGACGGGAGAGTCGGATCCCTGCGTAAAGTGTACTCCAGCACATCCCAAAGATTCCTAGTGGGGTTAAGGTCTGGACTCTGTGGTGGCCAATCCATGAGTGGAAATGAAGTCTAATGCTCCCCGAACCACTCTTTCGCAATTTGAGTTTGATGAATCCTGGCACTGCCATCTTTGAATATGCCCGTGCCATCAAAGAAAAATTCCATTCATGGAAAAAACTGGTCATTCAGTATATTCCGATTGTCAGCTGACCTAATTTTTTGGGCTCATATTATTGCTCAACCTTGACCTGAACAATTGAAGCAACCCCATATCATAAAACTGCGCCCACGGGCTTGTACAGTAGGCATGATGGGGGCATCATTTCATACATCTCTCCTCTTACCCTGATGAGCCCATCACTCAGGGAACGGGGAAAATCTGGATTCATCAGACCTCATGGCCTTATTCCATTCTCCATTCATCTTTTTCAAAGCATTTGATTGTAACTGCATTTCTTTCTCAGTATTTTACAGCTCTTGCTCTAACATAAAGGTCCATACTGCCAACTACTGTACTGGAGAATTGAATTAATTACTTTTTTATTCTTAACATAGTGGCTTCATTGCAATTCCCCAAATGTTCTTACTGTATGAGCCGTTGTTGGGTCCTTTCAGAGATATTTTCAGGCTGATGACTTTGAAGAAGATCGATAACACCATTCTAAGTGTCCGTCATTGGAGATAATGCTTGCAACAGTGAAACAGTGGAGTTTTGACACAAAACAAATGGCTTCCTATCCTTTTCCTGACTGATGAATTTCAACTTTTTTTCTCACCTACGTTCTTAATTTTCATTTGATTGTGGGCCAGTGTGTTAGTAGAAACTGTTGCGACAACTTTACACCTTGGATAGCTATCTTATTTGGATCATAAACAGTAGGTAATTTTGAATATCACACTCAAATGTAGCACACTTGTGGTTAAGTCATGATCCAGGAAATGTATTGTTTTAACCTCCAGCCAGTTTTCAATTTTCCAAATTTTTTTTTTTTTTTTAATTTCAATGCTGAATTTTCATAAAGGTTTGTGTTTTAGGCTCTTATTCTGCACTTAAATTATGAAAATAATGTGAAATACGATGGTATTCTGAATGCGACAAGTGTTTCATTTAAGCTATTTTTCTCCTCTCTAAGAAGCTCAGATCTTGAATTATAACGGTTAAATAGGGCAACGCATAAATTACCAGATTGGGCTTTTGTGCAAAGGGGTTAAGGAAACACTCAGGACATAGAAGTGTTTGACCTGAGCTGAAGAGTGGATGGTCACACAATTAGGACACAATATGATCACATTTCGCAAAAAACAGTTTCATCACTGTTTTCATCAGCAGTTCATACAAGCTTAAAATGGGGTTTGTATGGTCTTCAACATAGTGAAATACATCCAATTTAT
The DNA here is from genome assembly GCA_029692085.1 of Gymnothorax javanicus. Lineage (NCBI taxonomy): Eukaryota > Metazoa > Chordata > Actinopteri > Anguilliformes > Muraenidae > Gymnothorax > Gymnothorax javanicus. Next base: position 21,289,605 of record CM056196.1, on the reverse strand, counting down.
TACATGCGGTTATATAATGATTGATCATGCACATATACAGACATCAATGTAAAATGTAATGTAAAACTTTAATACTGTACCAGTTGTCTGAACTGGTTTTACAGAGCACAGAGCCAAGACGTTTTATCACAACTTGCTTGGAGGCCATAAGTAAAATTTACAGGGGACAAGGGGGGCACCTACCCTGCATTTTTACAGATGTATTTTAGCATAAATGCTACTTAAACCTTCTCTCATCCACACTCACAATATCCTTGTGAGTTATTAGATTCCAAACTCAAATTACACCTCTGAAAGTGACTCAAGATTGTTTTTACAATTTAACAGCCTGATCCAATTAGTCTTCATCCCACAATTCTACTTTCATTTCTGCCTTTGTAGCAGAAGACATAGTTCCTGACACAGTGTACTTTTCACATTGGTAAGTGAGATCTGAACCAGTTGCAGTTCCCCTGGTGAAAGTTCCTTCCATTTTGCGCATGAGATCGTACAGACATTTATCACATGCTTGATTAATGTCAAACAAGCCCAGAGCAAACATGTTTTTTTGGACAATTTTGTGATGAGGTACAAAGAACATGATGGCCAGACGGTTGTGTGCTTTCTTCTTCCGGTCTTCAGTGATGTCGTAAGTGATGACCCCCCTGACACCAGTTAGACGTCCCTGCTTCTTTCCGAAAGCCCACTCCTCCGTCACCCCACTGTTCAACGTAGGTTGTGGGGCAACATGGCACAGTCCGTGCTTAGTGTAAACTCTGTGACCATAAGACAGGATGTCTTCCACAGGAATAATTGAGGACAAACTTATGTACTGCGTTAAATCTCAGACATTACACCCTTATTTGACTGGTTGAAGACAAGCATCAAGTCTTTTAACAGTGGCAGTGAAAAAATTACAGTATGGAAAATACACCAAATCAGACTTCAGCCTGACAACATTCTAGTCAGAATTGCTCACGCAGCAAATCAACATAATGTACTGCATAATGTACTGTACTCTAGATGCTATTCTGATGACTGATCATACACCCTGGATTCAATAATCATCAACTCACTGTGGATTTGTCAGCATGCTAGATGAGTTGTTGGTGAATTTAATGGTGATCATTCTCCTGGCTGACTTGACAGAGTGCGAAATTGTGGTCTTCATCGCATCTTGAACAATAGGGATACCAGAGCTGTGCAATCCCTTAAAGATCTCCTTTTTCTGTTCGTCCGGCCACATGATGCACAGTACAGAGGACACTGGAGCAGTTCACTACCACTGGCAAAGGCTGGTCTGCACAACCACAGAAATACATTCATTTCAGAATCAATGCATGATTACACCAGTGCGGAAAAGGCCATTATCAGAACCCAAAAAAGTACAAACCCATTAGTTGGCCTCAGTGCCTAATGAATAGTTACTGGATCACATGATGTTTACAAAATATAAGTGCATATAATTTATACTTATAGACTATGTCATACTGCAGCATCTAGAACCTGCTACGAAGGACTGAAATTCTTGTGCCGTCTCAAAACTTATTTTCTCACTTTATTGATGGACAAAATTGACACCTCTGACAGGAACACTATCCAGTCATTTACCATTTAAATATAAAGCAATCCTAAAGCGGTACAGAGCTTGCCTACCCTCCACTTCAGTTAGAATTAGATTCCTTGCATATAATCATAGCGTTATCTTCCATACAACGCATTGTGACTTGAGTTTGCCAATTCATCTTCCATTAAGTTTCCCACATTATGAGGCAGAAGATCATGTCTGCAGTCAAAATCATTGGCAGCTTCTAAAACTGTAAGCTGCAGCTGACGGAGGCAGCATCTCTCAGCCTCTACATCTTTGAGGGTGACTCTAATGTGAAGACTCCTTCAAATACAGCCAAAAAATGCAACTTTCATCGGCTAAATTTAAAAGAAAGGGGCAGTGCATCCTTCACGGCTGTATGTATCCCACAATCTTGTGTGAGGTATCGCTCAGGAACCAGTCGCGAGAACCAAGCAGTGCGATAAAACTGGATTTTATTATGGAAGGGGGAAAACCCCCGCAGAGCAGGAGGCAACAGTACAGAGTCCACAATCCAAAGATCAAAAATCCAGAGGGCGAAATCCGAGTCGTTAACAGGGCAGCAATCACAGTACTCGTAGTCGGGCAAAAAGGGTTCGATACACAGATGCAGAAGGTAATCCAAAACAGAGCCAAAATCGTAATACAGGGACGGTCCAGTCAGAAGAGAATCACTAAGAATACAAGGCAAAAACAAGCGTAGCACAAGGGAAACGTTCTGACGGGGAACTGCTGTGGGAAGACTGCTTAAATTCACACAAGGGCCATTCTCAGTCACGTGTGTGACCAAAAATGTAACAAATAGTAGAAAAAATCTCCTCCAATTACAAAAGCATTGGAGGTTCATGATTGTGGACCTTGTATAAGAGGACTACTTATCCAAGTCTATCAAGTAAAAATGTTATTTGTTACATTAACTTTAACTACTTAAGGTCAGAGGTCAAATCGACTGGTCACGTGTGTGACTTCACACGAAACAGGTTTTTCATAACTCTATTTGACTTCAAAAACTCTGTGAAGTTGAAAAATCTAGAATTTTCATAGTTTTGGGGTATGGAGAATAGCAAGGAATAAACTTGATACCTTTCATTAATTTTCAAAGTATTTCTTTATTTGATGACATCTGGTCATGTGTGTGACATTTTGGTTCACTTCTCAAAGAATGGCCCACAAGGGAAGTCACATGCTATGATTAGGGACAGGTGAATTGGATCAGACTAATTACGAAGGAGCAAACACGAGGGAGAACCTAACCACATGAAATTGGCAAAAGCCAAAACGCGGACAGGGATCACGAGACAGCCTATTGACAAACATACAGCTCCGGTTAGGGAGTTCTAACGTGCACAGATAATGAGAGGTAGAACAGAGTTAAGCAGGTGCGGAGGATCCGCTGAAACGCAGCAAAGTAGATTGAGTGAAGACAAGAGGCGGAGACTAGAACAGGGCGAGTGCTGAGAGCTTGTTATTCAATTAGTAAGGTGCAGCTATACAATCCCTAGTGCTCGTTAGTAAGTTAGTATTATATACAATGTTAGTCAGAGTTAGTAAATTTAACTAAAACAACAAACTGTTAGTATTGGTTAGTAATATAGAAAAGCAAAGTGAAGGAAGCAAACAAGATTAGAAGGAACTATTGAAAACCCAGAAACCATGAAATCACCTGAAAGCGTGGCACACAATACTGGGGAAAATAAGCTGTCACATAACAAAAGACCAGACAGGGGAGACAAAGTGCAAAGCATGGCAAAAAGCAAAACAATTACCAGAATATGACTGGGGAAATGGACCATGGCAGAAATAACAGAATAAACAGAAACAAAACATGGCATGGATCAAGGCATGGCAAAACATGAACAGAACAAAGCAGAACAGATCAGAATCATAACAGAATCATAACATCTTGTGCTGACACAGGAACTTGGTGTCCTTTTTAAAAAGCGATGGATAGCACAGCTGCAGCAGCTTGGGTGTAATGTAAATGTTAATAAAAATATAATATGTAAAATAGAGCCTCTGATGCATATTTCATTGTGTTTGATACCAGAGATATTTAAACAAGCTTAAAGCCCCACTACCAGCATGCACAGATTCGATAAGTAAAACATTTGAAGACCACAATGGAAAAATGATCAGAGTCACATTTTCATGTTGTGGAGAAATCATGAATAAAAAATTCAAAAACGATCTTAGAAACAAAGCACTGAAAAAATATGCAAAAATTATAAAATATATAAAATATTATAATAATATTAATTATTATATATAATTATAATTTATCATAATAATATATAATATTTTAAATACACAAAATTTGGACTCATCTTTCCTTTGTGGCCTTCATTTGTAGGCCAGCTAAGACTAAAACTTTCAATGAGTACAGATGACTTGATACCTTTAAGCACAAGGTTGATAAAACTGTCTGAAATCACTTGCCAAAATGGGCATTGAGTGTATTTAAATATCAATACTGCATACATCTGCTCGACCGTCTTAAAAGAGAAGCCTTCATACTAAACCTTCATAAGGCAGTATCTCCTTTCTTCGCAAGGCCTTGAGAAGCAGCCATTGGCTGAATTCACATTTCAAGCCTCATTGTTCAATTCTGATTTTTTGCACTGTAAGTGGTTTTTCTACAAAGTATGTGTGAGTGAACCGTGAGTCGTCTTTCATATTAATTATATTGAGAGGATATTGATATTAGCACAGGTATTACCAGCAATAATAGGGATGTTGCTCCTTATATAGCCCTGGGATCTGGGAAGTTCTCTGCAGATTTTATCATTACGCACAGCATTCATGTTTAGCAAAGTAATTTATGTTTTAGCCCATGTTGTTAGCCCCACTGGCATCACTGTTAGATCATTATGCATGTGCAATGGTTTACTTAACACTAAAATCGTGTTTGATTGGTTATAGAGCAGAGCATTTGTTGTATTGGTGTATATTATTCTTTGCAGATCATTAAATTATTGGTGTGTTCGGCTGTTTGTTGTCTCACGAGAAAGCAGACATTTAGGGTCATCGACAGCTGTTATTTACTTCCCACCGTTAAGGAGCTGTAGGACGTCTGATATCACTTAACAGGAAAATGGCGGATTCTGGATATTTCAATGCAGACATTTAATTATTTGTTACTCAGTTCAGCTTTGCTCTAAAATGACCAAAAACATATTTTATAACTCCAAAGGGGCAGTTCTTTCATTTGCATTTCATTTCAAACAAAGGTTTTCTTTCACTTCAAAGTAAAAAATGAGATTTGAGTCGCTTCAGCCAAGTAATGTGAATGGAGCCAAAGACTTGCAGCACTCCTGGCTGGCTCTTAAGGTTCGGTAGAGCTGGTATCTCGCAATTTGCAAAATTGGAAAATCAGAGGTTTGCAACGGTATTTATATAGTTTTTTTCCCAAGCACAATTGCAATCCTGGAATTTTAACAAGCTTGAATTTGTTGATTTTGTTTTATTGTCATTTTATTATTGATTTTGTACTGCGGAGAGCCACGAATGTTCGACAACCTGTCTAGAAGAGGAGGCATTACTTTCTGGTTTCTGAAATAAATATTGAGAAGTATACAGAAATTATATTTATTTAATGGCAAAAATAGCAGTAGAAATCAGTAGGATGGAAAAGAAGCACCTTTTACCACAAAAGGGACAAATGGGCAATACTCGAGTATTCATCGTCTGCACTAATCAATGGTGAGGAACTCCAGTCCAAGAAAGTTTTTGTTCCCACAAGTCATTGCACCTCCTTCAGCTAATTCTTCATGAATACCTACAATGATTCCTCCAACAGTAGATCAGACCGCAATAAATCACAACATTAGGATACGAATGATCATCAGCCGCAGTTCATATCACTAAAAATCACGTTTATGAATGGTAAAAGTCTAAAAAATGAAAGAATAAAGAGACAAAAAAAAAACAATATCAAGTGACTCAAGATCTCTCCACACACACAAGCCTCCTCGCATATAAAAATGCTCACCTACCTGTATTGATTCTCGATGCCTATACACAGTACTAACATCATTTTGGCAGTCAGCTGTGCTTTATACTTTAGTGGTCTGCTGAAATCACGCCCAGTCACTGAGTAAATAGACTAACAGGTGGGTGAGCTGTTCCCAGAATCATTGAGAAAGGCGTGGATTCATGCTTCATTTCTCAAAACAATAGCTCCATTTTCTGTAACACAGGAAATCCCTTCACACCAAAGATCCTGCCCTACCAGACTAACACCCTTCAACTCTGCCTGGAATCATCGGCATTTGCCAAGAACCACAAAATGTCCATCTCCAACTACTAAGTATGAGGTATCCTATGACTCATCCCATCACAGTAAAGGAAACTTCTGTCAAAACCAAAATTAGCCAGAGGGTCCAGGATATTTGCATTGTACAGTGAAAGCTTGTCTGAATCTATCCATTTCAGTGAAATGGCCGAGACAGAGATAGAGCACCTTAAAACTTGACTTCCTCAGGAAGAGTAGAGGAGGAAATTGTTGAAATTGGACTTGGCTGTCCATCAGGCTGGAGTAATGGACTGGTGCCTCAGTAATTGAGGGCTGGTGGATACTGACTGCTTGTGGACACCTAAACCAATGTAGCGCCTGATTGTCTCCATCCCCTTCACAGTACACCTGTGAGAAGCATATCATGGTCTATTTCATAGCCCTCAGCTTTCTTGAAAAAAATGTGCATTTCGATAAGACCACACACTGAAATTAATTTTGGATCCCTGGCTAAAACCATGAATCAAGCAATCCTAACAGACCTGAGGTTCGGCCAAGTTTGCACAAGTCTGCTACAGTAAGCCAAAACATTAAGATCAATTACAGAAGAAGTGAATAAAGTTGATTATGACACAACAATGGCACTTACCAAGCTCTGGGGCATACACTGCCCGGCCAAAAACAACGATCACACACTCTGACATTTTGTTGGACCGCCTTCAGCCTTGATAACAGCATGTATTCACCGTGGCATCATTTCGATAAGCTCATGCAAAGTCTCAACATTTGTTTCTGCCCAGAATTACATACATTTTTCGCCTAGATCTTGTAATGATGATGGAAGAGTCGGATTGCTGTGTGAAGTCTACTCTAGCACATTCCAAAGATTCTCAGTGGGGTTAAGGTCTGGACTCTGTGGTGGCCAATCCATATCAGGAAATGAAGTCCCATGCTACCTGAACCACTCTTTCACAATTTGAGTGCGATGAATCCTGGTATTGTCATCTTGGAATATGCCAGTCCCATCAGGGAAGAAAAAATCCATTGATAGAAATACCTGGTCATTCAGTATCTTCAGGTTGTAAGCGGACCTAATTTTTTGGGCACATGTCGTTGCTGAACCTTGACCAGACCAATTGAAGTAACCCCAGATCATAGCACTGACCCCACAGGCTTGTACAATAGGCACTAGGCATGATGGGTGTCCTCCTCTCCTCTTACCCTGATGCGCCCATCACTCTGGTACAGGGTAAATCTGGACTCATCAGACCAATTGACCTTCCTCCACTTCCCACTGATCTTATTAAACAGCTCTGGTTGTGACGACAGCTGTGACCTCGTCGTGGTCTTGAGGCTCCTTCAGTTTGAAGGTCAAACAGCCGACCGGGTACTAGTCGGTACCAGAGCCATAGAGAAACAGAGTTGCGACAACTCCATTGACTTCAATGGACCACTGCAATGGCGGATCATGGAGGTGTCCAATAGTTCCAAACGAAGCTTCCTGGGAAACCGTATCGCTGTGAAGAAGTCATGTGTCTCGCATCTTCTAAGTGATTATTTAAAGATAAGAAGTAGCAGGTCAATGTATTATGATAACCAATTTTTAAGCATATTTTAACCGAACTAACAGTGTGATTTAAAACATTATAGCTCGTCTCTTTCAAGCAAATTTTAAGATATAACGCAATTAGCGAAGATTGACACGGCTATGCCCGTCTTTGCTAACTCTGCTTAATGCCTGTGAACGAAACGTTTCACTGAACTATAATTAAGTTTAATAGCATATCTCTGTGATGCGTGAATTGACGTTATATGGTTCACTTAAAGATTTAAATAATGTTAAATAGCTAATATAACAGTATAGGTTTAATAACTAAAACGTAGATACTAGCATGCTATGCTGACCATGCGAACCGTCAACGTTAGTTATTTTGGCATGAATGTTTGTTGTTATTCAAGTATTTTGAACTACTAATAATGATCGATCATCATCAGTCTCTTTTGGCATGAACGACAGCTTATCACGTTATTCTCCAAAGTTACTATGAGGTGTATTGTTATAAATATTGCGTTCAAACCAGCTTGTGAAAACCATACTAGTGAAAATTATGGCACCTATATAATTTGGTTTTCCATCTATCTTGTTCTTTTTTAGGTCCATTAATAGGATTCCCATGTTTCCTGGAACACCTTGAAGACCTGGAGATTTTATAGCCTGTTGGACCCATACTTTGTTTCATTACCCCATTTCATCCCTTTTGTTGTTTTCCTGCCCTGTGCCTTAATTTGGTCGAATAAAAATATTTTTCCAATTCTCTGTCCCTAATATTTAGAGAGCTGCCTTTTAATAATTTCGAAAAATTATTTCTCAAAAGATGCATATGGTCTCCTGGAGCGTCAAATATTGTGATCAAAGTAATATCGTAAATTTGTTTCCAATAGTATCATTTGACTGTCCATCAATGTAAGATGCATATACTGTGTACATAAACGCAATATTGGCCATGCTATGCAAATTATTTCCACGGACGGCCGAGATGTGTATCTCAGAGCAGAAAAGCATTAATACTTCATTTATGTACACTGCATCTTACATTGATGAACATTCAAATGATTCCATTGGAAACAAATTTACAATATTTGATCACAATATTAGATGCTGCAGGAGACCATATGCATCTTTTTGATCGCATGTAATTTCTTTATTTTTGTGAATGTATTTTGTTGCTGAGTTACTGAATTAAATGCATATTTTAGTCATGATTGATTCAACTGAGCCTAAAGTATACTGTACTTGTGTTTGAAATGGCCTGTATGTGTTATGTTATCATTGAAAGGTTTTGAAAATTATCAAAAAGTCAACATGGATGAATAATATTTCCCTCCAACAACAGAACTCTTTGTTTGGACTGTGTATGCATATTCTCATTCATCCAGGTCATAGGCAGGCTTGCCAGTCTAGCCTAGTGAACAGCATGAACTGATGAAGCCATTTGAAGAGGGGGGCGAAACGTCTTCTAAGACATAACTAAGCTTAGTTGACCTGATTCAATTTCCTTGGGATACTTGGTGTGGACTCCATGCTGTGACTATCACCTGACTGTGATAATGAATTAATGCATTTGTTGTACTGTATTGGTAGTTATTACTAGTACTAGTAGAAAGCCACAATTCTTGATTTCCCTCTCAAGACCACAGAGGAAACAATATCCCATCAAGTTTATTTTTTTGGTTATCATGGCCAGGTATGACAAGAGTTGCTCTTGCTCTTTGTATTTATTTCTTTTCATGGTAGCTCTCAAAGGCAAATTTTAAAAAAGGAAAGAAGGCAAAGGTTGGAGAACCCCTGCATTAGATGGCTCTTTTTAGTGTGCCTATTATGATCACACTGATTTTCATCCTTACAAAGGATAATTTTTGTTTTTCCTAATACTGAAAGTTGCAGTATCTTACAATCGCTATTGTGTATGGTCAGTAGAGTGATCATTTCTGATATTGTATGCTAATCATGACAGAGGCTGTGAAATGGCTTTAAATTCACTTGGCTACAACAGTCATTGTCCTTAAACATATGGGAACTTTTTTTTTTTTAACTCAGGAAGATCCACGGAAACCTTTTCACTCCTAGTCCTGTTCTATTCCAAATCGACTCTTCTGGAAGTCAAACGGAGTGTGATGAGATTACTCGTAAAAAGTCTAGAATTAAATATATTAGAGATGGTAAGCTATAAAGAGGGAAAATTAGTACAGCGTAAAGCAGTGATTTGCTAATCAATAGGCACTTTCTTACAAAGATTCCGCAACAGCCGCAATGATGACTCTACACTGCCTTTGTGTGCTTACACAGATACTAGCTATCTTTGTTAACAAGCTAACTGTTAGAAGCAAGCTAGCCACCGAGATACGTGAAAAACTGGCTGCTAAATGAGAGCTACGGTTTTCCTGTAACATTACTAGCCAGCCAGCTAGCTTGCAACGAAGATGACGTTAGTGCAGTATCCTGCAACAGGTGCAGACACACGAAGCAAACATCGTTTGCATATTTGGTAAAATCGAGACTTCATTGAGATTTGACTGGACCGCAAATAATTTTATTAGCCCGATAGCTAGCTTGGTTAGCAAGGTACAGAGATGCACATCCTGCTGCTGTTGGCAATGGTTGCTGCCACTGATAAATATTTTGCCCAGGTGTGATACAGCCTGTATGTTAAAGGTGATATCACAGGTGCAGATTCCCTGCATTTCTAAGGAAGTATATGATTAAAGCGCAATAGCCTATTGGCACCTTGAACGGGCTGCCTAAAAGGGCATAAGGACTAATGTTAACGTTACATCTGTAAAGCCGGCTAGCTTACTGTCAGTATCCACATTCATACATCCTCAAACTCAAGGAATTTTAAAAGCTTTATTGCAATAGTAACGTACCGTGACAGTCATATAAAGTGCCACGATGAAATACATGTAGGTGGTTTAAAAAAAAAGAAAATAATGTTTAGTAGTTACCAAAATCGATACTAAGGCGTTGAATCTCTGTACATTTAAATAGCCCGCCAAGCTTTGTGTGGAACTATTTGAAGAGTTTGGTTCCAAAACGCAATAAGTGCCAAAATTACAAAAATTGAGATAATACCATATAGCAATAGCCCTGTGCTTCTTACCCATGGTGCAAGGTTTCTTTTTTTGAAATTCATACTATAGAGTGTATTTTTTCATGATCAAAGTTTGTGTTTCTCTAAAAAATGCAATAGGCGCCCACATAGAAAAAAGCTGATTTACTCAAAATGAGTAAAATGGATATAATGCGTTTTGGAAGCAAACTCTTCATTTGCAGTCTCCATGTACCATGTGACCCTCCCGCGTCTGGACCCCTCATTGTTGCAACTCTCTCTCTCTATGGCTCTGGTCGGTACTAATATGTGACGTGACAACATTGCAGCCCACTGATTGGTCAGAGAGAATCGTCACTGCGAAAGATGACTCCGCAGTCAACCTCGGGACATCTCACTCGAGTTAGTTTGAAGAGTCTCAAGATTAGCGTAGTTATTATGATCATCGACTTATATTAGTCTAGATGGAAATAGGGGTCCACGCGCACCCCCCGGATTTTTTTTTTTTTTTTTTTGCCACCTGTTTTTTTTTTATCCTTAAAGTCTCTATTTTACCAGGTACCAAGCTGAAATAATGTCCAAAAGGCTTCATTTTTAACCCTTTATTGAACCTAACCCGAACCCGAAAAATCAAAATATGAAACAGAAAGTGGCATAACTTTTGAAGAAAACAACATACAGAGGCAAAATCAAACATTTTCCCATACAATTCTGACATCAGGAATTTAATGGAATGGTCATTATCAACCTTTGACAACATATTGACTCTATTTCTGGACAGAAACTGTAAAAAATACCAAAAAGGTCCAAAAAGTTGACTGAGCATCAACTGCCAGTTTTGGAATGTTGGGGCTTTGCAGTTGGCAGTTGGTGGCCGTCAGTTGGTACCTGCAGATGGCCATCTTCCACTGCTCTCTTTTCTGGAACAATTTCAGTAAGTATTTGAAACTATAATTAAGATATACCTTTGTTGTCATACCTACAAGTAATCTTTCAACAGTTTTTATTATTATCACAGGCTTTCAGAAATCAAATCTGCATTCTTGACTAGCTAGTGTTGGTAGCTAGTTAGTTAGCTAGCTAGCTACCTGAGTTGGTAGCTAGCTAATGTTTTATTTTTAATTTTCAGGCTCATTACTACATACATACTAACCATGGGGAAAAGCAAACATTGTAACACAGCTGAAGTGCCTCCAAAGAGGAATAGTTCCCTAACATGTATTTTACATGTCTCAACTCTTCTGAGTATGGCCATTTTACCACGCTCAGTGCATGCAAGGGGGGGCAAAGCGAGAAGATCCAATCAATCCAGAGGTTGAGGTTGACGTGCTGCGGGCCGAGGCTGCAGGCAGGGCTGCCAAGGAGCAGTTCATCCAAGAGCGCTTTGTTTCCAAGAAGAAGGAGTTCTTGGACCGCCTCAAGAAATTTAAGCTCAAGAGGATGGATCGCTGCAGCAAGAGACCATCAATTATATACATCTGCGCCGGGGAAGGTGGATATTGATAACTTGCACGAATTGCACATTTCATTACACAAAATACATTCATGTACATGATCTGTTGTATTTATGCCTTCCTCCTTTATTAATTTTCCATTACACCAGGAGCAGAGCAACCTTGCCTTTCAGCTGCTCGTAAAGTCACAGATTATGGAGACGCCCATCAACCTTGAGGAACTCATGCGGTATCCCCTCTCGCCTGTTCCTTATGCTCTTGGCTCTCCTGATGGCTATTTTGCCAGAACAAACAAGGCCACCATCCTTCACGCTGCTGGGATTCTACGTCTTTACTGGGGAGGACTGTACCAGCGCATTTAAAGGCAAAGGCAAGGTGAATCCCCTGAAGAAGCTACAGCAGAATCCTAAGCTCCACAATGCTTTCCGGCAGCTTGTGGGTGAAGAGGATGGAGACTATGAGCATAATGATGAGGATGAAGAGCTGGAAATGGAAGAAATAGACTTAGAAGATCTCTTCAGTGATGATGAGGATGATGAGTAGTTCTAGTTGGTAGTGATATGAAAAAATAGTTGCCAAATATGAGCATTTTTGACAGTTTTTTGGCCATTAGAAAAACAGAACCCAGATGTTGTAAAATGTAATAAATAACTATTTCACTGAATTCCTTAGGTCAGAATTGTATAGAAAAATGTGTCCATTTGTCTCTGTAAGTTGTTTACATCAAAAGTTAGCCACATTTATATTTATATTTTTCGGGTTCGGTGCAAAGGGTTAAAAATAAATCACTTGACACATTATTTCAGCTTGGTACCCAATATAATCTTAAAATATACACTTGGAATGATAAAATAACAGGTGGTGAAAAAAATGTACCCTATGTGCTTGAGAAAAATAAAAGATAGTTGTGTCCTACACACATTTTTGGCCATTTTTTGCGGTTTTTGTCCAGAAATAGAGTCAATATGTTGTCAAAAGTTGATAATGACCATTCCATTAAATTCCTGATGTCAGAATTGTATTGGAAAATGTTTTATTTTGTCTCTGTATGTTGTATTCTTCAAAAGTTATGCCACTTTCTATTTCATATTTTGATTTTTCGGGTTTGGGTTAGGTTCAGTAAAGGGTTAAAAATGAAGCCTTTCGGACATTATTTCAGCTTGGTACCTGGCAGATTCTGAAAATAGAGACTTTAAGGATAAAAAAAAATCAGGCGGCATAAAAAAATCCAGGGGGTGCGCGTGGACCCCTATTTCCATCCAGACTATATGGTTTTAGGCTGCTTGTTCGATACACTGTGCATTGCCTTACCTTTCAAAGACGGTTTCGCTTGTTCACCAAAGCTGCTACATTCATGAAATGCGTTTCTCTTTGCCTGTGACCCCGTTCGTGGCGAAATTAAGTGACGGTATTATGTCCAGTTATGTTCCTGTAAATAATTCCCTTTGAGAAAGTTATGAGATGCTACCCCCCGTTTAAAGAAAGTCGCGCAGGAAAATAACTTTACGGGTGTTGACAAATCATTTTTGTCTTAACGTTATCACAGATGAGATGACGCATCGTAATGCGATGAATTCTGATTCTCTGCCGTCTCCTGCGATTTGCGGATTTGCAGCGACCCACCAAACAAGAATACGTCCAAACGACGTCTTTTTGAGATCTTCCAAGACGTCTACATGACGTCCCCTGAGGAACCAGAATGAAAGTTTTAATGAAGTCTTTTTACGACATCTTCTGGACGTCCCGTATTAACGTCCACCAGACCTCTGCACAAGGTTAAAAATTAGTTCAAATGAGGTCGTTCTGGGCGTCTTTTCAACGTCAACTGCACACTCATTTTAGAGATACTTGATGTAAAAAAATATATATAATTTCTATCTCCTCCCTCCACCTCCTTTGCGCTGCCTCCCTATATCTCCGACTGTTTTAATGGCTCTAAAATGTCGCTTTTAAACAATTGTTATGACAAGCAAAGCTCCTTTTGGCGCTAATGAAAAGATTTGATCCTACGAGCAGCGAATCATTGAGCTACCCTGGATACTGACTGCGCCACAAAGTTAGGCTTAGGGTATAGTGTAGTTAAGATGTACTTCCCGACCACTACTTTTTCCACGGGTCATTAAACGAACTTTGAACTTTGGCGCCGCAGCGCTATGGGATGGATAGCCGCTTCCTTGTTTGTTTGTCAAAAATAAACCTTAAAAACCTCGCGAAACTCGATTCCGACAGCAAGTTCAAAGACTGGGGCGGACAATAAAATGAAATCTCTTATTGGCCCAGTAGTGGGGAAAATAGCGGAAGTGCTTCTTTTATCTGCCCCGCCGAGGTGCCAATAGCAGAACTGCTTCTCTTGTCCGCACCGCAGATAGCCAATCTCTTTCCCCCAATTAAACCCGCTGTGGGGCGAGTCGCCACTTTCAACAAACAAACAAAAAACAGACGACTATGATAACATTAAAACACAAAATTTCATGTTAATAATTTTCTTAGTTGTTTTATTTTCCCAACACTATAATAGTATAAGTCCAGTACATTATTTTTCATATTATGGATACAAGTTGTTATGACTTTGTTTAATGACTCATGGAAAGTGGTCGTTGGGAAACACATCTTAACTATGCAATGGTCTTCACCTATCTTCCTGGCGCAGTCAGTAGCGAGTGTAGCTCAGTGATTAACAGCTCTGACGATCGAATCGCCTCACTAGCCTATCACAAGAAAGCTCTTTGATTTAACAATTGCTCAAGCGCAACATCTAAAAGCTATTAAAGCAGTCGGAGAGATAGGGAGGCATCGCGAGGGAGGAAGCATAAACTGTATTTTTTTTTTTTCGTCAAGTATCTCTAAAATAAGCGTGCAGTTGACGTTGAGAAGACGCCCAGAACGACCTCATTTGAACTAATTTTTAACCTTGTGCAGAGGTTTGGTGGACGTTAATACGGGACATCCAGAAGATGTCGTAAAAAGACGTCATAAAAACTTTCATTCTGGTTCCTCAGGGGACGTCATTTAGACGTTTTGGAAGACGTCAAAAAGACGTCGTTTGGACGTATTCTTGTTTGGTGGGGAGGAACTCTGATCACTTAATTATCCCACGCTTTAACAATTCTTTGTTTGCGGTCAAATTCAGAGTGAAATATACATTCGCTCTCCATGCCTTTTACGGACATCATTGCTTTGCGTTGTTAGATGGTACGCAATTTTATGTGAAACTGAATCGGACGCGACAATGTCAAACTGAAAATACAATTAAATACTCGCGGACTTTAGTGCCATAACGCGGTGACGGTAGTGCACGTCCCCTGATTTAAACACATAAATATTTAACAAAATCGACGGAATAAAAGTAAACTTGATATAACTGAGGATGCCGTCGCGGCAGTATCATGCTGCGCCGCAACGACGAGCAGGTACCACGGAGGCTGTACTATCCTCTGATGGAAAAGTAACCCCAAAAAAAGTACCCATTACCAAGGCGAGTGGAGTAGAGTAGAGTAGAGGAGGTACCACGTGACAGAAGCAAACCGTTAATGTTGAAGCAACCCTGCGTATTTCAGAATGTACTTAACACCATCTCGTGCAATTAGCCAATGGGCTATATTGAACGATCTTTTGTCATAAAATAATGGACTGGGACAATCACACTATACAACACAATAACAGCGCATGCCTTGTTGAGGATTATATTTCAATATTTCTCATCATATTCATCAGTAGATCAATTGCCATGTTGAATAACCATAATCAATAACCATATTATGTAAGCAACAGTAACACACATACACACACACACATTTAACATAACATAACACACATACAAGTAGTTCACATACGCGTAGGGAGGGGGTGAGCAGTGCAAACACACACACACACACACACACACACACACACACACAGGCACACGTACACATGCACATACACACACAGACACACACATAAAACGCACACACACATACAAACAGTTCACACACACGAGCAGTGCACAAGACACATGCACATACACATACACACGCACACACACACACAAGCAGTTCACACAGTCTCACACACACATGCAAGCAATTCAATTCACATATGCATAATCAGCTCACACACATAAGCAGCGGGCTTCTGTAGCTTTGATTAGTAAGCAGGCTTCTGTTTAGTTGATTTGAAAACATAATCACATGATGTATTTGATTTCTGTAGCTTTAATCAATATTTGTTCAGTAAAATCTTAAGTTGTTACTGAAAACATAATCAATTGAATCATCTATGTATCTACTTGTGGCCTATTCATCTGACTGTGTCTTTCCACCCTTATACTGCAATTTTCCACACCATTTTTAGTATATATTCTTTTTTTTTAAAAAAAAAAAACCCCAGCATTTCTGTGCTCCAACAAAGCTAGAGAATGAAAAAACGTTAAAGATAGTTACAACCCATGAATTGTGATTGGAGCAAAGTTGGTTAAAAAACATTAGAGATAAGATGGTTACAACCCATGTATTTTGATTGGAGCAAAGTTGGTTGAGTTTTTCCCATAAATATCGCTCTGTAAAAATTGCAGAGTTAGCACTTTCTTGGCCAGGGACTGCTCTCCGGGTTTGGATTATTGCACGATTCAAGGCTGGGAATAAAGATGGCTTCTGAAGATTTTGTCTCTCTCCAATTATTCACGAACAAGGGGACCTCAAATATATGTAAACATCTAGTCGGGAAACCACAACAAATTTGGCGAGCCAGTGGCAGGAGTCGGCAAAGGTCGGTTACACTCGGAAGGGTGGGCGGTCTTCCGATGCTCGGAGATGGTGCGAGGAGCACACACACACACCCTAAGCTGCCAGCAAACTAAGGATAAGGTGAGCAATTTAATTAAGTTAATTTGATTTAATTATCTTGCTCATATAGACAAGTAGGGGTGTTGTTTTGTGTTGTCCCAGCCCTGATCTGGAGCACTGGAAACAAGTGACCTTTCGGCTCAAAGAATCTAGACGCAAAATTGGGGAAATTAAAAGAGAGGGACAGAATCTGCAGAATTGATATGTAACTACTAACCACTAACACTGCATTCGCAACAAGTTACTGTGAGTAATTGAGTGGAACTCAGAGCGCGTTCTGTAATTGGTTTGGTGTATGATTGTTTGTTATGTGTGAGGCCTGTGCTGGGACCCTATGGCAGGGAATTAACCTGCAGGCTCTCTTTCTTGAGATTGAGTTGGGCCTGGATGACCTAAGAGAGGTACCAGGATCTGTTTTATCTTTATGGTGTTGTTTGTCTTGTGGTTTATTATTTTTTAAAAAGGGTGCGCAGCACATGTGGCTTATGGAGCTGGCCGATTAGTGGGTCTAGCGAGGACATTGACTGGAAGTGAGGTTTGTTGGGTCATAAGGGTGGACTGACTGGTAATGAGGATTGCGGGGTCCCGAACAGACGTTGTTGACGGGAAGTTTGTACTGTGGGGTGCGGCGCCCTTTTGAATGAGTGTAGATTAGATGTGGATGTGAACAGTGGTTTTGTTGCGTATGGCATTAGTTGGGAGCGTTAAGAGTGCACTTAATATAAATATATAACCCCTAGTTTACATGCAGTAAGTGTTAAAATTATTATTAATGGTCATTACTATTTGGCAGATTAAAAGAAGTAGTAAATTGCATGCATTAAAAGATGATTATTTAAGCATTATTATGATTGCTATACTATCATAATTGAATACGTGAGAAAAAACAATTTGGCCAAGAAATGAAATTTGGATAAAAAAAATAAACAATGATGATTATGGCAAAGCTGGTAGATGGAGGAAAATAGAGAAAAAAAGAAGGGAAAAAAAGGAAAAGCAACTTCCTATGTTTGAGAAAGAAAAAAAAGCAAAAGCAACTTCCTATGTTTGAAAAAGACAAAAAAAAGGCAAATGGAACTAAACAAGAAATATCATTGATTAGACAAGTAGATGGTTATAAACTAAACATAACACTGGTTTAGGAATGCGTTAAAAAATACGATCTGTCTAAAAGGAAGAGGAGAAATTGCATAAGCGTGTTTATAATAGTGATGGGTAAATGAAGCTTCATGAACCATTTTCTTTATTTTCTGTGCCCACAAGATGGCGCCCATAGTTAAAATAAGGCTTATAGAATGAACTTACAAGCCTTTGTTGAACAGAGTGCACCATCTTGTGGGCACAGAAAATAAAGAAAATGGTTCATGAAGCCTCATCTTCCCATCACTAGTTTATAATATAGACTGTTTACTGAGCGTGCGGATCAGTGTAACTGGTAAAATAGACATATTGCAATTTAATACATGGGGAAAAATAATTTGGCTAAAGTAATAAAATTTAAATTAATAAATAAATAATAATGGCGACGCCTGTGGAGGAATTAAGAGAGCAATTTCCTACCTTTGAGAATGATATAAAAAAAATTGTCAAATAAGTGGGCAAAAAGGACTAAAAAAAAAAAACAGAGTAACAAAGTGGCCAGAAGAGGGGAAATTTAATCTTGCAATATGTGAAAAAATGATGGGTATAATAACAAGTTATGCATCGGCGGCAAAAAGGGTTGAAAAAAAAGAAAAAAATGAGCTGGCAATTCTGGAACTGTTTAGAGAAAGGGGAATCCTAAAAATTAAAGATCAGGATAAATATTTTGCAAAGCAAAGTAAAGCTGCGTCTCAATCCAAGCCATCTGAAAAGTTTACTGACAATGAATTGTTTAACCCACGTCAGATGCCCCCCCCCATATTCAGGAGCAGAGGGAGAGACCAGCTGAAAAAACCTGTAGCCAATAATATACAGTAACATCAGATTTAGAAAACCCAATTGTATGGCTATAAGAGTAGGGAGTAAGGAAACAAAATCGCTGTTGGCAGTGTGTAAAAGAACTCGTATAAGTTTATTGGAGAGGGATGCAGTTTTGGCTTTAGGTTTAAATTTGAATTGTGCAGAAGAAGAAATTGATTTAACGGGGATGTATAGTATACAAATTTAAAAAAAGTGAATTAGCAAATGTTTATTGATTGGGGGATATAGTAGACCAAATTAAAGAGCAAATTTGGAGTACCTGGGGAAAATACTGTATGTAGACGCCCAAATACCCCAGGCTACATGGCCAGAAACTGAATTACATTGTACAATGATATTCAACGCCACTCAGGACCCAGAATTAGAGAGAGGGAAAAAAATGGGCCCTTAATGTTGATTTGGAGCAGGACAGGAAACAATGATTAAGATTATTATTAACTGTCAATTGATACGGAAAATAAAGCAATTGAAAATTCCTATTGAGGAATCAGAACGTGAACTTAGAGAACAAATTAAGACAGAATTAGACAAATTACCAGAACAACTGTGGTCTCAACATGATACGTATGTGGCAGAATGCTATCAGCAAATCTGGTAAAATCCATTAAAACAAGAAGCTATAGAGGGAATAAGGAGTTTAGCCATTTTAATGGTGTTATGATCTGTATCTGTCTGATTCTGTATTTATTATTTTTCATGTTTATTCATCTACTCCATCATTGCATTGCACATTGTCTCCCCTGTAATGTCTGATGTGATCTGTGTCATCATGCCAGTGCACTCCCCTGTCTGCGTGCAGACACGCTTCGGGTGATTTCGGAAGTTTTCCGGTATTTCACGAACTTCCTTCAAGTCTCGTTTTTACCTTCCTTCCCGCTTTTCTGAAATTACCATATTAATTAACCACTAGGCTGCTTAGTTAGTACAGGTAATTTTACTGTATACTCATCCCTTTGTCTGTACAGTAACTAACTAACTAACAATCACGTATTTTAATTAGGTGTGCAGATATCACTGTTTACTAATATAACTAACTCTGCCCTGCTCTGCTCTGTAACTCCGCCCCTTTTGCTTTCTCTGCCTCTCCCTGCGTTTCCGCGAGATCTCTCGCATGTGCTTAATTGCTATCCTGCGCTCATTGTCTGTGCACTTCGAACTCCTTGACCGGAGCTATTTATCTGTCATAGGTTGTCTGCGTTGATCCTGTCCGCGTTTTGGCTTTTGCCAATAGTTGTGGTTTAGGACTTCCCCATGTGTGCTTACCTCTGTAATTAGTCTTATCTAATTCACCTGTTCCCTGCATAGCATGTGACTTCCCTATTGGCTATTTAAAGTCTTCACTGCAGTTCATTCTTTGTCAGAACGTTGATCGATTTCTCCTGTGCCGATGTTGTGTAAGCCAGTTGATCTTGTTATACCTGAAACACCCTTTGAAAGACCTTGCTTTTTGCCTTTGACCCTCTGTACCTGTTTGCTGCCCGTTTTGGATTTCGACCCGTTTCTGTTGACCATTCTTTTGCCTGCTGCCCTGTTAACGAACTTTGCTCACGAACTCTGACTTCTGTTTTTGGATTTGCCCTTGTGTACTTTCGCCATTCTGATTACCTGGATTCGACCACTGCCTGTCTTCTGGATAACGATTTTGAACTGTGTCTCTGTACCTCTGCATTGATTGATCTCTGGCTTTTTGACATCTGGACTGTAATAAACTGATTTTTGGATTATCCCTGAGTTGCGATTGGTTCCTGTGGGCGTAACGTTACAAATGGCTGTGGAGTTGTAAAAGGATAAAGTTGCAGAAGTGAACAGAATAGTTATTCCTTATGAAAAATCGAATAAAAGTCCCTATTTATTGACTGAATAAATGTTTGCCCTTCTTGAATGATTAGTAACTATAAACAGAGAGAAGTTTAGAGGAAGTAACAATTGAATGTCAATTACACAAACGTGGATAAAGTGTTTCTAATGTTGTGGCTAATTGAATTTCTTTGAGTAAAAAGTGAGGATCGGGAAAATAATTAAGATGAGAAAGAAATACATCACCGGGTCCTTTAAAATAAAGTGATTACATGTATTGAGAGCTAAAATCCTCTATGAATGTGAATTACACCATTTGAATTAGTTAAATATTTGCAAAATTCTAAAGAACTAGTAAATCTAAGCAGTTTTTTGTAAATAATTAGACTGTGTGAGATTGGTGTGCTGGAAGCATATCTCTGAAAAGAAAATGAAGGAAAAGTAATGCTGAAAAACAAGAGGAATAACGCAAAGTGTTCAAAATTTGCCAAAGTACTGTTAAACACTATATACAGTAAATATCAGGTCCAATAAACAGTAAATTTAATTGATACAGAGGTTTCTCTATCAAGAATTAGAAAATTTCAATTGTTATTTGAAGGTAAAAAATTATGGTAAAATAATCAGAAAAGTAGCAGTAAACATAAAATATAGTATGAAATTTAATAGTACATATTAGATTTATAAAAGAATAAAAAATCAAGTGAACTATTGTGGGATTGGAAACTGGATGGGTTTTTGAACAAAAGTGAGCAGAATCAAAACAAGATAGCGAGTGGAGGAATTTGGGACCAAAGCTGAGAAGGGAGCACAGATAGAGGTTAGAAAGCAGGGCCTAAGCAATACGATTGCATGTGGAATTTTCTTCATTTATTTAACAAGAATAAGTTCTGCCCAGAAAATGAGTCATGTGAAGGATCAAATTTTATAACAAGTGGCATTGTGATTAAAAAAAAATGACTGAAAGCTTTCCTGACCAAAGAAATTCATTGAATGATTAATGAAAGATTTTTTCTGTTTTTGAACAGGATCTAAGTGTTGACCAGTGGAGCTACAATTCAAGGAAACAAATTGACTAATAAACTCTCTCTGATTTTTTAACTTTTACAGGAAAAGATCCAAGCCCAAGTGACAGGAAAAGCAGCAAAATTATGATGATTGAGTTTTTGTTCATTGTTGTATGCATCTAACTCATTCTCTTGGAACTTTTCCACAGAGGACTCACTGCAGAAGATAAGAAATGAAAATAACCTTGAGTGAAAGTGATAAGCTGGCCAGCTGGGGTAGGGAGGGGATTTGCAACTTAAAAGTTTACCTTCTAAAATAAATTTGGGGAAATTCAATTCGGAGTATTAACACGAGACTAAATTCAAAAGGTGAACCACCATATAATTGAAAAAGTCGACTAATAACGTGATCGCGTATTATTTTTCTTCCTGTTCTAAATTTATTTTTGATTAGGCGGACAAAGTCTTTTCCCTTGACTAGTAGAAAGAAAGATGGGAACTGTGACAGTGACGGGGACAGCAACTTGCGTGACAGTGACAGCAACCTGAGTCTTGAATGTTCAAATAACAGAAACGGACAGCTGACTAAATTTGGAATGATTGTTTACCTTTACGTGTTGGGATCCCAATGAAAAAACTGTATCACAGTTGAATATTTACCCATGTTTTTGAATTAAAAAAAAAACTGCATACTGTAACAAATGGTCTAAAGCAACTCCACCCGGTTCTGCTGATGACATGGGAATTGTCACCATGGCTGGGGCTAATAAGCCCTGACTGTGCATCTCCTCCATGCTCTTAGCAGAACCCTAGATTGAGGTGGGTTGCTAAATCAAAATTCATTGATAAAAAAACACTTTGAAAAGATAATGGCCGCATTTCCCAATTAAGAGCATTCTTAAGGAGTTAAGAAGGCTCTAAAGAAGAGTTCAGCAAAGAGGGAGCATTCAAATAAGAGTGTTTCCCAGATGTGTTCTTAGTGCCCTTCTTAGCAAGTGTCTTTGTGCCCTTCTTAACTGCCTTCTTAACTGGAGCTCAATTGACCAATCGATGTCAGAGTAACCGATTGTTCCACATACTTACGTGCACACAAATTAAGTTTTGATGTAACAAGTGGCATATAATGTTAATAATGAACGTGCGTAATGCCATTGTGCATGCAGCAGAATGTCTGAAAACAAATGGACGCAAATAAAGACCAATAACACGGATAAGAAATCAGAAAAATAAGAATGAAAACATGAAATGAAATCATAACATTACATGAGTGAAATCATATAACATTACATTATACTGTACCACATGTAATGTCATATTATTTCATTTTATGTTTTCATTCTTATTTTTCTGATATAATTCTGCATATAATTATGCAGTTTACTTTGTTACTCTTAGGGATAGCAGCAAAGGTTATAGGCTTTGCTGCTATCCCAAAGAGTAACAGCTGATATGATGCCAGCCACACTGCATGGTGGCAGTGGGCTTATTTTTATTTAGTGTTTTTTTTTTATTATTATTTGGTGGTGGTGGTGGTGGTGGTTGGGGGGGTGGGTGGTGTACAAGTGCTCAGTGGACTGGTTGGTGACTGCAAGGTGAAAGGGTGGGGGAAGTGGGGATGTTTGAATCAAAACAGGTTGATGAGCTCCTGTCTGACCAGGAGACCGGCTTGGTGGAGTGCTGCTCGGGGTTCATGGTGGGGTGATGGTAGTGGTGGAGGTGGGTCATCATTGCTCTCCAGGAAATTTTAGGGAAATTATTAGGGAAATATGGTAAAATATTTCAACACATGGAACCATAGAGGAGAGAAATAAGTTTTCTCTCATTTTAAATGCTTAATGGGTATTAGGGGTGCATGAAAGAAAGGGGGGGGGAGGGGGAATAAAATAAGGAAGAACCGTACGCACTGCATTAATATCTCCTTGCTTAGTGTCACATTGATTTGCCTGATGCGGCTGTATCTGCAGTGTTTCGTCACTAAGAAGGGTGTTAAGACTACTCCAGACCCTTCTTTCAAATCCCTCTTAACAAAAGATCATCTTAGGCAAAGAAGGAATCTGGGAAACGCGTTTGCTTCTTACTGGAGCCTTGAGAAGGATCTAAAGAAGCTCTTAGCGCTAAGATCTTTTTAAATGAATCTGGGAAACTCAGCCATTATTGTTCCTGTCCCATCTTTTGACCCAGAATACACTGAAACACAAAATTATGAGTACATTGCCCCAAAATATTGATTTAAAATTGTCAGGAGCTCAGTAGTGAGGGTGAGCAATTTGGTAATTATGAATTTTTAAATAATTTTAATTTATCAGGGTGGCTTATGCACTGTGGTCGACAACTCATTGTATTCCAAATAATTAAGGTGACATCATTGATTTTGTAAAGCACATTCAGACCGAGGGGACAAAATACACAAGACAAATTTCTTGAATTGGGACTTATTTGGCTGGTTAAAGAAGAATACAAGTGTCAGAACTATAATTGCAGCATCTGTTTCAAATTGTTATTGATGAGTTGTAACTTTAACTGTTTCATCTATTATTCCCACAAAGCTGCTGCAATAGCCCCAATTCAACTGGAATCATCTCACAACTATCTCATTATGAGGGCTGAGGAAAACTATCTCCTCCACAGGACAGCGCTTAATGCAGGACACCAGCGTGTGTTGTGACTCACTCCAGAGACGGGTAAGATCTCCTATCGAGGAGACAACCTACGGCAGTTAGCACTTCTTGGCCAGGGACTGCTCTCCAGGTTTGGATTATTGCACAATTCAAGGCCGGGCATAAAGATGGCTTCTGAAGGTTTTGTCTCTCTCCAATTATTCACGAACAAGGGGACCTCAAAAATATGTAAACATCTAGTCGGGAAACCACAACAACCTCTGGGCGAAGGG
The DNA here is from genome assembly GCA_029692085.1 of Gymnothorax javanicus. Lineage (NCBI taxonomy): Eukaryota > Metazoa > Chordata > Actinopteri > Anguilliformes > Muraenidae > Gymnothorax > Gymnothorax javanicus. The sequence goes on along the minus strand of CM056196.1, from coordinate 21,265,270 downwards.
TGACGTTTCGTCATTCTCGGGCGACGTTACATCATTATCACGCAACCGTTGAAGCAGACGACAACTAATTAGGGGGAATAAAACCTCATTTATCTCGTCTTTGAAAACAAAAATTCCACATTTTTATATTTTACAATATTTATTTACTAATTATATTTGTATAAAACAGCATTATGATTTATCCCTCAGTTCCCCTTTAACAAATTGCAAGTTCCTACCTCTCGAATTCTGAACTTCAATGGTGTCCCAGCTCAAAGTTTATTGAAAGTGGGTTTATAGGGAGGGCAGATTACCAGAATATAGTTATCCACCTGAGGCACCCTTGAAGTTCGTCAACAGGGTGGGCTCAAAATGCTCCAAACCATTTTTTTTTCTGAAGTTTGTCATAGATTTTCTCTAAAATTCAAAGGTATCCCAGTTGCCTTTTTGCAGGAATCTTTTAGTTGGAAGGACCTTCATTCAAATCTACTATTATTTTTGTGGGACAACCTTGGAGTTTGGAGAAAAAAAAGGGCCAAAAAAGGGTCTCGGACCTTAAAAATGGTCATTTTGAGACCCTATTTCTCAAAGCTTCAAAGAGGTAGCCAAATGCTGCTTATTACACATGAAAGTCATGGAGCTGCACTACAGGCCAGAAGTTTGGAAGCAAGGCCAATACAGGTCAAAAGCATTCTTCCCTTAGGGCCCTAAGCATTCTTCCAAGCTCTGTCAGGGTTACCTAGACAAAAAAGAAGAGGAAGGTGTTCTTCGAAAGATGGTTTGGCCCCCTCAGTCTCCAGACCTCTCTCTAATTGAGCTTGTGTGGGACGAATTGGATCGACCTATCAGAAAAGTGCATCCCACGAATCAGCAGTCTTTCATTGATGAACTTAAGAAAGCTTGGAATGCAATTCCTGGCACATACCTTAAAAAACTTGTGGAACAAATGCCTCATATATGGCATGCTGTTGTTAAAGCAAGAGGTTGTTACTTCGAAGAAAGCAAAGTCTAAAAAAAAAAAAAAAAGGAAATACCTGATAATTTGAGTAAAAATGTACTCTGATAAGTGACTTTATATAATAATCATGTTTATTTTGTTGCAAAGTATGCCAATGAAACTATGATCTTTTTTTGTACAAACTTGATCTTGCTTCCAAACTTTTGGCCTGTAGTGTATATATTACATTAAAAGAAGACATCAGCTGGGATCTTGCCTAATTTGATTGATTAGATCTGAAACCACTGAAGTTCAGAATTAGAGAGGTGGGAACTTGCAATTTTGTTAAATTGTCCAAAAAGGGCCAAAAAAAAAAGGGGTCGCTGTAGCTCGGGACAGAAAGGATCAACAGGAACGGTTTGGGTTTTGAGGTTTTGGTACCATACTGATCTCAAAAATAAAATATCAGCCAAATTTAGCGGGTTCAACAATTCTGACTGCCTGAACTTCTCAAAAATTGGCTCTAAATAACTATATCACTGAAAAAACTTAAACTAGAAGAATTAAGTGAGAGCCATACTCACACAATCCATTTTGCATTGATACACCCCCTTTTAGGGTTTGCAATGGTCGGCTGATGAAAGTGTTTGGATGAAGATGTTACCGGTGCCGGCATGCAGGGCCAGGTGAATTGGATAAGAACTAATTACAAAGGGAAATACACATGGGCAAGTCCTAAACACAATAATTGGCAAGCGCCAAGACATGGACAGGATTCACATAGACAACCTATGACAGATAAACGGCTCCGGTAAAGGAGTTCTACGTGCACAGACCAAGGAGTGCAGGACAGCAATCAAGCACATGCGAAAGATTTTGCGGAAGCACAGGGAGATACAGGGAAAGTAAAGCAAGGGGCGGAGACTAGAACAGGGCGAGAGCTGAAATTGCGTTAGTAGTAATTAGTAGCAGTGCAACTTTACAAATTAACCCAAGTGCTCGTTAGTTAGTTAGTAATATGTACATGGGTTAGTTAGGTTAGTAAATGTAATACAAAATATAAATGTTAGTATATTAGCAATCAAGGAAAGCAGAGCGAAGGAAGTAAACTAGAATTGAATAATGAGAAACACCAGAAACCACTGAAATTACCCGAAGCATGTGGGCACGCAGACTGGGAGGACGGACTGTACCATACTGATCACAAGACAGGGGTGACAAAAGTGCAATGAATACATACATATAATTTTACATATATGTAATAGATATTCATATTACACGTGTTTTGATGTATGGAGGCAGACAGTGCATATATTCTGTAATATATTGCAAAACTTTTTATATTTTGTGACATATTGTGAATGTTTGGTCATGCATGCCTCAATTATTATGTCAGATGTATTTGAATTCAATATTCACACTTATATTACATAGTGCCACATAGTGCTGCTCCATATGGGAACTGATGCTATAACAGAATAATAAGAAAAAAATTGAAAATGTATTGCATTGAAACAATGCAGGGAAAAAAAGTCTCATATTCACTGTCAGTATGTTTTAGTTTTCAAAATCAAAACTGTTCATTAAGCATACTGTTTTATTTATAGCATTAGTGCAGTAAAGACCACCTAGTGCTTCTTTAAGTATTATCATGAAAATAACCTGACATATGATGGTATTCTAAAAGCTACAAGTGCCTTGTTTCAAAGAATCTATTTCTCCCTCCCCGTGAAGCTCAAATCTTGAATTATAAAGCTTTAAATAGGGTAAGGCATAAATTGCCAGATTTGTCTTCTGCGCAAAAGGGTTAAATACAGAAGATGACAATGAAACATAAGTGTGAACAGGTGTGGGAGGAAGAAGAGTGAAACCTGAGGTGAGGGGATTGGAGCAAGAAAATGATTAAATAACGAGAATCAATTAACGAAATGAAACCGAAACTGACACTGACATCTGAATTAAGGGGTCAAACAATGAAAGAAACTCTCAGGACATAACAATAATTGACCCGAGCTGTCGAGTGGATTGTCACAAAATTAGGACATAAAATGCTTGCATTATACAAAAAGCAGTTTAATCATAGGTTACATCAGTAGTTTATATAAGCATAACATTATGTTTCTATGGTCTTGAACAAATTGAAATGCATCTAATTGATTACATGGCTGTGTAATGATTGACCCGTTATTTGGGGATTTAGCATTGCGTAAGAAGCGTTCCCCCGCAAAAGTTGCTATCTTGCACACCTGCCTTTATCCCTAAAACACCTGCGCTACCCGTTATATTATGCATAGGCGTGGTTTGGGCGTTACGCCAGTTAAACCAATCAGTGTGCCAGGTGCCATTGCCTTTAGGAGCAGGCTGCGCTATCCCAAATCCTCAAACCGAAACCCGTGATGGAGAGAGGAAGGTCGCCACGTTTCTCCGAAGACGAAGTTAAATTGCTCGTGCATGAGGTCAAATCCAGACAGGAGAGGATCTGTTTTTGTTAAGTTAATCATAATCATATTATTATTATTATTATTATTATTATTATTATTTTATTTGACATTGACATATTGTTTAATGTTTGGTATGTAATAGAAAAAAAAAACTTCAAGCCTACTCCTTTTGTGATGGAAACTTCAGAAAAAAAAGAAAAAGAAAAATGCATTTCGACATGCACTTCCAACTCCCTCTCCCGTCTGAAATGTAGCATAGAACAAAATCCCATTTTAGAAAATACCCACAGCCAAATAAATGTGTCCGTGACCGTGCTGCGAAAACAGGTGTATGTACTTGTCGCCGAAATTACCTTCATTCGCAAAAGAGTTCTGAAATGCCGCTCTCCCTGGGAAAAAAAATAAAATAAAATTACGGTTGCTGAGTGCCAATGCATAGACCTAATTAGTCTAACCACGCTGACAGCTTGTTAGGGGCGGAATTCAAAAATCCCTGGCTTTTGTACAGGCTCTCTTTTCCTCCCTCTCCCCAATCCTCTCGCAACTCGCGCCTCCCATCGCAAACAAGGGAGCTTGCTCGCAGGCTACCCAGAACCTTAGGGAACCCATATCTTGCCAAAAAAAAAAATCCCGCTTTACCCTGCGTTGTCTCTCGGGTGTCACAGGGATGCCAGTGATGTACCTACTGGCATGTCGGACTATGCTGGCAGTGAGTGCAGTTATAGCCGAGTTTACGGCAGATTGGGTCATGCCTCCAAATGAGCTGAGTGGGTGTTGGAATGACCCACTAGGATAGAAAAATAGTGCCACAGTAACCCTAACAGCAACAGGCAAGGCATACGGACAGCTGGCAGCGGTGTCTACATTATCTGCAACCAAGTGACATAATTCCGCCACTGCCTGACGGGAGAGGCGCAGATTTGTCACGCATTCTCGTTCTGTGGGAAATAACACTTGTATTGTATTATTATAATTTTAAAAATATTATATTTAATATATATAATAATTATATATTATTATAAAAGCAGAAAAAATGATTGATACAAAATACAAACAATATAGACTTACCTGAAAGGCCCAGGTAGCTGGTGCGCTGGCGGTACACGCGTTCTGGGCGTCTTCTATTATTTAACTGGCGATCAAGGCGATTTAGTACTATCTCTGCCATTTTCTCAGGCGTTCAACTGAGGCTAAAGCAAGGTGGCTTTTTATAGGCGAGTTAATTCGGGAAGTGGAGCGGCATGTGTACGTCCACATGTGTCCAAGTGGACGCGCATTGAAGCCGCCTGGGCGCGCTCTTGTAAAAGCCAAATGGGTAGCGGGTGGTTTGAGGACCCGCTATACGCTTTCCCTAACGTGTGTGGTCATGATAGCAATTGTAGGGAAAGCGCATAAACACGCCCACGGGCACACCTCCGGGCGCAAATAAAGGATTCGGCATAATGTATAGCGGGTAGTGTGGCTGCAAGATACCGTTTAGGGATAGTGGAAGCTGCTAAGTGCGTAATTCAAGGGTAGCGGGTAGTGGCAACGGGTAGGGCAGTGTGAAAGATTGAGCCCTTAGTACTGTACCAGTTGTCTGAACTAGTTGCACAGAGCACACAGCCTAGTACGGGGAGACATTTTATCAGAACTTGTGCTGGAGGCATCAGCACAATTTACGGGGGGCAAGTGGGGCACCTAGCCTGCATTTTTACAGATGTCTTTCACCAGAAATGTAACATAAACCTTCCCTCATCTGCACTCACAATATCCTTGTATGCCATTGCATTACAAACTCAAATTACACCCCAGAAAGTGACTCAAGATTGTTTTTAGAACTTATCAGACGGATCCAATTAGTTTCAATTAAAAAATTGTATTGTGATTTCTGCTTTTTTGCAGAAGACATACTTCCTGACACAGTGTAATTTCCACATATGCAGGTGAATGCTGAATCAGTTGCAGTTCCCCTGGTGAAAGTTCCTTCCATGAAGTGCATGAGATCATATAGACATTTATCACAAGCCTGATTAATGTCAAACAAACCCAGAGCAAACATGTTTTTCTGGCAGATTTTGTCATGAGGTACAAAGAACATGATGGCCAGACGCATGTGTGCGTCATCTTCCGGTCTTGAGTATTGTCATAAGTGATGACCCCCATGACACCATTTAGACATCCCACCTCCTTTCTAAAAGCCCACTTTTCCATCATCCCACTTTTTAACGTAGGTTGTAAGGTAGATTGGCACAGTCCATTCTTGATATAAACTCTGAGAACATAAATAAGACAGGATATCTTCCGCAGAAATAATTATGGACAAACTTACATACTGTATTAAATCTCAGACATTCTCAATCCGCATAAAAACCACCCTTATCTGACTGGTTGAAGAAACAAGAATCCAGTCTTTGTAAAGTGACGGTATAGGAACTACATTGTGGAAAATACACCAAATCAGACTTCAAACTTACAGCATTCCTGTCAGAAGTGTTCACACAGAAAACTAACATAACTTACTGAACTCTAAACGCTATTCTAATGACTGATCATACTCCTGGATTCAATAATCATCAACTCACTGTGGATTTATCAGCATGCTAGATGAGCCGTTGGTGAAATTAATGGTAATCATTCTCCTGGCTGCTTTGACAGAGTGCTTAACTGTACTCTTCAGCAGTGTAGCACCATTACTAACAGTATCGTTCACTGATTTTGAGATAATTTCTGCCATGGCTATGATGCAGAGTACAGAGGACACTGGAGCAGCTCAACACCACTGGCAAAGTCTGATCTGCACAACCACAGAAATACATCCATTTCATCAATGCATAATTGCACCAGTGTGGAAAAGGCCATTATTCAGAACTCAAAAAACTGCAAACCCATTAGCTGGCCTCACATCCTAGTGAACATTCACTAGTTTACAAAATGTTTAAGAAATGCCGGTAATCAAAATGTTTACAAAATATAAACGCCCATAATTTGTCCTTAAATATCATGTGATGCCGCAAAATTGGGGAGCATTTAGAACCTACTACAAAGGACTGAAATTATTGTGCTGTCTGAAAACTTATTTTCTCACTTTATTGATAGACAAAAGGGACACCTCTGACATGAACACTTTCCAATCATTTACCATTTAAATATAAAAACAATCCTAAAGTGGTATAGAGCTTGCTTCACCTCTACCTCAGTTAGGATTAGATTATCTGGATATAGTTATAGCGTTATCTTCCATACAGCGTATTACCACTTTTGAGTTTGTAAATTCATGGTCTATTAAGTTCCCCGCATTATGAGGCAGGAGATGATTTATAACCAACAGCAGCCCCAGTCATCTCAGCAGTCAAAATCATTGGCAGCTTCTCAAGCTGTAAGCTTCAGCCGAGGTATGCAGCATTTTTCAGCTTCCATGTCAGAGGTGGGCAGCGAGGGTCATATCTGTGCCTGGTTTTCACACCAACTTCTGGCCTTTAATTATTTTATTAATCTAAATTAGCCAAACCATTTATGAAATCTGACATTTCAGGCCCGTTTCATTAAATCATCATGAATGGCCACCAAAGACTGTTCTTGTCTCCCTTCATAAAGCATTTTTCTTTGATCTTATTATTGCATAAATCTACATTTGTGGATGCGATCAATTAACTCAATTAGTCAGGGTAATTGATAGAAATAAAAACCTGCATACACAACGGCCCTACAGGAGCAGGATTGCCCATGCCTGTTCAATGTCCTCAAGGGTGACTCCAGTGTGAAGGCTCTTTTGAATACAGCCTTGAAATGCCGCCTTAATTGGCTAAATTTTAAAAAATGTGGCAGTGTAGCCTTCACGGCCATATGTATCGCACAATCTTATGCAGACTTGGTGTCCATGTAAAAAAAGCGAGGGATAACACAGTTGCAGCACCTTGGGTGGAATGTGGTAAAAACGTAAATGTTAATAAAATTATATTATGTAAAACAGACCCTCAGATGCATACATGATACCAGAGATATTTGAACAAGTTTAAAACCCTTCTACACTCAAATACCATGCAGGTTAAGCTGGGGACACACTACAAGATTTTCACAGTCTTCGCAGATTTTGAAAAGACTTGGAGCACACACTACACGACTGGCTTCAGTAGGTTCTTGTAAAGACTGGGGATCACACATTTAAGGACTGCAGCAGATGAGGGATCACACACTACACAACTGCGTCTAGAGTCTGCTCAAAAAATTCAAACGTTTGAATTTCGGCGACTGAAGTCAGGCGGAGTCTGTTCACCTCACACACTTGCTGATTCCAGTCTGTGCCACATCACAAACTAGCAGATTCTGCACTGACTTGTCATGACGACTGTCCCCAACTAGAGCTGACTGGTGCAGACTAGCCCCAACTGCAAATCGTGGGTAAAATCTGGCCAAAAATCTTGTGTGTCCCCGGCTTAAATGTCACCAGCGTTTCACTGGAGAAGCTGGCTCCATTGGGGTTGGGGCAAAGGCGAACAATTAAAAAAAAGGTTCAGTTGAAGGTTATGTTTATCCAGGTTTTCTCACTTAACACTAATTAGTAAAAGACAACAAACGATGGTGTCGTGGTTAACACTGCTGCCTCACAGCAAAAAGGCTGAGGGTCTGACTTTGGCCCGGGGTCTTTCTGTGTGGAGTTTGCATGTTCTCCCTGTGTTTGTGTGGGTTTCCTCCAGGTACTCTAGATTCCTCCCACACTCCAAAGATATAGGCTGCATATCAGGCCAATTGGAGACGCTAAATCGCCCATAGGTGTGAGAGTGAATGGTGTCTGCACCCTGCGATGGATTAGCGGGCTGACCAGGGTGGGTCCACGCCTTTTGCCCGAGTCAGCTTGGATAGGCCCCAGCTCCCCCGCAACCCTAGTGAGGAAGAAGTGGTATGGATGGACACAGCAGTTTTAACATCATCAATTGGTTAAGATCTATTAAACATCATTCAACCTGGTGTTAAATAGATCTTAAGCAGTTTTTTGGATAATTGCATTGACGTTGTTAAAAATGCTGAGTAAATGTGTAAATTATGCTTCGTCTTTTACCACAGAATGTGGAAATTGGTATTTTCTTAAACTGCACTGATTGATGGGTACGATTTAGTGGCTGATAAGCAACTAATTGAGAACACCTGGATAAACACAACCTTTAATTGAACCTTTTATGAATTGTTTACCTTTGCCACAAATCCTGATGAAGCCAGCTTGTCTTGGGAGACGTTGGTGACATTAAACTGCATGGTATTTGAGGGTGTGACCTGTCCATTCTTTTTAATTCTAGTTATTTTAGAATCTGCACCTCATCCTATTAGGTGTGCGCTTCTTTTGTTTTAAGTAAAACCCTACTCCAGGCATCCACAGATTCGATAAGTAAAACATTTATCAGACAGCTCAGACTAAAACTTTCCATTACAGATAACTTGATACGCTTAAGCACAAAGTTGATAAAGCTGTCTGAAATCACGTGCCATAATGAGCATTCATTGTATTTAAATATCCATGTTGCATAGCATACATCCGGTCAACTGTCTTGAAAGAGAAGCTGACATACTAAGCCTTCATAGGACACTTTATCCTTTCTTGGCAAGACTATGGCCATATTTACACTACAAGTCTTGATGCCCAGATCGGATTTGCTGCCTGAATCCTATTTTTTTATTTATTTTTTTTTACCATGCGGTTACACGCATTTTATCAAGTGGCCCATATCTGATTCACGTAATTACACTTGCCTACAACATCTGAAACATCGCGCATGCCTACTTTTAGATTTTACTAAACTTTAGACCGCGCCTACCAGAGTTGTGACCAAGTCATCATGTCCAAGTCAAATCAAGTCACTGGTCATTAGCTCAAACTCAAAGCAGACGAGGGAGAGAAATGAGGAGTGAAAGGGGGCAGGGGAACAAATTAGACCATGAGCTGACTAATTAACAAACAGAGTGGGGAAAGCTGAGAGAGTTAAAAGCTTAGATACATTTAGGATCAGAAAGGGGTCAATGTCAACATGAAATGCAGCTCATGGCTCTCTCAGCTTTCCCCACTCTGCTTGTTAATTAGTTAGCTCATTGTCTAATTAGTTCCCCTGCCCCCTTTCACTCCTCATTTCTCTCCCTCGTCTGCTTTGAGTTTGAGCTAATGACCAGTGACTTGATTTGACTTGGACATGATGACTTGGTCACAACACTGGCGCCTACTTCTGCACCAAGCGCTAACTGCTAAGCCAAAAAAATGGATGATGCTGACATATCGTCGGCCTGCTGGTAAAACCTCGTATTAAACAAAATTAAACATTTTTTATTTTATTTATATTTTAACTTGTATTTATTTTATTTTATTATTTTTTTATTTTATATTTATTTATTATTTTCCTGTAAAGTTTATCATTTTGAAGATACGAGGTTTTATCAGCAGGCCGACGATATGTTTGATGATAATGCTGCGGTGCATGAAAACTTTGCCTGACATTGCCAGGATTTTTAGGCAGAGAAGAAGGAAAAGGGCCACTATTGCATCTTGAACATATGCTGCAATTATTGCCCCTTCCCAGCTGGCATTTTAAGATTTTTTCACTGTTGAATCAACGTCATGGATCATAGTTGAATCACTGTTGAATTATGTTTTGATTTTGAAAGATAAATCAACGTTGATTTCGCAACATTTTTTCAACGTTGGGCATGAGTACCATACACACCCTCCACTTTTCTGGGGTTTTTTTTTTTTTTGGCCAGAACGATTTTCAAAGAGGGCACAAATATTTTGTCAGCGGTGAACTGACAACAAACTCAGTTGGTGTGGTGAAGACCCCAATGTCTGGTGTATTTGAAATTACTTTGTCCACAGGTTCGAAACTCGCTGCAGACACTTATGTAATGTCTAACTTAAAATGTAAGCCTTTGATCACAGCCTCATCGATGGAGGAGAAAAAAAAGAACACATAAAAAAGAAAGGCAGAAGAAGTTGGAGAGATCGTACACAGAGTGAGTGTCACGAGGGAAAGCACGGTGGTGGAAACTGGGATTACTGCAAAATTTTTTTTCCTCGCGCCGCATCTACCCCTTCCTTTTAAAATTTTTCCCCCATCATAACCCCTTCTCACTCATAAAAACCCCACAAAAATACTTGTGCCCCCTTTTCAAATCGTTCTGGCCAAAAAAAAAAAACCCCAAAAAAGTGGAATGGTACTCATGCCCAACGTTGAAAAAACGTTGCGAAATCAACGTTGATTCATTCAAAATCAAAACATAATTCAATGGTGATTCAACTATGATCCATGACGTTGATTCAACGTTGTGTCTAGTACTCATGCCCAACGTTGAAAAAACGTTGCGAAATCAACGTTGATTCATCTTTCCAAAATCAAAACAGAATTCAACGGTGATTCAACTATGATCCATAACGTTCATTCAACAGTGAAAAAACCTTAAAATGCCAGCTGGGTTCAGTCGTTCATTGGAATGTCTGGGTGCGAGACAGCCTCCATGTTCAGTCTGCCAGCTTCTCAAATATGAAAACTCGTTCATTTACCGTGCGTTCACTGTTTATGCGAGAAAATAAGCTAAATGGTCGCAGATTTGATGACGTTAGAGACGCAATGTGTAAGAAAATCCGATCAGCCTGTTTACATGGCGGTCGCATTGGCACATATCCGATACATATCTGATTTATTTCCACATATGAATGAGGCCTGTATCCGATCTCAAAATATACGAATGCATGCGTCTTTTTCCTGTTTACACTGTCAACGAGCATATCCGATCTGTGCCACATAAGAGCAAAAAATCGGAATTGGGTCACATTACACTGACAATGTAAAGGAGGCCTATGAGAAGCAGCCATAGGCTAAATTCACATGACAAGCCTTAGTGCTAAATTCTGATATTTTGCTCAGAGCAGATTGGCCCATTTTGATGGTTCACAATCAAAATTTCAAGTGACTACGTGACAGTGCTGTCAAAGATTCACAGCCTAACTCAATTCTTCATGGGCTTTTGAGTTTATTTGTCAACTTAAATTGGTTATTGCACAAGTTTCCCTCCCTTTCTGTGTTGGTTGTCTGGCGACTGGAGATTCATTGATGATACTTTTTTTTCTTCTTTCTCATTGTCTTTTTTGTTCAAAGTATGCATGATTGAAATGCGAGTTATCCTTCATATTCATAATTTTGAGCAGATACTCAATTTAGCGCAGGTATTACTGTTACTAGCTGCAATAGGGACATCATTCCTATAATTCTGGAATCTGGGAAGTTCACCGCAGATTTTATCATTACACTCTACATTCATGTTTAGCAAAGTCATTTATATTTTAGCCCATGTTGTTAGCTCAGCTGGCATCATTGTTAGATTACTAGGTGTGTGCAATGGTTTACTTAACACTAAAAGCCTGTTTGATTGGTTATGCAGCAGGGCTTCATAATGGTAGATTAGAACACAATAAAACACAACATCAGGACAGAAATGATCACAAGCTGCAGTTCATGCCACTTAAATGAATACAAAGTCACATCATGTCCAAGATTGGACTGACTATTAAGTCTAAAAATGAAATAAAATGACAGTCAAAAAAAAAAGATTCCAAATGATTTAAGATCTCTTCACTCTCCACACAAACACACACTCATAAACACAGGACTCCTCACATATAAAAACGTTTACCAATCTGTGTTGATTCACTGTGCCTATATACAGAACTAACATCATTTTGGCAGTCTGTACATTATAATATAGTGCTCTGCTGAAGTCATGCCCAATCATTGTGAATGCAGACTAACGGGGTTCAGTGAGTTGTTCCAGAACCATTGACAAAAAGGCGCGGATTCATGCTTCATTTCTCAAAATAGTTACTCTATTTTCTATAACATAGGTCCAATCTTCATACCAAAGATCCTGCTCAACAAGACTGATATTCTTCATACTCTGCCTAGAATCATTGGCATTTGCCAAGAATCACAAAATTCCCATCTCCAACCACTAAGTATTGGTGTCTTGTATGAGTCACCCTGTTGTGGTAATGCAAAGCTGCCAATTCTCATGCATTGAGCATGAGACACACGCAGTTGGCCCTCTTCATGCGCTCACATGCCTCTCCTATTTCTCATGCAAAAAAAAAAAAAACCTTTATGATTTAACATTGTTAAATCCAAATCCTGTTGTGATGGTGTGTACGTCTATTTAACTTATATATGAAAATGGTTTCTCCTCATTTTACCCAGAAGATGACCAAGTAACTTGCAACCAACCATTTTAGGCTATATAATGTTTTGTACATGACATTACAAATGGTATAAAACAACCGTGTTTAATCATTTCCTGCCCTGATCCACTATGCCAATGATATACTGTCCTTGATGCATTCTTGGTTTTCAAATCGCCATCACAGGATGATGAACAAAATGTCTGAAGATAAGGCAGGAGCTGGAAAGAAAAGGGATCTTCTGTTTTATTTTATTTAGCAAGCTGACCAGGGTGGGTCCACGCCTTTTGCCAGAGTGAGCTGGGATAGGCCCCAGCTCCCTGGCAACCCTAATGTGAAAGGAATGGCTTGAGACTCCAAATGCAGTTCAGCAATGGCAGGGCGTTTATTAGGTGAGCTCATGGTCATACAGAACAGAAATCAAAGCCAGGCAACAGGAATGGTTTAGGCAAGGCAGAATCGTAAATCAAGGGACAAGCAGAAAGATCTATAAACCAGGATGTCAGTCCGCACAAAGACAGTAACACAGGGAAATACTAAAGGGATTGGATGGGGAAGGAAAAGGGGAGTTGGAGAGGATAAGGGTAGCACAAAGGAAATCTCTAACAAAGTTGGTACAATGGGAATAAAGGGTAAACGTGGTACTCACAATCACTATCTCAATCACACAACGCAAACAACAACGTAAACAAGACTCACGGGAGAAATCACGAAATACAAACTTGCAGAAATCGAGAGAAAAGATGCAGAAACGAGACTTGACCAAAGCGAGCTTAGGCGGAAGAAACGAGTCGACAAGAAGCAGCAGGAAAGTGGGTCTTTTATACACAAACAAATTAAGTGGAGGCCCAGCTAAACTCAGAACAGGTGAGAGGAGAGGCGGATCTAGAAAAGCAAGGACGGTGATAGGAGAGAGAGAGAGAAAGTAGGTGGGATCCTAACTTTGAACTAACTAATCACCCGTGCCTAACTGAACTGCTCTAAGTGTGGATAGTCCAATCAGAACAGCAAGAGAGAAGGAAGAGGAATTACCAAACCGAAATGGAAAAGAAAGAGTGAGAATCTTTTAAAGACACCACACAAAGAAACAAGAGGAAAGTAAGACATGAGACTGCAAGCATTCATTCTCTAAACATGAAACATGTAACTCAGAATAAATATATAAATACAATAAATACACTAGAAATATGCTAGAATGGACTAAAACCAACTAAAACCAACCATACAAACATCACTTCTTAACATAATGAGGAGGAAGTGGTATGGATGGATGGATGGACACAGCATTTTTAACATCATCAAGGGAATTATCCCCAATAGTAGTTGGGTCTGGCCCAGATTTATTTTAGTTTTAAAAATCAACTGCCAATCAAGAAAAAAGTCCATCAGCGACAACAACAGCAGCTAAAGGAGCAACCAGAAAAACAGCCAGAACTACAACTGCTAGCTGTTAATATTACATTTATTTATTGATTGATTAATTAATCATGTATTAATTTCAGGAAGTTTGACTAAAAAATGCAGATCTGAATGTAAAAAGAATTTTAGTACATTTATTTATACTGAATTAATTTTTGAAATTAAACCGATGCACAAAAAGAGCCATGCTGTCTTCGTCATGCTCAGTCTCTATAGTTGAGATAATATAGACAGAAACTGCTGAGCATGCACATTGTGTGCTCAGGCCAGATGTAGGCTGGGAAAGGTTGGGCTTAGCCCACCCAAATGTTTTTTTTTTTTCTTGTTCTTTCAGAAATTGGAAAAATAGAACAGGAAATACTTGAACGGCTCCTGACTTCTGCTTGGTAGGTAGCTTACATTTCTTAATGATCTTAATAAACAAAAGAGATTAGTGCGGGCCATTTTTATTGTTCTGAGGCCTTCGTCAGTGTTTCTTTATTACATTGTGATTAATGATTGCCTGATAGGTCACAATAATCATTGAAGGGAACTCGGGCTATATATTGTAAGTCCAAATCTACAGTGCAAAACTTGCTAGTAGGCCGAAAGGCTGCGTTGGTGTCTAAAATCAAACCAGTTCAACACAGGTAACCACTTTTGCTTAATTGCTTTTATGGCTCAAATGTGTGCAACGTTTTGTCCATTTATAAGCTGTTTAAGTCTCATGTACCATGCTTTCTGGATGTAATTTTCTTGCCTGTCATCACCTTTCATAACTATACAATGGGTTTATGACTAAATTGTTCACTACAGCACATGATTATTTACAAGAGTACAGATCTTCATCGAGCTAGGCCCTTTATTTTGCTCTCAAAGTGCACCAAATTGATGCATTTAACTTAAATATGTCCAAATTTTCTTCCAGGGGGAACCATCCCCCTGAACCCCCCAAATGGTTTACTGCCCATCAATGCACACATATTTTTTTCTTCCAGTCTCACTCCAAGGTATTCTGAAAAGTTGGTATCCCAGCTAATGGAAACTTTTCTCAAAGAGCAAATGAAACTGAGACCAAAAGCTGCCTTAGCGAAACACATCATAACTGCAGCCCTATGAGGAAACTCACTCAAGTCTCGCTTTTCATGCAAAGAAAATAAAATTTGTGTACAGGTTTTTTTTCAGAAGTTACACTTCCAAGATGACAAAAACAAACAACTGAGATATACTGTACTCTGCCACTTTATTAGGTACATCATTGTTGCACTGGTTGGGATCCCTTTAATGTTGTAATATAACAATGGAAAAAGACATTGCATGCAAAAATGAAACAACTGTGACGCACTATGCAAAGTGTGTCCTCTGGTAAGTTGCAGGAGAAAACATGGTGTAAACCTTAAAAATTGACTTCCTCGGGAAAAGTGGAGGCACATGTCCAGACATGAGACTTATGTTATAGTACTTGAAATAACCCCCCCCCGATTTTCTCCATCCCCTTCACAGTACACCTGTGAGAAGCAGATCATGGTCTCTCCCATAACCCCCAGCTTTCCTGAAAAAATGTGTGTTCCAATAGGACCACACACCGAAATACATGTTGGATCTCCATACTAATTTCATAAATCAAGCAATCCTAACAGACCTTATGTTTGGCCAAGTTTGTTTAAGTCTCCAACTATAAGTCAAAACATTAAGATCATTCACAGATGAAGTGAATAGTGTTAATTATCTCACAACCACAGCATTGCCAAGCTCTGGGATATACTTTGCTTGGCCGAAAAAAAAAAAAAAAGTCAGACTCTACCATTTTGTTGGACCACCTTTAACTTTAATTGCGGCAAGCATTTTCCACAGCATTGTTTCAATAAGCTTATATCTCCCCTTTTATCTGTGCACCTTCATAATTTTTTTGTGTTTATTCTGCTATTTTGTACCTTTTGCACAGTTTTGTAAATTCTATGTATTTTTAATTTATGTAAATTTCTGTAAATTTTGTATGCTTATTTTACATTTACTTTCTACCTCTTTTTGCACTTTTTACCTCTTCAATACAGTGCACTGACGATTGTGTGGAGCCCCCACAATTTCGTTGTAGACTTCTACAATGACAATAAAAGCCTATTCTATTCTATTGTATTGTATTATGTAAAGTCTCAACATTTATTTCCGTCCAGAGTTGCATTTGAAGAGTTTGTTTCCAAAAGGCAAAATATCCATTTTACTCATTTTGAGTAAATAAGCTGTTAATATGTTGGCGCCTATTGCATTTCGTGGAAAAACACAAACTTTGACCATGAAAAAATACACCTTATAGTATGAATTTCTAAAAACGGATTTTGCACTATGTATAAAAAGCACAGGGCTGTCGCACTATGGTATTATCTCAGTTTTTGTAACTTTGGCAATTATTGCATTTTGGAAACAAACTCTTCATTTATTTTTTGACAAGATCTTGTACTGATGACGGGAGAGTCGGATCCCTGCGTAAAGTGTACTCCAGCACATCCCAAAGGTTCCTAGTGGGGTTAAGGTCTGGACTCTGTGGTGGCCAATCCATGAGTGAAAATGAAGTCTAATGCTCCCCGAACCACTCTTTCGCAATTTGAGTTTGATGAATCCTGGCACTGCCATCTTTGAATATGCCCGTGGCATCAAAGAAAAATTCCATTGATGGAAAAAATTGGTCATTCAGTATATTCCGATTGTCAGCTGACCTAATTTTTTGGGCTCATATTATTGCTCAACCTTGACCTGAACAATTGAAGCAACCCCATATCATAAAACTGCGCCCACGGGCTTGTACAGTAGGCATGATGGGGGGCATCATTTCATACATCTCTCCTCTTACCCTGATGAGCCCATCACTCAGGGAACAGGGAAAATCTGGATTCATCAGACCACGTGGCCTTATTCCATTCTCCATTCATCTTTTTCAAAGCATTTGATTGTAACTGCATTTCTCTCTCAGTATTTTACAGCTCTTGCTCTAACATAAAGGTCCATACTGCCAACTACTGTACTGGAGAATTGAATTAATTACTTTTTTATTCTTAACATAGTGGCTTCATTGCAATTCCCCAAATGTTCTTACTGTATATGCCGTTGTTGGGTCCTTTCAGAGATATTTTCAGGCTGACGACTTTTAAGAAGATCGATAACACCATTCTAAGTGTACGTCATTGGAGATATTGGTTGCCACAGTGAAACAGTGGAGTCTCGACACAAAACAAATGGCTTCCTATCCTTTTCCTGACTGATGAATTTCAGCTTTTTTTTCTCACCTACGTTCTTAATTTTCATTTGATTGTGGGCCAGTGTGTTAGTAGAAACTGTTGCGACAACTTTACACCTTGGATAGCTATCTTATTTGGATCATAAACAGTAGGTAATTTTGAATATCACACTCAAATGTAGCACACTTGTGGTTAAGTCATGATCCAGGAAATGTATTGTTTTAACCTCCAGCCAGTTTTCAATTTTCCAAATTTTATTTATTTTTTAATTTTAGTGCTGAATTTTCATAAAGATTTGTGTTTTAGGCTCTTATTCTGCACTTAAATTATGAAAATAATGTGAAATAAGATGGTATTCTGAATGCGACAATAGGGCAACGCATAAATTACCAGATTGGGCTTTTGTGCAAAGGGGTTAAGGAAACACTCAGGACATAGAAGTGTTTGACCTGAGCTGGAGAGTGGATGGTCTCACAATTAGGACACAATATGATCGCATTTCACAAAAAGCAGTTTAATCACTGGTTTCATCAGCAGTTCATACAAGCTTAAAATGGTGTTTGTATGGTCTTAAAGGTGACCTATTATGCTATTTTTCCAAGTTTATATTTTGGTCTTTGACTCCCCTAGAGTACTCCTGATCGCGCAAAGTAAAAAAAGGGACTTATTTCGCTCATACTGCCATCCTCAAAAAACCCCATTTGTAGTCCATAGTAGTCTCTGCCTGAAACGCCTCATTGGAGTGGCTCTTCCACTATGGCCCCCACTCCCCGTGTGCCCACTTTCTTCTGACTGGCCAGCTCTGTGGAAGGCGGATCTAGGCGGGACGAGGCAGCAGAACGCAATTTTCCTGGTCCGGCTCTTCAGAGTGAAACTGACGCCAGCGTCTCCCGAAGAATCGGGCATATTCTGCAATCTAACGCAGTACATGTGTATAGATCTAATGAAATTAACTTGTTCTAATAAATGCAACGCGAAAGTGGAGGACGCAGTGCGAAAGTCTGGCAGCTCAAGCACGAATTTGCTATTGGCAACAGTGGTTTTCTACTCTGTAGCTAGGATGCAGGGAAAGCTAGAATCCACCCCCATATAGACACATTTGTAGAACGGGTCGACATGCCCAAGTGTAGACCGGAGACCGTAGAAACCGTGGGTCTGAGTTTAGAGGGAAACATGGACAGTGAGGAGCAGCTAAAAGTGGACCAACAGCTTATGGACTGCTTCGGTGCGTATTAGGACCTGCTGGTTCGTGTGCATAGCTGTGGTGTGTTGTAAGCGTGGAGAAACGAACAGCTTCCGCGCTGGTATATGACGGAGGGGCGAAAGCTCCAGGCTAAACGGCCTTTTTGGAAATTGCCCGTGGTAATGGTTTACTCATTGCGTCGGAATGACCAGCTTTTCCTCGTGGAAAATGGGCGAGTTATGGATATTGCGTGAGAGCTAGATAGAGCTCCGGTTATGTCATGAACATAATACAGGTTTTACAGACCGTAAGTTCCGTCTGTGTGAACCGTTGCTTATGTGGAGCTAGCGAATCGATCACTTTTACAGGAAATAATTTAATATTCAATCGATGGCAATGCAGAGAAATCGTTTGTTATACCGGACACGTTATAGCCTGTGCGCTTCCCTATCGCTTTCACCGGTAGCATCAGAGAGCTTGCCCAGACATTGGAGATGTATCAGGCTGACCCCGGTCATGGATAAGTATAGCTATCGTTTCCCAAGAACCCAAAAACGCACCCCAAGCTTTGCAAAACCTACGTCTGGTCTAACTGCAGCCCAACTCGGCAGACACATACAGCACCTCTCCGGTTAGCTTCAACTGTAGTGGCTACAACCAGGCAACGTTATGATGAAACTGTCACATTGATGCTTACCAAAGTAACATAAGCATACCGATCATAATTGCTGCATATAAGTTAACCAGGAGCATTTTTAATTAGCAGAGCACGCGAACTAACATGCAGTAGCTGATAAGCGGTCATGACTTTGAATGTAATCTGTCGCGCGAAAAATTCGTTTCGCGTTCGGTGTGAAGCATAACGTGTGTATTCGCGTCTTTGCATTGACTTTGAATGTAACCTGTCACGTGAAAAATTAGTTTCGCGTCCGGTCTGAAAGCTGCTTAACGCGCCCATAACGCCTGTATTCGCGTCTTTGCATTGACTTTGAATGTAGCTAATCTGTCCTGCGAAAAAATTAGTTTCATGTCCAATGTGAAAGCAGCTTTATGGATAGTACGCGGCAGCTAGAGAGAGCTCGGTTATGTTATGAACATAATACAGGTTTTGCAGACCGTAAGTTCCGTTAGCGCGGACAAGTTGCTTATGTGGAGCTAGCAAATCGATCACTTCTACAGGAAAGAATTACCTATTTAATCTCCGCCTTTTTCGGCTTTTTATTAGCCACAACAATTTCTGAAGGGGAATGAAATTATGTCAAGGTAGTGCAGAGAAATCATTTGTAAACCGGTAGAGCTTCTGCATTTCACATTGCTTTCACGGTAGCACCAGAGAGCTTGCTCAGACATTTATGAAGTATCCGGCTGATCCCAGTCATGGATAAGTGAAGCGATCACGAACTGTAGTGGCTACAATCGGGCAACGTTATGATGAAACTGCCACATTGATGCTTACCGAAGTAACACAAGCATATCGATCAGTATTACTGCATATAAGTTAACCAGGAGCATTTTTAATTAGCACGGCACACTAACTAACATGCAGTAGCTGGTAACCGAGCGGTCATAAACACAGAGACAAACCCTTGCAATACAGGTTTTACAGACAGCAAGTTCTGTTACTGTGAACAGTTGTACCAAGCATTCAAATTACAAACAAGTATTAAAAGTTAGCTTCAAATGAGGTTTATGTTCACACACCTTCTGTAGAATTTCCCCTGATATCACTCTTGCATATTTAGGACACAAACATTAGCAACAGTAACTTGGCTACGCTAGCTGCTGTGCTACAGCCACAATCAACTGGCTATCACGTCAGGTTGGCTTATGCAGTAAAAGCAACTTACAGCTTCTGTGTCTGTGAGTCACAGACAGTTGCGACCGATACAGGCTTTATCTTCAGATATTTTACAAAGCCTGCGTTTGAGGCCAGTTGTTAGTGCTAACTATCGCTAGCGGTCCTGCTAGCTACCCGTAACACGTTAGCTTCACTATTATTTGCTGTTATATCATTACTTGCAGCTTGTGGCTCCGGGCGCTTGATCGATGCAGCTACTTCAGGTTTGAGAAGCAGCTGAAACGCTTATCCTGTGTCGAATTATCCTTTATTTATAAAGCTGTCTTTGCTGAAATGCTGAGCACAAGCAGCTAACGTTCCCTTTGGCCGTGGCTGTTAGCTGCCGGCAAACAAAAAAAGCTACCCACTGACTTCTGGTGGCATCCTCTTTTGGAAGAGCAATAACTGTTTTTCTTCGCATCCAAAAGTAAACGGACAAGCAGCTTTGAGAGAGATACTGACAAAACTGCACCTCAAATGATCTGCGGTTCTTCTTTTGTATTTCCAAAAGTGTCGACACTACTAAGGCATAGTATGATCTGCCGTTGTTAGTGCCTGCTAGAATAGTTTCCAGTGTGGGCAGGTCCAGCGCCGTGATTGGCTCTGGCTAGGTCTGTACTAATTGGACGGCACAACCTGACGTCAGGTTTGCCCAGATCTCGCGAAGATCTCGGGAGGAGCTGTTCAGAGAGGAAATCACGTTCACGAAATCACGTTCTTGGATTATGGCAAAACCCCTGTATCTTATGTTTAGAAACTTTTCAGAGGTTGAGTATGGACAACTAACATTATAACATTACTAATATTTATTAAAAGAAGGATCAGCATAATAGGTCCCCTTTAAACATATTGAAATGCATCTAATTTATTACTTGCGGTTATATAATGATTGATCATGCAAATATACAGACATCAATGTAAAATGTAATGTAAAACTTTAATACTGTACCAGTTGTCTGAACTGGTTTTACAGAGCACAGAGCCAAGACGTTTTATCACAACTTGCTTGGAGGCCATAAGTAAAATTTACAGGGGACAAGGGGGGCACCTACCCTGCATTTTTACAGATGTATTTTAGCATAAATGCTACTTAAACCTTCTCTCATCCACACTCACAATATCCTTGTGAGTTATTCGATTCCAAACTCAAATTACACCTCTGAAAGTAGCTCAAGATTGTTTTTACAATTTAACAGCCTGATCCAATTAGTCTTCATCCCACAATTCTACTTTCATTTCTGCCTTTGTAGCAGAAGACATAGTTCCTGACACAGTGTACTTTTCGCATTGGTAAGTGAGACCTGAACCAGTTGCAGTTCCCCTGGTGAAAGTTCCTTCCATTTTGCGCATGAGATCGTACAGACATTTATCACATGCTTGATTAATGTCAAACAAGCCCAGAGCAAACATGTTTTTTTGGACAATTTTGTGATGAGGTACAAAGAACATGATGGCCAGACGGTTGTGTGCTTTCTTCTTCCGGTCTTCTGTGATGTCGTAAGTGATGACCCCCCTGACACCAGTTAGACGTCCCTGCTTCTTTCCGAAAGCCCACTCCTCCGTCACTCCACTGTTCAACGTAGGTTGTGGGGTAACATGGCACAGTCCGTGCTTAGTGTAAACTCTGTGACCATAAATAAGACAGAATATCTTCCACAGGAATAATTGAGGACAAACTTATGTACTGCGTTAAATCTCAGACATTACACCCTTATTTGACTGGTTGAAGAACAAGCATCAAGTCTTTTAACAGTGGCAGTGGAAAAAATTACAGTATGAAAAATACACCAAATCAGACTTCAGCCTGACAACATTCTAGTCAGAATTGCTCACGCAGCAAATCAACATAATGTACTGTACTCTAGATGCAATTCTGATGACTGATCATACACCTGGATTCAATAATCATCAACTCACTGTGGATTTCTCAGCATGCTAGATGAGTTGTTGGTGAATTTAATGGTGATCATTCTCCTGGCTGACTTGACAGAGTGCGAAACTGCGGTCTTCATCACATCATGAACAATAGGGACACCAGAGCTGGACAATTCCTGAGTGCATATCGATTGCAGTACGTCCAAGGCCATGATGCACAGTACAGAGGACACTGGAGCAGTTCACTACCACTGGCAAAGGCTGGTCTGCACAACCACAGAAATACATTCATTTCAGAATCAATGCATGATTACACCAGTGTGGAAAAGGCCATTATCAGAACCCAAAAAACTGCAAACCCATTAGTTGGCCTCAGTGCCTAAAGAATATTCACTGGATCACATGATGTTTACAAAATATCAGTGCATATAATTTATCCTTACAGACTATGTGTTGTGAATTAAGGATTTTATGTTTGATGTTGTATGTTTTTGCTTAGATTTATTAGTTTCATTGTGTTTAGTTAATGTTTTCTAGTGTGACTGTTCATGTTTTTTGAATGCTTGTCTCTAGTCTTCCTTGTACTGAGCTCCCTTTTGTGTTTCCCAAGTGTGGTGTCTTGTCTTGTTTCCATTCACAATCTTTTCCCCTGTTTTTTCTGGTTGGGTACTTCCTGCTTCCTTCTTCCTGTGCTTGTTAACTGTCTGCACCTGAGAATAGTTTAGCTGAGGCACAGGTGATTAGAAATGGGTAGGACTACACATTAGAGCAGAGTAGTTAGGCACGGTGATTTGTTAGTTTGAAGAAGCAGGGCACACCTACTTCCCCAATCTGTCCTATCACCATCCTTTGCTGTTCTAGATTCTGCCTCCTCTCCAGCTGTCCTTTATTACTTGGGCTAAACACTCTGATTAGTTTGTTTATAAAAACCCCACTTTTCCTCTTGTCAGTGTCGATTCGTTTCGTTCCTTTGCTCAGTCTTGGTCGGGTCGTCTCGTCTCTGCCTTTCTTTCTAGTGAGCTTCTGCGATTGTTGTAAGATTTGTCTGCGTGTTTCATTGTTTCCAGTTGATATTTTGTATTTGCGTCGAGTGATTGTGAATTTTGATTGCTAGTCTTTCGTTTTCCCATATTCCCTTGCATTCCCTTCGTTTAGTTAATTTCTTTGTCTCCCTTTCCCCTATCCAATTACCCTTTCCCCTTTTCCCCTATTTCCCTTAGTTTAGATACCCCTTTGTTTCTGTATTTTGTGCTGACGGATTTTCTGGTTAATAGATCCCTTGCCTGTCCCTGGTTTACGATTCTGATTACCTGTGATATTCCTGATTCTGGCTTCTGACTTGTTTCTGTTTTTTCTGACCATGAGCATTGAACATTCCCAGTCAAATAAAAGACGCTCTTCTGAGCTTGATCCGCGATTGGAGTCTTCGTATGTTCATTACACTATGTCATACTGCAGCATCTGGAACCTGCTACGAAGGACTGAAATTCTTGTGCTGTCTCAAAACTTATTTTCTCACTTTTATTGATGGACAAAATTGACACCTCTGACAGGAACACTATCCAATCATTTACCATTTAAATATAAAGCAATCCTAAAGCGGTACAGAGCTTGCCTACCCTCCACTTCAGTTAGAATTAGATTCCTTGCATATAATCATAGCGTTATCTTCCATACAACGCATTGTGACTTGAGTTTGCCAATTCATCTTCCATTAAGTTCCCCACATTATGAGGCAGAAGATCATGTCTGCAGTCAAAATCATTGGCAGCTTCTAAAACTGTAAGCTGCAGCTGACGGAGGCAGCATCTCTCAGCCTCTACATCTTTGAGGGTGACTCCAATGTGAAGACTCCTTCAAATACAGCCAAAAAATGCAACTTTCATCGGCTAAATTTAAAAAAAAAAGGGGCAGTGCATCCTTCACGGCTGTATGTATCCCACAATCTTGAGCTGACACAGGAACTCGGTGTCCTTTTTAAAAAAGCGATGGATAGCACAGCTGCAGCAGCTCGGGTGTAATGTAAATGTTAATAAAAATATATGTAAAATAGAGCCTCTGATGCATATTTCATTGTGTATGATACCAGAGATATTTAAACAAGCTAAAAGCCCCACTACCAGCATGCACAGATTCGATACGTAAAACATTTGAAGACTACAACGGAAAAATGATCAGAGTCACATTTTCACGTTGTGGAGAAATCATGAATTAAAAATTCAAAACGATCTTAGAAAAAAAGCACTGAAAAAATATGCAAAAAAAAATATAAAAATATTATAATAATATAAATTATCATATATAATTATAATTAGTCGGCCTGAGCTGAGTGCAGGCCCACTACTCTCCCCAGTAGGGAGTGTAGTGGGCCTGGGCAAAGCCCAGGCCACTTATATTATTCTGTGCCTATATTTTTATTATTATTTTATTCTTCCGTAAAAAGGCACATTCAAAATTTCTACCGGAATTTTCTTATTATTTATTCTTCTGTAAAAATTTCGGTTCGCCACTAGTCTTACAGCTTTGAGAAAACCCACACAATATATATATTAAATCGTGCGGCTCGATCGGGAAAGGTGTGGTATGTCTTTTCTAAGTGATCCAACTTACGGATTTCCCACAATTCCCGAAAAACATGGATTTTCATCCCTCCCTAGCAACCAGGCTGAACTCCATAGCAACTGCCTAGTTACGCACAAGCAATCACCCACACCACCATAGCAACTGCCAAGCAACGCCTCAGTAACCATCAGGAATACCATAGCTACTGCCTGGCAATGCCCTAGCAACCACGAGGAGCACCTTAGCAACAGCCTAGCAACGCTCTAGCAAAAGCCCAGAACACCATGAAATATGTCTTGCAATACCTTGCCAACCACCAGGAACAACATGGCAACTGCCCAGCAACACCTTAGCAACCACCCAGAACACCATAGCAACAGCCTAGCAACGCCCTAGCAACCACCCAGAACACCATAGCAACCACCTAGCAACTACCCAGAACACCATAGCAACCACCTAGCAACGCCCTAGCAACCACCCAAAACAACATAGCAACCGCCTAACAACCACCTGGAACACCATAGCAACAGCCTAGCAATGCCCTAGCAACTACCCAGAACACCATAGC
Source organism: Gymnothorax javanicus (assembly GCA_029692085.1). Classification (NCBI taxonomy): domain Eukaryota; kingdom Metazoa; phylum Chordata; class Actinopteri; order Anguilliformes; family Muraenidae; genus Gymnothorax; species Gymnothorax javanicus. The sequence goes on along the minus strand of CM056196.1, from coordinate 21,240,070 downwards.
AACCACCTAGCAACCACCCAGATTACCATAGCAACCGCCTAGCAACGCCCTAGCAACCACCCAAAACACTATAGCAACCGCCTAGCAACCACCTGGAACACCATAGCAACAGCCTAGCAATGCCCTAGCAACCACCCAGAACACCATAGCAACCACCTAGCAACCACCCAGATTACCATAGCAACCGCCTAGCAATGCCCTAGCAACCACCCAAAACACTATAGCAACCGCCTAGCAACCACCTGGAACACCATAGCAACAGCCTAGCAACACCCTAGCAACCACCCAGAACACCATAGCAACCACCGAGCAACCACCCAGAACACCATAGCAACAGCCTAGCAACGCCCTAGCAACCACCCAGAACACCATAGCAACCACCTAGCAACCACCCAGAACACCATAGCAACAGCCTAGCAACGCCCTAGCAACCACCCAGAACACCATAGCAACCACCTAGCAACGCCCTAGCAACCACCCAGAACACCATAGCAACCTAGCAATGCCCTAGCAACCACCCAGAACACCATAGCAACCACCTAGCAACCACCCAGAACACCATAGCAACTGCCAAGCAACGTGCAAGCAACCACCCAGAACACCATGGCAACCGCCTAGCAACTACTCGGAACACCATAGCAACCACCTAGCAACCACCTGGAATACCTTAGCAACTGCCTAGCAATGCCTTAGCAACCACCCAGAACACCATAGCAACTGCCTAGCAACGACCTACCAACCACCTGGAGCACCAAAGCAACTGCCTAGCAGCGCCCTAGCAACCACCCCGAACACCATAGCAACTGCCTAGCACGCCCTAGCAACCACCCGGAACACCTTAGCAACCACCTAGCAACCACCTGGAACACCATAGCAACCACTTAGTAATGCCCTAGCAACCACCCAGAACACCATAGCAACCGCCTAGCAACGACCTACCAACCACCTGGAGCACCAAAGCAACTGCCTAGCAGCGCCCTAGCAACCACCCAGAACACCTTAGCAACCACCTAGCAACCACCTGGAACACCATAGCAACCACTTAGTAATGCCCTAGCAACCACCCAGAACACCATAGCAACCACTGAGCACCGCCCTAGCAACAACCCCGAACACCTTGCAACCGCTTAGCAATGCCTTATCAACCTCCCAGAACACCATAACAACAACCTAGCAACCACCTGGAACACCATAGCAACTGCCTATCAGCGCCCTAGCAACCACTCCGAACACCATAGCAACTGCCTAGCAATGACCTAGCAACCACCCAGAACACCATAGCAACCGCCAAGCAATGCCTTAGCAATCACCCAGAACACCATAGCAACCACCTAGTAATGCCCTAGCAACCACCCAGAACACCATAGCAACCACTTAGCAATGGCCTAGCAACAACCCGGAACACCATAGCAACCGCCTAGCAATGACCTAGCAACCACCTGGAACACCATAGCAACTGCCTGGCAGCGTCCTAGCAACCACCCCGAACACCATAGCAACCGCCTAGCAATGCCTTAGCAACCACCCAGAACACCATAGCAACCTCCTAGTAATGCCCTAGCAACCACCCAGAACACCATAGCAATCACATAGCAACGCCCTAGCAACAACCCGGAACACCATAGCAACCGCCTAGCAATGACCTAGCAACCACCTAAAACACCATAGCAACTGCCTAGCACACCCTAGAAACCACCGGGAACACCTTAGCAACCACCTAGCAATGCCTTAGCAATCACCCAGAACACCATAGCAACCACCTAGTAATGCCCTAACAACCACCCAGAACACCACAGCAACCACTTAGCAATGCCCTAGCAACAACCCAGAACACCATAGCAACCGCCTAGCAATGACCTAGCAACCACCTGGAACACCATAGCAACTGCCTGGCAGCGCCCTAGCAACCACCCAGAACACAATAGCAACCGTCTAGCAATGCCTTAGCAACCACCCAGAACACCATAGCAACCACCTAGTAATGCCCTAGCAACCACCCAGAACACCATAGCAACCACTTAGCAACGCCCTAGCAACAACCCGAACACCATAGCAGCCGCCTAGCAATGACCTAGCAACCACCTAAAACACCATAGAGCAACCACCTAAAACACCATAGCAACTGCCTAGCACACCCTAGAAACCACCCGGAACACCTTAGCAACTGCCTAGCAATGCCCTAGCAACCGCCTAGCAGCAAACTAGGCTTCCCATGTTTTGAATAGGGCAATAACCATAACTTCACTATTAATGGTCACAGAGACATAAACCCACACATGTCCAATCAGCAGTCAAATCTGATTTTAAAAAAAAAAACTAAGAGTTCGATGACTTTACCCCAAAGTATGGTTAAAATTGCCTTTTCCCTCCCCATTGGGTTTCAAACCCTTACTTTACGGCTCAATCCAGAGCGTCCTGACAATTCCAACTGTCAAAAATCAGTTGAAACTGTCGTGAACCTCAACTGAGGGCTATGTTCTCACTGCAGGCCTTAATGCTCAATTCCGATTTATTGCTCAAATCGGATTTTTTGTTTGGCTGTTCACATAATACTCTTTGATTCAACGCAACACGGCTGTTCAGACCGCTGTCACCTTCAAAAGAATCCAATATGAATCCGATGCAGCAACACATTTGAAAATGGCCCAGCTCGGATTTGAAAAGATCAGATTCCATGTGACTTGTCCTGTTCACACTGTCATAAAAGAATCTGACCTGAGTCACAAAGGGGGTAAAAAATTTAGATTTGGGCCACATTTGCCTGCAGTGTGAACGTAGCTCTTGCTTGTTTTAGTGCAGCAATGCCATTGGCTAGATATGTTTTATTTCAGCGCCATATATGGCACTGGATGAAAGTGATTCATTTGTCTCTGGTAATACCTGCCTGGCAACCAGTCATGAGCTGATTGTAATTGGAGCTGCTGTTAGTCTATCAGACAAGCCGGCAATCCCAATTGGTCCATTGTCGTTTGGATGTCATTAAAATACTCATATTGGCTTGATTTGATCCCCTTTGACCTGGGTCTGAGGTAGGTCAAGTTTGTCTACTAGTTATGTGTTTAACGAACTTTTTAATCTAGCTTGTTAGCATTTCGTCACAGCTGCTACTGAATTTTTTGTAAAGTGTAATTTAACTCAGTGAGATTGTGTTTGTGCCAACCATTGAATAATGAATTCTCTGTGTTTTATTAGCTTGCTCCCTTCCTTGCTAGCTACCTAGCTCATGAGCTAATGTCAGCCAAGTAGCTTGGTAAGAGTACCATACAGAACCAGTGGGCACAATTAAATGAAATTCAGAAATCTTCGGCTTACCTCAATGCTTGATAACAAGTCAATTACTGGGGTGTCTAACAACGTCCAGCGCACATCCAGTAAAGAGTGTTATGATCCTGCTCTGTCTGTCTTGATTCTGCCATGTTCATTATTGTTCCTGCCATGCTTGTTATGTTTTCCCTAGTCCCTGTTATGTTTATGATTATGTCTGTTAGGTTTTGCCATGTTCGGTTTAGTTTTTGTATTTTGCCATGTTTTCGTTTTTGCCATTCCCTATCCACTATTCTGTTAGATTCCGGTCCATGTCTCTGTTCATGCCCTTCATTGCACTTTGTCTCCCCTGTCTGGTCTTTTGTTAAGCTACAGCTTCTCCCCAGTCCTGCGTGTCACATGCTTTGGTGATTTCATGGTTTCTGGGTTTCAAACATTCCTTCCAATCTCGTTTGCTTCCTTCGCCTCTCTTTTCTGTTTTACTAACCAATACTAACAGTTTGTTGTTTTTGTTAAAGTTACTAACCCAGACTAACATTGTATATAATACTAACTTACTAACGAGCACTTGGGATTGTATAGCTGCACTTACTAATTGATTAACAAGCGCTCAGCACTCGCCCTGTTCTAGTCTCCGCCTCTTGCCTGCACTTAGTCTTTGCTGCAATTCAGCGGATCCTCCGCACCTGCTCCACTCTGTCCTACCTCTCATTATCTGTGCACATTAGAACTCCCTAACCGGAGCTGTATGTCTTGTCATAGGCTGTCTCGTGTTCCTGTCCGCGTTTTGGCTTTTTGCCAATTTCATGTGGTTAGGTTCTCCTTGTGTTTCCTCCCACGTAATTAGTCTGATCCTCATCACCTGATCCTAATCATAGCATGTGACTTCCCTTGAGTGTATTTAAGCTGTCTTCTCACTACAGTTCCCAGTCAGAACGTTTCCCTTGTTTCCCTGTGCTGCTATCATTTTCGCCTTGTACTCATAGTGTTTCTCTTCTGACTGGACCGTCCGACCTTCGATTTTTGGCTCTGCTTTTTGGTACTTTTGTCTGCATCTGTTTACTAACCCTTTTTGCCCGACTACGAGTTTTGTGTTTGCTGCCCTGTTAACGGTTTGGATTTCGCCCACTGGATTTTGGCTTTTGCTTCTCTGACAAACCTGTGCCTGTGTACCGAACCTATTTTTGCCTGACCACGAGTACTGTTATTGCTGCCCTGGCTTTCGACTCTGATTCTGCCCTACTGGATTGTGATTTTTGGATTGTGGACTTTGTACCTTTGCCTTCTGCCCTGCGGGGGTTTCCCCCTCGCTTAAACTCATCTACTGCATTGCTTGGTTCTCGCGTCTGGTTCCTGAGCGTATCCTCAAAGAGAATATACACGTCAATTTCTCGTGCTGCTATACAGTAATCGCATAGGACGGTGGCAGCCATAACGATACTGGATAGCTGCCAACCAGTTTGGTAGCGCTCCGTGATTTGAGTGAGGATAATGGCTCGCTGTGCAGAGGGTACTACTGTTAGGGACCTCGTAGGGGCCGATCACACCGGACGCGCTTTATCGGCGTGGAAACGCAAGGCGCGTCTGATCTGTTTTTCTGAAACCAATGTTGTAAAAAGGCGCTGGACGCGTCTTGTGTTGCTAAGTAACGTTCCTGTCACTCATCTGCGAACATTCTGAAATTAACCGTTTCAACGAACAAGTCAGCGAACTTATTTCAGGTTTTTTCACATGATTGGACAGCAGGGAGAAGAATGACAATGACGTGAAGCGCTTTTTTTCGAGGCGCCAACGGCGCATCAAAAACAGCGAGGCGCCTGGGGCGCGAACGCGAGGCGCCGGTGCGCAAAAAGCAGCGCCCAGCACGCGTCTAATCATAGAGAATATTAACAAAACGGGCGCCCACGCCGATAAAAAGCGCTGCTCGTGTGATCGCCCGTAACCTTAACCCTTAAATGTTCCAATTGATTTTCAACTGGTTTATATTCTTAGCTTGGTTATGAAAAAAATTTTGCAGGAGTGCTCATCAGTATCCCAACTGCCGCCGTTGTATGCTATTACCACGTACAGCAGCACTACAAATTAAACTCTATAAATTCTTGACTGGATGTAAGTGATTTTTTTTTTTTTTTTTTTTTTTCAAGCACCAATGGTTCGGTACCCAAACACCGAAAGGTTCTGATTTTATTCGATATTGATGGAGGCTTAATATGGTACTATTTCCAACACTGTTGCTCCAAAACAAACTCCACAATCGGCGAACTAATGCATTATTTACATTAGCGCGAAATCTGTGTTTACGTGAAAACTGAACATTTAACCATTAAAAAAGGTTGCAAAAGTAATTTATTTTTACAAAACAAGAAGCCACTGCACCTGCAAAATTGGCGTGAACAACATTTTCGGCGCGAAGTCGGTGATATCTGACCTGTTGTGATTTGAATCACTGCGATACGAGTAGTAACGGCTGTTGCGGTGGTTTAAACCATTTCAGACAAGGTGACGCAACTCTGCTGCCTGCGCCCCGGCCTTGCAGGCCAACCCCTAGTCTCCACCGGGCGCGTCATGTAATCGACGCGCTCGCGAGACGACAGCGTTCATGCGTCACTGAAGCGAGTGTCTCCACCTACTCCGCTTTGCTTCGCGCGCCAGATTTCAAACGAGAAGCGTCGAGCAGCAAAGGAGAAGCCGAGTCACCCTCCGTTTTACGCCACAATGTCGAAAAAATAGACTTGAAGCGAAAGAAACGCTTCAGGTCGCATTTGCGCGCGTGAAGCGCACGCCTGACGGAGCCGGTGGAGACAGCTGCAAAGATAATGAGAGCGTATCTGCCGCGTCACACGCGCGAGTAAAAAACGCTTCAGAAACGCGCCCGGTGGAGGCAAGGGGCTCGATCCCTAAATACCTTGAAATATAATCACTGACAAGGATGAAAGTGCTATTCATGTATGTTAGCCGTATGGTTCGGGAGCTGCAAGGCATATGAACAAAGGCAGCTTAACAGAATTGTAAAGACAGCCAGCAGAATAACTGGTGCCCCTCTCCCCTTCCTGATGGAGATCTACCAACAGTGCTACCTACATCATCAAGGACGTTCACTACCATTCTCATGGCCCGTTTTCCCTCCTGCCATCCAGAAAAGCGTACAGAAGCATCTTTTGGAGGTCCAAATGGACCTGCGAATGGACTGAGTTCCCGCCCAACACCACCTCTGACATCCCCCCCCCCCCCGCCCAGCTTGACAACTAGCCACCTGTCAAGGACAAATTTTGAACTGTAATGTAAACGGCTCTTTACTAAGTTAATGCACCTTCTTCCTCACCTCTGAACTGCTACCAAACACTGTTTTTAGGTTTTTATACGTTAGTGTTTTTTTACATCTAAAAAATGCAGACAAAATATAGACAGACAAAATAGACAATTGAGTAGTCCCAGTAGCATCCCAGGGCACCCCTGTGTCCCCTGCAGAGGCCAGGCCCACTCTTACAATTTCTGCGGGAATTGTCTAGTTTATCATAATTATATATATTAAATATACAAAATTTGGACTCATCTTTCCTTTGTGGTCTTCATTTGTAGGCCAGCTAAGACTAAAACTTTCAATGAGTACAGATGACTTGATACCTTTAAGCACAAGGTTGATAAAACTGTCTGAAATCACTTGCCATAATGGGCATTGAGTGTATTTAAATATCAATACTGCATACATCTGCTCGACCGTCTTAAAAGAGAAGCCTTCATACTAAACCTTCATAAGGCAGTATCTTTCTTGGCAAGGCCTTGAGAAGCAGCCATTGGCTGAATTCACATTTCAAGCCTCATTGTTCAATTCTGATTTTTTGCATTGTAAGTGGTTTTTCTACAAAGTATGTGTGAGTGAACCGTGAGTCGTCTTTCATATTAATTATATTGAGAGGATATTGATATTAGCACAGGTATTACCAGCAATAATAGGGATGTTGCTCCTTATATAGCCCTGGGATCTGGGAAGTTCTCTGCAGATTTTGTCATTACACTCAGCATTCATGTTTAGCACAGTAATTTATGTTTTCGCACATGTTGTTAGCCCCATTGGCATCACTGTTAGATCATTATGCATGTGCAATGGTTTACTTAACACTAAAATCCCGTTTGATTGGTTATAGAGCAGAGCATTAGTTGTATTGGTGTATATTATTCACAGATCATTAAATTATTGGTGTGTTCGGCTGTTCGTTATCTCACGAGAAAGCAGATATTTAGGGTCAGCGACAGCTGTTATTTACTTCCCACCGTTAAAGAGCTGTAGGACGTCTGATATCACTTAACAGGAAAATGGCGGATTCTGGATATTTCAATCCAGACATTTAATTATTTGTTACTCAGTTCAGCTTTGCTCTAAAATGACCAAAAACATATTTTATAACTTCAAAGGGGCAGTTCTTTCATTTGCATTTCATTTCAAACAAAGGTTTTCTTTCACTTCAAAGTAAAAAATGAGATTCGAGTCGCTTCAGCCAAGTAATGTGAATGTAGGGGAAGACCTACAGCACTCCTGGCTCTTAAGGTTCGGTGGAGCTGGTATCTTACAATTTGCAAAATTGGAAAATCAGAGGTTCGCAACGGTATTTATATGGTTTTTTTTCCCAACCACAATTGCAATCCTGGAATTTTAACAAGCTTGAATTTGTTGATTTTGTTTTATTGTCATTTTATTATTGATTTTGCCCATTGTACTGCGGAGAGCCACGAATGTTTGACAACCTGTCTAGAAGAGGAGGCATTACTTTCTGGTTTCTGAAATAAATATTTAGAAGTATACAGAAATTATATATATTTAATGGCAAAAATAGCAGTAGAAATCAGTAGGATGGAAAAGAAGCACCTTTTACCACAAAAGGGACAAATGGGCAATACTCGAGTATTCATCGTCTGCACTAATCAATGGTAAGGAACTCCAGTCCAAGAAAGTTTTTGTTCCCACAAGTCATTGCACCTCCCTCAGCTAATTCTTCATGAATACCAACAATGATTCCTCCAACAGTAGATCAGACCGCAATAAAACACAACATTAGGATACGAATGATCATCAGCCGCAGTTCATATCACTAAAAATCACGTTTATGAATGGAAAAAGTCTAAAAAATGAATAAAGATAAAAGATAAAGATAATAAAGAGACAAAAAAAACAACAATATCAAATGACTCAAGATCTCTCCACACACACAAGCCTCCTCGCATATAAAAATGCTCACCTACCTGTGTTGATTCTCGATGCCTATACACAGTACTAACATCATTTTGGCAGTCAGCTGTGCTTTATACTTTTGTGGTCTGCTGAAATCACGCCCAGTCACTGAGTAAATAGACTAACAGGTGGGTGAGCTGTTCCCAGAATCATTGAGAAAGGCGTGGATTCATGCTTCATTTCTCAAAACAGTAGTTCCATTTTCTGTAACACAGGAAATCCCTTCATACCAAAGATCTTGCCATACCAGACTAACACCCTTCAACTCTGCCTGGAATCATCGGCATTTGCCAAGAACCACAAAATGTCCATCTCCAACTACTAAGTACGAGGTATCCTATGAGTCATCCCATCACAGTAAAGGAAACTTCTGTCGAAACCAAAATTAGCCAGAGGGTCCAGGATATTTGCATTGTACAGTAAAAGCTTGTCTGAATCTATCCATTTCAGTGAAATGGCCAAGACAGAGATAGAGCACCTTAAAACTTGACTTCCTCAGGAAGAGTAGAGGTGGAAATTGTTGAAAATGGACTTGGCAGTCCATCAGGCTGGAGTAATGGACTGGTGCCTCAGTAATTGAGGGCTGGTGGACACTGACTGCTTGTGGACACCTAAACCAATGTAGCGCCTGATTGTCTCCATCCCCTTCACAGTACACCTGTGAGAAGCATATCATGGTCCATTTCATAGCCCTCAGCTTTCCTGAAAAAATGTGCATTTCGATAGGACCACACACTGAAATTAATTTTGGATCCCTGACTAAAACCATGAATCAAGCAATCCTAACAGACCTGAGGTTCGGCCAAGTTTGCACAAGTCTGCTACAGTAAGCCAAAACATTAAGATCAATTACAGAAGAAGTGAATAAAGTTGATTATGACACAATAATGGCACTTACCAAGCTCTGGGGCATACACTGCCCGACCAAAAACAACGATCACACACTCTGACATTTTGTTGGACCGCCTTCAGCCTTGATAACAGCATGTATTCACCGTGGCATCATTTCGATAAGCTCATGCAAAGTCTCAACATTTGTTTCTGCCCAGAATTACATACATTTTTCGCCTAGATCTTGTAATGATGATGGAAGAGTCGGATTGCTGTGTGAAGTCTACTCTAGCACATTCCAAAGATTCTCAGTGGGGTTAAGCTCTGGACTCTGTGGTGGCCAATCCATATCAGGAAATGAAGTCCCATGCTACCTGAACCACTCTTTCACAATTTGAGTGCGATGAATCCTGGTATTGTCATCTTGGAATATGCCAGTCCCATCAGGGAAGAAAAAATCCATTGATAGAAATACCTGGTCATTCAGTATCTTCAGATTGTAAGCGGCCCTAATTTTTTGGGCACATGTCGTTGCTGAACCTTGACCAGACCAATTGAAGTAACCCCAGATCATAGCACTGACCCCACAGGCTTGTACAATAGGCACTAGGCATGATGGGTGTCCTCCTCTCCTCTTACCCTGATGCGCCCATCACTCTGGCACAGGGTAAATCTGGACTCATCAGACCAATTGACCTTCCTCCACTTCCCACTGGTCTTATTAAACAGCTCTGGTAGTGACTACAGCTGTGACCTCGTCATGGTCTTGAGGGTCCTTCAGTTTGAAGGTCTAACAGCCGACCGAGTACTAGTCGGTACCAGAGCCATAGAGAAACAGAGTTGCAACAAGTCCATTGACTTCAATGGACCACTGCAATGGCGGATCATGAAGGCGTCCAATAGTTCCAAATGAAGCTTCCTGGGAAACCGTATCGCTCTGGAGAAGTCATATGTCTCACATCTTCTAAGTGATTATTTAAAGGTAAGAAGTAGCAGGTCAATGTATTATGATAAACAATTTTTAAGCATATTTTAACCGAACTAACAGTGTGATTTAAAACATTATAGCTCGTCTCTTTCGAGCAGATTTTAAGATATAACGCAATTAGCGAAGATTGACACGGCTATGCCCGTCTTTGCTAACTCTGCTTAACGCCTGTGAACGAAACGTTTCACTGAACTATAATTAAGTTTAATAGCATATCGGTAACACTTTACAATAAGGGTACAACAATTAACATTAATTAACATTAGTTCATTAACTATCAGTTAATTAGTAGGTAACTGATGTGTTAGATAGCTGAATAAGCATGACATAAGCATAATTGAATATTTATTAATTTTCTGTGTATCCCTTATTGTGAAGTTGAAAACATCCCTTAAGTATCCCCTATGTAGCACTTCAAACTATTGAACCATAATTTATAAATTAATACCTTGGTTCATGTGAACATCATTTGTAAATGATTACCAGGTGCATTAGTTAAATGTTAATTACCTGTTAGTAAATGCTTATTACTGCATTAACTAATGTTAATTGTTGTACCCTTATTGTAAAGTGTTACCAGCATATCACTGTGATGCGTGAATTGACGTTATATGGTTCACTTAAAGATTTAAATAATGTTAAATAGCTAATATAACAGTATAGGCTTAATAACTAAAACGTAGATGCTAGCATGCTATGCTGACCATGCGAACTGTCATCGTTAGTTATTTTGGCATGAATGTTTGTGGTTATTCAAGTAATTTGAACTACTAATAATGATCGATCATCATCAGTCTCTTTTGGCATGAACGACAGCTTATCACGTTATTCTCCAAAGTTACTATGAGGTGTAATGTTATAAATGTTGCGTTCAAACCAGCTTGTGAAAACCATACTAGTGAAAATTATGGCACCTATATAATTTGGTTTTCCATCTATCTTGTTCTTTTTTAGGTCCATTAATAGGATTCCCATGTTTCCTGGAACACCTTGAAGACCTGGAGATTTTATAGCCTGTTGGATCCATACTTTGTTTCATTACCCCATTTCATCCCTTTTGTTGTGTTCCTGCCCTGTGCCTTAATTTGGTCTAATAAAAATATTTTTCCAATTCTCTGTACCTCATATTTAGAGAGCTGCCTTTTAATAATTTCGAAAAATTATTTCTGAAAAGATGCATATGGTCTCCTGGGGCGTCAAATATTGTGATCACAGTAATATCGTAAATTTGTTTCCAATAGTATCATTTGACTGTCCATCAATGTAAGATGCATATACTGTGTACATAAACGCAATATTGGCCATGCTATGCAAATTATTTCCACGGACGGCCGAGATGTGTATCTCAGAGCAGAAAAGCATTAATACCACATTTATGTACACTGCATCTTACATTGATGAACATTCAAATGATTCCATTGGAAACAAATTTACAATATTTGATCACAATATTAGATGCTGCAGGAGACCATATGCATCTTTTCGATCTCATGTAATTTCTTTATTTTTGTGAATGTATTTTGTTGCTGAGTTACTGAATTAAATGCATATTTTACTCATGATTGATTCAACTGAGCCTAAAGTATACTGTACTTGTGTTTAAAATGGCCTGTATGTGTTATGTTATCATTGAAAGGTTTTGAAAATTATCAAAAAGTCAACATGGATGAATAATATTTCCCTCCAACAACAGAACTCTTTGTTTGGACTGTGTATGCATATTCTCATTCATCTAGGTCATAGGCAGGCTTGCCAGTCTAGCCTAGTGAACACCATGAACTGATGAAGCCATTTGTAGAGGGGGGTGAAACATCATAACTAAGATTAGTTGACCTGATTCAATTTCCTTGGGATACTTGGTGTGGACTCCATGCAGTGACTATCATCTGACTGTGATAATGAATTAATGCATTTGTTGTACTGTATTGGTAGTTATTACCAGTACTAGCAGTAGAAATCCACAATTCTTGATTTCCCTCTCAAGACCACAGAGGAAACAATATCCTATCAACTTTATTATATTGGTTATCATGGCCAGGTATGACAAGAGTTGCTCTTGCTCTTTGTATTTATTTCTTTTCATGGTAGCTCTCAAAGGCAAATTTTAAAAAAGGAAAGAAGGCAAAGGTTGGAGAACCCCTGCATTAGATGGCTCTTTTTAGTGTGCCTGTTATGATCACACTGATTTTCATCCTTACAAAGGATAATTTTTGTTTTTCCTAATACTGAAAGTTGCAGTATCTTACAATCGCTATTGTGTATGGTCAGTACAGTGATCATTTCTGATATTGTCTGCTAATCATGACAGAGGTTGTGAAATGGCTTTAAATTCACTTGGCTACAACAGTCATTGTCCTTAAACATATGGGAACGTTTTTTTTTTTTTTTTTTTTTTACTCAGGAAGATCCACGGAAACCTTTTCACTCCTAGTCCTGTTCTATTCCAAATCGACTCTTCTGGAAGTCAAACGGAGTGTGATGAGATTACTCTTAAAAAGTCTAGAATTAAATATATTAGAGATGGTAAGCTATAAAGAGGGAAAATTAGTACAGCGTAAAGCAGTGATTTGCTAATCAATAGGCACTTTCTTACAAAGATTCCGCAACAGCCGCAATGATGAGTCTACACTGCCTTTGTTTGCTTACACGGATACTAGCTATCTTTGTTAACAAGCTAACTGTTAGAAGCAAGCTAGCCACCGAGATACGTGAAAAACTGGCTGCTAAATGAGAGCTACGGTTTTCCTGTAACATTACTAGCCAGCCAGCTAGCTTGCAACGAAGATGACGTTAGTGCAGTATCCTGCAACAGGTCCAGACACACGAAGCAAACATCGTTTGCATAATTGGTAAAATCGAGACTTCATTGGACCGCAAATAATTTTATTAGCCCGATAGCTAGCTTGGTTAGCAAGGTACAGAGATACACATCCTGCTGCTGTTGGCAATGGTTGCTGCCACTGATAAATATTTTGCCCAGGTGTGATACAGCCTGTATGTTAAAGGTGATATCACAGGTGCAGATTCCCTGCATTTCTAAGGAAGTATATGATAAAAGCGCAATAGCCTATTGGCACCTTGAATGGGCTGCCTAAAAGGGCGTAAGGATTAATGTTAACGTTACATCTGTAAAGCCGGCTAGCTTACTGTCAGTATCCACATTCATACATACTCAAACTCAAGGAATTTTAAAAGCTTTATTGCAATAGTAACGTACCGAGACAGTCATATAAAGTGCCACGATGAAATACATGTAGGTGGTTTAAAAAAAAAAGAAAATAATGTTTTGTAGTTACCAAAATCGATACTAACGCGTTGAATCTCTGTACATTTAAATAGCCCGCCAAGCTTTGTGTGGAACTATTTGCAGTCTCCATGTACCATGTGACCCTTCCGCGTCTGGACCCCTCATTGTCGCAACTCTCTCTCTCTATGGCTCTGGTCGGTACTAATATGTGACGTGACAACATTGCAGCCCACTGATTGGTCAGAGAGAATCGTCATTGCGAAAGACGACTCCGCAGTCGACCTCGGGACATCTCATTCCAGTTAGATTGAAGAGTCTCAAGATTAGCGTAGTTATTATGATCATCGACTTATATTAGTCTAGATGGAAATAGGGGTCCATGCGCACCCCCCGGATTTTTTTATGCCACCTGTTTTTTTTTTATCCTTAAAGTCTCTATTTTACCAGGTACCAAGCTGAAATAATGTCCGAAAGGCTTCATTTTTAACCCTTTATTGGACCTAACCTGAACCCGAAAAATAAACATATGAAATAGAAAGAGGCATAACTTTTGAAGAAAACAACATACAGAGACAAAATAAAACATTTTCCCATACAATTCTGACATCAGGAATTTAATGGAATGGTCATTATCAATCTTTGACAACATATTGACTCTATTTCTGGACAAAAACTGTAAAAACAATTCCAAAAAGGTCCAAAAAGTTGACTGAGCATCAACTGCCAGTTTTGGAATGTTGGGGCTTTGCAGTTGGCAGTTGGTGGCCGTCAGTTGGTACCTGCAGATGGCCATCTTCCACCGCTCTCTTTTCTGGATCAATTTCAGTAAGTATTTGAAACTATAATTAAGATATACCTTTGTAGTCATACCTACAAGTAATTTTTCAACAGTTTTTATTATTATCACAGGCTTTCAGAAATCAAATCTGCATTCTTGACTAGTTAGTGTTGGTAGCTAGTTAGTTAGCTAGATAGCTACCCGAGTTGGTAGCTAGCTAATGTTTTATTTTTAATTTTCAGGCTCATTACTTCATACATACTAACCATGGGGAAAAGGAAACATTGTAACACAGCTGAAGTGCCTCCAAAGAGGAATAGTTCCCTAACATGTATTTTACATGTCTCAAATCTTCTGAGTATGGCCATTTTACCACGCTCAGTGCATGCAAGGGGGGGGGAAAGCAAGAAGATCCAATCAATCCAGAGGTTGAGGTTGACGTGCTGTGGGCCGAGGCTGCAGGCAGGGCTGCCAAGGAGCAGTTCATCCAAGAGCGCTTTGTTTCCAAGAAGAAGGAGTTCTTGGACCGCCTCAAGAAATTTAAGCTCAAGAGGATGGATCGCTGCAGCAAGAGACCATCAATTATATACATCTGCGCAGGGGAAGGTGGATATTGATAACTTGCACTAATTGCACATTCATTACACAAAATACATTAATGTACTTGATTTGTTGTATTTATGCCTTCCTCCTTTTTTAATTTTCCATTACACCAGGAGCAGAGCAACCTCGCCTTTCAGCTGCTCGTAAAGTCGCAGATTATGGAGACGCCCATCAACCTTGAGGAACTCATGCGGTATCCCCTCTCGCCTGTTCCTTATGCTCTTGGCTCTCCTGATGGCTATTTTGCCAGAACAAACAAGGCCACCATCCTTCACGCTGCTGGGATTCTACATCTTTACTGGGGAGGACCGTACCAGCGCTTTTAAAGGCAAAGGCAAGATGAATCCCCTGAAGAAGCTACAGCAGAATCCTAAGCTCCACAATGCTTTCCGGCAGCTTGGTGCAGACTGGCTGGTCACAGATGACCTTCAACAGCAGATGGAGAGCTTCACCTGCATTATGTATGGCCAAGCACAGATGACGTCAGTTGACGCAGCACGAGCCAAGATGCTTAGAAAGATGGTCGGTGCTGACAAAGTCCTGGACGCAAAGTCAAAAGTAGATCTGGAACGCCTGCCTCCTCCCAAAGTCTGTCTCATTCCACATGTACAGTGAGCCAACTATATTGCCCTACAAAGGCTAAGTGCAGTAACTACGCAATAATTTAAACAGTGAAAAAATGACTTCAGAGTTTGTTTGCTGTTCCAACAAATAAATAGTCAGCACTTGTATGATTGATTATGATTAACTGACTCACCATGGATTATTTCTGTCCAAATAAATCCTGACCGCAATATACTTTCAGGCCCAAGACTGTGTAACTCACATTTTACACAAAATGTAGTTGCTGCGCTTAGGCTTTGTAGGGCAGTATAGAGTCACCGGCTATAAGAGAGCAGACGAGGCAATAAATGAGAGCCCCAAACCATATGATCCAGGCATGGGCTGGGAGAAGACAGAAGAAGACGTGTTGGAACCCGTCTGGATGATTGGACCCATCCTCCCACCTTCTCTGGTTGAGGTTCTGGCTCAGAGAGTAGAGTCAGAAGAGTCAGCTCTTGACAAGGTAGCTGCTTCCGCCAACAATAACCTGTCTGTGGGCGAAGAAGATGGAGACTATGAGCATAATGATGAGGATGAAGAGCTGGAAATGGAAGAAATAGACTTAGAAGATCTCTTCAGTGATGATGAGGATGATGAGTAGTTCTAGTTGGTAGTGACATGAAAAAATAGTTGCCAAATATGAGCATTTTTGACAGTTTTTTTGGCCATTAGAAAAACAGAACCCAGATGTTGTAAAATGTAATAAATAACTATTTCACTGAATTCCTTAGGTCAGAATTGTATAGAAAAATGTGTCCATTTGTCTCTGTAAGTTGTTTACATCAAAAGTTAGCCACATTTATATTTATATTTTTCGGTTCGTGCAAAGGGTTAAAAATAAATCACTTGACACATTATTTCAGCTTGGTACCCAATATAATCTTAAAATATACACTTGGAATGATAAAATAACAGGTGGTGAAAAAAATGTACCCTATGCGCTTGAGAAAAATAAAAGATAGTTGTGTCCTACACACATTTTTGGCCATTTTTTGCGGTTTTTGTCCAGAAATAGAGTCAATATGTTGTCAAAGGTTGATAATGACCATTCCATTAAATTCCTGATGTCAGAATTGTATGGGAAAATGTTTTATTTCGTCTCTGGATGTTGTTTTCTTCAAAAGTTATGCCACTTTCTATTTCATATTTTGATTTTTCGGGTTCGGGTTAGGTTTAGTAAAGGGTTAAAAATGAAGCCTTTCGGACATTATTTCAGCTTGGTACCTGGCAGATTCTGAAAATAGAGACTTTAAGGATAAAAAAAAATCAGGCGGCATAAAAAAATCCGGGGGGTGCGCGTGGACCCCCTATTTCCATCCAGACTATATGGTTTTAGGCTGCTTATTCGATACACTGCGCATTGCCTTACCTTTCAAAGACGGTTTCGCTTGTTCACCAAAGCTGCTACATTCATGAAATGCGTTTCTCTTTGCCTGTGACCCCGTTCGTGGCGAAATTAAGTGACGGTATTGTGTCCAGTTATGTTCCTGTAAATAATTCCCTTTGAGAAAGTTATGAGATGCTACCCCCCGTTTAAAGAAAGTCGCGCAGAAAAATAACTTTACGGGTGTTGACAAATCATTTTTGTCTTAACCACAGATGAGATGACGCATCGTAAAGCGATGAATTCTGATTCTCTGCCGTCTCCTGCGATTTGCGGATTTGCAGCGACCCACCAAGCAAGAATACGTCCAAACGACGTCTTTCTGAGGTCTTCGAAAACGTCCACATGACGTCCCCGAAGGAGCCAGAATGAAAGTTTTTATGAAGTCTTTTTACGACATCTTCTGGACGTCCCGTATTAACGTCCACCAGACCTCTGCACAAGGTTAAAAATTAGTTCAAATGAGGTCGTTTTGGGTGTCTTTTCAACGTCAACCGCACACTCATTTTAGAGATACTTGATGTAAAAAAATATATATAATTTCTATCTCCTCCCTCCACCTCCTTTGAGCTGCCTCCCTATATCTCCGACTATTTTAATAGCTCTAAGATGTCGCATTTAAACAATTGTTATGACAAGCAAAGCTCCTACTGGCGCTAATAAGATTAGACCCCTCATGTTGCGAATCAATGAGCTATCCTCGCTACTGACTGCACCACAAAGTTAGGTTTAGAGTGTAGCGTAGTTAAGATGTGTTTCCCGACCACTATTTTCCACGGGTCATTAAACAAACTTTGAACTTTGGCGCCGCAGCGCTACGGGACGAATAGCCGCTTCCTTGTTTGTTTGTTAATAATAAACCTTAAAAACCTCGCGAAACTCGATTCCTACAGCAAGTTCAAAGACTGGGGCGGATAATAAAATGAAATCTTTTATTGGCCCAGTTGTGGGGAAAATAGCGGAAGTGCTTCTTTTATCCGCCCCGCCGAGGTGCCAATAGCAGAACTGCTTCTCTTGTCGGCACCGCAGATAGCTGATCTCTTGCCCCCAATTAAACCCGCTGCGGGGCGAATCGCCACTTTCAACAAACAAACAAAAAACAGACGACTATGATAACATTAAAACACAAAATTTCATGCTAATAATTTTCTTAGTTGTTTTATTTTCCCAACACTATAATACTGTAAGTCCAGTACATTATTTTTCATATTATGGATACAAGTTATTATGACTTTGTTTAATGACCCATGGAGAGTGGTCGTTGGGAAACACATCTTAGCTAATGCAAAGCCCCTCACCTATCTTCGTGGCGCAGTCAGTAGCGACTGTAGCTCCATGATTGACAGTTTTAACGCTCGAATCCCCTCACTACCACAAAAAAGCTCTTTGATTTAACAATTGCTCAAGCGCAACATCTAATAGCTTTTAAAGCAGACGGAGAGATAGGGAGGCATCGCGAGGGAGGAAGCATAAACTGTATTTTTTTTTTCGTCAAGTATCTCTAAAATAACTGTGCAGTTGACGTTGAAAAGACGCCCAGAATGACCTCATTTGAACTAATTTTTAACCTTGTGCAGAGGTTTGGTGGACGTTAATACGGGACATCCAGAAGTCGTAAAAAGACGTCATAAAAACCTTCATTCGGCTCCTCAGGGGACGTCATTTAGACGTTTTAGAAGACCTCAAAAGGACGTCGTTTGGACGTATTCTTGTTTGGTGGGGAGGAACTCTGCTCTGCAATGATCACTTAATTATCCCAAGCTTTAACAATTCGTTTGTTTGCGGTCAAATTCAGAGTGAAATATACATTCACTCTCCATGCCTTTTACAGACATCATTGCTTGTGACCTTTCGGCTCAAAGAATCTAGACACAAAATTGGGGAAATTAAAAGGAGAGGGACAGAATCTGCAGAATTGATATGTAACTACTAACCACTAACACTGCATTCGCAACAAGTTACTGTGAGTAATTGAGTGGAACTCAGAGCGCGTTCTGTAATTGGTTTGGTGTATGACTGTTTGTTATGTGTGAGGCCTGTGCTGGGACCCTATGGCAGGGAATTAACCTGCAGGCTCTCTTTCTTGAGATTGAGTTGGGCCTGGATGGCCTTAGAGAGGCACCAGGATCTGTTGTATCTTTATGGTGTTGTTTGTCTTGTTGTTTATTATTTTTTAAAAAGGGTGCGCAGCACATTTGGCTTATGGAGCTGGCCGATTAGTGGGTCTAGCGAGGACATTGACTGGAAGTGAGGTTTGTTGGGTCCAAAGGGTGGACTGACTGGTAGTGAGGATTGCGGGGTCCCGAACAGACATTGTTGACGGGAAGTTTGTACTGTGGGGTGCGGCGCCCTTTTGAATGAGTGTAGATTAGATGTGGATGTGAAAAGTGGTTTTGTTGCGTATGGCATTAGTTGGGAGTCTTAACAGTGCACTAAATATAAATATATAACCCCTAGTTTAAATGCAATAAGTGTTAAAATTATTATTAATGGTCATTACTATTTGGCAGATTAAAAGAAGCAGTAAATTGCATGCATTAAAAGATGATTATTTAAGCATGATTATGATTGCTATACTATCATAATTGAATATGTGAAAAAAACTATTTGGCCAAGAAATGAAATTTGGATTAAAAAAATAAACAATGATGATTATGGCAAAGCTGGTAGATGGAGGAAAATAGGGAAGAAAGAAGGGGAAAAAAGGAAAAGCAACTTCCTATGTTTGAAAAAGACAAAAAAAAGGCAAATGGAACTAAACAAGAAATATCATTGATTAGACAAGTAGATGGTTATAAACTAAACATAACACTGGTTTAGGAATGCGTTAAAAAATACGATCTGTCTAAAAGGAAGAGGAGAAATTGCATAAGCGTGTTTATAATATAGACTGTTTACTGAGCGTACGGATCAGTGTAGCTGGTAAAATAGACATATTGCAATTTAATACATGGGGAAAAATAATTTGGATAAAGTAATAAAATTTAAATTAATAAATAAATAATAATGGCGACGCCTGTGGAGGAATTAAGAGAGCAATTTCCTACCTTTGAGAATGATATAAAAAAAATTGTCAAATAAGTGGTCAAAAAGGACTAAAACAAAAAACAGAGTAACGAAGTGGCCAGAAGAGGGGAAATTTGATCTTGCAACGTGAAAAAATGATGGGTATAATAACAAGTTATGCATCGGCGGCAAAAAGGGTTGAAAAAAAAGAAAAAAATGAGCTGGCAATTCTGGAACTGTTTAGAGAAAGGGGAATCCTAAAAATTTAAGATCAGGATAAATATTTTGCAAAGCAAAGTGAAGCTGCGTCTCAATCCAAGCCATCTGAAAAGTTTACTGACAATGAATTGTTTAACCCACCGCCCTATGCCCCCCCACCCCCACCTTTTCAGGAGCAGAGGGAGAGACCAGCTGAAAAAACCTGTAGCCAATAATATACAGTAACATCAGATTTAGAAAACCCAATTGTATGGCTATAAGGGTAGGGAGTAAGAAAAAAAAATTGCCGTTGGCAGTGTGTAAAAGAACTCGTATAAGTTTATTGGAGAGGGATGCAGTTTTGGCTTTAGGTTTAAATTTGAATTGTGCAGAAGAAGAAATTGATTTAACGGGGATGTATAGTATACAAATTAAAAAAAAGTGAATTAACAAATGTTTATTGGTTGGGGGATACAGTAGACCAAATTAAAGAGCAAGTTTGGAGTACCTGGGGAAAATACTGTATGTAGAGGCCCAAATACCCCAGGCTACATGGCCAGAAACTGAATTACATTGTGCAATGATATTCAACGCCACTCAGGATCCAGAATTAGAGAGAGAAAAAAAAAAGGGCCCTTAATGTTGATTTGGAGCAGGACAGGAAACTATGATTAAGATTATTATTAACTGTCAATTGATAGGGAAAATAAAGCAATTGAAAATTCCTATTGAGGAATCAGAACGTGAACTTAGAGAACAAATTAATACAGAATTAGACAAATTAGACAAATTACCAGAACAACTGTGGTCTCAACATAATACGTAAGTTGCAGAATGCTATCAGCAAATCTGGTAAAATCCTTTAAAACAAGAAGCTATAGAGGGACTAAGGAGTTTAGCCATTTTAATGGTGTTATGATCTGTATCTGTCTGATTCTGTATTTATTATTTTTCATGTTTATTCATCTACTCCATCATTGCATTGCACATTGTCTCCCCTGTAATGTCTGATGTGATCTGTGTCATCATGCCAGTGCACTCCCCTGTCTGTGTGCAGACACGCTTCGGGTGATTTCGGAAGTTTTCCGGTATTTCACGAACTTGCTTCAAGTCTCGTTTTTACCTTCCTTCCCGCTTTTCTGAAATTACCATATTAATTAACCGCTAGGCTGCTTAGTTCGTACTGGTAATTTTACTGTATACTAATCCCTCTGTCTGTACAGTAACTAACGAACTAACAATCACGTATTTTGGTTACGTGTGCAGATATCACTGTTTACTAATATAACTAACTCTGTCCTGCTCTGCTCTGTAACTCCGCCCCTTTTGCTTTCTCTGCCTCTCCCTGCGTTTCCGCGAGATCTCTCGCACGTGCTTAATTGCTATCCTGCGCTCATTGTCTATGCACTTCAAATTCCTTGACCGGAGCTGTTTATCTGTCATAGGTTGTCTGCGTTGATCCTGTCCGCGTTTTGGCTTTTGCCAATAGTTGTGGTTTAGGACTTCCCCATGTGTGCTTACCTCTGTAATTAGTCTTATACAATTCACCTGTTCCCTGCATAGCATGTGACTTCCCTCTTGGCTATTTAAAGTCTTCACTGCAGTTCATTCTTTGTCAGAACGTTGATCGATTTCTCCTGTGCCGATGTTGTGTAAGCCAGTTGATTTTGTTATACCTGAGACACCCTTTGGAAGACCTTGCTTTTTGCCTTTGACCCTCTGTACCTGTTTGCTGCCCGTTTTGGATTTCGACCCGTTTCTGTTGACCATTCTTTTGCCTGCTGCCCTGTTAACGAACTTTGCTCACGAACTCTGACTTCTGTTTTTGGATTTGCCCTTGTGTACTTTCGCCATTCTGATTACCTGGATTCGACCACTGCCTGTCTTCTGGATTATGATTTTGAACTGTGTCTCTGTACCTCTGCATTGATTGATCTCTGGCTTTTTGACATCTGGACTGTAATAAAATGATTTTTTATCTGACACATGCACACAGACATACACACGCAGCACACGTACACATGCACACACACACAAGCAGTTCACACACAGTCACACACACATGCAAGCAATTCAATTCACACATGCATAAGCAGCTCACACACATATGCAGCGGGCTTCTGTTGCTTTGATTAGTAAGCAGGCTTCTGTTTAGTTGATTTGAAAACATAATCAGATGATGTATTTGATTTCTGTAACTTTAATCAATATTTGTTCAGTAAAATCTTAAGTTCTTGCTGAAAACATAATCAATTGAATCATCTATGTATCTACTTGTGTCCTATTCATCTGACTGTGTCTTTCCACCCTTATACTGTAATTTTCCACACCATTTTTAGTATATATTCTTTTTTTTTAAAAAAAAAAGCCAGCATTTCTGTGCTCCACCATGGTTTTAATAAACAAAGCTAGAGAATGAAAAAACGTTAAAGATAAGTTAGTTACAACCCGTGAATTGTGATTGGAGCAAAGTTGGTTAAAAAAAAAACGTTAGAGATAAGATGGTTAGAACCCATGTATTTTGATTGGAGCAAAGTTGGTTGAGTTTTTCCCATAAATATTGCTCTGTAAAGATTGCCGAGTTAGCACTTCTTGGCCAGGGACTGCTCTCCAGGTTTGGATTATTGCACGATTCAAGGCTGGGAATAAAGATGGCTTCTGAAGATTTTGTCTCTCTCCAATTATTCACGAACAAGGGGACCTCAAAAATATGTAAACATCTAGTCAGGAAACCACAACAACCTCTGGGCGAAGGGTGACGTTTAGTCATTCTCGGGCGACGTTACATCATTATCACGCGACCGTTGAAGCAGACGACAACTAATTAGGGGGAATAAAACCTCATTTATCTCGTCTTTGAAAACAAAAATTCCACATTTTTGTATTTTACAATATTTATTTACTAATTTTGTTTGTATAAAACAGCATTATGATTTATCCCTCAGTTCCCCTTTAACAAAATTGCAAGTTCCTACCGCTCTAATTCTGAACTTCAATGGTGTCCCAGCTCAAAGTTTATTGAAAGTGGGTTTACAGGGAGGGCAGATTACCAGAATGTAGTAATCCACCTGAGGCACCTTTGAAGTTCGTCAACAGGGGGGGCTCAAAATGCTCCAAACCATTTTTTTTTCTTAAGTTTGTCATAGTTTTCTCTAAACTTCAAAGGTATCCCAGTTGCCTTTTTGCAGGAATCTTTTAGTTGGAAGGACCTTCATTCAAATCTACTATTATTTTTGTGGGACAACCTTGGAGTTTGGAGAAAAAAGGGCCAAAAAAGGGTCTTGGACCTTAAAAGGGGTCATTTTGGGACCCTATTTCTCAAAGCTTCAAAGAGGTAGCCAAATGCTGCTTATTACACATGAAAGCCATGGAGCTGCACTACAGGCCAGAAGTTTGGAAGCAAGGCCAATACAGGTCAAAAGCATTCTTCCCTTAGGGCCCTAAGCATTCTTCCAAGCTCTGTCAGGGTTACCTAGACAAAAAAGAAGAGGAAGGTGTTCTTCGAAAGATGGTTTGGCCACCTCAGTCTCCAGCGCTCTCTCCAATTGAGCTTGTGTGGGGCGAATTGGATCGATCTATCAGAAAAGTGCATCCCACGAATCAGCAGTCTTTCATTGATGAACTTAAGAAAGCTTGGAATGCAATTCCTGGCAGATACCTTAAAAAACTTGTGGAACAAATGCCTCATATATGGCATGCTGTTGTTAAAGCAAGAGGTTGTTACTTTGAAGAAAGCAAAGACTAAGCAAAAAAAAAAAAAAAAAAAAAAGGAAATACCTGATAATTTGAGTAAAAATGTACTCTGATAAGTGACTTTATATAATAATCATGTTTATTTTGTTGCATAGTATGCCAATGAAACTATGATCTTTTTTTTGTACAAATTTGATCTTGCTTCCAAACTTTTGGCCTGTAGTGTATATATTACATTAAAAGAAGAAATCAGCTAGGATCTTGTCTAATTTGATTGATTAGATCTGAAACCACTGAAGTTCAGAATTAGAGAGTTGCGAACTTGCAATTTTGTTAAATTGGCCAAAAAGGGCCAAAAAAAAAGGGGTCGCTGTAGCTCGGGACAGAAGGGATCAACAGGAACGGTTTGGGTTTTGAGGTTTTGGTACTATACCGATCTCAAAAATAAAATATCAGCCAAAACTAGCGGGGTCAACAATTCTGACTGCCTGAACTTCTCAAAAATTGGCTCTAAATAACTATATTACTGAAAAAACCTAAACTAGAAGAATTAAGTGAGAGCCATACTCACACAATCCATTCGCATTGATACACCCCATTTTAGGGTTTGCAATGGTCGGCTGATGAAAGTGTTTGGATGAAGATGTTACTGGTGCCGACACATCCTTGTTCTTTCATTGAATAAGGGCCATATCCTAGGGCAAATTTCAGCAAATTCTCTTAGTGTGTCATGGCTGGGAACTTTGTCAAATGTACCGTCGTTTACACGTGGCCGTTGGAATTCTCCATTTCAGAACATATTTTTGAACAAATATCTTCCTATCTCAGCAGTATGACATCAATTTCAACAAATTCTTTTTTCATTCATTAGGAAAATATATCAACTACAATATGCATTGATAAGCACATGATTATAATCATTGGTGACACTATGTGGGGCCCCAGAATGGGTGGCCCCACCCAAAAACTAAAAAAAGTTAAAAATATCATTTTTCGTCATAAAGAAAATTGATGTTGCAGATTTCTCTGGTGGATTCATGAGCCCCATGGGGTGGTTTATCAATGCTAAAAATTAAATTGAATTCGGTCGATTGGGCCAGAAAACGCCCTTACTGGGACTCCAACTTTGTAAAACGATCAAAGGAATACAAGAATTGCAGCAATTATCCAAAATTAGGGACGGGTAGTATGGAAGGGAACTTTTGAAATTCCACTCTCTTAGTCACAAACCTTGGAGGCTACTGTCCATGCAGCTGGTCAGTGTTTTGTTCAATTTAATTAGGGTAAGCTTCTTTTCGCAACCCGTTTTCTAAACTTACATCATAGTATTTTTTTTACACCCTCCATGTCCTTAGTTTTGCTCAAATACAACTGTTTTCACTCAAGCAGGCTTACAGATTCCATGTGACTTCCTGTTTAGCCTTCTGTGGGACCAAGGTATAAGAACATGGTCATTGTTTTCATCTGATTTCTTGGCAACTATAGGATCAGCAAACCAATTCATTATTTCAAAAATGGTGAAAATCAAGACTTTTTCAACTAAAAATGACACACATCTTCAAACATTAACTAACAGCTGTTTGAAAGGACAATTAGTCATTTTCTGAAGTGATGTAGGTTCAGAGGGAAATAATTCCAACTTCCTCTGTGCTGTGGCTCATTTGAATAGTCGGGGTGAATGCTAGAGTGTATGATGTCATTCATCCTATCATTTCAGCACCTGAGTACACTTGGAATACTCAACCCCCTCTTATCTAACCTCTTATAAACAGGGAAAGTGAGGAATATTACATTTTCATTGTTCAGGAAGGTATCCTCTTTATCACCTGTAGCGATGCCCAGTACTTTGTGTTTGATTTATACGGCTGCTTTCAATTTTTTTTCTTTTTTTTTTTTTTTAAATTTGGCATCTCCAATCCCACCCGAATCTGGAATGTCCAATTGGGGAACTATGTACAACACTTGCTCGTATGCGACCCCTTGTTGCCAATTCAGGAGAGCGCAGACAGTTCGCGGCTCTCCCCCGAAGCACGCGCCCGTCAGCCACTGCTTCTTATACACTCATTGGTTGAATCATCACAAGTTCAGAGCGAGGGCGGAGGATACCCGAACATGAACAAGCTTAGAACCTTCCTAACGAGCGCCCATCTTGGCCAACAGGAAGCACCTAAGCAACGAACAATGGAACCATGTTATATTACCCCACCCGGCAGACCCTTCCCAATTTGCATCCCTGTAGCGCAATGGCCAATTGCGCGCTTCACTGAAAAAGCCGCCGACCACTGCCAGTTGGTACGACTGGGGCTCGAACAGCTGCTTTCCATTTTAATCAGATCTTTTGGTTTTACCATTAGGGGGGCTTGGCTTAAGGTCACTTAAGTTTTCTCCCAGCATATTCACGTGTGGCCACAAGTCAGATCCAGCCATGGTTTCCGATATGCAATAATGATTAGGATTTGGCTTTTAACTTTTTCAGTTAAATTAAAATGACATATTTAAGATTGCTCGTACAGAAAATTTCATAATACCAAAGGAACACTACATGAGAAAGTCAACAGTGACAACAATTAGAATGGTATGTGCATTTTTTTTGGGGAAGAATATAACAGTGCTCACTCTGATGCACAATCCCTCATGCCCTTCATAACCCTCCAATGAAGCCAACATTTTACTTCAAGTAGCAAAATTGCACAAAATGCATAACAATACACTAATCAGACCTTTGGGCATGCCATTTCAATTCATACCATCTTTCTTTCCAGGTAGAATGTAAGAAAAGCAATAATCACACTGAAATCACTTTTTAAAAATTTTGTGAATGGAATGCGCAGTATTTTTTGGGGCTAAGTACCAGTTTTCTGTTTGTTCATGTAACTCTGTTAACCAAAATGTTCTTAGGTGACCTCTTAATAACAGACTTGTAAACAAAGTCACCTCTTGATATTCTCACAGGTATATTCATAGATTCGTGAAGGAGGACTGCAGTAGTGATTATTAGTGTACTGTATAATAGACCTTCCCAACCCACAGTAACACTCATGCAATGAAGCAGTTATGCAGGGATTATAGAATATATTTTAGAAAGAACTGCAGAAGTAATTATTAATAAAATTTCATAGAGTCACAGTATGCAATAAAAAAACGAATTTTGTCACAGGGCTGTAAAAATGTCGATATAATCACTATGTTTACACTATATTCATAATTATAAATGTAAACGCCAGGTTATAAAATTTCAAACGTGTTGAATCCAACAACAACCCCAAAGTAAATATAAAAAGTATTAAAAATGAATGTATTGAGATCTTAATTTGAAAAAAAGGTACTGTGTGTTTGGGGGGTGGGGTGTGGGGGGGGCACGCGTGCTTCGTATTTCTCCACGGCAAAAGACAACGTTCCTCCCACCGATCCTCGATTGACAGTCTGGACTTTGTCAGTTAAATCCAAAGGGTGATGACAGGCAGGCAGCAGCACAGCGGCGGTGAATCCAAAGGGAACACAGTTCATCCAGAAGCGAAAAGCAGCAGATCTTCACAGTAAAAAAAAAAAAACCAGCCTGCTCACGTGTATGCAGAGTGATTAATAAAGTGTTGTCCATGTCAATACACGTTATCAATAGTGGCCAGGTAACGTCAACTAACCGAATATTTTAAAACAGCAGTTAAAGCTTTTCAACCTTCATATAATAATTTCAGAACTTTTGTGATGGTGCATCGACTTACAACAGGTTGAATGACACCTCTGTCATGGGCTGAGGGCGTCTGTATCACTTTCACTGGCACTATGCAGTTTCGAGGTGGATGGTAGGAACCCCTCCACACAAAGGACTACAAATGTGCTGACTGCTTTACGGCACACGTCACTTCCCCCTTTCCTCAGTCGTTAAAAAGACGGAAGTCAATAAGAACGCCTATGTGGGATTACCACTATCATGGCAGAAGCAGCAAGAAAACCAAAGAAATTGAAAGTTTTGTCTGAGGAGACCAAGAAACAAGAGTGAGTAACAGAATCAAAGCCCAGACAAGGATCAATATTGGCCAGGCTTTCACTCGCTGGCGTGAGCTCAAAGACGAGGAGGGATGTCCGATCGATGCTGCCATGGCCCTCTTACTGCTGGACTAGTAAGTGATGTTACACATTGTTTTCTCTTTATAACGTTACAGTACTTTTGAGTTTGTTGTGTGGCTGGTCGTGTCACTGTGGAGCTGCGAACCATCAAGCTGGTGGCTATTAATGCTACCATGCAAATTTCCGATAGCTAACACTAGCATCATCATTGTGATTTGAGCATCGCAAGCGATGACTGCAAACCGCAAATATAAATGCTTGAGTAAAAGATGTAGCTTCCTCCTGTGGAAAGTACCAAAGATGGAAGATCAGTCATACTGAATCATTGTGGGATTATCGTCTCAGTTTGTATGTAGCCTAGTTGACCAAGTAGTTTCTGATGATTGTCAGGTAATAGTTTCAGAGACAAACGGGACTCTTGTCGTGTTTTTTGTTAAGTACAGTGATTGCAAAAGAAGTCTATCAAATGCGTTGCCGCGTCAAACCGCGTTGCTTGCTCTAAATAATCAGTAAAACAAAACCCGTGTGCATTGAGTTATGACTTTTCATAGTCCTGCTTATCTCTAGCACCTTACGCCGAGTGTAGTTAAAATTACAGGGATAGTTGCTTGTTTAAACATTTCTTATTTTCAACATCGTCATTTGAATTGTTTAGCCACAATTAGATACATTACCTCATCGCTATTCATCCCTCAAACAGCCGCTGGAAACAGAAACGTAGTTTGGACCCGTCTTCTGCTAATTTTCAAAACAACTGCACGCGACCGGGAGATCAGAATGTTTATGACGCTGCGCGCTGGTGCTCATGGGAAATGGGATCTTCCTACAGGCAAAACCTATCGCTTTAGTCCATAGGCACCGCCAGACTCAACCAAAAATGAAAGTTCCCTAGTGTTGTTTTAATAAGCTACAGGTTCCATCTGTGGTTACGCATATCACGTAACTGGGTAGCTATGCAGGTAATACAACTCGTATAATCATACAGATCGTTATATACACGTTGTGACAACATTCACAATGTAGATACAAAAATTGTAAACTGATGCATACAAAACTCATATACCAAACACACACGACCGTTCCTTCTGGTTACTGAAATACCAGATTAAACAAACGCCTGAATTTAATATAGGCTACGGTAACTATGCCCAGCTTAAATTGGTGGCCGGACTCAAACTCACCAGAATATCTGGAAACAATGAAACAAACTGTTTCCTCTGAATCTCCATCGATTGAGAGATTAGTTTTTAAATAGGCTATATGAGCTCTGGTAATAACAAAGTCAATTTCTTTTGTGTAATCGTATTTACATCAAAGTATCAGTCTATCTCAATATCAGTGTCGGAAAAGAACGAATATTAAAAAAAAAAAACTCACTTTTCCTCATTAGTGAGGAGAGACTTATGGAGCGTCTACTAACACTAGTGGGCTGCTACTGCACAGGGAACTGTTTGGCGCAGTGTAAAACAGCAGGAAAAAAAACTATGAGGGTTACATTCAGAATAACATTCATTTTGAAATTGCTTTAAACAAATATTGGCCCTGCTCTGGGAAATGAACATGAATGACTGAGCATGGGCCTTCTCGTGCGATCGCTGATCTTGAGTTTAAAATTCTTGGCGAGGAAAATAATCTAAACCAAGTTAGTGAACTCTGGCAAGTGTTCATTAAGTAGCCTGGGCTACTTAAAAGTTAAAAGCGAGAAAACTAACAATAATGATTATATTGTTCAACAGAAGCGTATTGAACCAATATGCCCCAAAACTCCGTGGTTTATAGTGATTTTAAAACGGCTAAGGAGCACAATGGAGTGCCTAAAACCCCCTTAGCTGTTACAAAATCATTGTAAACCAAAGCCTTGCAGGACTTAATGCTTTTGTAAAACAGTTACTAAATATTAAAAATGTAAAAACAAAAATTTTCATTAGGACTTTTTATGAAGTGCCGTCCTTCCAATAGAATGTATTGTACCAGAAATGAGACTGGTAAAAATTAATTGGTGTGCAACAGAAATAAGGATCAGATAAACTGGCAAACATATCACATTCTCTTGATCTTTATGGGTGTGCAGTGATATACAAATTGACAGGTGTGTCCCGTCATAGCTGCTACAAATATTTTGTATTTTAGCATAGCTGGAACACTTTATTAACCAATCAGCATCCAGGACCAGAACTACCAATTTTATAAATTAACATTATACACCGATGAGACAAAACATTATGACCACGTACAGATGAAGCCAACAACACTGGTGATCTCGCAACACTGGTGCATACCAAGATCTGGGATTTATTAGGCGGTAAGTGAACAGTCAGTCCTTGTAGTCATCGTGTTGGGTGTGAGGGAAATTGGTGGGTGAAAAGACCTGAGCACCTCAGACAGGGCCCATTTATTGTGGCCTGACAACTAGGTAAGGATTGTGGGGAGCACCTGGTCAGCAATGGCGAGTATGTAATGACAATGGCACAAGGACGGACAAACCACAAACCAGAAATAGGGTGTCCACTCATGGATGCATTCGGGCAGGGGTCACCAACACTGTTCCTGGAGGGCTACCATCCTGTAGGTTTCTGCTCTACCTCCTATTCAGCATACCTGATTCAACTAATTAGCTACTTAATAAGATCACAAGCTGGGCAATTAAGTAGCTAATTAGTTGAATCAGGTGTGCTGAATAGGAGGTAGAGCAGAAACCTACAGGATGGTAGCTCTCCAGGAAAAGGGTTGGTGACCCCTGCATTAGGGCAACAAACACTATCCCCTCTGCTGAGGAGGGTCCGACTGCGGCATGGGCGTTCCCGACGTGCCACAAAAACGCCCCAATGGGCATTCCTGTTAGCTTTTCATCAACCAATCAGAAAGAGTTTTGCACGGCATTCTGGGAAAGACGCAATTTCCGCTTTTTTGCTTCTTTTTGTCCTCGGTAAAAGTCTTTAGGCCTATTGTCTGTGGTAAAAGTCTACGGGAAAAAAGTTCTTTGTTTCATGGCAGGTTATGTCCGTAAGTATCATTTATTTGTATAGTTTGGATTGTAAAGTCTTCTATTTTACATAATTGATAAAACCGTCATCTTAACAGAATGTGGTTGGACCCTCCTCGGTATTACGTGACAACGAAAGCAAGCAAGCTAGCAAGTTGATTAATGATGTCATGGCTAACGTTAGCTATCGATAGGTCGCGTTAGCCGCAGTTCTAGGTTCAGCTCGCCAGAACAGAGGAATAGATTGTTTATTTTTATATACAATCTATGATTGTTTAGGTAACGTAAATACTGACAAAACTAGGCATCGCTTGGTGATAGCTTTGGTGGTAACATTTTTTGATTAAGAGCATGTCAGCAACGCACGTTTTGTTTGCATCTAAATGCCACTCAAAGTAAAGATGTAAAGAACACTATGCATCCGTGTTCCTTGTTTATTGAACACGTTAGTCAACGCAGCAAGTTCAAGTAGCAGTTAGCAAGATGATTAAAATATAATTTGAGTTTGGTTTATGTTCTCCATATGTCTCTTCCATTCACTGTAGTTACATTCTTCAATACTGTACAGCGGCCAGAAGCCGCATTTACATAGATTCCCAGACCCAGGATGCACACTTCTCCACTGCCCTTTTTGTCCACTCTACAAGGGTGACTACGCTAGAGTGGAAACGCATATGCAATGTCACTTAAAGATGGTGGTTAATCACGGAGGTATGTTTTAGATAGATAGATAAGCCTTTATTGTATCCAGAGTGGAGAAATTCATCTTGGGCAAGCGAGAGTCTGGCATGGGTACACACAAAATCAAAATCACATTTACACAATACAAACAAAACACACACCCACACATACATATACATACACAGAGAGATCCCCATTACAAGTACATATCATACAAAAAAGCTCCATGATAAGTATTCAAGTAATGCACAGTCCACAATCCGCATCACAAAATCAAAAGTGTTAATCTTGTATTGCACACT
This sequence comes from Gymnothorax javanicus, assembly GCA_029692085.1. NCBI lineage: Eukaryota > Metazoa > Chordata > Actinopteri > Anguilliformes > Muraenidae > Gymnothorax > Gymnothorax javanicus. Next base: position 21,208,214 of record CM056196.1, on the reverse strand, counting down.
GCCTCATGTATTGCACACAGCCTACAACATATATTGCATCCTACCCTATATCATGACCTTCCCTTGAATAACTCTGGATTGTCCCATCAGTATAGTTAATAAATAAATAAATAAATAAATAAATAAATAAAAAAATACAAACACACATACACACAGACCACCTCACCCAACTCCCCTACAAATACGCATCATAAGATCCTCCCCATCCATGTTATACACAGTCCACAAATCTACATCACTTAGTCGCAAGATCATAAAGTTATAAAAAGTTTTCATCCTATATTGCACAATGCCTCATGTATTGCACACAGCCTGCCGCATATATTGCACTTTGCCCTGTATCATGGCCTTGTATGAATTTTTTTGTTGATTGGTTATGAAATTGCATAAGTAATGTTATTAGTGATGACATGAAGTTACTGATGGTCAGCTGTCTTTGCCATATTTGCCAAGCCATTATTTTACGTTATGTGGGCCTGCTATTTGATTTCTTACTTTTTTTTTCAGAGTACGTGATGTACACATGCAATTGGGGCGGCAGAAAGGGCAGTCACTACCATTGCTGTAGTTGTGGCATCACTTTTCCAAGGAGGAACAACATAATGAAACATCTCAGCACCTGTCATCCTCTGCAATCAGAACACCAGCCTCAGCAATTAGAATGCCATTCTCAGAATCTACAGGGTTCAAACCAGAGGCCAGAATACCAGCCCCAGGCTCACCCTGTGCAGGATGTAGAAGTGACTCAGACACCAACAACAAAAACAGTTGGCAGGTCTTCTCAAGTGAGACGGTTGCAGTGCAAAATATGTGCAGTTGTGTTGAATAAAAAATATCTAAAAGAACGCATGAGGAGACGGCACCCGATTATCAAAGAAGATATCAGAGTGGATCGCCATTTAGCGTGCAAATGTCTGGACACTGATATGGGAATATATGCTGTTTTAAAGTCATTTAACAGTAACAGTGGGCCCATTCATGTCCAGAAAAAAACGTCTGGCATGAACCATCAAATTAGGTGCGCATTGGACGACTGTATCCGAAACACAGAGGTAATGCACAGGAGTGGTTTCGTTACATATGACTGTGCCTATATACAGTCATTGAAGTACTGTCCACCACCCCTCACCCCTAAGATCCAGCTAAAGGAAGATGTCCTCAGAGAAATTGTGAGCAGAAAGTGGTTCAGTGAAGAGAAAAAAAAGATATGTCTCCAGAAACAAACAGCAGCAAGTGAAGAAGGCATCCCCTTCAGTATTGAGTTTGAGGTGGGAAGCTCTTCCACAAGGAAATTTGTGTCTGTTTATGAGCCATACCTCTCCTACTGCAACCAGTTTGGCAGAATGACTGTAATGCTTGACATAGTCAAAAACACATGGCACTGCCATTGTGCTACAGCAAAACAGGCTTGTATTCACAAGTGCCGTGCCAAATGGCACCCATTCCAAACAACGAAGGAGCATTTTGCAAATGCAAATGATGATGCTGAAGAGAGTGACGTGGGTGAACAAGAGCCTGAAACGGAACCCCCCTGCTTTCCTGAATACAGGTACCCTCCACCAAACGAAAACTTGAAAAGAATAGTCAAATACATACACGGCAACAAAAAGCTTCCTGCAGACTTGAGGGCTTGCAGTCCATGCAAATCTTAGAGAACCTGAGATGGTCCCTTTCAGCCCTCACGAGGATCGACTGCTGGACCCCAGCCCTGAAAACCTGCAGTGGGCATCCAAAGGTGGCACAGTCAGTTTACCCTGGCTCAAAACAAAGAAAACTTGCCGGATCCGAATGGCCATCCTTTGACTGGGTCCAAAGAACACCACTGTCTCTATGACACCTTCCACAAGAGGAACACGAAAGACCCAAGTGATGTCCTCCGGAGGATAGGGCTGGTGCCAGAGCTAGCCGGAAGAATAAAAAGCCAAGTAGCCGAACAGCTCTTCTCCATCATGAAGAAAAACTATTACTTGCATGATGAACATGCTCTCTCCTTCTGCATGTCTTCACAATGCAAAAAATCATTCATCACTACAATCAACCGAAAAACAAGACAGTCATGGAAGAGTTAAAGAAGCTTGTGAACCCTGACATTCCACTGCGTCTCAATGAGTATGGACAGGCAGAATTCAGTCTCTTGTCCTCTTCTCAGACAACAGAATGTGATCTTATCCCAGACCTACATGTTGTCTTGTGCACCTCTCAGACAACAGAATTAGATCTTATCCTGGACCCTACTGTCCCACCACCATGTCAACGTAAGGGACATTTTCAAGCTGTTTTTACTAGTGATTGTATACATACAGTATATATGTGTCCAATAATACATTCCCTTTTTTTGTCTCCTCTCTGATTTCAGCTGTTCACCCCACTACTGTTGCCTCCACAGTTGCAAATTAGAAACAAACACCAAATGCAAGACTCTCTCAATTAGAAAGGTGTAATAGTAGTATTTTTCAATCAGCATCTTCAATCATGCATGCATGTATTTATCATTTCTGTATATTTCTCCATAGCTAGACTATGTGTTGGACATTAATGGCAACCCACGAGCCAATTGTCCTAGCCAACTCCTCAGTCCTCAGAAGGTGACTTTTGGACTCTGGGCCAAGAAAGTGATGTAGAAGCAACGGTAAATATGAACTTAGTATCTTTTCTTTGATCTGTATTTCCTTATATACTCGTGGACTTACAGTATGAATCATCCTATTGTTTCCTTTTAGATTGCAAATTGTTGTTTCAGCATTATTGCAAACACTGCAAATGCACATGTAAGTCAGTGGTTTATTCATTTTAATCTTAATTCTGTAAGAAAGGACCTTGCCCCCTGATCTTTGTGTTCTTAACAGTTGAATTTGATGTACTGAAGCCAAAGTCTGTTTCTATGCATTTGTTTTGATTGAAGGGCATAGCAACCATGGCTGTGGGTGCCTATGTGGTGGTGACCTGGCTTCCTCCATTTTCAGCTTGTCCTGCTGATTCCATGATTGTGAGTAGGGATGTAAAAGAATTTGAATCTCACCTTTTACCTCATACCCCTTTAAGTTCCTCTTTGAACAGTTTTTGTTTTCTCCAGTGTGACTTTGCAACCAAGGATGTTGTGCTTCTCCCTGCCTGGCAACCTGAACACTGGACTTTGTGTGTGAGTAATCTCACCTTGACATACAATTCTCTGAACTACTATTCTATTTTTATATAACCCTCATCCTTACTTTGTATATGTTGCAGTACATCGCAACATTGTCATCCCCACTGGGGCTTGGAATTGATTCTGAAGAATGCAAAATGATTCTATTCCTGGAATTTGTTTCAGAAAATACATTTGTTGTATTCTAATATCAAATGGCCATAAAATCCAGAAAGTGCAAATATTAAAAGCATATTTCTTTCATCAGTTGCCTTGCCTAGGGTAAGTCAAGAGCTCAGTCTACTAGATAATTAAAACATCTATGATATGGGGGTGATTAGCTCAGGAGGTAGATCATGGCTGAAACATTGGTTGTAAAGTGCTTTGGATAAAGCACTTGATGCTTGGAATTGGGTCCTTAACCAACCCATGTCTAGCTATTCCATGAAATGAAACTTTTAACAGGTTCTCAAACCAAGACAGAGGTCTATGCACTATTTTGACTCGAGAGATCCTAGTGGCTTTGGAGATGGCCGCTACCTAGATGTCTTCAGGTTTTTCCCAGAAATCAGATTACTGGTTCTTTATGTTCATGGAAAACTCGGGGGACTTGAAGCAATAATTGTTCATTTCAATGTCTAAACCTTTAAGAGAATAGTTATGTAGTTTCTTTTTGATTAAAATGAAGACAGTTTGTCATTTCTTCACTGGAAACATCATTAGGGTCTTTACTTGTTAGAAATGTTATGTGGGCTTTCAAAATACTGCTTCAAGAACTGAGTGGCTTTTTTTGGAAGTATGGAGGTTCTGTTTTAGACTGTACTTCCATTTTTTTTCTCTGCTTTTATTGTTTTTCCTTTTCATATGTTCCATATGTCCCATACATTCCTTAAGTCTCTATTAGGAATTGCTGTTACTCCCAGGCCATTTATTAGCATGGGTATAGTTTAGATCTTATTCAGTGCTGTGCTCTTAGGGCTCAAGGTGGGTATGTGTAGTCAAGGCAGAGTATTGGCAATTCCTTATTAGGGCTAAATGTTACATTTGAAAGAGATGAATTGCAACTAATATTTCTTCAAGATTCTTTTCAGTAACCTCGCAAATACGGTGTCCAGTGAAGAGTGGAACGTCCTTTTCTCGTCAAACTATGAGGTAAAACATTGGCATGTGTGGATGCAGCCCTAATGCATTACATTTAGTACAGTAGTATAGACAATCATGTGTTCCTATGTGACACTTGCTGACCGTAGTTGCTGTTAAAAATTTGTATTACCTGTTAAAGCACATTGCGGTAGAAAGAAAGAAAGAAACGGGCTACATAAATGAAATTTGATTTGGAGAGTGAATGCCAGTATGTAGGGATCATGATCATTTACCATGCTCTTTTATGATTTTTATAGGGCGCATCTCATCAGCATCTCAGCAAAAATTGTGGGGTGTTCATGCTGATGGTGAGTTGTAGCCTAATGTTTTCTGAAATGTCTCTTTTATTGACTATTCTTCAGAATGAGTAACTTTTTTTAATCTTAATTTCAGTATGCAATGTATGCTACCCTCCAAATGCCTTATAACTTCAGTGAGGTGGGTACTTTCAAATCCTAATCAGATGTATAATATGAAATATGTGTTCAATCATTTACTCATCCTATTTGGAAGATGCTGACCACAATATACAACACCATTAGGCCATACACCTTATTTCTTCAGCAGGTACTTTATTTACCGGAAGAGATGCTGTAGCTTTTTATGTAAAGGTTGATGCTGTCAGTTTTTAATCAATGACGACATAATGCTATGAAATTGATTTAAATGAAGTCATGTAAAAGTGCAACTTTACTTTTCATGCAGACATGACGACTATCAGAAGGTGGTGGTGTACGCAGGTGTTGCAGACATTTACTGTAGAAAGGCATCACATTGTATCCTTAGTTTGTGATTTACCTACATTTGGTGGTGCTCTTAAAGATGTAGGCCAACTCTCTCTCCATCTCTCAGCAACCCTGAAAGACCAGTGGTCACACTCGCTGCAACGGACAGGGACCAGGAGCAGGACCAGCCATACCTCCCTCCAGAGATTTTGCAGATCATTGGGATTACCCTTAGAATGGGTATGACTATGCTGGAGGCATTTAATAGGGTATCTAAATTGTTTCAAGATCTTTCGAGGCCTTTTCATCCAATGATCCACCTTAATGATAGTTCGGCTGAGGAACTTGACATTGAAGATAATCCAGTGCATATTAGCATAGGAAAAATCTATAAGATGGCAGGCCGTGGCAGTGGCCTTGTGCTACGCCTGGCAAGTTTTTTTTTTCTTCCAAAAAAAATTGGATGAAGGCATGTTTGGTGCTTAGACACAGGCTATGGAAAGTACTTGATACAGGATGTACAGTTTGCAGTAGGTCCCATTGCATTTCAGGCATCTTGTAGCATACATGACATGGACAAGACACACACAAACACACACACACACACACACACACACACACACTGTTGAACTATAAAAAGGGAACAATTGTGTACACCAAAAGTGGTGTTGAAATGTGCAGAAGTATTCTTATTTTGTTACAATTTATTTTAATTTTCTAATACAAGAATCCATGTACAGAACATCTAAGCCTACAAATGTTTGGTTTGTTTAATGGGTAAGCCTAGTTTATTTGTCCAATAATAAAGGTCACTTAAGCCTATTATTTAAAATACAACCCCGATTCCAAAATAGTTGGAACGAAGTGCAAATTGTGAAGAAAATGAAAATGCAATGACTTTCATTTCAGATGAGCCAATATGTTATTTACAATAGAACATGGATAACATTTCAAATGTTGAAACTGAGACATTTTACATTTTTATCCACAAAATGAGCTTATGTTAAACTTTCTGGCTGCAAGAGGTCTCAAAAACATTGGGACACAGGCAAAAAAGGGCTGAAAAAGCAATTAACCCTTTGAGGCCTAATGCAAAAATCCCAGCAGAGAATCATGCTGCCATGTTTACCATAGTAACCTGGATTTGGGCTGAAGCACAGCTTCTCAGCTTTCAGGAACAGTTGGAATTTTTTTTATATTGCACAAAACTTACAGTAATTACGGTACTTTCAAAATTACGCGCATATCTGTGCCGGCAACGACACATTCTTAAAATGCGCACATGCTGTCCCGGTTTAAATGGGTTAATATATAAGAGAATCAGCTGAAAGAACATTTAGCAAGTAATTAAGTTAATTGGCATCAGGTGCGTAACATGATTGGCTATGAAAGGGATGTCTTAGAGGGGCTGAGTCTCTCAGAAGTAAAGATGGCCAGAGGCTCTCCAACCTGTGAAGGCTTGCGTAAAAAAAATTGTAGAATACAAACAATGTTCCTCAACGTCAAATTGCAAAGGCTTTGAAGGTCTCATCATTGAAGGTGCATGACATCATCAAACGATTCAGAGAAACTGGAAAAATCTTTGTGCGCAGGGACAAGGCCAAGACCTTTCCTGGATGCCCGTGATCTTCGGGCCCTCAAACGCCACTGCATCACTCACCGGCATGATTCTGTCATTGAAATAACTAAATGGGCCCAGGAATACTTCAAGAAACCACTGTCAGCAAACACAGTCTGCCATGCCATCCACAGATTCCACCTAAAACTGTATCATGCAAAAAGGAAGCCATTGTTGAGCATGATCCAGAAGCGCCGCCATGTTCTGTGGGCCAAAGCTCATTTAAAATGGACTATAGCAAAGTGGCAAAGTGTCCTGTGGTCAGACGAGTCCAAATTTGACATTCTTGTTGGAAATAATGGGAGTTGTGTCCTCTGGGCTAAAGAGGAGAAAGACCACCCCTCCTGTTATCAGCGTTCAGTTCAAAAGCCAGCATCTCTGATGGTATGGGGATGCATTAGTGCATATGGTGTGGGACACCTGCATGTTTTAAAAAGCACCATGAATGCCGAAAGGTATATAAAGGTTTTAGAGCAACATATGCTCCCCCCTCCAGATGACATCTATTCCAGGGAAGGCCTTGTGTATTTCTGCAGGACAATGCAAAGCCACATACTGCAGCTATTACAACAACATGGCTTCGTAGTAGAAGAGTCCATGTGCTGAACTGGTCTGCCTGCAGTCCTGATTTTTGACCGATTGAGAACATTTGGCACATAATTAAACGAAAATCCGTCAAAGGAGACCCAAAACTCTCCAGCAGCTGGAAGCCTGTATTAAACAAGAGAGGTATCAAATTCCAATGGCTAAACCCAAGAAACTTGTCTCCTCAATGCCCAGACGCCTCCACTCTGTGTTAAAAAGAAGAGGGAATGCTACACCATTGTAAACAGGCCCCTGTCCCAACTTTTTTGAGACCTGTAGCAGTCATCAAATTTGAAATGAGCTCATTTTGTGGATAAAATTGTAAAATTTCTCAGTTTCAACATTTGCTATGTTATCTCTGTTCTATTGTGAATAAAATACTGGCTGGTTGTCACTTGAAAGTCATTGCATTTTGATTTTATTCACACTTTACACTTTGTCCCAACTATTTTGGAATTGGGGTTGTACACTATTATGTAAATTATTCTACACATATACTCTGTTGAACTATAAAAAAGGGAACAATTGTGTACACCAACAGTGGTGTCGAAATGTGCAGAAGGATGCTTATTTTGTTTTACATTTTATTTTTAATTTTATAATACAAGAACCCACATGCAAAACATGTATGCCTACAAATGTTTGGTTTGTTTGGTGGGTAGCCTAGTTGATTTGTCCAATAATAGTTCACTTAAGTTTATTATTTCAAATACACCATTATGTAAAATACACTATATATATATACACTGTTGAACTATAAAAAGGAAACAATTGTGTACACCAACAGTGGTGTTGAAATGTGCAGAAAGATGCTTATTTTGTTTTACATTTTATTTTTAATTTTATAATACAAGAACCCACGTACAGGACATCCAGGCCTACAAATGTTTGTTTGTTGGGTAGCCTAGCTGATTCGTCCAATTATAAAGTTTACTTAAGTTTACTACGTAAAATAAAGGTCTTTGTGTCTTTATTGAAAATATCCATATTCAGCCAAATACTAGTGTGTGTACATAAGTGAACCCTTGTAAACTATGCTATCTGATTGTAAACAAGTGCTCCTTGTAGCTTAATCAAATTTGCACAATGCCCGAGTGATATTAAATTCATACATCAATTAGGCGATTATTGTTGGGATATACAGGGATATTAGCCTGGTATCCGGTTGGGGTTATTGTTATTCTGTGCATAGTGTGTATAGAGACAGTTCTGCTTTCCCTGCTGATCTGACATGTAAGATATTTGACATGTATGTAACTATGTACTGCACAACCCAACATTTTCAACTGCTGTTGAGCCGCTGTGTCACTATCGTAGCTGGCTAAACTAACTATGCAACCAACTGCGACGTTCGGTAGCTGGCTTTGCTAGCTAAGGTTAGTTTAAACTTATTTCCCTGTGTATGGTTGGCTATCTATCTAACGTCAAAGTGCAACCCTTATTTTGAAATATTCATTAGACTGGATGTTGACAGTTACACCTCAAAAGGAGAAGAAGAAGAAGAGGGTGTTCCCGTTTGGGAACAAAAAACGCCCATTATGGCCGCAGACCAACAATATTGCCTCTGCTCCAAACTGACAGAAGAGCTTGTGTGGCTCAAGTCGCATGAAATTTTAATGAAGGGCTTAGGAGGAATGTGTCAAAATGCATGCTACATTACCTCCTACTGCATATGGGGCAGAGCAAGTGCAGGTCGGTCAGAGTGCCCATGCAAAAAAGTACCCATAATGGGCAGGTGGCCATCAAAACTGGACATTGGAGCACTGCCCAGCTGGAAAAACCAGTATAGACCAGCTCCAAAACACAACATATGCTGGTCATGCTGAGCCCCTTGAATAATATCCAACAGGAGAGATACAAACTTGTTTCCTCTTGTCTCATGATTGAAGGTCGAGTCGTATATATGGAAGAAAGTTGGATTAATTACAGATGGTGACGACAACGTCACCTAGTGCTTTTTCTGAGTATGACCAGCATACCAGCCTATGTTGTGTTTTGGTGCTGGTCCATGCTGGTTTTTTTCAGCAGGGTGGTAGAGGGTTATCTGGTTCAAAGAGTCACATTTCCATGATGTGGCCAGTCAAGTACGTGTGCTTTTTACGAGGAGAGGACAAGCCCCTATGATGCACCATGGGAAGACGATCAGCTGATGAAGGGAGTGCGATCCTGTCCAGGCAATATTCTGCAGGAAACCCCTGAGTCCAAGCATTCAGAAGGACATCAATTTCACGTGAGACCTACATAAACATTATACTAGACCAGGTACACCCCTTCATGACAAAAGTAATCCCTGATGGCAGTCGCAAGATCATACCCTCTGCCACATTGCATAACTTGTTTGGTAATGGCCTGAGGAACATGACTACAAGGAGAGGCCCTGGCTTCCAAGTTCCCGAGATGTAAATCTGATCAAGCATCTGTGGGATGCTGTGGGACAACAAGTTGGACCATTAGCGGCTACACCTTGCAACCTGCAGTACTATGAAGGATCTGCTACTTAATATCTTGCTGTCAGATTGTGGCACCATCAGAAGTCTTACAGAGTCCATGCCTTAAGTGGTCAAAGCAGTTTTGGTGGCAAAAAGAGAACCAACAGCATATTAAGCAGGTTGTCACGCTGCGTTAGCTCAGTGTCTGCACATTTATCATGCACATATTCTGTGGCTTTGGGTAATTATTCATGATGATTTTATGATGAATTGATTTTTATGTGAAATGTTTGGATCTGAAAAACATATAATTATTCACGCAATCATTGATACTTGATAACATACAGATTAATCGTGCTCATATGGCGGGCAGTCCACCCTGGAGAAATTGCGTTGAAGTTGTGTTTCAAAAAAATTATCTGATTGCAAAGTTTACAGGAACTGTATAGATCAGCAACATAAAGTGCATAATGTCTGTCATTAATTGAAGCATCTCTCAGAATGACCACAGAGGTTTCTTGGATGCAAAACCAAGATGAATAACCTGAGTCCTCCCATTCACACCAAAGCTGACCTGGGAACTTCAGAGCGCAAGAAAGGCCATGGACGAGCCGCGTATCCCAGGCAGAGGATTTCACAATGAGTTGCTCATGTGTGAAAAGGTTTTGAGTGCATTCATACGCCATTCTGAAGCTCCACTCACAGTGATGTAACAGCTGTCTATAGTGAATGCACTCATATTTTGTAAGATTGCTCGACTGACTGAAGGTTTCCCACTTTTGGGCATTTCGAAGGCCGCTCCCCAGTATGAATGCGCTCATGTCTGGTCAAATTGCTCAGTCGACTGAAGCCCTTCCTGCACTGAGAGCAGTGGTATGGGTGCTCCCCCGTATGCATTCGCTGATGGGATACCAGGCTGCTCGACTTTCTAAAGCTCTTCCCACACTGGGAGCATTGATAGGGGTGTTCCTCTGTATGAATTTGCTCATGCGCTTTCAACTCTGACTTCCATCTGAAGCTCTTACCGCACTGGGAGCAAAGGTATGGGCGCTCTCCTGTATGGATGTGTTTATGTTTTCTCAAACTTGCAGAATAATTGAAGCTCTTCCTACACTGAGAGCAGTGGTATGGGCGCTCCCCTGTGTGAATCCGTTCATGAGTTGTCAGACTACTCAGCTGACTGAAGGTCTTCCCACACTGAGAGCAGTGGTACGGGCGCTCTCCTGTGTGAATGCGTTCATGTGAAGTCAGATTGACCAGTTGATTGAACCCCTTCCCGCACTGAGAGCAGTTATATGGGCGCTCTCCTGTATGTATACGTTCATGTGTTGTCAGATTGCTCAGTCGGCTGAAGCTCTTCCCACACTGGGAGCAGCAGTATGGACGCTCTCCCGTATGAATATGCTCATGTTTCCTCAGACTTCCAGAATCATTGAAGCTCTTCCCGCACTGAGAGCAGTAGTATGGCCGCTCTCCTGTATGAATACGCTGGTGTGATACCAAACTGCTCAACTTTCTGAAGCTCTTCCCACACTGGGAGCAGTGATGGGGGCGTTCCCCAGTATGAATTCGCTCATGTGCCGTCAGCTGCGTTTTCACTTTAAATCTCTTCCCACACTGAGAGCAGCAGTGCGGGCGCTCCCCTGTATGAATGCGCTCATGTTTCCTCAAACTTCCAGAGTAATTGAAGCTCTTGCCACAGTGGGAGCACTGGTATGGGCGCTCTCCTGTGTGAATACGCTGGTGCGAAAGAAGACTACTTGACTGCCTGAAGCTCTTCCCACACTGAGAGCAATAGAAGGGGCATTCCCCTGTATGAACTCTCTGATGCGTGGCTAAGTTTGACTTGCGGCTAAAAATTTTACCACAAAGAGGGCAAAGATATGGCGATTTCCGTGCATGACTTTGTTCGTGTGCTGTCAGGGACGATTCAGATTTAAAGCCCTTCCCACACTGAGAGCAGGTATATGTCCGAGCAGTACCTGTATGGGGCTGTGTTGGGGTGGGGAGCATTGTAGAGGGAGTGGGGAGCCGATTTTTGCAGTTAGGAGGCATTGGATTCCCTGCTCCAGTTCCTTCATGTCCCAGAATCCTGCTGTGCTCCTCTGGGAGAACCTTCTCAATGTGCTGGTGCAACTTCTCTTCTTCCATGAGAATGAGTGGGCACTGGGAGCAGGCAAACACTTCAGACTCTCCTGAGGAATGAAAAGGGAAAGAGATACACTGACATTTGTACTTTTGTCATGATTTTTCTCATAAATACAAAATTATTGTACACAATATGGTTGAGATTATGCGTTTTTCCCAACCTTATTTAGAATTTGCAGAATTTGACAGCCACAGCTGCCAAATTCGGTTTAGGGATTGCCAGTGACCCAGAATAGATGCCCATTGAATTTCGGAAAAGCAGGTCAAAGTATTTGCGAGGGGCGGGGTTTGTTGTGCCTGGCACCACTTGTTGTCTAGTGTATTTCAGTTCCTGGTCTCTGTCTCCCCCTAGCTAAATTATCTCCATCTTCAGTGTTTCATCTGCAACGTAAGAAAACAACTCATTTTTAGGGAAACTCTTCCCAAAATCTATGATCCTGGACAGTGGTTTCTTCTAGCCTCACCTTCACCCCTGTGCGAAGGTGTTCACCAATTTAGTGTGCCCTGGTTCTTTCAGCTTGCCATCCCGGTTACTGACCAAAGACCAGTCCCATAGACTATGCCTTGTCTGACTCTGTGCTCCTGATTGCTCTCCTCTGGCTTCAGACCATCTTCGGAAATTCTCCAGCTTAAGCCTTTTAAATAATTTTACTTCAGTTAATAAAGGCCAAATTCTGCACTATCTGAGATCTGCGCCTGGTTCTTATTCCAAATTTGCGATAGTTAATCTAATGACCACGGCAATTTTTAGTTAGAAACGCACCACAATAGCCCAAAAAATATGTGTGTTTCGATAGGACCAAACACTGAAATTCATTTTGGATCTCCTGGCTAAAATCATGAATCAAGCAATCCTAACAGACCTGAGGTTTGGCCAAGTTTGCGCAAGTCTGCACCAATAAGCAAAAACATTAAGATCAATTACAGAAGAAGTGAATAAAGTTTATGTCACAACAATGGCACTTGCAAAGCACTGGGGCATACACTGCCCGGCCAAAAACAATGGTCACACACTGATATTTTGTTGGACCGCCTTTAGCTTTGATAACAGCATGTATTCGCCGTGGCATCGTTTTGATAAGCTCATCCAAAGTCTCAACATTTCTTTCTGCTCAAAATTACATATATTTTTCGCCTAGATCTTTTAATGATGATGCGAGAGTCGGATTGCTGCGTAAAGTCTACTCCAGCACATCCCAAAGATTCTCAATGGGGTTAAGGTCTGGACTCTGTGGTGGCCAATCCATATGAGAAAATAAAGTCCCACGCTACCTGAACCACTCTTTCATAATTTGAGTTCGATGAATCCTGGTATTGCCATCTTGGAATATGCCCATTCCATCAGGGAAGAAAAAATCCATTGATGGAAAAACCTGGTCCATTCAGTATCTTCAGGTTGTAAGCGGACCTAATTGTTTGGGCACATGTCGTTGCTGAACCGAGACCAGACCAATTGAAGTAACCCCAGATCACAACACTGCCCCCACAGACTTATACAATAGGCACTAGGCATGATGGGTGTCCTCCTCTCCTCTTACCCTGATGCGCCCATCACTCTGGCATAGGGTAAATCTGGACTCATCAGACCAATTGACCGCTCTCCATTTTCCACTCATCTTTTTAAACAGCTCTGGTCGTGACTACACTTCTTTCTCTGTATTTTACAACTCTTGCTCGAACATAAAGATCCATACTGCCACCTACCATACAGGAGTATTTAATTCATTACATTTTCAGTCTTAACATAGTAGTTTCATTGCAGTTCCCCAAATGTTCCTTCTGTAAAAGAAGTTGCTAGGTCCCATCATAAATATTTCCAGGCTGCCGACTCCTAGGAAGGTTGATTCCACCATTCTAAGTGTCCGTCATTTGGAGAAAATGGTTTCCACAGTTGTACAGTGGCGCTTCAACACATAACAAATGGCTTCTTAACCCTCTCCTGACTGATGAATTTCAACAACTCTCCTGAGATCCGGAAAAACCAAGTGAGTTCATTAGCAGCAAGCGTCTCGCAACTGAACAAAAACGTTTCAATTCTGGACTTTTCCTAACATAAAAATAAAATAGAAACTTTATTTTGACAGTTCAAATAACACTAATAGCTAGTGTTTTAAGATTTTCACCACTCTGAATTACGCCAAATGAGAGTCTAACACAGTTTCTACCAAAAGTGACATACGTACTAGGTTTTTTTCCAGATCACAGGACAACTTTCTTTGATCATATCTTTTAAATTTTCGTTTGATTGTGGGCAGGTGTGCAAGAAAACAATCTTGTAACAATTTTCAACCTTATAAAATTTTGTGAAACCATCAAAGGAATCCAAGAATTGCAGCAATTATCCAAAATTTGGGGCAGGCAGTATGGAAGGGAACATTTTAAATTCCTGTCTCTTAGGAGGCTACTGTCCATGCAGCTGGTCAGTGTTTTGTTCAATTTAATTAGGGTAAGCTTCTTTTTGCAACCCGTTTTCTAAACTTACATTATAGTATTTTTTTACACCCTCCATGTCCTTACGGTTGCTCAAATACTCTCAACTGTTCCCACTCCAGCAGGCTTACAGATTCCATGTGACTTCCTCTTTATAGCCTTCTTGTGTGGGACCACAGTATGAGAACATGTTCATTGTTTTCACCCAATTACTTGGCAACTGTAGGATCAGCAAACCAATTCATTATTTTACAAATGACAGAAAATCAAGCCTTTTTCAACTAAAAAAGACATCTCTAAGCATTGACCAGCAGCTGTCTGAAAGGACAATTAGTCATTTTCTGAAGTGACGTAGGTTAAGAGGGAATTAATTCCAACTTCCTTGTCTCTATGCTGTGGCTCATTTGAATAGTCGGGGTGAATGCTTGGGTGTATGATGTCATTCATCCTACTGTTTCAGCACCTGAGTACACTTGGAATACTCTCCATCAACCCCCTCTTATCTAACCTCTTGGGATCAGGGGCAGTGAGGAATATTACATTTTCATTTTTCAGGAAAGTATCCTCTTTATCACCTGTAGCGATGCAAAGTATTTTGTGCTTAATTTAAACAGCTGCTTTCCATTTTAATCAGATCTTCTGATTTTAGCATTAAGGGGACTTGGCTTAAGGTCACTTGGGTTTTCTGCCCGCATGTGCACATGTGGCCACAAGTCAGATCCAGCCATGGTTTCCTATACGCAATAATGATTAGGATTTGGCTTTGAACATTTTCAGTTAAATTACAAATCACAAATTTAGCCAGAAGGCACTCAGAGAGCGCAGCACCTCCGCCACGCGAAGGCAACTCTGTGCATTAGTTATTTTCATTGGCTGATGTAGGGTATTGTTGCATTCCACCGCCAAGTGGCAGCAAAACCCAAAAGCACACCCTTTGGAAAGACTTGAAATCTCTGCCAGCATAGCTGGATTTGAACTTTGGCCGATATCTCAGCTGTACTTTGGCCTAGATAAGCCAAAAATTAATCACTTGTTCCTCTTGTGCTACTCTAACATCCTGCAAAGTTTGGTTAAAATCTATGTGGCCGTTTTTGAGATATCCTGCAAACTAACAGACACACAAACGCCGGCGAAAACATACACCTACTTGGCAGAGGTGAAAAATGACCAAAAAAAGAAATGCAATTATGTAATCCGGTGCCAAATTTCAACTAACGCATTGAGAAAGATGCTTTTGCTCTGAGTAATTTTTGGATGCGAGTACTTCCAACATACAAATTTTCGCTGTCACAGCGCGTATTCTGGAGCCGCCATTCGTCCGGAACCAAACATCGGCAGTGCTTGGGTTAGAGTACTACCATTGTCCTAACACTCCCATTTTTGTTTTGAGTTCCTCGTAGACACCGTAAAAATCAGTCGAGTTATAATGCAACGACTAACGGAAGTTCAATGAGAATGCGCGATTGGGATGCTACAGGCCGGAAGTCGGGTAGATAGAGTTGCCCGTCAATTCAGCGTGCATTCTGCGACAATTAGTCGCCTCAGAACCAGGTTTAACGCCACTGGACACATGGCCGATCGCCCCAGATCCGGTAGACCGCGTGTTACGACTCCAGCGTCTGACCGTCGTGTCATGACCGATCGTCTGCTACACACCGAACCAACCTTCATTTTGTTGAAGGAAACCTTAATGCCGTCCGTTACCGCGATGAAATCCTCCGTCCAGTCATCCTTCCGTTTGTCCGACGTCACCGACTGACTTTCCAACATGACAGTGCGCGTCCGCACGCGGCACGTATCTGTATGGAGTGCCTTTGGGCCGAAAACGTGCAAATCCTTCCCTGGCCAGCGTTTTCTCCAGATCTTTCACCTATAGAACACTTATGGGACATTCCGGATAGAGCGATCCGGAGACATCAACCACCGCCAGCTACAGTATGTCAGCGAAGACAAGCACTGACCGAAGAGTGGAACAGCGTTCCACAAGCAACAATCAGACATCTGGTGATGTCTATGAGACGCAGGTGTACCACCGTGCGCAACGCCAATGGGGGATATACGAGATACTGATTGCGTCATTTGTGATTTGTGATGTTGAACTTCACCTAGTTAAATAAAAGCCGACATGGCGATATTTCAACCCCATGTTCTGTTATATCTATTGTCTGAGATTCCCTCTTTCATTTGATACCAACAAAGTGCTGATTAATAAGTTACACTCGATAAAATCAAGAAATAGAAAATTGTGTTTCTTTTTTTGGTCAGTATAAGATTGTTTGTGGAGAAAATTTCTCAGCACCAATGAAACACTACATGAAAATGTCAACAGTGACAACAATTAGAATGGTATGTGCATTATTTTTGGGGAAGAATATAACAGTGCTCACTCTGATGCACAATACCCTTCATAACCCTCCAATGAAGCCAGCATTTTACTTCAAGTAGCAAAATTGCACAAAATGCATAACAATACACTAATCAAGCCTTTGGACATGCCATTTCAATTCACACCATCTTTCTCTCCAGGTAGAATGTAAGAAAAGCAATAATATGCACTGAAATTACATTTTAAAAATTTAGTGAAAGGAATGCGCAGTATTTTTGGGGGGTAAGTACCAGTTTTCTGTTTGTTCAGAATAACATTCATTTTGAAATTGCTTTCAACAAATATTGGCCCTGCTCTGGGAAATGAACCTGAATGACTGAGCATGGGCATTCTTGTGCGATCGCTGATCTGGAGTTTAAGATTCTTGGCAAGGAAAATAATCTAAATCAAGTTACTGAACTCTGGCAAGTGTTCAGTGCTTTCGACTAGCCTAGGCTACATAACAGTCAAAAGCGGTGAAAGCTAACAATGACAATTAAATTTCTCAACAGGAGCGTGTTGAAGCAACATGCCCCAAGACACCGTGGTTTACAGTGATTTTAAAACGGCTAAGGAGCACTATAGAGTGCCTAAAACCCCCTTTGCTGTTAGAAAAAAAATCACTGCAAACGAAAGCTTTGCAGGACTTATTGATTTTTGTAAAACAGTTACTAAATATTAAAGAAGTTCAGACAAAAATTTTCAAGAGTACTTTTTATTAAGTGCCGTCCTTCCAGTAGAATGTATTGTACCGGAAATGAGACTGGTAAAAATTAATTGGTATGCAACAGAAATAAGGATCTGATAAACTGGCAAACATATCACATTCTGTTGGTCTTTATGGGTGTGCAGTGATATACAAATTGACAGGTGTGTCCCGTCATAGCTGCTACAAATATTTTGTATTTTAGCATAGCTGGAACACGTTATTAACTAATCAGCATCCAGGACCAGAACTACCCATTTTATAAATTAACCTTATATACCAATGAGACAAAACATTATGACTACATACAGATGAAGTGAACAACGTTGATCATTTTGCAACACAGGGCCATGCCAAGATCTGGGATTTATTAGGTGGTAAGTGAACAGTCAGTCCTCCTAGTCATCATGTTGGGTGCGGGGGAGATGGGCAGGTAAAAAAACCTGAGCACCTCAGACGGGGCCAAATCATTGTGGCCTGACAAACGGGTAAGGATTGTGGGGAGCACCTGGTCAGCAATGGCGAGTATACAATGACAATGGCACAAGGACGGTCAAACCACAAACCAGCAATAGGGTGTCCGTTCATAGATGCACTAGGGCAACAAATACTATCCCCTCTGGTCCAAACTGACAGAAGAGCTTGTGTGGCACAAGTTGAAAGAAATGTCAATCAAGGGCTAAGGAGGAATGTGTCAAAACACATACTGCATTACCTCCTACTGCATATGGGGCAGTGCAAGTGCAGGCCGTTTAGAGCGCCCATGCGAAAAAAGTGCCTATAATGGGCATGTGGCCATCAAAACTGGACATTGCAGCACTGGTGGAAGGTTACCTGGTTCAAAGACTCACATTCTCCATGATGTGGCCGGTCAGGTACAGGTGTGCTTTTTACGAGGAGAGGACAAGCCCCTATGATGCACTATGGGAAGACGATCAGCTGATGGAGAGAGTGTGATGCTCCAGGCAATATTCCGCAGGAAACCCCTGAGTCCAAGCATTCAGAAGGACATCAATTTCACGTGAGATCTACATAAACATTATAGCAGACCAGGTACACCCCTTCATGACAAAAGTAATCCCTGATGGCAGTGGCAAAATCATACCCTCTGCCGCACTGCACAACTTGTTTGATAATGACCTGAGGAACATGAAGACTACAAAGAGAGGCCCTGGCTTCCAAGTTCCTGAGATTTAAATCTGATCAAGCATCTGTCGGATGCTGTGGAACAACAAGTCGGACCTTTAGCAGCTACACCTTGCAGCCCAAAGTACTATAAAGGATCTGCTACTTCATTTCTTGCTGTCAGATTGTGGCACCATCAGAAGTCTTGCAGAGTCCATGCCTTAGCTGGTCAAAGCAGTTTTGGTGGCAAAAAGAGAACAAACAGCTTATTAAGCAGGTTGTCACACTGCATTAGCTCTGTGTCTGCACATTTTTTATGCACATATTCCATGGCCATGTGAAATTATTCATGTTGATTTTAAGATAAATTGATTATGTGAAATATGTGGATGTATAAAACATAAATCATTCACTTAATCATTGATACTCGATAATGTGCAGATTAATCGAGCTCATACGACGGGCAGTCCACCCTGGTGAAATTGCGTTGAAGTTGTGTTTCAAAAAAATTATCTGCTTACAAAGTTTCCTGGAACAGTGTAGATCAGCAGCACAATGTGCATAACATCTGTCATTATTTGAAGCATCTCTCAAAACAACCACTGGGGTTCCTTGGTTGCAAAACCAAGATGAATAACCGGATTCATCCGGTTCACACCAAAGCTGACCTGGGACTCTTCTGAGCGGAAGGAAGGGCCATGGATGAGCCGCGCATCCCAGGCAGAGGATTTTACAATGAGTTGCTTTTTTGTGAAAAGGTTACGAGTGTGTTCATACGCCATTTGGAAGCTCCACTCACAGTGATGCAACAGCTGTCTATCGTGAATGCACTCATGTTTTCTAAGATTGCTCAACTGACTGAAGGTTTCCCACTTTGGGGCATTTTGAAGGCCGCTCCCCAGTATGAATGCGCTCATGTCTGGTCAAATTGCTCAGTCGACTGAAGCCCTTCCTGCACTGAGAGCAGTGGTAGGGGTGCTCCCCCGTATGCATTCGCTGATGCGATACCAGACTGCTCGACTTTCTAAAGCTCTTCCCACACTGGGAGCATTGATAGGGGTGTTCCTCTGTATGAATTTGCTCATGCGCTTTCAACTCTGATTTCCATCTGAAGCTCTTCCCGCACTGGGAGCAAAGGTATGGGCGCTCTCCTGTATGGATGTGTTTATGTTTTCTCAAACTTGCAGAATAATTGAAGCTCTTCCTGCACTGAGAGCAGTGGTATGGGCGCTCCCCTGTGTGAATCCGTTCATGAGTTGTTAGACTACTCAGCTGACTGAAGGTCTTGCCACACTGAGAGCAGTGGTACGGGCGCTCTCCTGTGTGAATGCGTTCATGCGAAGTCAGATTGCCCAATTGATTGAACCCCTTCCCGCACTGAGAGCAGTTATATGGGCGCTCTCCTGTATGTATACGTTCATGTGTTGTCAGATTGCTCAGTCGGCTGAAGCTCTTCCCACACTGGGAGCAGCAGTATGGACGCTCTCCCGTATGAATATGCTCATGTTTCCTCAGACTTCCAGAATCATTGAAGCTCTTCCCGCACTGAGAGCAGTGGTATGGGCGCTCTCCTGTATGAATACGCTGGTGTGATACCAAACTGCTCGACTTTCTGAAGCTCTTCCCACACTGGGAGCATTGATAAGGGCATTCTCCGGTATGAATTCGCTCATGCGCTGTCAGTTCTGATTTCCATCTGAACCTCTTCCCACAATGGGAGCAGCAGAATGGACACTCCCCTGTATGAATGAGTTCATGTTTCCTCAAACTTCCAGAGTAATTGAAGCTCTTCCCACAGTGGGAGCACTGGTATGGGCGCTCTCCTGTGTGAATACGCTGGTGCGAAAGAAGACTACTTGACTGCCTGAAGCTCTTCCCACACTGAGAGCAATAGAAGGGGCATTCCCCTGTATGAACTCTCTGATGCGTGGCTAAGTTTGACTTGCGGCTAAAAATTTTACCACAAAGAGGGCAAAGATATGGCGGTTTCCGTGCATGACTTTGTTCGTGTGCCATCAGGGACGATTCAGATTTAAAGCCCTTCCCACACTGAGAGCAGGTATATGTCCGAGCAGTACCTGTATGGGGCTGTGTTCGGATGGGGAACATTGTAGAGGGAGTGGGGAGCCGATTTTTCCTGTTGGCAGGCAGTGGGTTCTCTGCTCCAGTTCCTACATATCCCAGAATCCTGCTGTGCTCCTCTGGGTGAACCTTCTCAATGTGCTGGTGAAACTTCTCTTCTTCCATGTGAATGAGTGGGCACTGGGAACAGGCAAACACTTCAGACTCTCCTGAGGAATGAACAGGGAAAGAGATACACTGTTATGATTTCTCTCAGAAAAACAAAATTATTGTGTACAATATGGTCAAGATTATGCATTTTTCCCAACCTTCTTTGGAACTGGCAGCATTTGACAGCCACAGCCCAGTTCCTGCAGGATTCGTGAATCAATTGCTTTTTATTGTCAGTCACCCTTTTCAGTTAGAACAGACTTTATTTACACCTACATGACAGTGTTAGAATGCAGTCTGAATATGGCAAATGACCAACAACATAGGAGAGACAGACCCTAACACATATTTTCAACAAAATTAATCGAGACAATTTGGTTCTTGCATCATTGGAAAGCTGCTTAACTTGTAGTCAGTCCAGATAATACGCTGATGACAGTGGAGCCATCCATAGCAACTGGCTAAACAGAGTCCACGTCCAGAGGAGATGAGCAAAGCATCATCAGCAGTGGCTTCAAAATACAAATACAAAGTATCGATCTTTAAACTGTCACATGGCATGGGTGTCATTCCGTGTCGACTCAACCAGAGCCTCCCACATCAAAATTTTGATTCTGATAAAACTTTGCACATTTCAAGAGATATGCATTGGCAGTACTGAGGTCAAATATTTCAGCTCAATTATTGCTAGTTCCTGAAATGTAGCCTATTTTAGGGAAGGGGGGGTCAATTTTAACAAAATCGCCTTAATTTTGGAGGGAGTTTGAGGGCCTCAGAAATGGATTTTCAGAGCCGACAGACCCACAAGTTTCATTTTGTCATCAGAATAGTTACTGAAATCTTGGCTTAAGCTACTTTTCTTTACTTTTCTTTTGTGTTTAGTTTATCTGTACTGTGGCCTGGAAAAAGCAAAAAACGCCAATCATACTAATTTTTTCAAAATTTAATGTATTTATTATTCTGTAACTAATTACGATAGAGCCCTGAGATTTGGTATGCAAACTGTCGGTCAACTCTCTGAAGACCACAAAAAATATAAAAGTCACGATGGTTGTATTAAATGTTTTAATGACCTTGGAAGTTGTCTTCAGAATGAAAAGTGCGTATTTTGGGTCATTATAGTGGGTATATATCTCAAAAGGGACACAAGTGATGAACGTCATATTTTTAGTGCTTGAAGGCATGGGTCTTGGGTCTAACATATTAAAAAACTTAGCCATGGTGTAAGTGAAAAGATGAATGTGACACATACACTTGTTCACCTCCACCAAGGAGGTGTATGTTTTCACCAGCTTTGGGTTGTTTGTTTGTCTGTCTGTCTGTTAGGAGGATATCTCAAAAACGGCCAAATAGATTTTAACCAAACTTTGCTGGATGTTAGAATAGCACAAGAGGAACAATTGCTTCAATTTGGGCATATCTAGGCCAAATTACAGCTGAGATATAGGCCAAAGTTCAAATCCAGCTATGCTGGCAGAGATTTCAAGTCTTTCCAATGGGCCGTGCTTTTGGGTTTTGCTGCCACCTGGCAGTGGAATGCAACAATACCCTACATCAGCCAATGATAATCACCTAATATGATTGGCATGCTGTACAGTCGAAAGGAAGAGTTTTACATCTCCAGTTTTTTAATATGTTAGACCCAAGACCCATGCCTTCAAGCACTAAAAATATGACATTGATCACTTGTGTCCCTTTGATATATACCCACTATAATGACCCAAAATATACACTTTTCATTCTGAAGCAAACTTCCAAGGTTATTAAAACATTTAATACAACCATTGTGACTTTGATATTTTTTGTAGTCTTCAGAAAATTGACCGACAGTTTGCATACAATGTCTCAGGACTCTATCTTAATTAGTTACAGAATAATAAATGCATTAAATTTGGAAAAAATTTGTATGATTGGTGTTTTTTGCTTTTTCCAGGCCACAGTACAGGTAAACTAAACACACTGAGTAAAGAAAAGTAGCTTAAGCCAAGAGTTCAGTAACTATTCTGATGATAAAATGAAACTTATGGGTCTGTTTGCTCTGCAAATGCATATCTCAGGCCCTCAAACTTACTCCAAAATTATGGCGATTTTCTTAAAACTGATCCCCCTTCCCTAAAAGAAGCTAAATCTCTGGAACTGGTAATAATTGAGCTTAATCATTTTACCATTTCACACCAGATATATAAATCTTCCACTGTGGGGAATATAATAAAAATTTTTTTTTGGTGGGGAGGTTCCTAAAATTTGGTTGATTTGACATGGAATGACCCATTGGACTACTCATCTTTTTGCTCATTCAAGCTTACAAATGGTGTACTTCCATTCGAATTGTCTTGTTCAGATATAAGATAATAAACAATTTAAAAAAATAGGACCAGTGGCCCTATAGCTCACTGGCTCAATAACTGAGCAAATTGTTCAGCATTTCTGAGAAAAGCTTTTCAGAGATTCAATGGTGTATGAATACAGTGTACTAAAATATATTAAGTGAATCTGGCCACTGATTTCATTGGAGATGACTGTGAAAGATTTCCCAATTATAAATGGGGAAAATGTAATTTTAAAAAAATGTTGTTAAAAATCATTAAATCAAAATTTTTCAAAGCTGTGAATGATCTTGGTAGACACTGTCCCAAAGAAAATCTATGCCAAATTTGAAGTAAATTGGGCCAGTAGTTTCGGAGAGGAAGATTTTAAAAGATTTTGCTAAGAGATGGCAATCACAATCACAGCTACAATGCCGGACGCCACCTGATCACAATAGCTCACGGCCTACTGGCTGGTGAGCTAAAAACTACACTGTCTGATGCAAGAAAGAAAATCCTTGGTAACATTAAGGCAGGAAACATGCCTAATGCATAACAAACAAGAAAACATTGCTACTTCTCTCTATGCTGTGGCACAACCAGAATGGGCACAATGAGAGAAGGTCAGGAGTGGAGTGTTAGCTTCTGGTCACTGACCACAATATAGCCTAGTTTAAAAGACTAAAGTGCTTATCCTTAAGTCAGCCAGAATGCCATTGAGTAGCTTATTAACATAATGTCAGTATCAAGTCCTGAATGTTCTCCCCAAAAGTATTCTCCCTGCAATACAACGGTCCTTGTCAATTTTGGTCTTGTCTCATTTATTGATTGTCGTTATTTAATTATTGTCTTGGTCTATTCCTCTCTCTCTATGTGTTTCCCTCCCCGTGCAATTCCAAGCATTTCTACTTTGTCGATGATAGTCTAGTGTATTTAAGTTCCTGGTCTCTGTCTCCCCCTCGCGAAATTGTTATCTCCATCTTCAGTGTGTCATCTGAGAATACAATACATTTTTAGGGAAACTCTTCCCAAAATCTATGATCCTGAACAGTGGATTCTTCCTGCCTCAGCTTCACCCCTGTGCAAAGGTGTTCACCAATTTAGTGTGCCCTGGTTCTTTCGGCTTGCCATCCTGGTTACTGACCAAAGACCAGTCGCACAGATTACTCCTTGTCTGACTCTCAGTGTTCCTGATTGCTCCCATCTGGCTTCAGACCATCTACAAAGCCTTTTGAATCATTTTACTTCAGTTAATAAAGGCCGAATTCGGCATTACCAGTGATCTGTGCCTGGTTCTTGTTCCAAATTCGCAATAGTTAGTCTCATGATCACGTCACTTTTTAGTGAGAAACACACAACACTAGCTCAAGATATACACTGCCAGGCCAAACAAAATTCCATTTGGATTTAAAGAAGCGAATACTTATGTAGCTTATGACTACATCATTATCACACTGATTAATATGTTTCAGCTGGCAGCAATCCTTTAAACCCTCACTGATGCAGTGCGTAACTTCTCATTTCTTAAATCAACCATGTTGGATGAAATATCCCACAGTTGTGGAAAAGATGTGACCGTGTTTCACAAGGGGCCAATTGCTAGCATGCATAATGCAAAGAAAACAAATAAGGAGACTGTTGAAGTCACTGGAATTGGGTTAAAGGGCAACTAGCATGTTAATTTTTTTTTTGAGGTGTATTCTTTAACTTGGCTGAAAATGACTGTCTGAAAAGTTACTGCAGGATTTGGTAAGTTTCACAAACCATAAGGGCATAAAATCAGGGGGAAAAAGTGGCCATTTTGAGTAAAGCTCCAAAAAACACCCATTTTTTTTTCCAACATGTCATTAATGACAAAAGGGGGTCTAACTCCTCAGCTCTGTCTCAGTTCAATGTGCAACTGTAAGTGGCAGTGACTCAAATCATTCATGATATAGTAAGTTGGTCTTTTTTCACTAGTTTTATATTGCATTTCACCATTTATCATCATGGTAAGGTATTGTGTTAGTGCAGGTTGCGCAAACTCCAGCCTGTCAGGACACCGAGTTCACGATTTTCCCAGGAAAATGAACGGTGCCAGCTTCAGTGCCTGGGTGTATTCTGTGCAGGTGAAGAGACAAGACTTCAGTTCTGCATCCGTGATGAAAAATGCGGAAGTGTGTGACGCTCAATTTAGACAGACCCCAGATGATCATCTTCCTGGCAAGTCGACCAAAATTCTGGGGGCTCGCAGAGAATGTTAGGTTGAGAATAGACCATCAATGACAAGGGGGCGGGGCTAAGGCTAGGCCAGAGGTGGGCGACGAGGGCCGTATCTGTCCCCGGTCTTTACTCCAACTACTGGCCTTTAATAAGTAAATTGTCTTAATTAGCCAAACCATTTGTGAAATTCAGCATTTCTGCTGCATTTCTTTAAATTATCATGAATGACCACCAAAGACTGTTCATGTCTCCCCCAAATGTAAAATTTTACTTTGGTATAATATATGCGCAAAACTATGTTTGCGTGTACAACCAATTTCCTCAATTCGTCAGGGTAATTGATGGAAATAAAAACCTGCATACACACCGGGCCTCCAGGACTGGAACTGCCCACCCCAGGGCTAGGCCAATTAGCAGCAGCAGTTCTCCTCCAAAAGGTACAGCGTAAACAGCTTGTCCCCCCCCCCCCCGGACACAGCCCAGCTTACACAGAATCAAGTTTAAGGAGTAATTTCCAACTGCGAGTTTTGCTCTACAGTCCATTGATGCCTGATTTACCAGTGGGGGCTTGCAAGACAGAGATAAAATGTGGGCCCGGAACCAACCCCTATCATATCTCAGGATCAGTAACTATTCGCACATCTCCTTACAAACAACAAAATTATGAGTGCACTCCTACGTAGCTGCAATCATATAACTGATTAACCAATCACTTGGTTTAAGGTGCAAGCCACAAAGCTAATCATTTCAATGCGTGAGGAGAATTACATTCAGGATGCCCATACAACCCCAAAGTACATAGCATTCCAGATAACGGATTACGGGAGAACACGGCACCATTACTGCATGTGGTTTCATAACACATTGGCACCAAAGACGTAGGCAGATAAATAAACCGCATAAATATTTCATCCCGATCTTTATATCGATGATTGAAAATTACAGAATTTACGTTAGATCAACGACTGTGTAATAGAAAACCAAGCAGGTTGATTCTTCGCCTAAATTACCTTTAAAGGAGGATATAACAGGAGATCTCAGTATGGGCACCCCAGGCTCTTTGAGAACACAGGAAGCACCTAGAGGTGATGAACCCTCCTCTTCCTGTTTCTCACCATCTCGTATTCTTTCTTCAATAAGCCATCTCTCAGTTCCTTTGGATTTCGAAAAAATTTCATCCCCTACTTTTTCTTGTTCCCACTCCCTCTTTACCTCCTCACTCTTCCTCTCCCCACCTTCCTCCTCTTCCTTTATGTTGGAGAGAATGAAATCTTGCTCCCTGCTCATCCCATATCCATTCTTCTCCTCTATACATGCCTCTGTGTCTTCTCGTTTAATCAAACAAGATCCCACCACAACCTCTTTGTAATCAATGCTGTCCATGACAGGTTCTGTATTCATATCTTTTCTCTGAGATACTGGACAGAGACACTTCCAGTGATGCGCAGATCATGAAGTGCATTAATGATCACAGAGGAATTCACAAATCTTCTCAATGAAGGAATGGATGGCGAACAGTCAGTCGTGCGGTTTCTGAAGAAGGAAGAGAAAGTTCACAGAAACATTGCAGTGAGAGATTAGATCGCAAGCATAGAGTGTTTCCTTCAACAAAATCGAGTAGGTGTAATATTCTTCAATTATTATGAATGGCCGGGGCTGATTGAGAGTTTTGTCTTGTAAGTGCACCCCCGCCTTACTTTCTTTGAAACACATTTGAAATGTGAATTTATTCATTACATTCTCTGAAAAGTTAAATGTACTTCTGAAAAGTGATGGTGATAATAACAATAGTAATAAAGGTGCATCGATGCAAAATGCAAAAACATCCTGTGAAATGCAACTCAGTGGGCAAATACCCCTTGTTATTGAGAAAGACCAGATGACTGGCCTGACTAGCACAGCCAAGGTAACAGTCACGCGTTACAACAGTGCTATGCAGAAAAGCATTTGTAAACAAACCACAGGTGAAAATCTTCAAGTTGCTGGGCTACAGTATCATAAGTCCCCACCAGGTTCCACTCCTCTCAGTAAAGAACAAAATACTAGGGCCAGAGTGAGCAAAAGTTCACCAAAATTGGATAGTATAAGACTGTAAAAATGTCCCAGGTCTGACAAATCTCAATTTCTGCTGGTAGCATAAGAATTTGGCATAAAAAAAAGATTAATCAATAAATCCATCCCATATTAATACCAGTAAAGAATAATGGAAGAACTGCATGCAAGAAGTATTTAAGTTAGCTACCTTTTGCAAAAAATGAGCTGACACCAGTATTAAAAGCCACAATGGCCAGAGCATTGTCCGATACCAAAGATTTCTCTGAAGAGGCACTCAAGTCCTGTGTATTGGTGTGCTGTTATTGTAAAATTCACAAAACATAAGTACAAGAAGTTCTCAAGTCCACGACTGTCCAGTCAAAACGCTAGTATGCGTCATGTGACTAGCTGTGAAAATGGCAACCATGGTGGCTGAATGGTTAGCTTCAATCACACATAGAAAAAACTAGACTGTGCAAAGCCCCCTCTCTCGTGGGAAGTTAGCTTTAACATCTGGTCATGGCAAAACTAAGCATGTAGTGCTTTAACCAATAAGGAAGCGTATGATTTGTGTCAAAATGGTTAGTTCTTTTCGCTCTGTTGGCTGTGAAAACCATGCAGAAATAGGTTTTATTTTCTCCCTAAAACCGCAATTTTACTTTTATTATATTTATTGATAAATGAGTTTTTTAATTATCAGTTTCCTGATTTTGATCATATTAGTCATATCCTGAAAGCTTTCACTCCTAGGAATTTCCTTATTTGAAAAGGTGCCCCATAGCAACCTTATTATTATTATTTTTTAAGATAATTTATTTCTGAATAGGGGTATTTACTTTGTTTACTATGCATTTCACCATGACCGGAAGCTGGTGCCTCTTGACCATGGCTGAATGCATCAAGAATAGAGAGCATGCAGTCTGGTTTTTTCTCTACATAATTGGTAGGATTCATCCGTTAAAAGTACTCAAGTCCAGCCATTTAGTGGTAAAAAGTACAGGGTGGCCCAAAAAAAAAAAAAAACCAACCAAAACATAGTGCAAAAACCAGGCTAATCCACTTTAGTGAGATGGAGTAAAAACCCAACCGAATAGTTGATAAGACAAGATATTTATTTCATGTAGTTGATAAGAAATAAATTTGGCGGGACTGCTCTATCTCACTAAAGTGAATTAGGTTTTGCACTATGTTTCGGTTGGGTTTCTTTGGGGGCGGCCACCCTGTACTTAAGTTCAGATATTTATCAGAAAAAAAAAGAAAAAAAAAGTAGGTCAGTCAAAAACTGATTTTCGCTTTCATTTCACAAGACAAATATTTTTTTCCACAAAAAAGGTTTGCCAGCTCTATATAGCCCCTAGAAGCAACAATAGGCTCCAAAGTACGCTACCAAAAAAAAAAAAAAAAAAAAAAAAAAAAAAATTATCGACACCACCTTTTGAAAACTTTGACCACCAAAATTAGGTAGGCTACTTCTTGCACACAGGTCTTTAATTTATACGCCACAGGCTACCGCATACTATTGCTGTATGCATCCTTTTATTGCCACTGTATTCCCATTTTCTGAGGGCTTCTTCAAGCAGGATAATTCGCCCTGTCACAAAGTGCACGCTTTCTCGAGAATGAGATCAGTGCACTCCCAATTAACTCTACGGTCACCAGATTCCGAAACCACTTTTTTGGAAAAATACAGCCTAGTCACATAAATTTTGATTTGTGCGGGTAGGGACAGAATTTGGTGTCAACAGCAAGAATCCATAGACTCACCCTAAATTGTTTCAACAGCTCAGGTTGCTGATGGTGGTAGAATGGTGTGGAGAATGCAAGGGGCCGCTTTATACACCATTTGAGTGTCGTAGCCTAAGTACTCTTGCTGAATTTTCATTTCTCTTGAATCCGTGTCATCTGTGTACGGTATGCAATTTGTGTCAGACGGATTCAGTATTTTACTTGCCGCTTAAGCCCATTGACTTACATGTGGTCTTGAAATGTTGGTTCTCAAAATTTATTTTTAGAACTCACTAATCAGCTAGGACTTAATCGTTATAAGGCCGTACACATCGAATGTCCTGACAAAACATTACCTTGCCTATCAGAATTCTGATGTTTTAACTTCCAAGCATCAAACAACCAGTAGCCTAAACCCAACGCTGTGTTATTGTTTCAGTATGTAAACAATGGATTCTGGCGGTTTTCAATGCTGTCAAAGCCCTACTCCTATTACTGATTGAGCGCCAATAAAATGCGCGATTAAACCTTACATAGCTATAGCTATCGCATTTAAATGCAATATTAAGCCGAGTACTGTTCACAGTGTGCTGATTTAATGTTCGCCTGATATAATAATCGCAATATTCATGTCGATATCCGGAAATACAGTTGTCGATTGTCCGCCGTACATTAGGATTCCTCACAAAGTCAATGCATAGCTGAGCAAGCTATAATGACGACGCGGAAAGTGTCAAATCAGTGTGGTTACGGAATTAGAAATACCGTTGTACTGTACCTCAGTCAAAAAGTACTGTTCAAATTAGATCCCAAAAGCCGGAAGTGTTTTCGTCTCCACAGCTGTAAAGACAGTTTTGCAAATCTGCACAAACGGAAAAGACAGGTTCACAACACATGCAGTCAATTCTGAGCGACTTACCTTGAGCCCCCAAATTAACCAAGAAGTCACAAGCCATCTCTGATCGCTCAGCGATCAGGTAACATTTCCAAGCAGCTTTTGTTCAATTCTTCGTCAGATTATTACGGTTCCATGCGCCATTGGTCCGTACCGCCACCTACTGCACTGGTAGGCACGCGATTCCTGTCATTTTACTCAGATCTCAGAGCATTTAGATTCTTCGTCCGCGCCGTGGGTAAAAAAAATAGAAAGGTGACGGTTTCCCGATGTTTCTTCCCCACCTATCTCCAAAATTCTTCAAACCTACAATCTCAGACCCATGATGTATCCCCTTCCATTACAAAATCCTCCCTTCATGACATTCAGGTCATGCAGAGTGCAAAATAATAGAGCAGTGATCATCAATACTTGTGCCATTACCATTTTTTTATACCAGTATCCCATGTCCTGCCATCACTATCCCACTCCTACGTGATCACCAGCAATCAGCACACTTCTTTGCACAATAGTCTCAAGCCTGGGCATCAATTCATTAAGGTCACATAATGGTGATGATGGTGTTGAAATGATCCAAACAAAAGTCAGAGAGGCAGTCAACTCCAATCATTGCCCATCTTTCATTCAAGGTGGGTGAAACATCTGTCAATTTGCGTGCATGTTCTCTAAGTTTCATTGCTTTTAAAAGAAACTGCATAATAACATTTATGTATTTTCCAAATACCACCATCTCTCAACAACTGTGCACAGGGGCAGACAATTAGACAAAAAAGAAAGTTATCGAGTGGACATTTACTTGTGGCAAAAAAATGCCTGGCATCCAACTTTCATGTAAAAGTTACCAATGAATTATGGAGAACAAAGTATTTTTGACCAATTCTGGGGCCAGCCAGATTGGTGCTAGGGAGCAACATCACTCAAGCAAACCCAGAAATGCATCTTAAAAAGTCTCATTTGGACCACTTGGTGTACACTCATTAAGTAATTAATAGGAATGGCATACTAATACAGGCCCGTAGTCAGGGCTGAGGGGTGAAAACCAGATATTTGTTGGGGAGGTAAACAGTCCAATGTTTGTCACACAGCCAAACAAAGTAATGTGGGCGGAGTAGTTTGTGGTCCGAGGACACGCGGTGGCAGCTAGGATCTTAGGGGGCAAGGAGAGCGTGGTTGAAAATCCGCACCAAGGTCGAAGCCAAGGAGTCAGTCCGAAAGACAGCAGGAATGGCGAGGACAGGAAACTTGAGACACTACAGAGATAGACTAAGCAAAGACGCGGGGCAATTCGCACACAAACATGAAGGTATGGAAGCAAGAACGAGGAACCGGGAGAACTAAGAAACTGTGAGGGTGCATGAACAGAGATTAGAACAAGACAATCTGGCACTGAACAGAGAAACTACGGTACCTAAATACAAATGTAATACATGTCCCATGTGCATTGCTATATGCATGGACTCAACCAGGCTCAGAATAAAGCTACTTGCAACTAAATACATACAGATGAAACAACAGAACCATACAATCGAAGATTGTGCATATGCACAATTACTGAGGGCAAATGGGCAACATCATGCAATAACCAATAGAGCTCCAGTCAGAGCCTTTTGTCCATCCAGCTCCTCCCACATTTCAATGCTGTGGCTCCACACTAGTACTGCGATGCATGTGTTCCTTCAGGCAACTTCAAGAAAAGTATGTGGAACATCAAAGGTATCAGCAATACCATCTTCAATGCTGGGTCATCAGCTGCAAGACTAAGGTCTCCCATGCTATATCACTGAAGGGTCATCAGCTGTGAGCTCTCCCATGCAATATCAGTGAAGGGCCATCCCACGCAACAGGGATTTTTAGATTTGTGTTGATGTGAATGTGTCTACTTCCACTAGTCTGGGAGGGGTAGCAAACTATGAAGTTGTTAACCACTGTAAATAAAAGTATCAACAATTTAGATTTCGCTGAACACCGATGTCATTGCAATATATAACATGACCAACGTAATTTAAATTTGTCACGTGACAAGAACTGGTTAGTGATTTTTTCCCTTTTTTCTGACAAAAATTAAGTATAAGGGCCTACATACAATGTATTCAACAAATATTAAACAAAATCAACAAATAGTGAGACCCAGGGAACACAAAAAATGAGACACAAGACAAAAAAGGAGCTAGTATTTTCATGAAGACTTTTATAAGTTTTACATACTGTACGCTTACTTGACAGCTTTTTTGTCTTGATAAAATACATTAATTTAATTCACTGTATACATTCTTACTAATAAATATCGAAAATTAAGGTGTTTACACTACTGAGCGACAAAAAAAACAAAAAAAAAACAACCAACCCTGAATTATGCTACTGGAGTTATATTATATTCAAGACGTTCAGAGGCCTAGTGATTGACAGGTCTGAAAACGTCAAAATGGTAGTCGCGGCGTCTTTGATTCCAGATGTCCACAAGCGTGGGCTTGGACAAAAAGGGGATGCATTCTGAGTGTACAACCTTGGTCTCAACCGGGTCAGTGGACATGGTGAACTCAATTAATCTAAAAGTCAGTAATATCACTGAAGGGTCTTCAGCTGTGAGACTAAGGTCTCCCATGCTATATCACTGAAGGGTCATCAGCTGTGAGTTCTCCCATGCAATATCATTGAAGGGTCATTAGCTGAGTGTCTGAGCTCTCCCATGCAATATCATTGAAGGGTCATTAGCTGCGTGCCTGAGCTCTCCCATGCAATATCACTGAAGGGTCATTAGCTGTGTGCCTGAGCTCTCCCATGCAATATCACTGAAGGTTTATTAGCTGTGACAGTAAGGAGCTCTTTCCATTCAAGGCGTGTAAGGGTGGGGACTCTTCTGTACAGATTTTCTGATGTTCAATCAAAGCGTTGGACTCAATGAAGCCCATCCCGCACTGGAGGCAGCTGAAAGGATGAGACCCTGAATGAAATCTATGGTGCCTTTTTAGTTTTGTTGAGGAAATGAAGCTTTTCCCACACTGGGAGCAGTGGTGCGGGCGTTCTCCTGTATGAATTTGCTGGCGCGTCGTCAGGCTATCCCGAAGACTGAAGCTCTCGCCACATGTGGACCAACAGTATGGGCCTTCCACTGAGTGAGATTTCTGATGACCCTTCAGATTGCTTGACTGTGTGAAGTTCTTCCCACAATGGGAGCAGTGGTGCGGGTGTTCCACAATGTGAGATTTTTGGTGTGCCTTCAGACCGCTTGACGCTTTGAAGCTCTTCCCACACTTATCGCAGTTGTATGGGCGCTCGCCTGCATTAATGCAATGGTGCGACACCAGACTCCTCGAATTTCTGTAGCTCTTCCCGCACTGGGAGCAGTGGTAAGGGCGCTCCCCCGTGTGAACGCGTCCATGCGTTGTCAAATTGCTCAGTTGAGTGAAGGTCTTTCCACATTGGGAGCAGCAGTATGGGCGCTCGCCTGTGTGAATGCGTTCATGTGACGCAAGACTGCTCCGTCGCCTGAAACTTTTCCCACACTGAGAGCAGTTGTATGGGCGCACTCCTGTATGAATTCGTTCATGTGTTGTCAGGTTGCTCAGCTGATTAAAGGTCCTCCCACACAGGGAGCAGTGGTAAGGGCGTTCTCCCGTATGGCTGAGCGCATGTTTCCTCAAAGTTCCAGAATCTTTGAAGCTCTTCCCGCACTGGGAGCAGTGGTATGGCCGCTCACCAGTATGAATTCGCTGGTGTGGTCCAAGACTGCTTGAACTTCTGAAGCACTTCCCACACTGATTGCACTGATAGGGGTATTCTCCTGCATGAGCTCGCTCATGTGCAGTCAGCAGTGATTTCCATCCAAAGCTCTTCCCACACTGGAAGCAGCAGTATGGTCGCTCTCCTGTATGAATGCGCGCATGTGATGTCAGCAAGCTAAGCTGACGAAAGCTCTTCCCACATTGGGAACATTGATAGGGGCATTCCCCTGTATGAATTCGCTCATGTTCGGTCAGCTTTGATTTCACCCTAAAGCTCTTTCCGCACAGAGAGCAGCAGTATGGGCGCTCCCCTGCATGAATGCGCTCATGTGATGTCAGAATACTACGTTGACGGAAGCTCTTCCCACACTGAGAGCAGTGGTATGGGCGCACGCCTGTATGAATACACTCATGTGCTGTCAAGCCCAATTTAGATTTAAAGCCCTTTCCACATTGAGAGCAGGTGTGGGTCCCTGGAGTACCTTTGTGGGGCTGTATTGGGGTGGGGAGTGTTTCAGGGGGCGTGTGGTGCTCGTTTGAGCAGCCGGGAGGCAGTTGGTTCTCTGCTCCATTTCCTACATATCCCAGAATCCTCTTGTGCTTTTCTGGGTAAACGTTTTCAATGTGCTGGTGCAGCTTTATTTCTTCCGTGAGAGGGAATGGGCACTGGGAGCTGGAAAACACCTCAGACTGTCCTGTAGGGTGAAAAATAAAATGTCATATACTGTAATGAGGTTCCTCATTATAAAAGTGAAAATATTTAGACCCTGTGTTATTGATATTGCTTGATTTTAGGGAAATTAGTACACAAGACTCTGTGATCTTTCCCTTTCCAGCTTAAATTGGAAACACAGTTAATAAAGTAACATTGTCAGTAAAAACGTCAACCTTATAACCAGACTGACACCCATTCCACCATGAGAGGAATCTGCCTCAGAGAGTATTATCAGCATATTAAACTTAGCATTATTAAATATCACATCTCTGGCAGGCAAATCACTTTTAAGGATCATAAAGCAAATTCATATAACCCTAATTCCGAAAATGTTGGCACATCATGGAAAATGCCAGTAGAATCAAAAGTGATTTGATAAGTCCATTCACCCTCTTCCACCACCACCAATAAGCCAAACTTTACCGCCATAAATGAATAAAATAACGTTGATTATCTCAAAAAAAAGGCACATCATGGCCTGCGAACAGAACTTGAAGGATAAGCAAGCAGTCAGTTCTCCTAGACAGTGTGTATACAGAAGAAAAAATGGGACCTGGGCCACTTTGGCGAGGGTCAAATCATGATTGCCTGAAGACTGTATCTGAGCATCTCAAGTGGCAAGGCTTGGGATGTGCTCCCAGTCAGCAATGCTGAGAACAGACCAGCAGTGATCTTTGAAAGGGAAAACCACGAACCGAAAACAGAGGGTTGGGCACTGAAGGCGCATTGATGCACCAGGGCAACACAGGTTATTCCGTCTGGTCCAAACTAACAAAAGGGCCATCGCGGCACAAGTACCAGAAATTTTAAATGATGATTACGAGAGGAATGTGTCACAACACACAGTGTATTGCATTGGCCTCATATGGGGCTTTGTAGCTGCAGACAGGCCAAAGTGCCCATTATAGCCCACGTCCTCCATTTAAAGTGCCTACAACGGGTATGAGCATGGGGGCTGGATCATTTAGCAATGCAAGATGGTCACATGGTCTGTTAAGTCCTGTTTTCTTTTCAAAGGTGTACATCAACTGGGAACCTCTGCACCATAAATCTACGGTAGAAAATGGCCAGGATGCATAGTGGGAAGATGAAAAGCTGGTGGAGGGAGTGTGATGCCTTGGGAAGTGTCCAGGAGGGAAACCCTACGCAGTCATGCGGACACCAGTTTGAACGAGATGTTTTGGCAGTACACAGAAGACCAACAGCATATTTGGTAGATGGTCATAATATTTTGGCTCATTGGTGTATGACGGGGCTATTCAACATTATCCTGCAAGGGTCAGTGTGGGCGCAGGATTTCATTCCAACCAAGAACTTCCACACCAGATACTACTGATCAAGCTCTTTACCAAAGATTCTTGGGGTTGATTAGTAGTGTCAGGTGTGTAAGTGCTTGGTTGGAATGGAAGCCTGCACCCTCACCGGCCCTTTCTGGAAAAGGCTGAATAGCCCTGGTGTACAAGGATGATGATCTCAGTTCAGCCTTTTATCCAGCGATTTAAATTTTCACCTGTTACCATGTCCTGTGCATAAATTTAGGCATGGCCCCAACCATGCTTAGAATAAAGCCAATTGCAGCTAATAAAAAAATAGATGAATCACATTAAATTAACAGAAACATTAAGTCTATGGTACCTGCAGAAGACCATGCATAACAATTTATAAATGAGGCCAAATACACAGCATGATGCAATATCCAACAAGGCTGCATTCACAAACATTCATCCATTCAGCTCCTATACAATTTAATCTCACTGCTATGGCTTCACACATCAAAATCCACCAAAATACTGGCTCCACACAAGTACTGCAAGGCATGTGTTCCTTCAGGTATCTTCATCAAGAAAAACGTGATCAACACCAACTGTATTAGTAATATCAATATCACTGATGGGTCATTAGCTGTGAGATTGACCTCTCCCATGCAATATCACTGTTCGGTCATCAGCAGCGAGACTAAGCTCTTCCATGCAATATCACTGCTGGGTCATCAGTTTTGCGACTGAGCTCTCCACGTAATATTACTCAAGGGTCGTTCAGCCGCGAGATTGATCTGTCCCATGCAATTTCAGTGTTGGGTCATCAGCAGCAAGACAAAGCTCTCCCATGCAATATCACTGATGGGTCATCATTTGTGTGTCTGAGCTCTCCCATACAATAGACTGAAGGGTGATCAGCTGAGTGATGGTGAGAAGCTCATTCAATTCCGTGGAGGGGTGGAGACTCTCCTGCAAATATTCTGGTGCCCAGCTGAAGCGTTAAATGGACTCAAAGCCCATCTCACACTGGAGGCAGCTGAAAGGAGGAGACCTTGAATGAAATCTATGGTGCCTTTTCAGTATTGATGAAAACTGAAGCTTTTTCCACACTGAGAGAAGTGGTACGGGCATTATCTCAAATGAATTTGCTGGAGCATCATCAGGCAGCCCAAAAGACAGAAGCTCTTGCCACATGTGAAAGAGTAATATGGGCGTTCCACTATGTGAGATTTCTGGAGTGCCTTCAGACTGCTTGGTTGTGTCTAGTTCTTCCCACACTGGGAGAGGTGGAATGGGCTTTCTCCCTATGAATTTGTTGATGTGTCGTCAGACTGCTTGAAGTTTTGAAGCTCTTCCCACACGTAGAGCCGTTGCATGGGTGCCGGTCTGTATGAATACAATGATGTGATACCAGACTGCTGGAGTTTCTAAAACTTTTCCCACACTGGGGGCAGCAGTATAGATGCCCTCCAGGATGAATTCGCTCATGTTTCCTCAAACTTTCAGACTCATTGAAGGTCTTCCCACACTGGGAGCAATGATATGGACATTCTCCAGCATGAATGCATTTATGAGATGTCAGATAGCTAAGTTGATGGAAGCTCTTCCCACACTGAGTCAGTTGTATGGGCGCTCCCCTGTATGAATGCGTTTGTGTGCAGTCAAATTGCTTAGTTGAAGGAAGATTTTTCCACTCTGGGAACAACAGTATGGACGCTCTCCTGTATGGATCTGTTCATGTTTCTGCAAACTTCCAGAACAATTGAAGCTCTTCCCGCATTGGGAGCACTGGAATGGGCGCTCCCCTTTATGAATGCGTTCATGAGTTGGCAGACTGATCAGTTGATTGAAGGTCTTCCCACATTGAGAGCAGTGGTTAGGCGCTTTCCTGCATGAATGCATTCGTGCGTAGTCAGATTGCTCAGTTGACTGAAGGTCTTCCCACACTGGGAGCAGCTCTCCTGTATGAATTTGCTCTCCTCAAAAGTTCCAGAATTATTGAAGCTCTTCCCACAATGGGAGCAGCTGTAAGGCCGCTCTCCTGAACACGCTGATGTGCTACCAAACTGCTTAACTTTCTGCAGCTCTTTCCACACTGTGAGCACTGGTTGGGGAACTTCCCTGTAAGAATTTGTTCATGTGCCGTCAGCTCTGATTTTCATCTGAAGCTCTTCCCACACTGGGAGCAGCAGAATGGATGCTCTCCCACATGAATGTACTCATGTTTTGTCCAATTTCCAGAGTAACTGAAGCTCATCCCACAGTGGGAGCACTGGTATGGGCGCTCTCCTGTGTGAATACGCTGGTGTTTCAAAAGAC
Organism: Gymnothorax javanicus; assembly: GCA_029692085.1. Taxonomy (NCBI): domain Eukaryota; kingdom Metazoa; phylum Chordata; class Actinopteri; order Anguilliformes; family Muraenidae; genus Gymnothorax; species Gymnothorax javanicus. The sequence goes on along the minus strand of CM056196.1, from coordinate 21,170,407 downwards.
TGCTTGACTGCCTAAAGCTCTTCCCACACTCAGAGCAAAAATAGGGGCATTCCCCTGTATGAACTCGCTAATGCGTGGTCACGCTTGACTTGCATCTGAAACTTTTACCACACACAGGACAGAGATGCGACAGTTTCCCTGAATGAATCTGCTCATGTGCTGTCAGTCTCAATTTAGATTTGAAGCTTTTCCCACAATAAGACAGGGTGTGGGCCCCTGTGTTACCTGTCTGGGGCTGTGCTGGGGTGGCTACTGTTCTAGGTAGTGTGGGGTGCTGATGCGCTCTGCTGGGAGGCAGTGGCTTCACAGCTCCAGTTCCTTCAAATCCCATAATCGTCTTGTCCTCCACTGGCTGAACCTTCTCACTGTACTGGTGCAACTTCAAATCTTCCATGTGGAAGTATGGGCACTGGGAACTGATAACCACCTCAGACTCTCCTGTAGAATGAAAAGCAAATGGGACTTCTGGATTAGGGTGCTCTCACTCCATAATAAAAGTGAAAATATTTTGACTGTACATCATAGATACTGCCAGATTTAAAGTATTCTAGTAAACCAAGATCTGTCATCTTTCTCTTTCCCATTTGAATAGGAAACAGAATTAACAATGGCTGTATTCTCAGTTAATACAGCCATCTAATCCAGTCTGACACCCATTCCTCCACAAATAAAATCTGCTTCAGAAAATATTTTTAGCGCATTAAACTTTGCTTCATAAGAGCCAGTTTTTATAAGAGTCAGGCGGTGACCCCTTCAGATTGGTCCGAAATTTTTTTTTATTGATAGATATACATGTTAGAAACGAACAAAAATCCCATTTTCTATCCTTAATAGGGACCGCTTTTTTTTTAGGGGGTCCTGGAATATTGGGGTCAAAATCAGCCAAAATGGCAAAATCAAGAAAATTAGGTTTTTGAATGCTTGTATTTCTGTGCGCCCTAAGCGAGCCAAATTGATTTTCATTTGTGCAAGTCTATCGGGTATGGACGCTCCAAAAATGTGAAAATTTTGGCGGCTGACTTAGGGTGCACCCCATAGGTGGCGCTGCAAATCACTACTTTTTGTAATTATGCACACTTTCCCAGGGGTTGTGTGGCTTGCGCCCTAAATCAGCCAAGGTATTTTATGCATGTCATTATAGGTTAGGACCTCTTACTTTGATTTGGATGAAAATTAGGGCTGCTGACTTAAGGCGCACAAGTATAGGGGGTGCTTTTTGCCGCTGAAAGGTGTAATTACCACATTTGCACACTGTGATTTCTTCATGCGCCCTAAGTCAAAAATGATGAGATATGGCTCATGTTGACACTCAGCATCTCTAGTGTCAGTGATAAAGAGAGTTTAAAGGATTTGGTTCTGGGGGACCTGGTCACTTTAAGTGTTTTAAAAAATAGACTGTACACATTGGAAGAAGATATATCAGGCTGTAAATACTTTCTTGGAACTATTTGCTTATGAGACCTTGGACAGGTTTGACGCGAGTCTTATTTTGTATATTCATGCTGTGACCAGACATTTTATTGTCTGTAACCGTTGTACTGTATGTTGTATGTCTGCAACTAGCTAATTGTGTTGTGCCCATCTTGGCCAGGACACTCTCGTAAAGGAGATTTTTTATCTCAATGATGCTTTGCTAGGTAAATTAACTATAAATAAAATAGATAAAATGCACAGGCACCAAAGCAGTGAGCAATCAACAGACATGGAAACCACCAGAATATTTCATCGTGTTCTAAACACCAGCGACTGGAAATTAAGTCAGATCAACAACTGAGCATTGGAAGCTGAAGCAGGAAATGACTCTTCCCTTCAATTACCTTTGATGGAGGATTTAACAGGGGATCCCTGTAAGGCCATCCCAGGCTGTTTGAGAAGACAAGAAGCACCCAGAGGTGATGAACCTTCCTCTTTCCATATCTCACCGACTGGTACTCCTTCTTCAATAAGCCATCCCTCACTTCCTTTGGATTTTGAAAGAATTTCATCTCCCTCTTTTTCTTGTTCCCACTCTCTCTTTACCTCCTCACTCCATCTTTCCCCACCTTCCTCCTCTTCCTTAATGTTGGTGAGCATTAGTTCTTCCTCCTTGCTCAGCTTATATCCATTCTTCTCCTCTACACTCTCCTCTGTGTCTTCACTTTTAATCATAAAACATCCCAACACAGTCTCTTTGTTATCGATGCTGTCCATGACAGGTTCTGTATTCATTTCTTCACTCAGAGACGCTGGGCATAAAACCCCACCAGTGCAGCTCAGATAACTATGTGATGATTGCTTTAATGATCTCAGTGCAATCAGCAAATCTGTGAGGGAACAGATGGTGAAGAGAGTCAGTTGTAGAGTTTCTGAGGAAAGAAGGGAAAGTTTACAAAAACAAGCAGTGAGAACTTCAAATGCAAATAACAAAGTTAAAGAGTTTCCACTCAGATATTGAATGTTGCGATACAACATTTCAAACACATTACATTGTCAAAAAACAAAGTTGATGAGTTGAGACACCACAAACATATTTTGCCTTTGTTTTTTTATTCAATGCGATAAAGGTTAAAAGGGATTCGCAAATTACTGCATGCTGTTTTTATTTCTACTTTACACATCGTTCTACAGCCCCAATTACAAAAAAGTTGGGATGTTGTGTAATTTGTAAATAAAAACAGAATGCAATTATTTGCAGATCTCATAAACCCACATTTTATTCACAATAGAACATAGACAACGTATCAGATGTTGAAAGTGAGACATTTTACCATTTCATGAAAAATATTAGCTCATTTTGAATTTGATGGCAGCAACACATCTCAAAAAAGTTGGGAGAGGGGCAATAAAAACCTCGAAAAGTGGTACCTATAAAAACACAGCTGGAGGAGCATTTTGCAACTAATTAGGTTAATTGGAAACAGGTCAGTAACATGACTGGGTATGAAAAGAGCATTTTAGAGAGGCCGAGTCTCTCAGAAGTAAAGATGGACAGAGATTCACCAATCTGCAAAAAACAGCGCTTAAAGATTGTGGAACACGTTCAGAAAAAATGTTCCTCAATGTAAAATTGCAAAGACTTTGAATGTGCATTACATAATATCATCAAAAGATTCAGAGAATCGGGAGAAATGGCTTGTTGGTTGTCTGTTTTATGTATGGATGTATGGACTGGGAAGCTATGAATGAATGCCCCTTGGGGATAAAGTTGTCTGAATCAGAACCTGAATCTGAAATCTCTGTGTGCAAGGGACAAGGCCGAAGGTCAATATTGGATGCTGGTGATTTCAGGCCCTCAGGCGGCACTGCATTAGAAACAGGCATGATTCTGCCCTGGAATACACTGCATAGGCTCAGGAACACTCCCAGAATCATTGTCTGTGAACACAGTTCGTCTTGCAATCCACAAATGTAAGCTAAAACTGTATCATGCAAAGAACAAGCCATATGTGAACACAATCCAGAAACACTGCCGACTTCTCTGGGCCAAAGTTCGTTTAAAATGGACTGAGGAAGAATGGAAAACTGTTCTGTGGGTCAGATGAATCAAAATCTGAAATTTTGTTTTTTTTTCCAAGGATGAAAAACACATTCTAGCTCTATTAAAAACTGCAATCAAATCAATTTTAAGTATCACAATCTAAAGCCAAAATCTCGTTGTGAAGTCCCTTTCACAAGGGCAGGGATTGCCAGGTAACCACTTCATCCTTAAAAGATCCCTAGACTTCCTGGAACAGTTGCTAGGAGTCTGTCCAATTGGCAATTTCTACATAATTTAAATCGCTCCAAGTGAGAATAATCCCCTCACCTTAATCTGCTATGAGAAGAGCAATTTTTATAAATAAAAAGTATACAGTGCTTCACAAATTTATTAGACCACCACCCAATGTAAGGTTTATGCCACAGCTGCCCTAACTTAACCGTATTGATAATTACCAAAATCATTTTTATGTTTCTGTAATGGTTAATCCACCAGTATGCGCAAGCTCTTTAACGGAAATGATATTTTTAATGCTAAAATATAATTTTTGTTGTTATCCTTTTATTTTTGAATTTACTGTTTTACGAAAAAGCAGAAAAAGTGAGGCTCGTTATTATTTTTTGATAAAGACGCAATTAAGTAAGGATTAGCTACCCTTTCAAAACCACAGTTCACGTGCACTAACTGTAAATGGGAAATATAATCGCGACTACATTGTTCAATAGGACGCCCTCTTGATCCATATGACCAACTTTTCTAATATCGTCAACGAGCTATCCAATAGACACGGTGATAAACATGTTTACTGATTTTATTAATATGTGATTAATATTAATATTTATTCATATGTGCCGCCGGGTAAGACTGGTACAAATAAAAAGCCGTTTTGTTGTTTCACCCTGCCATGCAGAGCTCTAGAATGCGCCTCGGTAGGAACTGGGAGGTTTGAACAGTTGCCATACGTCTCGAACGCAGCGTAAGAGCAAATGCGACTATCCAATAGAACGAATCTCAAAGGACGGTCATGTCCAAACTTCAGACCGAAACCTGTCCGCCGGACAACACAGGAACAATAATTAAACATTGATATTAATCCATTTCCAGAAGACCAATCAGTGTGTTCCTCAATAGGTTGTTAAATAAAGTCCAAGCAAACTACCACGTTTCTAACGACCAACAATATTTCTACGGGTGTTTCTTGTTTTGCGATATAATCGACTTCGACTTCCTTACCTTCCACGGGTAGCTTTATCAATGGCTTAGAATGATTTGAGCATTGACATGTAATAATTATTTTGTCTTATTATTCTTCTTCTTAGGAGTTCACTGTATTAATACTATTTGGTATATTACAGCCACCTAGTGGTTATATTACATCCAATTTTCTTTCTTGCTTGCTAAAAACCCCACTCCCTTTCCTAATTTTCTTACTTCTTCCCTGGTATCTGACTCCCTCCAAACCTCTTTGCCAATATTCCCTAAATTTCTTCATCCTTAACATCTGAAAAATCCAGAATTCCTTTTGCTGAATCCACCACCATTCTGATCCCTCTGTTTTTGCATCCATTTCATTTCCACAGTTTATCACTATTGCAGTAAATGCTAAGAAACAACGTACTTCTGGCCCTATCAGTGATGTCTTTATCCCCTCTCCCCTCAACGCTGATGAGGAGAGCGCAGTTGAAGAATTCTATAAAGACCTATCTGCACTAGTTTGCCAGATTCACAAGCATTATGTTCTAGTATTAGGCGGAGACTTTAATGAATGACTTGGTCTTTCTGATGGGTATAAAATTTCTTTCCACACTGAAAGCAACATAAATGAAAAAAATGCTTCACAATTTTCTTAAGGAAAACAATCTAATATTGTTAGATTTCACAAAGTTTGTGAAAAGAACCCGCCAGCGCTGGACATTCTCTTATCCGAATGGAGTTAAAGCTCAGCTTGATTATGTCATCATAAATAGCAAATGAAGAAACAGCGCCATGAACTGTCACCCTTATAGTTCATTTGAGAACGTCAGCACCTACCATCAGATAGTAACATCTAAAATCCGCCTGAGCCTTCGGGCAAGTAACAGAAAGCCTGCATGAAAACATGCGAACGATTGGACACTTCTGCATAACGACAAGGGCACTCTTCAGTTGGTAAAGATAGCCTTGAAGAATATATCTGCGGTTCTGCAATGTAAAAATGTTCATAATCTGGCCCACCTGATATATAGCAATTTCAAAACAGCTTGTAATGTTGATGCAATCATCAGGGGCCACAAACAACTAAGGAATGCTGAAAAAGCTAAGAAAGCGGATCCCACGAGATCAAACAAAGAAAAGTCTAAAAAAGCCCAAGGCTCTTTATCTGCTATTAATGAAGCCAAACAACAGGCATACCTTCAGAACCAAACTGACCTGATCGCTAATGCAAGTCTCTAAAACAGAGTGGCCACAGCTCTGAAAACTGTCAGTGAAATATATGGCAGGAAGAGTGCCAGCAAAGCCAAGTTGCTCGTTGCAAGTTGCAAAGGATCCAGTCAGCAAAAAAAAGACTTGATCTCTGAAAAGACCATTTCCAAAACCTCCAGGGAAAACCACCGAACATCATCGACAGCTCAACCAGACAATTAATATTCAAGGAGCTTGATATAAAGAGAGGACCTTTCACCACGGAATAGCGGTCTTCCGCTCCAAGGAATCATGCAAACAGAAAAGCATTTAATGAAGAACTACTCAACATGCGCAACGCTGTGTATAGTGGACAGCCGATTGACAGATGGACCAAAGGGTGCACTGTCTTCTTTCCTATGAAAGGTGATCTTGGGATCTCAACTATAGAGGAATCACACTTTCTGCAATTGCTGCCGAAGTATATAATCGACTCACCTGTGTGCATCCTACACTTGAACCCCAACTCCACTGAAACCAAAATGGTTTTCGTGAAAGCAGATCGACAACTGGCTAGATCCTAACAGTTAGACGTATAATCAAAAATGCAACGGCAAAGAGCATGCCAGTTGTTCTCCTATTTATAGACTTTTCTAAAGCCTTCAACTCCATCCACCGCAAGAAAATGGCTGAGATTTTTCATGCGTATGGCATCCCCAAGAAACAATCAAGGCAATCATGTTGTACAGGGACACCCGGTCCATGGTCTGCTCCCCAGATAGAGATACAAATTTCTTTGATATCCTATTAGGTGTCCAGCAGGGGACACGCTTGCCCCATACCTGTGTGTCATATGCCTAGACTACGTTCCACGAATTTCGATGGACGAGCACACCCTGGAAAGAGCCAGGGGTCAGCGTTATCCAGAACAGAAAATCACTGATGCGGACTACGCAGATAATCTTGTCCTCTTTGGTGACAACATAGAAAATCCCAACACCCTACTCCACTCTGTTGAAGATGCGGCAGGTACAATTGGCCTCTACGTCAACGCTTGCAAAACGGAATACGTGAGCTACAGTGTAGACCGCACCATAGAGTTGTTACATAGTGATGACATTAAATTTAACAATTAATTCACCTATCTTGGTAGCCGCCATTAAGAGTAATGTCGAACTCCTGCAGGAAAGCCTGGGGAGCACTTAACAGCCTGAGCAAAGTTTGGAAATCCAACCTTCCCACAGACCTGAAACGCAACTTCTTTTTTGCCACCGTTTAATCTGTCCTGGTCTATGGATCAACTACCTGGACATTTACTCCAATCCTTACTCGACGGTGCCTTTACACAAATCTTGCGAGCAGCCTTAAATGTCTCCAAGGAAGACCATCTGACTAACAAAGACCACTAAGGATTTATTCCTCCCCTGTCCATTACCATTCGGGAGAGAAGGTTGCAGTTTGCAAGCCGTTGCTGGCGCAACAAAGAAGAAATTGCTAGCGACCTCCTTCCATGGCAGCCAAAACACGGTAGCACCTCCTTAGGTTGTCCCACGCGTACCTATATAGACAAACTACGGAACGACACAGGCTGCCTGCTTGAGGAATCACCAGCCGTGATGTCAGACAGAGATGGTTGGAGGGGCAGGGTCATGGGGGTCCGAGCTAGCTCGACCAGATGATGATGAGGAAATATTGGCAAGGTGGAATTCATTGTGTGTTGTTTTAAACCTGAGGTTAGATTTACCTAATTTTAGGATCTGATAGGGACCAGCAGATTTTTTCAATGTCCTGATGCGCAAAACTATAGAACTGAAAAAGGGTGTACTTTCTTTTTCTCATGATTTCTCAGTATATAATACTACCAAAAATCTTTCCAAAAGTATCATAAAACTTCAGACGTTAAGCTGCAAAGTCTGTTTTTTTCTGATTTCCCATTTTTCATCTGTTTAAATGCCAGATCAATTTCCGCTGCAGTTAAATCCTCATTAAGTAAACATTTATCAAGCTTATCCAGTATATTAATGTCATCTTAGGAGTTCTCATACAGATAGTTTCCATCCATCCCCGCATTATCTAAACTGCCTCTTCCTCACTAGGGTTGCTTGGGAGCTGAGGCCTTAAGTATCCCAGCCAACAATGAAAGACAGGAACACAGCTCAAATTGCCAGCACACAGAACATTCACTCTAACCTCTCAGCAGTTGCAATCATAGGGTCCCCAAATAGCCCGACATGCATGCTTTTGGACTGTGGGGGGATGCTATAGTTCAGTGGGTTCCAGAATTACTGGCATCCTTCACTTGCAATGCACAAACAATACTTTAAAAAATTCTAAAAAAATGTATCTGCAGAGAAACTCTAAATACCAACACGTGAGAAATACCGTGCTATAGTAATGTTCCAATGGAACCAAGCAAAATCAATTACTGATTTAATTAAAAATCTATTTCCTTCAAATCAAGGTTTCAAAATTAATGGCACAATTGGCAACAGGTGGCTGACATGAATGGGTATGGAAAGAGCATTCCAGAGAGGCTGAATCTTTCAGAAGACGGTGGGCGCTTCACCACTCTATGAGAGAGTGAATTGGAAAATTGTTCAACAATTTAAGAATGAAATTGCAAAGAAACCAGGAATTTAATCATCTATGGTATATAATATCATAAAATTATTCATAGAATCTGGAGAAATCTCTTGATGCAAGAGACAAGCCAAAAACCAACACTGAATGGTCGTGATCTTCAGGCCCTCAGGTGGCACAGCATTAAGAACAAAACTGATTCTGTAGTGGAAATCAATGCATGGGCTCAGGAACACTTCTGGAAACCATTTTCAGTGAGCACAATTCGTTGCTGCATCTACAAAAACAAGTTAAAACTTTACTATGCAAAGAAAAAAAAAACATAAACAAGATCCAGAAATGCTGCCACCTTCTGTGAGCCTAAACTCACTTATGATGGCCTGAAACAAAGTGGAAAACTATCCTGTGGTCTGACAAATCAAAATCTGAAATTGTTTTTTGGAAATCAAGGATGCCACATCCTCCAGGCTAAGGAGAGGGAACAACTGGCTGTTAATCAGCGCACAGTTCAAAAGCCAGCATTCATGATCGTATGGGGGTGTATTAATGCTTGCGGCTTGGGTAACTTGCACATCTGTGAAGACCGCATTAATGCTTAACAATGTATACAGGTTTTGGAGCAACAAATACAGGCATCCAGACATCATTTACTTGTAAGACTTTGGTTATTTTAGCAAGAGAATGCCAAACCACATTGTGTGCGTGTTACAACATCATGGATCCGTCGTAAAAGAGTCCGGGTGATAAACTGGCCTTCCTGCAGTCCAGACAGGTCACCCATTGAAAAATGTAGTGCAAAAATGTGACAAAGGACTCAGCGAAAGTGTTGTGAAGCTTACATCTAAAATCAAGCAAGAATGAGAAATCATTTGCTTTCAAAACTACAGTAATTGGTCTCCTAAGTTCCAAAACACAGGGTGTCGTTAAAAGAGGAGATGCTTTAATGGCCTCGTCCCAGCTTTTCTGAAACGTTTTTGAAACATTGTGGGCATCAATTTCAAAATGAGCAGATATTTTTCAAAAACAATAAAATTCCTCAGTTTAAACATTTGACATCTTGTCTTTGTACTATTGTCAATTTATTACAGAGTGTAGTTGATTTGCCAATCATTGCAGTCTGTTTTTATTTACATTTTACACAAAGACCCAGCTTTTCTGTAAATGAGGTTGTAATTTCATCAATCCATTCCTTTTGCTTTTGTATTCCTGCAAAGAACACATTTTTATCAGCATCAGTGGTTATTTTTTGACCATAAACTGAAACCATTCTAATTCATTCGCATGTCATGTCCAGCTTTTCAACTTCCTCAGTCAGAAATTTAATCTCCAGAGGAAATTAACCCCTAAACTGTCACCTGCATTTTCTCACATTTGGCCCTGTCCTAATTAGGGCCCAGTGACAGTTAACCCTTTCGCAGGCACAGCGACATTTTTGTCGTTTTAACCAACGTGTTTTATAAAGTCTTCTTTAAATTCCCCGATTGTGGGAATTCCCTTGTTAGTTACACTCATTACCATTGACTGTCTCTCAGGTCACCCAGCACTGTATTTTTAGCCGTGAACGAGGCATGGGATTTCCTAAAAACGCTAAATCTGAGACTACTTCCGGTCAAATTGTGGGACATGTGAACATGGCATCGACAGTACAAATAGCCGCATTCTAGCCGTGTTTCTAAACGTAAATACAACGTGGATGAAGTTTTTGCTTTATTGAATGACTCTGACGATGAGTTTGAATATCCAGAGAGCGGGAGTGACTTGGATCCAAACGATTTTAGCGATTCTGGAGAGGATTAAAACATAAAAACATCAGTTATGGGAAACTTATTATGAGATTTGGTGTTATTTTATTGTTATTTTGAATAACAATCATATTTTGGTAAAAACCCAAAATTAATCCGTCCGTGGGGGTATGCATCTGGGCCAAAATTTGCCTGCGAAAGGGTTAAGGGGTTAAGTATTCTGTAAAAAGTCGATATTGAATTTCCAAATATTAGCAGAGCTCTGAGATTGCTTTCATGTTGATAAGGATAGACAAATTATACATTGATCTATGAGTAAAGAAGAAAAAACTCCACAATCCGGAATAACATGAATAAGCTTCCAAGAGATAAGCCAATAGCCTAGTCTTAAACATTGTCCATTTCCTGGAGAATTAAACCATGCATGTTGGATAAGTGTCCGAGTAGACATCCTCCAGTAGTCATCCACATTTGTTGATGTAGACAAATCTAATATTGTGTCATTATATTCAGGTTATGGGCGTCTTTGGTGTATATAGTCTAAACATCAATCATGGGCTATACCGAAGTCCACCCATTATCACTATCTGCAGGGTAACTTTTCCATTCAGTTACAAGTTTACAAATATTCACAAACATTTCTGTCATAATAAATTTGTTATTACATCCATAGATACATCGTAAAGTAAACCGTGTCATTTGCCTCTGCGACCACCATTAACCACTGAGCGTCTGTATCCCCTTCATCATCAATTTTAATGCCTGCAAACCTGTTGCAGATGAGTGAATGAGCTCTCCCATGCAATATCACTGAAGGTCATCAGCTGAGTGACTGTGATAAGCTCTTTCCACTCGAGATGTGGAGGGGTGGGGACTCTTCCATGCAGATTTTCTGGTGTTCAATCAAAGCGTTGGACTCGATGAAGCCCATCCCGCACTGGAAGCAGCTGAAAGGATGAGACCCTGAATGGCATCTATGATGCTTTTTTAGATTTTTCAAAGAAATGAAGCTTTTCCCACATTGGGAGCAGTGGTATAGCCGTTCTCCCATGCGAATTCTCTGGTGCGAAGACAGGCCACCCAAAAAACTGAAGCTCTTGCCACTCGTGGAACACTGATATTGGCATTCTGCTGTGTGAGATTTCTGATGCACCTTCAGATTACTCGACTGCGTGAAGCTCTTGCCACATGTGGAACAGCAGTATGGCCGTTCCGCAGTGTGAGACTTCTGGTGCGCTTTCAGACTGCTTGAGGTTTTGAAGCTCTTCGCACACTGGGGGCACTGGTATGGCCGTTCTTCCGTATGAATACGCCGGTGTGATATCAAATTGCTTGACTTTCTGAAGCTCTTCCCGCACTGGGAGCAATGATAGGGGCGTTCCCCTGTATGAATTCGCTCATGTGCCGTCAGCTGCGTTTTCACTTTAAATTTCTTCCCACAAAGAGAGCAGCAGTGTGGGCGCTCCCCTGTATGAATGCGCTCATGTTTCCTCAAATTACCAGAAACATTGAAGCTCTTCCCACAGTGGAAGCACTGGTATGGGCGCTCCCCTGTATGAATGCGCTCATGCATTGTCAGACTGCTCAGTCGACTGAAGCTCTTCCCGCACTGGGAGCAGCTGTATGGCCGCTCTCCTGAGTGAACAAGCTGGTGTGATACCAGACGGCTTAACTTTTTGAAGCTCTTCCCACACTGGGAGCAGCTGTGTGGCAGCTCTCCTGTATGAACACGCTGGTGGGAAACCAGACTGCGTAACCTTCTGAAGCTCTTTCCACATTGAGAGCAGCAGAATGAGTCCTCCACTATATGTATCTGCTCATGTTTCCTCAAACTTCCAGGGTAACTGAAGCTCTTCCCACAGTGGGAGCACTGGTATGGGCGCTCTCCGGTGTGAATGCGTTCATGCATTGTCAGACTGCCCAGTTGAGTGAAGCTCTTCCCGCAATGGGAGCAATGATAGGGGGATTTCCCTGTATGGATTCGCTGATGTGTGGCTAAGTTTGACTTGCGGCTGAAAATTTTACCACACAAACGGCAGAGAAATGGTGGTTTCCCGGCATGAATTAGTTTATGTGCTGTCAGGCTGAATTTAGATTTGAAGCCCTCCCCACACTGAGAGCAGATGTGGGTCCCTGGAGTACTTGTGTGGGGCTGTATTGGGGTGGAGAGCATTGTTGGGGGAGTGGGAGGCAGTAGGTTCTCTCCTCCATTTTCTGCATATCCCAGAATTCTCTTGTGCTCAAGGTGAACCTTCTCAATGTGCTGGTGCAGTTTCTCTTCTTCCATGTGAATGAAAGGGCACTGGGAGCAGGCAAACACCTCAGTCTCTCCTGTAAACAGAGAAGGGCAAAAGATAACATAACATAACATAACATAACACGAATGGCGAGAGCAGGCCGTTCAGCCCAACTAGGCTCGCCAGTTTCTTTATACTACTGTGAATATACCACTTCAGATACTCAATGACTCAATAGTATCTAGCTTTAAGTCAAGCCTGCTCTTGAAAACTCCCAAGGTCTCTGCCTCAACAATATGGTCAGGCAAGCAATTCCACATTGAAATTACTCTTTGGGTGAAGAAATATTTCCGAATATCAGTGCTAAATTTACCTTTGGTCAACTTCCATTTGTGACCCCGAGTTCTACTAACAACACTTGGTCGAAGGAATCCTACATAATTCACTTTGTTAATCCCTTTAACATATTTAAAGACCTCAATCAGATCACCCCTAAGTCTCCTTTTCCTAAGACTAAAGAGATTAAGGATCTTCAGCCTCTTCTCATAGCTTTCATCTTTTATACCCAGAATTAGCTTAGTGGCTCTTCTCTGAACTTTTTCTAGACCCTCTACATCTTTCCAAAAGTATGGTCCCCAGAACTGTACACAATACTCCAGATGTCGTCTGATGAATGTGTTGTACAAAAGAAGCATCACCTCCTTGGATTTGTACTCAATACTTTTGGCAATGTATCCCAGCATCCGATTGGCTTTTTTAACTGCTACGGCACAATGGCCAGAGCCTGTGAGGGTTTGGTCAACAATCACTCCCAGATCTTTTTCGTGTGGAGCACATTCCAGTTTTAAACCTCCCATGAAGTAATCCCGTCTAATGTTTTTATTACCTACATGTACAACTTTACATTTCGCTACATTAAATTTCATTTGCCACATTTCTGTCCAATTCTGGATTCTATCCAAATCATCCTGAATCACTTTAGTGGACTCTAAACTATTTGCCAAACCTCCCAATTTAGTATCATCTGCAAATTTAACTAATTTTCTCTCAATATTCTTATCAAGGTCATTAATGTAGATGAGGAACAGCAGGGGTCCCAACACCGATCCCTGGGGGATGCCACTCCCCACCATACCTAGCCCAGATGAGATACCACTAAGCACCACTCTTTGTGTTCTGTCCTGTAGTCGGTTTTGAATCCACTTCAGAATAAATCCTGTAACTCCAATGGAGCTCATTTTAAAAATTAGTCTCTTATGCGGTACTGTATCAAATGCTTTCTGAAAATCCAAGTAAATGATGTTATAAGCCCTGCTCTGGTCATAAGTCTTGGTGGCCTCTTCAAAAAATTCCAGAAGGTTTGTCAGGCATGACCTTCCCTTACAGAAACCATGTTGGCTATCCCTCAAGATATTATTACGTTCAAGAAATAAGTTCAGCTCATCTTTTATGATAGATCCCAGTATTTTGCACGCAACGCAAGTTAAACTGACTGGCCTGTAATTTCCTGGCTCAGTCCGGTCCCCTTTCTTATATATTGGTATTATATTGCCCTGTTTCCAATCATTTGGTATTTCTCCAGTTTCTAAAGACCGTCTGAAGATGGTGGATAGCGGCTTAAAGATGATCTCACTAACTTCCCTGAGCACTCTAGGATATAAGCCATCAGGACCCGCCACCTTATCCGCCTTTAGTTTATGCAACTTGTCTAATACTTCGTTATCCCTAACCTCAATTTCCGCTAAATAATCTTGAGCATTGGACATGCCCTCTGGCCGAATAAAAACCCGCTCTGAGGTAAAATTCTCAACAAAGTAACTGTTTAAGGTATCCGCAATATCCGTGTTATCATGTAGCAGCGATCCATATTTATTCTTTATGCCCTTAACCTCCTCTTTGACTTTCCTTTTTCTGCTACCGTACTGAAAGAAGCGCTTGGGGTTAGTTTTTGCCCCCTCTGCAATTTGTCTTTCATACAGTCTTCTAGCATTCCCCAGCTCTTTTTTGACCACAGCCCACATTTTACAGTATTCAGCCTTAGTGTTCTCATTGTTATCCTTTATGTACATCTTATAAAGATTCCTCTTTTCCCTCAAACTCCTACGAACAGCTGCGGTCATCCACTAAGAATTCTGCTTTTTCAACTTACTTTTGGACTTCCTTAGGACTGAATTTGCATTGTGAATCAAGTAAAACCCCCTTAAATCTTTCCAACATCTCATTTACAGACTCACAGTCCAGGAGTGTCCCCCATTTTATTTCACTTAGATATGAGTGCATCCTGTCAAAGTTTGCTCGCCTAAAATTGAAAATTTTTGTTTTTGAAGACACGTTTTCAACTTCCCACGAAACATCAAAATTAACAGTAGAGTGATCACTTGTCCCAAGCGGCTCCAGTACCTCAACATTGCTAATTCTATCTGGGCCATTACAGAGCACCAAGTCTAAAATTGCCTTCTCTCTTGTAAGTTCATTAACATACTGCACCAAAAAATTATCATTTATAACATCTAGAAATTCTTCCTCCCCCCTACCCTGTCCTTTCACCATTTCCCAATCGATACCAGGATAATTTTAGTCTCTCATAATAATAGTCCCTCTTCCTCTATAAGCTTGCATAATCCTCTTAAAGAGCATTTCATTGACAATACTGTCCAAAGCTGGCGGTCGATAGCATACTCCTATGTTTAAACCAGTCTCGTGTTTGCCAATGAGCCTGACCCAGGTATCTTCACAGGGCAAGGAATGTTCAATTTCAGGAATTTCCTGCACATTTATGTTTTCGTTCACATAGAGTGCTACACCCCCTCCTCGCCTATTGCATCTATCCTTCCTAAAGAGCTTATAACCTTCTATATTATATTCATCTCCATCCTCTTCACTAAGCCATGTCTCTGTAATCCCAACAATGTCATAGCCTTCACTAATCATAACAGCCTCAAGTTCTGGAAATTTTTTATGCTTCTTGCATTTAGATAAAAACATTTCAGGACAGGTTATCACAAACGCTCTTCCCCTTCGATTTCTCATGTGCCCGCTGCTCCAAGCCCCTCACTAAGCTTTGTTGCTTTAAAAATATATCATCAATAGTGCATGTAATGCTGTCAGCTTCCATCAGGGCAGTCTGCATTTCCCTCTGTATAACACTCTCTAATCTCCCTGCCCCCCAAGTCCCTAGTTTAAATAACTCTGTGCTACCCTCAACATACGCTGACCCAGTGCAAAGGTACCCCTCCGGTTCAGGTGTAGCCCATCCGGCTTGAACAGGTCACCCCTGTCCCAGAAGTAGTTCCAGTGCCCCATTAACCTATACCCCTCTTTTCCTACACCAGGTTAAGTAGCCACGTGTTAAACCTCCAGATAAAATTCTGCTTCCCTCTGCTTGCACGTGGTACCGGTAGAATCCCGGAGAAAACTACCGTGGAGGATCTGCTCCTAAGCTTTTCAGATAATTCCACAAATTTGCCTTGCAGAACCTCAAACCTACCCTTACCTATGTAATTTGTCCCAACATGGACCATGACAACTGGATCCCTCCCCGCTCTGGCCAGGAGCTTGTCCGCATGCTCCAGGAAGTCTCCTACTTGGGCACCAGGCAGGCAACACACTGTACGAGACTCCTTGTTGCGCAAACAGACTAAACTGTCTAAACTCTAAGTATTGAGTCCCCCACTATCACTAACTCTCTTTTCTGAGGGTTAGAGGCCAACAGGGTGCCCTGATGCTCATCAGTCCCCCCACTCTGAGGGTCAGGGGCCAATTCGAGTTGCTGCAAGGGCTGGAATCGGTTGGACACCTCAACCACTGGAGGAGCTGTCACTGTATGGTGTGCACACCCTTTCCTGCGCTGACATCCTACAGTCACCCAACTTTCTCTCCCTGCCTGCTCTGTGGTCCCCGCACCACCCTGCTTTGGCGTACACACCATTTTTCTAAAGGACATACTACTTAGTTCCTCTAGGAACTCTACTGATTGTGAACTATGTTGCGCCACCAACTGGCCCTGAAGATCAAGGATCTTGCTCTGCAGATGCTCAATTAGCTGGCACCGGTGCCAGAAAAACCCACCCTGGAAATCTCTTTCCAAAAGTGCGATCATCCTGCAACCGTCACATAGTTTTGGCCACATTTTGAACCCCCTACCTAATGACCTCGCTCACCCTAGATAAAAGAAAATTACTAATGCCGAGACAGAAGCTCAGGAACCACAATTTATTAATTTATTAACCTGAGAAGCCCTAAGCAGCAGTCACAATAGAAACCGTGGGGAAACTATGTAAATGGACAATAAGCCTCTTTTAACAGGGGCTTAGTTTCAGTTAACAGAAATGAAATACCAAATTGAGACAAACTCTATATGTAATAAGCACTCCCAATAAGTCGAGTTTAGTCCCGGTACTATTAATATACTAACCTAAAAATATCTCAGGGCTTAGCTGAGAACCCAGATAAAACAGACTGGCTACAACGCCTAGGAGAAACTGGAGGAGGGAGGAGGCGGAGCACTCTGGTAAACCTTACTTTTTAAAATTCCAACCTAACCGATTGGACGACTCAAGTGACTGCTGCTCTACTAACTATACTGAACAAAAATATAAACGCAACAGTTTAGTCCTTTCAATATTCTGCACAATTATTTCTGAGGTTGGCTTAGTTGGGTTTATTTATGTGACCAAGGTTGTGTGCCACTGGTCTGCGTGCATTTCAGTCACCTTCTCCATATCATTGTCAAGTTCATGCCCTTTCTCAAAACTGGCCTGTCAGACAGGTGGGGCCTGATCCAGAGCTACTGAAATCAGGTACAGTCATACCAGGCACATCCTGTACTCTGGTCAATAAAAGGCCACCTCAAAAGTCCCAGTTCTGCCATTGTTCAAAATGCCATCAATGACTCGAGCCATCAGGGAGCGTGCCATTGGCACGCTCAATGCAGGAATGTTTCTCAGGGATGATGAAAGGGCTCTTAATGTCCATGTATCAACGATAAGTTGTATAAAACACCTTTTTGAGGAATGAGGCAAGACAGCACACTGCCCACATGCATCACGACCATGTGTGACAACCCCCACCCAAGACCGCCATATCTGGATTCTCCATCTCTGTGATCGTTTGAGACCAGTAACTCTCACTGCAGATGAGACAGCTGGTCCCCACCATCACCCCATTTTTGCCAAAACCGCGAAAAATAATCTCCAGGAAGTCCATATCTTTACGTCTTTTGCCCTTTGTGGATTGGACCTCTCCTCAGCTCGATGAAAAAGTTGGTTCGACTGAGTGAATAGACACATTTGATGGCCAATGGCACAATGGAGGACTGTTTTCTTTACAGACAAGTCACGTTCCCAACTTCACAGAGCGAATGGACGGGGGATCGTTATGCCGACATCAATGTGGTGCGCACGGTGGCACATGGTGGTGGAGTGCTGGTTTGGGTGGGAATATTCCAAGGACATTGCACCCAACTGCAGTTCATGAACAGCAACTTGAATGCAGTGGGATTTCACGATGAGATGCTGCTGCCTATCGTCCTACCATTCATCCATCAAAACAATAACCATCCAGCATGACTATGTCAGACCCAAGTCACCGTGTATGCACAGAATTCCTTGAGCCTGAAAACATTTGTGTGCTTGAATGGCTGGCTTATTCCTTGGATTTGTCCCCCTTCCAGCATCTTTGGGATGTCCACAAGCAAAAAGTTCGTCATTGGTTCCCATTTTCGGCCAATAGCCGCCAACTCCGCACAGCTCTTGAAGAGAAGTGGGAACATGTCCCCAAGTCACCATTGACCATTTGTTACAGTCCACACTGCAGAGATGTGTAGCAGTGCAGCAGGCCAAAGGCAGACATACCCAATATTGATTTGTGAAATTTGGACAAAGACCCCTTCCCCTTTATCATCACGCCATCGCGAGATTCTTGTTTGTCTTTTTAAATCATTGATCGAAATGTATTGCAATATGGTCATACAATCTGTCAACAATCAGTGAAAGTACAACGAGCTTCTGAACATGGTCATATTTCTCACAAGAAGAAGTGTTGTGTTTATATTTTTGTTCAATGTAAATACTAAATCTAAGATCCCCAGCCAAAAATGCAAACAGTAACTATCTAGCTAGCTAGCCTCAAATACAACCAAGGGTAACCAAGAAATGAGTAAAGCCCCATTTCCACTTTAATTAAAACGGACCGAATAAACAAGTCGTTTACTATGTGAGCGAACTAAACACGGTATCTCCCCCAACAAGCTGTCGCTACGCACTCAAACAAGTAGTTAAACTTTATCAGCTGATCAAGGCACCGCAACCGGAGGAAAATACAAAGATAACGTAATTTGTAATGTGTTTAATCAGAAGAGCCCTTCGGTAATAATAAAATGCGAAAAAGACAAAAACCCCGGTTCGCGTTAATATTCAAGCTTGGCAATGCGTTTATGTGGTAATGCGGTCAGGATACAGAATGAAGGGGACTAAAAAACTCCGGTGAACGTCAATATTTATTGGCTAGAAGACTGTCTGAAAGGCAAGCCACCAAGTATGAAACCAAGCCGGGTTATAATTAGATATCCAGTTAATTCGATAATATTCTTGACGTTGAGAGCTTCCTGAAGTTTGTTAGCTAAATCAGCTACAGAAAAACCAGGCAACAGTAGCTCAGTCCTTGAAAACAACTCTGTTTTACTTTGTATATCATACAATTCACTTAGACAATTATTTAGTGTTTAGATTTATTGTTTAAATTTATTTTACTTTACCTTACTTTGCTCCTGGGAGACTGAAACCCCCCAAAAAAACCCCAAAAACCCCCATCGCCTTTGTTTGACCAGATTAGCGACTTAATTTGGCTGTTTGCTCACCGAGTTGTTACAAGGGGGAAAAAGGGGAAAAAGAAAGGGGGAAGATTCTCCCTGCCCCTAATGCGACAAAGGTTATACCTCGGGAGCAAATCGTCTAACCTCTATTAATGTTTGAGCTTTAACACACAAATTATTTTCAGAAAACCCTGTTTGCACAAGAGTAAATCTTCAGCTTCAATCCCTCCACACGTCTTTCTCTGTCTCAACCCAAGCAGAATGATCACCAAATGTCAGATATACTGACATTTACATTTTTATTATGATCTGCCTGTAAAAACAAAAAATATTGCACCCAACATGGTTTTGATCATGCTTTTTTCCCAACCTAATTTGGAGGTTTTTACAGCCACAGCCGCTAAGTTGTTGTAGTTTTCGTCATCAAGGATGCAGGGCCAAAGAGAGTGAGTTCTGCTAGGCCCCTATAGGAATACAGAATTGATCGGAGGAGAACAGGTCACTCTAAAGCTTTGGTCTCATATAGGATGTAGGGCTGACCAGAATGAGTTCACGTAGGTCTCTACAGGAATACAAATTTGACCAGGTGAGAGCTGATACCTCTGTAGTTTTGGCATTCTCTTGATAGTAGGGCTGCTTGGAGTGAGTTCTGGTAGCTTCCTATAAGAATATAGTGCTCACCGAGTGAGAGTTGGTATTTCCGTAATTTTAGTCAATGTGATGAAAAGCTGGCCAGCGTGGGTGCTGTTAGCTCCCTATAAGAATACTCATTTGACTTGGTGAGAGCTGGTACCTCTGTAGTTTTGGTCTTCTCTAGGTTGCAGGGGGGTCATTCCATATGAAATCATCCAAAATGGGGGGTGCTCCCAGCTTGATGGTTTCAGAATTGCTTCATTTGGTGATATTTTGTTGCATGTGATGAGCAAATCAAATCGCAGGTGGTTTCAAGTTGATATCTCGTTCCGTTCTCATTTTATGGGCCCCCGAAAAAGGGGGCGTGGCCCACGTTAACCCTCTGGTCACAGTTTGTGACCATTTTCAAAGTGTTATAACCGATGAACTAATAAGGATACAAATTTCATTCTTTCAGGATATGTTTATTCTGTCTAATAGTCTGCAACAAAGCTTTAACAATAGTGTTTAACCCTTTGAGTGCTTTGTAATTAACCCCTAAACATTAGAATTTGGTTTACGCACGTGCTGAACATGTCGATTTCAAATGAAATATTATGCAAGTATCCTTAGAATGTTCCCTTTGCCATTTACATTGTTGATAGTATACCTGATGGAGTTTCAAATGAAGGTAAAAACATCTTTCTATCTTCATCCAATTTGGAGAAACATTACTGAAACGGTGCACTTTTTGACCCTCATTTTGACCATGTGGGCCTGTTTTGATTTTCAAAAAGTTGGCCTCAAATGAAAGGTTGTTCAAAGAACTTCAAAATGCAACACAATCAAACTTGGAACAAATACTCCTACTTGGAAAAATAAGATCCCTTTTAAGGGCTATTTGCACATCAGCACAACTACTCTCAGTGTACGTAAATGTGCAATAATGTACAGGGAATACTGAACTCCACTCATTTATTTCTACTTTCAGTTGCATGCTCTTTGATCATTTGCAGCCTGTGTCATTTTCTTGTATTTGTTTTCCCAGTAATTTCAAGATAATTTGATAGACTAGGCAGAATTGTTACTAATGTGGATGAAACCCTTCAAACCGTACCTGCCCCTTCATGCCCTTTATCTGCGAAAAGGACAATCCTGTGGAGCTTCAATATTGTACCCCTGGTCGACATGTTGCCTGCTATTTGATGGCCAGTGGTGGTTGGCAAATATCTTAGAGCAATCCCTTGAAAACGAGGATGTTAAAGTATCTTTTATGCATCCAAATTACCCTGCACCACGATTCTCTTGGCCACGAAGGTAGGATCTTTGTTGGGTACCACTGAAGCATATCGTGTTGGTTGATGCTCCAAGCACGAGTGGCATGGGCAGGAATTATATAATCGCCAAGAGAGAGTTGGACCGAATCTCAGCGTGGTTTGAAAAATTGGATTTAGCAAAATAATATGCATTAAACATTTGTATCATGTTTGCCATATCTGCCTTTCTTCTCTACATTTCCCTGTCCATTTATGTACATTTACCTGTACACTGAGAGTAGTTGTGCCAATGTGCAAATAGCACTTAAAAGGGGTCTTATTTTTCCAAGTAGGAGTATTTGTTCCAAGTTTGATTTTGTTGCATTTTGTAGTACTTTGCATAAGCTTTCATTTCAGGCCAACTTTTTGAAAATCAAAACCCACATGGTCAAAATGAGGCTCAAAAAGTGCACCGTTTCGGTAATTAGCTGAAAAGGGGTCAATGTTTCTCCAAATTGGATGAAGATAAAAAGATGTTTTTACCTTCATTTGAAACTCCATCAGGTATACTATCAACAATGTAAACGGCAAAGGGGATATTCTAAGGATACTTGCATAATATTTCATTTGAAATCGACATGTTCGGCACATGCCTAAACCAAATTTCAATGTTTAGGGGTTAATTGCAAAGCACTCAAAGGGTTAACCACTATCTTAAAAGGTTTGTTGCAGACTATTAGATAGAATAAACATATCCTGAAAGAATGAAATTTTTATCCTTATTAGTTCATCAGTTATAACCCTTTGAAAATGGTCACAAACTGTGACCAGAGGGTTACCGTGGGCCACGCCCCCTTTTTTGGGGGCCCATAAAATGAGAACGGAACGAGATATCAACTTGAAACCACGTGCGATTTGATTTGCTCAACACAGGCAACAAAATATCACCAAATGAAGCAATTCTGAGACCATCAAGCTGGGAGCTTGGGTGATTTCATATGGAATGACCCAGGGCTGACCAGAGTGAGTTCTGGTAGAATCTATTGGAATACAGAGTGGACTAATTGCGCGCTGGTACCTCTGCAGTTTTACTCTTGACTAGGTTGTTGGGCTGGACAGTGTTCTCATAACTCCCTATTGAAATACATTGTCAACATGGTGAGTGCTGGCACCTCAATAGTTTTGGTCTTCTTTAGGTTGTAAGGCTGAATAAAGTGAGCTCTCGTAACCCCCTATAAAAATACAGAGTTGATCAAGAGAGAGCTCATTCCTCTTTGGTTTTGGTCAATAGGATTTAGGGCTGACTAGAGTTCTTGTGACTCCGAGTGGGAATACACTGTTGATCAGGTGAGAGCCGGTGCCTCAGTAGTTTTGGTCTTCTCTACGTTGTATGGCTGACTAGAGTGAGTTCTGATAGCTCCCATCAGGATTACAAAGTTTACTGAGTGAAATCTGGTATCACTGTCACTTGGCAAATCAAAGTTGGAGCGTTTCCATAGGAAAAGATCCTGGTAGCTCATATCTAGGTTTATTGTATATTGTATGCCGATTGATAGAGGTCTTAATTTGAATACCCTTGTTCTCCTTTGAAGTAAAGATTGACAGTGACTTGACATATGAGTGAATATGAGGTTTCTCTGTTGTGAGCATTGGCTGATATAATAGGTCCAGTACCACCATTTTTTTTTTATTTTATTGAAAAATTAGTGCAACACAGCACCATAAAATGAAGGAATGTATAAATTTTCTAAAGATAAGACAGTTAATTTCATATCCTTGCCAATGTACACCATCATAGCCAGTCAAACTCATCCATTACAAAAATTTAGAGGCAACTGGCCATGTCATGCATGTATTATTTTTGCCATGTTAAATGTATTAGTCAAGCTCAGCCATAGATTGCGCAACATAAAACTCCACGTTACAAAATATTAACCAGACATGCATGTGGTATAGTACTTCCTATTCACCGTAATAGACTACTTTAAATGAGTAACGTTACTGGTTGCTGTCATTGTGGCTTAAGCCATTTTCATTCACATCCTGAGAGTTTCCTAAATTGGTTTTCCCTTCAATCCAGCTGTCCTCGTTAGTTTTTTATTTGTATCATTTATGGATTCTCATTATTTAATCATTGTCTCATTCCATTTCCCACCCTTGTTTCACTCCCTGTGCTAGCACAAGCATTTTTCCACAACATTGTCGTCTTGTGCATTTCATTTCCTGGTCTCCATCTTCCCTTTGCTGGATTGTTGCATTGTGTCTGTGTTGGGTGTTCCGTCTTGGGGGAATAATCTACTAAAAAAGAACCCAAAATCTACATATTTGTGATATTTCTCCCAGAGTCTGCAGTCCTGGCAAGTGGCTCCTTCCAGTCCCATCTTCACTCCCATTCAAAGCTGTGAACCTGCTCAGTGTGCTCCCGTTCATTCGGTTTTCCATCCCAGTCACTGACCCTAGACCAGTTCCTGCGACATTGCCTAGCATTAATCTTCAAGTTCAAGACTGCTCCTATCTGACCACAGAACATACAGTGTTAAACTCTCCAGCACTGAAAGTGCTTTAAGTTTGCATTTGTTTTTCATAAGAAAGGCCAATTTTGATACATTCTGTGATCTGCGCTAGGCTCTGCACTGGTGCTTGAGACAACTTTTCTACTGGCATAGATGATGAGGTATGTACTCACTATGATATATCTTGAGATAGTCTGATATAACAATGTGTGCATGTATTAATTACACCTGCTTTTGTTTTACTGACAATTCCAACACTGGCATGAGCCATTTTTCATGTTGTTTAAACTCTCACATGCGTATGTTTACAACGGTGCATCTGGAACTGCTGCATCTAGAACTTCTGGGGCTCCCCGACTCATCAGTGAGATATTTCTCCCAGGTTAGGTTGCTTGCACAAAGGCTACCAAAAATTTTAACTAGCGTACTTTCAAGAAAATAATCCCATGCAAGGCCATTTTGATTGCAGTCAGGAGTCTTGGATTGGGCAGACTGTTTTTACACCTGACTCCTAGGTAAACAAGGGGTGGAAAACCAGTAGTTCACAGGCCTCGAGGACTGTGATTTGATAATCACTCACTGGTCTACATGGTTAGCACAAGAGAGCTTTTCAACTGACCTTGCTCATACTGTGAACTTTAACCGTGAAGATAACGTCTGAAAAAAAGTAAAAAAATCATAGGTTTTTAAAAATAAATTGTCCCAGTTTTCTTCAGTTTCACTTGTAATTCCCACAGTAGCATTCACAATCAGCAGCAGAAACAAATGGTCAAAAGGCAGAGCAAACTTGCAGCCCAGATTATCAATGAAAGTTGCTAAAGACAACTTTACATCCAACAAGGCACTTAGTTACCATCAACATTATTTTTGTCAGTTAGCAGTTAAAATCGTGGAGTAGACCTTTAAATTATAGGCATGTTAAATTCACAAAAATTGTGTGACTGAATACTATGCTAAATTAATAACTTTAATGAAGCACCAAACAAAAAATCATTTACCCAAATTACCTTTAATAGAGGACAAGGCAGGGGATCCGGAGGAGGGCAGTCTGGCCTGTTTCAAGAGACAGGAGGTAGCTGAAGGCAAGGAGCCCTCCTCTTCCTCTTTAATTCCTTCATCACTCTGCAATCTCTCAGTTTGGTTTGTTTTTACATAGGATTCATCCCTTTCCTCTTGTCCCAACTCAAAGCCACGGATCTCTTCACTTTTTACTGCATCCGTCATCCATATGTCCTCACTCTGCCTCTGCCCACCTTCTTCCTCCTCTCCCTTAATGTTGGAGACAGTGATATCTTCCTCCCTGCTCATCATATATCCACTCTTCTCCTCTATACTCTCCTCTGTGTCTTCACTTTTAATCACACTGGGTCTTGACCACATCTCGGAATAATCTCTGCTGTCCACCACAGGTTCCGTCTTGATGTCTTCAGCTGTAAAGCTGGCCTTGAAGGTAGGAAAACGAAGCACAAATTCTGATGGGGTGTGTGCTATTGCAGAATCCATCAAGCTTCTAAAAAGAGGGAAGCATAATTCAGGGGGTGTCTTGAAAACTCCTACCGTGTCGACCTTTACAATATGGCCATGCAAGCTAAGTTCCATACTACGATCACTCCTATGTGAAACAAAAAAATCCTATCCGTGCTAAATACATTCCATTGATTATCTAGAATACTCTATTACGCACATGGTTTCATAGCAGACTCCTATTTTTCTGCCAAATAAATACTATTCAACACCATGAAAAGAGTTCAATAGGAAAGAAAAATGCATTCTCTAAAAATGAAAATGGCACTTGTTTATTCGTGAAAGATTCTGTCTCTCAGTTCGCTCGTTAAGAAAGTCAATAACAACCCATCTTCCAACACGGATATTACCAGGCATTGGCAATGCCTTCAGTACATGCTCAACCAACTCAGTACCCAATGTGTATAACGTAAAATACACAACTCACTATTGAATTGAAATGGTTACAGATTAGGCGACGGTGATTATGGTGTTGTGGGTGATGCCCAAGTATTGCCGAAAAGTTAAAAATAAATTGGGGGCACAATAAGTGTTATTATACACCGAAGCGAGACGTCTCAACAACCTTTAGTGAGCGAAACAGAAAAAGGCTCGTGACCCCAGTGGTGAGTTTGTCAGGCCGCTAAATTCGATTGCAATCCCCCTAAATGACCAAACTATTTCACTCACCAAGAGCTGCAGCTTGGTGATTTGTCTGACAGCGAGGACACAATACTTGCTAATACTTCTCGGATGGCAATAATGATTCTTCTTCTCCTTCTTTCCGTCTCAGTAAAACCTACAACGGCCCACTGCTGCCTCCGATGGATTCACACTGTAAAAGCGGTCTTTACCATTCACTGCGTTCCAACCATAGACATATAGACCCTTTTTATGTTTGTAAACAGTGATGACGTTTTTTTGTGGGCTGAGCTCAACTGGTAGCAAAAAGTGACAGCTCTCCTGACGGTGTAAGGAGCGCCAAAAACAAACATTGATGAAACGAACGTCTTTTTCGATTATTTTAAGAGTTTGCCGACTCAAGACAGTTATATTATTATTCATTCGTTAACGTTAATTAAACGCTGGCATACATACTGAGTAATGTTAGCTAAACCGTCTATGAACAATTTGGTTTGTTTAGCCACATGCTAGCTTTCATATTAATGATGCTAACGTTGGTAAACAGTGTTTACGATTATTAAATAGCGTACTGAGAACGCCAGCTTGTTGATTGCTGTTGTCACTAATTTTTCGTTTGTAACTGCATTATTGATTTTGCCTCTGTGTGTGATAAACAGTGGAGAAAACCTTACGGGGGATATAACGAAGCATGTTCAACATAGACAGCCTTTTATTTATATTCTATTCAAATTCAATTATAGGTATCTATAATTCAATTTTGACATGTTATAATTCCAAATCGACATCTCCATAATGTAATTTTGACTAGTTGGAATTCTAATTAATGATATCTGCAGCTCAATTCTCACTAGTCAAAATGCAAATTATTGATATCAACAATTCAATTCTCACTAGTGGAAATGTCAATTGTTGATATCAACAATTCAATTCTCACAAGTGGAAATGTCAATTGCTGATATCTACAATTGTTGTTACATTACAGATATCATAAATGGAATTCTAGATATCTAAAATTTAATTCTGACGAGTCAAAATTAAATTACTGATACGTCATCTTGGGATTGTAACTAGTAAGAATGTAATTTCAGATATCTAGAATTGCATTTCAGATATCTCAAATACAATTGTAACTAGTGAAAACTAGATTCATACTAGTAACAATTTTATTTGAGATATCTACAATTCCTTTTATAACTAGTCAGAACTGAATTTTAGATATCAAAAAAGGAATTTCCACTAGTCAAAATGTCATATCTGATTAAATGTTAAAACGGCTTGCCAGCAAGCCGTTTTAACACTTAATCGGATATGTCGGACATATCCGAAATGCAATTGTTGATATGTCAGACATATCTGAAATGCAATTGTTGATATGTTGGACATATCCAAAATGCAACTGTTGATATGTGGGACATACCCGAAATGAATATGCCAATTTGGGCTACATATCTGAAATGCAATTGTTGATATGTCAGACATATCTGAAATGCAACTGTTGATATGTTGGACATATCCAAAATGCAACTGTTGATATGTGGGACATATCCGAAATGAATATGCCAATTTGGGCTACATATCCGAAATGAAATTGTTGATATGTCAGACATATCTGAAATGCAATTGTTGATATGTTGGACATATCCAAAATGCAACTGTTGATATGTGGGACATATCCGAAATGAATATGCCAATTTGGGCTACATATCCGAAATGCATTTGTTGATATGTCGCACATATCAACAATTGGCTACATATCCGAAATGAATATGCTAATTAGGCGACATATCCGAAATGAATATGCAGATTTTGCTACGACGAGAAACCATTTTGCTTTTAAAACTATCGTAATTGGTGTCCTCAGTTCCAAAGGCACAGGGTGTAGTTAAAAGAAGAAATGATATAACACAGTGGTAGCCCCGTCCCAGCTTTTTTTGGAACATCGCGGGAATAAAATTCAAAATGAGCAGATATTTTTCAAAAACAGTAAAATTCCTCAGTTTCAATATTTGATATGTTGTCTTTGTACCATTTTCAATTTATTGTAGAGTTTAGATGATTTGCCAAACATTGCAGTCTGTTTTAATTTACATTTTACACGTCCCAGCTTTTCTGGAAATGAGGTAGTAATTTCATCAATTCATTCGTTTTGCATTCGTATTCTTGCAAGGAAAACATTTTTACCAGTGTCAGTGGTTATTTTTTGAACTTCAACTGAAACCATTCTAATTTATTCACATTTTTCATGTCCAGCTTTTCAACCTCCTCAGTCAAAAACTTAAATCTCCAGAGGAAATACAGCATTCTCCAAAAAGTCATTATTGAATTTACAAATATTAGCAGAGCTCTGAGATTGCTTTCATGTTGATACTGATAGGCAAGAAGAAAAGAAGGAAAAAACTCCACAATTTGGAATATCATGACAAAAATCCCAAGAGATAAGCCAACAGCTTAGTCTTAAACATTGTCCATGTCCTGGAGAATTAAACCATGCATGTGGGAAAAACATCTGGGTAGATATCCTCCAGTACTCATCCACATTCACTGTTGTCCACAAATCTAATATAGTGTCATTATATGCAGGTTGTGGGCATCTTTGGTGTACCGGTATATAGTCTAAACATGAATCATAGGCTATAGTGAAGTCCACCCATTATCACTCTATCTGCAGGATAGCTTTTCCATTTAGTTACCAGTTTACAAATATTCACAAACATTTCTGTCATGAATTCGCTCATGTGCCGTCAGCTGTGTTTTCACTTTAAAGCTCTTCCCACACAGAGTGCAGCAGTGTGGGCGCTCCCCTGTATGAATGTGCTCGTGTTTCCTCAAATTACCAGAAACACTGAAGCACTTCCCACAGTGGAAGCACTGGTATGGGCGCTCTCCTGTATGAATGCGCTCATGCACTGTCAGACTGCTCAGTCGTCTGAAGCTCTTCCCACACTGGGAGCAGCTGTATGGCCGCTCTCCTGAGTGAACAAGCTGGTGTGATACTAGACGGCTTAACTTTTTGAAGCTCTTCCCACACTGGGAGCAGCTGTGAGGCAGCTCTCCTGTATGAACACGCTGGTGGGAAACCAGACTGCGTAACCTTCTGAAGCTCTTTCCACATTGAGAGCAGCAGAAGGAGTCCTCCACTCTAAGTATCTGCTCATGTTTCCTCAAACTTCCAGGGTAATTGAAACTCTTCCTATAGTGGGAGGAGTGGTATGGGTGCTCCCCTGTATGAATGAGTACATGCTTTTTAAGATTGCTTGGTCGACTGAAGCTCTTCCCACAGTGGGAGCAGTGGTATGGGCGCTCTCCAGTGTGAATACGTTCATGCATTGTCAGACTGCCCCGTTGAGTGAAGCTCTTCCCACACTTGGAGCAGTGATAGGGGGATTCCCCTGTATGGATTCGCTCATGTGCCGTCAGCTGCGTTTTCACTTTAAAGCTCTTCCCACACAGAGTGCAGCAGTGTGGGCGCTCCCCTGTATGAATGAGTACATGCGTTTTAAGATTGCTTGGTCGACGGAAGCTCTTCCCACAGTGGGAGCAGTGGTATGGGCGCTCTCCAGTGTGAATGCGTTCATGCATTGTCAGACTGCCCAGTTGAGTGAAGCTCTTCCCACAATGAGAGCAATGATAGGGGGATTCCCCTGTATGGATTCGCTGATGTGTGGCTAAGTTTGACTTGCGGCTGAAAATTTTACCACACAGACAGCAGAGAAATGGTGGTTTCCCCGCATGAATTAGTTTATGTGCTGTCAGGCTGAATTTAGATTTGAATCCCTTCCCACGCTGAGAGCAGGTGTGGGTCTCTGGAGCACTTGTGCGGGGCTGTATTGGGATGGAGAGCATTGTTGGGGGAGTGGAAGGCAGTGGGTTCTCTGCTCCATTTCCTACATATCCCAGAATTCTCCCATGCTCAAGGTGAACCTTCTCAATGTGCTGGCTCCGCTTCTCTTCTTCCATGTGAATGAATGGGCACTGGGAGCAGGCAAACACCTCAGTCTCTCCTGTAAACAGAGAAGGGCAAAGATATACTGACATATACAACCCCAATTCCGAAGTAGTTGGGACAAAGTGTAAATTGTGAATAAAATCAAAACGCAATGACTTTCAAATCACACCAGCCAGTATTTTATTCACAATAGAACAGAGATAACATAGCAAATGTTGAAACTGAGGAATTTTATAATTTTATCCACAAAATGAGCTCATTTCAAATTTGATGGCTGCTACAGTTCTCAAAAAAGTTTGGACAGGGGCCTGTTTACCATAATGTGGCATCCCCTTTTCTTTTTAACACAGAGTGGAGGCGTCTGGGCATTGACGTGACAAGTTTCTTGAGTTTAGCCATTGGAATTTGATCCCACTCTTGTTTAATACAGGCTTCCAGCTGCTAGAGTGTTTTGGGTCTCCTTTGACAGATTTTTCGTTTAATTATGCGCCAAATGTTCTCAATCGGTGAAAGATCAGGACTGCAGGCAGGCCAGTTCAGCACACGGACTCTTCTACTATGAAGCAATGCTGTTGTGATAGCTGCAGTATGTGGTTTTGCATTGTCCTGCTGAAATACCTAAGGCCTTCCCTGGAATAGAATAAGTCTGGAGGGGAGCATATGTTGCTCTAAAACAGGGGTAGGGAACCTTCTCCAGAAAGAGCCACTGTGGGTGCAGGCTTTCATACCAACCAAGCTGCTACACACCTGATTCTACTAATCAACCTCTGGAATGTTTGTTAAGGGCCTTGATTAGTAGAATCAGGTGTGTAGCAGCCTGGTTGGTATGAAAGCCTGCACCCACAGTGGCTCTTTCTGAAGAACGTTCCCTACCCCTGCTCTAAAACCTTTATATACCTTTCAGCATTCATGGTGCTTTTTAAAACATGCAAGTGTCCCACAACATATGCACTAATGCATCACTGATGCTGGCTTTTGAACTGAATGCTGATAACCGGAGGGGTGGTCTTTCTCCTCTTTAGCCCGGAGGACACGACGCCCATGATTTCCAACAAGAATGTCAAATTTGCACTCGTCTGACCACAGGGCACTTTGCCACTTTGCTATAGTCCATTATAAATGAGCCTTGGCCCACAGAACACGGCAGCGCTTCTGGATCATGCTCAACAATGGCTTCCATTTTGCATGATTGAGTTTTAGGTGGCATCTGTGAATGGCACAGCGGACTGTGTTTACAGACAGTGGTTTCTTGAAGTATTCCGGGGTCCATTTAGTAATATCAATGATAGAATCATGCCGGTGAGTGATGCACTGGCGACTGAGGGCCCGAAGATCAAGGGAATCCAGTAAAGGTCTTTGGCCTTGTCCCTTACGCACAGAGATTTTTCCAGTTTCCAGATGATGTTATGCACTGTCGATGATGAGACCTTCAAAGCCTTTGCAATTTGATGTTGAGGAACATTGTTTTTAAAGTATTCCACAATTTTTTTTTTTACGCAAGCCTTCACAGGTTCTCTTATATATTAATTGCTTTTTCAGCCCTCTTTTGCCTATGTCTCAACTTTTTTGAGACCTGTTGCAGCCATAAAATTTTAAATAAGCTCATTTTGTGGATAAAAATGTAAAATGTCTCAGTTTCAACATTTGAAATGTTATCTTTGTTCTATTGTAAATAACATATTGGCTCATGCGATCTTAAAGTCATTGCATTTTGATTTTATTCACAATTTACACTTCGTCCCAACTATTTCGGAATTGGGGTTGAACATTTTTATTATTATCTGCTTGTGAAAACAAAAATATTGTACCCAACATGGTTTTAATCATGCATTTTTCCCAACCCAATTTGGAATTTGAGGTTTTTACAGCCACAGCCATGTTACTGTTGTTTTGGTCATCAAGGATGCAGGGCCAACGAGAGAGAGTTCTGGTAGGTTCCTATAGGAATACATAGTTGATCGGTGGCGAACAGCTCACTCTGAAGTTTGGGTCTCGTATAGGATCTAGGACTGACCAAAACGAGTTCTAGTCGGTATCTATAGGAATACAAAGGGGTCATTCCATATGAAGCCAACCAGGGGTCCTCAGGTCACCCACTCAGATTGGCCCAAATTTAATTTGGGAGTATTTCGATATTCATGATGGACACATGCAAAATTGTAGGCTCCTATTCCAGGGAGTTTCCAAGATATGGCCCCCCAAAAATCGGGAGCCACGCCACAAGCGAATTGCACACGTTAACCGCTTGGCACTCGGAGCCATGTTTACTCTCGAACAATCGTAGAGCTTGAGTCCCGGATCCGTCTATGAACGATAGCTCATGCGAGTCATGTCAACAGGTCAGCAGTGAGTGCTGCCATGCGCGCTGGCCCGAATTATTTTTACTGACGGACGTTGGCGTAATGGGTGATAAGAACTATGCTATTCAGCAACTAAACCATCCAAACACTGACTTGAGTTCATGTGATAAACTATAAGGATGCAATCAATTATGCCATTTACAGCTTTTATGTGCAAAGAAACAGATTTTAAAGATTATTTTTTTGGGAATTTTTCCTTTATTCGATAGTTATACAGTGTAGAGAGACAGGAAAGTTGGGGAGAAGTATGGGGGAAGACATGCAGCAAATGACCCGATCCGGATTCGAACCCAGGTCACTGCGGGAAG
Source organism: Gymnothorax javanicus (assembly GCA_029692085.1). Classification (NCBI taxonomy): domain Eukaryota; kingdom Metazoa; phylum Chordata; class Actinopteri; order Anguilliformes; family Muraenidae; genus Gymnothorax; species Gymnothorax javanicus. The sequence continues at coordinate 21,138,055 of CM056196.1, read as the reverse complement.
GACACAGCCTTTATGGTATGCGCACTTAGACCGATGAGCCACCGGGGCGCCCCAAGAAACAGATTTTGAGGTGACAGAGCGAGGCAACATGAAAAAAAAAAAAAACTTACATCAAAAATTCTTGACAGTATTGTAAGTTTGGAAGCACAGTTCGACGACAGGGCGACGCTTGGACCAGGCTTGTTGTCGTCACTGCTCTCCCAACTGTCATCAGCGCTTGACCAAAAGTCCAACCTGCTCGTCCAGTCATCAACGAAGGGGGGATGAGGCACTTCAGGACTGTGAAAACCCTTGAATTCGGGTTCGGCATCGCTTGTCGAAACAAACACCGCATAAAAATCTGCCGCAGGATCAGAACCTTCAAAATCGGCTTCTGCGTCAGTGGTTGAAAGGAACACCATACGGATTCTGAGATGCCACTTTACGATGTGATACACAGCCTGGTCACGGCAAAAATGAACGAAAAGAAATTTACAAACTGAAAGTAATGAAATGTCTATGCACATGACTTCTTGCTGTGTGACTTCTTGTATCTGCCCAAGACCAATCATAATGTCACATGAACTCAAACCATTGTCTGTGTTTAGATGCAAAGCAAAAAGCATTCATGATAACAATTCTGCGTGTTTAGATGCAAAGCGAGCAACGTGATAAGACGGCTCTGGGACTCGAGCTGGTTGGCGGTAATACGAGTACACACGTTTCCGCGCAAGTGCGATAAGCCAACTGATAGGAGATTATGAAGGCACGAGTTGCCGTTATGTGAATGGGAAACAAGCGGCTAATTTATAGGGATTCTGGAGGCCTATATCTTTGGAACAAATCATAGGTATGGGCTGAAAATTGCTGTCGAGAGTAATTTGAGTCCAAGCTTTCACAATCTCTCGTCAAAATTTACATATCTCTTTTCATTTTCAAAATATTGGCCTCTCAAATATGAAATTTTTTATGGGCGGAAATCAAAAATTCAGTTTTAAAGGGCCCCCTATGAGGCCAGGTTTTTGGGGGGCTATATTTCGGTAACCCCTTGGAGTAGGAGCCTAAAATTTTCATGTGTTCATTAAGAATATAGAGGTAATCCCAAAATAAATTTCAGCCAAATCTGAGTTGGTGACTGTAGAAGATTCTAGTACTTACTTTGAGTTCATATGAAATGACCCAAAGTTGACCAGGTGAGAGCTGGTTTGTAGTTTTGGCATTCTCTTGACAGTAGGGCTGCTTGGAGTGGGATCTAGTAGCTTCCTATAAGAATATAGTGTTCACTGAGTGAGAGTTGGTACTGACCAGAGTGAGTACTGGTAATGCCTATAAAAATACAGAGTTGATCAGGAGAGAGCTCGTACCTCTCTAGTTTTAGTCAACAGGATGTAGGGCTGACTAGAGTTCTGGTGACTCCCAGTGGGAATACACTGTTGAGCAGGTGAGGGCTGGTGCCTCAGTAGTTTTGGTTTTCTCTAGGTTGTATGGCTGACCAGAGTGATTTCTTGTAAATCCCTATAAAAATGCAGAGCTGATCAGGGGAGAACTGCTGCCACTTTAGTTCTGGTCTTCTCACGGTTGTATGGCTGACCAGAGTGAGTTCTGATAACTCCCTACAGGATTATTAGGTTCACTGAGTGACAGCTGGTATCGCTGTCATTTGGCAAATCAGAGCGTTTGTTTGGGAAAAGATCCTGGCAGCTCATATCTAGGTTTATTGTATATCGTACGCTGATTAATATAGGACTTAATTTGCATACCCTCATTCTCCTTTGATGGACAGATTGACAGCGACTTCACAGAGGCGTGAATATTAAGTTTCTCTGTTGGGAGCATTGACTGATATAATGGGTCCAGTACCACCATATTTCTCCTTTTTTATATTGAAAATATAGTGCAACATAGCACCATAAAATGAAAGAATTTATAAATTTTGTTCAGATATATATGATGCTTTTGCAATGACAGCTAATTAACTTCATATCTTTGCCAATGTACACCACAGTAGCCAGTCTAGCTGATACATTACAAAAATTTAATGCAACTGCCGACTTCATGCATGTACAACCCCAATTCCGAAATAGCTGGGACAAAGTGTAAATTGTGAATAAAATCAAAACGCACTAACTTTCAAATCACACCAGCCAGTATTTTATTCACAATAGAACAGAGATAACATAGCGAATGTTGAAACTGAGAAATTTTACAATTTTATCCACAAAATGAACTCATTTCAAATTTGATGGCTGCTACAGTTCTCAAAAAAGTTGGGACAGGGGCCTGTTTACCATCATGTAGCATCGCCTCTTCTTTTTAACAGAGTGGAGGCGTCTGGGCATTGAGGAGACAAGTTTATTGAGTTTAGCCATTGGAATTTGATTCCACAGGCTTCCAGCTGCTGGAGAGTTTTGGGTCTCCTTTGATGGACTTTTCCTTTAATTATGCGCCAAATGTTCTAAATCGGTGAAAGATCAGGACTGCAAGCAGGCCAGTTCAGCACACGGACTCTTCTACTACGAAGTTATGCTATTGTAATAGCTGCAGTATGTGGTTATGCATTTTCCTACTGAAATACAAAAGGCGTTCCCTGGAATAGATGTCATCTGGAGGGGAGCATATGTTGCTCTAAAACCTTTATATACCTTTCAGCATTCATGGTGCTTTTTAAAGCATGCAAGTGTCCCACACAATATGCATTAATGCACCCCATACCATCAGAGATGCTGGCTTTTGAACTGAATGCTGATAACAGGAAGGGTGGTCTTTCTCCTCTTTAGCCCGGAGGACATGACGCCCATGATTTCAAAAAAGAATGTCAAATTTGGACTCGTCTGACCACAGGACACTTTGCCACTTTGCTACAGTCCATTTTAAATGAGCCTTGGCCCACAGAACACGGCAGAGCTTCTGGATCATGCTCAACAATGGCTTCCTTTCTGCATGATAAAGTTTTAGGCGGCATCTGTGGATGACACGGCGGACTGTGTTTAGAGACAGTGGTTTCTTGAAGTATTCCTGGGCCCATTTAGTAATGTCAATGACAGAATCATGCCGGTGAGTGATACAGTGGTGTCTGAGGGCCCGAAGATCACAGGCATCAAAGGTCTTCGGCCTTGTCCCTTATGCACAGAGATTTTTCCAGTTTCTCTGAATCTTTTCATGATGTTATGCACTGTCGATGATGAGACCTTCAAAGCCTTTGCAATTTGACGTTGAGGAACATTGTTTTTAAAGTATTCCACAATTTTTTTACGCAAGCCTTCACAGGTTGGAGAGCCTCAGTCCATCTTTACTTCTGAGAGACTCAGCCTATCTAAAGCCGCTTTCCCACTGAAATTAGCGGGTTGACGCGGGTTTTTTAAATGCAGGTCGACCCGCTTACAATCGGCATTTGGCTCCTTTCCCATTGGCAAAAAAAAGCCGGGTCTGTTCCCAAGCTTGGTCCTGGGCACCCACTATTTCTGCTGGTTTTTGTTCCAGCCACAACTGCAATCCTAAATCTTTAACCAGTTGCAAATTTTTCTTAACTGCACTACCCATACTCATATGGATTGTTTACACTGTTAAGCCACATTGTCAGAAACAGCTATTTGAGCTGTTGCTGAAGAGCTGCATTATTAACCTTTTCCAACCCGCAAAATGAGTAGCGCTCAGTTTGCAACAGATGAATAACCGGCGTCGGCATCCTTTTTCTGACTCATGTAAAGATAAAGCTCCAGTAAATGATTAAAACCATACCTGGTTATAAACGTAAGACATTTAAGTTTACTTCCACACCATTATATTGACTGAAAACATTAATTTTATTTTTGTATTTTAAGGTAAATTTCAATTGAATGTCTGCAAAGAAGTAGCCTATCCCACTCAGGAAACAGTTCCGTTAACTGATGGTAATCAAAATGTTCGACATTAAACGATGGTTCTTTTTAGATATAGCAAGAAATATTACATCTTTACCTTTCTTGTTAAAGAAGGACAATACTGTGGTGGTTTGTAGTTTTATACTTACGGGTTCAGCCTTCTCGTATCCTCGGTCATATGGCGAAGCAAATGTAATGGCTGGCTGCCCGTGTGTGCAAGCATCTCTAGTCTTTATAAAAACCATTTCGGGAGAAAATTTAATATGAACGCTGCATACGGAGGCTGCGCCAGGTTCGTTAATGCGCAATAAAGGTAACCACAATGTCTTACTAAAGCAAGGAAATGACGCAAAAGCTCCTTTTTTAATCGAAAATATTGCTTGGTTAAACAAACAAGGAAGGTGAGCTGAAGAATTTAAGTAAAAACGTAAATTAGCGGGTTGACCCGGTCTAGCGTTCCCACTGCAAGCCGATCGGAGCCGAGCCGATTGAAGGCGATTTTAACCCCTGTCGCTTGCCGAGTCGTTTGACACGGGTCGACGCGGGTTAGTGAGCCTTTCCCACTGCCACCAAAAGCCGATTGTTAGCGGGTTTAAACGGGTTTTTTGGCCAGTGGGAAAGGGGTATAAGACATCCCTTTTATAGCCAATCATGTTACACACCTGAGACTAGTTACTTTAATTACTTGCTAAATGTTCTTTCAGCTGGTTCTCTTATATATTAATTGCTTTTTCAGCCCTTTTTTGCCTGTGTCCCAACTTTTTTGAGACCTGTTGCACCCAGAAAATTTGAAATAAGCTCATTTTGTGGATAAAAATGTAAAATGTCTCAGTTTCAACATTTGAAATGCTATCTATGTTCTATTGTAAATAACATATTGGCACATGTGATCTGAAAGTCACTGCATTTTGATTTCATTCACAATTTACACTTCGTCCCAACTATTTTGGAATTGGGGTTGTATTATTTTTGCCATGTTAAATGTATAAGTAAAGCTAAAACATAGATTACATCTTATAAAATTCCATGTTGCAGAATATTAACCAGACATGCATGTGGTATAATACTTCCTATTCACAATAAGAGACTACTTTGAATGAGTAACGTTACTGGTTCTGTTGAGGATAGTATTCCACTGTCTCTCATCATATTCATCAGTAAATCAATAACCATAATTAATAACCATAATCAATAATCGTAATCAGTAACCATATTATGTATGCAGCAGTAACACACACACACACATGCACAGGCAAACGCACTCGTACATATGCACATACACACAGACACATACACATAAAACACACACATACAAGCAGTTCACATACACATGAGCAGTGCACACAGACACATGCACACACACATACACATGCACAGGCACAAGCGGCACACGTATACATGCACACACACACACACGCACGCAGATGCACACACACATACAAGCAGTTCACACACAGACACACACATACAAGCAATTCAATTCACACATGCATGAGCAGCTCACACACACAAGCAGCGGGCTTCTGTAGCTTTGATTCATAAGCGGGCTTCTGTTTAGTTGATTTGAAAACATAATCAGGCGAGATATTTAAATGTATTTGATTTCTGTAGCTTTTGATCAATATTTGTTCAGTAAAATCATTAGTTGTTACTGAAAACATAATCAGTGGAATCATTTATGTATTCATGTATATCCTATTCCTTTGACTGTATTTTTCCTCTCTTGACTGTAATTTTCCTCTCCTTTTTAGTGTTATGCATGCTTATCTTTTGGTTGCAGTTCTCAAGAGAAGTTGGCAGTGTTTTGGTTTGCCTGTCCTGTTGTAGCATGAGAATGAGAAGGTGTCATTCCATGTCAATTCAACAAATTTCAGAAAATTTCCCCACCTGACCATCTCAGATTTATTTTAAAAAATTCTCACACCAAGGCCATGTACTTAATAGGATATGAGCAAAGTTTCAGTTAAATATCTTCTTTAGTTTTGACAAAAAAATTAATAAAGATGGCAACGTTTCGCTGATTTTCGCACTCCTTTTTAATAAAATAAAAGTGGATTTTTAGGAGGCAATATCTCTAGTTATATCAATGCCATGGGCTCAATAATTTCCACAGTGTAGCATCTATGCCCAGTACACTTGTGAAACACATTTTCAATGGCAAATATGTTTTTATTAGGGAGCTGTTGCTGTTTGAAATTGCTAATTTATTTATCAAATAAAAGTGAATTTTTAGGAGGCAATATCTCTAGTTATATCAATGCCATGGGCTCAATAATTTCCACAGTGTAGCATCTATGCCCAGTACACTTGTGAAACACATTTTCAATGGCAAATATGTTTTTATTAGGGAGCTTTTGCTGTTTGAAATTGCTAATTTATTTGATGAAGTTGTCTGTGACACCAACTTTGAAGGCCAATTATGACCAAAGTTATGCAGGTAGAGAGCTGATTTTTTCTGGGCAAGCTCTCCTCACATAGTGCTATTGGTACAATAAACAGCAAGCATGTCAATTTTATGGTTGTCCAGAAAATACACAGCAAAATCCTAAAAAAGCCAAAATTCTTGAAATCTTCATCATCTTAAAGCTTACATTCTTGGCTATCTTTGTTTCAAAGGTGGTTGTGGTGCAACTCTTCATTAAATAGTTATGAATTTTTTAGTAACGCCTTGTAAACGCTCATTTTTCATTGTTTCTATGTGATTCCTTGCATATTGCAGGAGTTTCTGAGGCTGTAATCATAACATCAGATAACAGAAAGTCACTTAAAGATCTGCAATATTTAGATACATTGGTTATAGTACCATATATAGGTCAGGAAATGCCATATCAAACTTGTATATATGAAATTTATTTCGCAAAATACTTTATAGCCACATCATTACTTTGTCCAAACATTCAAATGTATCATGGTCAATACAGTGTATATTAAATTACTCATTTCAAGTTCATCATAAACAGTTTTGCTGAATTAACAGATTCCTCGTTTAGGTTATATCTGCGTCCTGTGGCAGTTGTGGGTGCTGGCATCTTAGTGATGACATGTTGCACAGGTACCCAGCAAACATCCTCTCTGTGTGGCCAGTAAAAACTTCTTGCTGGTCCACGTGGGTGCATGAAAATTTATCTGATGTCATCGGTGGCAAGAGTGCTCAGATTAGGACTTGCCTCTCACTGAGGCATGTTGAAACATGTTAACAAAACTGATGAATGATGACATAATCTCAACCATTGGATGGCATTGGAGGACTTACAAATTGTTTATTTCCCCAAATTGACATTTATAATTGTGCATACAATAGCAGTTTAATTTAAGTGTTCCTAATTTTGATAAATGACCTGCTATATAATAGAAATAGCCCAGGATGTAAAAAGGTTGATACTTGTAAGTACCCATTTCTCTGCCAGATTCACACAATTATTATATAGGAAAATTCATGTTTGTGCTCAATATATCTTTTGACAGAGAAATAGATACGCAGGTTTGAATCCCCTCTGCAGTTTTTGTTATCCCATGGGACATGAAATTGAGGCACATTGTACCCAGTGTTCTACACTGGAAAAAGACAGAGAAACCCCAAAGGAACAGGGAACACCTTGGTGTGGACTTTCAGATGCCAATGGTTGTTAGGATCAGATCTCAGATTTGTATTAACATTAAAAAACAGTTGAAAAACGAGCATTTATAAGGTGTTACTAAAAAATTCATAACTATTTAATGAAGAGTTGCACCACAACCACCTTTGAACCAAAGATAGCCAAGAATGTAAGCTTTAAGATGGTGAAGATTTCAAGAATTTACAGGTTGTCACACCTCAGCAATTTGATGTCAAATTTCATGAAATTTTTAGGATTTTGCTGTGTATTTTCTGGACAACCATGAAATTGACATGCTTGCTGTTTATTGTACCAATAGCACTATGAGGAGAGCTTGCCCAGAAAAAATCAGCTCTCTACCTGCATAACTTTGGTCATAAATGGCCTTCAAAGTTGGTGTCACAGACAACTTCATCAAATAAATTAGCATTTTCAAACTGCCATGGCTCCCTAAGAAAAAGAGAAAAGCCATTGAAAATGTGCTTGCCTAGTTTACTGGGCCTAGATGCTACACTGTTGACGATTTTGAGGCAATGGCATAAGTATAACAGGAGATATTGCCTCCTAAAAACTCCCTTTTATTTGACTTTGCGAAAACGAGTGTGAAAATTCGCACAACACTACCATCTTTATTATTTTTTTCTGCCAAAACTAATACACATATTTAACTGAAATTTGGCACACATCCTATTAAGTATATTACCTTTCTGTGATAATTTTTTTAGACAAATCTGAGATGGTCAGGTGGGAGGCATTTGTTGAATTGACATGGAATGACCCGAAGGCAGAAAGACCATATTTGGAAGATATTTCCTGTGATGAAGGTATAAAAACTGGGTGTGAAAAGTAAGATGTCATTTCTTCTTGCGCAAAAAGAACTCGGCTTTATATTTATCAATATGCCTCAATAAAGCCTAATTGTCTGAAGAATCTGTCTCTCTCTAATTGTTTGAGGATGGGGGAACCTCATAATATGAAATGTCCGAATGAAAACCACAACAGTTCCTGTCATTGTGGCTTAAGCCATTTTCATTCCAGGGCTCTAAATGAACATTTTTACTTAGTAGCGCTGCGCTCCCAAGTTCAAAAAGTTAGGAGCGCAAGCCAAAATTTAGGAGCGCACACAACAGAATCTAAGAAGCACCAATATATACACATAGTTTTTGTTTTTAATGTTTAAAAAACTACAATATTACACTCCACATTAACAATTCCACTGTCTCCAGCAAATGAAAATTATTAAACAATATGACAGTCTTGAGTTCATTGATTAACAAAAGTTTCCACTACATTGGCTTCATACCATATCCTGAGGCTAGAATTTAAAATTGGGACTCCTGGCTCTCTGCCCTTCCATCAATCTCTTCACTGCCTGTGAGACATCTAATATGTCCAGAGGAGGACCCTCCACGCTGATCCAAATCAAATCTTCAACCAAGTTAGGATTAAATGCAGATCTAACATAAAGGCGTAAGGTCTTTGTTTTCGCCTTAATATTGCAATATAAATCAGTGTACAGGGGTAACTTTGTTATTTGTTATCTTATTATAGCATAAGAAGATGTTTTAATGAGTTGGATACGTTTGTTTTAAGATACATGCCGCACACCATTGTCATCTAATTTCTGCATTTTCAGGAACACCCAGCGTGTCCATGCAAATATATAAAGGCTTACAGATCGAAAGACGCTCTGAAAAAAAATTGTTTCTATGATTTTTGCAGATAGGCTACTTAAGATTTGAGCGAAGAAACCAAGACAAAGATTTTAGGTCTGCGCAAGAGCAGAACCGCGAGGTAGCATATTTATTGGTAGCAAAAATTGACAGAACACCGGATATACTCGTTGACGCACATTTCTCACAGCATTTAGTGTGTTTCGCGCTTTCACCATGTTTAGAGGGACTTTAACGTTTAGTGTTTGAACTCAGTAGGTAATGCGCTGCTACCATCGAGATCCGGGCCATAATCTTTACAACGAACAAGGTGCACTTCACCTTCTTTAAACCTCGGCTATTCAAAATTTCAAAGTCAGTCTTTGAGAAAATAATACACTCATTTTGCCGACGATTCGTCCGAATCACCGTTGTACTCATTGTCATGATTCTCAGTTTCAGCAACTTTTGTTGCAGACTCGTTTTTTTGTGTTTTTTTTTCCTTTTACAAAAACGGTTCCAAAACAAAAAGGTCTTCTGTTGTTCTTCGTTTCTTTTTCCGTCTAAATCTTGTGTATAGTGACAATAGTAACACGTAGTACCGCGAAATGGCGTGACTGACGGCTAACCATTCTAGAATCAGTACTGAGGTTTAGGACATCTAGCTCCCCTTTGATTGGTCAGAAAGGTCACTGTCAGCTCGAGGGAACACACTGGGTCCGCTCCATTCTTATACCGGTACGCACGGCTTCGGTATGTCCAGTAGGTGCATGCACTGCTCCGACACATACGCCCATCTCTGTTCAAGCCGCAGCAGCGGTTTGCTTTCCTACTGACTACCATATGTACAGGAAAAGAGGCATTTAATTGGGGGGAAAGCGGTCGCACAGGTGCGACTAATTTAATTCAAAGGTCGCACAGTGTTAATTTTGGTCGCAATTTCGAGCCCTGCAATCACATCCTGAGAGTTTCCTCAATTGGTTTTCCCTGCAATCCAGCTGTCCTCGGTAGTTTTCGATCTGTTTCATTACTGAATTCTCTTTATTTAATCAATGTCTCATTCTGTTTTCCACCCTCGCTTCACTCCCTGCGCTCACACAAGCATTTTTCCACTACAACGTATTTCATTTCCTGGTCTCCATCTTCCCTTTGCTGGATTGTTGCATTGTGTCTGTGTTGGGTGTTCCGTCTTGGAAGAACAATCTACAAAGAACCCAAAATCTATATATTTGGGATATTCCTCCCAGAGTCTGCAGTACTGGCAAGTGGCTCCTTCCAGTCCCATCTTCACTCCCATTCAAAGCTGTGAACCTGCTCAGTGTGCTCCCCTTCATTCGGCTTTCCATCCCAGTTACTGACCCCAGATCAGGTCCTCCGACAAAGCTTGGCATTAATCTTCAAGTTTCAGATTGCTCCAATCTGACCTCAGACCATACAGTGTTAAACTCTCCAGCACTGAAAGAGCTTTAAGTTTGTATTTGTTTTTTGGAAGAAAGGCCAATTTTGATACATTCTGTGATCTGCACTAGGCTCTGCTATGCTGCTTGAGACAACTTTTCTGCTCACATAGATGATGAGGTATGTTCTCACTATGATATAACTTCAGATAGTCTGATATAACAATGTGTGCATGTATTAATTACACTTGCTTTTGTTTTACTGTCAATTCCAACATTGGCATGAGCCATTTTTCATGTTGTTTAAACTCTCGCATGCGTATGTCTACAACGGTGCATCTGGAACTGCTGCATCTAGAACTTCTGGGGCTCCCCGACTCATCAGTGAGAAATTTCTCCCAGGTTGGTTTGCTTGCACAAATGCTACCAAGTAAAATTTTAACTTGCGCACTTTCAAAAAAATAATCCCATGCAAGACCATTTTGATTGCAGTCAGGAGTCCTGGATTGGCCAGACAGTTTTTACACCTGACTCCAAGGTAAATGGAGGGTGGAAAACCAGCAGTTCACAGGCCTCGAGGACTGTAATTTCATAATCGCTCACTGGTCTACATGGTCAGCAAAAAAGAGCTTTTCAACCGACCTGAAAAAAACATCTGGGTAAAAAAGTAAAAAATAATAGGTTTTTAAAAATAAATTGTCCCAGTTTTCTTCAGGTTCACTTGTAATTCCCACAGTAGCATTCACAATCAGCAGCAGAAACAAAAGGTCAAAAGGCAGAGCAAACTTGCAGCCCAGATCAATGAAAGTTGCTAAAGACAACTTGACATCCACCAAGGCACTTAGTTACCATCAACATTATTTTTGTCAGTTAGCAGTCAAAATCATGGAGTAGACCTTTAAATTATAGGCATGTTAAATTCACACAAGCTGCGTGACTGAGTACCATGCTAAATTTATTTATTTATTTATCTCGAACAACAATCAAACTAAAAATAAAAAGTTATATTACTAATCAAAACACAGCAACAAAAGAAGGTAGAAGAACAAATAATAAAAGTAATAATAAGAAAATAAAGTGTCATCATCAAAAATAGAAAAGAAAAAAAGCAACAAACAAACATGTGTGTTCGAGAGGGAGCAGTTGGAAGCAGAATGTTTAATGCTTAGATTAATAACTTTAATGAAGCACCAAACAGAAAATCATTCTTTACCCAAATTACCTTTAATAGAGGACAAGGCAGGAGATCCAGAGGAAGGCAGTCTGGCCTGTTTCAAGAGACAGGAGGTAGCTGAAGGCAAGGAGCCCTCCACTTCCTCTTTAATTCCTTCTTCACTCTGCAATCTCTCAGTTTGGTTTGTTTTTAAATAGGATTCATCCCTTTCCTCTTGTCCCAACTCAAAGCCACGGATCTCTTCACTTTTTACTGCATCCGTCATCCATTTGCCCTCACTCTGCCTCTCCCCACCTTCTTCATCCTCTCCCTTAATGTTGGAGACAGTGATATCTTCCTCCCTGCTCATCATATATCCACTCTTCTCCTCAATACTCTCCTCTATGTCTTCACTTTTAATCACACTGGGTCTTGACCGCATCTCGGAATAATCTCTGCTGTCCCCCACAGGTTCCGTCTTGATGTCTTCAGCTTTAAGGCTGGGCTTGAAGGTAGGAAAACGAAGCACAAATTCTGATGGGGCGTGTGCTGTTGCAGAATCCATCAAGCTTCTAAAAAGAGGGAAGCATAATTCAGGAGGTGATGACTGAATTTAAAGACTTCCATTCAATCACAGTCCTGCACGAATGATGGAGCCAAGACTAGAGTTTTTGTGTCTACTTAGTATTTTTATTAACGTAACATAACTTAACACAACATAACCTTACATGAGTGGTGAGAACAGGCCATTCAGCTCAACTTGGCTCACCATTTTCCTGTCATTCAACTGAACCCAACTCTTCGGATATTTAAGGGCAAGGTGGAATTTACTGTCTCAAACTCCTAGTGTGTCTACCGTTACAATATGGCCACGCAAACTCTTTCATACTATGATCACTCCTTATGTGAAACAAAAAAATCCTATCCGTGCTAAATACATTCCATTGATTATCTAGAATACTCTATTACGCACATGGTTTCATAGCAGACCCCTATTTTTCTGCCAAATAAATACTATTCAACACCGTGAAAAGAGTTCAATAGGAAAGAAAAATGCATTCTCTAAAAATGAAAATGGCACTTGTTTATTCGCGAAAGATTCTGTCTCTCAGTTCGCTCGTTAAGAAAGTCAATAACAACCCATCTTCCTACACGGATATTACCAGACATTGGCAATATCTACTGTAAATGCGTAACCAACTCAGTGCACGATGCGTATAACGTATAATACACAACTCACTATTGAATTGAAATGGTTACAGATAAGGCGACGGTGAATATTGTTACGGGTGATGCCCAAATATTGCCGAAAAGTTAAAAATAAATTGGGGGCACAATAAGTGTTATTATGCACCAAAGCGAGACGTCTCAACAACCTTTAGTAAACGAAACAGAAAAAGGCTCGTGACACCAGTGTTGAGTTTGTCAGGCAGCTAAATTCGATTGCAATCCCCCTACATTACCGATTTCACTCACCAAGAGCTGCAGCTTTGTGATTTGTCTGAAAGCGAAGACCCAATACTTGTTAATACATCTCAGATAGTAGTAATGATTCTTCTTCTTCTCCTTCTTTCCGTTTTAGTTTAAGCTACAAAGGCCCATTGCTGCCTCCGATGGATTCACACTGTAAAAGCGGTCTTGACCATGCACTGTGTTCCAGTTCAAAAATACGGGGTGCATCTCAATTCTCACAAAATGCATCCTCGTTCCCTTCACTTGCGTCTTATGCCGGCATCAGACTACACGATGGTTTTGTCTTTTCTAAAGATCACTATGTCAGATTAAGCTATGATAGAGTTATAAATTCTTTCCGCGACTAGGCGTACAGATGCATACTACAGGAAGCTCCACGACAAATGGTCATTTGCAGTCTTGCAGACATTGGCCGTGTTCGAAACCGCGCTCTACGGTCTACATACACTATTCTCACTACACACTAGTCACACTACACGCTTCTTACTACAAATGAACTCTTCCTGTTTCTTCTTCTTATTATTATTCCTCAGCGAGTTTTTTTCTGGCGGTTTCGTCGCGATGCATCTTGGGCAATTTATGTATGAATAGTAAGCTTGCGATGCACCCACAAAATATCTGCCAGATCTAGCATACATCCGGGAACTTCTCACGGACAGAAACTCACTCCCCACGCCTAAGTGAACACTCTACCCCCTAAACCTGACGTCATCGGTAGTGCGAGTAGTACATTAGTGCGCGGTTTAGACTGTATAAAAAGATGGACGAACAACCGTGATGTCACCCATTGATTTCAGCATACCATTTAGGAAGCCTCGATTTTGGCAATTTGAATAGCACTATCTTGTCATTTTGAAACCGGATGTGACTCCTATTGCAGTGTTTCCCAACCCTGTTCCTGGAGAACCCCTGCCCTGCAGATTTCAGATGTCTTCTTGATTTAACACACCCAGATCAGGTCATTAGGTTCTCCACTAATGAGCTCATCAGCTGAATCAGGTGTGTTAAATTAGGGAGCCCTATAAAATGTGCATGACAGGGGTACTGCAGGAGCAGGGTTGGGCCTCACTGATTTAACACACCTGATTCAGCTGATCAGCTCATTAGTGGAGTACCTAGTGACCTGATCTGGGTGTGTTAAATCAAGGAGACATCTGAAATATGCAGGGCAGGGGTACTCCAGGAACAGGGTTGGGAAACACTGTCCTATTGGACGAGAGTGTGAATTGAATATCCAGGGAGGAGCCAGGGGTGGATCTGACCATATCAGACCAGGACGAGAGGATAGCCACACCCCTAAAGCATATTCTGGCTTTATCCTTTATTCTAGTCCATTTGCCAGCAGCCATACCACAATTCTATCTGCTCCAGCTGCGTGCCTGAAGCTAAGCAGGTGTGGGCTTGGTTAGGAATTGGATGGGAGACCACCTGGGAAAACCAAGTTGTTGCTGGAGGAGGTCTTGCTGGGCCAGAAGGTTGCGATCTTCCCTCTGGTGGAATGATTCCCAATGCCCCAGCACAGTGACGGGGACACTGTATTGAAGGAAATGCCATCTTTCACTGTAGTCATTAAACATCCTATGGGGCTCCCCGGTGTCATGGCTAACTTCCCAACATGGCTCCTTAAACCTGCCACCTAATCATCCCCCGATCTAATTGGCTGTGCAAATTTCCCCCACCTCAACCCCCAGGGCTCCCTTGAAAAAGAGGTTTTAATCTCAACAGGACTTCCCTGGTTAAATAAGGGATAGATTTGGGACCATGATTTATAAAAATTAACATAATGATATACCAAAGGAGACTGGAAACTTGCAATGGATACCATAAAGTAATGTGGAAAATCATTATTGAAACTACAAAAGGTTAAATTTTCTGAAGAAAATTTGTGTGCTTGCTTCAGCGAGAAAAGTTGAAGAGGTTGGCTTTTAAAATGAAGGTGCTCGGAAACTGTGAGGCAAAGGAAATTGCTGAAGAAATGTTGAAAAACTGCTGAAATTTAAACACAAGACATTGAAGCTAAAAGTAATAGTTTAAGGAATTCGGACTTTTCAGCCGCATCATGACCGAGTCTACTCCGCTTCAACCCAGCTGTTAAAAAATGGTGAATTGGAGTCAATGAGATTGATGCATCTCTCTATGGGTCTATGCGTATCTAGTTCAACGCAGTGCATGCTGAAAAATTAGCTTTATGGCGGAGCAAACATGGCAGGCCACATTGGCAGACTGCCGCAGCTGTTGAATGCTAATAGCTCATTGTCAGTCTCTACCCCAGTCCCGAAGCTGTACAACGCTAACCTCACCAAGTAGTGAAATGCTACTATTCACGGCTCTCTGTTGTGGAATCATTTTACTATTGATTTATTTGCTTTATTATTAATTGTTTATCCTTGCTTGCTCTTGCTCATTTTTTCTTAGGCCTTAGTTGTATATTCTTGCCTGTTTCTGATTAACCCAGGCCTTGCGTGGCTGTAATTTCCATAAATCTGACCAATGCGTCATTGCATATAGTTTATCTAGGATCATGCGGTCCTGACGGACCCTAACAAGGTCAAGATGCTTTCTTTCTCTCTAAAGTTTATGTGTTCTCAGAAAAAAAGAGTACAAGGAGAGCCTGGGACACCAAAAACGATAAGCCCAGGAGATGATTAGAAGAAACCACCCGTCTTCTCTGAGCTGTATACGCGTACCTCAGGGTCAGCTTTACGTGGGCTGCGTACATCTGCAAGAATATTCCAGATGATACCATGATGTGTAAATCAGCTCGGGGGGAGGAGGATGTCAAAATGTACTCTTACTTATACACCAGCAAGAAAGAATTTTCTTTATCCTTGTTCTTGCCTGTAACGAGAGTTCTCGCATGTAGCGAGGATCCTATTCTGCAGAATAGTAAACTGGATATATATTATTCTCTCTGCCTCTGAGTTCTTTTCTTGAGAAGGTAACACCAGGAATGAAAATTAACATTCCCACAACACTGTTCATTTCTGTGCACTGTCTTTGCTACCTAAATAGCTAATAATAGCAAGCTGCAAAATATCTTTGACACATGTTGTAATATTAATCACGGCTCCCTTTTTATTTCTGTGCTATTATTAGCTAGTTAGCTCGCGAAAACACAGTGCACAGAACGTGTTCGAAACGGGTCGAACTTGAGTTTTGAAATTGCCATCACTGCAGATGACATAATGAATAGCTCGCGGACATTAACAATTGAACTACTCAATGAGTATGGAAAAGTTACGCCTGCTGGCTTCGCAAGGATGGCAGTTACGGTCATTTTGATACCAGTATTTTGCCTGTTTTAGATACGATCGTAAATATATCTAGGTAGTGCGAACAGTTGCTTGTATGTACAGGAATAGGAGCTCTCTGCTTTGCAATTTTCTACTGTATCGTGTTCTCATGAACCCGCCCTGCGAAAAGACCGGTCTTTGCAGCCCTAAATATGCTCTCTTGGAGCTGGTTTGAGTGACTGTACAAAAGAAAATACCGAAAATTCTTTCACTGAGTTTGACGCAGAAGAATGAGACTTGTCTAACAGTCGTATCAATCTTAATCTAAAAGATGATAATGCTGAGGCCAGGAAAAAGTCCGGCAAAGGACAGAATAGAACCGAAATACCGCTATGCCACAATTTCGCTGAGCCATTTCAGTTAATGGTTTGGTCCAACAGAGATTTTAGCTAAGGCGTCTCTTGCATATTATCTTTGAGGTAAAGGCAGTAGTAAGTCCAATCTATGAAATAGAGATAACATATTAAATGGGAAAGTCTGCTGAGCAAAATATGTCAAAATTGTGTGATAAGACACACTTTATTGAACCCCGTGGGGTAATCTGTCCTCTGCATTTGACCCATCCTATAGTTAGGAGCAGTGGGCAGCCACAGAGCAGCGCCCGGGGACCAACTCCAGTTCTAAAGCCAGTTCCTTGGTCAGGGGTACTGGTTGGAGTGTGTAGTGGCAAAAATGTGGGAACAAGAGCAAGTTATAAAACTGTGTTTTTCAGCTTTCCAACAGGAATTTTCTGTCTCATTTAATATTGGAGTTAATGGAGTTTCGGTTTGTGCTCCCGTTGCTTTTTGGCTCATACTGCCAAAACAGTCTATCCGAATGCTTGCATAGTTACATTTTCGTGACCAGCACAACTTTTCCTCCGACTTGGATATAAAAATAATAATATGGAGTGAAAACTGTGGGAGTTAGAGCAAGTTTAAGAGAAGACTTCGACGATTTTACAGCTGTTCGCCACTCTAACAAGGACGTCGCCACACTCTAAGTTCCCAGAATGTATTGTAATAGAAATTATTTTTAAAAATTATAATTAAAAAAATGATAGAAGTTACGAAAAATTTGAACAATGAAGTAATTATACAAGCTTAACCTAACATTTTGCAGTTTGAATGACATGTCTAGCTAAAAGTATGACATACTGAAAAAAATAGCAGAAAATAGCTGAATTTACAGAATCAGCACAAAAATGGCTTGATTTAATAGGACCCCAAAAAATGAATTTTAAATATCTCAAAAACTAAAAAGAAAATCAAAAATATGTACTGATGCAACGTAATTCAGCAAAAGCTGATTTTTTTAAAGTTTGAACAGAATCAATAGCTTAAACGCTGTAAGAGGAGTGAGTCAGCTAAATTTAGGCAGAAGAAGAAAAAGAAGTAAGAGAATAGAGTGTGCTGCTTCTGAAGCAAGCACACAATAATAAATCAGGTGGGAAAGTAGGGTCATTTTCTCATAGGCTTCCATAGGATTTAACTTCTTTCTGCAACCACCGACGTCGCTATCTGCTGGCTATTAAATAGAATGCAAATTTTTGAGATTTCCACATTGGCCTCAGTTTTCAGATCTGAGTGCCGGGTCCATCTTTTTATACAGTCTCTGTTTGCAGA
Source organism: Gymnothorax javanicus (assembly GCA_029692085.1). NCBI lineage: Eukaryota > Metazoa > Chordata > Actinopteri > Anguilliformes > Muraenidae > Gymnothorax > Gymnothorax javanicus. Next base: position 21,120,048 of record CM056196.1, on the reverse strand, counting down.
TGACCATTAATCATACAATTATATTTATTCACATTTTAATCACTGCAAATCATGATCAGCTCAGAAAGATTTTATCTTCGGCTATCATGAGCACTGACGTCACAGAAGGTATCTAGCCAGCGGCAGAGAACGCAATGTCAATGTCACTGGACTCAATTACTCAGGAATTTTTTTTCAGTATTGCAACCTAATTTATTTTAAGATTGCACTTAATCAAAATGTTTTTGGCTTTCAAAAGAATAGGCTGCATTTGTGGGGAAGCGTAGTTGCACATTGGTTGTTGCGCCAAGCGATTATGATTAATTTATTAAATTGCCCGTGCTTCTTACATTGAAGTGTTGGTACTTGAATAATTTCATACATTGGTCATTAGCGCATCATGAAAGTTTGATAGACTAGTGCAGTGCCCATAGGAAGTGTGTATTCCTATAGAAAAGTGGGAGCTTAAGTAGCTTTTTCATGGATGGCCAAATGAGGCTGTGTTAGCTTCTGAGACCAGCGTTTATTTGTCAGAGGAAGATAGGGACAAAATAAACTGCCAACGCAGCATTTCGAACGGTATCTAGCAATAGGTTAGAAACGCGAGCAAGTGAAATCACAGGAAAGAGAATGGACAGTGGTCTCAAAATTAATGCGATAAAGCAACAAATAGCCTATCCACAAGCGCATGCTATTAAAAAAACTCCGGGAGTATCAATCAAGACTGCACATACGCAGTACTTTGAATCGTAAAGACGATGTGGACATGAAAATGAAATATTGAAAACATGCTTTGGTATGGGAACTTTAGGCAATGTTTTAGTCAATCAGACCAATTTCTATCCATGTCAGCAAGCATGATGAGCAGATGAGAACAGAGTGGTTAAACTTAAGATATAGCCTACTTACAGATAAGAATGCCATACGCCTATGCAAACTTTCCGGTGACCAAGAGCGGTACAGCAGTAGCATATGGGATTCTTTTAACTTTTTTTCGTGAGGCGTGGCTATAGCTGAGAGCGAGAGCGCGAACTTTTTTTTCCTGAGGCGTGGCAATAGCTGAGAGCGAGAGCGTGACAGGCTAGATAGGTTACACAGGCGTATGGGATTGTAACTTTTTGAAAATTAATCAAAAAAGCTTCAAAATGAAGAATGCACACCATCGTGCCATGCGCAAGCCACATCTGAAAGCTGAGGCCTATCTGACAAACAGTCAGAGAGATATGCGAGTCACAGACATACAGACAGAGACAGACACACAGACAGGCACTTCTTGCTTCATTGATAGAAGATGACATGCATTTAGAATTAATTAAAATGCATGCCATGGGTTGAATTTTCAAGGTAGCAAAATCACTCGAGGACCCAACCAAAATCATTTACTGATTTAATTCAAATTTCCTCCAAATCAAGGTTTCAAAATTACACAATTGGGAACAGGTCAGTGAAATGAATGGGTATGAAAAGAGAATCACAGAGAGGCTGAGTCTTTCAGAAGACAGTGGGGGCTTCACCACTCTATGAGAGAGTGCATTGGAAAATTGTTCAACAATTTAAGAATGAAATTACGAAGAAACTGGGGATTTAATCATCTATGGTATGAAATATCATAAAATGATTCAGTGAATCCGGAGAAATCTCGGTATGCAAGAGACAAGGCCAAAAACCAATACTGAATGGTCATGATATTCAGGCCCTCAGGTGGCACTGCATTAAAAATAAATAGGATTCTGTAGTGGAAATCAATGCATGGGCTCAGGAACACCTCTGAAAACCATTCAGCACAATTTGTTGCTGCACCTACAAACACAAGTTAAAACTTTACTATGTAAAGAAAAAAAAAACAAAAAAAAACAAACAAACAATCAAGATCCAGAAATGCTGCTGCCTTCTCTGAGCCTAAGCTTACTTACGATGGCTTGAGACAAAGTGGAAAACTATCCTGTGGTCTGACCAATCAAAATCTGAATTTTTTTTTTTTTTTTTTGGAAATCAAGGATGCCACATCCTCTAGGCTAAGAATGAGAGGGAACATTTGGCTGTTAATCATTGCACAGTTCAAAAGCCAGCATCCATGACAGTATGGGGGTGCATTTGTGCACGTGGCATGGGAAACTTGCACATTCGTGAAGACTGCATTCATGCTAAACAATATATACAGGTTTTAGGGCAACATATACAGGCACCCAGACATCATTTTCTGGTAAGGCTTTGCTTATTTCAGCAAGAGAAAGCCAACCCACATTTTATGCGTGTTACAACATCATGGATCCGAAGTAAGAGAGTCTGGGTGCTAAACTGGCCTTCCTGCAGTCAAGATGGGTCACCCATTGAAAAATGTGGAGCAAAAATCTGACAAAGGAGTCAGAAAAAGTGTTGAAAAGCTCATATCTAAAATCAATCAAGAACGAGAAACCATTTTGCTTTTAAAACTATCGTAATTGGTGTCCTCAGTTCCAAAACACAGGGTGTAGTTAAAAGAAGAGATGATTTAACACAGTGGTAAATGCGGCCCCGTCCCAGCTTTTTTGGAACATTGTGGGCATCAAATTCAAAAGGAGCAGATATTTTTCAAAAACAATAAAATTCCTCAGTGTCAACATTTGATATGTTTTCCTTGTACTCTTTTCAATTTATTATAGAGTTTATATGATTTGCCACACAATGCAGTGTTTTTATTTACATTTTACACGTCCTAGCTTTTCTGGAAATGAGGTAGCAATTTCATCAATTCATTCCTATTGCGTTTGTATTCTTGCAAGGAAAACATTTTTACCTGTCAGTGGTTATTTTTTGACCATAAACATGTCCAGCATTTCAACTTCCTCAGTCAAAAACTTAATCTCCAGAGGAAATACAGCATTCTATAAAAAGTCTGTATTGAATTTCCAAATATTAGCAGAGCCCTGAGATTGCTTTCATGCTGATAAGGATAGACAAATTATACAGTGATCTGTGGGTAAAGAAGAGAAAAACTCCACAATCCGGAATATCATGTCAAAAATCCCAAGAGATAAGCCAATAGCCTAGTCTTAAACATTGTCCACATCCTGGAGAATTAAAACAGGCATGTGGGATAGACATCTGGGTAGATATCCTCCAATAGTCATCCACATTTGCTGTCGTACACAAATCTAATATAGTGTCATTATATTCAGGTTGTGGGTGTCTTTGGTGTATATAGTCTAAACATGAATTATGGGTTATACTGAAGTCCACCCATTATCACCATCTGCAGGATAGCTTTTCCATTCAGTTACCAGTTTACAAATATTCACAAACATTTCCGTCATAATAACATTTGTTATTATATCCATAGTTACAGTTTAAAGTATACAGAATGTAATTTGCCCCCGTGACCACAGTTGGCCACTGACCTTCTGTGTCCCCTTCATGGTCAATTATAATGCCTGGAAACCTGTTACAGCTGGGTGAATGACCTCTCTAATGCAATATCACTGAGGGTCCATCAGCTGTGCAACTGAGGTCTCCCAGGCAATAATCACTGAAGGTCATCAGCTGAGTGACTGTGATAAGCTCTTTCCACTCGAGATGTAGAGGGGTGGGGACTCCTCCATGCAGATTTTCTGGTGTTCAATCAAAGCGTTGGACTCGATGAAGCCCATCCCGCACTGGAAGCAGCTGAAAGGATGAGACCCTGAATGGAATCTATGACACATTTTTAGATTTTTCAAAGAAATGATGCTTTTCCTACATTGAGAGCAGTGGTATAGCCGTTCTCCCATATGAATTCTCTGGTGCGAATACAGGCCATCCAAAAAACTGAAACTCTTGCAACTTGTGGAACACCGATATTGGCATTCTGCTGTGTGAGATTTCTGGTGCACCTTCAGATTACTTGACTGTGGAGTCATTCCACGTCAGATCATCAAATGGGTCTCACCACCACCTTCCCAATTTTGCTAATTTTTTGTATGCAGCTGCATAAATATATATCACTGTTAAATCTGAAATTTCAGCTCATTCGGACCAAAAATGAATTGTTGGTGAATTATTTTCTAAGGGTACTGTCCATCAGTTTTTTTTGTCAATTGACATTTTTCTTGTATTTAACATGGCATAACTTTTTTATTATTACACCAATAGCTTTGAAACTTTGCATCTAAGCTAATGTTATACTGCTTAATCAGAAAATCCAGTCCAATTTACTGTATCTTTCTTGGTTGTGGAGCTATGAGAACACCAAAAGTGCCTTTTGTTCAGGCAGTTCCATGTTTAGGTCTCCAAAGCACCCCCAATATAAACCCTACCATAGGCTCTCTGGCAATTTTTCCATTCATTTGTGTCTGCTGAATATAAATCAGGCATGAATTCACCATGAATTCATCACCAACTGCAGTCAGTACCTTGCCAAATGTGGAAAAAAAGCTAAAATGCCACCTGTTCAAACCCCCGTATCTCCAGGGGCACACCTTGGATTTTCTTCTATTTTTTTAACTGATTCCTCTATTATAGTAGAGAGACCACTCCAAAAATTGTTGATGTATTTTGACCAATAAAAATTTTGCAGGTGTCTGAACAGGGTTGGGGTAATCTCAAGAATCGTTTGGCATTTTCAGCTTCTTATACAATGTTAATGATTATTGAATCACAATAATTGTAAGTTCTCAATTCATCAATGCATGACACATTCACAGAAAGGTCAGTATATGCAGGTTGGTAGATCATGTTGGCAGGGAGAAACCTGAACCAGTTATTGATCACTAATTTCTGATTATTGCTATTGTCTTTCATGAAGCGAAACAAGAGGACAAAAGCATTAACATGGACTTCTTCTGAAAAATGCTGGGTGCCATTCAATAACATTCTCCGAACTGTTCCAACTCCGGATGTCACTGGACGCACAGCCCGGCAGTATAAGTTGGACAAAACTGGGACAGACAACATTGTTGTGCTCTTTGCTGCATTTAAGAATCAATAACACTGTTAACATAGCATGGAAAACAAAGTTTTAATTTGACAGTCAGTTTACAAGAATTAGTGTCAGTAAATTTTATTGATGCAAAGAAGGTGATTCTCAAAAATTGCCTGACCCCTATTTAGACAGATCTGAAATGTTTGTCGTTCAAGTCACATCAACAATTTTGTTTTGTTATGTCTACTATAATACATGAATTAGTACAATTTAGGATGTGATTGACTAATGATTGAAAAAACTTAAAATGTTGCATAATTAAATGTGTAAGAAGCTGAAAGTGCCACGCGATTCTTGAGATTACCCCACCCCTGTTCAGACACCTGCAAAATTTATATTGGTCAAAACACATCAACAATTTTTGGAGTGGTCTTTCTACTATAATAGAGGAATCAGTAAAAAAAAAAAAATAGAAGAAAATCCAAGGTGTGCCCCTGGAGATACGGGGGGTTTGAACAGGTGGCATTTTAGCTTTTTTTTCCCCACATTTGGCAAGGTACTGACTGCAGTTGGTGATGAATTCATGGTGAATTCAGCCTGATTTATATTCAGAAGACACAAATGAATGGAAAAAATTCCAGAGAGCCTATGCTAGGGTTTATATTGGGGGTGCTTTGGGGACCTAAACATGGAACTGCCTGAACAAAAGGCACTTTTAGTGTCCTCATAGCTCCACAACCAAGAAAGATAAACTGGACTGAATTTTCTGATTAAGCAGTATAACATTAGCTTAGATGCAAAGTTTCAAAGCAATAGGTGTAATAATAAAAAAGTTATGCCATGTTAAATACAAGAAACATCTCAATTGACGTGAATTCGTTTAAAAAAACTGACGGATAGTACCCTTAGAAAATAATTCACCAACAATTCATTTTTGGTCCGAATGAGCTGAAATTTCGGATTTGTTCATCACTAATACATATTTATCTAATGCGAAAATATGGAAGCAATCTATGACTACATGGTGACAGATGTTTTGAAAATCTGATGATTTGACATGGAATGACCCTGTGTGAAGCTCTTGCTCTACCATCAGCTTCAAAACGGAAAAAATCGCGAGAACTCTCCCTAACTTACCGCTGTCTTGCCGTCTTTGAATCGCTACTCTACCGCCAGACTAACTCGTTGTTTCGCGAGATTAATGCTGTAAGCCTTTTAACTGCCGCCAGTGATCGTGAGGCGGCGCAAGGTAAGAAAATATAGTCCTGACCCCATGTAGTTTCCTATTCGCTGCGGGGCGAATAGCCACTTCCGAAAACATAACATGCACTTTCAATTTAAAACTTGTGAGAAACCGCATATAGTGCACGTGAAAGTGCAGAAGAAATTTGCTTTTGAAGATGTGTGTCAACTGTGTGTATGAGTTCATAGTGTAACTAAAATCTTCTCTGGATGTCAGAAGTGCCACAAAGTCCAGCAATTTACAATATAACAGACACAAAGTGAAAATTTCCCTAAACTATGACAGCGGATGTTTCCTATATGGTAACATGTATCATTCATTTTCACAGAACGTGAAGAGTAAACAATAAAAATAAAGGATTTTTCCTGTCTGCACCAAATAGCATTAAAATATATAGAAAGCTTTATGATTTTTGTCCAAAAGAACTGCTCTTTTTCGCCGCTGTTCTCCTCATAAACAAACTCCACACATCAAGTAGCGTCATGCAGTATACTTCTCGTTATATCTCATACATCGTTCCTTTACATGCAATGGTTTACCGATTAAAAACTTGTGATTTTAAAGCTATCTACAACAATAAAAATACAACGACAAGCACCTATTTTAAGCAAATAAATATATGAATAGGAAGAAATTATCTTACGTGGTAGTGTGGGGTTGATAAGTTTTCACCATTTACAATGACTACATGTGAAAGCATCCCCTGCTGGGAGATGCTAACCGGCCCCTCAGTCAACCATGACATTCTTCAGCACACGCTGGACCACCTGTGATGCGTATCCTGGAAGGGTTTTGTGACTGGGTACTAAATTTATAAATGCTTTGTATCCCTGCGCCGCGCTTTCTCAGACAACCTACCGCGTTTCCACCCTCCTGTTGCTGTGAAGTTATTGTTACCTTCTCCCGACCCTACCGCGATGGAATTCCGTTTTGATGTGATCTGTACTGTATGTGGAACAGCAGAATGGGCATTCCGCTATGAGAAACTTCTGGTGCGTTTTCAGACTGCTTGAGGTTTTTGTAGCTCTTCCCACACTGGGGGCATAGGTAGGGCCGTTCTTCTGTATGAATCATTGAGATATATAATAGAACCAGAGAGAACGAGGAAGTACCTTTGCTTCAGCCAGTTAGCATGTTAGCTTCCTGCTTCCGTGTTTCCCAAGGATGCAATTTTGTGGCCAAAGACACTGAAGCTCCATAGACACCAATTGAAAAGTGCGCATTTTTTTCTTGCAAAATAAAGCGAAAACAAAAGCAAATGAACTCGGTAATCCTTCATTATTTTGCTCTTTGTCTGACGCAACTGTTCGATGTTTTCAAGAGGGCCTGTAAAATAAGAACTGCTACTTAGAGCTTGATGACAGCTCGTGCACGAGTTTGGTTGTCCAGCTGTTGCTCTGACTGCAGCAGTTCAGCCAATGAGTGTATAGTGCGTGCGCATTCCAGATTAACAGCGTTGCTCCTAATTTCCCCTCGAACACATTCGCCAATCCGCACAGACGACACATTTTCTTGGCCATTTGTGCTGTGTAATCAGATTGGCAATCTTATGAAATGGTGCCGGAACTAAGCACCCATGGAACATATTTTTATAGATGGCGTCGGTCAATTCCGTACTTCCTGGGCTGAAGTAGCTAGTCTAGCATCTCCCATTGAAAGTAATAGGGGTGGTACTTCCTCGGTCTCTCCAGTTCTATTATATTACCTCCATGGTATGAATAAGCTGGTATGATATCAAATTGCTTGACTTTCTGAAGCTCTTCCCACACTGGGAGCAGTGATGGGGGCATTCCCCTGTATGAATTTGCTCATGTGCAATCAGCTGCGTTTTCACTTTAAAGCTCTTCCCACACAGAGTGCAGCAGTGTGGGCGCTCCCCTGTATGATTGCGCTCATGTTTCCTCAAATTACGAGAAACACTGAAGCGCTTCCCGCACTGGGAGCAGCTGTATGGCCGCTCTCCTGTATGAACACACTGGTGGGAAACCAGACTGCATAACCTTCTAAAGCTCTTTCCACATTGGGAGCAGCAGAATGAGTCCTCCACTGTATGTATCTGCTCATGTTTCCTCAAACTTCCAGGGTAATTGAAGCTCTTCCCACAGAGGGAGCAGTGGTATGGGTGCTACCCTGTATGAATGAGTACATGCATTTTAAGATGGCTTGGTCGACTGAAGCTCTTCCCACAGTGAGAGCAGTGGTATGGGCGCTCACCAGTGTGAATACGTTCATGCATTGTCAGACTGCCCCGTTGAGTGAAGCTCTTCCCACACTGGGAGCAATGATGGGGGGATTCCCCTGTATGGATTCGCTGATGTGCTGTCAGCTGTGTTTTCACTTTAAAGCTCTTCCCACACAGAATGCAGCAGTGTGGGCGCTCCCCTGTATGGATGCGCTCGTGTATCCTCAGATTACCAGAAACACTGAAGCTTTTCCCACAGTGTAAGCACTGGAATGGGCGCTCTCCTGTATGAATGCGTTCATGCATTCTCAGACTGCTCAGTCGATTGAAGCTCTTCCCGCACTGGGAGCAGTGGTATGGGTGCTCCCCTGTATGAATGAGTACATGTGTTTTAAGATTGCTTGGTCGACTGAAGCTCTTCCCACAGTGGGAGCACTGGTATGGGCGCTCTCCAGAGTGAATGCGTTCATGCATCGTCAGACTGCCCAGTTGAGTGAAGCTCTTCCCGCACTGGGAGCAATGATAGGGGGATTCCCCTGTATGGATTCGCTGATGTGTGGCTAAGTTTGACTTGCGGCTGAAAATTTTACCACACAGACGGCAGAGAAATGGTGGTTTCCCGGCATGAATTAGTTTATGTGCCGCCAGGCTGAATTTAGATTTGAAGCCCTTCCCACACTGGGAGCAGGTGTGGGCCCCTGGAGTACTTGTGTGGGGCTGTATTGGGGTGGAGAGCGTTGTTGGGGGAGTGGGAGGCGGTGGGTTCTCTGCTCCATCTTCTGCATATCCCAGAATTCTCCTGTGCTCAAGGTGAACCTTCTCAATGTGCTGGTGCAGCTTCTCTTCTTCCATTTGAATGAATGGGCACTGGGAGCAGGCAAACACCTCAGTCTCTCCTGTAAACAGAGAAGGGCAAAAGATATACTGACATAAACATTTCTATTATGATCTGCTTATAAAAACAAAAATATTGTCCCAAACATCGTTTTAATCATGCATTTTTCCCTACCCAATTCGAAATTTGAGGTTTTTACAGCCACAGCCATGTTACTGTTGTTTTGGTCATCAAGGATGCAGGGCCAACGAGACAGAGTTCTGGCAGGTTCCTATAGGAATACATACTTGATCGGAGGCGAACAGGTCACTCTGAAGTTTGGGTCTTGTATAGGATGTAGGGCTGACCAGAACGAGTTCTAGTAGGTCTCTATCGGAATACAAAGGGGTCATTCCATATGAAGTCAACCAGAGGTCCCCAGGTCATCGACTCAGATTTAGCTCAAATTTATCTTGGGAGTACTTCTAAATTCATAATGAACACATGCAAAATTGCAAGCTCCTATTCCTGGGGGCCTCCAAGATACGGCCCCCCAAAAATTGGGGGCAATGCCCCAAGCAAATCGCGCATGTCAATTTATCGGGATTTGGGAGGCCTATATCTTTGGAACAAATCAATAGCTATGGGCTGAAAATCACTATCTGGGGTAATTTAGGTCCAGGATTTCAGAATCTCTTGTCAAAATTTATCCATCTCTTTTCATTTTCAAGATATTATCCTCTCAAATATGAAACTTTTTATGGGCAGAAATCGATAATTCAGTTTTCAAGGGCCCCCTATGAGGCCAGGTTTTTTGGGGGGCCATATTTCGGTAACCCCTTGGAGTAGGAGCCTAAAGTTTTGCATATATTCATCATGAATATAGAGGTACTACCAAAATAAATTTGAGCCAAATCGGAGGTGGTGACCGTGGAAGATTCTTGTACTTTGGTTGAGTTCACATGGAATGACCCAAAGTTGACCAGGTTAGAACTGGTACCTCAGAAGTTTTGGGATTCTCTTGACAGTAGGGCTGCTTGGAGTGGGTTCTAGTAGTTTCCTATAAGAATAAAGTGTCCACTGAGTGAGAGTTGGTACTTCCATAGTTTTAGTCCTCTATGTGATGAAAAGCTGACTAGCTTGGGTGGTGTTAGCTCCCTATAGGAATACTCATTTGACTTGGTGAGAGCTGGTACCTCTGTAGTTTTGTTCTTCTCCAGGTTTTAGGGCTGACTAGTGAGTTCTGATAGCTCCCTACAGGATTACAAAGTTTACTGTGCGACAGCTGGTATCACTGTCGTTTGGCAAATCAAAGTCGGAGCGTTTGCACAGGAAAAGATCCTGGTAGCTCATATCTAGGTTTATTGTATATTGTATGCCGATTAATAGAGGTCTTAATTTGAATACCCTTGTTCTCCTTTGAAGTAAAGATTGACAGTGACCTGACATATGCGTGAATATGAAGTTTCTCTGTTGTGTGTATTGGCTGATATAATGGGTCCAGTACCACCATTTTTTTTCTTTTTTATTGAAAATATAGTGCAACATAGCAATATAAAATGAAGGAATGCATAAATTTTGTTAAGATAAGACAGTCAATTAATTTCATATCCTTGCCAATGTACACCACCATAGCCAGTCTAACTCATCCATTACAAAAATTTAGAGGCAACTGGCCATGCCATGTATGTATTATTTTTGCCATGTTAAATGAATTAGTAAAGCTCAATAATAGATTGCGCCATATAAAACTCCATGTTACAAAATATTAACCAGACATGCATGTTGTATACTATTTCCTACTACTATAATAGACTACTTTGAATGAGTAACCTTACTGATTCCTGTCATTGTGGCTTAAGCCATTTTCATTCACATCCTGAGTTTTTCCTCAATAGAGGAACTGCAAGTCTCACTGCGCCCACATGGAACTGAACTACGCGCAGTGCATAATGGGAAGAGTTGTATGTCTCCATCATGGCTTCGGTAAATGCAACCATTGTGGAACCCGATTATTCTCGGCTTATTTTCTACCAAGAAGATGTACCTGGCGTGGTTTTCGCTTGCCGTTCAAGGCAGCCATTGTCACAGAATTGAAGAGATTACTGTGATGTCGAAACGCAAATTTAAGTGGCAAGAAGGAGGACCTGGTAGAGAGGTAAGGTAGCTACGTGGTAATAACAAGTAACGGAGGCAGCCTTGTTATTGATGACACCCAGGTTGCTAGGACATGCTCTGCACATGCATTTGCAATACTAAACATCCCCCCCAAAATACATTTTTGTACACTTCTACAATCATTATGGAAAATAAAAAGCCGAGACACGTGGAGTTTGGATATGGAGCTCTTTCACTCAGATCCTTGGGGATATAATGCCGAACATTATTATTTGACAGAATTTGGATCTATTGAGTTATTTCTCGATTTGCGTCAGCGTATTTTCCCTCTCCAGTCATTGTCACGGTTGATATTCCCTATCAGACAACAAATATTCAGGCGGACGTAAAAGGGTATTTCATTCTTAATATAAAAATGTATGGTTTACCCAGTCAGTGTTTTCTTATACGATGCGAAGTTTTGAAAAGGCCTTAAGATAACGGAGGGTGAAAAAGCTCAAGATCGGCTCTCATATAATCCATTTATGAAATTATATCCTCGAAAAATGCTTTCTTTAGGTAGTTTAACCACAACATACATAATTTCACAAAATTTGAAATGCCAAAAGTCGTTTTCTCAAAGCCCAAGAAATTCCTCTGCTAGCCAGTGACCGAATAGCCCTATGCACTGTCAGTGATTGCCCTGCATCGCTACTGTCAACTCATTGTGTTCGCATGGATAGCAGCACTGACATTGTAAAACAACGCTTTCACTTACTGTGTGAATCGGCGACATATGAGGCTGTCTTTGGGCATTCTTCTCTTAGGATTTTTTGCCTTGGTAATTTTGAAGAACTGGGTTTGACTGGAAAAACCGTTGGTGTGTTTACTACGGTGGCCCTGAAGGCCAATAGTAATACATATTTCAAAAGCGCAAAATATATTTCACAAAACACAAATACATTTCACAGAACAAAAATAAATTTCACAAAACACAAATACATTTCACAGAACAAAAATAAATTTCACAGGAAACAAATAAATTTCACAGAACAAAAATAAATTTCAGAGAACACAAATACATTTCACAAAACACAAAAACATTTCACAGATCACAAAATACATTTCACGAAACCGGAAAGTGTAGGACCATGGCACTTGTTTGTGATTGGATAAACCCAAGTCTGTCCGGCATGAGTCATTTATCATTTCCTGTTTACACTGGATACCGCAATAGCAGAGCCAGCGTGAAATTTTAGGTGTTTACCAGGATGGAAGAGGAGCTAGAGTTGATAGCGCAATACTTCAACAAGGGACGTACATATAGTGCGATTCTTGAAATGCTCTCCTCGTATCATGAATACACGTAACAATTGGAGCCCTTAAATCACGCTTAAAAGACCTTGCACTACGAGAAGGGGCGGATATTTTTCTTTGAATGTCGTTAGGAGGGCAATATCATCAGAGCTGCTGGGACCTGGGGCCTGTACCATAAAGCTGGATTTGGGCTTATCGCGGTATCTTCAGGTTTAACCCTGAGTTTTCTGTACCATAAAGGAGGCTTACTTCTTTCCGAGGCATATCACCGCGGCAACATAAGCTGAACGGCTAACCTGCTACGGAGGAGGTTTAGTTCTAGATTCAGATCACAGCGTGCAAAAGCACCGCCTACTGCCCAATCAGTTCTCTGAGAAAATAGCATCACCATCCGTGTAGCCTCACGTCACCAGGCTCTTCATACAGGGGAGAAGAGCCTGGTTTCCATTCACTGTGAATTTTGTCTGGATTCTGGTTCCGGTCTAAAGAGCGGATCCGGAATTCACCAAATTCACCAAAGTAAAAGTGTTCACCAAAATAAAACTTCAAAATCTGGCGCACCATCGATTTCCGTCTCCGGTTTTGAAACATTTTCTTCATTTAAACATGGACGTACAAAATTATATTCTTTAAATTAAAAAGTTTCACCGCATTTTTATTAGCTTGGTGCATCCATTGAATTCGGATCCTGTCTCTCTCGCCCTGGTTCCGGTTGCTTACCAGAACAGCCACTAAACGGCCCCAGACTACCGTCTGTGGAGGTTTCAGTGGAGTTCGGTGCGCGGATGAATACCAGTATGTATGATACAGGTTCTCACCTGAGGGTTTGACATGTGGCGAATGCAGCGGAGTCGTGCGCATATAGTTTCACATCTTGAGTGTATCACAATGCTGTATTTTTCCACGGGCAAAAGCACTAAAGCCTTGTACTTGTTGCACTTATGAAAGTAAACCTACCGACCGCTTTGAATTATGTTTTTGTAGTAATTAATTATTTGTTCTCCGGCTCTTTTGACACCACCGGGGTTGCAGCTGGAAAAAAAAAAAAATCCATACATGCCATAAGAATAGGCCTACATCCTCGCATCACGTCAATTTAATGAAATACGCAACTGTAATTTTACAGATGGGGCAGTGACATTATAAACAATAAGATACGCACATCCCTATACCCAATAGGCTTCGTGCTGGATCATATCCTGTAAAGCAGAAAAGGAGAGAGATGCGCTCACTAGCCTACATAGCGCCTGTTGTCATGATTTACTGCAGCAGAAGTAAAATGAAATCATCACTATTGCAGCAATAGCCCACATACAATCATGAATACGGGAGTTATTTGCAGTGATATAATCATTATAATTAACTTACGCATTTACACTGTCGGTGATTTTTTTGCCAGCTGTCCTGCCTGTATTTGGCAGCTGCAACGGTGTTAATTTTTGCCAGGATGATATTCTCTTCATATTTTTATTAAGAGCTCTTGCTCCGCATTTGAAAAGTATGCAGCTTTACTTCCAGTCAGTTTGTCCATGTTTGCAATTGGTCATTTGCTTCAAACACCGCCCTTTATGTGATCGCGCACATACCTAGATTGGAAAACCCTGGGTTCAGTTACCGAGTTGATAAGTGGCTTCGTGGTACCGCTTATCAGGAATGCGGAAGTCTGGTTAAGTGCAGCCGGATAACTAAGAGAAACCCCGGGTATGTTAATCCACCTTTATGGTACAGGCCCCTGGACAATTGTTTGAATACCGAACAATGTGGATAACTCTTAAGCAGAAACATGGTCAAAAGGAGGCCGTCATGAGAATGCTCCGGCAGCTGAAGGGTTCTCTGAATGCACTGTACAGCTACCATAGCCCCGTTCTCGGTCCCACAGTCTGTGCGGAGTCTCATGGGAACCACACCAACACTTCTGATGCAGTCAATAAAGTTGTTTTTTATTACTTTGAGGTTGTTGTTAGTTGGTCCACATTTGAGCCACATTATTCTGGAAAGCTCTATATCCCAATGGGTGAAACCAGAAACTATATCCCAATGGGTGAAACCAGAAAAGCTACCACGATAATTTATGAAAAGAACTTGTCTATAAACCAGATACGGCAAATCCATACCCGCTCTACATGCCACAAGTAGTTTGGACCCATTGAATGGCAAACACTAACCCTAACCACCCATGACTGGTAAGACCGCTGCTTAAGAGTTATCCATATTGTTCGGCATCCAAATTATCAGGTCCCAGCAGCTTAATGTCGTTAGGAGGGCAATATCATCAATGAAGAATGTCCGCCCCTTCTCTGCAGTGTGAGGTCTTTTAAGCGTGATTTAAGGGTTCCAATTGATATGTGTATTTCATGATATGAGGAGAGCATTTCAAAAATCACACTATATGTATGTCCCTTGCTGAAGTATTGCGCTATCAACTCAAGCTCCTCTTCCATCCTGGTAAACACCCGAAATTTCGTGCTGGCTCTGCTATTGCGGTATCCAGTGTAAACAGGAAATGATAAATGACTGATACCAGACAGACTTGGGTTTAGCCAATCACAAACAAGTACCCTTTCCGGTTTCATGAAATGTATTTTGTGATCTGTGAAATGTTTTTGCGTTTTGTGAAATGTATTTGTGTTCTCTGAAATTTATTTTTGTTCTGTGAAATTTGTGTTCTGTGAAATTTATTTTTGTTCTGTGAAATTTGTGTTCTGTGAAATTTATTTTTGTTCTGTGAAATGTATTTGTGTTTTGTGAAATGTATTAGTGTTTTGTGAAATATATTAGTGTTTTGTGAAATATATTTGTGTTCTGTGAAATATATTTGTGTTTTGTGAAATGTTCTTGTGTTTTGTGGAATGTATTTGTGTTTTGTGAAATATATTTTGTGCTTTTGAAATATGTATTATTAATGGCCTTCAAGGCCACCATAGTTTACCATGTACGTTTTCCTCCAGAGAACTGGATTTTTATCATGTATGTTTTCCTCCAGCCTCAAACGGCTGCTGCTGCCCCAGAGTGTTGAAGTGGGCTTGAACTTGCTGAATTCTCCGTTATTTCGAGCCCGACCTACATTGTTTATCCACTTAATTCTAAGCTTAGGGTCTTTGGGTAAAACGTTGAACCTGAAATGTCGATCCCTGACATGACGGTTGTAGCATCCAAGCACGCAACAAATAATGAGGAGGCTTTCTTTCATATTAAAGCGTATCTGTCAGTCACTCGCTGACATGCAGTTCCCATAATGCACTGCACACTAAAAAATCCAATAAGGCTACTTGCAATTCCCCTATTGGTTTTCCCTGCAATCCAGCTGTCCTCGTTACTTTTCAATTTGGTTCATTTATGGATTCCCATTATTTAATCATTGTCTCATTCCATTTCCCACCCTCGTTTCACTACCGGTGCTAGCACAAGCATTTTTCCACTACATTGTCATCTTGTGTATTTCATTTCCTGGTCTCCATCTTCCCTTTGCTGGATTGTTGCACTGTGTCTGTGTTGGGTGTTCCGTCTTCGGAGAATAATCTTCCAAGAACCCAAAATCTATAGATTAGGGATATTCCTCCCAGAGTCTGCAGTCCTGGCAAGTGGCTCCTTCCAGTCCCATCTTCACTCCCATTCAAAGCTGTGAACCTGCTCAGTGTGCTCCGATTCATTCGGCTTTCCATCCCAGTTACTGACCCTAGACCAGTTCCTCCGACATTGCCTAGCATTAATCTTCAAGTTCCCGACTGCTCTCATCTGACCACAGACCATACAAAGTTAAACTCTCCAGCACTGAAAGTGCTTTAAGTTTGCATTTGTTTTTTGTAAGAAAGGCCAATTTTGGTACATTTTGTGATCTGTGCTAGGCTCTGTTCTGCTGCTTGTGACAAATTTTCTTCTGGCATAGATGATGGGGTATGTTCTCACTATGATATATCTTTAGAGAGTTTGACATAACAATGTGTGCATGCATTAATTACACCTGCTTTTGTTTTACTGACAATTCCAAAATTGGTACGAGCCATTTTTCATGTTGTTTAAACTCTCGCATACATATGTTTCCAACGGTGCGTCTGGAACTGCTGCATCTAGAACTTCTGGGGCTCCCTGACTCATCAGTGAGATATTTCTCCCAGGTTAGGTCGCGCAAACAAATGCTACCAATTAAAATTTTTAACTCGCACACTTTCAAGAAAATAATCCCATGCAAGACCATTTTGATTGCAGTCAGGAGTCCTGGATTGGCCAGACGGTTTTTACACCTGACTCCAAGGTAAATGGAGGGTGGAAAACCAGCAGTTCACAGGCCTCGAGGACTGTAATTTCATAATCACTCACTGGTCTACATGGTTAGCAAAAAAGAGCTTTTCAACCGACCTGAAAAAAACGTCTGTAAAAAAAGGTAAAAAAAAAACCCATAGGTTTTTACTCGGGCCGGTAGGCCACGAGTCTAAGTTTCGGCTCCGTTCTGCTTTTTTTTTGTGGGGGGGTCACTGTCCTGCTCATGCGCGCGCGATTTCGCGACTGGCCCAGGCCTAGACCCTGCCCGAGTTCAGGCTCTGAGGAGCCTCTTGTAAGTTCACTTGTAATTCACTTGAGTTCACTTGTAATTACCACAGTAGCATTCATAATCAGCATCAGAAACAAATGGTCAAAAGGCAGAGCAAACTTGTAGCCCAGATTATCAATGAAAGTTGATAAAGACAACTTGACATTCAACAAGGCACTTAGACACCATCGACATCATTTTTGTCAGTTAGCAGTCAAAATCATGGAGTAGACCTTTAAATTATAGGCATGTTAAATTCAAACAAGTTGCATCACTGAATACCATGCTAAATTAATAACTTTAATAAAGCACTAAACAGAAAATCATTCTTTACCCAAATTACCTTTAATAGAGGACAAGGCAGGAGATCCAGAGGATGGCAGTCTGGCCTGTTTCAAGAGACAGGAGGTAGCTAAAGGCAAGGAGCCCTCCTCCTCCTCTTTAATTCCTTCTTCACTCTGCAATCTCTCAGTTTGGTTTGTTTTTAAATAGGATTCATCCCTTTCCTCTTGTCCCAACTCAAAGCCACGGATCTCTTCACTTTTTACTGCATTCGTCATCCAAACGTCTTCACTCTGCCTCTGCCCACCTTCTTCCTCCTCTCCCTTAATGTTGGAGACAGTGATATCTTCCTCCCTGCTCATCATACATCCACTCTTCTCCTTAATACTCTCCTCTATGTCTTCACTTTTAATCACACTGTGTCTTGACCGCATCTCGGAATAATCTCTGCTGTCCCCCACAGGTTCCGTCTTGATGTCTTCAGCTGTAAAGCTAGGCTTGAAGGTAGGATAACGAAGCACAAATTCTGATGGGGCGTGTGCTGTTGCAGAATCCATCAAGCTTCTAAAAAGAGGGAAGCATAATTCAGGAGGTGATGACTGAATTTAAAGACTTCCATTCAATCACAGTCCTGCACAGATGATGAAGCCAAGACTGGAGTTTTTGTGTCTACGAAGTGTTTGTATTAATGTAACATAACTTAACACGACATAACCATACATAACATGAGTGGCGAGAACAGGCCATTCAGCTCAACTTGGCTCACCATTTTCCTGTCATTCAACTGAACCTACCTCTTTGGATATTTAAGGGCAAAATGGAATTTAGCACTGTCTCAAAAACTCCTAGTGTGTCTACCGTTACAATATGGCCACGCAAGCTCTTCCATACTACGATCACTCCTTATATGAACAAAAAAATCCTATCCGTGCTAAATACATTCCATTGATGATCTAGAATACTCTATTATGCACATGGTTTCATAGCAGACCCCTATTTTTCTGCCAAATAAATACTATTGAACACCATGAAAAGAGTTCAAAAGGAACGCAAAAATACATTCTCTAAAAATGAAAATGGCACTTGTTTTTTCGTGAAAGATTCTGGTCTCTCAGTTCGCTCATTAAGAAAGTCAATAACAACCCATCTTCCAATATGGATATTACCAGGCATGGGCAATGTCAACTGTAAATGCACAACCAACTCAGTACACAACGTATATGACGTAAAATACACAACTCACTATTGAATTGAAATGGTTACAGATTAGGCGACAGTGATTATGGTGTTGCGGGTGATGCCCAAGTATTGCTGAAAAATTTAAAATAAATTGGGGGCACAATAAGAGTTATTAAGCACCAAAGCGAGACGTTTCAACAACCTTTTGTAAACGAAACAGAAAAAGGCTCGTGACACCAGTGGTGAGTTTGTCAGGCCGCTAAATTCGATTGCAATCCCCCTAAATGACCAAATTTCTTCACTCACCAAGAGCTGCAGCTTGGTGATTTGTCTGACAGCGAGTACACAATACTTGCTAAAACCCCTTTCTCACTGAGCTGCGTTGGCCCGCGGAAGTGTGCGGATGAAGCAGTTCTCCTTCCGCAGAGAAGCGCGTATACACCGTGAACTGATTCGCAGTGGTACGTCAGCGTTCACAAGCACCCAAGGGCGCGGGAAGTGGGGTGCTGAGGGTGCTGCAGCACCCCCTACTGGGGTACGGAGGGTGCTGAGCACCCCCTTACTGAGCAGAATAAAACGTTTTTTATCATTACTAATTTCGCCATCTGAACAATTTAAAAATATCACACAATGAAATTCATATCAGAATATAAAAATAATGCATAAAAATGACTGACATGTATTTAAAATTCGTGTTTATGTGGGCTACGTTCTAAGGTCAAAGGTCAAAACGTGTTACTATGGGAGATAGCCTAGCAGCTATGGCGGACACTGCTAAAAAAAAAAAAAAAAAAAAACAAAAAGAGACAAAACGCAGCGGACAAATTACGCTCGAAAACCAGAGTGAAGAATACCGCTTGGCTTTCACCCGCTTCCGAGCCCTGAAGGAGAGGCTGGGGCTGAATAGCGACGCGGAGTTGGCCTGCTTACTGTTGGACAGGTACGTGCCAAACACGGGATGTTAGCCTGCTTATTTAGCGACGTGCTACATAGCTTGTCATGGAGGTATAAGGAGATTATGTACACACTAAGTCCGAATATCAAACATTGCAAACACCTTTACATTTGCGCTGCTAACTCGCCCCCTCGCTCAGCTTCGACCTCCGGTTGCTCGTCCTCTCCCTCGGGGCTGCGCTGTTCCGTAGCTGACATCAGAGTTTGTGTCAGAAGCTCTGGAAGCTTCGCTAAATTCTAACTGGGCATATTACAGTCATATGATAATTATCTGTTTTCTCGATGAAGGACATTAACTCGGTATAACTAGATATTGTAATTACGTTATTATCAGAACACAAATACTTTTATACATTTGCAAGCTGTCCGTTAGAAACCTGGACTGAACATTTAAATTACTACAGTCAGTAATTAGCATTGTTATTAGCATAGCTGTTTATTCAAATACACAAACAATTTCATGTGGACACTATAAAACATTTGATGCTATATTTGCAAGATACCTCGTCACTCATTCCAGCGGGTAGCATGGTGTACACGATGGTGGTGGCGCTGCCAATCACAGGTTGGTTCTGGAATTTTGTGCGCATATGGCGTTAATATGGAACATCGGGTACCGTGCTGCAGAGATTCCAATCTTAACACTTCAACACTCGGTAAGTAATATGTAAGAAGTCGTTTATAAACTTCGGTAAACGCTGCCTCAGAGACATCATTTGAACTGTTCAAAATATACATAAGTTACACTACATCGGTATCTACATGAGCAAAGTTTAACTTTAACAACAAATACGCAGTGAATTTTTTTTTTTTTTTTTAATGTAATAGGATACTTTGAACTGTTCAAATGATGTCTCTGAGGCAGCGTTTACCGAAGTTTATAAACGACTTCTTACATATTACTTACCGAGTGTTGTGGTGTTAACTGGTTCAGAAATATCAAAATCATAATCAAACCATCCAGGTTTGATATCATCATTGTGAAATATTTTCTCTAAAGTTCCTAAGTCGAAGTTTGAAGTGAGAATGTCAGACGCCATAGCGGTCGCCTTTTTTGGAAACGGAAATTAGTAAGCCTATGTTTTCTATTGAAGCGGCTCGATAATCAAGCGAGAGCTCTTCACGCAGCGCGAGGTCTTGAGGTAGTTTACCGGTGAATAGATACCTGGTGTTAACCAATCAAAATGCAGTATTCGCTGGAATGAATGGTAGAATAATATATATGCTATATAGGAAGAAACTTCCCCATTAACTTGGCTACCTAATATGCAGCACCCCTGACCTAAAATGTGTTCCCGCGCGCCTGCAAGCAGCGTCAAAATTGATGTCCGCGCTGGAGCTCTTTAACGCCAGTATCGTGTAGACACAACTGGTTGCTGCCGCAAGCATTCGTGTAGGCTACGTGTTGACTCCGCGGACGTCCGCCGATGTTCGCCAACAGTGAATCCACGGCAGGCTCGCGTTGTCAGCAAGGTACGGTGCATTTTTAATACGACAATGGCGCGATTAAATAGGGCGAATAGTGGCGATCTGCGGCGGGGGGAGCACGAAGTCTACACGGCAGTGACGTTAATGATACGGCAGTGGCTTTGACAACACGGCAGTGGTGTTTCTCCGCATCTATAACACGGTGTTTTGGCGTTTCTATAAAAGCACCGCGCACTTGTTTTTGTCACGACTGACCACTGTTTGTCACCTTGAGCAGTGTGCCATCTTTAAAATGAGACCTAAGTCCAGAAAGAAGACTGCTGCATCAAAGAAGATGTGATTGCTGGTGTGATTAAACGTGTTCACAACGCCATACAGTTCATCTTAATTCGCCCTGAAATGCAGCCTCCGTGTTCATGCCACATTCCATTCGCCAGCTTCCACAAGCGCGCTGCATGCATCAAACGCCCTTAAACCGCTCTACCAACGCTCTCCCAACGCCACTTGCCGCAAATTTAGACAAGATTTTTAAAATTCCACGGATCGCTGCGGTGGGACATCCGTCCTACTGTTGCAATGAAACGTCCTATAAATGCGGTCAGTGAGAAAGAGGCTTAATACCAAGGATGTTTTATATTTCGCTGGATATACAATTGGAAAATGACCGCCCATTCATTTCAATGGAAATTGCTCAATGGCGCAGCACGCCGACGTAGGGGCCTCATTTCCGGTGTAGCAGGCCGGAATATACCCCTGGCCAGAATATACCAGGGTATATTCCGGCCTAGGCCTAGGCCAGATTACACCCGGGGTATATTCTGGCCTAGGCCAAAATATACCCTGAGGCCTGTATGCATGAAAGCAGAATAGGGACAGAATAGCCTATACCAGGTATAAATCAATGGTTTTACCACTGTTGCTATGCATGAAGGTGGTATAAGTTAAACTGCGGTATAACTTTAAACCTCGAATAGGGAGTCGTATGCACAAATATGGAATAGCTTAATCTGTGGTGTAAATACAGCAGATTTCCTGGTGTAACTTATACCAACCAAGGGGTAGGTTTAAGGAGTGGAATAAGACAATTTGCAGTCCGCTTTCAGTGGATGTCTCAAAACTGTGCCTTCTGTTTTTAGGATACTGGCATGAAATGATGTTCAACTTACCCTGTATAGATTGACACTCATTTGGAGATGTAAATTTTCAACTCATTACATACTTTTCTTTACCAAAATAAGTATAACTGAATGCCTAAACAAACATTCAAGGTTGCAATCCATATTCATTTAACCGGCGAAATGATCGGCAATCAGCCTGGCCCTGACTCCAACCCCTTGCATATTGTCCTCGACATGTTCATTTGGCTCCATCTCATCGTCCTCAGTGACATGTTGCCAGTTCTACGCGGAACCCTATTGTGATTAGGGAGTTTCCGCAAACTCCCCCGAAACGTATGCGCGAACGTTCATCTTTAGTGCGTTGACCACAAAACAGTGGTCGAACAATAGATTGGCCTTCACGTACACGTTCATTTGGCTCCACCTCATCGTCCTCAGCGTCATCATTATCATCAACAAGAGCTGGGAACCCTATTGTGATTAGTGGGTTTCCGCAAACTCCCCCGAAACGTGTACGCGGACGTCCATCTTTTGTGCGTTAACAGCAAAACAGCGGTCGAACAACAGATAGGCGTTCGCGTACTAGCTCGCGAAAGCTCCCTATTCAGAGTAATGAAGCGGGAGGGCAGGCCTATTAATAGATTTTTGGTAAACGACAGCAATAAATCATTGAATAACCCTACAACTACGGAATAGCTTATTCGCACAATAGTTATTCTGCGAATAGTTACACTATGTTTCGTGCATACCAATTTTTTTTATACCACAGGGGCTGCAATAACTATTCTCGGTATAAGCTTACACCCAGTACAAGTTATACCTCGTTCAAGCATACGGGCCCCTGCGTCTAACTCCTTAGTCTAGATTATTTGTCCAGGGCAAGTTATTTTGTTAACTTGAATGTACATTACAATACGTTTTTTTCAATTCATGGCTAGACTTGCTTCACATATGTTGAAGATGCTCCGTAAACATACATTGTAAGGGCCAACTCACACTTTGCCAAGGCACATACATTGCACATGTACCACCATGCAATTAACAAAACCAATAACAGTATCGCAGATTGAAATAACAAGAAGACTTGAAAAACTAGGTGATAGTTGAAATATAATTACATCTTCTGTGCTGAAAAGCTGCAGTTGTACTCAAAACAAAAGATGTTCATAATACATGTACTAGACTTTGTTATTGTTTACATTTACCACTGAATAGTGCATTTCAAGTTCTATTTCCTTCGTGGACTTCATGACTTCCCTTCAAATGGGTAAGAAACTATAGCTGCTCTCTTGAATAATGGTCATGTAAGATGAAGTACAAAGTTTAACGTATACACATGTATAAAGGCATGTTGAATGTGTTTGCAGAAGAAGGATGTCTTACATAACAACTACAGATTAGCAGTTGGACCTTAAAGTGCCTAAGGCGCAGTGCCTGGCAGTCCATGAGGCAACAGCTGCCTTGCTGTTTCTATAGCAGGTTATAGTTCTACAACCCCAATTCCGAAATAGTTGGGACAAAGTGTAAATTGTGAATAAAATCAAAAAGCAATGACTTTCAACTCACACCAGCGAGTATTTTATTCACAATAGAAAAGAGATAACGTAGCAAATGTTGAAACTGAGAAATTTCACAATTTTATCCACAAAATGAGCTCATTTCAAATTTGATGGCTGCTACAGTTCTCAAAAAAGTTGGGACAGGGGCCTGTTTACCATGATGTAGCATCCCCTCTTCTTTTTAACACAGAGCAGAGGTGTCTGGGCATTGAGGAGACAAGTTTCTTGAGTTTAGCCATTGGAATTTGATCCCACTGTTGTTTAATGCAGGCTTCCAGCTGCTGGAGAGTTTTGGCTCTCCTTTGACGGACATTTTGTTCAATTATGCGCCAAATGTTCCCAATTGGTGAAAGATCAGGACTGCAGGCAGGCCAGTTCAGCGCACGGACTCTTCTACTACAAAGCCATGATGTTGTAATAGCTGCAGTATGTGGTTTTTCATTGTCCTGCTGAAATACACAAGGCCTTCCCTGGAATAGATGTTGTCTGGAGGGGAGCATATGTTGCTCTAAAACCTTTATATACCTTCCAGCATTCGTGGTGCTTTTTAAAACATGCAAGTGTCCCACACCATATGCACTAATGCATCCCCATACCATCATAGATGCTGGCTTTTGAACTGAACGCTGATAATAGGAGGGGTGGTCTTTCTGCTCTTTAGCCCGGAGGACACGACGCCCATGATTTCCAACAAGAATGTCAAATTTGGACTCGTCTGACCACAGGACACTTTGCCACTTTGCAACAGTCCATTTTAAACGAGCCTTGGCCCACAGAACACGGCAACGCTTCTGGATCATGCTCAACAATGGCTTCCTTTTTGCATGATAGAGTTTTAGGTGGCATCTGTGGATGGCACGGTGGACAGTGTTTACAGACAGTGGTTTCTTGAAGTATTCCTGGGCCCATTTAGTGATGTCAATGACAGAATCATGCCGGTGAGTGATGCAGCGGCGTCTGAGGGCCCGAAGATCACAGGCATCCAGTAAAGGTCTACGGCCTTGTCCCTTACGCACAGAGATTTTTCCAGTTTCTCGGAATCTTTTGATGATGTTATGCACTGTCGATGATGAGACCTTCAAAGCCTTTACAATTTGACGTTGAGGAACGTGGTTTTTAAAATATTCCACAATTTTTTTTACGCAAGCCTTCACAGGTTGGAGAGCCTCTGGCCATCTTTACTTCTGAGAGACTCAGCCTCTCTAAGACATCCCTTTTATAGCCAATCATGTTACACACCTGATGCAAGTTAACTTAATTGCTTGCTAAATGTTCTTTCAGCCGATTCTCTTATATATTAATTGTTTTTTCAGCCCATTTTTTTGCCTTTGTCCCAACTTTTTTGAGACCTGTTGCAGCCAGAAAATTTGAAATAAGCTCATTTTGTGGATAAAAATGTAAAATGTCTCAGTTTCAACATTTGAAATGTTATGTTCTATTGTAAATAACATATTGGCTCATGTGATCTGAAAGTCACTGCATTTTGATTTTATTCACAATTTACACTTCGTCCCAACTATTTCGGAATTGGGGTTGTACAAGAAGAGGTTGCTAGCCCCATGTCCTACATGACAACAGTGAACAATAAAATCTTATTCATGCAGTTGTACTCAATGAGTTCATCCTCCTTCCAAATCCTTCCTCAGCAGGGAGAAAATTCAGCAACCATAATGTGTCAGCGTTACAGTGTATCACTTGCAACTTACTAAGTCTTTTTGTCTACTTGAAAATGTATTACTACATGTAAACTCCTCGGCAACGGTCTCAGGAATACCTTAGCAAAGTGTGAGTCAACCCTTAAAATGTACTTCAACATCTTCAGCACAAGTGAAGCAAGTCTAGCCATTTAAAATACATGATCTTTTGACTACCATCAATTGACATTATAGTTATAGTGAAAGTGTACAAAATAACTTGCACTGGAACATAATCTAGATTTCTAAATTAGAGTCAGGGGGTATATTCTGGCCTAGGTCAGAGTATGAATCTGGCCTAGGCCAGAATATACCCCCCCGGGGTATAATCTGGCCTCAGGGGGTATATTTTGGCCTAGGCCAGAATATACCCCGGTATATTCTGGCCAGGGGTATATTCCGGCCTGCTACACCGGAGCCACGCGGACATGCGCTGTCTGACTTCTGCTCACACATGCATAGTGTGGGGCTCATGAACGCGCTGGTATCCGAGGGGTCCATAACAGAGATAATAGAGTACTAAAGTGATGACGTCACCGCTACTTAGCTTCTGGTGTCGGAAGTAAAATCCCTATGGGAATTTATAATGGGGTTTGGACACTTTCTGGCATTGCTCGAACTCGTATTAATTCTAAGAGCCCCCTCGCTCCGAGATTAGCCTTCAGGGTACTCATAGGTACCAAAAACGTCACTTCCGATGTTCCCACCGCCACATTTGTGTCAGATTCCACTTTTCTCCCTCGCTCATGACAACGAACAGGGTACATTTAAATGAGGAAGAGGGTCAGCGTTATTCATTAAAAATCAATAATCGGTTGTGACCCATGTTTAGTACCCCTTATTTTATTTTGTCTGTTACCATTTGTGATGTGTCCACCCCAAATAACATTTCCTGATATTTACATATACCTTGAAAGCCTGAAGGCTTTCAAAAGTACGGATACCAATCAATATGCAGTTGCAGTGTAGCGCTCACCTCAGTAATCTTATCAATGAGGGAGGGCTTTTGGGTTCTTTCAATAACTAATTTATTTTAACCCCGATTACCTTAGTTTTAATATTACCTTGGAGCTCTTTCTAATTGAAAACACACAACAGTATTTTACTCACTAAATGATGAATTTCCCTTTGTAAGCAGTTTTGTAAACCTTTTTAGAAAGTCTACCTTCTGTAACACAATTCTGAGAGCGCATTCTTTTCACCCTGTGCACCTCAAAAATAATATTCCTTTTGGTCTGTTTCAACGACTACGATGCATTTGTGACAGTGATGAGGTCTATGTTAAACAGTCTGTTGATATGGCTAATCGTTTTCGTGAGAGGGCCTACAAGCCCTCAGTCATTAAACAAGCGCGAGACAAGGCATATTCGCTCAGTTGTGTCAACCTGTTAAATAAACGCAAGCGTAAGAACCGTCCACAATTTCGGCCCTTCTTTGTGACACAATACAACACTCGTGCGGCACATATCAGAAACATCATAAAATCCAATTGGTCCATCATTGAGAGTGATCCCAACCTCCCCAAGGTTTTTCCCGAACCACCGATGCTTTCTTTTCGACGTGACCCCACTCTAAGAGATAAATTTGTGCATAGTTATCTCCCTGCCGGAAAAACAACTAATTGGCTTAGTAAACCCGTTGGCACTTTCAAATGTCATAACTGCAATCACTGTGACAATATCATTCAGACCAAATCTTTTTCTGATTTTAAAACTGGCAAAAAGTACATGCATACAGATTTCATTAATTGCAATACTGTCTATGTGGTCTATCGTCTTTCATGTCCTTGTCCCGGAATTTTTTATATTGGCCGTACTAAGAGACGTCTTCGCGATCGCCTAACCTAGCACAAATATGCCATACGCAAGCAGAATTTCACTTACCCTATTGCAAGACATTTCGCAGAGGCTCATGATAGTAACGATTCCGCTCTCAGAATTGAAGGCATTGAACACGTTCAAGCGCATATTAGAGGCGGTAACAGATTCCGCAAGCTTTGCCAGAGGGAAGCATTCTGGATACATGCTTTTGATGCCTTTAATTATCCTGGCCTTAACGAGGATCTTGATTTTTTATCATTTTTATAATTCTCTTCTTTTCCTGTGTTCTCGTGTATTTGTTTTATATAGTTATTTCCTGTACCCATAATATTGATATCTCTTGTCATTTATTTTTCGGTATTGCCTCATTAACCTGGCCTTAATGATTTTTCTACTTATTCTTGATTATTCACTTCCTTTCTGTATTTATATTGATATTCTCCTGCACCCGTTTAATATTGATACCTCTTGCCATTTATTTTTCAATATTGCCTTATGTCTTCTTTTTCATTGTTATTTTTACAACCTACTCATAGTATATCTGTCACTTCTCCATTTAATTGTATTATCTCTGTCACCTCTCTATTTTATTGTTTGATTATTTTTGTTAACTTAAGTGTCATTTTTGTACTTTTGCTTTTAGCACTTTACCAGGTGACACTAGTCTGATTGTTTATTGGTTGGTACCATCTATATATGTCAGTCTTTACTCATGTGACTTTTTACGCCCTGATGAAGACCGTGTAGGTCGAAACATGTCAGCTTTTTAAATTTGCTTTCAGCCATGTTTTAATAAAGGCTTTTTATCTTAGGCTTCGTTTGGACCCAACTATTTTTTCTGAGTGCCTGGAAGACCTACTTATTTTGGTTGTCCTCTTGTCCCACTTTTCCAAGAGCACCAGATTTATTCTTTCAACCTAAAGATTTTTTATCCCATGAGCGCCTTATATCCTTCTCTCTTATGACTTTATGTAGTGCTATAAATGCACTCATGGACATTACGTTAGATGCTCCTCAGCTGACACATTATGCATAACGCATCAAAATACAGTTGGTGTTATTCAAAGAAATGGAAATATACAACTCAGTATATGGATATATCCATATCATTTTAATATGAAAAAAGTAAGGTGAATGTTGGCTGCGTATATGGTTCTAGGATGTCACAACCGCGGCCTTAGCTTACGGTACATTTTGCCGCGCTACATAATGAAGTGTGGCAATCGAGTTGCTACATATTACGGCCATTCATCAATTAAAATAAAATGGCTAAAATATACTGAGCAACAAAAGAAATGCAAGTTAGCTAGTTAGTTAATGTACTCTTATGGTTACTCAGTCAAAGTGACTGGAAAACAAAGACAAGTTTGTTGAAAGGAGTTAAAATGTGCACACGCCATTAATAAATTTGATTTTCTATAATAATTATGCGCAAACTTATTTTCTGGTCTGTCTTTAATTAACTTGCGTGTCTTTTGTTGCTCAGTATATTTGCACCGTAACGCCAGCTCACTTTACCGACTTGGCTACATCTATAATGTTGATCACAGACTGACGGCAAGGAATGGCCAATGCTCCACCCACTCACATCCGCTGCAGTACTAAATTCGAGGGAGACGAGAACGCGCTTACATATGAGGACCCACTGGTGTTCACATAGCAATTTTTTGTCGTTGCCGTGGAACGAGGCATCAATGATTTAAAGGAGAAAAATAAACAGTTTCGGTATCGATAATTTGTGGCTGTCAAAAAAATTTATTCATGGATTTATCAGCGTGTCTTTCAATAATTCCCTATGGAGAAATTTCTTTTTGGCACCCATGGCATCATGTGACTTGCAATATCAGCTTGACCGCTAAGCCCATATCGGCGTGCGTTCCAGCCTTCGTTGTTTGTCCAGTTCTCCTTATAGGTCCATGCTTAATACTTCTCAGATTACAATAATGATTCTTCTTCTCCTTCTTTACCTCTCAGCATAAGCAACAACCGCCCATTGCTGCCTCCGATGGATTCACACTGTAAAAGCGGTCTTGACCATGCACTGCGTTCCAATTCAAAAATATGGGGTGCGCAGCGTGCGCCCAATTCTAGTAAATGTATCCTCGTTCCCCTCACTTGCATCTTTACCTTGGGTCTCATGCCGGGATCAGACTACTCAATGGTTTTGTCTGTTCTAAATGTAACAAGATGTCACTTTCTTATTCTACCTACTCCCTGCCACAGAGCTCTTAAAGGATTGGACTGAGACAGATTTTTTCAAAAATAGAATATATGACTTTATTTTATTACTACATAAGAAACAGGCATACTAAAAAATGTTGAGGGCCAGACAGTATAGGCTACCCAGGGGAAGAAAACACGGCTAGGCCGCCAGCCAGTGCAGCACACTATAACCTTTTACCAGTGACACAGCACACTAAATGAGGGGTGCGAGCACAGCAACTTGAGGTACGAGCACAACAACTTGTCAACAAGTGAAGCAAACGTGAAAGTTACAATAGCTTGGGGCTGGGGCCTGCTGCATTAGGCTGGGACACACTACCTACTGGCCCTTCAATATAGGGTCAATCCACCTCAATTCAACAAGTGGGTTCTGCTCGACCATCTCAGATTTGCTTCAAATTTTTACCAGATGAAGAACAACCATAATAACTGACTCATGCAAAATATTAGACTTATATATCAAATATATACCGAGAAAAAATTTGTGAACATGGTACCCCCCCCCTCACCGTTTTTGGTGCATTTTTGCGATAAATCTTAAATCTACAGCAAAGTTCATACTGCATTATCTCAAAAAGTTTTCTAGGTAGAGTCATGAAATTTTCAGGGCAGAAAGCCTGCTATCTATAGATGTCATTTGTCTTATTTGAAGGAATAGCCTTGGTTTTTTTGACCATGGTGTGACATTGTGAAATTTGGAAAAAAAAAATTTAGCACTTTCACGAACTCCAATATTCACTGGCCCGTCAAACACAAACTAAACATGGCAAGTGTCAAATAACTAGAGGTTCTTTTACATAAGTCTATATTGTTTTGATATTAACATAACTGGTTGTGTAGCATGCATATTTCTTGCATTTTTTTAAAAAAAAGAAATCGCATAAAGATTATTTTTCATTAAATTTCATCTTCCAATTGCTCAGGTATGACAGGCTGTACCAATCAACAAAACATATTTCCTGGAAGGGCATCTTATATGCATACTGCATGTGAAATTTCAAGATGGTTCTAGGACTCCAACCAGGCAAAATATTTTTTTGAAAAATAGACATACCGTCGCAATTTACGTCATCGCCAGTATAGGTTTGAACACTGTCACACATTTACCATAACTCAAAGAATTTTATTTATTTGAAAAACACAATCTAATGAATTAATCAACATTGTTTCCAACTATAAACAGACATGATGAAACCTTATTTAATATTTTTCAGTTGTTCTGTGCAACGGTTTTGTGTTTCCTGTGGAACTGTGTATCGTCTCCCAGTTGTTGTAACAGGTGAATCGATGATTTCAAGGACATGGCTCAGCGGAACCCAGCAAACATCATCTTTTCTGGGCCAGAAGAAGCTTTTGTTTGGACCATGTGGATGCATGAATGAAACTTGAACATCATTTTCCTCATGGTCAACGCTTTTGATATTGCCTATCCACCACTCTCGGTCATACATGCAACTGATGTATTTTCCAGGTATCATGTCCTGTAACTTTAGAGTTGGTGTTGGATCAGAGAACACTTCCTGTGATTGCTTCATTCTTTCACCCGTTTCAAGACAGATCTGAATGATATCTCAGGAGTGGGTCTTATTTATACCTGATGATGTCAGCAAAATCTGACCTGGTCATGGTGGAGGCTGATCCAATATGCCAGCCAAGCATTTTCCAAGAAGTGTTGGGATTTCAGTGGGCTTATTCCCTGACATCACCAGCAAGCTGCCACATGTTTCTTGGACAGGACACTATCATGAGATCAGGAAATTGAGATATGTCATGACATGTACATGTATGATGAAACAATAGCTGGGATAAAAATGGAAGTAGTGAAAATGCACAAATACATGTACTTCAAAAATATACTTTTCCTTGTTGGAGTCCTGGAACTATCTTGAGAGAGAACAAACTGAAAAACATGAAATAGGGATTTTTCATATCTGTTCACTGTTGGAAGCAATTTTGATTCATCCATTAGATTGTGTTTTTCAAATAAATAAAATTCTTTGAGTTATGGTAAATGTGTGACAGTGTTCAAACCTATGCTGGCGATGACGTAAATTGCGACGATATGAAAAAATATTTTTCCTGGTTGGAGTCCTAGAACCATCTTGAAATTTCACATGCAGTATGCATATAAGATGCCCTTCCAGGAAATATGTTTTGTTGATTGGTACAGCCTGTCATACCTGAGCAATTGGAAGATGAAATTTAATAAAAAATAATATTTTATGCGATTTATTAAAAAAAAAAAAAAAAAAAGAAATATGCATGCTACACAACCAGTTATGTTAATATCAAAACAATATAGACTTATGTAAAAGAACCTCTAGTTATTTGACACTTGCCAAGTTTAGTTTGTGTTTGATGGGCCAGTGAATATAGGAGTTTGTGAAAGTGCTAAATTTTTTTTCCCAAATTTCACAATGTCACACCATGGTCAAAACCAAGGCTATTCCTTCAAATAAGACAAATGGCATCTATAGATAGCAGGCTTTCTGCCCTGAAAATTTCATGACTCTACCTAGAAAAACTTTTTTGAGATAATGCAGTATGAACTTTGCTGTAGATTTAAGACGATCGCAAAATGCAATCAAAAACGGTGAGGGGGGGTACCATGTTCACAAATTTTTTCTCGGTATATATTTGATATATAAGTCTAATATTTTGCATGAGTTAGTTATTATGGTTGTTCTTCATCTGGTAAAAATCTGAAGCAAATCTGAGATGGTCGAGCAGAAAATGTTCTCTAAATCTGTTGAATTGAGGTGTAATGACCCTATACCAATAAACAAACAAAATAAGAAAGCTTAAGAAATAAAAGAAAAGAAATAGGAAATAAAACACTTTAAATTGGTAACCTTACTTGGAGGTGTTACAGTCATGCACTATACACCAACAACTGGGGAAAAGCCGCGAGTATCCGCACACACCAATGTCTGTCACAATCAAACAAACATACAATGAATACACAGAAACAGCAATCATGATACAGGGTATACAGTCATAGGCCATTGCACACATCATAGTTCTTATTTTTTGTCTTTCCCCAAGTTTAAAAAATGACTAATAAAAATACTTAAAATGACCCTTTAAGGCCTGCCATTCAGACTCAATAAATACCCCTTCTAATAAATAAACATTCAACCTTGTTACACAGTACCTTAATACATTCTGTCTTAGTAGGCTAATAGCTAAAAAACTTGCTCTAAATTCCCATGTTGGAGCTCAGAGAGATAACTTGGTCAATGTAGTGCTATTAGTGGACCACTGATTACCAAGTAGGTTTACAGCTACCAAGGCGCATGGATCTGAGAAAGGCAACACGCTCCCACCCCTGCCGCTCACGGCTGAGAGTGGAGAGAGGTAACGTAATCAATGCCTATAAAATGACTTCACTTTCATTTACACTGCACGTTGCCGCACACAACTAATAAACAGACGCTTACCTCTTATTTCAGCTCCGAATAGGGTTCTTCAGTGTGGATAACAGCTCTCACCCCACTCGCCGCAGCCTTGCTAACTGATGCCAAAATGACACGATGAATGCCTAATCCACCGGTTCGGTCCTTAGCGAGCGTATTCGCGCAGAGGCGTTAAGCCCCTCTCGTATAAATAACCGTTCTCGCTGCAACTCGTAACGAGCCTACTTACAGACTCACGGGGATTATTGACCAGTGTGGATTGCTCCAGCTCACGTTTACCGCGTACTGTTTTGTGCAGCTTCCTTCTTCTTCTTTAATGTTTATTGTCCACATGCAAACGCATGGCGCATTACCGCCACCACTATAATGGTGTGGAGCATCAATTGAGCAAGGACATGATATTTTTGTTAAATTAAAAAAAAAAAAAAAAAAAAAAAAAAATTATATCCTATTAATTAATCCTGTTCTCTTTAAGTATGCTATTACATGGATCCAGGCAATTGGCTTTAGAATAGAAAAATGCAAGTAAGCCCACAAGAGTCAGACTGGTCTGTCCTAGCGCACTGACATCCTCTAGGACAGTGATTCTCAAGCTCGGTCCTGGGGGACCCCTCTGTATGGTGGTTTTTGTTCCAACCACAATTGTAATTCCAGAATTTTAACAAGCTGTTAAGTATCCAAACTAGGAGCTAATACTGTGGGATTACTTAACTCTTAAATCACATTCTGCCAGAAGTGTCTACGCATGCGATGAAAAATGCATCTTCTCTGGGCATGCAGTACTTACTGGATGAAATTTCAAACAGTTAATTTCAATATGCATGAAGAGAGGTAATCTATAACCAATTAAATTAGAGACTGAGGTCAATCAGCAGGCTCTTAATTAGTATGTTCACCTGGCAATCAATCCAAACCATCAGGAGGATAATGAAGAACTGAATGACAACACAAATGCTAGAGGCCCACCTGTTTCGCGGTGCAGTATCAAGAAAAAATAGCTAATTATTGCATATTGAATCTAGTTGCTAATTAAGTCATTAAGTTGACAAATTAAACTTATTAGTTTGTTACTTCTTTATTTTTTGGCTATAGTGAAATGAGCACAATGTAAAATTGGTCATCTTTGGGGCATTGCAAAGCTATGTTTGGCATTCCACAGATGAAGATGGTAAATTATATCTCCAAACATGAAAAGCATATAATGAAGCAAAATTAACAGCTTGTTAAAATTCTGGAATTGCAATTGTGGTTGGAATGAAAACCAGCATACACAGGGGTCCCCCAGGACCGAGGTTGAGAACCACGGTTCTAGGAGCATTCATCTCTGCCCAGTATAGGAGAGCTTCCCAGTTGTCTCCCTCTCTTATTACTTCTCTTCACTTCCTGAAGATAGGCCATGTCAGCTCCCTCTAGAGGGACGGAGTGTATGTGGAACCCCACATCTTTCCCCGCTTCTCCCAAGATTTACTTCCGGTTACATAAAGATCGCTATATTAAGCAGTTATAGAGTTATACATTATTTCCGTGACGTGGCGGACAGATGTGGCATACTACAGGAAGCTACACGACCAATGGTCATTTGCAGTCTTGCAGATGACGAAACAGGGACATGGCTGCGTTCGAATCATCAAAAAATTATGTCTTATTGTCTAATTCTTAACCACTTTAACCTCAGAGGAGAACGTCATGAGGTTAAAGTGCTTGTTCATCAAAAAATGAGATTTGGACCACAGACTCTTCAATATGAATACAGCCTTTGTGCAATGGTCATTTCAAATTATATTCAGCCCATAAAAATTTATTTGCCATTTAATCACAGCAAATCACGAACAACTTAGAAAGAATTTATCTTTGGCTATCTTGGGCAATGACGTCACAGAAGGTATCTAGCCAGCAGAAGAGAACACATTGTCAAAGTCGTTAGACTCAATTATTCATCATTATGGCTCATTCTCTTGGGAAAACGCCAAATATCTGCCTTGTTTACGGCTGCAATAATAAGGACGATTCAAGCAGAGGCACCGTGGTCCATATATTTCCAAAAAAAACCCACAATTTTGAATTTTGTGAAGAGTAAGTGAATGGATTTCATAGAGCCCAGATCAGGATCGGTGATTGTAGAGGATCATATTTCAGTATTGCTTATCATATTCATCAGTAAATCACTAACCGTAATCAGTAGCCAAATTATGTAAGCAGCTGTAACACACACACTCACACACACATAAGCACTTGCTACCCACACATAACCTCCACGCGCCATCACTATTTTCCAGAAAATCCAATAGAGAACATGCCAACCAATAGGGGAAGGGAACAAGATAAGAGGCAACCAGTGTAATGTGATTGGAAGAAGGTTTTAAATTAAAAAAAGCCCTTTGGAATGAGTGTAGTAGTATTCTTTGCATGCAAGGACTACTCAGGGCTTTAGGTCATGAGCTGGAATGAAGTCTGGTAATTTTCTGAAGATTCTGCCTCTCTCCAATTATTTAAAGATAAGGGGACCTCAAAAATACAAAAACATGTCTGAATGGGAAACCACAACATGATCTGCACTTAACACTTCACTGATGACTGCTTTTATTAGGCAAATCCCAAGTCACAGGAAAAGTCTGGATATCACTCCAGGTTAGTAATTACTGAAATCGCCGCTTAACTTCCTAAAGTCCAATATACCCCTGGAGGTAATGCCAGCGTTATGGGATGTGCCATGAGCCTCTGACCCTTCAATGCATAATTCCTTTCAAGCTGATCTAGTTTAAGATAGCTTGATTAATAATCACACATTTTTTTTCACTGATTAATCAAGACCAATATATAAGCCTGTAATTATTAAGAATGACATATCACTGAACGGCTTAACTGAAAACATACAGTGGACAGAAAATGAATGCACCCCCTGAACATTTTTTCAGATTTATTTGACATATAGCCTGTAATTAAACTGCAATTATATGTTTTTCCTACAAATCTACATACAGTACTTAACCTTTTCTAAGTGATAAACCAATTAAAAATTGTTTTAACATTAATTAAAAATGAACAATTAATAAATTGGTTTGATAAGTATGCACCCCCTTTACTGAATCATCCCATAAACTATCTCAGGAAATGACATATTGCCTTCAAGACCAAACAATAGCCAAATTCCCCACACCTCTGTGGAATTACAGCAATTAATTTGATGACATGAATAAAAACAGCCGTTTACCAGGGGCCCTTAGTATGCAAGAGCAATCTCACTGAAAGGCAGAATAAAAACAGCTGTTTACCATGGTTCCTTAGTACGCAAGAGCAGTCTCACTGAAAGGCAGAATAAAAACAGCTGTTTACCATGGTCCCGCAGTATGCAAGAGCAGTGTCACTGAAAGGCAGAATAAAAACAGCTGTTTTCCATGGTCCCTCAGTATGCCAGAGCAGTGTCACTGAGAGGCAGAATAAAAACAGCTGTTTTCCATGGTCCCTCAGTGTGCAAGAGCAGTGTCACTGAAAGGCAGAAGCATGGGCTCCAAAGATCTTGCTAAAGAAGTCCGTGACAAAGTTGTGGAAAGGTACACATCAGGTGAGGGATATAAGATTGAAAGGTACACATCAGGTGAGGGATATAAGAAGATTGAAAGGTACACATCAGGAATTCTAAGTACTTATTCTACTTATTCTTATTCTAAGTAAAATTCTCAGTCATACTAAGTAAAAGACTAAGTGTACTTAAGTATTTTTGGTATTAAAATGCGTACAACTAAGTAAGTATTTTGTCTTGTCCAGATTGGACACTTAAGTACAATATCATTCTCAAAGAATCATTAGTCGGGACAAGACGTATTATTATGGCTGTTCTCAATCTTCAATTCAACCATCAACGCAAACTTCGTCAGCATGATATGGCTAACCAACGTTTACATCCAATCAACGCGTACAATGATACAGAACTTATCAAAAGATATTGTTTCAACAGGGAAAGGATCCTGCGCCAAACTCAGTTCATAGAGGACGACATTGCCTCCAGGGGCAATACCAAGCATCCAATTGCACCCGTGGATGCGCTGCGCACAGCCCTGCATTTCTACGCCACGGGATGCTTTCAGCGCACAGAAGGAGACACCACCCACATCTCCCAGGCGTGACGTCATAATTTTGGCTAGTAATTTACTTGGATGTCATCTAAGTAAATGTCTTAGATGCATCTTGAATACGACTTAGTTTTTTATTTGGCTCAGAAAAATGCTTAAGTTTAAGATTCACTTAGACTAAGTATCGAATTGAATACCGGCCCAGGTGCTTTCCCTGAATTCCATCTCCCATTCAGGATTTTTTTTTTAGCAGTGCAACCTAATTTATTTTAAGATTGCACTTAATCAAAATGTTTTTGGCATTCAAAAGAATAGGCTGCATTTGTGGGGAAGCGTAGTTGCACACTGATTGCTGCGCCAAGCAAAAATGATTAATTTATTAAATTGTCCATGCTTCTTACATTGAAGTGTTGGTACTTGAATAATTTTGTAGATTGGTTATTAGCGCATCATGAAAGTTTGATAGATGACATGCATTTAGAATAATTTAAAATGTATGCCATGCGTTGAATTTTCAAGGTAGCAAAATCACTCATGAGGAACCAACCAAAATCGATTACTGATTTAATTCAAAATTAATTTCCTCCAAATCAAGGTTTCAAAATTAATGGCACAATTGGGAACTGGTCAGTGAAATGAATGGTTATGAAAAGAGCATCACAGAGAGACTGAGTCTCTCAGAAGACAGTGGGGGCTTCACCACTCTATGACAGAGTGCATTGGAAAATTGTTCAAAAATTTAAGAATGAACTTGCAAAGAAACCAGGGATTTAATCATCTATGGTATGAAATATCATAAAATGATTCAGTGAATCCGGAGAAATCTCTGTATGCAAGAGACAAGGCCAAAAACCAATACTGAATGGTCATGATCTTCAAGCCCTCAGGTGGCACTGCATTAAAAAAACAAATAGGATTCTGTAGTGGAAATCAATGCATGGGCTCAGGAATGCCTCTGAAAACCATTCTCAGTGAGCACAATTTATTGCTGCATCTAAAAACACAAGCTAAAACTTTACTATGTTAAGAAAAAAAAAAAACATGAAAAAGCTGAAGCGATGAACGGGCCCTCGCAGCTCCAAGCATGTTAGGACATGAAGCAGCCGCCACCTCTTTGAAACGTGAAGTTTCAGGCAGATTCAACCATGTGCACTGAAATTAAAGCAGCTTCCTGTGTAATGGCGAGATATTGATGTTCACAGTGCCGCCAGAGCAAGGCCGTTAGACGATACGTCACAATCTTCATAATAAAGCATTATCAAGGTCTTGAGGCTATTCTGACCACATTTGAGTTGGATCTGCTGAACCTGCTATGAGTAGCGCGTGAAAGTGTGAAACAAGTCATTTCCTGTTGCCAGCAGGTGGCGCTATGATAAAGATGGGATATTGTCATGTAGACGTGTTCAGGGCGGGACTCTTATCAAACGTGAAGTTTGGGGCAGATTGGACGATATACATTGAAGTTACACCAACTTCCTGTTTCATACTGGAAATTCGACGCCACGCCACCGCCTTGCTGTGAAACGCTGACTGGATCTTTCGATAATTTTTGGTCAGAAACTAGTCTGGATGACACGCCCATTTTGAAGTCGATCTGATAAATCCTGCAGGAGGAGTTTGTTAAAATACAAAGCATGCAGAAGGCAAAAAATGGGCACTTAATTAAAAATAGCCGACTTCCTGTTGTGATTAGGCTGTGGCTCCAAGTGACTTTTTTGTGCGTCTGGGCATGGTTCATGTATGTACCGATTTTTGTGCGTGTCGGTGAAACATGGCGCAGGGGCTGATGTTTAACGAAACAAAATTCATATCACATGTTCAGGCCTGGACTGTTAACACACATGTGAAGTTTCAGACAGATATGACCAAGGACACTGAAGTTAAGGCCACTTTCCTGCGTTTTGGTGAAACATCGACTTTGCCGCGCTCTGGGCGCAACACCATTTGACGATACATCATGATCTTCACAATGTAGCATTAACAAGATGTTAAGGCCTCACTGTCCAAATTTTAGTCAGATATGGCGAATGTGCTCAGAGCAGCACCTCAAAATGTAAAACATGTCATTTCCTGTCGCCACCAGGGGGTGGTAAGACAATTATCAAATCTTTTCATATACGTGTGTTCAGGGCGGGACTATTCTCAAACGTGAAGTTTGGTGCAGATCAGACCATTTACACTGAAGTTATAACAATTTCGAGTTTCATGGCAAGACATCAGACTTTGGCGCCGCCTCACGGCCACGCCCTTCAACAATAGCGTGATCTTTTAATATCTTTTAATTACAACCTTGTCTAGATGGTACACAGCAAGTTTGAAGTCATTGTGATTAATCCTGTAGGAGAAGTTCGTTAAATATAAAACGTGCAAAACACAAAAAATGGCCACTTAATTCAAAATGGCCGACTTCCTGTCGGGTTTAGGCTATGGATCCAAGAGACTTTTTTGTGCGTCCAAGTGTTATACATATGTGTACCGATTTTCGTGCATGTCGGTAATACGTGCTGTTGGGCCTTGTCTTTAGATGGCGCTATAGAGCCAATTCGTCCCACACACTGCCATGACCCCTAAAACACATAAATTTTCACCGCGACTGATGAAACCGCCAAATTTGGTGAGTTTTCCAGTATGGTAAAGCCCCCAAATAGGCGATTTATTTGCATAAATAATAAGAATAATAATAATAATCCGAGCAAAAGCAATAGAGTCCTCGCACCATTCGGTGCTCGGGCCCTAATAAACAAGATCCAGAAATGCTGCCACCTTCTCTGAGCCTAAGCTTACTTATGATGGCTTGAGACAAAGTGGAAAACTATCCTGTGGCCTGACCAATCAAAATCTGAAATTTTTTTTTTTTTTTTTTGGAAATCAAGGATGCCACATCCTCTAGACTAAGAATGAGTGGGAACATTTGGCTGTTAATCATTGCACAGTTCAAAAGCCAGCATCCATGACAGACTGGGGGTGCATTTGTGCACGTGGCATGGGAAACTTGCACATTTGTGAAGACTGCATTCATGCTAAACAATATGTGCAGGTTTTGGAGCAACATATACAGGCACCCAGACATCATTTTCTGGTAAGGCTTTGCTTATATCAGCAAAAGAATGCCAACCCACATTTTGTGCGTGTTACAACATCATGGATCCGTAGAAAAAGAGTCTGGGTGCTAAACTAGCCTTCCTGCAGTCAAGACGGGTCACCCATTGAAAAATGTGGAGCAAAAATCTGACAAAGGAGTCAGAAAAAGTGTTGAGAAGCTCATATTTAAAATCAATCAGGAACGAGAAAACATTTTGCTTTTAAAACTATCGTAACTGGTGTCCTCAGTTCCAAAACACAGGCTGTAGTTAAAAGAAGAGATAATTTAACACAGTGGTAAATGCGGCCCCGTCCCAGCTTTTTTGGAACATTGTGGGCATCAAATTCAAAATGAGCAGATATTTTTCAAAAACAATAAAATTCCTCCGTTTGATCATTTGATATGTTGTCTTTGTACTATTTTCAATTCATTATAGACTTCAGATGCTTTGCCAAACAATGCAGTCTGTTTTTATTTACATTTTACACGTCCCAGCTTTCTGGAAATGAGGTAGTAATTTCATCAATTCATTCCTTTTGCCTTTGTATTCTTGCAAGGAAAACATTTTTACCTGTGTCATTGGTTATTTTTTTACCATAAACATGTGCAGCTTTTCAACCTCATCAGTCAAAAACTTAATCTCCAGAGGAAATACAGCATTCTGTAAAAAGTCAGTATTGAATTTCCAAATATTAGCAGAGCTCTGAGATTGCTTTCATGTTGATAAGGATAGACAAATTATTCATTGATCTGTAGAATAAAGTGAAGAATAAAAAAACTCCACAATCCGGAATATCATGACAAAAATCCCAAAAGATAAGCCAATAGCCTAGTCTTAAACATTGTCCACATCCTGGAGAATTAAACCATGCATGTGGGATAAACATCTGGGTAGATATTCTCCAGTAGTCATCCACATTTGCTGTCGTACACAAATCTAATATAGTGTCATTATATGCAGGTTGTGGGCGTCTTTGGTGTACATAGTCTAAACATGAATCATGGGCTATACTGAAGTCCACCCATTATCACTATCCGCAGGATAGCTTTTCCATTCAGTTACCAGTTTACAAATATTCACAAACATTTCTGTCCTAATAACATTTGTTATTATATGCATAGTTACATTGTAAGGTATACAGAGTGTAATTTGCCTCCGCGACCACAGTTAACCACTGACCTTCTGTATCCCCTACATGGTCAATTATAATGCCTGGAAACCTGTTACAGCTGGGTCAATGAGCTCTCCCATGCAATAATCACTGAAGGTCATCAGCTGAGTGACTGTGATAAAATCTTTCCACTCGAGATGTAGAGGTGTGGGGACTCTTCCATGCAGATTTTTTGGTGTTCAATCAAAGCGTTGGACTCGATGAAGCCCATCCCGCACTGGAAGCAGCTAAAGGATGAGACCCTGAATGGAATCTATGATACATTTTTAGATTTTTCAAAGAAATGAAGCTTTTCCCACATTGGGAGCAGTGGTATAGCCGTTCTCCCATATGAATTCTCTGGTGCGAAGACAGGCCACCCAAAAAACTGAAGCTCTTGCCACTCATGGAACACTGATATTGGCATTCTGCTGTGTGAGATTTCTGGTGCACCTTCAGACTACTTGACTGTGTGAAGCATTTGCCATATGTGGAACAGCAATATGGGCGTTCCGCAGTGTGAGACTTCTGGTGCGCTTTCAGACTGCTTGAGGTTTTGAAGCTCTTCCCACCCTGGGGGCATAGGTAGGTCCATTCTTCTATATGAATAAGCCGGTATGATATCAAATTGCTTGACTTTCTGAAGCTCTTCCCACACTGGGAGCAGTGATAGAGGCATTCCCCTGTATGAATTTGCTCATGTGCAATCAGGTGTGTTTTCACTTTAAAGCCCTTCCCACACAGAGTGCAGCAGTGTGGGCGCTCCCCTGTATGAATGCGCTCATGCATTGTCAGACTGCTCAGTCGACTGAAGCTCTTCCTGCACTGGGAGCAGCTGTATGGCCGCTCTCCTGAGTGAACAAGCTGGTGAGAAACCAGTCTGCGTAACCTTCTGAAGCTCTTTCCACATTGGGAGCAGCAGAATGAGTCCCCCACTGTATGTATCTGCTCATGTTTCCTCAAACTTCCAGGGTAATTGAAGCTCTTCCTACAGTGGGAGCAGTGGTATGGGTGCTACCCTGTATGAATGAGTACATGGCTTTTAAGTTGACTTGGTCGACTGAAGCTCTTCCCACAGGGGGAGCAGTGGTATGGGCGCTCTCCAGTGTGAATGCGTTCATGCATTGTCAGACTGCCCCGTCGAGTGAAGCTCTTCCCACACTGGGAGCAGTGATTGGGGCATTCCCCTGTATGGATTCGCTCATGTGCTGTCAGCTGCGTTTTCACTTTAAAGCTCTTCCCACACAGAGTGCAGGAGTGTGGGCGCTCCCCTGTATGAATGCGCTCGTGTCTCCTCAAATAACTAGAAGCAATGAAGCTCTTCCCACAGTGGAAGCACTGGTATGGGCGCTCTCCTGTATGAATGCGTTCATGCATTGTCAGACTGCTCAGTCGATTGAAGCTCTTCCCGCACTGGGAGCAGTGGTATGGGCGCTCTACAGTGTGAATGCGTTTATGCATTGTCAGACTGCCCAGTCGATTGAAGCTCTTCCCGCACTGGGAGCAATGATAGGGGGATTTCCCTGTATGGATTCGCTGATGTGTGGCTAAGTTTGACTTGCGGCTGAAATTTTTACCACATAGACGGCAGAGAAATGGTGGTTTCCCGGCATGAATTCGTTTATGTGCTGTCAGGCTGAATTTAGATTTGAAGCCCTTCCCACACTGAGAGCAGGTGTGGGCCCCTGGAGCACTTGTGTGGGGCTGTATTGGGGTGCAGAGTATTGTTGGGGGAGTGGGAGGCAGTGGGTTCTCTCCTCCATTTTCTGCATATCCCAGAATTCTCCCGTGCTCAAGGTGAACCTTCTCAATGTGCTGGTGCAGCTTCTCTTCTTTCATGTGAATGAATAGGCACTGGGAGCAGGCAAACACCTCAGTCTCTCCTGTAAACAGAGAAGGGCAAAAGATATACCGACATATGGGTCAATGACAAATAAGCCTTTAAAAAAATTTTTTTGGATAAATCTTTAAAAATGTACAGAATACATTTATTTGAAGTTGGAAGAGTGTGTTTAAACAAGTCTTAATGGTTGCACAACATTTACAGGGTTTTAGAACAGTTTTAGACGGTATTTGCAATTCCACCAGCCAAAAAATGTCAGGTGGCGCAACCAAAAGTTTCTTGAAAAAAAAAAAAACACACTTCCCTCTTTTTAGGTTGCAGTAACCTATTGTCGTCACTTTGCGTCCGGCGGAGGCGTCGGCGTCA
Source organism: Gymnothorax javanicus (assembly GCA_029692085.1). NCBI lineage: Eukaryota > Metazoa > Chordata > Actinopteri > Anguilliformes > Muraenidae > Gymnothorax > Gymnothorax javanicus. The sequence continues at coordinate 21,076,827 of CM056196.1, read as the reverse complement.
TCCGTTTAAAGCTGTTTCTCAAAAACGGTCTGATGAATTTTTTTAATTTGGAGATGTGATTAAATCGGTCATCAAGTTAATGCCCGAGCAAAAATTTTTTTGATTGAATCGTTCGTTTAGACTAGGCGGCCATTTTTATGTCCAAAATGGCCATTTTTGGCACTTAGGTGCAATTTTCTCAAAAACTGTCCGATGAATTTTTTTTTAATCGCAGCAATGGAATCAGTATCATGACCTGCTTCAACGGTGTAAACGGCGTTTTGATTGAATAGCTCCTTCATAGCGCCACCTAGGCAACGTGTCTGGACTTCATCATTTTTCGGGGTGTTTTGTGCTATAACTCTCTTAATATAGCATTTAGAGCTTAGGTATGTATGGGGCACCTATAGGGAATCAGGTATGCTGAACATTGTGAGTCAGTCACATTTGACCTTGGGCCTCCAGGTCAAGGTCAAATGGCAAAAATGTGCTATAACTCTCTTAATATAGCATTTAGAGCTTAGGTATGTATGAGGCACCTCTAGGGAATCAGGTATGCCGGACATTGAGAGTCAGTCAGATTTGACCTTGGGCCTCAAGGTCAAGGCCAAATGACAAAAATGTGCTCTAACTTGCTTAATATGACATTTAGAGCTTAGATATGTATGATGCACCTAAAGGGAATCATATATGCCAAACATTCTCGGTTGTTCGAATTTCACCTTGAGCCTCAAGGTGAAGGTCAAATGGCAAATATGTGTTATAACAGCTTAATGTGGCATTTAGAGCTAAGGTATGTGTGAGGCACCTATAGGGAATCATGTAAGCCAAACATTCTCCGCAAGTTGAAAATGACATTGGGCGTCAAGATCAAATGGCAAAAATTGATATAACTTGCTGAATATGGCAATTAGAGCTCAGGTACGTTTGGGGCATCTATAGGAAACCATGTATGCCGATTATTCTTCGGCAGTCAGTCAAATTTGATGTTGGGCCTCAAGGTGAAGGTTATATGACAAAAATGGCCCATATATGTTTAATATTGTTTGTAGAGCTTAGGTATGTATTGGGCACTAATAGCAAATCATATATGCTGGTTGTTTTCGATATATTGGATTTGACCTTGGGCAACAAGGTCCAGGTAATGACAAAACGGCCTAAAAGTCCTTTAATGTTGGCTTTAGATCTTCGGTATGTATTGGATAATAATGACAAATCATGTATGCTGATCAAACACACCATATTGGATTTGACTTTGGTCTTCAAGGTCAAGGTCAAGTGACAAAATCAATCTATTTATTTCCTCATTTAAAAATGTCTTTAGAAATTAGTATGTATAAGGCACTAACCTATATATAATTAAAATTTTTACGGGCATTGTAACCGCATGGTCGACCTTTTTTCACGATCAATTGCGGCAATAAAAACTGGTCAAAACCCATTTTTGGATGTTTGATCCTATTAGCATCATGGAATAGAAAGAATAATACTAATTAGACCCACTCGGTGGCAGTGTTGTGTAAAAAATCATTGTCTGAAAGCAGAGCAAGAACCAGAAGTGAATTGAGAAGATGGCGCCCTTCACAAATTGACAGCAGACGACAGTGAAAGTTCAGGTTAGAAAAAAATCTAATCGGATTTCATGATGTAGACTTCTTAAAGATTATATTTTTGCTAAATGGCAGAAATGTTGCCGTCTGTCACTCATGAAAAAGTGTGACTGCTCAGTCGAGTTGCCAGATAATGGTAACTAAAACCCCTTTCTCACTGAGCTGCGTTGGCCCGCGGAAGCGTCGATGATGAAACAGTTCTCTTCTTTTTCAGAGAAGAATTGATTCGAAGAACCGTGAATTGATTCGCAGTGGTACGGGACCATTCGCCATCACCGCTGAAATTCGCGAAAAAATTAAACAGGTTTAATTTTTTCGCGGATGTCCGAGCTGGAGCTTTCTAACACCAATATTGTGTAGACAACGTGTTGCTTTCGCAAGAATTCATGTTGGCTTGCTGTTGAATCCGCGGACTGATGCTAGTTACTTTTCTCCTGTTGGAGCTGTAATTGCCAGCAACCTTCAGGGGCCCTTGGCACTCTAGTTTTTTCTAAGTGATTTTTTTAGTAAGTATACCTGAGAGTGTCTACTCTGCCTAAAACATGACTATTTTGTAATTGAGCTGGGTATTAAAAGTAACTTATGGATTCTTTATTGTAGGGGGCGGGTATTTTGGTTTTCCAAACAATTTTAGAACAATTAAACTATTAAACTTTGTTTATTTGAAAGGTTTTCAATACAAAATTATGCACCCATATCAATATTATATTAATTCATATTTTAAATCGCATATTTAATACATTTCACATAGTGTTAACTTGCTCGGACGGTTGCGCCACCTGACATTTTGAGGGTTTGAGATGGCAAAACATAAAATATACCATTTTTATGATAAACTGGAAATATGTTCAAATTAAACAGGTTTTATAGAATAAAATGATGCTTATAATGAATCATTAAAAATGATTTCAAACCAAAGTAGTGCACTCGGATAATGTCATGTCATTGACCCATATTCATTTTTATTCTGATCTGCTTATAAAAACAAAAATATTGTACCAAACGTGGTTTTAATCATGCACCCAATTCGAAATTTGAGGCTTTTACAGCCACAGCCATATTACTGTTGTTTTGGTCATCAAGGATGCAGGGGCAACAAGAGTGAGTTCTGGTAGGTCCCTATAAGAATACATAGTTGATCGGAGGCGAAAAGATCACTCTGAAGTTTTGGTCTCGTATAGGATGTTGGGCTGACCGGAACTAGTTCTAGTAGGTCTCTATAGGAATACAAAGGGGTCATTCCATATGAAGTCAACCTGAGGTCCCCAGGTCACCGACTCAGATTGGCCCAAATTTAATTTGAGAGTATTTCAATATTCATGATGGACACATGCAAAATGGTAGGCTCCTATTCCAGGGGGTTTCCCAGATATGGCCCCCCAAAAATCGGGGGCCACGTCACAAGCGAATCGCACACGTTAATTTATATGGATTCTGGAAGCCTATATCTTTGGAACAAATCATAGGTATGGGCTGAAAATTTCTATCCAGGGTAATTTGATTCCAGGCTTTCAGAATCTCTCATCAAAATGTATGTATCTCTTTTCATTTTCAAGATATTATTCTCTCAAATATGAAATTTTTTATGGGCGGAAATCGAAAATTCAGTTTTCAAGGGCCCCCTATGAGGCCAAGGCCCGTATTCACAAAGCATCTTACCGCTAAAAGTAGGTCCCAACTGCTGGATTTAGGAGAAACTCCTAAAAAAATGGGTGTGTCAGTCATAAATTTAGGACTGCTAATTATTTTTACTAAGTATTATTCACAAAGCATTTTAGGCCTAAAAGTAGCTCCTAAGTCTGGAAGAGCTTGAAAGTAGTCAAGAGCACTCCTAACTTGCTGAAACCTATTCACAAAGAATCGGAAAATGGCTGCTGCTGTTGAAAGACGGAATGACTTAGAAATTCTGAATGATGCGCTGTTGTTGAAAAGATATCGGATCAACCGTGAAGGGATTTTATTTGTTGTTGACTTGATGAGGGAGAGAATTACGTCTCCAACCATGAGAAACAACTCAATAAGCCCTGAAATAAAATGTTTGACAACACTTCGTTACTTGGTCACCGGAAAAATGCAACTTTGCAACGTGGACTATTTAGGGATTTCGCAATCATCTGTCAGTCGCTCAATTCAACAAACAATCAATGCGCTCTGTGAACCTCATATCATCCAACAGTTTATCCGGTTTCCAATGGACATTCGCCAACAACACAGATTCAAACTTGAATTCATGCACATCTCAGGTATGCCCGGTATCATCGGTGCTATTGATGGGACCCATATTCAAATTATTTCTCCGACCGAAGATGAAGAGGTATTTGTAAACAGAAAAAAAGTTCATTCCATCAACACCAAGATAGTACTTGATGCCGAATACAATATTTCGGACATTGTTGGGAAATGGCCAGGATCCACGCACGACTCCCGCATTTTAATGGAAAGCAGCTTATGCCAATTATTTGACAGGCATTATGTGCCTGTGGAATGCCACTTGCTCGGGGACAGTGGCTTTGGTGCTGTACCTCCTCCTGCTTTGCATTAATTATTTTATTACGCTATTGAGCGAGGGTTACATTTAATAGATCATCATAATAATACCAGCCTATGTCATATTTTGTAGTCATATTTAAATTGTAGGCTATACATTACAAACCAAGCTTAGTATGCCTTCCTGTTTGAACGATAGCCCGTTTATAGGCTGCTATCTCGGACCTCCCCTGCGATTGCAGCCCATACCACCGCTTCTCGCAGTCCACTGCCGTCCGAGACACCGAGGGGAATGCAGCATTGATCTGTAGGCTGATATTATCCCATGCATCCCGCTTGGATTTGCTGTTCACCCCTGAGCCAAATTTCCCTTTGATTAAGTGCTTTCGCTCCAGCACCCACTGGGCCAGCAGCAGTAACTGGTCATGGCTCCAGTTGGACTTTCGCATCCTATTTTAACTTTCATCCATGACAGTTTAGGGCAGACAAACTTGAACGGCCCGACATTTAAATGATCGCAACATATTCTTATTAGGTAATAAGTTGCTAATTATTGGGGCAAATGACGCGTTTTATTATTGACTCATTTTATGCTATTGGCATTTTTACAACTCTCTCTTTTCTATGTATGTTTATTTGCCTAGAGCGTGATATGTGGGGACTGCGCATAGTGCATTTCCAGGAGTGCTCAACATGTTATTATTTTATGGGACAAACCAGCTGCTTGGACTATTTCCTCATTTTTTCCTCCATGGGTTGTATGGGAGATATTTTTTTTAATGGGCCGTCCTGTCACCAAACAACCAATCACCGTGCTCATTGTCCCAAGACTCGTGCATGAGAATTGAAGTCATCCATAGCAACGGAGATTTACTCCCACCAATCTCAGAGCTACTCCTAGTCTAGGAGTTACCAGTTTTCTTAACTAAAAGTTTCTCTCAGCGGCTTTGTGAATAACTTTTACGATTTTACTCCTATATTAAATGTTTTAACGCAACTTAGGAGTACTCCTAGCGGAAAGATAAGATGCTTTGTGAATATGGGCCCAGGTTTTTTGGGGGCCATATCTTGGTAACCACTTGGAGTAGGAGCCTAAAATTTTGCATGTGTTCATTCTGAATATAGAGATACTCCCAAAATAAATTTGAGCCAAATCTGAGTCGGTGACCATGGAAGATTCTTGTACTTTGGTTGAGTTCATATGGAATGACCAGGTTAGAACTGGTACCTCAGAAGTTTTGGGATTCTCTTGACAGCAAGGCTGCTTGGAGTGGGTTATAGTAGCTTCCTATAAGAATAAAGTGTTCACTGAATGAGAGTTGGTACTTCCGTAGTTTAGTCCTCTATGTGATGAAAAGCTGACCAGCGTGGGTGCTGTTAGCTCCCAATAGGAATACTCATTTGACTTGGTGAAAGCTGGTACCTCTGTAATTTTGGTCTTCTGTAGGTTGTATCATTGACGAGAATGAATTCTGGTAATTCCCTATAAACATACAGAGTTTACCAGGAGACAACTGGTACCGCTGTAGTTTTGGTCCTCTATAGCAGCCTTTCTAAACCTCGGGGTCCCGACCCCCACGGGGGTTGTGAGATGATTTTAGGGGTTCACCAAATGATTGTGGAAAAAATATAAATTTACATAATATTAAATTACATCATTTTAAATGGGGAGTTTTACTCGTTTGCCATTTCATTATTTGTCCAGAATTCAGTTTTTATCAACTGAGTTTGGATGAGGTGAATTGCGCGCGCATGAGATTCTGTTCCGACACACGCAGCAGAAAAAATGAAGGGAAATGGAGGTCCACAAAAAGTAAATATATCCGCTTTCACAGGGAACCTGGCTGAATGAGTTGATTTTAACTAAAAGATTTACTGAGACCAAAAGGTTATTAGCTTCAGTTGAAAGACCTAAGGGTTATGACACGTTCTTTTTTTATGTTAACAAGCCTTGTTAAGCAATATAAATATTAAAAGTACCGTGCTAATCGCACTTAAGACCCCTCGACTGCGTATGTAAGCCCCTGGTGGGCAAAGTAAGAGTCGAAATTGGCTGGAATTCAATAGGTAAGTGAAGGTCCATAGACATACCACCCACCCAAAAAAAGAGAAACCTAGAAGCAAAGCTGAAGGCGCTAGAGCGGTAACGTTGTTCAATTTAAAGATCGGAAGCATTTACGCAGAAAACAGAGGAAAATAGGTGAAATCAAAAACGCGTCTGATATGTGATATAGGGTGATCCCATGTACCTTCAGTGAAAATTTGACCGTCCTAGCTGAAATAATAAGGAAGTTATGGCAATTTTTCATTTTTCACAATAAGCCCCCTGGTGGCCAAAGTAAGAGTCGAAAATGGCCAGAATTCGAAAGGTAAGTGAAGGATCCATAGATGTACCAGCCATCCAGAAATGAGAAAGCTAGAGGCAAACCTGAAGGCGCTAGAGTGGTAACGTCGTCGATGGACAGATGGACGGACGGCCGGACAGACAGACGCCGCAGGGGACGACAATACCCCTCAGCCGGCGGGTAAAAATGAAACATGGGCCGTTTATTTTTCTCTTCACTGTGTTTCATCAGGATTTAAATAAGTAAGTGCTGATTGTTTTTGTTTTATCAAAAAAAAAAAAGAAGAAATGTAAAACAAAATTTGAGTTTATGTTAACGGGCAAACTATCAAAAATATGTGATGCAATGAGATTGTCGGTCTATAGGTCACGTTGATTGGTTGTTGTGATGTGATCCAAAAACGATTTGCCAAATTAAAATTAGGTCTTATGCCTTTGGGCAAAACCATATGTCTCACAATGTGAGTTTGATGGCAAAAGTGTGATATACTATTCAGCGCTTAATTTGTAAATCAGAAGGTTACAAATGGTATTTTGGTCCAGCGTGTCAGTGATAGAAAAGGACACGGAACTGTTAAGCTAAAGTTACAAAATTAAACAAAATGTCATGAAAAAAGTAACTGTTAAGAATTATGAACATTTATTCATCATATCATTCAGAACAGTGCTCAAAATCTTGAGGGGAAGCTCGTCCAGAGGCAAAGCTGCAGTTCCCTTTCTCCAAAACCTTTTCGCTCTCAGGCCTTTTGGCTATCACTTCACTTAAGCTGTTGTTTTTCCACAATCTTTCGATTTCTGCAATGAGAGGGGTGTGTAATTAGAGCCAGATTTAATTTTCAACCATTAAAAAGAGAAGACTAAAATATCAAAGTGAATTTCTCAGTTGATCTTTCAGTCTATCTGCTCTGCTTTTAGGGCATTGCCTATGCGCTGTATCTGCCTGGTTTGTTCCAATATCGTCGGATCTGCTTGTTCTATGTACAATTGTAGGCTTTGGGCCCCTAATCACCATGTAAAAAGTTATCCATGTGAAACCCTGCAGTTACTGCAGAAATTGAGATCCTTTTAGGGTCTAATCGAAATAAGGAAGGGGTCAAAAAATTGATGTCATCAAAACATGTCAACATGGATATCAAATTGAAGGTCTTTGCAAGTACATTACGGTAGGGTGGTTTTTATTATGCTTACTGGCCCTTGGGGTACTAAAAAGGGGCCAAAAAGGGACTAAAATGGAACTTTTCACCCTAATTTCTCGGCACAGGTGATCAGATTATGGAAAATAAACTACCTTATCTTTATGTGCTCATATAGACCTTCAGACCTTAATTCATGGATTCTCATTATTTAATCATTGTCTCATTGCATTTCCCACCCTCGTTTCACTCCCTGTGCTCACACAAGCATTTTTCCACTACATTGTCATCTTGTGTATTTCATTTCCTGGTGTCCATCTTCCCTTTGCTGGATTGTTGCATTGTGTCTGTGTTGGGTGTTCCGTCTTGGGAGAATAATCTACAAGGAATCCAAAATCTATATACAACCCCAATTCCGAAATAGCTGGGACAAAGTGTAAATGGTGAATAAAATCAAAACGCAATGACACCAGCCAGTATTTTATTCACAATAGAACAGAGGTAACAAAGCAAATGTTGAAACTGAGAAATTTTACAATTTTATCCACAAATTGAGCTCCTTTCAAATTTGATGTCTGCAACAGGTCTCAGAAAAGTTCGGATGGGGCCTGTTTACCATGGTGTAGCATCCCCTCTTTAACACAGACTGGAGGCGTCTGGGCATTGAGGAGACAATTTTCTTGAGTTTAGCCATTGGAATTTGATCCCACTCCTGTTAAATACAGGCTTCCAGCTGCTGGAGAGTTTTGGGTCTCCTTTGACGGACTTTTTGTTTAATTATGCGCCAAATGTTCTCAATCGGTGAAAGATCAGGACTGCAGGCAGGCCAGTTCAGCACACAGACTCTTCTACTACAAAGCCATGCTGTTGTAATAGCTGCAGTATGTGGTTTTTCATTGTCCTGCTGAAATACACAAGGCCTTCCCTGGAATAGATGTCGTCTGGAGGGGAGCATATGTTGCTCTAAAACCTTTATATACCTTTCAGCATTCATGGTGCTTTTTAAAACATGCAAGTGTCCCTCATCATATGCACTAATTCATCCCCATACCATCATAGATGCTGGCTTTTGAACTGAACGCTGATAACGGGAGGGGTGGTCTTTCTCCTCTTTAGCCCAGAGGACACGACGCCCATGATTTCCAACAAAATGTCAAATTTGGACTTGTCCGACCACAGGACACTTTGCCACTTTGCTACAGTCCATTTTAAATGAGCCTTGGCCCACAAAACACGGTGTCGCTTCTGGATCATACTCAACAATGGCTTCCTTTTTGCATGAGAGAGTTTTAGGTGGCATCTGTGGATGGCACAGCGGACTGTGTTTACAGACAGTGGTTTCTTGAAGTATTCCTGGGCCCATTTAGTAACGTCAATGACTGAATCATGCCGGTGAGTGATGCAGTGGCGTCTGAGGGCCCGAAGATCACGGGCATCCAGTAGAGGTCTTCGGCCTTGTCCCCTACGCACAGAGATTTTTCCAGCTTCTCTGAATCTGTTGATGGTGTTATGCACTGTGGATGATGAGACCTTCAAAGCCGTTGCAATTTGACGTTGAGGAACATTGTTTTCAAAGTATTCCACAATTTTTTTACGCAAGCCTTCACAGGTTGGAGAGCCTCTGGCCATCTTTACTTCTGAGAGACTCAGCCTCTCTAAGACATCCCTTTTATACCAATCATGTTACACAACTGATGCCAGTTAACTTAATTACTTGCTAAATGTTCTTTCAGCTGATTCTCTTATATATTAATTGCTTTTTCAGCCTTTTTTTGCCTGTGTCCCAACTTTTTTGAGACCTGTTGCAGCCAGAAAATTTGAAATGAGCTCATTATGTGGATAAAAATGTAAAATGTCTCAGTTTCAACATTTGAAATGTTATCTATGTTCTATTGTAAATAACATATTGGCTCATGTGATCCGAAAGTCATTGCATTTTGATTTTATTCACAATTTACACTTCGTCCCAACTATTTCGGAATTGGGGTTGTATTTGGGATATTCCTCCTAGAGTCTGCAGTCCTGGCAAGTGGCTCGTTCCAGTCCCATCTTCACTTCCATTCAAAGCTGTGCACCTGCTCAGTGTGCTCCGGTTCATTCGGCTTTCCATCCCAGTTACTGACCCTATACCAGTTCCTTCGACATAGCGTGGCATTAATCTTCAAGTTCAAGACTGCTCCCATCTGATCACAGACCATACAGTGTTAAACTCTCCAGCATTGAAAGAGCTTTAAGTTTGCATTTGTTTTTCATAAGAAAGGCCAATTTTGGTACATTCTATGATCTGCACTAGGCTCTGCTCTGCTGCTTGAGACAACTGTTCTACTGGCATAGACGAGATATGTTCTCACTATGATATATCTAGCGATAGTCTGATATAGCAATGTGTGCACGTATTACTTCCATCTGCTTTTGTTTTACTGTCAATTCCAACATTGGCATGAGCCATTTTTCATGTTGTTTAACCTCTCGCATGCATATGTTTACAACGGTGCACCTGGAACTGCAGAATCTAGAACTTCTGGGGCTCCCTGACTCATCAGTGAGATATTTCTCCCAGGTTGGGTTGCTTGCTTTTTACACCTGACTCCTAGGTAAATGGAGGGTGGAAAACCAGCAGTTCACAGGCCTCGAGGACTGTAATTGGATAATCACTCACTGGTCCACATGGTTAGCACAAAAGAGCTTTTCAACCAGCCTGAAAAAAACGACTGGAAAAAAAAAAAAAACCATAGGTTTTTACAAATAAATCGTCCCAGTTTTCTTCAGGTTCACTTGTAACTCCCACAGTAGCATTCACAATCAGCAGCAGAAACAAATGGTCAAAAGGCAGAGCAAACTTGCAGCCCAGATTATCAATGCAAGTTGCTAAAGACAACTTGACATATATCCAGCAAGGCACTTGGTTAAAATCGACATAATTTTTGTCATTTAGCCATCAAAATCATCATGTAGACCTTTAAATCATAGGCATGTTAAATTCGCTCAGGTTGCGTGACTGAATACCATGCTAAATTAATAACTTTAATGAAGCACCAGACAGAAAATCATTCTTTACCCAAATTACCTTTAATAGAGGACAAGGCAGGAGATCCAGAGGATGGCAGTCTGGCCTGTTTCAAGAGACAGGAGGTAGCTGAAGGCAAGGAGCCCTCCTCTTCCTCTTTAATTCCTTCTTCACTCTGCAATCTCTCAGTTCGGTTTGTTTTTAAATAAGATTTATCCTTTCCTCTTGTTCCAACTCAAAGCCACGGATCTCTTCACTTTTTACTGCATTCGTCAGCCATATGTCCTCACTCTGCCTCTCCCCACCTTCTTCCTCCTCTCCCTTAATGTTGGAGACAGTGAAATCTACCTCCCTCTCATCATACATCCTCTCTTCTCCTTAATACTCTCCTCTATGTCTTCAATTTTAATCACACTGGGTCTTGACCGCATCTCGGAATAATCTCTGCTGTCCCCCACAGGTTCCGTCTTGATGTCTTCAGCTGTAAAGGCTAGGCTTGAAGGTAGGGAAACGAAGCACAAATTCTGATGGGGCGTGTGCTGTTGCAGAATCCATCAAGCTTCTAAAAAGAGGGAAGCATAACTCAGGAGGTGATGACTGAATTTAAAGACTTCCATTCAATAACAGTCCTGCACAGATGAAGCCAAGACTGGAGTTTTTGTGTCTACTTAGTGTTCTTATTAACGTAACATAACTTAACACAGCATAACCATACATAACATGAGTGGCGAGAACAGGCCATTCAGCTCAATTTGGCTCACCATTTTTCTGTCATTCAAATGAACCTAACTCTTCGGATATTTAAGGGCAAGGTGGAATTTAGCAATGTCTCGAAAACTCCTAGTGTATCTACCGCTACAGTAAGCGAGCTCGCAGTTGAGTGCGCATGTCACAAGAGTATGTTTCTACCCCACTGTCAAAGATCAAGGCACATAAACAAACCGGTGGCACCATGCTTTTGAGTTTGCCGTGAATTCAGCAGCAGCTAGGAGGGACAGTTACAGGTGCTAAGATCACGTTGAGGCTTAATAGGCCTATTAGCGAGTCAACTATCCCAGTCGACTAGGTATCAGTTTGATTACTCAAAAGGCAAAAAAAAAAAAAAAAAAAACCAAAAATAACATTTTTTTTGCCTTAAAAAGGCTAGTTTCAATTTAGCAACATAAAGCCAGCGCAAGATAGTTCGAATATTTGAAGATAATGCCGTCAACTGAAGTAATGTAGCATGATTATTTTGTACAAATTAGCTTTGTGAAATTAAAACCGGAAACAATTTCACACTGTAAAAAGCAAGCAAGCCCATACCAGTGACATAACGGCAACGTAGACGACTGCAGGCCACTAGTTAATAGTTATGCCGCCAGTTGAGACAACACTAATCACTAGCTAGCTATAGTAAATCAGATAGCTATAGTAAATCTTGACCTAGAAGTAGCTAAGTAACAAAGCACTCACCAAGCTAGCCGGTGCGAAAAAGCATGCTGTGGCGGGCTAGCTTTATGCAAACTCAATCAAGCTGATTTCATTATATTAGGCACAACATCATCATCATCACCACAATATGACTTCGGAACCACATTGACCACTTGAGCTCCATAAACAAGAGCTCGAAGCTCCTCCACTCTGCCAGTAACAGGAAAGCCCCTGTCACGCAAGTACTGCTGCAGGCAATCCCTCTTCCATAGACAAATCTCGGTGTTGGACAGTTTTGCCGCCATTCCTGCATTGGAAAAACCAGGAGCGAGTGCGTCAACGTGGGTTTGTTTATGTGCCTTGACCTCTGACCCTTTGCACATGGCCCCAGCACAGCGGAACTTTGAGCACGCAAGCTCTTCCATACTACGATCACTCCTTATGTGAAACAAAAAAAATCCTACCCGTGCTAAATACATTCCATTGATAATCTAGAATACTCTATTACACACATGGTTTTATAGCAGACCCCTGTTTTTCTGCCAAATAAATACTATTGAACACCATGAAAAGAGTTCAATAGGAAAGCAAAAATACATTCTCTAAAAATGAAAATGGCACTTGTTTATTCCTGAAAGATTCTGTCTTTCGGTTCGCTCGTTAACCCAATAGCACTTGGACTGCCCGATACCTCCTGAAACTTCTGTTCCCTAGACTGCCTCAAACTGCCCGTGTCACATGATTGCCTAGGGTTACACATTGGACTACGTCATCAGCTTGAAATGGCTCAAATCGGCAAGAGGGATTCCCCAGTGACCTAAATTCAAGGTAAAACATAGGGGTCGCTATTTCGGATTTCTCACTGCACACTCGGAGAAGTACGGAGCCCGGGAAGTGCAATGACAACAGAAAAAAATAATTTGTGCCCACAAGATATAACTCGTTCCCACAAATCAGTTATTTAGTTCCCACGAGTTAGTTACTTGTTCCCACGAATTAGTTACGTCGTTGCCACAAATTAGTGACTCGTTCCCACAAATTAGTTATTTCATTCCCACGAGTTGGTAACTTGTTCCCACAAATTAGATATGTCGTTGCCACAAGGTAGTAACTCGTTCCCATGAATTAACCACCTCGAGGCCACAAAATATAAATCCACACTCCCTCCGTCTCTCTGAAGCAGACGGCATTTGTCCCCGATAATCTCCGAGCGCAGACCTGCGTCTGGGCCACCCACCCCATTCCATGGCCTGCCTGACCGAAGCAATTTTCAGAACAAGCCCATAAGAAATTTTACCATGGTAAACTATGGTACGTACTATGGTGCTCTATGGTATACCATGGTACAATCTTAGGTACCATGGTATGTACTATCGTACCTAAGATTGTACCGTAGTACGTACCATGGTGCACCATGGTACAATCTTGGGTACCATGGTACGTACTATGGTATTTAAGATTGTACCATAGTACGTACCATGGTACCCAAGATTGTACCATGGTGTACCTTGGTGTGTGCTATGGTACGTACCAGGGTGTACCATACAATCTCAACGTACCACGGTATGTACCGTGGTACTATCTAACATAACCATGGTACATTTTGCTGTACCTGAAGTATGATTATCATATTCGTGTAAGTGTACCTCTGATATTATCACGGAAACTCAGATAGGCTATTACTGTGGTACTATATTATCACAGTATGTATCAAAATAATAACTAACATCTCATCGTGGTAATATCTAAGGTGCCATCATACACCACAGTGGAGGGTACCATGGTAGTGCCATTGTAAGTCTCTATAAAAGGCAGTGTGTCACACCAGGCTGAGTACTATGAAATACAAAAACATTGCACCCACAAAAATAGTACCTGTACCAGGTGCTCTAGCAGCTAATACATTTAAAGCTACCAGCACTGAAAAATAACTTCCAAGAGGCAGGTTAACCAGTGGTGGAAAATGAAGTGCATAATGTATGTGCACACTGCCTATTAATTACTGCTACTTCACCATTTCAAGCATATCAAGAGGTCAACATTTAACGTTTAATCCAGTACTTTTGCTTAAGACTTACAGTTACTTGTTATTGTGATTGCTTTATCTTGTGTTCTTTTGCTTAATTGGATAATACATATAATAACAGGAGGCGATTCATACATGTAAAAAGTTGCACATAGAACCTTCAAATTATTCATATTTGAAAACTACATGTGACATGTGTCACTGTGCTTACCTATCAAGGCGTTTTACTTTTGCTACTTTAAGTACTGTTTCACTGACAATTTTTATTTTTATTCCTGTGAAATTTTTGAATGCAGCCATGCCCTTAGTGAGCAAAATTGCTACTTGTGTAGTACTTGCAGTTAGTTTCACTTTTAGAAAAAGATCAGGGCCCGTATTCACAAAGCATCTTCGCGCTAAAAGTAGGTCCTAACTGCCGGATTTAGGAGAAACTTAAAAAAAATGGGCGTGTCAGTCGTAAATTTAGGACTCCCAATTATTTTTACTAAGTGTTATTCACAAAGCATTTTAGGCCTAAAAGTAGCTCCAAAGTCTGGGAGAGCTTAAAAGTAGTCAAGAGGACTCCTAACTCGCTAAAACCTGTTCACAAAGAATCGGAAAATAGCTGCTGCTGTTCAAAGACGGAATGCCTTGGAAATTCTGAATGATGCGCAGTTGTTGAAAAGATATCGGATCGACCGTGAAGGGATTTTATTTGCTGTTGACTTGGTGAGGGAGAGAATTACGTCTTCAACCATGAGAAAAAACCCGATAAGCCCCGAAATAAAATGTTTGACAACACTATGTTACTTGGCCACTGGAAAAACGAAACTTTGCAACGCGGACAATTTAGGGATTTGACAATCACCTGTCAGTCGCTCAATTCAATAAACAATCAATGCACTCTGTTAACCCCATATCATCCAACAGTTTATCCGGTTTCCAATGGACATTCGCCAACACATCTCAGGTATGCCCGGTATCATCGATGCTATTACTGACAGGGCCCATATTCAAATTATTTCTCCGACCCAAGATGAAGAGGTAGACTCCTATTTGTAATTAGAAAAAAAGTTCATTCCATCAACACCCAGATAGTATTTGATGCCGAATACAATATTTTGGACATTGTTGCGAAATGGCCAAGATCCACGCACGACTCGTATTTTAATGGAAAGCAGCTTATGCCAATTATTTGACAGGCATTAAGTGCCTGCGGGATGCCACTTGCTCGAAGACAGTGGCTTTGGTGCTGTACCTCCTCCTGCTATGCATGAATTATTTTATTAGGCTGTTGAGCAAGGGTTACATTTAATAGATCATCATAATAAGACCAGCCTATGTCATATTTTGTATGCATATTTAACTTGTAGGCTATAAATTACAAACCAAGCTCAGTATGCTTTCCTGTTTGAACGATAGCCCGTTCATAGGCTGCAAACTCGGACCACCCCTGCGATTGCAGCCCATAGCACTGCTTCTCACAGTCGTCTGCCGTCCGAGACACCTAGGGGAATGCAGCATTGATCTGTAGGCTGATATTATCCGACACATCCCGCTTGGATTTGCTGTTCACCCCTGAGCCAAATTTCCCTTTGATTAAATGCTTTCACTCCAGCACTAACTGGGCCAGCAGCAGTAACTGGTTGTGGCTCCAGTTGGGCTTTCGTGTCCTATTTGAGCTTTCATCCATGACAGTTTAGGGCAAGCAAACTTGAACAGCCCGACATTTAAATGATCGCAACATATTCTCATTGGGTAATAAGTTGCTAATTATTGGGGCAAATGACACGTTTTATTATTGACTCGTTTTGTGCTATTGGCGTTTTCACAACTATCTCTTTTCTATGTATGTTTATTTGCCTGGAGCGTGATATGTGGGGAGTGTGCATAGTGCATTTTCACGAGTGCTCAACATGTTATTATTTTATGGGACAAACCAGCTGCTTAGACCATTTCCTCATTTTTTTCCTCCATGGGTTGTATGTGCGATATTTTTTTCAATGGGCCGTCCTGTCACCAAACAACCAATCACCATGCTCATTGTCCCAAGACTCGTGCATGAGAATTGACGTCATCCATAGCAACGGAGATTTACTCCCACTAATCTCAGAGCTACTCCTAGTCTAGGAGTTTCCAGTTTTCTGAACTAAAAGTTGCTCTTAGCGGCTTTGTGAATAACTTTAAGATTTTACTCCTACATAAAATGTTTTAGCGCGACTTAGGAGTACTCCTAGCGGCAAGATAAGATGCTTTGTGAATACGGGCCCAGATCTCAAAGTGCCTTTCAACGTCTATGTCTCCCTTGCCAAAGAATAACTCAATGTATTCTCACAAGTTACAGATTTTCTCAATGTTTATATTGAATGCGACAACTTATATAAATCAGCTGTAGTCTTATTTTTGCAGGACAAAATATAAAGATACAAAACAAACTGACTGATGGAAAAATAGGAAAGCTTCAGATAGGCTATATAACAGTATAAACACGTGAACACACGAACGATGATAAATGATAATATTATTATAAATATAATTATTGAGCAGGAATATATAATCTGGTTAAAGATTAAAAAAAAATGAATACACCTGACTTAATCTTTAAATTTTTATGAAAGGTAGCCTATAAAGAAAAACTTGATGTCTTCAATTGTTCGCGTAATCTAACAGATTCAAACGTTATCTCGTCTCACGCTATAAAAATATAAAATTAGGTACTCCAGGGAGATTCGTGGGTTGAAGACAGCGGAGAGGCAGCTCCACAGAGAGATACTGAGAATTTAGCAAGGATGTCGATATTTTATTTTTACTTAAGTTTGATAATCAATTTAGGTGATTAGAGGATAATTTATAGGTGTCAGAGAGTACTAAAGTGATGACGTCACAGCTACTTAGCTTCTTGTGTCGGAAGTATAATCCCTATGGGAAGTTATAATAAGGTTTGGACACTTTCTGGCATTGCTCGAACTCGTATTAATTTTATGAGCTGCCTCGCTCCGAGATTAGCCTATGGGATATACAGATACAAATTATCACATCAAATTCGTTGTTTATTGCCAAAAATTAGATGCTTTTGCACTTGTAGTCCACTTTGTAGTCCACTTCTGCGAACTACATATCCGCTGCATAAGCTGGCGAGTACCCCGTGATTTGTTCCCAGCCAATGGGGTACCTCAGTTTCCGCAAACGTTCACAACGTAGAACGACAGTACGGTAGCCGATCAGTGCCTTAAATTGCTGTTGTCTATGTCTGTGCATCCGTTACCACATAGGGGCCACCATTAGCTAGCTACATGCCTAGAAATGAATGGATCACGATGAGTTATTTCGCCATTTAGCAAAATAGAATTTAGCTACGCTAGCGAACCACCTAGCTAGCCAGCTAGTGAGCTCATTACATCTTTGCATATTGCTAAATCAATAGAAACAGTTTATGGTTAGCTTAATGTCAGTGTCATTTAGCAAGCTAGCTAGCATTAAAACACACCGATTATAAATGGCTAAGCTAGCGAAATCGCTAGTTTGCTAGCCTAGCTAGCGAGCTAGTTAAGTCAATAAAAATAATGAATAGCCATTATTTGGCTACTTAGCTAGCGTCGAGCCCTGAACATTTTGCAAATTGGCATTTACATATTGCCACCTAATATGACGTTAGTCTGCCACCGAAGTCGGTAAACTAGTTCGCTGGCTAAGTTAGCCAGCTAAAAGTCAGTTTGCTTGCTCAATTTGCCTCACATGGTGAATATTAATCGCTAAAAACAATGAATTGCGATTATTTCGGCACTTAATTAGCGTTAGATGAGTAAGCAGACCCGAATTAGCTACGTAGCTCAGTCAGTTATGCGTTGACAAAGCTGATTAGCTTGTTCGCTAGCTAGCTAGTGAGTTTTCAACCAAACAAACGATGGCCGAAGATGCTTGGCTATTAAAGTAAATTGGCGCTAGTTGTAAAACTTGATATCTAGCAAGTTAAAAAGGTCGTTGCAAGTTACGTAGGTGGTCACATGATCCCCAAAGCAAAATGTACACAAAGGTTGATCGCAGCATAGTGAAAATGGGGAAATCTTGTGTTGCTGTAGCTTGCACCAATAATAATGCCATTCAGTTGTCTGGAAAATACGGCAAAATGAGTTTCCATCAATTTCCACAAAATAATGAAGTCCTTTTGAAAGATTGGCTTGTTAAATTAAGAAGAATTGACCGTGGAAAGCCTTACAAACCAACAAAACATTCAGTTCTGTGCTCAGAGTACTTCGAGAAAAGCTGCTTCACAAACCAGAAGTTCACAAGTAAGTCAACGGTTTTGTTGCAATGAAAACTGATTTTAAAGTGAAGATTTAAAGAAATTAGTGGAAAACATATATTCAATACAAATATTAACCTTAAGCCTGAACGCCCCCGTACGGGGGCAATGAATTTGCATCATAAATACAGCATGTTTCCTAATAGAAACCTCGTCATGCGGCATATTCTCTTAAAACGAAGAAACTCGGCGAAGTTCATGATGACCATTTTTACCTAAACCGAACACAATTCAAGTACCAAGCAAGTAAATAAGCATCTAGCAAAACGTTAAATAAAATAAGATCAGTGCTCTATCGCAAGCATTTGTAGTGAATTTGAAGGCATACACTTTAAATGCTACAGAGATGATCAAAAAAAATTTCTTACCTTTGATATTTTGCCATAAAAGCTGTTTGTGGGTAAATCTGCGCTTGCTATTGTTTTAGCCAGTCTATCTGAGAGTCCTCTCGCCATTATGCTGTGCACTGGAAGACCTCAGCAGTATAATCACTTAAATGGTTTGTTTTTTGTATTTTTGCTATAATTAACCGTTAAATATTTAACTGTTGTTTTCAAAGCCGGTTTATGACTGAGAATCCTTGCGCCAATATGCTCAAGTTCAAACCCAGCATAGCTATACAAGTGCTAAATCGACCAGTGAATGTACCTATAGTCTCTTGAGCTAGTGTCGTGGATAATGCGGAGCATTTGGACCTGAGGTTCAATATCCGGTTATACATGCGACCTTTCAGAGCAAGGAAATACATTTTTTTTGTATAAATAAATAATAATTAATCGATGCATTCCCATCCCATCAAAGCCATCTTCCTGAGTTACTTCGGGGACCACGTGACTTACACTACGGTTTCTGCATCTAGTGCAATGCCTCATTTCACAGTCTCACCAAGCTAAGCAAACAAATAGCTACGGCAATAGAGTACCAAAGTGATGACGTCACCCTGGCGTCGGAAGTAAAATTTCCCATTCATTTTACCCATTAACTGTTTTTTCATTTCACTTTTGAATCACTTCCCATTGTTTTCAAGCCTCCATCTTTTGAGATTTTGCATTTTATTTCTGACTAAAAAAAAATATAATTTTTCTTGACGGGAATCAGCTATATTTCAAATCATTTTAATTTTTCACCACCATGCTAATCCTCTTTGTAGTCTAAAAACTACACGTCCCGTGAACCTCCTGATTCTCGGGCTGAAGGAGTTCAGGACGCGTTAGAAGTCTCCCGTCTCGAATTTTCCAGCACCTTGTTATAGCCGTTTGTTTGCTTAATTAGTTAGCCACTCTACGTTCTACCTGGTTACGCTGTCCTTGCTAGATATCAAGTTTTACAATTAGGGCCAATTTACTTCAATAGCCTGGCATCTTTGGCCAACGTTTGGCCAACTCGGTAGTCAGCGGACGAGCTCATCAGCCTTGTCAAAGCATAACTGACAGTGAACTAGCTGTCAGCAGGCTAACTTAGCCAGCGAGCCAGTTTACCGAGTTTGGTAGTTGTCTAATTTTATATTTGGCGCATTTAGTTAAATGCCAGCTTGTGAAATGCTCGCAGCTCAACGTTAGCTAAGTAGCCAAATAATGGCTCTTCACTGCTTTTATTCACTTAGCTAGCTCGCTAGCTAGCTATTCGCTAGCTAAGCTAGTTATATTTATTGAATAATCATACTAGCTAGCTTCCTAAATAACAGTAAGTGACGGTACCATTTACTGTTTCTATCGGTTTAGCTATGTGCACAAGATGTAATAAGCTCACTAGCTGGCTAGCTCGGTGGTTCGCTAACGTAACTTAATGCTAGCTAGCTAAATGGCAAAATAACTATTCATTGTGATCCTTTCATTTCTAGGTATGTAGCTAGCTAATAGTAGCCCGCTATGTGGAAACGGGTGCACGGACATACGGCAATGTAGGGCACTGATGGGCTACCGTCGTGGTACGTTATGAACGTTGGCTGAAACTGAGGTACTTCATTGGCTTGGAACAAATCACAGGGTACTTGCCCACTTGTGTAGCGGATACGTAGTTCGGAGAAATGGACTACAAACTGGACTACAAGTGCAAAAGCATATAATTTTTGGTAATAAACCACAAATTTGATGTGATCATTTGAATCTGTATACCCTGCAGGCCAACGTCTAAGCGAGGCGGCTCATAAAATTAATACGAGTTCGACCAATGCCAGAAAGTGTCCAAACCCCATTATAAATTCCCATAGGGATTTTACTTCTGACACCAGAAGCTAAGTAGCAGTGACGTCATCACTTTAGTACTCTATTGGCAAGGTGCAGGTAATTTGTAACATAGACTGTATAAAAAGATGGACGAAGCTACAGTGACGTTACCCATTGGGTTTCAGCATACCATAAAGGAAGCCTCGATTTTGGCAATTTGAATTATGCCATGTTGTCATTTTGAAACCGGATGTGATTTGTATTGGACGAGAGCGTGAATTGAAGATCCGGGGAGGAACATGGCTCTGGATCTGACCGTATCGGACGAGGACCAGAGGATAGCCACGCCCCAAAAGCATACTCTGGCTTTATCCTTTATTCTAGTCTATATGGGACCATCATTAACAAAAATGAACATTATGATATATCGAAGGAGACTTGAAACTTGCTATAGCTACTATAAAATAATGTGAAAAATCATTATTTAAATGAAAAATCAGGTGGGAAAGTAGGGTCATTTTCTCATAGACTGCTATAGCATTGAACTTCTTTCTGCAACCACCAACGTCACCATCTGCTGGCCATTAAATAGAATGCCATTTTACGGTACTTCCGCGTGGGCTTCATTTGTCAGACCAGGGTGCTGCGTCCATCTTTTATACAGTCTATGATTTGTAACGCATTTTAAACTCGTTCTGCCCGGGAATCAGGAGGATCATGGGACGTGTAGTTTTTAGACTACAAATAGGATTAGCATGGTGGCGAAAAATTAAAATGATTTAAATTGTAGCTGACTCTGGTCAAGAAAAATGAGATTTTTTGTTACTCAGAAATATGATGTAAAATCTTGAAATCGATGGAGGCTAGAAAACAACGGAAAGTGCTCCAAAAGTGAACTGATAAAAACATCTATAGGTAAAATGAATGGGAAATTTTACTCCCGACACCAGCGTGACGTCATCACTTTAATACTCTATTGAATTTGTTTCTGTGTGATTAGTTTCGATTATACAACATGGAGATCCGACCGAGCAATTCTGATTGGTCAATTAGACGTTTAGAATGTTCTCAAATGAGCAAGACAGTATGGGTAGCCTGTGCTCAAATGAAAAATACCTCATCACTGAAAATATTACTCCGCCTATCTTAGTTACCTAGGCCATTGATTGCCTTAATGGAAGTGGCTATTCGCCCCGCAGCGAGGTAAATTGGGGGAAAGGGATCGGCTATCTGCCCTAC
Organism: Gymnothorax javanicus; assembly: GCA_029692085.1. Classification (NCBI taxonomy): domain Eukaryota; kingdom Metazoa; phylum Chordata; class Actinopteri; order Anguilliformes; family Muraenidae; genus Gymnothorax; species Gymnothorax javanicus. The sequence continues at coordinate 21,055,142 of CM056196.1, read as the reverse complement.
AACGGGGCTGACAAGAGAAGCAGTTCTGCTATTCGCAGCGCGGTGGAACGGATAAGGGAAGCACTTCTACTATTTGCCCCGCAGTTGGGCCAGTAAGAGATTTCATTTTATAATCCGCCTTGCTCTTTGATCTTTCGCGCTGAACTGCCGCGGGGCGAATAGCCTCTGCCTTAATTAATTTGTCAATTTGTTTGCATTTGTACATTGAAATGAACATTTAAGAAATCAACATATCTGTGAAAACTGTCGTCTTTATTTCAGAGGTAAATTGACATTAGCCTGAAAATGTGATTAGCGAAAGCCCCCGAAAGGTAGGGTTGAAATTATGTAACTGTTCAGCCTTAATGTTACTGGTTACTTTTGTTACTTTTGCTGCTTGGCCACATTAATCGGAGCTAACGTTAAATTGGAGTGACATACCCCCAGCTGAAATGAAACATCTGCTGGTGAGTTTATTAAAAGACAGATTTTTGTTCTGGCGCCGACAATGGAAAGCCGTTGCCTATATTTAAACATAACCATTAATATAAGTTCGTTCGATAAAGATCAGCCGAGTCCTTGTCATGGCACCCGTTAGCTTAAAACTGACTGAGATGTCGGCAGAAGTAAAATTATCAGTCCATGAAAAAATGATTTTTTCCAGCGGATATTCAAGTTACAATATGATTGAGCTAGCAAAGCAGTTTTGTGTTGCTATGTGCGGTATTTATCCAGTTTTGGGAAATCACGATGTCTAGAAAACATAAGCCCGAGTTGACTGGCTGACAAGGACTAGTTAACGTCAGATCTCATATATTCCCATGGAAACGGAGAGAATACTAGCAAAAAACTTGTATATTTTGAGAGCGAAATGCCCACAGTATGAACAAATTTTGATTATACATTTTATTTTGTTGGTAATAGTTAGTCGCATTATTACACTCGAGATCTTGACCGTCATTCTTGTCACTTCAGTGATGCTAACGGAACTAGGCACCAGCGCCTCGTTCCTGGCCGCATCACTGTAGTGACAAGAATGACGGTCAAGCACACCCTCGAGTGTAATAATGTTTAAATGAGTGACATTGGTAATAGGGAAGGTGGTTTCTCTTTTAGTTTACTTATACTATAGCTATAATTATTTAATTGCCTTAGAAATAGGACATTTAAGTCAATAATAGAATAGCATGGAAAGTTATTTCATTACTGTAGATTAGTGTTGGTGCCATCGCAACACTCAGTAAAGGTAAGTAAAATTATCAAACGTTATAGAAAAGTTTCGTTGCACCGTTGAACTGTTAGCCAAGTTAGCTACCATTTGTCTGAGAAGCTAGAGTCAATATAATCCTTGTCTTGCGCTGCTGTGACCACAGCCATTACGGTATACAATTGGATTTTAACGATTTTCAATGGAGCACTTGAGTGCAGTCCAGAAGTCCAGAACTATCCACTGCTAGCCTTAAGCAGCATCGCTCGCACAAGTATTGTCCAACCTGTGTTGCATTATGAACTGCGAAGTCAAACAGCGACCTTCTGCGCTTTCAATATAAGCCTCATTGTGCTCAAATGCGGATGTTAAGGAACATATTCCAGTCACTGACATTTTAAAATCAATCAGTTTGTGTCTTGCCTGATTTCCTATGACTATCTAATTATTGTGTCTCTCTCACATGGATTAACTTAAACTAAACGCCCACTGGCACTCAATTTAAATAAAAGTTGAATTACGACTGATTGCGTAAAAATCAACTTTAATTCTTCAGTATCATAGTTTACGGGCAATTTTACGCTAACCTAGGCCATCAACAATACTCCAAAAATGAGCAGTAAATCCTACTTTATACTGGGTATGGCTGATGATGTTGATATGTATTTGGAAAAGCAGCTCATGAGCAATCATCATCATGCCAAGTTTCAACAAAATCGGCTGAGTACTTTTCCTATAATGTCCAAATGTGTCCAAATATTGGATGGAATATTGTGTCTCATAAAAATTTATCATTTACATGAACTGTTGTAGCTTTTGTTTGTGTGCGTCCACATAAATTTTCTATCACAATACTAACAGATCAATGAGTCACAAAAAATGAAAGCTATTTGCCTTGAGTGTGGAGCAACTATTTATTCACCTTTCATATTGTTTACTTTACGCTATTGTTTCCGTCCAACATGTCCACTCCGACACATTGGTCTGCACCTATTGCCGCAGAATGGGGAAGCCCATTATTTTGGATGTATATAACAGGCATTATGAAGAGATATTCAGTAAAAGTTCAATATTTTACATTGTTGGTACTTCCACCTGTTGTCAAGGTACCAAACATCTTCCGTCCAAACGTGTCCACTCCGACACATTTGTTGTTCTGCTTGTTGTGTGTCTTTAGTGTTGCTAAATATAAGACATTTTCTGCTTAATACACAGGCAAATATTCCATAATAATTTTAGTAACTATACGTTTCTGAAAGGTCACATGCTTCATTGTTACATGTAGGCCAAGCACGATGTCCAGTGATTGTCCACTCCGTCACAAGACATGAAAAACATTTGGCTTCCAGCAGAAGTGGAAGACATTCAAGATGAATCAGCTACCATCAGCTTTATGAAGCCCCAGGCTGGACAGAATCGTTTTGTATGGCCCGCAAAGCCTGAAAGGGACACACTCCCGGTTCAAGAGATCCTAGCTATGCAGCCTGGATGATCCGCCTGCTCCAACTCCCAGACGACATTTTAGTCTCCCAGATAAAACATACATGGTTGCTGAAGCCACTATGGCCAGTTTAATGAAATGATTGTATCCCTGGACAAAGTCGGAGATACCACGGATGATGTCCAAATGTTTGTCTACTACGACACATATGGAGCATGTTCAAATATTCTGTGTTAATGATATTCAAGGCTTAGTTCAGGGTTCTGATGTTAGAGATAATACTATTAACTTTAAGGAGATACAAGAGAACTGTCTTTGCAGTATTATTTTGCCTGTTTTGGAAGAATAACTTTAGTTCTTGTACTTATTTTTTACATTTGGCAAGTAAGCAAAATTCCTTCTCTAAATTTTAATTAGCAGTACTTGGCATTTGCATAAAATATGATTTGGTGAACCTACTCTGCAATACAGATGACCCAACACATGGTTAATAGGTTTATTATATAATTCTTGTTTATGCCCTAAAAATGTCCACTCCAGCACAAATGAACTAAAATTGTCGTTGAGGCAATTGATGCCAAACAATTTTGCCTATGACAAAAGTAGAAGCACCTACAGATGGGTCAGGTGTTTGACTTTGTACATAACTATGCAATTTATTGTGTAATTTGCATACTCTAACAAACAGTTTGCATGACCATTTTCAAAATTTGCAGATAAAACTTGCTGAAAACTTAATTTTCTCAATTGTTTATGGTACATATAGACATGGAAGTATTTTTGTATCAAATTTTGATGTTTAGGTGTTATTACAGATAAGCAAACCACAGCATTTTGGTACATGCCATATACTGAGATGCTTAGTTTTTTAGTGGTTGAATAAATAATTTTTCGCAAGTAACTCAACTTTTTGTTGTTATTGCAAAACTGTCATAACATTTGTAGCTTACTAACATTATTTTTTCATAAATATAAGATCTGTTGTTTTAATATCCACTGGAAGTAACATAACAAAATGCTTTTCAAATTTTGACCCCATGAGACATGGATGGCCTAAGTTAGTGTGAAATTGCCCTTACAAGCTAAACAGAACTAGACCAGCAGGAAAAGAGAAGTGGCCAAAAAAGGAAGTGGCTATTTGCCAGGCAGCGGGGTGAATTGGGGGAAAGAGATGAGCTCTCTGCCCCGCAGCGGGGCTGACAAGACAAGCAGTTCAGCTATTCGCACCACGGCGGGGCAGATAAGAGAAGCACTTCTGCTATTTCCCCCACAGCTGGGCCAATAAGTGATTTAATTTTATAATTCGCCCCACACTCCTTTAAAGGGGACCTATTATGCTGATCCTTCTTTTAATAAATATTAGTAATGTTATAATGTTGGTCGTCCATGCTCAACCTCTGAAAAGTTTCTAAACATAAGATACAGGGGTTTTGCCGTAATCCAAGAACGTGATTTTGTGAGCGTGATTTCCTCTCTGAACAGCTCCTCTCGAGATTTTCACGAGATCTGGGTAAACCTGATGTCAGGTTGTGCCATCCAATTAGTACAGACCTAGCCAGAGCCAATCATGGCGCTGGACCTGCCCACACCGGAAACTATTCTAGCAGGCACTAACAACGGCAGATCATACTATGCCTCAGTAGCGTTGACACTTTTGGAAATACAAAAGAAGAACCGCAGATCATTTGAGCTGCAATTTTGTTAGTATCTCTCCCAAAGCTACTTGTCCGTTTACTTTTGGACGCGAAGAAAAACAAATATTTCTCTTCGAAAAGACGATGCCACCAGAAATCAGTGGGTAGCTTTTTTGTTTGCCGCAGCAAACAGCCACGGCCAAAGGGAACGTTAGCTGATTGTGCTCAGCATTTCACCAAAGACAGCTTTATCAATAAAGGATAATTCCACACAGGATAAGCGTTTCAGCTGCTTCTCAAACCTGAAGCAGCTGCATCAATCAAGCGCTCGGAGCCACAAGCTGTAAGTAACCATATAACAGCAAATAATGTAAGTGAAGCTAACGTGTTACGGGTGGCTAGCAGGACCGCTAGCGATAGTTAGCACTAATAACTGGCCTCAAAGGCAGGCTTGGTAAAATATCTGAAGGTAAAGCCTGTATCGGTCGCGACTGTCCATGACTCAGACACAGAAGCTGTAAGTTGCTTTTACTGCATAAGCCAACCTGACGTGATAGCCAGTTGATTGTGGCTGTAGCACAGCGGCTAACATAGCCAAGTTACTGTTGCTAATGCTTGTGTCCTAAATATGCAAGAGTGATATCAGGGGAAATTCTACAGAAGGTGTGTGAACATAAACCTCATTTGAAGCTAACTTTTAATAATTGTTTGTAATTTGGATGCTTGGTACAACTGTTCACAGTAACAGAACTTGCTGTCTGTAAAACCTGTATTGCAAGGGTTTGTCTCTGTGGTTATGACCGCCGGTCACCAGCTACTGCATGTTAGTTTGCGGTGTCGTGCTAATTAAAAAATGCTCCTGGTTAACTTATATGCAGTAATTCTGATCGGTATGCTTGTGTTACTTCGGTAAGCATCAATGTGGCAGTTTCATCATAACGTTGCCCGATTGTAGCCACTACAGTTAGTGATCGCTTCACTTATCCATGACCGGATCAGCCGGATGCTTCACAAATGTCTGAGCAAGCTCTCTGGTGCTACCATGAAAGCAATGCGAAACGCAGAAGCTCTACCGGTTTACAAATGATTTCTCTGCACTACCTTGACATAATTTCATCCCCTTTAGAAATTGTTGTGGCTATTAAAAAAAAGCGATAGAGGCGGAGATTAAATAGGTAATTCTTTCCTGTAGAAGTGATCGATTCGCTAGCTCCACATAAGCAACTTGTCCGCGCTTAACGGAACGTCACGGTTTGCAAAACCTGTATTATGTTCCTAACATAACCGAAGCTCTCTAGCTGTAGCTGTCATAAAGCTGCTTATCCACACGAAACTAAAGTGCAGATTACATTCAAAGTCAATGCAAAGACGCCAATAAATGAATTTTTTCACACCGGACGCAATTTTTCACAGATTACATTCAAAGTCATGGCCACTTATCAGCTACTGCATGTTACTTCCCCTGCTCTGCTAATTAAAAACGCCCCTGGTTAACTTATATGCAGCGATTCTGATCGGTATGCTTGTGTTACTTCGGTAAACATCAATGTGGCAGTTTCATCATAACGTTGCCTGATTGTAGCCACTACAGTTGAAGCTAACCGAGAGGTGCTGTATGTGTCTGCCGAGTTGGGCTGCAGTTAGACCAGACGTAGGTTTTGCAAAGCTTGGGGTGAGTTTTTGGGTGCTTGTGAAACGATCGCTTTACTTATCCATGACCGGGTCAGCCTGATACATCCCCAATGTCTGAGCAAGCTCCTGATGCTACCGTGAAAGCGATAGGAAAAGCACAGGCTATAACGTGTATGGTTATCACAAACGATTTCTCTGCATTGCTGTCGATTGAATATTAAATCGGCGACTGAATATTTAATTATTTCCTGTAAAAGTGATCGATTCGCTAGCTCCACATAAGCAACGGTTCACGAGACGGAACTTACGGTCTGTAAAACCTGTATTATGCTCATAACAATACCGAGCTCTAGCTTGCTCGCGCACAATCCATAACGCCCCCATTCTCCGCGAGAGAACCGCTTGTCATTCCGGACGCAGTAAGTAAACCATTACCACGGGCAATTTCCGAAAAGGCCGTTTAGCCTGGAGCTTCGCCCCTCCGTCATATATACCAGCGCAGAAGCTGTTCGTTGCTCCACACTAACAACACACCACAGCTATGCACACGACCCAGCAGGTCCTAATACACACCGAAGCAGTCCATAAGCTGTTGGTCCACTTTTAGCTGCTCCTCACTGTCCATGTTTCCCTCTAAACTCAGACCCACCGGATTTCTACGGTCTCCGGTCTACACTTGGGCATGTCGACCCGTTCTACAAATGTGTCTATATGGGGTGGATTCTAGCTTCCCCTGCATCCTAGCTAGGACTAGAAAAACCGCGGTACTCACCAACTGTTGCTGTTGCAAACTGTAACCGATAGCAAATTTGAGCTTGCGCTGAGAGATATTCGCACTGCGTCCTCCACTTTCGCCGCTGCGTTTGTTAGAACAAGATCATGTCATTAGATCTATATTCAAGTATAACGTTAGATTGCGGAATTTGCCCGCCGCTTCCTTATCAGATTGCAGACGTGTCTCAGGTTTCACTCTGGGGAGCCGGACACGGAAAACTGCGTTCTGCAGCCTCGTCCCGCCCAACTCCGCCCTCCACAGAGCTGGCCAGTCAGAAGAAAGTGGGCACACGGGGAGTGGGGGCCATAGCGGAAGAGCCACCCCAGTGAGGCGTTTCAGGCAGAGACTACAATGTACTGCAAATGCAGTTTTTTGAGGATGGCAGTATGAGCGAAATAAATACCCTTTTTTTTTTTTTGCGATCAGGAGTACTCTAGGGGAGTCAAAGACCAAAATATAAACTTGGAAAAATAGCAAAATAGGTCCCCTTTAACTTTTGCACTGAAGCGCTGCGGGGCGAATAGCCTCTTCCAAAGAAAAAACAAGACATTCCTAAACACAGCAAAATATTTTATATTTTGAATGCATAAATTCAACCTCATTATCATACAAATGAATCCCTATTGTCTCATCAAGTGGTATTGTACAAGCTTTAGTTTGAACATTGTTCTACAGGGCCTAGCTATGTGCATTGGTTATGGATTTCTTTACAGCAACAAACTCTGGCGTACTATATCAAACTTTATTAATTGTGCCTTTTTCAAATTTTGAGGCCACCTGACAGCCGAGTGGAGGAATGAGGCTCGTGACTGCTGCAACACAAGCACGCAGGCATTAGCCCTAACCTGCATATTTACATACATGCCTACATACATACCGTATATGCACTAATTAAATTATTTTCCAAATAATTGAGCTTTCTGTTCCATCTTGTTTGTCTGTCCATTCATCAATGACTGCAATGAGGGGCCAGCTTATACCTGACATTCAGAGAACCTAACTGAAAAGTTGGCATAAGGTTTTCCTAAGGTTAGTTATCATGTAAAGGTTAGGGGAACGTTACTACATCCGAAATATAACATTCTGTAAAGGTTTCCCAAAGTTTCCAACATTATGAAAGTTAGGAGAACATTTGGAGAAAGTTAGGGGAACCAAAATATGCAACCAAAAACTAACGTTGTATTTACGTCAGGAAAACTTTCCTCGGGAACCACAGGACAACCAAAACTAACCTTCAGGGAACGTTCCCGCAACCAAAAAATAACGTTGCCAGAATGTTCTGGGAACCAAAATTTGTTAGCTGGGATATACACTGCCCGGCCAAAAAAAAAGTCGCACGCTCAAATATTTAGTTGGAACCCCCGTAGCTTTGATTACAGTGCATATTCGTCTTGTCATTGTTTTGACAACTATATGCAATGCCAGAACATTTATTTTCGATCAGAAATGCCATAATTTTTGGCCGAGATCTTGTCTTCTCGACATAATGGTTGAACCACTCGGTGGTCTTTCTTGAGCACATCCCAATAACTTTAAATGTGTTTAAGGTCAGGACTTTGTGGTGGCAAATTTGTTTGTGAAAATGATTCCTCATACTTGTTTTTGTCATTCATGGTTTTCTTTGCTAAATACAGGCCAATAAATTGCCTGTTCTGAAATACTGTAACATCTTTTCCACCATCAAGGGATGTGTCTTCCAACATGATTTATTAAGAAATGAGTAGCGACGCGCTTCATCGGTCAGGGTAAAAATGATTATTGCCAGCTGAAACATATTAATAACAATAATGATCCAATTATACAATTTGTTAATTAATTTCCAAACTGACTTTTTTTTTAGACAGGCAGTGTGTGTGTATATATATATATATATATATATATATATATATATACACACACACACAGTGGTTAAAGTGGGATTTGACAGGTGGGGGAACCCTAAAATTCGGTGTCGCGGCACAGTGGGGGAAAATGACACAGATGATTGCAAATAACTGTATTCGCTTTATTTTTGGCCCTTTGGGACTATGACATTGAATTTTCGTATTCACATAATCAGGAAGTGGGCATAACAAGAGAAAAGCAGGAATGGATTTGGCTGAAAACTTGCAGAATAATGGGACGTATGACAGTGAAGATATTCTACTGTCACAGTATTTTTCATTTCCTAAAACAGTAAATCAAAACTAGCCTATTACATAATTTCAAAAATGAACAAGTAACAGAAATCTATGAATCTTTTTGTGATTTCAAAACACTGTCCTTACACTGCACACACAAACCATATTCTACTTTCAAAATGTTCTGATTTCCAATGCAAAATTATGGCTAGATGTATCAAGATGGATCTTTAATAATTTTATGCTCTCAGGCAGTTAGCGATTATGCTTTTAGGAAAGGCATCCCTGGATAGTACAGGACGCTGCGATGCTGCCAGCATAATATAGCTTGCTTGCCAGCTACATAAAAAGCGTGCTGTTCAGCGCAATGATTTTCAAGTAGCTCTGCCGCTAACTAGCTGGTGACTGTAGATGTCAAAGAAAGATATGCACAAGTAACGTTACTGCTGAGCCAGAAACACAAACCAACATTGCTCGCATAACTGTCGGTGCAATTGAGCCTTTGTCAGACTTTGACTGAATCGCTAATAATTTTATTAATGCGCTAGCTAGCTGGTAAGCAGCCTGGTTAGCGTCTTGCACATAGCCTAAAGCAGCTAACGTTAAACCTTTTCAAATTTAAATTCTTTTAGTTGGCCGGTTTGAATTGTTGAATATTACAAAACTTCACCATCGACTTCAACTTAAGTTAATCCACTTACTTTGGCTATAAAAGCCATGTCAAACATTGACAATTCCTCGCAGGCTGGTACGTGACCGGTGCACTCATTCAAATGAAATACAGCATACGATACGGTGAGAGCAAGGTAAGTCTCTCTCACTGGGGTAACAGATATATATCTCAGCAACTGTTGAGATATAGAGGGGACACCCCATTTAAGAAAAAAGAACGAAAAAAATACAGCATACAATACAGCTGCGTGTTAGTTAAGGCGGGGCTAGCAGAGACTGATGTTGCGCTCTGATTTGTTGAGCATCTTGGTGCTTTTGAGAGAGTGGCAGGCAGGCTGTAATTGAAAGCATAATGCGAAAATGATCTGTAGTCCGCGGCGCTACTGTTAAGGCGCTTTCACACCGGACGCGAAACGAATTTTTCGCATGGCAGATTACATTCAAAGTCAACGCAAAGACGCGAATTTCGCATGTATTCGCGTCTTTGCGTTGACTTTGAATGTAATCTGTCGTGTGAATTGGTTTCGCCAAATTGGTTTCGCGTCCGGAGTGAAAGCTGCTTTAGTCAAATAAATATTTCAATTCAAACTAAGGTGGCGGAACGCAGTTCCGGACCGTTCCGGCCCACTTTAATCCCTGTGTGTGTGTGTATATATATATATATATATATAAATATATATATATATATATATACACACACACACACACACACAGTATACACACAATACAACTATGACAGCAATCTGAACTTGTAGAGCAAGAACAAATACTATTTGTTATTAATTGCTTATTTCCGTATTGCCTTGGTATTGGCCTAAGGGTCGCCGTATTGGCGGCCGAGGGCTAATACCACCACCCAAAGGCCAATACCAAGGCAGTGCGAAAATAAGCAATTTATAATTTTTTTATATGTTATGCTATAATGACATTATTATGACTATGACTTCTGAAGTACGCGATTTCAAGACTCATTAAAGAGCTAAATGTTAGGTCCGCAACTATTTTTGTATTTTTGACAGTGCTGCCGTACACTATGCTACTTGTACCATGGTATTTTTGAAAGTTCCATGGTGCACACCATGATACATGTATCTGTAGTAGTCATGGTATTTTCATCATATTTTCATGGCACTACATATACTCAGTCAAAAAAGAAACTTCACACTCATAAATTTCTAAATATTTTCTTGAAACTTAATACAAGAGATATTATTATTATTTTTAGGGGTAAATGCGTTGTCAAAGACATCATGACACACAGCAACTCCAACGCGCACAAGCGTGCAGCACGTGCGAGCATACATCAAGGTAAAAGCATGTTTCCTCGTGTTCCTAGTCACGTGACCTTATGAGACACGTGCAATTGAGCCCACGTTAGCACGGTAGAGTGACATCTTGGAAAAACAAGTTCTTACAGTCAATTATCCGTTGATTTGCAATGCCACGACTGTCAAACATTCAACGTGAACGTGCCATTGGCATGCTGAATACGGAACGCCGGTCACTGACGTTGCCAGGGTTATGGGATGCAGTCGACGGACTATCCATGATCTTTGGACACGTCCCCAACAAACTGGCACCACAGCAGACCGACCTCGCTCGGTAGACCACGTGTGACGACAAAGCAGAAGACCGACAAATCGTCTTTACTTCATTTGCGTGTCGATTTCTCACTGCAAAGTCCACTAGGAATGAATTGTTTAGAGGTCGTGTGACTGCCCAAACCATACGTAATCGCCTGCGCACTGCTCGTCTCCATGCACGTCGGCCATATCGTGTAGGCATGGGCAACGCTCTGCATAAACTCTAATGGAATGCATAACAGCTGAACTGGGGCGGTAAACAAGCCTCAGAAAACTTATTAAAAAATGATGTAAATACCATTTTCATACAAAAAATCACCATGGTTTGATTAAAAGCAACCTTTTCAATAGGATACCCGCATTTCATACATGAACTCTGGGTATTACGGCCAATAACGCGATTTGAACAGAGCTATTATTCGCCCGTGGATGAATGCGTGACCTCAATTTGCGCCGTGTTTACAAACTTTCAAGTGCACGGCGTGGCAAAAATATCCATTTTGGAGGTAGATTTCAAATAGCCAGCGTTGACGTGATATCCCAGCTACGACCTGATTGAATTACAGCCATCTAATTTGAGAAATTACGAGTCTGTTCGTCCCACTCTAGACCTCCAGGGGATGTGAAATTAGTTTGACAGAAGTTGTTGAAGTTCGTCATGAAGTTCGCCGTGACTTCTTCTCAACAATAGCAAGAAAGGTGAGTGTATTTTTACTGTAAACCTACATAGTTAGTTGACAGAATATCCTGTGACCCTATTTGTGAAGTTTCAGTAAAATATACCAAGGAATAAACCAGCGCCAGGCGTTCAAACCTACCAGTGTTCTGACAAATTTTGCTACCTATGCCACCTCGCGAACACCGGTCACAAGATTCATTCACTTATACCCTTCAATTCAAGACTGCGAGGATGGAAATCTGAATAATCAATTAGGAAAAATTCTCGCTCTCGGTAATTCTCTATATCGTTTAAATATTTTGTTAATCGGATTATGAAAGAAGACTGAAAATAAGCACCCGCTTTTTGTTTGGGTGTAAAAAGCGCCGTATTTAAAGGAGAATACATTGTATATTGATTAAGCATTGAACTCTGCATAAGTCCAACTGTTTTAATATTTGTTGATGACATTGCTTCGGCTTCCTGGAAGCAAGTACGCACAAATCTGCTGTCCTGTGAGCATTTCAGGTTCGATATACTGAGTAATAACGCCATGAACCCTAAACTGGCACGTCATTCTGCCGAATAGTCTTACTAAACTAGTTAATCGCCTGATTGCTAATCAAGCAAAGGGAGGTTTCTGCCTCGCCAAACTAACCTCCGACTGCACGTCACTGTGTTTTACTATGAATTATTCACAGTAGCTCATTGAAACTATCATGGGAGGAGGGTATATGGACATTATAAAAACAGTGTAAAGTTTTTTTTTTTTAAATCACCACGGGTTATTGAAGGGGAACGTTTACAGAGCAGTGGGAGGGCAAACAACTGCCTGCATCAGCGACTTCACTGCATTTTATATAGTAATGGGCGAGTAGCATTAATGTTTGCCCTCCCACCGATAATTTTGACATTTTTGCAGGCCATTGATCCAAAAAAAAAAAACAGGCAACCCATTCATACCATTTTTTAATATCAATGCAAAACCTAATGTTTGTTGAACATAATTGGGTGAAATTCAATGCATTTTCCATTAAAAAGGGCCTAGGGGGCGCTGCTGTACTTCAGAAAAGGGGTTGATGACTTTAGCATCAATTATTTTTGTTAGGGTACCCTAATGGATAATTTGGCCAGGTTTATTTCTGAGTAGACTTCATTTTCGAAAATGCCCTCAGGCTTCACCCCCCAATTTCCACAATGGGTTTTGTTGATAAATGCCGAAATCAGCCATTTTTGGGACCCTGTGGCTCTGAGACCCTTTCCTGTAAAGGCGTTGGACTTGTGGCAAACTCTTCGTCTGTGTCTTCTGTACTTACCTGCGAAAAATAATTAGAAAATGATAAAAACTTTTTTCTCAGCAACTCAAGAAATGTTGTCATTTTATTCATTTGTATTGCCCATGCCTATATCGTGGACCAATTTTAACCCAGTTAGACCGACGTCAACGGCTTCTCTGGGCACAACGACATCTGAGATGGACTCTGCTTGATTGGAATAGGATCGTTTTTAGTGACGAATCCAGATTCACTTTGCACTTCGCTGATGGGAGAGTTAGAGTTTGGAGGAGACGCGGTGAACGCAACGCCCAGTGTTGTGTGCAGGAAGTGGACCGTTTTGGGAGCGGTAGTGTTATGGTTTGGGGTGCCTTTAATGGTCCTGCCCGCTCCCGACTGATGGTCGTTCAAGGAAACCTAACTGCTGCAGGATACAGAGATCAAGTGCTCATTCCAGAGCTTTTGCCATTCATGGCAGCTCATGGCCCAGGTCTGACATTCCAACACGATAATGCCAGACCTCATAATGCCAATTTAACGCGAATTTTCTTAGGAATGCTGGCATCAATGTCATGGAGTGGCCCTCAAGGTCTCCCTCTGACCTTAATCCCATAGAACATGTATGGGATGTGTTGGGCAGAAGACTCCGTCAAGTAAGGAACCCTCCACAGAATTTGCAGGAACTTGGTGCCAGGTTGGTTCAATTATGGCGACGCATCCCCTAAGCTGTGTTCAGACGCATCATTCAATCCATGAGGAGACGTTATGTCGCAGTTGTGAACGCTCATGGAGGGCATACACGCTTATTGACATGCTTTCATCAAGTTGTAACTTACCATTTTTACTCTCTTACATTTCAGTAGCATTTCGGTGGAACTGGTTACATTATGAACATGATTTTTATGGTACAATCGTCCTTAATGGGTACAGAATGGAATTAAATCATTATTTAAAACCACTTTTCTTGTATGTTCAACTTATCGACCTCCAAACGAGTGTGAAGTTTCTTTTTTGACTGAGTATAGTTTCCATTTTTTGATTGTCCTAACTACTATGGTACTACTATTGTATGTGTACTATTGTTTGGCATTTTTAATTGTACTATGGTATATGTACCATAGCACCATGATGTGCACCATGGAATTTTTGACAGTACTATGGTACATATACCATGGTACTGTACCATGGTACTATGGTACCAGAGTGCCATGGTACTGGTACCAGAGTATCATGATACCAGTACCACGGTACTGGTGCTAGAGTACCGTGGTACTGTACCATGGTACTGTCAAAAATACTGTCAAAAAAGTACATGTACCATGGTAAAATTTCTTATGGGAGCATGCTGACAATGCCACAGGCCAGTCTAATTTATTGAAAACAACGACAGGATAGGGACTGCAATAGGTAGAGAAATGTTACTGATCACTTTGTTCACCATTGCAAAAACGTTGCCGCTCCAACTTTAGCCTGGAGCCATGAATCAACCTGGGGTGCGTTTCCGAAACCGCAGATGGTAACTTACATAGTTGAGTCCATTGACTGTGAATGGATAAACTATTTACGCTTTTGAGAAACGTGCCCCAGATTCGAGTTTACTAGCCCTAGGAAGCGTGCTGCATGTGGAAGAATGGTAATGCAGCCCAAACTGGAAGTATTTCCCAGAAAAGTAAATCACATTTGCGTCTGACTTATGTTCGCTTGCTTAGTTTACTGTAAATCCCCTCATCAGGCAGCGCAGGTCCGCGCCCGGAGATTATTTGAGGCAAGTCTTGGGAACGACTCATATCTAGAGGCCACGGAATAGCTAAATTATGGGAATGACTTATATTTTGTGGCCACGAGATGACTAATTCGTGGGAACGAGTTACTAACTTGTGGCAACCGCATAACTAATTCATGGGAACGAGTTATATGTTGTGGCAACCACATAACTAATTCGTGAGAACGAGTTATATCTTGTGGCCACGAATTAATTTTTTTCTTTTGTCATTCACTTTCCGGGCTCCATAGAGAAGAGCGATATTGTGAATGGAAAAATGAGGATTTTGAATGAGAAACTAGAGGTAATAAGCTTTAAAATAAATATAACTTGTAATACTTGATTTTCAACTTATATCAGCCAAAAGTGGACTCCAGAATCCAATGTCAAAAATATGGAAATTACCTGGATTTTCCAGGGAACAGAGGTAATCTAAGTGCTATTCGGTTAAGAGTGGCAGAAGGGCAATTCCACATGAGAGTTGCTACAACAGCAATTTTTAAAAAGTGTTTTATATTAGAAATATATAGGTTTTCATGAAGATGACTCATTTACAACTCAGACAATGAAAACCGTTTTGAAATATCTTTGACGGTCTTCTCAAAATTTAGATTTGAATTTTGTAATTTTTTTTAGCTCCAGGACAAGGATCAAAGGTTATTTTTCCAAAGCTGACAACTCCAAAAAGATATTTAGCTATTTCCTGGTATTTTCTGTATTTCCATACATTGGTAGCCAAAGTATTTTAGACTGTAAGTCATTGCAGAAAATTGAAACACACAATTCCAGTGGCTCATTGTGAAATTTGTCATTTTTCAACGTAATTCCGTTACCGAAATTGCAGTATAGTTCTCTTAATCATCTTATTTCTGCATTTATTTTCTTGTTATTAAGAATTATCTTCCTTCTTATGTCTATACTGAATTTCAGACATTAACTTCTCTAATACTTAGCTGTAATCCTGGAAAATATGTGGTAACGGAATTACATGGTAACGGAATTACAGAATTATTCTGACAGCCAGTGAAAAACAGGATAGCACAAGGTGGCATGAGGACTTTATGGAGCATAGTGGTTCATTGTTTTGGACATCTATAGTTGAGCGTTTCTTCCTGTGAGTTAAGTTTCCATAACCAGCGCATGAATTATACCACGGCCTAGTGGCAATTGCCGTGGTTGACCCCCTGTGTGGCCGTCATGGCCGACTACCCAAACGGCCAGTTTGGCTTGCCCTTTTTTCAACTGGCCATGGTACCCAAAAATTACCCCAAAGTGGCAATTTTCGACACAGCGACTGAGCTGTACAGCTCCCGTCATCAAGCTGCGCTGGACTTCTGAGCACAAAGAGCCACAGATGGATAGAAGGGACAGGATTACATTTGTATAAACAGTGTTTGTCTTCTGCCAATAATGGATAATACTTATGGTTCATTTACTGGTGTTTAACACGTTGACTGCCAACTACGAGATAACTCGTAATGGCTGGTCCGGGTCAGCGCTAGACTTGAAAATTCGGGGGAAATTATCCATCCCTTTATTGACTACAATTAGTCCTGGCTAATTCTTGATGGTTTTCCAGAACTCATTTGCGAATGAAGGTAATTCTGGTGACAAGTACGTGGTTTCGTCCGTTTACATTTTCCAGTCTGACAGCTGTCTATTTTTTACAGCAAGTTGCGTGACCATGCTGCAAAAACAGGTGTAGGTACTTGCCGAAATTACCTTCATTCGCAAATGAGTTCTGAAATGCCGCTCTCGCTGGAAAAAAAAATAACGTTGCTGAGTGCCTGTGCATAGACCTAATTATAATTAAATTATTTTCTCTACTGAATGTAGCCCATTATTTGCTGTTAGATCGCATGGGGGAGAGAAGCCGTGTCTTCAATTGCCACTTGATTATTCTTGAATTGGAAAACGTGTTTATAAAGGAAAACCATCAAGAATTAGCCAGGACTAATTGTAGTCAATAAAGGGATGGATAATTTCCCCCGAATTTTCAAGTCTAGCGCTGGCCCGGACCAGCCATTACGAGTTATCTCGTAGTTGGCAGTCAACGTGTTAATGTTAACATGTTCATTTTGAGCTTTGCAAGTTTCAGGAGTTGATATTTTATGCAATTTCTTTTGTGTGAAGAGACTCACTGCCACTCATGACTGAGAAAAGCTAGACAGAATATAAATATTGCAAGCAAAGACACATTTGAGATTTGCACAGTGCTTTTGACATTGGCTGTGTTGCCGTAATTCCGTTACCAACTTCATTACTCACAATATTCACCCATTGAATGATGCTGGAACACTGTTACAAAGTAAAAACAAATGTTTCAGGATCCAGTCAGTGAAAGAACAACAATTTCATGCATGTGACCTCTGATATTTATTATAAGCTTACATTTTGGTTCAGAAATGAGATATTTTCATCAATATAATGTATTGCCTTCCTTTTGCCCAGACTTGTTGATCAAAATTTTGGTTCAACAGGAGGTCAGCAACACAAACATCATTTATGATACCAATTTTCAATTGCTTTGTTGTTTGGAGTATAATAAATTTAGTAGATTATCAGAAAAAGTAATTCCGTTACCATTTTGTAATTCCGTTACCGCTGTCTCTTTCTCATAAATGGCATCCTACAAAATATCTGTGAACATACTAGTCAATATAAACTTACCATGGCCTGGTCAACATCCTAGGCCACCAACTTAAGCTTAAACCTACTGCCTATCATCGCCAGATTTCAGAGAAATGCCTGTCAAAGTAAAGGCAAAAATAGAGGCATTTTTTTTGCCGTAATTCCGTTTCCGACACTTTCATCTTCGTATAGCCTTCTACAAAATAGATTACCCCAAACTTTTTTTTTGTTACACAGCTCAGTAGGCATGCCAGTGGAACTGATAAAAGCACAGGCAAGTAGCTACTGCATTAGAATAATAGATGGCAGGTAAAAATGATATGAAAATTACTCTTGATCGTAATTCCCTTACCGTGGAATTGCCCAATAACAACCCATCTTCTAACACGGATATTACCAGACATTGGCAATGTGTACTGTAAATGCACAAACAACTCAGTACACAATGTGTATAACGTAAAATACATACAACTCACTGTTGAATTGAAATGGTTACAGATTAGGCGACGGTGATTATGGTGTTGCGGGTGATGCCCAAGTATTGCTGAAAAGTTAAAAATAAATTGGGGACACAATAAGTGTTATTATGCACCACAGCGAGACGTCTCAACAACCTTTAGTAAACGAAACAGAAAAACGCTCGTGACACCAGTGGTGAGTTTATCAGGCAGCTAAATTCGATTGCAGTCCCCCTAAACGACCAAACTATTTCACTCAACAAGAGCTGCAGCTTAGTGATTCGTCAGAGAGCGAAGATCCTATACTTGCTGATACTTCTCTGATAGCTATAACGAATCTTATTCTCCTTTTTTCCTTTTCGGTATATGTTACAACGGCCCATTACTGTCACCGATGCATTCACACTGTAAAAGCGGTTTTGACCATGCACTGCGTTCCAGTTCACACGGGGTGTATCTCGGTTCTCATAAAATGCACCCTCGTTCCCTAAACGTGTGTCTTTACCTTGCTCTTATGCCGGGATCTGACTGCACGATAATTTTGTCTGTTCTAAAGATCGCGATGTCAGATTAAGCGATTAGAGTTATAGCTTCTTTCCGCGACTTGGCGGACAGATGCATACTACTGGAAGCTCCACGACCAATGGTCATTCGCAGTCTTGCAAACAGACTATATAAAACGATGGACGAACGACCGTGACGTCACCCATTGATTTCAACATTTTGAAACCGGATGTGACTCCTATTGGACGAGAGCGTGAATTGAATATCCAGGGAGGAGCCAGGGGTGGATCTGACCGTATCTGACGAGGACCAGAGGATAGCCACGCCCTAAACATTTTCTGGCGTAATCCTTTAGTCTAGTCCATTTGCCAGCAGCCATACTACAATTCAATCTGCTCGAGTTGCGTGGCTGAAGCTAAGTAGGTTTGTGCTTCGTTAGTACTTGGATGGGAGACCACCTGGGAAAACCAGGTTGTTGCTTGGAGAGGTGTTGGAGGGCCAGTGGGTTGCAATCTTATCTCTGGTGGAATAATCCCCAATGCCCCAGGTTAGCTATATTCCTGCACCAAGGGAATAATAAGCCAATCAATCAATTACGAGGAACCACCCACAAAACTCCAAGAGCCAATTAAGCAGACATACAGGCTGTGACAGCAATCTGTGTGGAAACCAAGATTTGTGTGGTTGGACATTTAGCATAGTTGTAATGCAGACAAAGTAGAAGTACAAAGTAATGATAAAAGTTTATAGGGCAGGGGTAGCAAGCCCTGGTCCTGGAGAGCCACAGGGTGTGCTGAGTTTGGTTTTCTCCACCCTATTTAAACCTAAGACACCAGGTGAGATGAGTTAAGCATGTTATCAACTGCTTTACTTCATCGATTAAGTGCTGAGCAACATCAAAAACCAGCAGACACTGCGGTTCTCCAGGACCAGGGTTGACCACCACTGCCATAAAGTAATGTGGAAAATCATTATTGAAACTAGAAAAGGCTAAATTTTCTGAAGAAAATTTGTGTGCTTGCTTCAGCAAGAAAAGTTGAAGAGGTTGGCTTATAAAATGAAGATGCTTGGAAACTGAGAGGCAAAGGAATGTTGAAGAAATGTTGAAAAACTGCTGTTTTAACTCATTACCTATGGAATACTTTTATATAAAATTGTTGCGTTTGTACGGAATACTTTTTCCGTAAATTACACAATATAAAGTATTGAAGTACAGGTGGCCCATCACCGCGATTGTCAACTGATTTCGTGTTTTCATCAGACTGCGAATGGTCATCCACGCTGCCGGCACCGGCTTACCGTAGGGCAGGGGTTCCCAAACTCGGTCCTGGGGCCTCCCTGTGTATGCTGGTTTTTGTTCCAACCGAAATTGCCTTCTCAGGATTTCAATAAGCTGCTAATTTGTTTTAATTTGGTGCAATTTTTGTTAAAGGAAGTTAATGGCTGTCTTGAGCCAAATTTTAATAGAAATATCCTAGTGTGCCATGAAGAATCAAAGACCCTTGAACATACTGTTTTGTTTTTTTTTTCTTGGTCGCAAGCAATTTCAGAAAACAACATTGTAAGACAGAGCAAATTAGACATTGAGAAAATCAAAAAGCTCCTAATCAGGTTGCTGAACACTGGTGTTCAGAGTTCTCTCTATAAATTGTTAGTTTTTGCAACCATGGGCGTATTCAAATCCCCAACATGAGTCAACACGAGTGCGACGTGCGGGGTTTTTTGTTCTGAACACGGAAGTGCGAGTTAGGGTGTCCTCCAGTCTCCAACTCAGGCTACCCCATGGGGCTGCATATGATGCAGAATAAAATTGAATTGAATTGAATTATTGCGATACCGACGGCTTTTACAAAATTTCAGCCTGAAAGTCACTTCATGCTTCTATACATAGTTAATTGCCACTGAAACTACTCATTCTCATGAATAGAGGGCTATTAACAAGATTCATCGGTGAAATTGATGAAAATTTCACATATGTATCTCCCGCGTCCGCCCTCTTTGTTCTTGACAACACTCGTCCCACTCTCCAAAAAGTGGGGAGTGACAAGAACGCGTTCTCGTGTTGGTTCTCGGCTGTTCAGAACTTCGTTCTCGTGTTGAGTCAACCCGAGTGTCGCCAAGAACAGGGATTCGAATATGCCCCATGTGTCTGCAGTTTCACCAATTAGGAACCTATTGATTGCTTACTTTGATTTGCTTTTTTCTCCTCTTTTTATGCAGTTGTTGCTAATATTTCACAATGTGAATGTGCAATTTATTCTTCACTGCATGCATGCATATCTATCAAAATATGTCTTGAGAGGATAAATTCCTGCTCTAAAAATGAATGCACCTAATTAAGACAAGTGAACCGCTTGTTAAAATCCTACAATTGCAGTTATGGGTGGAACAAAAACCAGCATACACAGGGAGGCCCCAGGACCGAGTTTGGGAACCACTGCCGTAGGGAATGGTAGAATTCACTGCGCCGTTGTCAGCGGCTTGCCGTAGGGAATGAGTTAAAGCTGAAAGTAATAGTTTAAGGAATTCTGACTTTTCAGCTTCATCATGACCGAATCTACTCCGCTTCAACCCAGCTGTTAAAAACAAATGGTGAATTGGAGTCAATGAGGTTGATGCATCTCTCTCTATGAGTCTGTGCGTATCTAGGTCAACGCAGTGCATGCTGAGAAATTAACTTTATGGCAGAGCAAAGATGGCAAGCCACATTGGCTGGCTGCCGCAGCTGTTGAATGCTTATAGCTCATCGTCAGTCTCTCCCCCAGTCCCGAACTGTACAACGCTGACCTCACCAAGTAGTGAAATGCTACTATTCACGGCTCTCTGTTCATTTCTGTCCACTGTCTTTGCTACCTAAATAGCTAATAATAGCAAGCTGCAAGATATCGTTAACACATGTTGTGATATTATTCACGGATCCCTTTTTATTTCTGTGCTATTATTAACTAGTTAGCTCGCGAACACAGTGCACAGAAAGTGTTCAAAATGGGTCGAGCTTGAGTTCTATTTCATGCCTCCTGACCGCCAGAGGTGGCACAGCCTGTGAATGATACACTTCGCATAGCGCGGATCGAGTCCTTATGCTAGCAAAATCACGTATGACGTACCTCATGCTATAAAAAGCTCTGTAGCACGTCATACGTCCTCTTATTCTTCTCCCGCGTGATTTGAGTTAACACTGGAGATCTTCTATCTAATTTTATCCGTAAGTATTGAAGCTTTTTTCGAGAGAGTGATTGTATCGAGAGAGTTCACGGTGGTTTCCCCGTGTTGCTCTGAGTCACAATCAGAGAGTGTACGGTGGTTCTCCCCGTGTTCACCTCTGCAGACGTCCGCAAGCACAGGAGATAGGGTGCGGTGGATTACCCCATGTTCACCTCCCCCTTCCGACACACATGCATCAAACTACGCGGTGGCCCTCCCCGTGTCTTGCCCTATCGCCAATAAAGTGTTTTTACACCGAATTGCAGCAGTTCCGCCGTGATAATCCCTCGGTGATTCCAACTGGTATTCCCTCTCTCCACTACTCTCTCCTCATGTGCATTCCGCTACGCTGAGTGGCAACTATAGTGTTGCATTTCGTGGCCGAGTGGTAACTGATTTTTGATTTATATATTGTACTATTGTGTATTGCTAGTTAATGTGTTGGTGTCTTGCATTAGCTAGCTTGAGTTCATACTGCAATGGACTCTCCCTGCTGCAAAGCTTGCCTAGCGCCACTTGAGGTTGAGGATGGCCATTTGGAATGCCCGTCCTGCCTTGGCTTAGAGCACCTCTGGGATGCGTTGTCCCTGCCCGAACTGCGCAATTCTACCTATAGCAGTACGTGAGCACAGACTCACTAGCTTTGTTGTACAGAGTGACACCATGCTCTCGCCGTCGGCTGAGACTTCAGCTTTCAGCAAACCCTCAAAGCGCCCAGGTAATGTTCCGGAAACGGGGCAACCTCCTAAAAAGAAAGTGAAAAAGCACTCTAAATCAGAGCTCAATAAAAGGGTGGATGACCTCTCCACTGCAGTCACACACATTGAATCCTTGCTGCTTCAACTTCAGCCTCACAAGGTGCCGCTCGAGTCTAGCTTGCCACCAGGAGGTGGCACTGTTGTCACACAGGTCAACACCCCCCGGGGCAAATGATGATGCGCTCCCTATAGCAGCTACTGACTCCCTGTTTACCTCTGCCAGAGATGATGAGTCCAATGCGCCGCCCGATTCTCCTCGGTCCGGCAGATCTTTTGATGATTCCACTTGTAGTACTTTTTCAGAGGACAGCTTGGACAGCGCTGCAAGTGGGTCCCACTCAACGATGGCGACTATTCATTCAGCACTGGCACAGCGTGGCTTGAAGCTTGTGAAACCGACTTCTGGAGTGAGTGCATACTTTAAGCATTCCTCCACAGACACCACTGCCTTGATTCCAAAATGTGATGCCTTTGTAGAGAAGTTTCAGACTGCTTTTAAGTCAGCGGCTGCCTGCTCACACCCTACTTCCATGGCCCGTGCCTTGTGAAATATGGCCGATGCCCCTGTGCTTGGGCTGGACCAGATGCCTTCGGTGGACACCTGTGTTGCCGCCTTGGTAGTCTCCCCAGATGAAGCAGTCCATCCACAGGTGCGTTGCCCCAGTAAGGCTTGTAGGCGCACTGATGATGACCTTGTTAGGGCCTATAACCATGCTGCAAGCATTGGCTGCATTGATAACACTGTCTCCCACCTCTTGTTAGCTGCTCACTCTTCTAGCTCTGACCCGGATGTGAGAGAGGCAATTGAGGCTATTCTCCACGGCATTGGCTTCATGACCCAGGGACTCGGTCGTCTTATGGCAGTATTGGTGCGTGCCTGCCGCCAGGTCTGACTCTCCTAAACCTCACTACCAGATGCACGCAGAGCTACCCTGCGGGAAATTCCCTTTGTACCTGGCCAGCTGTTCGGGCCCGTTGCAAAAGACGCACTAGAACGCTGTGCTCTTTTGTCTGAATCATGGAGAAAGCAGGTAGGCGTGTCTCAAACAACATGTTTCGGGGTACCTCAACGTTTCACCCATGCGTCATGAAAGCCCACTGTCACAGAACTCTGCACTACCTGCTAACAGGGCACTTAGACCTGCCGCCAGGGACCCAGCGCCCTTCCGGCGTCAGCCACACCCAGGGCGCCGCGCCCCCATTAACGCTGGTACAAAACCCAACCGTCCCCCCCGCTGATGGTCACAGGTTGGCGGTTGGACTGTACTCGGAAGCTCAGTTGGCCGCTTGGGCCAAAACCACCCACGACCCTTGGGTTCTGAAAACAATGTCAGAGGGTTACAGACTATAGTTCAACCGCCGGCCCCCTCCGAGGGCCTGCCTCAGGCCCACAATTGTAAAAAGTTCAGAGCAGTCTCTTGTGTTACAGACAGAGATAAACGCTCTTCTGCAAAAAGGAGTCATAGAGGAAGTCGAGAGCTCTTCTACGTTCAACGGCTTTTGTTCAGTTTACTTTGTCATTCCAAAAAAAGACGGCGGTTACCGTCCAATTCTGAACTTGCGGGAGCTAAACTGCTACCTGAAAAAGCTACCACTCAAAATGCTGCACACAGCAGATGTTCTGAGGGTAATCTCCCAAGAGGAGTGGTTCACAACCCTACATTAAACCCAATAGCACTTAATCTCATTATAGATAGATTACCTCTGTTCCCTGGAAAATCCAGGTAATTTCCATATTTTTGACATTGGATTTTGGAGTCCACTTTTGGCCGATATAAATTGAAAATCAAGCATTACAAGTTATTTATTTTAAAGCTTATTACCTCTAGTTTCTCATTCAAAATTCTAATTTTTTCATTCACAATCTTGCTCTTCTCTACAGAGCCCGGGAAGTGAATGACAAAAGAAAAAAATTAATTTGTGGCCACAAGATATAACTCGTTCCCAAGAATTAGTTATTTCGTTCCCATGAATTAGTTATGTGGCTGCCACAAGATATAACTCATTACCATGAATTAGTTATTTTGTTCCCACGAATAAGTTATGTCGTTGCCACAAGTTAGTAACTCATTCTCACGAATTAGTCATCTCGTGGCCACAAAATATAAGTCGTTCCCATACTTTAGCTATTCCGTGGCCTCTAGATATAAGTAGTTCCCAAGACTTTCCACAAATAATCTCCGGGCGCGGACCTGCACTGCCCGGTGAGGGGATTTACGGTAAACCAAGCAAGCAAACATTATAAGTCAGACGTAAATGTGATTTACTTTTCTGGGAAATACTTCCAGTTTGGGCTATATTACCATTCTTCCACATGCAGCACGCTCCCTGGGGCTAGTAAACTCGAATCTGGGGCGCGTTTCTCAAAAGCGTACATAGTTCGTCCATTCACAGTCAATGGACTCAACTATGTAAGTTACCATCTGTGATTTCGGGAAACACACCCCAGGTTGATTCATGGCTCCAGGCTAAAGTTGGAGTGGCTACGTTTTTGCAACAGTGAACAAAGTGATCAGTAACATTACCCTACCTATTGCAATATATTACATGAAAACCGTGGCTAATGTCCTGATCCTCATTCAGTCGTTGTTTTCAATAAATTAGACTGGCCCATGGCATTGTCAGTGTGCTTGTGCTGAAAATTTCTTCGGTCAGGCAGGCCATGGAATGGGGTGGGTGGCGCAGACGCTCGGAGGTTATCGGGGACAAATGCCGTCTGCTTCGGAGAGACGGAGGGAGCGTGGATTTATATTTTGTGGCTACGAGGTGGCTAATTTGTGGGAACAAGTTACTACCTTGTGGCAACGACATATCTAATTCATGGGAACAAGTTACTAACTCGTGGGAACTAAATAACTAGGGTGCCGTGAAAAAGTATTTGCCCCCTTCCTGATTTCTTACTTTTTTGCATATTTTTCACACTTAAATGTTTCAGATCATCAAACAAATTTTAATATTAGACAAAGATAACCTGAGTAAATACAAAATGCAGTGTTTAAATGATGATTTCATTTATTAAGGGGAAAAAGCTATCCAAACTTACCTGGCCCTATGTGAAAAAAGTAATGCCCCCCCCCTTGTTAAATCATGAATTAACTGTGATTAACCACATTTTTTGAGTCCAGTTTCACCAGCCACACCCAGGCCTGATTACTGCCAGACTTGTTGAATCAAGAAATCACTTCAATAGAACCTGTCTGACAAAGTGAAGTAGGCTAAAAGATCTCAAAAAGCAACATGTCATGCCGCAAACTAAAGAAATTCAAGAACAGATGAGAAACAAAGAAATTGACATCTATCAGTCTGGAAAGGGTTGCAAAGCTATTTCTAAGGCCTTGGGACTCCGGCGGATCACGGTGAGAGCCATTATGCACAAATGGAGAAAACTTGGAACAGTGGTGAACCTTCCCAGGAGTGGCCGGCCTACTCATCCAGGAGGTCACAAAAGAACCCAGAACAACATCTGAAGAACTGCAGGCCTCACTTGCATCAGTTAAAGTCAGTGTTCATGATCCAACAATAAGATAGAGACTGGGCAAATAATGGCATCCATGGGAGAGTTCCAAGGTGAAAACCACTGCTGACCAAAAAGAACGCGAAGGCTCGTCTCACATTTGCCAAAATACTTCTTGATGATCCCCAAGACTTTTGGGAAAATATTCTGTGGAATGATGAGACATAAGTTGAACTTTTTGGAAGGTGTGCGTCCCATTACATCAGGTGTAAAACTAACACGGCATTTCATAAAAAGAACATCATACCAAAAGTCAAACATGGTGGTGGAAGTGTGATGGTTTGGGGCTGCTTTGCGGCTTCAGGACCTGGACAACTTGTCATAATTGATGGAACTATGAATTCTGCTCTCTACCGGAAAATCCTGAAGGAGAGTGTCCAACCCTCAGATTGTGATCTCGAGCTCAAGCACACTTGGGTTATGCAGCAGGACAATGATCTGAAACACACCAGCAAGTCCACCTCTGAATGTTTTAAAAAAATACAAAATTAAGATTTTGGAGTAGCCTTGTCAAAGTCCGGGCTTAAATCCTATTGAGGTGCAGTGGCATGACCTTAAACATGCCCAAAACCCCTCCAATGTGGCTGAATTAAAATAATTCTGCAAAGAAAAGTGGGCGGTCTAAAATTCTTCCACAGTGATGTGAAAGACTCATTGCCAGTTATTGCAAACGTTTGATTGCAGTTGTTGTCGCCGAGGGTGGCACAACTAGTCATTAGGATTTAGAGGGCAATTACTTTTTCACATAGGGCCAGGTAGGTTTGGATAGCTTTTTTCCCTCAATAAATGAACTCATCATTTAAAAACTGCATTTTATATTTACTTGGGTTGTCTTTGTCTAATATTAAAATTTCTTTGATGATCTGAAACATTTAAGTGTGACAAATATGCAAAAAA
Organism: Gymnothorax javanicus; assembly: GCA_029692085.1. Taxonomy (NCBI): domain Eukaryota; kingdom Metazoa; phylum Chordata; class Actinopteri; order Anguilliformes; family Muraenidae; genus Gymnothorax; species Gymnothorax javanicus. The sequence continues at coordinate 21,028,439 of CM056196.1, read as the reverse complement.
AAGAAAGAGAAATCAGGAAGGGGGCAAATACTTTTTCACGGCACTGTAATTCGTGGGAACAAGTCACTAATTTGTGGCAACGACGTAACTAATTTGTTGGAACAAGTAACTAACTCGTGGGAACGAAATAACTGATTCGTGGGAACAAGTTATATCTTGTGGCCACAAATTATTTTTTTTCTCTTGTCATTGCACTTCCCAGGCTCCATACTTCTCCGAGTGTGCAGTCAGAAATTCGAAATAGCGACCCCTATGTTTTATCTTGAATTTAGGTCACTGGGGAATCCCTCTTGCCGATTTGAGCCATTTCAAGCTGATGACGAAGTCCAGTGTGTAACCCTAGGCAATCATGTGACACGGGTGGTTTGAGGCGGTCAAGGGAACAGAAGTTTCAGGTGGCATCGGGCGGTCCAAGTGCTATTGGGTTAAAGGATGCTTACTTTCACATTCCTGTCGCTCAGGCACATCGCTGCTTCCTCTGCTTTGCCTTCCTGGGCTATCTCTATCAGTTCAGGGTCCTCCCCTTCGGTCTGTCTCTATCACCAAGGGTGTTCTCAAGGTGCATGCAGGTGGCGCGGTCACCTGTGATGGAGGCAGGCATGAAAATCCTTCCGTATCTGGACGATTGGCTAGTATGCTCCCTGTCGAGGGAGCGCAACCTGGCAGACATAGCGACCCTTGCAAGCCATGTTGTAGAACTCGGGTTGACCATAAACCTAGAGAAGAGCTCACTCATTCCAAGCCAGTTGATTCAGTTCCTAGGCATGACCTTAAATTCACAAAACATGATGGCTACCCTAACACCACGACGCGTGGCAGACATTGTGTCTCTGGTGTCTCAGATTTGCCTGGGGTGCAGAGTACGCTTCAGACTGCTACTACGCCTCCAGGGCATGCTTACAGCAGCAGCCCAGATTCTCCCATTGGGCCTGCTGGAGTTGCGGCCTCTACAGATGTGGCTAACCAGGCTTGGCCTCGATGCTGTTCATCACATGAATACTCCTGTCCTTATCACTCAGTAGTGCATGGCCACTCTCCACCGGTGGCGACAGCATCCATTCCTGTCTTCAGGGGTGCCACTTGGTGCAGCACCCACACGTAGGGAGGAAGTTACAACAGATGCCTGCCTCACAGGTTGGTGTGCAGTATGGCAACACAGGGCGGTCCGTGGTTCATGGAACCTGCACCGAATGAAGGAACACATAAAGCTCTTGGAGCTCAGAGCCGTACACTTAGCACTCCAACACTTCTTGACCTTTCTGCAGGGCCGGCATGTGCTAATTCGCTCAGACAACATGACTACAGTGTACAACATCAATTACCAAGGCGGTACTCGCTCCCCCCCGGCTTACCACCTGGCACACAGCCTGTTAAAATGGGCATTTCCCAGACTGGCATCACTCAAAGCAGTTCACCTGCGTGGGACACTCAACTCTGTAGCGGACTTGTTGTCCAGGCAACGCCTCGACCCAGGAGAATGGCGATTGAACCCACTGATTGTACAACAGATTTGGGCTCGTTATGGCACGGCTTCAGTGGACCTATTTTCCAGCAAGGAGTCCACACCCTGCCACATGTGGTTCTCTCGCTCACAGGAAACCAAAGCACTGGGCCTGGATGCTCTGGCACACGACTGGTCGAACTGTCTGCTTTATGCCTTTCCTTCAATTCCACTTCTGCTGGAAGTGTTACTACGAATTCAGCAGTTCAATCATTGGGTTCTGTTAGTGGCACCACAGTGGCCAGCGAGACCGTGGTTTGCACTACTTCACTCAATGCTGCAGGGACCACTGTTACAGTTGCCTCAGAGGACAGATCTGCTGTCTCAGATGGAAGACACCCCTGCCCGGAACGTCTCCAGCTGTGGTTGTGGCTGCTGGGATCAGTGAGTTCTAAGCTGACTGTGATCCCACAGTTATTAATACAGTTGAAAACGCGAGAGTGCCTTCAACCAGGCAACTTTACGCTAACCGATGGAAATTATTTGCAAACTGGTGTGAGACGTCAGGGTCTCACCAACCTCCTGCCCATTGCCTTTGATTTTAAATTTTTTACAGAGTCTCCTTGACAAAGGGAAATCCCCCTCCACTGTGAAAATGTATGTGGCTGCTCTATCAGCAAAACATGTCAAAGTAGAAGGTTCAACCATTAGTTCGCACAGTCTCATCCGCAGTTTTCTTAAAGGCGCTCAGCACCTCCAACCATACAAAGCCCCCCGCAGTCCTCAGTGGGACCTTCACCTAGTTCTGGACTCCTTGTGTCATGCTCCTTTTGAGCCATTAGCTCAAGCAGAACTAAAGTGGTTATCCCTTAAGTCAGCCTTCCTGCTAGCAATAGTCTCAGCGAAGCGAGTGAGTGAACTCCACGCTCTCTCAGTCAGCCCTGACTGTCTGAAATGGAAACCGGGCTATTCAAACGTAATACTGTGGCTGAACCCGTCTTTCCTGCCGAAAGTTCTGTCCTTGTCCTTCATCAATCAATCTATTGAGATTTCAGCGTATGAGGATGTCAGGGATGAGTACCACTCCCTTCTGTGCCCTGTGTGAGCACTAAAACACTATGTCAAGGAAACAAACTACACAGTCTGACCAACTGTTTGTATGCTATGGGGGACACAGCACCGGTTAACCTCTGTCTAAACAGCGCCTTTCACACTGGGTCTGTGAGGTAATTTCTCTTGCATATAAAGCAGCAGGTTTCCTGCCCCCAGGTGTTGTTGCTTGTCATGACACTAGGAGACTGTCTGCATCTTGGGCTGCTCAAAGAGGAACCCCACTATCTGAGATCTGTGCGGCAGCGACTTGGTCCAGTCCCTCTACATTTGTCAGATTTTATAGGGTTAATGTAACCTCATCTGGCTCAGGCTTAAGCTCTGCCATACTACCACGCCCACATCAGCAATAATGAGGCGTGCTCATCCTCCTGACTTTGCTGGTATAAGTCATTCACAGGTTGTGCCGCCTCTGGAGGTCAGGAGGCATGAAATAGAACGCTAGTTACGAATGTAACTGTGGTTCAATGAATGCCGAATGACCGCCAGAGCTTCTAGTCACTCGGACGTCGCAGGTTATTCTGCAAGAAGTTTTCCGAGGACGTATGACATACTGCAAGGCTTTTTATAGCATGAGGTACGTCATACATGACTTTGTTGGTATTAGGACTCGATCCACGCTATGCAAAGGGTATCATTCACAGGCTGTGCCACTTCTGGCGGTCATTCGGCATTCCTAGAACCATAGTTACATTCGTAACTAGCGTTTTGAAATTGCCATCACTTCAGATGACATAATGAATAGCTAGCTGACGTTAACTATTGAACTACTCAATGAGTATGGAAAAATTACGTCTGCTGGCTTAGCAAAGTTGCCTGTATATACAGGAATAGGAGCTCTCTGCTTTGCAATTTTTTTATTGTAATGTGTTCTCATCATGGACCTATAAGGACAACTGGACATACAACAAAGGCTGGAATGCACGCCGATATGGGCTTAGCGGTCAAGCTGATATTGCAAGTCACGTGATGTCATGGGGGCCAAAAAGAAATTTCTCCATAGGGAATAATTGAAAAAGACATGCTGATAAATCCGTGAATAAATGTTTTTGACAGTCACAAATTATCGACACCGAAACGGTTTATTTTTCTCTTTTAAATCATTGATGCCTCATTCCTTGGCAATGATAAAATTTTTTATTTATATTCAGGCTATGCGAACACCAACGGGTCCTCATATGTAAGCGCGTTCTCGTCTCCTCCGAATTTAGTACTGCAGCGGATGTGAGTGGGTGGAGCAATGGGCATTCCTTGCAGTCCGGCTGTGATCAACATTATAGACATAGCCAAGTCGGTAAAGTGAGCTGTCGTTACGGTGCAAATATACTGAGCAACAAAAGAAACGCAAGTTAATTAAAGACAGACCGGAAAATAAGTTTGCGCGTAATTATCATAGAAAATCAAATTTACTAATTGCGAGCAGATCTGGGCTGATCAGAACCGCGAGGTCCTCGAGGCTTTACCCGGGGTCTGTCATGCTTGCTATTATGCTGCCCTGATTTACGACACAGATGTTGATGTGATTGCTTGTAAGATGTTTCTGGGTCCGTAGCGGGTTAAATACCACTACTACAGGTTGCTGGCCCTGTGCAGTGGGCAAGCAGGCTGCCCTCTTCTGTGCTTGCGTTCCTTAGTGGGTAGCTTCTGGAGTGGAATCATATAGAAACACAAATTGCCAGTTCTATCACCAGAGAGGCTATCTTTAAAGGACCAGTGGGCTAACCCAAGCAGGGACTGATCCTGATTTTTTTTCAGGGTTTACTCCCATAGATCTACTGCGTTCTGCAATACTAGGGGCGGCGCCAAGAGCCACAGCATGTGGTCTTCGACATGTGAGAGGCTAGGTAGTGCGGCCATTTGCTAATGATAACTTGGCCGTATGTTGCGCATCACATCATGTCGCTGGATATGGGGAGACCAGCAATGGGCATTCCTTGCCATCCGTCTGTGATCAACATTATAGACGTAACCAAGTCGGTAAAGTGAGCTGGCGTTACGGTGCAAATATACTGAGCAACAAAAGAAACGCAAGTTAATTGAAGACAGACCGGAAAATAAGTTTGCATGTAATTATTACAGAAAATCAAATTTATTACTAGTGTGTTCACATTTACTCTCGTTTCATCAAACTTTTCTTTGTTTTGCAGTCACTTTGACTGAGTAACCATAAGAGTACATTAATTAACTAGCTAACTTGCGTTTCTTTTGTTGCTCAGTATATTTTAGCCATTTTATTTTAATAGATGAATGGCCGTAATATATAGCAACTCGATTGCCACACTTCATTATGTAGCGTGGCAAAATGTACAGTAAGCTAAGGCCTAGTGACATCCTAGAACCATGTACGCAGCCAACACCCACCTTACCTTTTTAATATTAAAATGATATGGATATATCCATAAACTGAGTTGTATATTTCCATTAGTTTGAATAGCACCAATTCACATTACTGTATTTTGATGTGTTATGCATAATGTGTCAGCTGAGTAACATCTAACCTAATGTCCATTAATAGCACTTCATAAATTCAGTTCGAACACTGTTTAGCAAACCATTATTAACCATTCTTCATTCTTAAATTAGTTACAGACCTTCATACTTGATGTCAAAACTTTTCAGCAACTTGACAGATGAGATCCAAAATGAGAACAATTTTTTTTTTTTTTTTGTGCATGATCCAAACTTCCATGAAATGTACTGAACACACATAGCTACACATTATTTGTGGTACAGCCTTTACAGTGCTGCCAACTCTCCCGAATTTTCCGGGAGTTTTAGTGGCATATTCAAGTTCCTGTGGTGTACTCAGCAATTATTCAATTAACGCATATTAAAGAGGTACGCCCACAGAATTGAAGTCCTTGTGCGAGGAGGTTTATCAGATTCACGTGCGTTAGGGTGGATTTCACCACTAGAATTACGGAAACCGATTATGACTCCAGACTTCTAACTCTTTTCTTTAGTCAGGGGATGGAAGCAATTAAAGATGTTTCACACGGTGTTGTATAATTTAAACAATTTAAACAATCACTAAACACATTCTTTGCTTCCAACCCCTGAGAACAAGAAAACCGCGAGAAGACAGGAGTTATAATCAGTTGCCATATTACTAGTGGTGAAATCCACCGTAACACATGTGAAGCTGATAAACCTCCATGCGCAAGGACTTCAATTCCGCGTGAGAATCTTTTAAATACGCATTGGTTGAATAATTGCTTACTACGGCACGGGATCATGAATATGCCACTAAAACTCCCGGAAAATACGGGAGAGTTGGCAGCACTGTGACTTTAAAACATATCGGTTTATAAGGCACATGCAGTGCGTTGTGTGTTCGGTTTATCGTCTTGAATCCGGAGAAGATAATGGAGTTCGCACGCAGACAAGCAAGAATCGTCTGACTCTATGAATGTAGTTATTCGTTTAACTAAAGAAGACACGAGCCTGAGCAATGTAATGTTACACAACCGCAAGTCAACTATTTTGCTGACATTTTTGCGTTGAAATCAATAGTATTACTTCCTTGTTAAATAAAAATAGTTTTATACATTTGATATTGCATTTGGGTTCTAAAATTGTATTTCAAACTGTGCTTAGGCCTTTACCGGTGGCTATATTTTTCTGATCCGCTGGTAGTTTCATAAGGGGTTTCCTATGCAAGGTTCTGCAGTCTGCACTTTGCAGAGGTAAGAATTCCAGACGCGTTCGGGCGCGTCTGCAAGATCTGCGGCTGCGTCGCACTGTGACATGACACATTTCCTGGGGCGGTTCGCTTTCTTCTTCTTCTTCTTCTTCTTCTTCTTTTGGTTTTTTGGCGGATTGCACATTTAGCTTAGAGGGCGCATACCGCCACCGACTGTACCGGAGTATTCAAACATATCAAGGTTTATGTATTGACTTGAATTAAAAAAAAAAAAAAATTCCCAATCTGCAATTTTCAATTAATGATAACTAAACATAACTATTAATTTGGTATCTGGCTCCCACTCCCACCAAATCCTTTTTCTAGCATCTCCTTAATGTCTTCTCCTTTCACATCGGTTACCCCAAGAAATTCCCTGGCTGCAAGCACAACCATTTTAATCCTTTCTGTCTTCGAATCTATTTTGCTCGCACAATTGATAACCATTGCCACAAACGCCAAGAACCTCCTTTTATCCACACTAACATAGTCACAATCACGTCTTGGTTCTTTTGCTACTGTCTCCTCAGACTCGGTAATTCTCTCCACCCTCTTTACAGCCTCGAAATATGAACATTCCTCCTCTGCTCTTATCTTATTAACTTTTCTTTCCTTAATTCTTTTTGGACATTGTCGCTCTCCCATAACATGATTTCCCTCACAATGCAGGCACTTTGCCTCCTCCTGACCAATTTTACAGACCTCAACCTTGCAGTCCTCCTTACCACACCTCCCACACCGTTTGACTCCTCTACAGACCGCAGCAACATGGCCGTATGCCTGACAGCAGTAACAACGTAGGGGGGCTCTCTCATAAGGCCTCACCCTGTAACTGACATAGTTTAGATGCACTCTTTCGGGCAAATTTCCTACAAAAGTCAAACAAAGAGTAGTACTTTCTTACTTTAGCCCATCTCTATATCTGGACAATCTTTTTGCACCACAGATACCTGCGACCCCCTGTACTCTTCGGCCTCAACTGACATAGGCACGCCGCTAACTACTCACCTCACCTTTACTTCTGAATCAAGTGGAAAGCACTTCACACAGATATAACCCTGAAATTTTTTAATCCGTAGAGCCTTCTCTCGCTGACACTTCGAAATACATTCAATAATAACCATCCCGCTTCTTGTAGTTCTAACCGACCGCACATCTCCAAGCTTTTCCCCCACAAACTTTCCGACCACATGCGGGTCTTTAAAAATCCCATCTATTCAGGATACTGCCACCATCCCAACTAGATGCTGTTATGTATGAGTATTTTATGTAAAGCACTGTATATCATTCTAAATGGAGATTTGTTACATGCTGTTTTTGCTGCCTTGCTGGTCAGCTATTTATTTTGTTCTTCAGCACCCTCTGGTGGTGTGTCTGTAGCAAAACATGATCTGATGTAATATCACTTCTTTGTAATAGACTAGTGCTTTCTAGAAGCTTCTGGGGCCCAATTCCAATCCGACCCCTTACGGACTCACTGACTTAGAGGCGCGTTCACGGGAAGTCTGTGAGTGTGTGAGGGCTGTTCCATTGTCAGATCATCAAGTCAGTGAGTCCGTGAATGAGCCCTTACTGCCCCCCTACCGTAAGTCAGCACCGATGCTGACTTTGGGTAAGCAAATTACCCACAGTTCATAGCGTTGTGAAATCAAATATGGGGGATGTCGTCGGAATACCGGAAATGTTAAAAAAAAAAAAAAAAAGGTAAATAAACCAAAGAGCGGTCCGATCGAGTGAATGGAAGGAGCAAGAAATAAAAAGTTTCCGTGTAAGTATTAACGTTGATTGTCACAACTGCGTGTAGTTTGGTAATGTGAAAGGGGATAAGCGCTGTTCTATTCCAATTTATAGGATCTGGAGCCCTCTCAGACTCTCAGACACAGTCCCTTACAGCTGACGTCAATGAAGTCAGTGAGGGTTCAGGGCTTGAGTCTTCAGGGGGCGGATTGGAATTGGGCCTGGCATCTTCCTGCCTGGAGGGGGCAGGATTACCCAGGAATCCTGTAGATCTTTCCAGAATGTTGCTAGTCTATATAAATGCTGTGATTTTGGTCAGTAGGGGCAGAGTTTTTGTTTTGGCAACAGAGTTACATAGTGGCATTAGAGTGTTATTATAAGATTACAGTGGATTATTTGTAGAAGTTTTTTTTTTGATCAGTGAAGAATAAATTTGTTTAAGTTGTCATTGCTGGTTTTCTTTGTTGTGATTTTCAAGTCATAACAAATTGGAGGTCCGACCGAGATAAACCATTCATTGGATCAACGATTGGATTCACCAAAGATTAAAGCTGATCTATCATTTTTAAATCTTGTGACTATTTGAAAAGCCAGCAATCATGACTTTTGATGTTGAAAATTTTTTGAAAACTCCAACCCAGGAATCAATTGTGCTGGTAAAGAAGAAGGACTTGCTGCAAATAGCCTCAACCCTTGGATTATCTGATGTGAAATCATCAATGAAGAAACAAGAAATATTGAACATTTTGCTGCGACATTTGTTATGGTTCTGCCTCATGTGTGTTGTCTTTGTGCTTATTTGTGCTTGTGCTTTACTTTCGTTTTATTTTTCAGCTTTCATTCCCGCCGTCTGATGTTCGATTCTCTCTTTGCCCAAACTCCAGTGATGTCGTGTGACAGCCTTCAGCTTGCCTGTGTCTCGTTGTCTAATCACGTCTCCTCATTCGGAATTGGCCGCGGTATTTCATTCATTACTTCCACCTGTGCTTGATTCTGGGTCTCACTAAACTCTGAGTGAATGCGTTCTCTGATAGGTTAATTACTAACCTGTACTAACCAGCACTTATTTGAGGGTGATTGTAAATATTTTGTCACGTAGTATTAACCTTTATTAACTCATTAGCGAGTGCGAGTGTTTTTAGCTTTTGTAATTCCTGCCTAAGCTTTCCCTGATTAATTACGTTTAAAGCTGTGCTTTCCTTTGCTTCTCTCATGGTGCTTTTTACTCGTCACGTTTAGATGACCTCAATCTAAACTGTTTAGCTTGATTGATTGTCTCAGCGTCTTGTCTCGAGTCATTATTATTAACCCGGTTCTCGTGAATTTGTTTATTAATCCCATGTGTTTCTGTTTCCATTCGAGATTGTATTCCGAGTCCCCGCCTCCTCTCGTGGCTATATCCGTGGCAAAGTGAGAAGCGACATCAGACGGAACTTTGTATTGGCTTTGCTCTGCATTGTGAAATCTCCACTCCTGTGCCTTCCCGAGTATTTCCTTTGTATGATTCCCGAGCCTTGTGTTTTGCTGCGCCCACGTCTTGTCTGCCCTTTGTCTAAGTCTCCCAGTGTGTGTCCGTCAGTCTAGTTAGGTCCAGTTTTTGTTTTTCTAGTTTATCCCTCTTGGAGTGTGTATTTGTTTCCCCCCTGCCTTGGGCAGTGTACCTTGGTTTTTCCCATTTGTTCAGTGCATGTGCATGGTGTTTTGTTTCTGGCCTGTGTGCCCATTTTCTCCTTTAGTGTTTGGTGTTCAATAAACACTTCTGGATCCTGTATCTAGTGTTCCCGTGACCTCTTAACAGAAGTTCCATCTCCTGAACACCAGCAGGATGGATTCCCACAATGCCGAGCTCCAGCGCCAGCAGATCCAACACCTGACTGCTGCCCTGGCGGCGCAGCAGACCACCGCTACTGGGAGCATGGGGCAACCTTACCCTCCCGCTGGAGATGCAGCATCACCGCCTCCTGGTTTTGCACCTGAGCCTCAGCTACCACCTCCCGAGAGCTACAATGGCAATCCTGGGTCCTGTAGGCCATTTCTGACCACCTGCGAGATGTACTTCGCTCTTCAGCCCAGCACCTACGCCACGGTGCCTGCCAAGGTGGCCTTTGTCATCTCCCACCTGACGGGTCCAGCTCTCCAGTGGGGAACCGCCGCCTGGTTCACCCTCAATCGTCTCAGACCCCTCATCTCATGATCAGTTTTGGTTGCTGTCCGGAATCTGTCACGTACAGGCTGTAACCAGATGTGGCGCTCTTGAGCTGCCATCGTCACTGTGGCTGCCCTGAGCGGGGGTCAGTCAGTGACAGTGCCTGTGTTCCATTCTCGGATAGACAGCCGACTGATTGTTGAATGGTGGCAGTGCAAATGACGCACCACCTCTCGGCGGCTGAGATCTGCCCGTAACATGCCAAAGGCTCTTTTTCTCTCTCCTGTGTCACTAGCCGTTCCATTGTCTTGATGCAGTAGCTTTTTTTTTTTTTTTGCTTTATGTAGGCTATTGACCACACCAAAAAGAACAAGTCAAGTGTCACTGTACACATCACGAACAGCTCAATGTTTGTTATTACTGAAGTGCTTAGCGTGTGCACGTGGTGCGTGTCAGGATTACAATACCGCGCATTTTTCTTTATTTCCTCTCGTGCCTCACTGGAAAAGCAATAAAAATCGTTTCTTCAATTTGCTGCAAATACAGTACATACCTCACCTGTGCGTTTTTAATGGCGCTAAGTATAGCAAGTGCAGTGAGTAGGCAAAAGAAAAACAAAAATGGAATTTGAATAAGATGCAGACTGATGCATCATTGTTTTCAGCCAAGCAACATAATGTCAGCATGGATGAATTGACCACAAAAAGTGTTTTACATCTTTAAAAGACTTGACAGTTACAGTGGGTAGTTAAGGAAGGCAGATAATTATTTGACAACTGAATATTTGAAGACAGGATGCAAGTAGGAAATCATACGCTGACAACTTTGAGACAACGCTGAAAATGAGTTTTATTCCAGTGGACACATCACCATAATGACACTGACTTTCATAGACAATGAAATTGTCTACATAAACAAGCATTGAAGGGAGAAGCATCCCATCTGATTATGAGAGTCGTTATTATACAATCACCATTGAGGTTATTCTAGAATAAACTTGGAAGATGTACAAAGTGATGTAGAGCAAAGCTGTATGTAACACATGGGAATATTTGCCAGGGGTAGATATGAATTGAATAATAATGCACACAACTGAAGAAAATAAACCATAAAAACAAGGACCTGGATGTTCACTCATGCATAATACTTTAGTCAATTCTTTAATTGGTTTAATTTACTAATATTGAGTGTCAATCTCATTTAAGTAACACGTCAAAGTGGGGTTGTTACATTTCCAAGCGCAAGTGTAGCCATGTGATATTGGCAACAAATAAAAGTCCGATCTAACAACATCTAAAGTTCTTATTCAAGATTTCAATCAATTACATTGTAACAATTGAAATATTGATTTAACAACAAATCTCTTCCTTCATTCTCAACGTATTTTCCAACACAATGGAAAATACACTATAGCGCAGGCAAACAGGTATAAGGACAAACAAAAATCTATTAATTAAGTACTGCACCACATTTGTTCTTCCATTAGGTAGCGCTATCAGCAGCACTTATCACCTATTACAACCGCGAATCCTCTCTTGCCCTGTGCCGTTCTCTTTGATCGTTTGTAACCTCTGCAGCCGAGCGCAGCACCTCTCCAGGGTCTGCGGAGATGCGCAGATTTTTGGTAGCGCCTTTGTTACATATTTCCTGTCAAAGGTCACGCAGCCGGAGTGCTCGAACGATTTTCTGCAAGATCCTGCAGCTAAAGCAGGGTTTGGAGGGCTTGTCACGCAACTTCGGCAAGATTCTCGCATTATTTTTCGGGAATCTCGCGCAGCCAACTTACTTGCAGACACGCTCGAACGCACCCTCCATTTCCGGAGAAAATGATCTTGAACACACACCCTGGGTAGGAGTTCCACGAGCACGGGCCATTGTCATGGACACCTCGAATACCAGCGCGTTCATGAGCCCCACACTACGCATGTGTGAGCAAAAGTCACACAGCGCATGTCCGCGTGGCTCCGGAAATAAGGCCCCCATGTCGGCGTGCTGCGCCATTGAGCAATTTCCATTGAAATGGATTGGAGGCCATTTTCCAATTGTGTATCCAGTGAAATATAAAACATCCTTGGTTCTCATGGACCCGCCCTGCGAAAAGACCGGTCTTTGCTGCCCTAAATGTGCTTTCTTTTAGCTGGTTTGAGCGACGGTACAAACGACGATACCAAAATTCTTTCACTGAGTTTGACGCAGAAGAATGAGATTTGTCTAACAGTCGTATCAATCTTAATCCAAAAGATGATAATGCTGAGGCCAGGAAAAAGTCCAGCAGAGGGCAGAATTGAACCACAATTCCGCTATGCCGCAATTTCGCTGAGCCATTTGAGTTAATGGTTTGGTCCAACGGAGAATTTAGCTAAGGCGTCTCTTACATACTACTGCCTCTACCTCAAAGATAGTAAGTCCAATCTACGAAATGGAGATATCATATTAAAGAGGAAAGTCTGCTGAGCAAAATATGTCAAAATTGTGTGTGTAGTGGCAAAAATGTGGGAACAAGAGCAAGTTATAAAACTGTGTTTTTCAGCTTTCCAACCGGAATTTTCTGTCTCATTTAATATAGGAGTTAATGGAGTTTCGGTTTGTGCTTCCGTCGCTTTTCAGCTCATACTGCCAAAACAGTCTGTCTGATTGCTTGCATAGTTGCATTTTCGTTACCAGCACAACTTTTCCTACAACTTGGATATAAAAATTTTTATGTAGAGTGAAAACTGTGGGAGTTAGAGCAAGTTTAAGAGAAGACTTCTTGACGATTTTACAGCTGTTCGCCACTCTAACAGTGACGTCACCACACTGTAAGTTCCCAGAATGTATTGTTACAGAAATAATTTTAAAAAATTATAATAAAATTATAGAAGTTACAAAAAATTTGAATGATGAGGAAATTATACAAGCTCAACTTAACATTTTGCAGTTTGAATGACATTTCTAGCTAAAAGTATGACAGAGTAAAAAATAGCAGAATAGCTGAATCTACTGAATCAGCAGAAAAATGACTTGATTTAATAGGACCTCAAAAAATGATTTTAAAATTAAACATCTCAAAAACTAAAAAGAAATCAAAAATCTGTACTGATGCAACGTAATTCAGAACAAGCTGAATTTTTAAAAGTTTGAACGTAATCAATTAAATGGTGTAGGAGGAGTTAGTCAGCTAAATTTAGGCGGAAGAAGAAAAACAAGAAAAAGAGGAAGTAAGAGAATAGAGTGAAATAAATCAGGAATAAATCAGTGGGAAAGTAGGGTCATTTTCTCGCAGGCTTCTATAGGATTTAACTTCTTTCTGCAACCATAGACGTTGCCATCTGCTGGCCATTAAATAAAATGCAAATTTTAGAGATCTCTGCACTGGCCTCAGCTTTCAGATCTGGGCGCTGGGTCCATCTTTTTATACAGTCTATGCTTGCAGATGACCATTAATCATTTCTGATCCCACCCAACGCCCAAGACTTCCAAATCGGGCTAAAATCAGGCCAAAATCGTGTAGTCTCATCCCAGCATTAGTCCCTCTCACTGGAGATCCGTAGAAAGTTGCAAGGAAACAGGATCGAGGACAGACGAAACAAGGACATGGCTGCGTTTGAATCATCAAAAAATTATGTCATATTGTCTAATTCTTAACCACTTTGACCTCAGAGGAAAACGTCATGAGTTTAAAGTGCTTGTTCATCAAAAAATGAGATTTGGACCACAGACTCTTTAATATGAATACAGCCTTTGTGCACTGGTCATTTCAAATTATAATCAGCCTATACAAATTTATTCGCATTTTAATCACTGCAAATCACAGTCAGCTCAGAAAGAATTTATCTTCAGCTATCATGGGCACTGACGTCACAGAAGGTATCTAGCCAGCAGCAGAGAACACACTGTCAATGTCATTGGACTCAATTATTCATAATTGTGGCTCTTTCTCTAGGGAAAATGCCAAATATCTGCCTTGTTTACAGCTGCAATAATAAGGTCGATTCAAGCAGAGGCATCGTGGTCCATATATTTCCAAAAAAACCCCACAATTCAAAAGGCATGGGTGAATTTTGTGAAGAGGAGTGAATGGATTTCATAGAGCCCAGATCAAGATCAGTGATTGTGGAGGGTCATATTTCAGTATTACTTTCAAATTCATCGGTAAATCAATAACCATAATCAGTAGCCATATTATGCAAGCAGCTGTAACACACACAGTCACCAACACATAAGCAGTTGCTACCCACACATAACCTCCACACGCCATCAATATTTTCCAGAAAATCCAATAAAGAACACGTCAACCACTAGGGGAAGGGAACAAGATAAGAGGTAACCAGTGTAATGTGATTGGAAGAAGGTTTTTAATTTAAAAAAAGGCCATTTGGAATGAGTGTAGTAGTGTTCTTTACATGCAAGGACTACTCAGGGCTTTCGGTCATGAGCTGGAATGAAGTCTGATAATTTTCTGAAGATTCTGCCTCTCTCCAATTATTTGAAAATACGGGGACCTCAAAAATACGAAAACATGTCTGAATGGGGAACCACAACATGATCTGCTCTAAACACTTCACTGATGACTGCTTTTATTAGGCAAATCCCAAGTCACAGGAAAAGTCAGGATATGGGTTAGTAATTGCTGAACTCACCTGTTAACTTCCTAAAGTCCAAAATCCCCCCGGAGGTAATGCCAGCGTTACGGGATGTGCCATGAGCCTCTGACCGTTCAACTCATAATTGCTTTCAAGCTGTTCTAGTTTAAGATCGCTTGATTAATAATCACACATTTTATTTACTGAATAATCAAGACCAATATACAGTAGAAGCCTGTAATTATTAAGAAAGTATTAAGAAATATCACTGAAGGGCTACATTGACAACATACTTAAGTGATAATGTATGGATAGAGGAACAAAAAAAAAAAAAACATAATAAGAAAAAAAATAACCCTGTGATTTCCCTGAATTCCATCTCCAGTACAGGAATTTTTTTTCAGCAGTGCAACCTAATCTATTTTAAGATTGCACTTAATCAAAATGTTTTTGGCATTCAAAAGAATAGGCTGCATTTGTGGGGAAGCGTAGTTGCACATTGGTTGCTGCGGCACACGATAATGATTAATTTATTAAATAGCCAGTGCTTCTTGCATTGAAGCATTGGTAGTTGAATAATTTCATAGATTGGTTATTAGCGCATCATGAAAGTTTGACAGATGATATGTATTTAGAATAATTTAAAATGCATGCCATGCGTTTAATTTTCAAGGTACAGTATCTCACAAAAGTGAGTACACCCCTCACATTTCAACAATTAATTTATTATATCTTTTCAAGGGACAACGTTACAGAAATGAAACCTATATTCTAGAGTAGTCATTGTACAATATATGTAGCAGTGTCGATTTACTGCACTGTCCAAATAACTGAAAAAACAGCCACTATTTCCAAAATGGGTGGCAACAAAAGTGAGTATACCTCACTGTCAACATGCCAAATTGGCTCCATCGTGTCAATATTTAGTGTGACCCATTGTTGTCCAGCACTGCCTTGATCCTCCTAGGCATGGAATTCACCAGAGCTGCACAGGTTGTTGCTGGCATCCTCCTCCACTCCTCCATGACAACATCACAGAGCTGGTGGATTTTAGACACCTGCTGCTCCTCCACCTTCCTCTTGAGGATGCCCAACAGGTGCTCAATGGGTCATTCCATGTCAAATCAACCCAATTTTAGGAACTTCCCCACCAAAAAAAAAATTAATTTTTATTATATTTCCCCACAGTGGAAGATTTATATATCTTGTGTGAAATGGTAAAATAATTAAGCTCAATTATTGCCAGTTCCTGAGATTTAGCTTCTTTTAGGGAGGGGGGGTCAGTTTTAAGAAAATCGCCATAATTTTGGAGTAAGTTTGAGGGCCTGAGATATGCATTTGCAGAGCAAACAGACCCATAAGTTTCATTTTGTCATCAGAATAGTTGCTGAACTCTTGGCTTAAGCTACTTTTCTTTACTCAGCGTGTTTAGTTTACCTGTACTGTGGCCTGGAAAAAGCAAAAAACACCAATCATACTCATTTTTTCCAAATTTAATGCATTTATTATACTGTAACTAATTAAGATAGAGCCCTGAGACTTGATATGCAAACTGTCGGTCAAATTTCTGAAGACCACAAAAAATATCAAAGTCACAATGGTTGTATTAAATGTTTTAATAACCTTGGAAGTTTGCTTCAGAATGAAAAGTGTATATTTTGGGTCATTATAGTGGGTATATATCTCAAAAGGGACACAAGTGATCAATGTCATATTTTTAGTGCTTGAAGGCATGGGTCTTGGGTCTAACATATTAAAAAACTGGAGATGTAAAACTCTTCCTTTAGACTGTACAGCATGCCAATCATATTAGGTGATTACCATTGGCTGATGTAGAGTATTGTTTCATTCCACCGCCAGGTGGCAGCAAAACCCAAAAGCACGGCCCATTGGAAAGACTTGAAATCTCTGCCAGCATAGCTGGATTTGAACTTTGGCCTATATCCCAGTTGTACTTTGGCCTAGATATGCCCAAATTTAAGCACTTGTTCCTCTTGTGCTATCCTAACATCCGGCAAAGTTTGGTTAAAATCTATGCGGCCGTTTTTGAGAAATCCTGCTAACAGACAGGCAGACAAATAAACAAACAAACAAACAAACCAACCAACCAACCAAAGCCAGCAAAAACATACACCTCCTTGGCGGAGGTGAACAAGTGTCACATTCATCTTTTCACTTACACCATGGCTAAGGTGCCCCGAAAATTAAGTTAGACACCTAATATGATTGGCATGCTGTACAGTCTAAACATCTCCAGTCTTTTAATATGTTAGACCCAAGACCCATGCCTTCAAACACTAAAAATATGACATTGATACTTGTGTCCCTTTTCAGATATATACCTACTATAATGACCCAAACTACGCACTTTTCATTCTGAAGACAACTTCCAAGGTCATTAAAACATTTAATACAACCATCATGACTTTGATATTTTTTGTGGTCTTCAGAGGGTTGACTGACAGTTTGCATACCAAGTCCCAGGGCTCTATGTTAATTAGTTACAGAATAATAAATGCATTAAATTTTGAAAAATTTAGTATGATTGGTGTTTTTTTGCTTTTTCCAGGCCACAGTACAGACAAATTAAACACACTGAGTAAAGAAAAGTAGCTTAAGCCAAGAGTTCAGCAACTATTCTGATGATAAAATGAAACTTGTGGGTCTGTCAGCTCTGAAAATCCATTTCTGAGGCCCTCAAACTCTTTCCAAAATCAAGGCGATTTTGTTAAAATTGACCCCCCTTCCGTATAATAGGCTAAATTTCAGGAACTAGCGATAATTGAGCTGAAATATTTGACCTCAGTACTGCCAATGCATATCTCTTGAAATGTGCAAAGTTTTATCAAAATCAAGATTTTGATGTGGGGGGCTCTGGTTGAGTTGACACGGAATGACCCCAATAGGGATTCAGGGCTGGAGACATACTTAGCCACGCCATTACCTTCACCTTCAGCTTCTTTAGGAAGGCATTTGTCATCTTGGAGGTGTGTTTCGGGTTGTTATCATGTCGGAAAACTTTTCCGAAGAGAGGGCATCATGTTCTGCTTCAGAATGTCACAGTACATGTTGGAATTAGGGCTGTACAGATTCTGAACCGCGTTTTTTTTTTTTTTTTTTTTAAGGCATAGTACCACCACCTGCTGCCATGAGGCGAACATCCGAGCTTTCCCCTTTCCTTTATTAAACCCAAAGCAGGTAGAACGAAAGCACCAAACATCAAAGGGCATGTGTAATGCTTCCAGCAAAAAACTTGACTGACATCAGTATTTTTCAGCGACATGCTGCACGGAGCCAAGTAAAGGACTATAGAATCGTCTCCTATTAACCAATTAGGCTACTCTAGGAAAAGTAATCCTGTTCCCATTTACTTTGCTTGATTAACAATCAAATGGTGGATGCGAATACTCTCTAAGTTGAATGACTAGACCTGTTTAAGACAACATGTTTGATTGCTGCATTTTGAAATTTAAATGGCCATAGAACAGCACAGATTTGCATGAACACAATTGCCATTGCCACGCCATTTCGTGCGACTGTGATAATTTATATCTCACATTCATGTTTCATCCGCTTTTCAGAATGTTTTCCACCTTGTGTTTTCCACCCCACGCAAGGATTTAATATAAAAACCCAATTACTTTATTGACCATTAAATTCTTAGGAGCTGACGCCAGACCAGAAGCTCCTAAAGGGTTTTCAAAGTGGCTACAAATAGCTCCCCTTACAACCACGACACAGCAAACCTGTAATATTCATCCATAAAACACCATAGGATGCACACTGCGCACTCTTAAATATTACCACTGCAACTGTACACACCCACAAGTCACTGCATTGCACATCATTAGAAAACAGCTTCCATTTCACAGTATTGGCACACAGTATCAAATTGCACAGTGCACAATAAGCCCGCTCAACTGTAGGCAGAGCAAACCACCTCTACCACTAGGGGGATACAGGAGGCCTCATGGCCACAGCATAGCCTCTGGAAGAACGCCTGGCAGAGTGTCCCGCATATTATGATCTATTTAAAAATTGCGCAATGCAAAGTACAACATAACAAGACAACATTAAAATATTTCAGATGTTCTTAACTCGCCCGGTCTGGCGACAACACTCCTGTGATCTGGAAAAACCTAGTGAGTTTATCAGTGTCAAAGATCTCGCAATTGAACAAAAATTTTAGGTTCTGGACTTTTCCTAACAGAAAAAAATATGATAGAAACTTGATTTTGAAAGTTCAAATGACACTAATAGCTAGTGATTTTCACCACTCTTAATTACTGCAAATGAAGGTTAAACTCACTTTCTACCTAAAGTGACACACGTAGGCTACTAGGTTTTTCCAGATCAATGGAGAACCCCCCCCCCGGGTGCGGGCAATTAAGTTTATCAAAGAGTCACTTTAATGTGGCTGGCGCAAGCAATTCATTTCTCGACATAATCAATACAGTTCATTCATCAGCATAAGTCAGTACAATTCATTAATCGACATAAATCAGTCCAGTTTGTTGCATACAACCGGCGTCACCGAATCAAGGAAGCGGAGGGGTTTGAGAAACACGCCAAACTCGTAACTACAAGCGGGCAGCTGCACTCTAGATCCCGGTCCCTCACTACCTAAAGGAGGTATCCAACCTCCACTCCTAATTCAGGAACAACTCCCCTATTCAACTATCTTCACTGCAGCTACCTATCAAAATATGTTACCTCACGGTTCTGCGCTTGCGTAAACATAAAATCTCTGGCTGTTTCTTCGCTCATATCTTAAGTATCTTCAAATATCTTAAGTATCTTCAAAATTCATAAGAATAGATTTATTTTCAGCTCGCTTTTCTACTAGTATAAATTTGCATGTACAGTACACTGGGTTTTCCTGAAAATTCAGAAATTAGATGATAACGGTATATGAGCATATATCTTCAAATAAACTTATCAACTCGTTATAAAATCTGCATGTTATAATAAGCTAACAAAGTTATTACTGTAAACTGATTGCAAAAAGGTGAAAACAAAGACTTTTACGATCGTTTCAATTACGGTAGCATTTTTAGACAAGGCAGCACAAATTGTCAGAACACCGCAACACAAAGTTGCAAGCAGCACCCTCCGTCCCAGTGCCACCTGCAAAAAAACAGGTTATTAAATTCATTACTCTGTCCGTCCGTCTGTCCGCCCGTCCGGGAAAGAAGACAAGAAATTTTTAACAAAAAATAAAATGGTTGACAAAAGGGATGGAATAAGTGAAAACCCTAAAATGATTTATTTTTTTCAAAACCAGTGAATCATGTAAATTAGATAAAAACAGAATACAATGATTTGCAAATCCTTTTCAACTTATATTCAATTGAATACACTGCAAAACAAGATGTTTAATGTTCAAACTGAGAAACTTTATTTTTTTTTTTGCAAATAATCATTAACTTAGAATTTAAAGGCAGCAACACATTGCAAAAAAAGTTGGCACAGGGGCCTTTTACCACTTACATCACCTTTCCTTTTAACGACACTCAGTAAACGTTTGGGAACTGAGGAGACCAATTTTTGAAGCTTTTCAGGTGGAACTCTTTCCCATTCTTGCTTGATGTACAGCTTAAGTTGTTCAACAGTCCGGGGTCTCCGTTGTCGTATTTACGCTTCATAATGCGCCACACATTTTCAATGGGAGACAGGTCTGGACTACAGGCAGGCCAGCCTAGTACCCGCTCTCTTTTACTACGGAGCCATGCTGTTGTAACACGTGCAGAATGTGGCTTGGCATTGTCTTGCTGAAATAAGCAGGGCGCCCATGAAAAGACGTTGCTTGATGGCAACATATGTTGCTCCAAAACCTGTATGTACCTTTCAGCATTAATGGTGCCTTCACATATGTGTAAGTTGCCCATGCCTTGGGCACTAATACACCCCCATACCATCACAGATGCTGGCTTTTGAACTTTGCGCCTATAACAGTCCGGATGGTTCTTTTCCTCTTTGGTCCGGAGGACACGACGCCCACAGTTTCCAAAAACAATTTGAAATGTGGACTCGCCAGACCACAGAACACTTTTTCCACTTTGCATCAGTCCATCTTAGATGAGCTTGGGCCCAGCGGCCGGGCGGCGTTTCTGGGTGCTGTTGATAAATGGCTTTCGCTTTTGCATTGTAGAGTTTTAACTTGCACTTGCAGATGTAGCGACGAACTGTAGTTACTGACAGTGGTTTTCTGAAGTGTTCCTGAGCCCATGTGGTGATGTCCTTTACACACTGATGTCGGTTTTTGATGCAGTACCGCCTGAGGGATCGAAGGTCACGGGCATTCAATGTTGGTTTTCGCCTTGTCGCCACGTGCAGTGATTTCTCCAGATTCTCTGAACCTTTTGACGATATTACGGACCGTAGATGATGAAATCCCTAAATTTCTTGCAATAGCTCGTTGAGGAATGTTGTTTTTAAACTGTTCGACAATCAGCTCACGATTTGTTCACTAAGTGGTGACCCTCACCCCATCCTTGTTTGTGAATGACTGAGCATTTCAGGGAAGCTGCTTTTATACCCAATCATGGCACCCACCTGTTCCCAATTAGCCCGCTCACCTGTGGGATGTTCCAAATAAGTGTTTGATGAGCATTCCTCAACTCTCTCAGTCTTTTTTAAGCACTTGTGCCAGCTTTTTTTGAAACATGTTGCAGGCATCAAATTCCAAATGAGCTAATATTTGCAAAAATTACAAAGTTTACCTGTTCGAACATTAAGTAACTTGTCTTTGCAGTGTATTCAATTGAATATAGGTTGAAAAGGATTTGCAAATCATTGTATTCTGTTTTTATTTACGATTTACACAACGTGCCAACTTCACTGGTTTTGGGTTTTGTACCAGTAAGCGTACATATATTTGCATGTACAGTACACACTGGGTTTTCCTGAAAATTCAGAAATTAGATGATAACGGCGTATATGAGCAAATATCTTCAAATAAACTTATCCAACTCGTTATAAAATCTGCTTATGTTATAATAAGCTAACAAATAAAGTTACTACTGTAAACTGATTGCAATATAAGGTGAAAACAAAGACTTTACGATCGCTTCGCATTACGGTAGCATTTTTAGACAAGGCAGCACAAATTGTCAGAACACCGGCAACACCAAAAGTTGCAAGCAGCACCCTCCCGTCCCAGTGCCACCTGCCACGGGAAAAAACAGGTGACCTATTAAGGCCCATTCATACCCTTTTTTTCGTCTGTCCGTCCGTCTGTCCGCCCGTCCGGGAAACAAGACACAACTTGCTTAAAGCAAAGCTGTTTAACAAAAATAAAATGACGTTGACATGTCAGTTTAAGGGATGGAATTAAGTGACAAACCCTAAAAATGCAGCCTTCGAAGGATGCAGCCTATGCTTTGAGATGCACCCCAAGTCACGTTACTCGAGTAACTTGAACCAAAATGGCTCCTGCGCGCGCATGTTTTCATAGCTCCACGCCCGAATGGGAGGATCACGGACACGAGTAAAGCTGGATTTATGGTTCTGCGTTGACTCCACGCAAAGGGCGCGTCGTCACCTCAACGCCGTCGTGGACCTTTCGAAGTTCTGCGTTGAGGTCGTTTGCGTCGTGCGGCGCCGCAAAGCAATTCACCGCCTAACCGCTAGGTGGCATCAGGTTTCCGAAGAACCTGTCGTGGAATCACGTGAGTGTTTACGTTACGTTATGGGCTGTTGCTGCATTCCATTTACCTCGGAAGTCGGAGGTTGGAGCTGGGAATGACGTCACAGCCGAGTTATCAGCGTTCCAGCTACAAAGTCGGAAAAAAGTTGCCAACCGCCATAAACCGGGAAGAAGAGTAGTAAAACAAGATGCTCACGTCTGCGAAAGCTATTCTCACGTTTGCCTTTTCTGAATAAAAGCAACTTCTGGACAAATGTGCGGTCCTTCTGCAACCTTCAAACACGGTGGATTTCCATATATATACGTCGAACAATGTATACGGCTGATTTAGTGCGACAAACACAAGTCAGAAGTAATAAATGGAATATTACAGGAGCTTCTAATACACTGTTTACATCTTTAAATGTTAACTTGGGGGTAGTGAAGATTCTCCGACTTTCCGAGTCGGAAATCCAACCTCGGGGGGCATTCCAGTTGAAACCTCCGACTCGGAACTCGGAAATTCCGACTTCCGAGTACAAATGGAACGCAGCATGTATTTCGTTCCGTAGGGTAATAATCCCCACATCCTACACCCTCCGAAATCACTTCCCTTCGTAGTGAAAACTCTGAAGGGCAGCAGGGAGTAGGGTTTTCAATTAACAGTCGTTTAGAATGTCCTTCGACATATTTCGCGGCTGCTGCTTTCTGCTTAAGCAAGTGTGAACAAACACAGCCAGTTCACGGGAGAACTGTTTTCACTGGCCAGTTATCGGTTTCGCGGTAGCTTTATAAGCAACCGCATCGCTTTCATAAGGCGACAAATAGACGCTGATAAAAATAAAAAACAACATAACTGGCGATAGCCAGTCGACTGTAGTAAACCATAAAGCTAGGTTCGTCAGTTTTCTGTGCGCTAGGTAGCTACTAGCCACCGTAGTTATTTTCTTGAATGACGTTGAATCACACACGTCACTAGGCTCGGTCGGACCAATCAGTGCCCTTGCAGTCTGCGTCGCTTTGACGTGCAGTTAGAAAATTTGAGGTGCACGGCAGGCGAACAGAGGCTCTGCGGTGGGGGCTCGCGATGGCGTCGGTTCAACGCAGAACCATAAATCCAGTTTAATTTATAGTCGTCTAATTCCGTCAATGCGCAGACACGCAGAGCTCCTCTCCGACGTCGCAAACCCTCTCCGACATGTTCTTGGCCACATGACGGACACCTCCCAAATTATCTAACAATCCGTCAAAACGACGGAGACCCCACGGATAGCGCAAGCCTGTGATTGGTCAGCTAACTACATCATTCCCGAAATGCCGCTCAGACGTCATGAAAAAGTAGGCAGGTCTCCGAAAAAAACGCTACGCCCCCTATTGTCCTAGCGGTGAATTGCTTTGCAACACCCATTAAGCAACAGAGAAGTCTGAAAGGTCCACATCTCCGTCGATACAACTGCGTGGGTGCATCTCAAAGCGTAGGCTGCGGCCTTCGAAGGCTGCATTTTAAGGGGTCTTCACTTAATTCCATCTGCCAAACTGACATTTGGGTAAGAGACAAGGTTAAGTTTGGGGTTTGGTATAGGGCTAGGTGTTAAGCTTTATTTATGGTTCTGCATCGACTCCACGCAAAGGGCACGCCGTCGCCTCGACACCGTCGTGGACCTTTCGAAGTTCTGTGTTGAGGTCGTTTGCGTCGTGCTGTGCCGCTAAGCAATTCACCGACAAACTGCTAGGTGGCGCCAGGTTTCGAAGGACCTGTCGTGAAATCACATGAGACTCGAGTAGAGTGGACCAATCAGTGCCCTTGCGGTCTGCGTCGCTTTGACGTGCAGTTAGAAAATTTTCGAGGTGCATGGCGGGCGACGCAGAGGCTCTGTGGAGGGGGTTCACGCCACCGCAGAGACTCTGCGTAGCGACGGCGTGGGTTCGACGCAGAACCATAAATCCAGCTTTAGAGTTAAGGTCAAGGTTGGGGAAACCAGTGATGACTCGCTTAAACCAAAGCTGTTTAACGGATATGAAATGACATTACGTCAGTTTGGCAGATGGAATGAAGTGACAACCCCTAAAAATGCAGCCTTCAAAGGATGCTGCCTAGGCTTTGAGATACACCCCGTGTCTGCGCATTGACGGAGTTGGACGACCATAAATTAGGCTTAACGCCAAGGTTTTAGCCGCATGACGTCACTACTCGAGAAACCCTGGGTGAGGTGGGGATTATGATCGTGAGGTCTGACCTTGCCGTTCTAGATCAATTTTGGTCATGTGACGCTGATCTCGGAAATTCGAGCGAAACACTAAGAACACAGGGGTGCGTTCAAAGTCGGCAACACGTAGCAAAAGGTATATTTAAACAGAAACTGTAGTACGCTGAACGCCCCGTTGTGTCACGCAAAATTGCAACTATGGCAGCCGCGAGAGCCATACTGTGCGTTCTTTTGGAAGAATTCTCGGAGCCTGATGAAATAGGTTCATTCTATTAAATAAATAGTTAAATACATTTTAAACTTTTACTTACCACAAACATGTCGTTTGATGTCATCAACTGTGGTGACTACCAAGCTGCAAAAGATGCATTTATATACTACCCTCGATGAATTCATTGTGCCACTGCCTTTTTAAAATGGCGTAGTTTATATACATGTTGCAGCTGATTGGATAACACCAGCACACCCATCAAACAGGAGAAAACATATCTTTAACCCCGTTGTGCACCGTTGCACTCCGGTTGGAGGAAACAGGTCGTTCGACCCGGAAACCGTAACAAAACTATGTGCACTGGGTAGGAATACACCTGGAAGGTGAAGCTCAATTGAACGCTCTAGAAGATAGCAGATGATCAAATAGCGGTAGCTTCTCCATTCACCCCCATTCATTTTTTCTGACTTTTGACATCAAATAACTTTACACTAAAAACATTATGAGCCTTCATGTCAGCGACAATATTTTCTACAGAGAAACTACATTTTGTAGCAGACGTCTTTACTTCGTATGTAGCGTTATGGTCTAATAGTAAGCATTTTTAGCTGATGGCACCAGGCTAGGCTAAAAGTGATGTGAAATGCCGGCGACTTTCAGTCGCACAGGACGTAAATAACCGTACTGTTTAGACCAGAAGCCCATAGACGAATCATAGACAGAAGACGATTGAGCCACATCGCTAACAAAGTGAAGTACCTATGAAGTAATAATTGGCAAAACAGAATAACATCGAACGGAGTCAGACTATACTGACAGACGCAATAGCTTGCTCTCAGGGAATTATGTGTAGGATACATCTTTTTTTTTCAGATTTTTTTATTATACAAATGCTCGTACAAACATACAAGTACAAATATTAAAATACATATATGACAAAACACAACAAACAAGAAACAAAAAAGGAAAAAAATAAAAAATAATAATACATTTCACACTGCCAGAGAGTTTGAGATATTAAGCATAATATATTCTTCTAATAGCCTGTAGGTTTTAGTAGCTTTTTTTGTTTTTTATTTTAGAAATCATGGACCTATAAAGGTTAAATTCATTAATAAAGTGCATGAAATTTGGCTTGGTTCTTGACCATTTTGTCTTATGAATATGGAATTTTCCAAATATTAATAGTAACTGTATAATGTAGAGTTTGTTGTTTTCAATCATATCCTGCCTAAAATACAGCATAACATCAAACATATCTATTTCAACATTTATCTTAAGTTTCCTTTTTATAAAGTTGGTTACATCAATCCAGAACATTCTTGTATGAATACAATGAAAAAACAGATGGGCAATGGTTTCCTCTTCCAGACCACAGAAATCACAACTTATAGTCAATGTCCAGCTTGAATCGTTCTAATACCTGTTTTACCGGATAAATTATATGCAGTATCTTAAAAGAAACTTCCTTCAATTTGTTACTAATACAGTATTTATCACATATTTTCCACTCCTTCTGCCATTGTACATCATTAAACAAAGATGACCAGAAAAATTTAGAAGAGGGGACAGTAACATAACAAAGTGTATTCCTGATCACTTTGTTAGTGCATTTCTCTTTCAAGACATTGATATCACCAATATAAATATTTCCCACATAGTTTTCAACATTGAAATGCATGTCTGTAACACCAGAATCCCGTATAAGTGCAAGAATATTTTCTGGTAAAGCATCAAAAACAATTGCATACTCCTTTGGTTTTATAGGTATTTTAAATTTGTCAAGAAATTCTTTGTAAAATAACAAACCACCACTTTGAGTAACTGGCCAACTGTCAATAATCCATTATCAAACCAAGTCTGATAAAATATAGACTTGTTTTTGTATCTGATGTTTTTGTTGTTCCATATGAAATACCTATGTGGTGAAAAGTTATGTTTGTATGCTAGTAGCCAGGCTTTCAGAGCTTGATGATGAAAATTTGCCAACTGAATGGGGAGCTTGTCAACAGAAAACTCGCATTTCAAGAGAAATTCAATACCACCAACTTGATCAAACAGGTAGTTGGGAAAAATATGCCATATACTATTCCTGTTTTTTAAGTATTCAATAATCCACTTAACCTTAAATGATTTATTAAGAGTGTTAAAATCAAGAACTTCCAGACCTCCACGGTCTCTGGTGTTATAGAGCACTTCTTTTTTTAAAGAATGAGACTTATTTTTCCAAATGAAATTATAAAGTACTTTGTCAAGGTCATTACTAACATTATGTGGAACATCAAGTGACAAAGCAATGTACACAGATCTGGATATTCCTTCTGTCTTGGATAAAAGTACCCGACCATAAATGGATAAATCTCTCATTAGCTAGAGATTAAATCTCTTTTGGATTTTTTCCACAACTGGTTTAAAGTTCAAATTACTCCTTTGTTGTTCATTTTTGCATATAACTACTCCCAGATATGTTACAATATCCTTGACAGGAATTCCATAAATAACAGTCTTATTACATTCTTTAAGTGGGAATAATACCGATTTACTAATATTAATTTTTAAACCCGAGACCTCACTAAATTCATCAATGCATGCTACAGCTTTTTTAATCTCGTTTTTCATTCTTTAAGAATAATGTATTCCTGTGACATCAATGAAATTGTTCTTCTTAATGTGACTTAATTTTAATTCCTGACCTAATAAATCTTGATTCCAATGAAATTGTTCTTCTTAATATGCATTGCCATTACTTGGGTTACTAATAAAAATAAGAAAGGTGAAATCAACCCCAATAAAAATAAGAATCTGAAATTGACAACATATCAGTCTTATGCCAATGGGATTCCAGATATTAAATCTGTGAAAGGTTCCATGAGATAGCTTCACCGAACTGGTTAGTGATCCAGAATATAAGGTCTTCATTGAGTTAAGAAAAAAATTATCAAAACCAAAAAAACGAATAGTTTAAAAAATAAAATCATGTTCCACAGTATCAAATGCTTTGTAGAAATCAATAAATAAAATAAAACTGTCATCAGGGATGAGATAACTATAGTCTATCAAGTCCAGTACTAATCTTACAATATTACTAATATGTCTCCCTTGCATGAATCCAGATTGTTCTTCATCAATTATCTTATGTTGCCCAGTTTTCAGTCTTTTTGCCAAGATTAGTGCAAATAATTTTGCATCATTGTTTAATAAACTGATTGGTCTCCAATTATCTAAATATAATTTATCTTTATTAGGTTTTGGAAGAAATGTAATTATTCCTTGTTTTGCTGACTCTGGAAGTCCCCCAGCTTCAATTGATTCTTGAAACATAGCAAGCATAAAGGGAGCCAACTCTGTACTGAATGCTTTATAAAATTCACCTGTTAGCCCATCATTTCCTGGTGATTTGTTATCTTTAAGGTTTCTTATACAATCCATTATCTCCGGTAAGCTTAATTCATCATCACATATCTCCATAAAGTCCTTGCCAACTATCCTAGCGCTGTGTTTTAGTTTCTCCAAGAAGTGTTCTATATTTGTTTTTTTATTAGCTGGTGAATATAAGTTGTGATAAAACTGGGCTAAATAAGAGGATATTTCCCATGGATTGTCACAGAGAGTGTTATTTATCATTAATTTACATACTGTAGATGTCTCATAGTTTCGTTTTTCCAAATTAAAGAAATACTTTGTATTTTTTTCCCCTTCTTCCATCCATTTACTGTGTAGGATACATCTACCAGACGAGTTACCGCTTCTCAGGACGTTGGTTTACGTCAGTGAGCTGACTTCGAGCCTGCGCAGTAGGCGTGGTGCCCAACTGAAAACTCGTTCAATTGAGCTTCACTCTCTCCCGTTGAAAATAGCGCCATCCTGCCGTCCACTTCTTTTACTGCCTATGGGTGTGACTATGAACGCACCCCTGGTTTGACACAGGTTACTCGCGTAGGTCGCCCGAAGTCGGCTAGGGAGACGGCAATCCTTCCTCTCACTACAGTACTTTAAGGAGTATTTTTTCATGGTCAAAGTTTGTGTTTTTCTATAAAATGCAATAGGCGCTAACATAGAAAAAGCTGATTCACTAAAATTGAATAAAATTGATATATTGCATTCTGGAAACAAACTCTTCAATTGTTTTTAATCTGCAAAACAATCAAGCTTAGGCAAATGCACCCAAGGATTATTATATGCTGATCTAACAGAACAGCCAGTGTTTTACCGATCAGCCCTCACTCCAATGCTAATGCAGTATACAAATTACACGCGCACGAATGAACCAGTGACATCACAGCATGTGCCTAGAGTTCGCATGGCCTTTAGTGACATAAATTCTATACGTTATATTTAAAGATTGCTCCATAAAAATGTAAAAAAAAAAAAAAAAAACCTTCCAAGTCTGATTCTTTTATATAATAAAAGACCATTAAAAGGGATTTCTGCAAGGCCAGTGCATCCCTTTAAGCTTTAGCCAATTCATACGAATATGGAAGCTTGTGTCATCGCCAATAATCATAGAAGAAGAAAAATACCTTCTAGTTTGGCTGCGTCCGAATAGTAAAAAATTACGTCCTATGATCCACTAATTCCTAATCACTTTTCTTTAACCTTTGTCGAAAACGTTATAAGGTGAAGGAAAGGTGTAAATGGGAATTCCTAACGGCTTAGGAAGAAAACCGCGCTAATTAGAAAATCCGAATGCACTTATCACACTTACACAAGGTGATCATGAGTCCCCTGCCCGTCTTATACGTTTCTGTACGTGATCGGCCGGATGAATGGTCGCCCCTTTAAATATTGCTGCTGCGCCGAATTGTGGGATAGAGTTATTTCTTTTCGAAAAGGATGATTCTGTATATCCTATACGAAATGCGGTAAATTAGGAAGCAGTGAGACACCTTCCCTTAACATTTAAAGAATTCAAGTACACTTATCATGGCTGTCACGTAATAATGTCCGGATCATTTTTTAGGGCTTAGTAACTTTCCTAGGCAAAACAGACTATTCGGACGCAGCCTTTGACTCGCAGTTCAGCGATTTAATTCGTTCAAAATCATGAGCACTGAGTTTATGGGGTTTATGGCTGAATCCAAATCTCCACCCTCTGGACTTGCAGACTGAGCCCTCACGGACTTCAGGCGTATATAATGTGACGTCTTCACCATCATCACATAACGTCTGCAAGAGCGGGAGTCTGCAACATTATAAAATGAGCTGATAGACAGTCTTCGAGTCTGTTTCACTCGTTTCCATACAAATGCATATTGATTACCTCTGTAGCCTATATTTCTGTGTGATGATGTTGAATCTTATATTTGGCCTACGTTATTCAAGTAACGTTTTAATATTATAAATTTCTCATAAGTTTATGGGGTTTTTTGTGTGTGTGAATGTGCTTTTCTTCTGTCAGAAATTTGGAAAAATTAAAACGTCACGTCCGTATTGCAATGAATTATGGGTAATTACACTAGTGAAGTCTGCACCCCAAGCGGACTCTCTGGAAGTCCGCAGAAAGTCCGCTTGAGGCCCCTTGTGGACCTGGATCAATTGTGAATTTGGACAGCCCTCAGCACTCCCGGACTTCCTGTGAACGCGCCCGAAAAGTCCGCGAGTCTGCGAGTGCGGTGAAGTGCGGAAATTTGGATGCAGCCTATAAATATGCGGCATATTACGTCTTGAATATGCCTGTGCAGTAGATGGCGGCATGAGCCCAATTGCCTGTCTGTTAATGAAATACAAAAGAAGAAGAAGAGGAGCATCAGCTGTTTTCGGGTGCTGTGTCTTTGTTGTCACTTGTCAGATAGAAACGCCGAACAGCTGCACTTGGTGAGTGATATAGATTTTTGTTCATTTTGGGAGATAGCGATCAAATTTAACTTCCCCACGAACTGATGTTATGAGCCATTTTCTGTTTCGTCCGCTGGCGCTGGAAAGACGGCTTGCAGTGGTGTACAATAAGGCTTCCGGTTTTCGGCCCCCAATTTCTTTTGAACGTTTCGATAATAATTGGTGGTCACTTGCGACATCATAATCGCAGTCGCATAATCCGTAACCATTCGGGTCTTACGACGAGTTTTATATTGAGCACTGAGTTGGCTCTGAATCAAGTTAAGAAAGACATTGCGAAATATCTGATTACATCAGTGTAACTATATTGTCTTGATGAACTGGGTCGTTGCTAACGCTATAAATTGATGAACTGGAAGAATTTTTCCATGATAAAAAAAAAGTTACGTGCTTTCCTATCGTTTAATGGCATTTTCTTGGCTGTAAAATGGGAGTCAGTCATATATGTCCTGGCTGAACGCTTTCCCCGTTGTTGTATGGGTCAAGGATGGGCAAATATGGACTGGCAAAAAAAAAAAAAAAACCGGGGTCATTCCATGTCAAATCATCAGATATACGAAACATCTGTCACCATGTAGTCGTAGATTACTTCCATATTTTCAAATTAGATAAATATTTATTAGTGATTAACAAATCCGAAATTTCAGCTCATTCGGACAAAAAATGAATTGTTGGTGAATTATTTTCTAAGGGTACTATCCGTCAGTTTTTTTTTTTTTTTTTTTTTTAACGAATTCACGTCAACTGAGATGTTTCTTGTATTTAACATGCCATAGTTTTTTTTTTTATTATTACACCTATAGCTTTGAAACTTTGCATCTAAGCTAATGTTATACTGCTTAATCAGTAAATGCAATCCATTTTACTTTATCTTTCTTGGTTGTGGAGCTATTAGGACACCAAAAGTGCCTTTTGTTCAGGCAGTTTCATGTTTAGGTCCCCAAAGCACCCCCAATATAAACCCTAGCATATGCTCCCTGGCATTTTTTCCCATTCATTTGTGTCTGCTGAATATAAATCAGGCTGAATTCACCATGAATTCATCACCAACTGCAGTCAGTACCTTGCCAAATGTGAAAAAAAGCTAAAATGCTCACGACATTGCCACCTGTTCAAACCCTCGTATCTCCAGGGGCACACCTTGGATTTTCTTCTATTTTTTAAAGTGATTCTTCTATTATAGTAGAAAAAACCACTCCAAAAATTGTTGATGTGTTTTGACCAATATAAATTTTGCAGGTGTCTGACAGATAAAGTAAAATGGCCTGCATTTTCTGATTTAGCAGTATAAAATTAGCTTAGATGCAAAGTTTAAAAGCTATAGATGTAATAATAAAAAAAGTTGTTAAGAGCCATATTCTGAGAGAATGGCACTTTTGAGACACTTAGTTGACATCTCAGAATTGCATGAAATTGGGCAGAATGGTGCCCATATACGTGTAACAGAAAAATGGTGCCCATATATGTATAACAGAGTTTGAGCTCACAATTTTTATCGATATGGCTACAGCGCCGCCTAGAAATGGACAAGTCAGGTATGAAATTGAGCGTTTGAGTAAAAATACCAATTTTTGAAGGAATATTGTGGATAACTGATTCAATATGCCAAAGAGGTTATGATTGTATTTGATACTGGCATACCCAAATTTTTAGAATGTGAAAGTGCCACCTGGTGATCATGTTGGTTATACGAGCAATGACAAGAAATCTCTGAACAACAGGAAAAAATATTTTTACAAATGGCTTATTTTAATTTTTAAACCAGACCAGTGCCAAATTCATCTTACCTGTTTCCTTTTCAGACATTAAAGGTGAGAAAAATTTTGAGGTATTTACTCTGGCACTTTTTTGGTTTTCTGAGATATTTGCTCCCAAATTTAGGTGCAGGCTAATTTTTTCCTGTATGTACAGTGGATTGACGTTAACAACCAGACACCTGATGGGATGAGTAGACCATTAATTTGAACTGTCCTTTGAGCAAAACAAAGGACACCAGAAACATCTTTGGCACTATGCTCCATTTTGGAGCAGCGGCTACAGACATTTTGATAAAATTTCCAATTTGCCTATTTGCAGTGATGTTCAGGGGCCCATAAAAATGTTAACCAAGAAGACAGACCCTTGAAATTCGCTGATCTCCAGCCCTCTCATGACATTTTAACATGCTAAAAGAAGTTTTATGGCACTCTTTGCCAATGTCTGGATATAAGGGGACGGATGTTCAAAAATATATCAGTATAGGGGGCACTGTTACCAATATGTCAGATCTGACAAAACCAGACGTGTCATGGAGGAGTTTCTGGAAATAGAGTGTGTGTCTTATGTATACTCAGCGCCATTAAAAAGGCACAGGTGAGGTATGTACTGCATTTGTGGCAAATTGAAGAATTGGTTGATTTTTATTGCTTTTCCAGTGAGGCACGAGAGGAAATAAAGAAAAGCAGGTGGTATTGTAATCCTGACGCGCACCACGTGCACGCGCCAAGCACTTCAGTAATTATAAACATTGAGCTGTTCATGATGTGTACAGTGATACTTGACTTGTTCTTTTTGGTGTGGTCAATAGCCTGCATAAAGCCAACAAAAAAAAAGAAAAATGCTACTGCATCAAGAAAATGGAACGGCTTGTGACACAGGAGAGAGAAAAAGAGCCTTTGGCATGTTACGGGCAGATCTCAGCTGCCGAGAGGTGGTGCGTCATTTGCACTGTCACCGTTCAACAATCAGTCGGCTGTCTATCCAAGAATGGAACACAGGCACTGTCACTGACTGACCCCGCTTAGGGCAGCCACGAGTGACGATTGCAGCTCAAGAGCGCCACATCTGGTTACAGCCTGTACGTGACAGATTCCGGACAGCAACCAAAACTGATCATGAGATGAGGGATCTGAGACGATTGAGGGTGAGCGCAAGTACCGTTTGACGTCGTCTATGTGAGCGACACATGCGTGCACACAGGCCCTATAGAAAACCCAGTTTTTGCCCATTTATGCATGGCTGCCCTTACCGTGGTCGGTCAGCGACAGTCCCTGTTGAACGGTGACAGTGCAAATGGTGCACTACTTCTCGGCGGCTGAGAACTGCCCTTAACATGCCAAAGGCTCTTTTTCTCTCTCCTGTGTCACAAGCCATTCCATTTTCTTCATGCAGTAGCATTATTCATTTTTTTTTGTTGGCTTTATGTAGGCTATGACCACACCAAAAGAACAAGTCAAGTGTCACTGTGCACATCACGAACAGCTCAGTGTTTGTTACTGAAGTGCTTGGCGCGTGCCCGTGGTGCACGTCAGGATTACAATACCACGCGCTTTTCTTTATTTCCTCTCGTGCCTCACCGGAAAAGCAATAAAAACCAATCGATTCTTCAATTTGCCGCAAATACAATACATACCTCACCTGTGCGTTTTTATTGGCTCTGAGTGTGTGTGTGTGTGTGTGTGTGTGTGATATATATATATATACATGTTCCGGTCCGACCCATAACCCGTCAGTGCAGATGTTGATGCCAGCGGATATGGAGCTGCTCTATTTATGCACGCAGTTACAATATTCTCCCACTAGATGGCACACCCGGACCAGTTATTGAATATTCACCAGCAAGCGGACACTCGAACACAGTTTACAATATTGGCGAGTTCAGTCCCAACTCCCAACCCTGTTTTTCAAGACTTGCATTAATAAAACTCCTCAGCTAAGCCTCTTGTGCAAACTGCTCAATATACTTGCCCATACTATCTATCCAGCAATTCCAAAAATGCTCTCTTGTGACTGAAAAATTTGTTGTCCTCTGTAGCAACCACTTAATCTATACTGAGCCAGTGGTATTCAAATTAGTAGCTAAGAAAAATCAGTTTTCTGAAGCAAAAATTTGACATGATATTTGTACTGTTATTCTTCTATCACTATCTTCTATCTTCTATCGTTTCCTTCATGCAGAGGTACTTCTGGGCCAGGACGCAAACGCGTGACCACCGCAAATCCCTAGTACCCCCTGTCACTCCGTCCGGGGCTACAATAATGTCTTTTTGTGATTTTAAAAAAAGTCACTATCTAGTTATTTTTTTGGTTTTGACACTTAAATGTGCTAGTCTTGGGCATAATAAAATAACAGGTTTTAAAAGAAAATGTTCATCTTCAAAAATGACCCCCTTATGTAGATATCAAATTGTCTGAAAAATTCTTACAATGTACTTTTTGCCTTTGGGGAAAAGGCTGTATTTAAAAAAAAAAAATTGTTAAATTTTTTTTTTTTTTTTTTTTTAACAGAGGTTGGGTATTCGAAATGACGATCTTGTTGAGTTTAGTTGCCTAAATAAGTATAGTGAATTTGGGGTCATTCAGTGTAATGGCATTGGAGATATTGCATTGTAAATGTTTTGATTAAGCATCACCTTGAGATCAGTGAATTTAAATTTTTTTTTTCTGGTAAGGGACACCAATCTTTGAAAAATTCCAGGTCACTGTCATTTATTATCACACAGCAATTAGCCACTATAGGATGGGCCTCTCCCATGTTGTGCATTGTGAGTGGGTGCAAAGCCAATCTCTACCAGCCTTTAGATATTGACTACTACAGCTGGAATATTGCTTGGCATTGGGCAGGCAGGCATTCCTTATTGAAACACTAGCAACTCAAACATGGATTGGAATGGTGTGGAATGCCCAAGTCAATTACCTGTTCTGAATCTTAACGAGCAGGCCTTTCCCTTACTGAAGGCAAACCTCAGTGCAAAATGCCCCAATAACAAGCAGGAACTGCAGGCAGCTGGTGTGAAAGCCTGCCAGAGCATCTTCAGGGAAGAAACCCTGGCAAATGACAATGTCACAATTTTTCTCGAACAAGTTGGAAACACAAGATGAATTTTTCACTGCTTATTGCCCTAATATAAAAGCTGCTCTGCAAATTTTCTCAGATTTTTTCAGGCCTGTCCACGTGACCAAATCATTCCTTGAATTTTGGCATTTTTGGGTGTTTTTTTTATCACAAGCATTTTCAGATGCAAGTTACTCCAAAACTAGATACAGGAGATTGGATTGGGTTTCAGGGGCCAGTGTGCTGTAGCTGCTGAGGATGAGGCTGCAATATGAACTCCTGATTATGCATACTACGCTCAAGGGGACCAAGTAAAAATCTAATAAAAATTTTGGTTCTGTACAAATTGTCATTTTCAACAGCCTATTACGGGAAAGTCACATGAAATATGCCAAATCTGATAGCAGATTCATTCATTTCATGTAATTTTACCAATGTGCACCCATTGACATTGATTTCGGAGCACTGGAAAGTGTTTGTATCCCTTCAAAACGCTTTATAAGTCATTGCTCCATTTCTGAATGAATGGACACCCCCTCCTTAAATCGCTGTTACTCCATTAAAAGTTGGAGTTGGAACTTAAGATTTGGGATTTGACCATTTGAAATGATGGGAAACGCCCAGGTTTTTTTTTTTTTTTTTTTCAAATTTTTCTGAGACAGTGTACTGTAGTGCAAGCTTTCTGTAAACTGGTCCACTTGGCATGGAATGACCCATATACAGTGGCCCTCATTTATCAAACTTGCGTAGGAACTGGTGTAGATTCTGGTGTAAATATCAGCGTACGCCAGGTGTCACGTCTGATTTACTCAAAATGTGTACGTCACCGATTTCGGTGTAGAACTGGCGTGGCGTTGATAAATCTGGCTGCTGAAACCATCGTAATTTATGTGACACGCCCCTATAAATTCATGCTCTGGGAGGCATAGTCCTGCCCACTTTACAACATGGACTCTCGAAAGACGGCAAAGAGAACTTCACTGTGGAGGAAATATAAATTATCACGTCGGAGGTGGAGAAAAACAAAATAATTTTATTTGGAAGCCCTTAAGAGTGGCATCAAGGGAGCCCAGAAGGCTGCAGTTTGGAAAACTATTGCTGCTGCGGTAAACACCGTTGGAGGTGGAAAACCGGAGTGCAGCAGAGGTTTGATTTAATTTATTAATAAATTTATAGATCCATGATATTTCATGTTATATAGCCTACATAACTGACAATCCAAATGCTTACATGTAGGTTAAAAAAAAGTGGTCCGATTTTAAGATCGCCACCAAAAAACTGTTTGCTGCGCTCAGGCGCAGCAGCGCACGGAACGGTGGAGGCCAACCAGACTCAAACCTCCAGCTGTCACCGTTCGAGGAGCGCGTGGCAGCAGGGCTCCCCGTACATCGTGGGAATATGAGGCGGTGGGGACACGGACGAGTCCCCACCGCCTGGATCGGAGCTGCATGAGAATAATTGTTAAAATACAGTCTGCAGAGATCACTCTTCATTGTACTTTTATTAGTATTACTCCTTTACATTTTATTGGGTGCCACACAAAACGAGCAGCCACTCGTCACTTTCCCGGAGGAGATCTTCTCTATGCCGAAAGTTCCTCTCACGTCGGACAGAAGTGTATTCCTGTAACAATAGAAGATCTGCCATTGTCAAAATTTGATCATGGTCAAAGTGTCTGTAGGCCTATATATACCGAGCAACAAAAGAAACGCAAGTTAGCTAGTTGGTTAATGTACTCTTATGGTTACTCAGTCAAAGTGACCGCAAAACAAAGAAAAGTTTGATGAAAAGAGTGTAAATATGCACGCGCTGGTAATAAATTTGGTTTTCTGAAATAATTACGCGCAAACTTATTTTCCAGTCTGCCTTTAATTAACTTGCGTTTCTTCTGTTTTTCAGTATACATCTGACTGGATGAGCATCTGACATACCCCACTGCATATCTGTCAAGCCACGCATTGCGCTTCATCAAATTGATGGTAATTGTCAGCCGTCTGGCCTGACAAGCAGGTCGTTGTCTCAAAATATAAGTTTAATTAATTTCTCAACACAGGTGTCTATTTATTTATTTATTTAGCCTATTTATTCATTTTACTAATAAGAACAACAACAGCATGACGTCCGCATCGCTGCGTATGGTTTATTACTCATTTTGACAGCTGCACTCGTTCCTGCATGTTGTTCGCTGGTTTCAAGTCTGCGTACGCCTGGTCAGACCTGGCGTGAGATTTTTGCGGACCGTTCGCTCACGTTCAGATTGATAAATACCGATCCTTGCAGGAGATTTGGAGTACACCCATTTTTTTGGTGTACAAACGATTGATAAATGAGGGCCAATATGTCTACTTAAAAACATCAAACATTAAGTTTGCAATACATCATGTTTATCCTGAAAATTAAAGATTCCATTGCATATTTATATTTCTATGGGGTCTAAGAAGAAACTCACTAAGTACTTGATGGTGGTGGCACTCCCCGTCAAATTGGGAGGAAACTTTGAGGAACGCGTTTCCTCACAGGGTGCAGTCACGGTATTTGCGACATGAGTGTCAAAATTTTTTTGTCGGATAGTATTAATTTTTTAATGTAGATGGGACGTAAAATGGTTGAACCTCTTGAATCTGAAAACTGTTTGTTCATATCTTGTTTCGTTCTCAAGATATAAGAGCATCAATTAAGAAATATTGGTTAATGAGATATGTAGATGGGACACATGATTTTATTGTTTTATAACCAAGGCATAGTAGCTATGGCTTTCAAATTTTCATATTGATTGGGCATCACATTAGACATTCTCTATACAAAAGTTGATGTTCACAATTCCCTGGAAGGTGCTTAGACAAAAGACTTAATCGGTTAATTAATGCTAATTTGGATTTTGAGATACAAAAGTTTCTCTCAGAGCCACAATTCGGTTTCAAATCAAATAACCTTTTTTTTCCTCATACTTGAGTATATAATGGATAGAATTGACATATTTGACATTTTCAGAAAATAATTGTGTTTCAGTAAAACAATAGGGAAAATGTGTCCCATCTACATATTGTAGATGGGACAAGCTTGTAGATGGGACATCTCTGTAGATGGGACAATTTTAAAATGCTAGTTTCTAGGAGTGTTAAGATATTCATATTGTTATATTTCAGCTTTTAGTTGATCTGATGATATGTGCTACTAAAACAATGTTAATTAGTCTAATTAGTGATTACTAATCAATCAATTCCTCAATTTTCTATTTTTTTCTTCTTTCAGCTTATGGTTGACCTGATCACATGCAATACAACTAGTACACTGCTAATTAGTATAATTAGTGAATAGTAATTAGGCTAAATACAATCACTAATAATTTTTTCACCGATATTAATTTTTTTATCGACGTAGTCAGTTTTTTAATAAGCTTTGATGTGACTTTGACTAGATTTTCAGACGAAATGTTGACCACTGATTGATCTATTGATTTGTGTACTATTGATGCTAACTCAAGATCGGATCAAAAGGGTCATTTTCATCAACTTTCACCTCAATATAAAATAAACTCACTGAACAAGAAAGTATGTGCACTGGATCAAATCATATCTTAAGAATGGAGATGTGGCAAACATACTTATGCGGTGCAAACAAGTAATTAGTGCCACAGAGTTTAGTAACTTGCAAAATATGACACATAGAATCATGGTATATAAATATATGCACATTTATTAGTTTGTATTGTATTGTGAGCAAGTTATGTGTCATCAAGAAGAAAATGACATGTATTTTTTATTTTCTAATGAAGCCTAATTAGTTGTATATAGTCAATTGTTCTACAATAAATTGCTTTTTGGACTCATAAGTTGATGTTGTTCTTGTTATCATCTCGTTTGCACTAACCTGAGTGCTTTATACTCCTATCAACTCCCATTAACTTGTAAAATTGCCTGTGTCCCATATCTGTCCCATCTACAAACTTTCGCGGTGTCCCATCTACAAATCTCATTATTTGGTCTCATTATCTTAATATTGATGATTTAACAAAATTTTTTTCTCCATGTTGTTGGGCAGTTACTTTATTTCATAGATCAATTGAACTAGTTCCTTGAAAGTATTTAACAGATCAGGGATTTTGATTTTCCACGAAGGGTCTAAAAACAATGTCACAAGCTGTCCCATCTACAATAAAGCTTTTCTTAAGACAAGAGTCATTTACACAAAAGTGATATCATTTTGCTTCAGCACAATTGTAGTTCATAGTAATGTCTTCCAAATAAATGTAAAACATTTCACAGAACTATAGTAGGGACGTGTGCACAAGACAATGAGTTTTGTTTTTGTCCCATCTACAAGAAAACAAATACCGTGACCTTACCCCACAGCGAGCACTCTGTTTCAGCTTGCGGATTGCACTCGCTCATCCAGTGCATTTGCAGGTTGCATTTTAGGAGTGCACTTGCTCTTCAAATTTTAATATAGCATTGTGGATAAACTGTAACATATTGCTTTAAAAACATTGATGCAGAACACCAAATGGTTCTCCTTCAGAGATACTGAGGGATTAATCGAGGAAACCTTGCATATTAATGCAAAGAACACATCATAGAAATGACACTTGTAGTGAGTCTAATACAAAGTCAATGATCATTCACATTCCTAAACTACAGCCTAAACTTTGGGATCTCTTGCATATTATTACACGAACAGCGGCAGCTGTCGTAGAATGTCCTCAGCATCTCCTCTGCAGCGATGGCAGCTGCCACTGTCTCTGGAAGTGCCACTGTTGGATGCGGCTGCCACCATTTCAGCAAGTCCTCAGCCAGTTCAATATTGGCGCCAGCCATCTTCATTATTTACGAAAATACTGCAAGGTCATTGTCTCAGACCTGCACCTATCGGATTAACGACCATGCTTCGGTTGGATGGAGGTCGGTTTGGATGGGATGGGGGCCAGACGCAACCGCCAAAGCAAATAAAACATGAGCTCGAATATTTGTCTGGTTCCCAGGCTGTCTAGGTCTAGGCTTGCATACTATTAGTTGTAGTAAGTTTGGTGCAGATTGGTCAATAGGGGAAAAAAAACCTTCTGCCAATTTTTAGCTATTGCCATACCCTCTGCGTCGGCGTCCGCGTCCATGGACAGCAAGGTTAAAGTTTCCGGCAAGCTGTGTTGTCTTCTGACAACTCTTGTTTTTTCCAAAAAAGTCAAAATAACGGACATTTTTAAATGGCACAACTTAGTGGTTCAATGTAATTATGATTCAGCCTGGAGTTTATGTGCCTGAATTATGGAGTTTGCATGTTCTCCTTGTGCTCGTGTGGGTTTCCGCCGGGTATTCCGGTTACCTCCCACAGTCAAAAGACATGGATGTCGGGCTAATTGGAGACTCTATTTTGCCCATTGGTATGAATGAATTGTATGAT
The DNA here is from genome assembly GCA_029692085.1 of Gymnothorax javanicus. Taxonomy (NCBI): domain Eukaryota; kingdom Metazoa; phylum Chordata; class Actinopteri; order Anguilliformes; family Muraenidae; genus Gymnothorax; species Gymnothorax javanicus. The sequence continues at coordinate 20,987,674 of CM056196.1, read as the reverse complement.
GACATGAGATGGCTGAAAAATTGCTGAAAGTATCATAGAGCAATAAAAATCAATTATGCCTGAATCATATGGTTACAAAATTTTGCGGAGTAGGCATTTTGAATCTTTGAAGCTTGCAAACTCTGATTTTGGCACTCCCCTCTGGTCAATTGTAAAGCGTTTTTTTTTTTTTTTTTTTTTTTTTTTAAGAAACATTCATAAATCAAGTCCAATGTCTGAAAAATTTTAAGTTTAGATCATTTACTATCTCATGGGATTTTTCGATCCTGCGGAAAGAGAACAATAATAATGAAATGATGCAAACACAATGGGGTTTTAGCCATACAGGCTTGAAGCTCCAGAAATGGCGCAAGCTCACTAGGATGTCACTGTCAGGCATACGGGCTTGCGCCCCTCAAAATAGCACAAACTCAGTTTGGTTTTAGCCATAAGGACTAGAACCTCTAAAAATGGTAAAGCTGAGTATGTGCCCTGGACTCTGCGATGAAAGCGTCTGCATTTGTTCAGTATTCTTCATCATCAATTGCATGGAAATGCACAGTCTTGGCTTGTTTATCTCTGCAGGATCACAGAGGACAAATTCAGTCATTATCTGAATAATCTTTTCCTTCCTTTAGAAGCTCTTGATGGATTCTGCAACAGCACATGTCCAATCAGAATGTATACTTCACGCTCTGACCTTTAAGCCCTGCCTGACAGTTGAGGAGATGAAGACGGAACCTGTGATGGACAGCACTGATTACATGGGTGTGGAGTTTGGGTCCAGTTTAATTAAAAATGAAGACATAGAGGAGAGTATTGCAGAAAAGAATGGATTTTCGATGAGCAGGGAGGAAGACCTCATTCTTTCCAGCATAAAGGAAGAGGAGGAGGAAGGTGAGGAGAGGCAGAGTGAGGAGGTGTGGATGGTGGATGGTGTGAAAAATGAAGATATCTGTGGCTTTGAGGGGGTACGAGAAGAACAGGATGAATTTTTTTCAAAATCAAACCAAACCGAGAGATGGCTGTGGGAAGAAGGAATTCCAGGAGAAGAGGAGGGCTCCTTGCTGAAACAGGCTAGAGTGTCGACCCCTGAATCTCCTACCCTGTCCTCCATTAAAGGTAATTCCGTTCCCACTTGCTGTGTCATTAGAGAGTTGTTAACATGGCATTTCAGTCACAAAACTCTTGTTAATTTAACATGCCCAGAATTTAAAGGTCCATTCAGAAATTTTGACTGTCAACAGATCAAAGATTAATTAGCTGTATATCACAAAGAGGTCTTGAATGCCTTGAACTGGCAGTCTGGGCTGCAATGCTGCTTTGCCTTGTGAGTTTACTGTTGCTAATTACAATCGTTACTGTTGTAATTACAATTAACCTTAAGAAAATTTGAACGTTTTATTGACACTAAATATTTACACCTACCTCAAGAGAAAGTGGAACCTGTGACTAAACATTGGTGACCATTTACTCACTGGCTTCAATAACACAAACTTTGCCCATTAAAAGCATTTTTAGGGGGGTTAAAATTGCTGTATTTTAAGTGATGGGCTACTTTTTTTAAAGACACTTAGGTTATTGTAATGTTTAAGTTGTGTTTGCTTAATTAGCTGAAAACTACCATTAATTTCAAGTGTTGTTGCGAGGAAACATGTAAGCGATTGTTGCAAGGAAATATAAAAATATTGAAAACCTTGAGTTCATGGTGTACTGTGCTGTGAAAAAGTATTTGCCCCTTCCCAATTTTTGCCATATTTAAATGTTTCAGATCATCCAGCAAATTTTAATGTAAGACCAATGGAATGTGATTAAACTGAAAATTCAGCTTTTAAATGATCATTTCATTTTTTGAAGGTAAAGACTTATACAGAACCTTCATCGACAGCTTGAAAAAATAATTGCCCCCCTAAACCAAATAACTGGTTGTGCCAGTCAAACATTTGCAATGAATGGCAATGAGTGTTTTTAGTCATTCCATGTCAAATGTCTGAATTTCAGTGAAACTTCCCACTTGACCATCTCAGATTTGGCTGAAAAAATTCCAGCGGGTGCATGCGCCTCCTAAAAGGAGAAATCCAAAATTTTAGCTCTCAACTCCTAATAGTTTCTTCATAAAAAAATATTTTTGCATCCAAGTTCCGGCCCTTTTTGAACAGCTATTTCTGAGGAGCCACTTTTACATGGCTATATCTAGAAAAGTATTTCAGTTAAGTCCTTCAAATTTTCAAGGGTGAAAATATGCTATAATAAGTTGAGGAATATGAACTTCTAAAGGTGTCTCTTTAGTTCATCATATATTTCTGGGTGCTTAAAATTGCTCGAAAATTTTACATTGCGCTCTGCAGTAGCATATTTGAGGGACTGTAAAAAGCCTTATTTCAAAGACGGGGATTTGGTATTGCACATACAGCCTCCCATATATGATGTGTATTTTGTATTCTAATTCTGCCCCTCTCTTATGAATAATCTAAAAAATATAAAGGCTAGAAAATGGGAAAAAAAAAAAAAAATTGTGCTATTTTTAACATTTTATACCAAAAAAAAAAAGGACACCATCCACCAACATCAAATTGACCGTTTTAGAAAGATTAGATGCCTGTTATTAACATATCCAAAATTTGTGATGGTGCTCTACTTTATTTTCTCAAAACAAAATTTTGAAAATATGGTATTTTTGTGGAGACACAGCATTTAACGGCATCAAAGGCATATTCAAACATTATTTTATAAAATGCACGTAGTTAATAATAGAAAGCTCAAACTCAATAAAATGCTTTATATCATAAATGTTAACTTACCCTTGACGAATAACCCATCTGCAGTGTAGGGCCAAAAATTCAAGTTTGTAATGAATTTGGAAGGGTTACAATAATTAATTATCTAATACAATATAGATATCTTACAGAGGATGTGTTAAGAATGCCATTTTATTTGATCACAAAATAAATGATTTATCTCGTACATACACTTTGTATTAATTTATTTATTAATAAATCAACCTATAAAATAAAACAAAAATTAATTATCACATTCTTAAGCTGTAAGTTTAGAAACATGTTTGGTCATGCAGAAGCTATAACTTGTCTGAACAGCCAGCTGAATGGCCCAGCAAAAAGTTTTTTCTGGCCCGGGAGGGAAGACCTATGCTGGGTACCTGTGCAACATATCATTGCCAAGATTGAAGTTCCTAGCAATACAACTGGACATAGATATGCACTCAAGGAGCAGGACACCAAAGTAGCAGAAAACGTCATGAAAGAGTTCAAATAATTTGTGTATTATCTGTGCTAACTGCTATCAACTGGTCATTTAAAATATTTCATTATTTCCAATTCTGCAGGACTGTCAAGAACTCTTTTTAACACAGGTTATTACTAATTGAAGCATACGAGTTAATTTTTCCTGCTTGGATGCAAGTGTTCATTGATACTACAATTTTAAGTAATGATTTGTAACAAGTTTGATCTTCCACTGTTGTTGGGACTACAGTATTTCAATATAAATCTGAAAACTATATGGGTTATAATTCAAGTGTAAGTTAACAATTATGTAATAAAGCATTTCATTGAGTTTGAGCTTTCTATTATTAACTATGTGCATTTTATAAAATAATGTTTGAATATGCCTTTGATGCCGTTAAATGCTGTGTCTCCACAAAAATACCATATTTTCAAAAAATTTATTTTGAGAAAATAAAGCAGAGCACCATCACAAATTTTGGATATGTTAATAACAGGCATCTAATCTTTCGAAAACAGTCAATTTGATGTTGGTGGATGGTGACATTTTTTTGGTATAAAATGTTAAAAATAGCGCACATTTTATTTTTTTTTTCATTTTCAAGCCTTAATATTTTTTAGATTATTCATAAGAGAAGGGATTAAAATACACAACATATATGGGAAGCTGTATGTGCAATACCAAATCCCTGTCTTTGAAGTTAGGCTTTTTACAGTCCTTCAAATATGCTACTGCAGAGCACATAGCAAAATTCTCGAGCAACTGTAAGCACCCAGAACTATATGATGAACTAAAGGGACACCGTTATAAGTCCATAATCCTCAACAACTTATAGCATATTTTCACCCTTGAAAATTTAAAGGACTTGGTTGAAATACTTTTCTAGATATAGCCATGTGAAAGTGGCTCCTCAGAAACCGCTGCTAAAAAAGGGGCGAACTTAGTTGCAAAAATATTTTTTTATGACAAAACTATTAGAATTTGAGGGCTAAAATTTTGGATTTCTCCTATTGGGAGGTGTATGCACCCGCTGGAATTTTTTTCAGCCATATCTGAGATGGTCAAGTGGGAGCCATTCGGACATTTGGCATGGAATGACCCTTCTACATCACTGTGAAGAAATTTTGGTCAGTTCCTCTTCACAGAATTGTTTTAATTGAGCCATATGGCATGATTTTGTGCATTAACTGCCTGTCTTAAGGTTATGCCTCAGCATCTCAATCTGATCCTTGTCAGAACGCTGACTAGCCACTCCAAAAACTTTCTTCTTTTTTTTTTTGGTTATTTGTTTGTTTTTTTTTTTTCTTCTGAGCCATTCGGAGGTGGACTCGCTTTTGTGCTTTGGATCATTGTCCTGCTGTGCAACCCAACTGCACTTAAGCTTTGGGTCGCAAACCATTGGCTGGAGGTTCTCCATCAGGATATCCTGGTAGAGAGCAGAATTAATGATTCCCTCAATTATGGGAAGTTGCCCAGGTCCTGATGCCGCAAAGCAGCTCCAGACATCACACTACCACCTCCACGTTTGACTGATGTTTTGATGTTCTTTTTGTGGAATACTTTGTTAGCTGTAACATGACTCATTTTTTTTCCAAATAGTTCCACTTTTGACTCATCATTAAGATGTTTTTCATGCAAATGTGTGACGAGTCTTTGTGTTCTTTTTGGGCAGCAGTGGTTTTGACCTCGTAGCTCTCCAATGAATGCCATTGTTGCCTCGTCTCTTGAGGCGAGTGAGACCTGCAGTTTTTTAGATGTTAGTTGGGGTTTTTTTGTGACCTCCTAGATGATTAGTCGATGCACTCATGGTGGAATTTTGGTTGACCCGCCACTCCTGGAAAGATTCACCATTGTTCCAAGGTTTTTCCAAGTACAGATGATGGCTTGCACTGTGGTTCACTGGAGTCCCAGTGCCTTTGAAATGGCTTTGTAAGGGGGCGTTCACATTAAACATACTTTATCTACTTGGAAACGCGAGGCGCACCTGTCCTGATTTTTTTGAAACCTAAATTGTAAAAAGCGCTGGATGCGTCTTCTCTGCGGTTTTTCTGCGGGGACGGGGGACGGGGGAGTAACGTATTATTGAACAAAATAAATGCTTCATTTATGTCTCAATGTGACCGCACCTCCAGCTTTAACGTCTGTCAAACAAGATTTTTACTCTTTCCAGCCTAATTACCTGGCAACACAGTTACTCCATGTAGCACGTTATGCAGCTTGTATGGAAATAGCTAAACATAGTGTTTATCTGCATTACCATACACAAGCTCGCGTCAAGCCTTTTGTTAATTTCAGAGATGGCGCTCACTGGCGCAGAAAGGCAGCGAAAGTTCAGAGAAAAGCACAGGGACAAGTACAGAGAAAATGATGCAGCAAGAAAAAAGAGCTAAGCGGAAGGCGAACTTGGCGCAGGCACGGGAAAAAGACAGAATCCGAAAGCGCAAGTACAGAGGAAGGCAGCTTGGAGCACAAACTACTCCAGTTTCTTCAACATCTCCAGCAATCAAAAATGCTTCAACCTTGGGAAAGGCTATCAGTCGCGCCAGGAAGTCACTCCCAAAGTCCCCACGCTAGCATGTAGCTGTTGCGAGACGACTTAATGATGAATTTCAACCTGAATCCAGCGTGCAGTCACCTCCTTCTCATAGTCATAGGACGACACCTTAAGAAGTGTGTCAGCTGGTAAAGGACTTTTATCAGCGTCAGGATGTCTCATGGACAGCACCGGGGAAGAAGGATTATTTCCTCATTAAGGACTCCTCTGGTAAAAGGAAGGTCCAAAAGCGGTTCCTCATGATGACTGTGAAGGAAGCGTTCAGCCTCTTCCAGTTGAAGCATGCCAGCGTAAAAGTCGGTCTGTCAAAGTTTGCGTCTCTTCAACCAGAGCATGTTTATTTGAGCTCAAAGTTTCCACACAACATGTGCATGTGTAAGTATCATGAAAACATGCGTTTTCTCCTGGAATCACTAGCGCCTCACGTCCCCGCCCTTTTTTCAGTTTTTCGTGACTTTTTGAATACACTTTGTCTGCAACCAGGATTCTGAGAAGTGCATGATGAACAAGTGCGATCAGTGCTGCGAAAAATTTGAGCAGGAGTTTTGCAGTGATGAAGCTGCTGACGTTCACATGAAATGGTGTCAGTGGGAGCAGGCCGGACAACGAGCATCCAAAGCGACAAAAGTTGGCAGCATGTCAGAGGCTCTTCAGAAAGTTGCCAACCAGCAGGCTTACTTCAAGTACCACACGTTCATAAAGTGAAAGCAGGCTGCATTCTTTGACCAAATGCGTGAAAAGGCCAATGAAGAAAGTGTGGTCATGCAAGTCGCCGAAAACTACGCACTGGTGGAGCAAAATGAAATCCAAAGTGCACATTGGAGCCACGCACAAGTAACATTGTTCACTGCATGTGCATGGCTTGGAAAGGGAAACATTGTGAGCTACGCCATCGTAAGTGATTATCTTTACCACGATAAACGTGTTGTCACAACATTTTTGTCATACATTCTTGTCGACTCGAGGAAGAGCTGGAGCACTATCAAAGATATTAGCTTCTTTTCTGATGGCGCCGCCAGCCAGTTCAAGCAGAAGTTTCTTTTTGCGAACCTGGGGCTCTTTGAAGAAGAGTTCAACATCCATATGTCTTGGAACTTTTTTGCCACATCGCATGGAAAGGGAGCTGTGGACGGGATTGGTGGTGAGGTGAAACGTCAGATGTGGACCTCCAACCTCACTGGAACTCTAGTGTCCGATGCCAGGTCCTTCCATCGTGTTGCATCAGAACGCTGCAAGAAGGTGAAGGTGATGTTCTTCTCTGAAGAGGAAATAACAACTGGGAAAGAGGAGCGTGAAAAGCGATGGAAGGACCTTGTCTCTCTACCCAGGGCCCATCGCACCCTCTGCGTCCACACAGCTGGGAAGTTCATCATAAGGGCTGGCATTTGTTCTGCTACTGATTCGTTTAGTATGCACAGGCTCCACCCTGTGTACTCCATTCCTGTCGACGATATGGTGACTGAAGCTGCAAGCTCAACAAGCGCATGCAGAGTCGGTGGCTTCATTGTTGTGGCTTATGCCACAAAAGCAAGGAGACAGTTTGTTGGACAACTAAGGCTTCTGAGTGAAGATGACAATCTCTTTGAGGTGAATTTTTTTTAGTCCAGTCTGCAACTCAAAAGTCACTTTTTCCTTCCCAGAGAAGCAAGACAAGTGCTAGGTTGAACCTTCGCAAGTGCTTAGACTCTTGCCAACCCCTACTACTAGCAACAGGGATCATTACACATTTCCCTTTTGCTCCACTCTAAAGGCAATTTATTATTTTCATGTGCTGTTTGTTTAGGATCGTGCTGTTGATGCTGTTCTGCAATTGTTTGTTTGTTTGTTTGTTTGCACTGAGTATACTTATTTAGTATTGGAAGGGTTTTGCCTGAGTAAGATACTCTTCGTTTATAGTTAATTTAACCAACTTTCTCAATCTCTGGGAACAAGAACATTCTACATTGCCTATGTTGCTGGTAATGGTGTCTATAATGATCGCATCATCATCATGATGACAATCCTCTAATAGTTCAAAGGCCAGTTGGACACTTGCTTGGACACTCACCACCCTAATAATGGTGAGTGGGTTTGGTTGGGTTTGGTAACCACTATGCAGCAAAGGGTTAAAAGGTGAAAAGTGTTGAGAGGCATTACAATTTTAGCAAAAGAAAAGTTACTGACTTTATTTACCAGCAGATGAATCAAAACAACGAGTCGTGGAGGTGAGTCTGTTCTTTTACCAAAAGAATTTGTTCAAAAAGAATAAATAATAAAATATGATGCAACCAAATGACACAGACCAAAAAAGTGAGCATATTCATATTTGCATCAATGTAAAAAGATGCAACTAGATGAGACTATTGCTGGTTCTGAGGCTAAGACATGCAGTAGGCTCCAAAATTACGGGCACCCCTGACTGGCAAAGCAGAAACAATACTCTAAAAATTCTAAAAATATATTTATAGAGAAACTCTAAATAACAACATGGGAGAAATACTTATAATATTAATTTTTCAATGGAACCAATCAAATCATTTACTGATTTCATAACCAATCAGTTTCCTCCAAATCAAGGTTTCATAATTAATGGCACCCTTAAAGATTATTGTGAATAACATCTACCATAATTAAATCAGGCAATAAATTCCACTTATTTCAGTTTTATCTAAGTGTTAACGAACTATATTGAGCCATTACATCACTTCCTGTTTCACTAAGGTATAAAAATGAGTTAACATGCATGCAATATCCCTTTGTCATCTAACACCATGAAGAAAACAAAACAACTGTCGATTCAAAAGAGGCACATGGTTGTCGACCTTCATAAATCTGGTAATGGCTACAAGGTGATTCTTAGATGATTGAAAATGCCACTGAACACTGTCGGGGCGATTATTGAACTATTCCAAAGATATGGAATTGTTGAAAACCTCAAGGGTAGAGGACGCAATTGCATTCGGTCCCCCAGGATTCTGAGTATAGTGAGAGAAGCAACAAATTCCCAAGAATCACTGTGAAGGAATTGGTGCCCTTGGTGGCATCTAGGGGATCTCAAAAGGCACCATCAAGCGCCACCTTCACTACCACAGGCTCCTTGGAAGGGCAGCCAGAAGAAAGGCTTTTCTGACCAGAAGGCATGCAAGCAAGTGTTTGGAGTTTGCCAAATGTCTTTTAAATTATGACTGGAACAAGATGCTTTGGTCAGATGAGACTAAAATTTGGTCAGATACAGCATCGGCATGTTTGGAGTCGAAAAGAGATGCATTCTAGGTGAGGCACCTCATACCAACGGTGAAATATTATGGTGGATCAGTCATGTATTGAGGCTGTTTTTAATTCAAGCGGTCCAGGGGGCATTGGTTAAGATTAATGGCATAATGACTTCCACCAAGTATCAGGATATTTTGGCTGACAATCTGGTTGCCTCCGCCAGAAGGCTGGGACTTGGCCATCAGTGGACTTTCCAACAAGACAATGATCCAAAGCATACGTCAAGAACCATACTGAAATGGTTCTGTGACAACAAAATTTATGTTTTGCAATGGCCATCTCAGTCACCAGACCTCAATCCAATTGAAAACCTGTGAGCTGAGTTTAAGAGGGCAGTTGATGGACGCAAACCCAAAAATGTGAAGTGTCTTGAAAGGATCTGCTCTGCGGAATGGTCCAAAATCCCCCCAAATGTGTGCCTTAACCTTTCAAAAATTATAGGAAAAGACTGCATGCTGTTATCTTTGCTAGTGGTGGCTACACTAAGTACTAAATAAAGGGTGCCAAAAACTGTGAAATCTCAATTTTTGTTGAATTTTTTTTTTTTGTTTGTTTTAAATGATTATGATTTTGTTTATTTCTTACGAAACATTAATAAAGTAATTCACACATGTTGGTACGGTATATTCAATTTATGGTTATATTGTTTATATTTTAATTTTTTTTTGTGCATTGCCAGTCAGGGGTGCCAATTTTTTGGAGCCCAATGTAATTCATTTCTGTAATTCTTCCAGAATGACCCTTGGAGTTTCCTTTACCATTTGAACGGTTTCCTCTCAGTGTGGACATTTAAAATAGGCACACATTTTCTTCTAAGCTAATTTTTAACATTGTCATATGCCTTGCACTCTAGTTTTTGCCCTGATAGTTAAGATGTGTATTTTTTCTTTTTTGCATTTTTTTTGTTTATAGCCATTCCCACATTTCTGAGGCTCAAAAACTTCCTCTCACAAATCATTGCAGTATTATTTTGTCTTTATCGTGGTGATGGATGATTAAATTAGCCTATGCAATAACTCACCTCATATTTATACCCCAGGGAAACAGGCGGCCATGTTTGACCATTTAGATTTCCTAGTCATGATTGTGAACTTAAAAAAGGTGAATGTGAATGAGCTTATGATTCAATTATCATTTTCTTACAATTTTTTTTCAGGGGTGCCAATGATTGTGGCACGTTTTTGGGCAAAAATATTTGTGTTAAGAGAATATTTTTTCCTTCAAAAAAATTTTCTTTAAATAATTCAAGGGTAGGCTTTTTTTTTTTGGGTAGTGTATATAAAACAACCACATTTTTTGTAGCCTATTTTGCTAATATTTACCAAGAGTGCTTATATTATGATTTAAAAAAATGGCAGGCAGCACTTGTCCACATTTTTACTTGATTATTAATTTGTATTTTTTTCTTAAATCAATTCTATTGGTGATCCATAACGTATGCCTGTGGATTTTACAAAGATTTAGCAAATGGGTCATTCCAAAGTATTAAAACCTACTCATGGCTAAATCTCCTAACTCCGTTGGGTCCTGAATCTGTCTACAAATCCTTGTATCATCACCCCTTCACCTTGAAAGAATCAGCTGAGCTGAAGTAAAAATCTGCACTGAAGACTTTGTCTTGCATCGTATTGTCTGAGGTAAGTTAAGTAATCAGTTTTACTTTGCTATACCTTGAAAAACTTTGGTCGCAACTGTGTCTTTTCATTTAATTATAGCCATTTATCATTTGTTACAACTGTCATGACCAATGAAGTGCTATAGATATTTTACAGAGGAGCCCAGCAAGCGTCAGCATAGTGATGTGACAAGATCAGACTGTCGATAACAATAGCTGGCTAGCTAGAGAGTAATGCGATATTTTCATTAACATAAGATCATTTGCTTTTAATAAAGTAAAACCACTAACAGAAATTTAAATGTATGCATTTATTGGTTTTGGTTGAGAAGCTGATGACAAATGCAGTAGCTGGCATTATGAGAAACTATAGGACAATATTGACATTGATTGAATGTACTTTGAAAGTAATGTTACCTTTGGATGTTAACATCAGCTAGATGGATGTAAGTTTAAGTACAAATGTATTGAATAGATCATTGCCATTTACTGCCTGCTCACATTTTGCTCTAATTACTTGAGGCAGACTGGCGGGTGACTTGATATATTTTTTGTCCATATTGATGCTTTCTCACAAGCCTCCCTATCATGACTGCTTGGACATCGAAGGGAATTAAGTCACCAGCAAACAAGTCACTGTAGCTGGGCAGTTATTAAATGCTTGCCCCATTAACTCACCTGATTCATTTTAGCTTGTTTATTAATCTACTTTTACAACCATAGCTCCATAAGAATTGGTAAAATGTGTGAAGTGTAAATATTAATGGCAGCAGTAATTTGCAGATCCCCTTTAACCTGTATTTAATTGAAGGAGTACCAAGACCAAATAAGAAATATTTTAACTCCTCAGCTTTATTGTTTTTGAAAATAATAGCCATTTAGTAATAAAATGTCAATAACATGTTCCAATAAAGCTGGAACAGGTGCTTGTTCACCTCTGTGTAACCTCACTTCTCCTTTTCATAACTTTCAATTGTAATTTGTGTAGAGTGTTCTGGAAAAGCAGGGGAATCCCTGAAAAAGTTGACATCCGGAAGTTCCAAATTGTGCGTGTACCCGTCTCGGTAAATTTTGCCATTACAGATCTGCCAGTTGCCCATGCTGAGTGCACTTATGCAACCTTAGAATTTGACAGGCGCTGACTTTTACAGTTGTCACTGATAACAGTCAGTATGGTCCTTCTTCTCTTTGGGCCAGAGAACACAATGTCCATTATGTCTGAAAAATATTTGAAAAATGGACTGGTCAGACTGCAACACTCCTTTCCACCTATCCATCAGTCCGTTTTAGATGTGGTAGGGCTCAGAGACGTCTGTGGCGCTTTTGGATGATGATGTCATATGGCTTCCTTTTTGCATAGTTGAGTCATATTTGTTCACATACACAGTTGTTCTGTAGTATTTATGGGCTCATGTTGCATGTCTGTTTCAGCATGGTGGTTTTAAATGCAGTACCATTTTGAGGGCTTGAAGGTCTCGCACATCCAATATTGGTATTCGGCCTCATCTTTTACGCTTTAAGGATTGCTCTGGTTTTTCCTGATTCTTGCAATCTGACCCCCATATAATGGACTGCTGATGGTGAGATCCCTAAATTCTGTGCGCTCACACATGGAATGGATAAACACTCTTAATTAAACTGTTTGACCATTTGCTCACGCGGCTTTTGGCAAAGTGGCGAATCCTGAACCATCTTACTTGTAAAAGACCGTGTTCTTTGTGACTGCCTGTTTTATACCTAATCGTTGACCTTCCTGGTATCGATTCAACGGTTGTCCTGTGGAATGTTCCAGACATGTTTTTCTGATGATTCCACACTTCCAGTCTTCCCATTTCACTGTCCCAGTTGTTTTGTGGTGTGTAGCAGGCATCAAATGTGGAATTCACAAATATTTATAAAAATCAATGTGGTTGATATAGTGAAAATTAAAATATTTTTTCCTGGCTGCTGTTTTCAACTAAAAGTGGGTAAAAGAAAATTTGCAAATCATTTTATTCTGGTTTTATTGATATATTACATACTGTCCCAAATCTTGTGAAATTGAGGTTGAACTGTGTGGCTGGTAATTTTGACTGATGTTGGCCACATCAAACAATGACCAAGATTACTCACTAAACTGCTCTTTTTTTCATTGTAGAAATGTCTGTTTCCGCGGAGGTATTGTGCATCCCATTCAGTGTCCTGTGACCATGCCAAATACCCAGCTGAAGACAGTGTGAGGAACAGACAATGACAGCAGCACAGATGGAAAAAGCATGGGTGAGGCACAGTGAGTAGGGAGAGGTGATTCCAGCTCAGCAACAGGAGTCTTTTTAGAAGAAAATGGCATGAAAGGAGTGGATGCACATAGAGTTAATCGCATGTGAATAACAAAGAAGTTGTACAGGATTTGATACAGTCCCTTTTGCGGAAAGCAGTTGTCACAGTGGAGAGAGGAAATAGGACCACAAACACTAATGCTATTTTTGTTCTTTGTTTTAAGATGTCAGCCATTCTGATGATGATGAGGCAGCATGTGACCAAGTTGGGAGCTAATACAAGTGCTTTTGCTGGAAGAGGTCCGTGCAAAGGAAAAGGAGGGTTCATACCTCCCAAGTTTGAAGGACCGAAATGCTGGTCTGTAACGACTGTGTTTCATTTCATTGAGCGGGTTGGGGAGAGATTCGGTTTTTTTTTTTTTTTTTTTTTTTTTAGTAGAAAACGATTGATTTCCTTATCATTTTATTGACCGGATGGTGGAGTTTGCATTTAATTTCGTTGATTCATAACACATTATTACGCGGGGGTGGAGAAATAACACGTAAATCCCGCAATGCGCAAATTGCGGGTTTTTTCATTTGCTTGCGGGGCTGCGGGTTTTGCTATTCAAATGCGGGTCGGACCCGCCAGATGCGGATCACATGGGAGCTATGAGAGTGGGATAGTCCTACATTGGGAGAAAGAAGAGAAAAGAAGTAACTTAAGAGCCCAGAGCTATGGGACCGAGATGCTATTCAGTTTCTGGTCTGAGGCCCTCAGTATGACTGCTGATATTCCTTCTGTAAAATTCCCTGGTGAAACTCCCTGAAGTTCTTTCCAGAGAGGGAGAGCATTTTTTGTATTTTTAGAAGATAGCTCTACATTGATGTCCTGGAATCAAAATGTAGATCAAAATGAGATCATTCATATGCCATAACTTGATTTGATCATCAGCCTATCCCACATGGTGATATGACCCCTTGAAGTTCTAGTAAATTACAAGAAAACACAACACATCCATGGTTCCAATACTTGTTTATACTACAATATATCATAGTTATTATATTGGTGCAATGTTGCTATTGAAACTTTCATAGTTCCTATGATATTGAAGCTTGAAGTTGGTTACAGAACAAATTTTTTTGAGGAAAATCCAGATTTTGGCTTAACACTGTGACAACTAGAATGGGCATACAATTGATTTAATTGCAGTTTTTAACAGTGCTCCAATATGTCTTTCAGCTCTGAAAATTTCATTTAGCTATCTCTATTACACATGAAGTATATGGGCTCAAAAAATGCTAGAAAAAAAAATGAAGCAAGAAAGTTTGACCTACCCCCATGCAATTTTGGAGCCTGTAACTCAGAAAATATTCAGAAGATCGAAGTAAAATTTGGTGCGGATGCATTAAATATACTGAAGTTATTGTACGATAAAAATCAGCTGATTCCAATGGGGTCTGGTGGGAACCTTTTTCAGATTTGGTTGATTTTCTATAGCATGACCCTAATTTCATTTGGGACAATTAATATATCCGCATCTTTGTGTTGCGCAGATTGAAATCCGCCGAACAACTGTGAGCAACGTTTAGTGATGCAAAAAGAAAAAAAAAAACTACACAGGCTGTTGACTTTTTTATGGTGGTAACGAGTATAAGATGGACCTTCAAATAGTGAAAATGCATATTGTAGTCAGTTAAATCAATATTTCTGGACTTTTATGGAAGAAATGGATGCTATGCGCTGTGAACCAAAAAAGGAACATGCAGACTGCTGCCAGCAACAGGTCCACAAGCCATTGTGTCACGGTGTGGAGTTTTGTCAGTGCCCCTGGCAAGGATAACTTGCACTTCTATGAAGGCAGCTTTGAAGGAATGTTTCAACATTTTGGCAAATTGGCCTATTGCCATGATCCCTATGGTCATATGAGTAAGTACATTACCTTTAGTTATCCGTGCCTGTTGTTTTGAGATTCGGGGGAGGGAGACGCGAGCTGCTCAGCGAACATAACAAACGTGAATGGTACAGGTCCCTCGCTCCATCAAAACTCATCAAATACACAATCCAACAGCTCCTGTACATTCACCACGCTATAAAATAATAATGTATAATTACGAGACAGTTATTTTCAAGGCAAATGCATAACCGGAACTACATTCCAGACATACCGGCTGGGTGGAGTGATTTCAAAAGCGTATGTTCACTGCAGCTACTCCGGAACTCAAAACTATACTTTGTTCCGAATAAGAAAGTAGTTCCGAGTATTTGCTTCATGTGTCGTAATGTTACATAATTATATATTATTATTTCATAGCGTGGTGAATGTGCAGGTCACAACTTGTCCACGAAAGTGTTTTGGAGCTGTTGGATTGTGTATTTGATGAGTTTTGAAGGAGCGAGGGACCTGTACTGTTCACTTTCGTTATGTGCGCTGAGCAGCTCGCGTCCCCGTCCCCCCCCGCCGAATCTCAAAACAACAGGCACGGACAACTAAAGGTAATGTACCTACTCATATGACTATTGGGATTATGGCAATAGGCCAATTTGCCAATATGTTGAAATATCCCTTTAATGGTGAAAGGTACACTGAGATTTTGATGCAACATACGCTGCCTTCAAGTTGACGTCTTTTCCAGGAACAGCCATGCAGATTTCATCAAGACGATGCAAAACCACTTTCTGGACCAATTACAAAGGCCTGGCTGTGTAAGAAGAGTGTGAGTCCTGGATTGGCCTGCATGTGGTCTTGCCTTCCTCTTTATGGAGCAAACAAAGACCCCTTATTGTTCTATACCTTAAGCCCTATGTTCAAATTAGTGAAAATATTGCTTTAAGACTTTTTTTCCAAGAAGAATGGGACAAAATCAGACCAAAAGACTTGATCACCTTGTTTCTTCAGATCCTTAAATGTTGTTGAAAGGAATGGCAACATGACAAAGTGGTTAATACTTTACTGTCCAACTTTTTTTTAATGTGCTGCAAAAATTGAAATTTAAGTGATTATTTTGAAGGAAAGAAATTAATGTGGTAAAACATCAAATAAATGTACTAATGTATTGCATTCAATGTAGATAAAAGACAGTATAAGAATCACGGCTCTGTTTCTGTTTTAATGTAGTGTACCATTCCAGCTTTTATTGATTTGGCGTTGTACAAATACTTCCAAGACTTCAATGAGGTCATACCAAAAGATTTCCTCTGCTTTTGCTCAGCACTGAAATAGTAAATATTAGCAGTCTCTCTCTCTCTCTCTCTCTCTCTCTCTCTCTCTCTCTCTCTCTCTCTCAGACACGCACACATACACACAATCAAATTAATAGATAAGTAATTTTTTAAACCATATGAGCGGATAAATTATCAGTGTTCTTTGTGTAATTGTTTTCAATGATTTTCATGTGATCCACTGTGTGTATTGTCAGTATTTTTCACAAAGTTATCAGGGATGTTTTGGATTAGCCTTGGATACTGCCACGGATCCTTCATGTTGGCGTAAGAACAAACAGTTTTTATGGGAATCACAGGAAACTCATTGTGTTCATTTTTGATGCATAGATGACAAACCCAATCTTTTTGTGTGACCCTACAACCTCTCCTGTAGCGCCACCACCAGGGCAAATTTTACATTTCCAAATGCAGTAACTAGGCAAATTTTGAGTAGACTGTAACACTTCTTGTGATTATTTCTGGTGCATAGAGCAGAGCTGTTATTGATATTGGTCACCCTGTGACCTTTGCTGTTGTGCTGCCACTTGGCCAAGGTTTTCATTTTTACAAACTCCAATAACTCATACGGCTTAAATGAGAATCTTGCATATCTGCTTTGAACATTCCTGAAGCAAAAAGGAGGAAATTATTGATTGTGGCAGCTCTGTTAATTTTCCTGTGGTTTCACCTCTTAGCAAAATTTTTAGCACTTCCAAATGCACTTGCGCAGACAGTAGGGTAGGAATCATATCATACCTTCTGTGATTGTCCCTGGTGTATTGAGGTGATGTTGGTGACTGAAGGACCTTCCCTGCAGCACCACCACCAGGCTGAACTTTTCAACATATGATAAAGCAGGGAATTGTGTGCATGTATGTTTGTGTTTGTCTGTCTGTCTGTCTGTCTGTCTGTCTGTCTGACTGCTCTTTGCATATCTTGACAGTCGTTTGTCCAATCGAATTCAAACTTGGTGGATTTATTGTTTATAATCCATCAAAGTGCAATGTCAGGTTTGAAGTTGTTAGGATGAGTGGCTCTTAAGAAATTGAGAAAGCTGCAAGCACCAATACTGCTCAAGCAGCAATTGAACAGACCCTGCCCAAGTTCATAAAAATCCAGTAACTTGGACACTTGTGATGGGAATGTTTTCATATCTGTGGTCAACATTCCTGTTGCATAGTGGAGGAGCCTTATTACTTTTGATAGCTCTCTTACTGTAGCACCACCATTATGGTAAACTACATTACCAATGAACCTTTCTGACCTGTCAATCACATGTAGCAAAACAAACAATCAGATTGCCTTATCTTACAAAGGTCCAGCCTAGCCCGATAGCACCGCCATATTGTCCCACACTCAGTGCAATCTTTATTTGTTTGTAATAGGCCAGATGTCAGACTTTTTTCCCGAAAATGGTTCTTGGATGCGCTTGGGGAACATGTAATACTGAAGAAAAGTTCCCTGCCCGGCTACAGGGAGCTCAATTAATCCGTTTTCCAAAGCCAAAAACGCAGTTGGGGAAGTGTGATTAAGTGTGATTATTAATGGATTAAGATGGGAAGACCTCACACGCAATTCAATGTGAATGTTATCAACAAACACAGTGGACTTCTGCATGCTACAAACCAGTATTTATTCTGCTGAGAGCACGATTCCTTCATGCCACCCAGCACAGGCATTCGCAACACTGGACAATATGAAACATGTAGCCATATGGTGAAGGATTCTGTAATAGCATGAAGTAATCTGCTTAGAAACTTTAACGTGGGAAAAGTTGGCTTGGTAGCTAGCCAGCTGACTCAGAATGTCAGGCCCTTAGCCTAAATGATGTAAGTTAGCTTGTCATAGAAATTTGTTTGGAGGAAAACACTGATATAATGAACGTTGGATTAATAACTTGATTATGTCTAATGTAGCTAGTTTAAGAGTTTGCTGCATTGCATAATATGATTTATTACAAAGTCTAGCTTGCATATTGCCTGACTCATGGCCAACTGACGTTAGACAGCATACTGGATCCAGTGCTATTTTTCGCTCAGTGATGACAGCAAAGCCAAACATATGAAAACTACTTACCCTGCTTTACACGTTCAGTACGATTCCTCCATTTTGCCTGGTTTGATCTAAATGTACAGTTTATTGGGTGCACGGCTTTTCTGCATTGATCTCCAGCCCTTCACGGTTACTCTAATATCTCCACCCGTTCCGTTAAAAAAATTGATGTCATGTGTATTTCCTCGTGTCAAATAGTTAACACCTTTCTGGAAGACTTTGCTGGACAAGTTGGAGGCATTTGGTATGAAATAAACCGCGATATTTTTGGGAATACGCGCACAAGAGTTCTGCTCAAACTTCTGCTGTGCTGTGGGAACTGAGCTGCATAGATGTGGGCCTTAGCAACAGTAACTAAGAGGGGCGGAACTGGTCGGAGCTAGTCGGAAAGGTCCATTGCAGTCAGTAAAACGGTTCTACAGGGAATCAGATCAAATTTGATGTGAAAGTATTTGTGCATAAAACTGCAATCCTATTGTTCTAATGACACTGATTGATCTTTTAGCATCACCTTTTGGCGAAACCTCACTTTTTAGCTCACCCGGACCAAAGGTCCGGTGGGCTGATATCATGGGCCGTCTGTCTGTCGTTGGCAGCAGCTGCATCGGCGTCATTCATAAACATCATCATCTCCAAAATCACAGTACTGATAAAGCTGAAACTTCGAACAGATGTTCCTACTCATGAGGGCACCAAAGTTGGTTCATGGCATTCCGATCCAATTTCAAATATTGAAAATGTTGTATGGAGTCATTGTGAAGTAGTTTTTGAGCAATTAAGCTGATATTTAGTATATGGGTAGATGGAAGCAAGCCGTAAAACATATTTGATGGGTTTTGTGAAATTTTGAAATTTGACCTCAGTATTTTGGCCACGCCCACTTTCAAAGGTGTTTACTTTAAATATCATCTTATCCAAAACCACTGGACCTATAAAGCTGAAACTTGGCACATATGTTCCTGCCCATGAGGACACCAAAGTTTGATCATGGCGTTATTTAACAGCCTGCAAATGTATATACAATCCAGGTGAGCTACAGTGCCCCTGGCAATATTTTTAAAGGATGCGGTAAGTCCAACAGTTCTAATGGGAATTGAGTAAAATTTGCTTCAGACATTCCTAGAGCCCAGAGTAGTTCCCCTGTTGATATCCTGGACCCAAAACCCTTTCCTGTAGTGCTGCAACTAGGCCAGTCTGTAAATTTTGCCTATGGGGAATATGCTGTCGTTTTGAGGATATACCCTGTTGTTGTCCCCAGAGAGCCTTTGTTTACTTGATAAAACTAAGTGTAATGTGTAAAAAATATTATCTGAGGCAGATTCCAGTTATGGAGGAATGGCTAAGGTAGTTGTGAACTGAAAACACTTTGTTAATTCTATTTCAAGTTCAAACAGGAAGGAGAAAGATTACAGGATACCAATATGCCGTAAATGTGACGAAATGTCAAAATATTTTCACTGCTATAATAGCCTGTTCCATTATAGCATGTCCTATTTACTTTTCTTTCTACAGGAGAGTCTGAAGTGTTTGCCTGCTCCGAGCGCCCATTCCTTCACATAGAAGGGAAGAAGCTGCACCAGCTCATTAAGAGGGTTCACCCAGAGAACCACGAAAGGATTCTTGGATATGTAGGAAATGGAGCAGAGGACCCACCATCTCCTAGCGGCTCACATCAGCACCCCACGCCCCCTAAAACATTCCCTACCCCAACACCGCCCAAGTCAAGTACTCCAGGGATCCTCACCTGCTCTCAATGCGGAAAGGGCTTCAAATCTAAATTGGGCTTGACAGCACATGAGTATAGTCATACAGGCGTGCGCCCATACCACTGCTCTCAGTGTGGGAAGGGCTTCAATCAACTAAGCCATCTGACATCACATGAGCGTATTCATACTGGGGAGCGCCCATACTGCTGTCCTCAGTGTGGCAAGGGCTTCAGTCGAATGAGCCATTTGAATTCACATAAGCGCATTCATACAGGAGAGCGCCCATACCACTGTGCTCAGTGTGGAAAGGGCTTCAGTCGGCCCAGTCATCTAACTTCACATCAGCGCACTCATACGGGGGAGCGACTATACCACTGCTCCCACTGTGGGAAGCGATTCAAACAACTGAGCCATCTTACGACACACGAGCGCATTCATACAGGGGAACGCCCATACCACTGCAAACAGTGTGGGAAGGGCTTTAATCAACTGGGTCATCTGACATCACATGAGCGCACTCACACTGGGGAGAGTCTGTATCACTGCTCCCTGTGTGGGAAGAGCTTCAGTCGACTGAGCAATCTGACAACACATGAACGCATTCATACAGGGGAGCGGCCATACCACTGCTCCCAGTGTGGGAAAAGCTTTAATTATGCTGGAAGTTTAAGGAAACATAAGCATATTCATACTGGCGAGCGCCCGTACCACTGCTCTCAGTGCGGCAAGAGCTTCAATCAGCAGAGCCATCTGGTAACACACGAACGCATTCACACAGGGGAGCGCCCGTACCAGTGCTCCCAGTGTGGGAAGAGCTTCAATTATTCTGGAAGTTTGAAGAATCATGAGCACATTCATACAGGAGAGCGCCTATATCCCTGCTTTCAGTGTGGGAAGAGCTTCAAACAGCTGAGCCATCTTACGACTCATGAACGTATTCATACAGGCGAGCGCCCGTACCAGTGCTCTCAGTGTGGGAAGAGCTTCAGTCAACTGAGCCACCTAACAACACATGAGCGCATTCATAAAGGGGAGCGCCATAACGCTGCTCCCCGGATATCTCCAAACACAGAACACGCAGAGGAGCCCGTGAGCTAATCCATGAACTGTGCTGTGTTCTAAACCAAAATGAAATGCTACCTTAACTCTGTTCCTTCAGTGGATTGTGCCCACCTGTGGTGTGACTTCTGGTGAGTGAGCTCTCCCCGAATGTGGGGAGTAACTGGGGGGTGGGAGCCCTTTCGGTGTGGATCACCCTTGCACTGACTCTTTCTTTCATTGACAGTCATGAGTAGAAATTGCCGTATTGTCCATTGCGGACAGAATTTTTTGAAGTTTGGTATATTTACATGCAATATAATAGCCTTGAGATTCATTATTATCAATCATGTATGCGACTGATTACATCCGGTTGTATATCTATTACATGGAAAGCACAGAGTCCAGGCTTAATACATCAAAACGCTGGTTCATGGGAAAGGGCGAAATAACCCCAACAACACCCACCTCTGGATCTCCAGTTAAAGGTTGATGTTGCTGAGGGTTTCAGACCAGATATGTATTTTGACTTATCAAGCTCTTCATTGAAGATCATCATCATCGAGTCAATTGAATCACATGGTAATGCCATCCGATATGAACCTCAGAACCTGATTACACTTAACAAGATATTAATATAAGACTATGACTGTTAAATTCGAAAAACCTTATGCAAAAAATGTCACTTAAAAACATGCAGAATTGACATGGTGAGTCTTAAATTTTACTGATGATTACCTCGCTACAAAATGTTCATATTGCTGATTGGCTAAAATATAATATGTTAATAATGAAATAACTGCAGTATTTAAATGTTCAGATGTTAACTCCCTATTACAGCAGGCAGTTGGGGAATATCATCTAAAATTTCTGTATAGAAATTTCATATGAATTGAGTATTATATTAGAACATGTGCCTCCAGTGTTCCTTATGAGTTATTGTTGTATTAATTCAATTACATTGGGTCTCTCACTTTCAGAAGGTCTTAATTCCACAACTAACTGCTTCCCTCCATCCTTCCTTTTGAGCGTTGGTGCTCACTGAAGAAGATTCCATCGGAGTGGTGTTGAATTTGAGCTTTATTGGAAGTGGTGAGTTCTAGAGCATAGAGGGGATGAATGCATTATTGGCTTTGCGTGGAGGAAATGCCCGTTCTGGTCACAATGAAAAAAAAAAAAGAGGAGAAAGGTTAAATGGGGAGGCTGATGAGAGGAAGGTTGATGTGAAAGTGCTTGGGGAAATAAGTGGAAATAGAAAGTGTGGAATGGACATGAGCCATCGCTAGAAGCATTTGAGTTGAAAAAAGAAGAGTAGAATGGGAGTGCAATGGCACAAACTAACAGGGCTGACGGAATTGACCACCAGACTGCAGGAATCAGGAAGAGGTGGACTTCTCACCTTCCTGTCTGCTCAAGCAGTCTGCAGTATAGATTACCAGGTTTTAATATCAACATGTTATCAATGTCACAAATTCATAGATCAGGGGTGTCCAATCTAATCCACAAAGGGCCGGTGTGGGTGCTGGTTTTTGTTACAGCCCAACACTAACACTCTCCTGATTCGACTCATCGAGGTCTTGATTGACCCCCCTGCTCAGTTGGTTAGTGGCATCAGGTTTTGAGGCACTGGGATAAAGCAAAAACCTGCACCTACACCGGCCCTTTATGGATAAGATTGGACACCTCTGGCACAGATGCTGTATATTGGATTCAGTTTTGCTCCCAAGTTAAGCACTTCTATTAATTCTCATTAATTTAGGAGAAAGAGGATCTAACAAGTTCGTGCTAATTGCTTGGGTTGGTTTCCCAGTGAGGTTTCTGACAAGTATGCTTCCATTCATGTGTATGTCCACTGACTATTTCAGCATACTTTGAATGGTCTGATTTCAGAGATCACTATAGCAACACAGCCTGCATGCTGCCTGTTATTTTCTCCCTCCATATTGCACAATAAACCTCTTATATAATAATTCTTCTACTGTCTGTTCTTCATTGTTGTGCATTTGATTACACTGGAAAAGGTCAAATACCCCCAACAGTATCCACCTCTGGCTCTCTTTCCGCATCCTCTAGTTCAGGCAATTTATGTGAATAAACAATTTATTCTTGTCCCATTAAAAAGGTGCTAGTCTCTCAGAATGTTCAGCCCTGAAAATTGGTGTGAAGCATGATGAATAGAATCAAGATGTAGTTCATTGCTAACAAAAAAAAATTGGGTGCACACTAATATATTGCATATATTTCATGTTATAGTACATGGTATTTAATTAAAAAGTTAGAGTATTTAAAGTAATTTCCCATGAAATGAATCGACAGCTGCTTTGGTACCACAGCAGCAAAAAACCTCGTTATTCGACTGTATTCAGCTGGAATTGCATTGTTTGAGTAATCAAAAATTAATTTTACTTTTGATATTAAATTCTTATTGAGTTGAATTTTGCTGCACTTTTTACCATTGGAATTATTTGCATGGGTTAATTGTGATATTGTTATGTTGAACCAAACTGACAGTTGAGTTTAGAAAGACATGTTTTAAAGGTCTTCCTGCAGCTAATGTAGGAAAATTATCTGTCTTTGCTTTCGGAAAAATAAAAACGTGAGATGCAATTTCTAGCTGCCCTACACCGTCAAATTCTGTGGGTTACAAATATTAAAGTCCAATGAAGACTTATATATGGCCTTTACAGAAGTATGGAATGTCTATGTAAGCCCCAGGTTATGTGAATGTAATATGAGCAGTACCTAAGTTATTCAGCTGACGTACTTGGCTTAGGTCTGCCTTTTCTACGCTAGTGACAACAACTAGCCTAGTCTCTTGTTAGAATTAGGATTTGGTTGCGATACCCATTTCCTATATGGCACCAGTTTCTAATCGATCGGTATCTACTAGACCGTCTTGCAACACATTTTTAAATGCCTCATTTTAGTACCACGTAATGTAGGCCTGAACCGTCAATTGAAATATTTCGAAAAAATCTTTGTTCGCATAAAGACGCAAAAACATTAAAGAGCAGTCAAGGCAACGCCAAACCAACAGATGGCAATGATATCATTTAATATTACACCATGTAGGCCAATATATAGATTAACCTTGTAAAGCCTGAACCATGATATAATAGCCAGAGAATTCAAAATTTTTGAAATTGAAGTATTTAAACAATAATGTTAATTTTAAAAAAATAATTTACATATATGAAATTCATTTTGTATCATATTTAATATCTGAGGTCCGGTTTCAAGTAACATATAACATTTCAGTAACATCATCACACATTAATAAAATTGGCCTCATTGAATCCACGAGTCTCTCAGTTTTCCAGTCATACCCAATTTATGAATTTCCTAGACCATTTAGAAACCCCAGTATGCAGAAATATTCACAAACAATAGGCACATAACAAATTGATACAGCATGCAAAAAGCTGCATGTTTTTGCTCAAAACTGCATGGGATTATTTAGAAAAAAAAAAAAAACAGCAGGTCTGTATAGAGGAGACTCAGGTATTGGTGACCAATTTTCAATTACATAGCTTGAGGTCAGAGGTCGAAGGACCACTGTGAAAATGGCCATCACCGTTTTTCCTTTGTCAAAATTTAACTTAATTTCGGAGCATTACTCGGCCCCTTTCCCTCCCAGCTAGCACAACATGGGTGCTTTAAATGGATGCCTTAGGTCTTTTAGTTTCATGGGACACTACTAGCTTTGCGCTAGCATAAAAAATGAGCCTCATAAATGCAGCGATACCATGCCTGTGACCCCGTGGATCTCTTGCAGTTAAATAGTTGTATCACATTTGATACATACATTTTCAACTTGATTTTACAATAAAATCAGCAACAAAATGTTGCTGATATTAAATGTTTATAAGTTTCTTCAATCCAGTAAATATTCATATTGAAGTATTGGTGAATATAGAAGTTATTCTCACTGCAACCTTGTCAAAAATAAAGATTTACATTAAAAAATACTTTCTTGTTGGTGAATGAAGGCAGCCATCTTTGATTTTGTGTTCTATGGACCTTTACTGTCTGCAGTGCATGGATGTTCCCCGGGGGTAGACGTCATGTTTCAGATGGCATCCAACAGGTTTTAGAGAAAAATATTGTTCTTGTGGATTACATTGAGGTCACAGAGAGTAGTGTATCAAATCTGATACAAATGGCCCTACAGGATTTAAAAAATGCCACTGTAAGGTGCACACTCTCTGCTGTCACAAGCCAAAATGAGAGATTCTAAATAGGGAGAATTCTCAGAACTTCCTGTTTTACAGGTGGCACTCACAAATTAGTCTAGAATGAGCTACTTTATCGCATTCGCCCAGCCACTTGAATCAAGTGACTTGACATCAGTAGGCCACAAAGCCTATGCAAATTTTTAATGTAATAACACCCCTAACATCTGTTGTAGATATTGTTCAGAAAATACAGAAGGAATATAGTATAGTCAAAAACCAAAACCATAGTTATTTGGATTGGGTTCGTTCAATTGTCGTAGGGTAAGTAAGTTGAACTATGATAATATTGCTCGTTAACTGAGGACTCCTAGTGCCGTCAAGGGAGGGTGTTCAGTCACAATCAGTTGTAAAGTAATATATGAGCAGAATATTGGGGTTTTATGGGCAAAATGGCCTACCCTGCATGAAGATCATAAGGACATTAGTTTTTTTATTTCAAACGCTGTAAAATTTATACTAAATTTTTGAAACCAAAATTAAATCCTAACTTTTTTGTCCATAAGCAGGCCGTTTGGTTCTATTCACTCCCATTCGTTGAGGATTATCTTGTGAGTGCCCTTGAGGTGAATTGCATCCAATTTCAGTAGACAGGAATTAATATAAGGTGGACAGGTTCTTTGTAGATGGACTCTGGAAACACTCTGTTTTGCCTGCCTATACATTAACACTGAAAGCTGAGTTTCTAGAAAACTCCACACAGGAAAGTATTTTCTAAAAGGTCCGTTTTCAGTGAACGAAACGCGACTTGCGTTTGGATGAAAGGCCGAAGTGCTTAGAAAATGCAATGTTTTCAGAATACCTGCATGTGTGGACAGGGCATAATGTTTGAAGGATGTTTCAATCTCTTGAAGTCCATAATGTCCAAAATGGCTGTGCATTCCATGTTCTTTAAAAGCCCAATGTTCTTATTGTGTTCATTTTGCTATATTCCAAGTAACTGCACAAGACGTGGCAATATATTTTAACGGATCAAATTCAAGACTGGTGAATTAATAAGTTTCTCATTAGGTCTCTGAACATGTTTCTTTCCAAATATATTTCCTAATTCCAAACACAAAAATAACACCAAACAGGTTTGGCTCATTGTAATTTGCAGATTATATGGTGTATTAAATTCAAAACCTTCCGTCTCCAGTTTTCTCATTTTTAAGCAAAGTTTAGCCCTCACAAGCAAGAAAAAAAAGCTAGCAGTCTGTTCATAAGTACTTTTTTGAGGGAGAAGAGTCTGGGCTCAGCCATCGATGGTTAACAGTACATCCAACTCCCCAGGGAATATACAGTATGCACCTTTCCAAACTTCTTTGAAAGTTGTAGCAGACATCACATCTGGAAATAGCAACTAATTAAAGGACCAGTGTGTAAGATTTAGGTGGACAATCTGGCTGAATAACTGGCAGGAATGGAATATAATATTCAAAAGTACATTTTCATCAGTGAATTATTTTCTGAAAATAAGAATCCTAGTGTTTTCTTTTATCCAGAATGAGCCCTTTATATCAACAGAGAGAGCGGGTCCTCTTCCACGGAGCTCGCCATTTTGCGCCGCCGGTAGCCCAGAACGGGAAAAAGTAACTAAAGCGCTGACACGGGAGCGCGCCTTTCGCGTTTTTGCAAGTTTTGCGGCCACCGTAGGTTCTCTGAGAAAGGGAATGATCATTTTGTTGCAATCTACAATCTCACCACTTAATGGCTCTAGATCTCATATACTGGTCCTTTAAAAAAAATACATTTGATGAGACAGAACGGTACATATTCTGTCATTGTCATTTTTTCAGTTGAATACAGATTAAAACGGAATTAAAAATTACTGCTTGCTGTTTTTAATTACATTTTATCTTCTCTGGAATTGAGATTGTAATTCTGGATAAAGTCATCGGGATCATTGTGTGAAGTTTTTGTTAAAACATTTAAGAGAGAACGGTTTAATAGAATTTGAGTTGGTAAAGGTGATTACTAGTTATTTAGTTTTGTTTATTTTATTTTCATTTTCCTCTCATTTTAATGTCCATATTCAAGATCAGTGGGGGCGGTAATACATCCGTTAAAGTTTTATGTTCATGGCCTTTAAATGAAGGGAGTCGAAGAGGAGGCAGAGGATAGCAAAACATCATCATCAGTGGTTACATTGGGATTTGTTATGCGGGGGGGGGGCTTCTGGGTTGCCACAGGCGCTGCCAACAAAATCTTACATCACATTAACCAAGTGCAGGTATGCAAATAGGCCAATATTGTAAACAAATGAGGAACTCAATCCTGCATTAAATGATGCAAATTGACAAAGAGAAAGGAAAAGTGTTACATGAAGAAAAAGCGCTGGTGGCATACATTTGAAATACCTTGGCCATTCAGCTTGATACTTATATAAATGAATGAAATCATCACTGGATTACCTGGTGAAAGCTGCTACCAGAAGATGTGAGGTAATCAAAAAAATATATACAGAAAATGTCAGCGTACATTATTACTGGCTATGCTATCAGTGACTGAGCCTACCTCCAGAAAAAAATCTGCCCGCTTCCTCCACTTAACACATTTTGTTGCATTCAGCTCATTTCTTAAACTTCAAAACAAACAAACAAAAAAATACTTTTATGCAACACCAGAGTTGCAAACTGTCATGGCTAACTTGGTGTGAGATTGACAAAGATCGGCCAAAATCTGTGTAATTTTTGGCGTGAGATACATTAAAGTCAATGTTTATTTTTCCTGTAAGCATAACTCAGGACACAATGTGCGCATCTCAAATCAAATGCATGAGAGTTGGCTACCATGCAATATGCGCACATTTTAAGGAGCTGTGCCATGATTACTGCGCATGCTCAGAATTTACATCATAAGAAAGTGAATCTGCTTGACTGCAAGTCATAATCTGATTCCATCCTTGCCAGTCTGTCTTTGTTTTATATTGCATTTATATATTTTAGTTACTCTGGTATTATGCTGTTTATATTAAGGAGCTTTCCGTGGGAATTTCAGGATTCAAGGCCCTATTTTCAGGGAAACAATGAACTTAAGCAGGTTGCCATCGCCGGTAATCACATTAGAAGAAAAACGCCTTGAAGATTTTGAATTGCAGTTGACGGATTTACAACCCCAATTCCGAAATAGTTGGGACGAAGTGTAAATTGTGAATAAAATCAAAATGCAATGACTTTCAGATCACATGAGCCAATATGTTATTTACAATAGAACATAGATAACCCTTCAAATGTTGAAACTGAGACATTTTACATTTTTATCCACAAAATGAGCTCATTTCAAATTTTCTGGCTGCAACAGGTCTCAAAAAAAAGATGGGACAAAAGCAAAAAAGGGCTGAAAAAGCCATTAATATATAAGAGAATCAGCTGAAAGAACATTAAGCAAGTAATTAAGTTAACTGGCATCAGGTGTGTAACATGATTGGCTGTAATAGGGCTGTCTTAGAGAGGCTGAGTCTCTCAGAAGTAAAAATGGCCAGAGGCTCTCCAACCTGTGAAGGCTTGCGTAAAAAAATTGTGGAATACTTTAAAAACAATGTTCCTCCTCGTCAAATTGCAAAAGCTTTGAAGGTCTCATCATCGACAGTGCATAACACCATCAAAAGATTCAGAGAAACTGGAAAAATCTCTATGCATAAGGGACGAGGCTGAAGACCTTTACTGGATGCCCGTGATCTTCGGGCCCTCAGACGCCACTGCATCACTCGCCGGCATGATTCTGTCATTGACATTACTAAATGGGCCCAGGAACACTTAAAGAAAGCACTGTATGTAAACACAGTCTGCCGTGCCATCCACAGGTGCCACCTAAAACTCTATCATGCAAAAAGGAAGCCATTGTTGAGCATGATCCAGAAGCGCCGCCGTATTCTGTGGGCCAAGGCTCATTTAAAATGGACTGTAGCAAAGTGGCAAAGTGTCCTGTGGTCAGACGAGTCCAAATTTGACATTCTTGTTGGAAATCATGGGCGTTGTGTCTTCCGAGCTAAAGAGGAGAAAAACCACCCCTCCTGTAGTCAGCGTTCAGTTCAAAAGCCAGCATCTCTGATGGTATGGGGATGCATTAGTGCATATGGTGTGGGAGACTTGCATGTTTTAAAAAGCACCATGAATGCTGAAAGGTACATAAAGGTTTTAGAGCAACATATGCTCCCCTCCAGACGGCATCTATTCCAAGGAAGGCCTTATGTATTTCAGCAGGACAATGCAAAACCACATACTGCAGCTATTACAACAGCATTGCTTCGTAGTAGAAGAGTCCGTGTACTGAACTGGCCTGCCTGCAGTCCTGATCTTTCACCGATTGAGAACATTTGGCGCATAATTAAACAAATGGTCCATCAAAGGAGACCCAACACTCTCCAGCAGCTGGAAGCCTGTATTTAACTAGAGTGGGATCAAATTCCAATGGCTAAACTCAAGAAACATGTCTCCTCAATGCCCAGACGCCTCCACTCTGTGTTAAAAAGAAGAGGGGATGCTACACCATGGTAAACAGGCCCTGTCCCAACTTTTTTTGAGACCTGTTGCAGCCATCAAATTTGAAATGAGCTCATTTTCTGGATAAAATTGTAAAATTTCTCAGTTTCAACATTTGTTTTGTTATCTCTGTTCTATTGTCAATAAAATACTGGCTGGTGTGATTTGAAAGTCATTGCGTTTTAATTTTATTCACAATTTAAACTTTGTCCCAACTATTTCGGAATTGGGGTTGTACTTTGTTCGAATTGTGAGCATGCGCAGTAATCATGACACAGCTCCTATAATGAAGAGTTTCTTTCTGTGAGAGGCAAGACAAAGACCGCAATCTGGTACATTTTCATTGATTAATTTTATGGCAAGAAATGGTCAAACTAGCCTGTATTACCCAGGCATAGTGTGTCATTTGAGTTGCTTTGATATTCTGCTCAAACCATGAATGTCTTAACAATGCTAGTGTTAGCTTTGCTAGACAATTTTTCAAACTAGCTAGCTTAGTTAAACAGTTATGTTAATGTTAAACTGCAATATGTAATCGGAACAACACTTATACTGTACAAAACATCAGCACAATTTACATTCTTTTATTGTAGCCCCCGGACGAAGTCGAGTGGTTACTATCGATTCATTCTTGTCGTCTCCGCTGCCGCTGTGTCCGCGTCCATATACACTTGAACTTCCTTGTGGACACTGTACAGGCTGTAATTTTTTGCCCGGTTACTTCCATATTTGGTATGGACATATGTTGTACTTACAGTATCTCACAAAAGTGAGTACACCCCTCGCACTTCGACAATTAATTTATTATATCTTTTTAAGTGACAACGTTACAGAAATGAAACCTGAATATATTCAAGAGTAGTCATTGTACAATATGTGTAGCAGTGTAGATTTACTGCACTGTCCAAATAACTGAACAAACAGTCACTATTTCCAAAATGGGTGGCAACAAAAGTGAATACACCTCACCGTCAACATGCCAAATTGTGTCCATAGGGTCAATATTTAGTGTGACCACCATTGTTGTCCAGCACTGCCTTGATTCTCCTAGGCGATGAATTCACCAGAGCTGCACAGGTTGTTGCTGGGATCCTCCTTCACTCCGCCATGACAACATCACGGAGCTGGTGGATGTTGGACACCTGCTGCTCCTCCACCTTCCGCTTGAGGATGCCCCACAGGGGCCAGCACTCCTGCGTCTGTTTTCTGAAGCCAACTTGTGCACCTGACACAGAGCACGAGGACTCAACCTCTTCAGTCGACCCTGACGAGGCCTTTTCCGAGCAGAACCCGTCTCGGAAAACCCCTGGATAACCTTGACCACCGTGCTGTTGCTCAGTTTCATGGTTTCACAGATCTTCTTATAGCTTAGACCATCTTTGTGGAGAGCAACAATTCTCTTTTTCAGATCCTCAGAGAGTTCTTTCCCATGAGGTGCCGTGTTGACCATCCAGTGATCAGAATGAGAGCATTGCGCTCAAAGCACCACAATTTAAACCTTCAGCACAAGTTACACAACCTCTTATGGCCCAGTCGAGCAGATAAAAGCATTAACATGATGAATAAGACATGTTTCATTGGTTGGTTGACCATTAACAATTGGGGTGTGTACTCACTTTTGTTGCCACCCATTTTGGAAATAGTGACTGTTTGTTCAGTTATTTGGACAGTGCAGTAAATCTACACTGCTACACATACTGTACAATGACTACTCTAGAATATATTCAAGTTTCATTTCTGTAACATTGTCCCTTGAAAAGATATAATAAATTTATTGTCGAAATGTGAGGGATGTACTCACTTTTGTGAGTTACTGTAAGTCATGACACCTGTTGATTTTGGTTGCCATGGCAACAGAATTGGCCGAATAATACGCAAAAAAAGGGGGGGAAGCGGGCTTTCTGGGGCTACAACCATGTGGTGGTGGTGACCGGATTGTCTAGTTAAACATGTCAGTTCCTCACCTATGTCTCCCTACCTTGTCATCCACCTTTTGCCATCTACCTGCGCTGTCTGATGGACTGACCACAAGTAACTGATGATCTCATCTGATGACACAGTGAAGCAGTGCTTTTCAAACATTGTTGAGCCCAGGCCCAGCAACACATGGCCTGGCTGCCTCCAAGGACCACCCAAGTTCAATTCAATTCAATGAAACAAATAAATAAACAGACAAACAAACAAATAAATCAATAAAAATTGAGACAGGGGCTCTATATACTGATTGACTAATAGCCAACCAAAATTGTGATTAGTTTAATTGATTACGTTCCCTCATTGATGGGATCAGGGGAAAAACAAAAAAAGGAGACAGGCCAAATGGGGGGGAAAACAGAAAAAAAAAAAAAAATTTCCTTTCCAGACATTACTCATGCAGATACTATGCTCTCTGGCAACAATTAAAAAAAAAAAAAAAAAAGAAAGAAAATTATGGAAATCTCTGTCGTGCACGTAACGGAACAAGAGCACTCGGAGAGTCCATACCTCCGCCAAGGCCCAGCAGTCCCCCCAGCTGCTTAATCCCTTCCAGATCTAGCCCAAAATCTAAGTTGAGATCTAAGTTAGACCAATTCCCACCTACTGTGAAAATTTTGTGTAAATCCGTCCATTAGTTTTTTCGTAAGGTTGCTAACTAACAAACAAACAGATTCCAACGATTACATAACCTCCTTGGCGGAGGTAATTAACAGGAATATTCCCTATATTATGCCCAATGATCAAGAGTGTGAATCCATACGCAGTCAACAGGGGCAGCAGCGCGCTAACCTATATGATATTAATTACTAAAGAAGAATAAAAGAAGTCTACGAAGAAGAGGAAGAGGAGGAACTATTGACTAATCCGGCGAAACCCGGAAGTTGCATTTGCCGCCATTGCTGCGGGCCTAAAGTCATTTGAAATGAACGGATGTCTATGGAGAGCACTGGTGGCACTCAATATTTTAGCCCTCTCTATTTACAAGTTTTTCTTTTAAGTTTGTGCTCGGGCCAGTCTGTAAGGGAGGATTTAGTTATTGAGGCGCGAACTGTTCTCAATATTCAAAGGCTAGGTCTCATTGTGGACTACTGCTGGGTTCCTGCACATATTGGAATACAAGGGAATGAAAAGGCGGACCAAATTGCAAAAGGTGCATTAAGGGAAGAGATTAAAATTATAGTACCAATGGGTTAAGGTGAAGTAAAATCTAAAATTAGGACTGAGATTCTCTGTAGGTGACAGCAGGAATGGGATGAAGAAAATAAAGCAAAACATTACCATAAAATACAGCGATATGTCAGAGGAAAAAGATATTTAGGTGCTAATAGGAGGGAAGAGATTTTATATGCAAGATTAAGATTAGGTCATACCCGATTAAATGCGACCCTGCACATCCTAGGAAGAAGCGATGGTTTATGTTCAATGTGTGGCATTTTAGAAAATGTGGAACATGTTTTAGTATCGTGTAGAAAATATAGATCACAAAGGCAAGTGTTCCAAGAGATGGTTGCAAAATATGGAAAATTTGAGAGCATCGAAGAAATTTTAGGTGAACAAGGGATGAAAAATGAAGTTGCTGGGTGTTTTATTTCATTTTTGAAGGAATAAGGGCTTAAAAAGAGGATATAAGAATTTATAACATTAAGTTTAGATACGGTTATGTTTATGTATAGGCCTATGTGCTATTCTGCCAATGATCTCTGAGTAGCACACTCCCACAGAGTAAGTGGCGATATACAACAAATACTAGTTGTAAAGAGCCGTTATTAAAAGAAGAAGAAGAAGAAGTTTTTCTTTTTCTAAACTCAAATGCCGGTGTTGCATTCGATTCATTCAGTTCCCCTTTGGAATTCCTGTTCCCTTTACACCAACATACCACTAGTCTTGCGTATTTGCTTGGTAACCGTACGTATTCACAGAATCAATGTACCTGAGAGCCACAGCTGGAAATACGGGAAGCGGAAAGGTACAAACAGACTGATCTGGGAACGCCCCATTTGTCGTTCGCTACCACTTAGTGTATGGCTGCGTACGAAGTCTTTTTGCCTAAGAAAGTTCCTAACTCCTAGAAAATGATTCGGAAATAATTATGTGGCAGCCATGATAAGTGGATTTGAATTCTTTAAGTGTGAAGGAAAGGCGTCTCAGTGCTTCCTAATTTATCTCCTTTTGCATGAGATACGCAGAACAATCCTTTTCGAAAAGAGAGGAGATAACGTTATCCCACAACCCTGCACAACAGCAATATTTAAAGCGGCAACCATTCATCAGGCCAATCGCGTAAAGCAAGGGCGTAGGTTTAATGCGAGAATTGATAGGGACACATATGTAATGCGAGCGCACGCAGCGCACGAGCTGGAAAATTTTTGCAAATCTGATTGCAGATACTGCCTTTTCTGTGTAGGGAGATTATCCAAATTAGTGTTTCTTTGTTTTTTTAATGATGCTAAGCAAACTGCCTCCATAATCTTAATAGATAGATGCCACACACATAAACTTCCGTTTCTATTTTGTTGCCATCCAAATACTTTTGATTTGATTTTTGAATACAAGTTTTCAACCGTTACTAATGTTATGAACATTTATTATGAAGGTTAGCAATATCTAACAATTGAAATACTATTACCAATTCATACATTTCTTAACCCATTTAAACCGGGACAGCATGTGCGCATTTTAACCTTTAAAACCGGGGACGCTGTTACGCATTTCTACCCTTCAGGCCGGGAAAGCGGATACGTCATTTTGTAGTTTTCATTACTTTTCCGACCATTTCCGGGCTCATAGCTGTTCTTTTACTGGCACTTCGTACTAGGGCAGATGCCATAGTAACACTTCAAGACACTTTATTTTTTATATTTTTATGTTTATTTTTATTTTATTTGAACGGACACTTTATCATGCCTGCCACCCAGTAGTGGAGCTACAGGGGGGGCAAAGACACGTCCCTTTTAGTCCTGGCTAGATCTCAATCATTTTCCTTTATTGATGTCTTTTCCAATTATTGTATTTGGCAACTGAAGACATGGTTTCTCACCGTATGCAATCTAACAGCGATGAAATCATGGGATAAATTCAGCGCAGAAAAATAATTTACTTATTAATTGGCCAATGCTTCGCGTGATTGAACTGGTCTGTGTTCCAATGAAACGCGGACTTTCACTCCCGGTATTTCGTGGGTTGATTTAAAAAAAAAAAAAAACAGCGGCTTTCGGCAGTTAAATAGCCTCGGTTATAACAAGCGTGCGGCTCAAGCCATTTGCGTGAGAGTCGACAGGTAGGCTATGCAATTTTGAATAACGAGATTTAAATACAGCAAATACGGCGTCCAGAGGAATGATTGTTGTCTTACCTAATCGGGAGAACAAGCAGCACCTGTTAAGTGCGGAGCGCTCTCGAGTGAACCTTTTGTTAATCATGAAGATGACTGAGAACAGGTCAGGATTTACAATTGTTTTAAACGGCTGTTTTGTGCAACCCAATTCTCTGTTCCGCCACTGTGCTGAATTTAACCCGCGATTTAATCGCTGTTAGATCACATGTGAGAGAAACCGTGTCTTCAGTTGCCAATTACAATAATTGGAAAAGACGTCAATAAAGGAAAATGATTGAGATCTAGCCAGGACTAAAAGGGGACGTGTCTTCGCCCCCCGTAGCTCCGCCACTGCTGCCACCTGTTCCAGAGAAAGAAAAAAATGTTTGTTATTCTCTAGTGCAGAGCTTATACTTTTTATTTATTAGGCCTCTTTATTCCATTTGAGTTGTGCATGTTATGTAGATAGAGATTTGTTATTTATTTTATTGGTTTTATTATATTTTATAGTTTGTTATAGTTTGTTCAGTGTTTTAAATATTGTGATGAAGATTTGCACAAATAAAAAACATAGTTCTTATGAAAGCCACAGGTGTAAGCTCTCAAATACTTTTTGAATTTTGTTTCTATCTGCTACAGAGGCTGAGATATCAGCTTTTTACTAGACGTTGACACCTGGGTGCTGTTTCCCAGAAAACCTCAGGTTTTAGGGGTTCTTTTCAAAATCGCCCACAGGTTTTCATAGGCGTTTTTTGAATAGGCCTCAGGCCTAAATGGGTTAATGACATAATGGTATGTTTTATTATGAGAGAATGTTAAAATCATCATAGGCAATTCATGTCTATTAAGCATCTCTCTGTGCGATAACGCGACTGCAGCCGAGAAACACTTCGAAATGGACCACTGACCATCTGTGAGTTGGACAAGCTGCAAATTGAGCATTTTATCGGACTGGATCATGTTAGATTTACGATTTACGATAAATTGCTTCTTTCATTTTCCCCACTGAGGCAAAGTTGATCAGGAAATTTTAACTACACCTGTATCCTCAACAGCTTGCTGACGTGGTTCCTACATACAAAATAATACATTAATAACAGCACGATCGCGGGATTTCTAGACTGAAATACACCTCATAATTAGATATATGTATCCACCCGTGTTATGTCTTCTACAGCTAGCAACTAGCCAACATGTGACAGAAACCAGGTTTAGTTCGCTAGTAGAAACCAGCGAACATGATTAACTAATATTAGTTGACATTATTTTCAAATAAAGTAACTTTTAGTAGCTAGCAAGTTTTCAATTAAATAGCGAACTGTTTCTGACTAGTTAGTCTGATCCCTTATGCCCTGGATGGCAAAAAAAGCTTCTTATGTCTTGAGTTCCCAACATTACTCTTGGCATTCAATTTGGCTGAATATTAATAGCATTACATGGAACAATATTTTTTTCTCACGCTCTCAGACAATGAAATTTCCATAAAAGTGATACGTACCTGTGGTGGAAATTTATGTATTCCTGTAAGAAACACTCAGAGACAGAGATAGTAAAATAGGATCCAGACTTTACTATATACATATAGGGTCCACGTTACATGCAGAACAAGGACAAAGGGATTCCCCTTTGCTTGGATATTCGTATGAGCACAATGTCTTAAATGTACGCCCCTGCGGCAAATTTCCCTCAGTAGTTCATTACTCTCCTCCTTTCTCCGGGCACTTATTATTCAAACCCCCCCTCCTTGGAACTGATTTACATGGAGTACGTTCTCTCAGCATTCCATATCTGAGTGTACGTATCCCGCGTACATCTGGTCCCGAAAACCTCATCAGTTCCAGCGGAGAGGAGACTCCCTCCGCAGTTCTCACTCCGAGGCCTTATCTCAAGGCCTCGGAGGATCCTCTAGGCTCACGAGGAACACACAGCTCTGCAGATACACTCAAGGCCTTGAAGGATCCTGTGGCTCGGCAGGCGACAAGCACATCTCATAACATGTCTGTTTATGCACAAGCTAGATTACAAGGATAAACAATTACGCACAAGCTAGGTTACAAGGATAAGCAATTTATAACTAAATTTCTCTCACATTTCCCCCCTGTTTATAATTGATTATCCACTAACATGTCACTTCTCTCAATTTTCAGCATGAGCTTCATTCACGGGACATGTTTTGCTCTTTATTCAACTGTTCAAACAGGTCCCCTATTTCTATCACATCATTGTATGGCTCCTTCAGCTTCTCAGGCAGAGCATGTCCTTCATCGATGTCCTGTAACATAAACATCTGATATTGTGGGTTAGCATTCAACATTTTGATATCAATCCTCTAATTATTGGAACCCCACAGCAACTGCAAAAGAGCAGTACTGCGAATCCTGCCACTATGAGGCTCAATACAGATGTTATTGCTGCTTTCCACCCCTCAAAAATGAGCCACTGCCACCAGGTACTATCATGTACATAGTCATTCTGTTGTGCATTTGATAGTTCTTTTAAGCATTGCAAGGCTTCATCTATTTCTCCTGCCTGCTCATCATTTGCTGGTATGTAGGTACACAACATGAGGTTCCTATGATCTGACACACTCCTCCCTACGCCGCCATCAACAGATCTAGTACCATCCGTTTTTGCAGTGTCATCAATCGTAAGGCAGTCAACTCTCACTGTATGCCTCTAATTATATTATGGGTTTCATTTATGAGTGCGCTTAGACGATAGTTCACAGTTCCCATTCGCAACATTACCTTTCCAACTCCCAGATGTGGGAACAGGGAGAGGGCGATCTTGTCCCCTGTTGACCACAGCTCTCCATCTGCTGGAACATTGGTTCCCCAGATCGAATCATGTGGTGCTGCTGCATCTCATCTTCATCGTGTGGTCTTATCATCCACACTCATAATGTATGTGTGATCATTTAATTGTACACAAGCACATACCCCTCCCCAATTTGGTGGTAATGCTACATATATCCCATGTCCACACAACCAATACTAATTGTCCACATCTCTCGTCCCATTCCAGTGCGGTGCCCATGGGTAACATATTGTGCCTTTTGGACTGTCTCTCTACCAGGGTAAAAGGACTTGTCAGTTATGCTTGGATAGCCACAGAAAATCATTAGTTTCCCCTGACACCCCTGGGTTACTCCCACAAATTCTGTGCCATTTCCTTTAACACATCGCCAGAACTTCTGCCCCGGCCTATAATGGACTACCATGAGTGGGACATTAGAACTCATGTTTCCCAATTTCAGATATCCATCTTTGTTGGTGCAGTATTTTAACCCAAAGTTCATTATTAGGTAGAGCGGGGGTGTGCTGGGATCCATTGAGGTTAATCCACTACAAGCAGTAGACACCGCCATAGCGCACTTAACCGTACTATTCAGACTTAGCGTGGGCGCTGCGACTTGTAACACCTCTACCCCGGGTGTAGATATAGAGGCTGGTAGGTGTGTGCACACATAACATTCAGTACGGTTTACAGAATGTGCAGTTCTATTTACATATCTCCACCATGAGTTAGTAGCATATATGTGTGTAGAATTTCCTGATTCAGGTAGGTGGTTATCCGCCCCCACATACCTTCTTGCCCTAGGCGAGATTGGCATATGGCCTGCACTTACCATGTATGTTCCTATGATCAACAGACACAGGGAGAAGTGAGCCATCTTGTGAACCAGTCTGGAGTCTCTACTGACTTGGAGCGTAAACAGGGGTTAAAGTGGGCTGGAACGGTCCGGAACTGCGTTCCGCCACCTTAGTTTCAATTGAAATATTTATTTGACTAAAGCTGCTTTCACACCGGAGGCGAAACAAATTTTTCGCACGACAGATTACATTCAAAGTCAACGCAAAGATGCGAATACGCGTGGATTTGCGTCTTTGCGTTGACTTTGAATGTAATCTGTCGTGCGAAAAGTTTGTTTCGCATCCAGTGTGAAAGTGCCTTAACCGTAGCGCTGCGGACTACAGATCATTTTCGCATGCTGCTTTCAATTACAGCCTGCCTGCCACTCTCTCAAAAGCACCAAGATGCTCAACAAATCAGAGCGCAACATCAGTCTCTGCTAGCCCCGCCTTCACTAAAACGCAGCTGTATCGTATGCTATATTTCATTTGAATGAGTGCATCGGTCATGTACCAGCTTGTGAGGAATTGTCAATGTTTGAAACAGCGTTTACAGCCAAAGTAAGTGGATTAACTTAAGTTGAAGTCGATGGTGAAGTTTGGCGATATTCAACAATTCAAACCGGCCAACTAAAAGAATTTAAATTTAAAAAGGGTTAACGTTAGCTGCTTTAGGCTATGTGCAAAATGCTAACCAGGCTGCTTACCAGCTAGCTAGTGCATTAATAAAATTATTAGCGATTCAGTCAAAGTCTGACAAAGGCTCAATTGCACTGATAATTATGCAAGCAATGTTGGTTTGTGTTTCTGGCTCAGCAGTAACGTTACTTGTGCATATCTTTATTTGATATCTAAAGTCGCCAGCTAGTCAGCGGCAGAGCTACTTGAAAATCTTTGCGCTGAGCTGCACGTTTTTTATGTAGCTGGCAAGCAAGCTATATTATGCTGGCAGCATCGCAGCGTCCTGTACTATCCAGGGATGCATTTCCCAAAAGCATAGTCGCTAACTGCATTAGAGCATAAAATTATTAGAGATCCATCTTGATACATCCAGCCATAATTTTGCATTGGAAATCAGAACATTTTAGAGGTAAAATATGATTTATGTGTGCAGTGTAAGGACAGTGTCTTGAAATCACAAAAAAGATTTATAGATTTCTGTTGCTTGTTCATTTTGGTAATTATGTAATAGTTTTGATTTACTGTTTTAGGAAATGAAAAATACTGTAACAGTAGAATATCTTCACTGTCATACGTCCCATTATTCTGCAAGTTTTCAGCCAAATGCATCACTGCTTTTCTCTTGTTATGCCCACTTCCTGATTATGTGAATACGAAAATTCAGTGTCATAGTCCCAATGGGCCAAAAATAAAGCAAATACAGTTATTTGCAATCATCTGTGTCATTTCCCCCCCCTGCGCCACGACACCGAATTTTAGGGTTCCCCCACCTGTAAAATCCCACTTTAACCACTGAGCGTAAATAAGTTCTTCACCAGGTTTGAGACGGAGGAGCTCCATATGCCACGCCCCCCTTTGTAGCTGGACTCCCTCCGAGTCTATCATGATCTATTCACATGTACCTACACATCTGTTGGAGGAGGTAATACCTTGCAGTGTGACTGATGTATCCACGTTTCTCTCTCCTGTATCCTCACTGCAGTTGGTGTGGTCAGGAGCACTTGATATGGACCTTTCCACATCGGTTCACTCCACTTCTGCTGTTTACTGATGCTTTGCACCAGGATCCAATCTCCGGGCTTAATCTGTCCTGGTGGCAGCTCCGCTACCGATCTAGGAGGAAGCATATTTTGAATCTCATTCTTGTTAGTTAGCATTCTATTCATATATTCTGCCAGGGTTGCTTCTTCTATTTGTGTTCTCTGCAATAAATGTGGTAATTCAAATGGTTTCCCAAGTACTACTTCATAAGGTGACAACCCCTCTCCCCGCTGTGGTGTTATTCTCATACTGATTAGTGCCAATGGCAGGCATGCAACCCAATTCCATTTAGTTTCTGCCATGGCTTTGCGCAATTTTGCTTTCAGGGTTCCATTAGTTCTTTCCACTAATCCTGCTGATTGCAGATGATATGCACAATGTTTTTTCAATCCTATTCCCAATTTTGCTCCTAGGCGCGTCAGTACTTCATTTCTAAATTCTGGCCCATTATCACTATACAATGCCTTTGGGATTCCCCACCTAGGAATAATGTCTCTACTCAGAATTTTTGCTATTGTGATTGCATCTATAGATATGGCTGGGAAGGCTTCTACCCATTTAGAGAAGAGTCATACCAATACTAACGCATACCTCTTCCCTTCGCACGGAGTTAGATGTATAAAATCCATCATCCACGTGTGGAATGGCTCCGGGGGTGTAGGGATTGTTCCTTTCTGTACTACTACACCCCCCCGTGTGTTATCACTTTGTCATGTTGGGCATTTCTTAGAAAAATTTTTAAGATAGGTGGTGAGCCCAATGGTACAGTAACTTTGATCTATTAACCCTTTCATTCCCCCCTTTGATACGTGGCATTGCCCATGTACCAAATCTGCAGCAATATGAAAGAGAGATTTCAGCAGTATAGGCTTACCATTGGGTCCCATCCACCCTTTATCAGTGTGTTGCGCTCCATGTAACGTCCATTGATGTTTTTCTTGTGGGGGAGCAGCATCTTGCTCCGCTCGTAGCAGGTCTTGCGAAATTGAGTCTTCAGATTGGAGTAGTAGGCCCACAAGAGTGTGTTTGGCTGCCACTTTTGCTTTTTTCTCATAGACTTCTATAGCATTGAACTTTTTTCTGCAACCACCGACGTCGCCATCTGCTGGCCATTAAATAGAATGCCATTTTACGGTACTTCCTCATGGGCTTCATTTTTCAGACCAGGATGCAGCGTCCATCTTTTTATACAGTCTATACAGGTGACGCAGAGGCTCTGCGGTGGGGGTTCACGTCGCCCGCAAAGGCTCTGCGTAGCGACAGCGTCGGTTCGACGCAGAACCGTAAATCCAGCTATACGCAGCTCAGACTGACGTGGTTGGATGGGTAATGCACCACGCGTTTGCAAACTGCCAATAAACATTAAAGAAAAAGAAGTTGCATGGGAACAAAAAACCTCCAGAACTGAGCCTGGAGAGCTGAGCTTATTTGCGGGATGGAAATGTGATTCTGAGATGGAAAATAAGTTATTCTGAATGGAACAGACAGGAGGGCTGACAGCATTGATACTTTTGAGGAGCAGCTCAATAATTCTCTTGATAAGTGAGTAAAGCTGGATTTATGGTTCTGCATCGACTCCACGCAAAGGGCACGCCGTCACCTCGACGCTGTCGTGGACCTTTCAAAGTTCTGCGTTGAGGTCGTTTGCGTCGTGCTGTGCCACGAAGCAATTCACCGACAAACCGCTAGGCGGCGTCAGGTTTCCGAAGGACCTGTCGTGAAATCACGTGGGACTCGAGTAGAGTGGACCAATCAGCGCCCTTGCGATCTGCGTTGCTCTGATGTGCAGTTAGAAAATTTTCGAGGTGCACGACAGGCGACGCAGAGCCTCTGCGGTGGAGGTTCACGTCGCCGCAGAGGCTCTGCATAGCGACGGCGTCAGTTCGACGCAGAACCACAAATCCAGCTTAAAGCTGTCTTTGTATGGTGTAGCTCTATCTTACTTTTAGCCTGCTAGCTAACTAGCCAGCTATTTCTTATTTTTGGTTTACCACCGTGATCACAGAGCTAGTTTGTCACATTGGGTAACAAAAGAGTAGTCGATACTGCAGTGTGCTGGCATTTTTCTTAACTAGGCGATCAGTTTTATAATTTATACCACATTCAATGAAACGGAATGCCTTTTCGCTCTTTTAAAGTGCGAACAGCTAGTACTGTGACCTGAGTTATACTTGTTCCATAGAGGGTGTAAATGGTAAACAGCAAGTTTTGTGGATAAATGGATGAGACTCGGAACTTTATTGTGGAGAAAAGGCATGTTTTTGGTTTGGAGAGGTCACTCGTGAACATTGATGTCCAGCTGCACCTATATTGATAAACTCATGCTAAATTCAATCAGAAAATCATCCATTCATATTGAACTTCATGATTACAAAGTTGATTTGCGGTAAAAATATGATTATTTTATTAACTGAAAGTGTGCCATTTTCAAGGCTCTGGGAGTTTGGGGAGCCACCTGGATAGCTATCTTATTTGGCTTATAAAAAGTGGATAATTTAATATTTCATGTTCAGATGAGGAGTACTTGTGGTCTAGGAGTTTATTATCCCAGAAATATATTGTTTTAACCCCCAGCCATTTTTCAATCCTCAGAATTTTTTTTTTACAGTTTCAATGGCGAATTCTCATGAAGATTTTTTGTGTGCAGCCCATTTTCTCTACCAAAATCATGAAAATAAACTGAAATACGATGTAATTCTAAATGCTGTAAGTGTCTTTTTTGAGTTGAGCCACATTCGTCCTCTTTATGAAGCTTAAATCTTGAATTATAAAGCATCAAATTGGGTAACCCATAAATAGCCAAATTTGGCTTCTGCGCAAAGGGGTTAAGGTGGGCAACAGTTTGCCACAATGAAGCCCACGCACTTCACCACCAGTTCCTCAACTGCGGCAGCGCCAGGTGAGACATGCAGAGATTTCCTGGGAGCTGCACTGAGCTGCCGTCTATCCAGTCTGTTGGATGACGCCTTCTAGCCAGCTCAGCTGACGTAGGCGTCTTCTGTCTTTGCAGCCATTGAGTGGTGTTACACTTCCTCTGTCTGCTGTGCCATTCGGGTCTTTGTGTCACTGCCCCTGACAGGGAGGCTGATGGGTACTACACCTTGCCCAAGGGTGCCCCAGAACAACAGTGATTAAGAGGTAGTGACATTCTCCTCAGAATCTCTGAACTCCGGAACAGAGACCTCACCACCGGATGTAGTTTATGGTCATACCCAGGACAAAAAATTTCATACGCAGAAGCTACAAAGAGAGTTTTGAGCAGAAACGAAATGGTAGGGAAGGAGCGGGCCAAAGTGCAGACTGTAGAAAAGAAACAAAAGGAATATGAGGGTGATGAGATTAGGATGGGAAGAAGAAGTTTTTTGGCTTTTATATCAATGGTGCTGAACTGTGCGAGTGAGATTGAAAGTAAAACTGAGAGAATAAAGATAATGGTGGAAGCAGCAAGAGAGATTTTGGGTGTTGTAGATGTCAAGAGGGAAGACATACAGAAAATGTTGGAAAGAGGATTCGGTGGTGGTCAGATTGTAGAGAAATTGGGGCATATAGAAAGCAGTAGAAGAGAATTTGAAGGAGATATGGTTAAACAATTAGAAGTTTTTTTTGTTTGTTTGTTTTTTTTTTTTTGCGTCCAATTTAAGTCTTGAAGTTGACCGGCAGAGGGCAGTAATACGCCTTAGTACCGTCCACATACCGGAAATACAAAAGAAAGAAAGAAAAAAACAAGCCTTTCGGCCTGATTCGCTGTCCGTACTTCCAGTTGTGTTTGAGCTTCCGTGTAGATGCGTGGAAATAGAACAAGGATAGGGAGTATACTTTTAATTCAAACACAGTACAGGAGTATATTGATAGTTATCACAGTTATGTCAAGATATATGCAGATGCATCAAAGAATTTAGCTAATAAGATAGGAATAGCATGCATTATTCCAGAGTTTAATTTAAAAGTAGGGAAAAGAATCAGTGACGGAGTGTCAGTTTATACAGGAGAAATGGTAGCAGTATTGTTGGCAGTCCTGTGGGTAGAAGAAACAAGACCATTGAGGGCAATCATTTGTTCAGATTCAAGTGCATCATTAACTAGTTTACAGTACAGTAATTCAGAATGCAGATCAGACATTCTGATGGAAATACAACAAACCTTATACCGAATTCAAATGATGGGTCGAACAGTGATATTGTTATGGGTACCGGCACACATTGGTGTCAAGGGGAATGAAATGGCAGACAAGGTTGCGAAGGAGGTCACAAGAAATAGTTCCAGTGAGTTGGCAGTTAACATCAGCAAGTATGAAATAAAGAGCATTATTAAGCAGAGATTGAGGGAAAGATGGAAAAAGCAGTGGGAGGAAGAGAGGACAGGAAGACGGTTTTATAGAATTCAAAGGAAAGTGGGAGAAATGAGGTGTGCAGGAGGGAATAGAAGAGACGAGACACTAATGTCGAGACTAAGATTTGGACACACTGGACTTACTAGTACATTATTCAAAATGGGTAAACACAATACAGGTA
Organism: Gymnothorax javanicus; assembly: GCA_029692085.1. Taxonomy (NCBI): domain Eukaryota; kingdom Metazoa; phylum Chordata; class Actinopteri; order Anguilliformes; family Muraenidae; genus Gymnothorax; species Gymnothorax javanicus. Next base: position 20,942,943 of record CM056196.1, on the reverse strand, counting down.
GGTGTGACCACTGTGGGCAGGAAGAGACAATAGAACATGTGGTGAAGTACTGTGAGAAATACGAAGCTGAGAGAAGGCTTATGACTGAAAACTTAAGAAAGTAAAAAATGCGCTTCAATTTAATAGATATCTTACGAGAGGATTCGAGAAGTAAGTGTCATAAAATAATGGTTCAGTATTTTATAATGACGAACCTAATTGATAAGATATGAGGGTTTTTTTTTTTTTGACGAATGATAAATACTCGACCTCTTGATTCACACTCCATATCAGTTGGTGGCGGCAATGCACCTAGTAACTGTATGTACCCGCGTATAAAACTCAACAAAGAAGAAGAAGAAGATGCGTGGAACTCTCAGGGGGAACAGGAATTCCAAAGGGGAACTGAATCGAATGCAACACCGGGAAGAAACTGTTCTGTGTTCGGCTGTTCAAATAGCTGTGGGAAAATTCAAATTAGGAATAAGAGTATATGCGAAATCCACTCACCTTTGGCACATAGTGATTGCCCCTGTTTAGCACCATATTCACTGCGCAGATTCCATGCAAAGGAGGACGACGTTCGCCAGCAGTGGATTGTAAATATCAATCGCAAGGATTTTGTACCCAACAAGAACAGTACGGTACGTTTCGCTAACAGTTTTTAGTTCATGCCAAACAGACTCGGTGCTTGTCACAGAGTTGGTTATCAGTAGAAACGTTAATTAGGCCATGTGGGCAAGAGTACCACACACAACCTCCACTTTTTGGGTTTTTTTTTTTTTTTTTTTTTTTTTTTGCCAGAAAGATTTTAGGAGGGTTGGGGGGGTTTATGAGTGAGGGGGGTTTAGATTCATGGGGAAAGATTTTAGAAGGAAGGGGCAGATGCGGGGCGAGGAAAAAAAAAAAAATTCGGTAATTCCTTTTTTCGCATATTTATTCCTCCCTGCGATACAACCTCTGTTTTCTCTCTTTTCAACTTTTTATGTCCTTGTTTTTTTTAACGTTTTTCCCTTCTTTTTTTCCCTCTCCATCGATGAAGCTGTGAACAAAGGTTTACATGTTAAGTTAGACATTACATTAGGGTCTGCAGTGGGATTCGAACCAGATACATATCGATTTGCAGATATTGCAAATCGATAAAAGTTGGGCCATATGGCCTTAATGGCCGCCGAAATTAGGCTATTTCACTAAATTGGCTGACTTTGGCCACCAGTGGCGCCACTTATATGGTGTTTTAAGGAATAATTGTTATGCCCATACAAGCTCCATATCTACCTTAATTAGTAGCCAAAAGATTTAGTTGCTGGAGATAGAATTCTAATTTTGACTCATTTTTGATTTTTTAAAATTTGTTACGGGCCTTTGATTTTTTTCCCCCGTTTTCCGAGCCTCATGACACAAGGGGTATGATTTTATATTTTCTCCCTGGTCTCTACTTGTGTAATTAAACTTAGGCCTGTACCACTTTTGGATTTCTCATAGTAGCCCCCTCAAAATGGCCCAGAAATAAGGATGTGCTCAGGGGCGCAGACCCCCCTCCCACTTAAAGGCCTGAAACTCGAGGACTATGTGGAATCTTGATTAAATATTTGGGGACAGTACTTTAGATACATTGATAGATGATATATCAAAGTAGGAAGAAATTCGGAGATGGTCATCTAGGAAGGTTAGTCCAATTGACACGGAATGTCTCACCAGGGAACCTGTGGACAAAGCAATTCCAAACACACCACACACTGTGGACTTAACCACTAGACCAACTGACTTTGTTGCCAGCTCATTGCATGAGTTTTCAGTTATCGCTGAAGGGTAAAAGACAACCAAAGGTATAAGGTTCTGAGATATATATATATATATATACACACACACACACACACATACACAACCCCAATTCCGAAATAGTTGGGACAAAGTGTAAATTGTGAATAAAATCAAAACGCAGTGACTTTCAAATCACTCCAGTCAGTATGTTATTCACAATAGAACAGAGATAACATGGCAAATGTTGAAACTGAGAAATTTTACAATTTTATCCACAAAATGAGCTCATTTCAAATTTGATGGCTGCTAAAGGTCTCAAAAAAGTTGGGACAGGGACCTGTTCACCATGGTGTAGCATCCCCTCTTCTTTTTAACACAGAGTGGAGGCGCCTGGGCATTGAGACAAGTTTCTTGAGTTTAGCCATTGGAATTTCATCCCACTCTTGTTTAATACAGGTTCCAGCTGCTGGAGAGTTTTGGGTCTCCTTTGACTGACTTTTTGTTTAATTATGCGCCAAATGTTCTCAATCGGTGAAAGATCAGGACTGCAGGCAGGCCAGTTCAGCACACAGACTCTTCTACTAAGAAGCCATGCTGTTGTAATAGCTGCAGTGTGTGGTTTTGCATTGTCCTGCTGAAATACACAAGGCTTCCCTGGAATAGATGTCGTCTGGAGGGGAGCATATGTTGCTCTAAAACCTTTGTATACCTTTCAGCATTCATGTTGCGTTTTAAAACATGCAAGTGTCCCACACCATATGCACTAATGCATCCCCATACTGCCAGAGATGCTGGCTTTTGAACTGAACGCTGATAACAGGAGGGGTGGTCTTTCTCCTCTTTAGCCCAGAGGACACGATGCCCATGATTTCCAACAAGAATGTCAAATTTGGACTCATCTGACCACAGGACACTTTGCTACAGTCCATTTTAAATGAGCCTTGGCCCACAGAACACTGCGGCGCTTCTGGATCATGCTCAACAATGGCTTCCTTTTTGCATGATAGAGTTTTAGGTGGCATCTGTGGATGGCACGGCGGACTGTGTTTACAGACAGTGGTTTCTTGAAGTATTCCTCGGCCCATTTAGTAATGTCAATGACAGAATCATGCCAGTGAGTGATGCAGTGGTGTCTGAGGACCCAAAGATTACGGGCATCCATTAAAGGTCTTTGGCCTTGTCCCCTTCGCACAGAGATTTTTCCAGTTTCTCTGAATCTTTTGATGATGCTATGCACTGTCGATGATGAGACCTTCAAAGCCTTTGCAATTTGACATTGAGGAACATTGTTTTTAAAGTATTCCACAGTTTTTTTTAAGCAAGGCTTCACAGGTTGGAGAGCCTCTGGCCATCTTTAATTCTGTGAGACTTGGCCTCCAAGACATCCCTTTTATAGCCAATCATGTTACACACCTGATGACAGTTAGCTTAGTTACTTGCTAAATGTTCTTTCAGCTGATTCTCTTATATATTAATTGCTTTTTCAGCCCTTTTTTGCCTGTGTCCCAACCTTTTTGAGACCTGTTGCAGCCAGAAAATTTGAAATAAGCTCATTTTGTGGATAAAAATATAAAATGTCTCAGTTTCAACATTTGAAATGTTATCTATGCTCCATTGTAAATAACATTGGCTCATGTGATCTGAAAGTCATTGGGGTCATTCCATGTCAAATCAACCAAATTTTAGGAACTTCCCCACCAAAAAAAAAAAAATTTTTATTATATTCTGCACAGTAGAAGATTTATATATGTGGTGTGAAATGGTAAAATAATTAAGCTCAATTATTGCCAGTTCCTGACATTTAGCTTCTTTTAGGGAGGGGGGGGTCAGTTTTAAGAAAATCGCCATAATTTTGGAGTAAGTTTGAGGTCCTGAGATATGCATTTGCAGAGCAAACAGACGCATAAGTTTCATTTCGTCATCAGAATAGTTGCTGAACTCATGGCTTAAGCTACTTTTCTTTACTCGGTGTGTTTAGTTTACCTGTACTGTGGCCTGGAAAAAGCAAAAAACACCCATCATACAATTTTTTTCCCAAATTTAATGCATTTATTATTATTTAACTAATTAAGATAGAGCCTGAGACTTAGTATGCAAACTGTCGGTCAACTTTCTGAAGACCACAAAAAATATCAAAGTCACAATGGTTGTATTAGATGTTTTAATAACCTTGGAAGTTTGCTTCAGAATGAATAGTGCGTATTTTGGGTCATTATAGTGGGTATGTATCTCAAAAGGGACACAAGTGATCAATGTCATATTTGTAGTGCTTGAAGGCATGGGTCTTGGGTCTAACGTATTAAAAAACTGGAGATGTAAAACTCTTCCTTTCAATTGTACAGCATGCCAATCATATTAGGTGATTATTATTGGCTGATGTTGGGTATTGTTGCATTCCACCGCCAGGTGGCAGCAAAACCCAAAAGCACGGCCCATTGGAAAGACTTGAAATCTCTGCCAGCATAGCTGGATTTGAACTTTTGCCTATATCTCAGCTGTACTTTGGCCTAGATATGCCCAAATTTAAGCACTTGTTCCTCTTGTGCTATTCTAACATCCGGCAAAGTTTGGTTAAACTCTTTGCGGCCGTTTTTGAGATATCCTGCTAACAGACAGACAGACAAACAAACAAACAAACCAAAGCTGGTGAAAACATACACTTGTTCACCTCCACCAAGGAGGTGTATGTGTCACATTCATCTTTTCACTTACACCATGGCTAAGCTGCCCCAAAAATTAAGTTAGATGCCTAATATGATTGGCATATTGGACAGTTGTTGACAGACACCGTGTGTTTTTTCTTCTGAAAACGTCATTGCCTTCCTATCGACATTGCATGATACACCGCCCTCTGGTGTACAACTTTATTCTGATACCTAGGTAGGTCTCACTGTAAACATTTAATGGTCAAAATATTATTACAAATTATTCGAATATATTCAAATATTAATATAAATTAAGAAACGAATTTCGAATATGATTTTTGGGCAAAAGTCCCAGCCCTACTATGAGTTAGGTTAAGGTTAGGGTTAGGGAAAGGGATAGGGATAGGATTACTTACCACTTAGGTTAATGTTAGGGTTAGGGATAGGAATAGGGATAGGATTACCTACCAGTTAGGTTAAGGTTAGGGTTTGGGAAAGGGATAGGGATAGGATTACCTACCACTTCGGTTAAGGTTAGGGTTAGGGATAGGGATAGTTTAGTTCGTTTGGTAAGTGTGAACACGAGTGTACCGTGCTCGGGCACGGTACGCGAGTACGGTTGGAAGAGGTGGACTCGGGCACGATACATCCGTGCTCGTATCAAATGTGAATGCAATACTTGAGCACGGCAGATTACCGTTGTGTGCCACTGTGGGTGGGTATTTATAAATCTGACTTTCAACGTACACCCACAGAGGCACTGCTCGATCCATTGACTTCAGGCATACTTTTTCGCTCTACGTCTGTAACTTTTCCCTGACTCTTTGGATTGAAACAAATCAAAGGCACATTCCTTCCTAGCTAAGACAGCTAGACTCAGCCGCGAGTACACGCCGGTAGATGCCTTCCTTGCGGCGATATGAGCAAAAATTCCTCTGAAGCGACGCGGCAGGGTGATGTAGGACCCCGACGCGAAGCGGGGGGTCCTACATCACCCTGAAGGGGTTTATTTCTCTATAGTGACCGGCTCGCTCTTCATTATCCCGCTTATTACATGGCTACTCATTGAAGAAATTAAAAGTTTGACATAAAATGTTGATCTAAATATGATTTTATTGATTTACAAAAGTTTACAAAATAGTCCGCTGCTTTAAAAAAATAGTCCGTTCATTTCTACGGTCGGAACTGTAATTGTAAGCAACGGTAACTCCGAAGCGTCCATAGCAACGGTTTGCTATTCATAGAAACGGTCTGCTATACAGAAATAACAGACCTCAGAATGTTGTAATTGACCAGTCAAGATCGAGCATTTGACAGTGCCACGTAATAAAAAATAATAATGTATAATTACGAGTCAGTTATTTTCAAGGCAAATGCATAACCAGAACTACATTCCAGACATACCGGCTGAGCGGAGTGATTTCAAAAGCGTATGTTTACTGCAACTACTGGCAACGTCTGAGGTGCGCACTGCGTTAATCCGCCCAGCGGGTTACTCAAGAAAGTAGTTCCGAGTATTTGCTTCATGTGTCGTAATGTTTCATAATGATAATTATTATTTCATAGCGTGGTGAATGTGCAGGTCACAATTTGTCCACGAGAGCGTTATGGAGCTGCTAGATTGCGTATTTGATGAGTTTTTAAGGAGGGAGGGACATGTACCGTTCACTTTCGTTATGTTCGCTGAGTAGCTCGCGTCTCTCCCCCCCTCGAATCTCAAAACAACGGGCATGGATAACTAATGTTGAAATTTCCCTTTAAGTGTTTGCATTCAACTGATGATCTAAAATACTCTATTATGCGCACATTTTCATGGCAGACCACTATTCTTTCTGCCGAAGTAGTACCGGTCAACACCATATCCCTGTAACTGACTTAAGAAACCCAGTCATGGCTTATTCATCTCTGCGCGGCTGGTGTTGATCAGAATTGTTTAAATTCAGTCATCATATCCTTAATTTTCCTTCCTACTCTTTAGAACAGGGGTCACCAACCCTGTTCCTGGAGAGCTACCATCCTGTAGGTTTCTGCTCTACCTCCTATTCAGCACACCTGATTCAACTAATTTGCTACTTAATTGCCCAGCTTGTGATCTTGTTAAGTAACTAATTACTTGAATCAGGTGTGCTGAATAGGGGGTAGAGCAGAAACCTACAGGATGGCAGCTCTCCAGGAACAGGGTTGGTGGCCCCTGCTTTAGAAGCTTGATGGATTCTGCAACAGCACATGCTCACGCAGAATGCATGCTTCGCTTCCCAACCTTTAAACCCAGCCTTACTGTGAGAGAAATTTAGTTATCAATTGCTTATCCTTGTAACGTAGCTTGTACGTATGCAGAAGTGTTATGAGATGTGCTTGCTGAACTGTGTGTCCCTCCAAAGCCTTGAGATCCTCCGAGGCCTTGAGATAAAGCCTCAGGATGAGGTAACCGCGGGGGCAGTCTCCTCTCCGCTGGGGCTGATGAGCTTATCGAAACCAGATGTATGTGGGGCGCATTCACCTAACTGTGGAATGCTGAGAGAACAAACTTCTGTTTAAAGAAAGGAGGAGAGTGAATAACTATTAGGGGAAATTTGCCGCAAGGGCAGTACATTTAAGACATTATGCTCATACAAATATCCAAGCAAAGGGGAAATGCCTTTGTCCTTGGACTAGATGTAATTTGGAACCTATATGCATATAGTAAAGGCCGAATTCTATTTTACTATCTCTGTCTCTGCGTGTTTCTTACAGGAATAAATAAATGTCCACCACACTTACAGTTGAAGACATCAAGACAGAACCTGTGATGGACAGCACAAATTACTCAGAGGTGGAGTCTGGATCCAGTTTCATTAAAAGTGAAGACATGGAGGAGAGTATAGATGAGGAGAATGTATATAGGATGAGCAGGGAGGATGAACTCATTCTGTCCAACATGAAGGAAGAAGAGGAAGATGGGGAGAGGCAGATTGAGGATGTATGGAGGGAGGATAGAGTGAAAAATGAAGAGATCTGTAATTTTGAATGGGGACAAGAAGAACTTGGTGAACAGTTTTTAAAATCAAACCAAACAGAGAGATGGCTGAGTGAAGAAGGAATTCCTGAGGAAGAGGAGAGCTCCTTGTCTCCAGCTACTTCCCGTCTCTTGAAGCAGGCTAGAGTGCCTTCTCCTGGATCTCCTGCCCTGTCCTCCATTAAAGGTAATTTGGTTTAAAAATTATTTCTTGCTTGATGTTTTATTTGAGAGTTCATCTAGCATAGCATTCAGTCACACAAAATGTGTGAATTTAACACTGCTATATGAAAATGACGTGGATGGTGACTAAGCATCATAGTGGATTGTGATGATGTCTCACTCACCTTTTGCTGATAATCTGGGCTGCAACTTTGCTTTGCTGCTAATGCTACAGTTGACATTTAAGGTAAACCTGAGGAAAATTCGGCTCAGGGTCATTCCATATGAAACCACCCAAGCTCCCAGCTTGATGGTCTCAGAATTGCTTCATTTGGTGATATTTTGTTGCCTGTGATGAGCAAATCAAATTGCAGGTGGTTTGAAGTTGATATCTCGTTCCATGCTCATTTTATGGGCCCCTGAAAAAGGGGGCGTGGCCCACGTTAACCCTCTGGTCACAGTTTGTGACCATTTTCAAAGGGTTATAACTGAAGAACTAATAAGGAAACAAATTTCATTCTTTCAGGATATGTTTATTCTGTCTAATAGTCTGCAACAAACCTTTTAATATAGTGGTTAACCCTTTGAGTGCTTTGCAATTAACCCCTAAACATTGAAATTTGGTGCCGATCATGTCGATTTCAAATCAAATATTATACAAGTATCCTTAAAATAGGCATGGGCAATACAAATTAATAAAATGACAACATTTCTTGAGTTGCTGAGAAAAAAGTTTTTATTATTTTCTAATGATTTTTTGCAGGTAAGTACAGAAGACACAGACGAAGAGTTTGCCACAAGTCCAACGCCTTTACAGGAAAGGGTCTCAGAGCCACAGGGTCCCAAAAATGGCTGATTTCCGCATTTATTAACAAAACCCATTGTGAAAATTGGGGGGTGAAGCCTGAGGGCATTTTCGAAAATGCAGTCTACTCAGAAATAAACCTGGCCAAATTATCCATTAGGGTACCCTAACAGAAATAATTGATGCCATCAATCCCTTTTCTGAAGTACAGCAGCACCCCCTAGGCCCTTTTTAATGGAAAATGCATTGAATTTCACCCAATTATGTTCAACAAACATTAGGTTTTGCATTGATATTAAAAAATGGTATGAATGGGTTGCCTGTGAAGTTTTTTTTTTTTGGATCAATGGCCTGCAAAAATGTCAAAATTATCGGTGGGAGGGCAAACATTAACGCTACCCGCCCATTACTATATAAAATGCAGTGAAGTCGCTGATGCCGGCAGTTGTTTGCCCTCCCACTGCTCTTTAAATGAATCAAACGTTCCCCCTTCAATAACCCGTGGTAATAAAAAAAAAAAAAACCTTTGCACTGTTTTTTACAATGTCCATATACCCTCGTCCCATGATAGTTTCAATGAGCTACTGTGAATAATTCATAGCAAAACACAGCGACGTGCAGTCGGAGGTTAGTTTGGCGAGGCAGAAACCTCCCCTTTGCTTTGATTAGCAATCAGGCGATTAACTAGTTTAGTAAGACTATTCGCAGAATGACGGGCCAGTTTAAGTTTCCGTGGCGTTACTACTCAGTACATCGAACCTGAAATGCTCACTAGACAGCAGATTTGGCGCGGCGTGCTTGCTTCCAGGAAGCGAAGCAATGTCATCAACAAATATTAAAACAGTTCGACTAATGCAGAGTTCAATGCTTGATCAATATACAATGTATTCTCCTTTAAATACGCCGCTTTTACACCCAAACAAAAAAGCGGGCGCTTATTTTCAGTCTTCTTTCATAATCCGATTAACAAAATGTTTAAACGATATACAGAATTACCGAGAGCCGAGAATTTTTCCGAACTGATTATTCAGATTTCCATCCTCGCAGTCTCGAATTGACGGGTATAAGTGAATGAATCTTGTAACCGGTGTTCGCGAGGTGGAATATTTTGATAGGTAGCAAAATTTGTCAGAACACTGGTAGGTTTTGAACGCCTGGCGCTGGTTTATTCCTTGGTATATTTTACTGAAACTTCACAAATAGGGTCACAGGATATTCTGTCAACTAACTTAGTTGTAGGTTTACAATAAAAATACACTCACCTTTCTTGCTATTGTTGAGAAGAAGTCACGGCGAACTCGCGACGAACTTCATCAACTTCTGACGAACTTATTTCACATCCCCTGGAGGTCTAGAGTGGACGAACAGACTCGTAATTTCTCAAATTAGATGGCTGTAAGTCAATCAGGGCCGTAGCTGGGATATCACGTTAGCGCAGGCTGTTTGAAATCTACCTCCAAAATGGATATTTTTGCCATGCCGTGCACTTGAAAGTTTGTAAACACGGCGCAAATTGAGGTCACGATTCATCCAACGGGCGAATAATAGCTCTGTTCAAATCGCGTTATTGGCCGTAATAATGAGAGTTCATGTATGAAATGCGGGTATCCTATTGAAAAGGTTGCTTTTAATCAAACCATGGTGTTCTTTTTGTATGAAAATGGTATTTACATCATTTTTTTTATAAGTTTTCTGAGGCTTGTTTACCGCCCCAGTTCAGCTGTTACGCATTCCATTACAGTTTATGCAGAGCGTTGCCCATGCCTACTTAAAATGTCCCCTTTGCCATTTACATTGTTGATAGTATACCTGATGGAGTTTCAAATGAAGGTAAAAACATTTTTTTATCTTCATCCAATTCAGAGAAACATTAACCCCTTTTCAGCTGATTACCGAAACGGTGCACTTTTTGACCCTCATTTTGACCATGTGGGCCTGTTTTGATTTTCAAAAAGTTGGCCTCAAATGAAAGCCTACCACCTTTATGCTGACATCTACAGGCAGTATTTATGATCGAAATCTTGAGCACAAGAGAGAAGGAAACCAGGCTCAAGCAGTTAGTTACCCAGTTCCCTTTTCGCAAATAAAGGGCATGAAGGGGCAGGTACGGTTTGAAGGGTTTCATCCACATTAGTAACAATTCTGCCTGGTCTATCAAATTATCTTGAAATTACTGGGAAAACAAATACAAGAAAATGACACAGGCTGCAAATGATCAAAGAGCGCGCAACTGAAAGTAGAAATAAATGAGTGGAGTTCAGTATTCCCTGTACATTATTGTACATTTACCTGTGCACTGAGAGTAGTTGTGCCGATGTGCAAATAGCCCTTAAAAGGGGTCTTATTTTTCCAAGTAGGAGTATTTGTTCCAAGTTTAATTTTGTTCCGTTTTGAAGTTCTTTGAATAAGCTTTAATTTGAGGCCAACTTTTTGAAAATCAAAACAGGCCCACATGGTCAAAATGAGGGTCAAAAAGTGCACTGTTACGGTAATTAGCTGAAAAGGGGTTAATGTTTCTCCAAATTGGATGAAGATAGAAAGATGTTTTTACCTTCATTTGAAACTCCATCAGGTATACTATCAACAATGTAAATGGCAAAGGGAACATTCCAAGGATACTAGCATAATATTTCATTTGAAATCGACATGTTCGGCACCAAATTTCAATGTTTAGGGGTTAATTGCAAAGCACTCAAAGGATTAACTACTATATTAAAACGTTTGTTGCAGACTATTAAACAGAATAAACATATCCTGAAAGAATGAAATTTGTATCCTTATTAGTTCATCGGTTAAAACCCTTTGAAAATGGTCACAAACTGTGACCAGAGGGTTAACGTGGGCCACGCCCCCTTTTTCGGGGGCCCATAAAATGAGAACGGAACGAGATATCAACTTGTAACCACCTGCAATTTGATTTGCTCATCACGTGCAACAAATATCACCAAATGGAAGCAATTCTGAAACCATCAAGCTGGGAGCACCCCCCATTTTGGGTGATTTCATATGGAATGACCCCTCAGTGTATTCTGTAAAACCTATCTTTTTTTTTTTTTGATTTTTGGAAGTTGCCTTTCAGGTTAAAATTCACAGTATGAGCAAAGTCCTTCAAAACGTTTATCAGTGCAAGCACTGTTGGCCAGGGATACTCAAATCATGGTCCTCAAAGCTGTATAATGTTGTATGTCATGAAGTGGGACAAAAAGTGTCACTGGGAAAAAATCATGTATTTTTCAATATTTGCGTTATTGGTTGGATAAAATGAACACTTTCAAAAGAAGAAAACCAATAAAATTATATATCCTAGTTTTTTTGTTTTTTTTTTTTGCATCTCCAATCCCACCAAAATCTGGAATGTCCAATTGGGGAACTATGTACAAGGCTTTTCGCATATGCGGCCCCCTACTGCCAACTCAGGAGAGGGAGACAGTTCGCGGCTCTCCTTCGAAGCACGCGCTCGTCGCCACCGCTTCTTATACACTCATTGGTCGAAACCTCACAAGCCCAGAACGAGGGTGGAGGATACCCGAACATGAACGAGCTTAGAATCTTCCTAACGAGCGTCCGTCTGGCCAACAGGAGGTGCCTGAGAACTTGTTATTTACAATACCCTATCCAGGCAGACCCTTCCCAATTTGCATCCCTGTAGCGCATTGGCCAATTGCGCGCTACTCTGAAAAGAGCTGCCGACCACTGCCGGCTGGTACGAGGCGGGAATCGAACCCACGCCGTGATTGTCACTACTGCCTCGCAACGCGATGCTTTACCGAGTGAGCTATCCGGCAGCTCAGTGTATCTCCTTGTTTTTGAGAAAATGGCTAAAATGTGTTGGTATTTTAATGGAAAATGAATTGAACTGCTGAAACGTTTTTGCGTTTTTCTCAGAACTGATCATTTTTAAACAAATAGCCATAATTTCCAGAATACTCAACCAAATTTAATCAACCTGGTATCAAAATGCTCGCAAGAGTTTGTTCTCTTCAGTAAAGCGTAAAGAAAATGAATCTGCAATGATGTAACTGCTCTAAACTGACCTTAAAAAAAAAAAAAAAAAAAATGTTCAAATTCTCACTACGACATCAGGCCGAAAATGGCATTTTGTCTTCCTTGTCCGCTAAAGTCCCCAATCCACTTCACACGGTTTTATCTGACTGAAATATGTATTTCTCATATACCTGTAGGATATATAACACACCTTTGGGAATGTAGGAAATCAATTATATAGCCGTAGAACACATGATATCCTCGTGGTCCTTAAGACCTGGGATGAAAACGTCACTTTTCCTAGTCAAGTCGATCTCAACATACACAATACATCCAACAGGAATTGTTGCTCTGCTCTGGCATATGCTGCCTTCCGGACCTCCTCTTAATAAGGTACGTCCTTGCTTGTTGCAGCAGGATAACACCCAAACCACACTCTGTGTACAAAACAACAGTATGACTTAATTGTCGCAGAGCTCTTGTATTAGACTGGCCTGCCGGGGCGCAGAACTTCCATTAAAAACTTGTGGCAGATTAAAAAGTGCAAAATTCTATATAAAAAGAGAGACCCTGGACTTTTGACTAGCTGAAGTCCTATATCAGGCAAAAATGAGGAGAAAGTTCGCTTTTGAGACCCCAACAAATGGTGTCTTCCATTTCAAAATGAGAGATAATGTTACATGGTGGTGAGCGTGCACCTGTCCTAACTTTATCGGAACGTGTTGCAAACATGACATGGCTACTATATTCCAAAAAACAACAAACTTGATGAAGTAAAACATCTCTTATTTTGTCTTTGTACCTTTTTCAATGGAATACAGGTTAAAATGGATTTGCACGTTATTGCTAGCTGTTTTTATTTACATTTTACATTGTCCCAGTTCTTCTGGAATGGAGGCATTGCACTGGATGCAGAAACCGTAGTGTAAGTCACGTGATCCCCAAAGCAACTCAGGAAGATGGCTTTGATGGGATGGGAATGCATCGATTAATTATTTATTTATACAAAAAAAAATGCATTTCCTTAATATGAAATGTCGCACGTATAACCGGATATTGAACCTCAGGTCCAAATGCTCCACCTTATCCACGACACTAGCTCAACAGACTATGTATTCACTGGTCGATTTAGCACTTGTATAGCTGTGCTGTCTTTGAACTTGAGCATATTGGCGCAAGGATTCTCAGTCATAAACCAGCTTTGAAAACAACAGTTGAATATTTAGCGGTTCATTTATAGCGAAAATACAAAAAACAAACCATTTAAGTGATTATACTGCTGAGGTCTTCCAGTGCATAGCATAATGGCGAGAGGACTCTCAGACTGGTTAAAACAATAGCAAGCGCAGATTTACCCACAAACAGCTTTTATGACAAAATATCAAAGGTAAGAAAAATTTTTGCTCATCTCTATAGCATTTAAAGTGTATGCCTGCTGTTCTTTGAGTGTGGTGTCAATTTAAAATGACAAGGCTTATATCGTTGTAATCTGTGGACCGTCCTTTTTCATTTGAGGTATCGTTTGTATGCCTAGCACAAATTCAGTAGAAATGCTTGTGATTGAGCACTGATCTTATTTTATTTAATGTTTTGCTAGATGCTTATTTACTTGCTTGGTACTTGAATTGTGTTCGGTTTAGGTAAAAACGGTCATCATGAACTTTTCGCCGAGTTTCTTTGCTTTAAGAGGTGCCGCATGACGAGGTTGCTATTAGGAAACGTGCTGTATTTATTATGAAAAATTTGTTGCCCCCGTTACAGGGGCGTTCAGGCTTGAGGTTAATATTATTGAAGATATATTTTCCACTAATTTCTTTAAATCTTCACTTTAAAACAGTTTTCATTGCAACAAAACCGTTGACTTGTGAACTTCTGGTACGTGAAGCAGCTTTTCTCGGAAGTGCTCTGAGCAAAGAACTGAATGTTTTGTTGGTTTGTAAGGCTTTCCACGGTCAATTCTTCTTAATTTAACAAGCCAATCTTTCAAAAGGGCTTCATTATTTTGTGGAAATTGATGGAAACTTATTTTGCCGTGTTTTCCAGACGACTGAATGGCATAAGATTTCCCCATTTTCACTATGCTGCGATCAACCTTTGTGTACATTTTGCTTCGGGGATCATGTGACTACCTACGTAACTTGCAATGACCTCATTGAGGCTGAAAGTATTGTGAATTTATTGAGTGAGAACCAGAGGCTACTATCTAGCATTTGGTGAAAAAAAGAGTTCAGTGCATGTGGAGCCCTTTGCTCTGCCAGAGGTTGCTATAATGCAATTCCATTGAATGCTCATAAATTGCAGCAACTGATTTAATTTCCATGTGAAACCTGGAATTGAAGGAACCAGACCCTAGTAACTACATTTGAAGATGGCTGCCCCCAGTGGACTATGATGTGGCTCATTTAGTACCAAAAAATTGAGATTGAGGACACCATTGACCATTTTAAGGAAGATGAAGATGATGTGTCCTCAACCAAGGAATCTGAATCTGATGATAGTGCCCCTGCTGACAAGGGTGAGTATAGAAAAGGATGCCAGTATGGTGAGGAGTAGATTTTGTACATCGTTTTCATGCGCATGGTAGGCTAGTAGGTGCAGTAACCAAATAACCCCTCAATTGAAAGGTACCCTATCTTCTTCAGTATTGTCTTTGCTTACCCAGCTTGTGCCATTTCTGATTTTCATTGGAAATTGGTGATTTAATCAGGAAAGTGGCCTTGTGAAAAATCACTGTTCAGATAGTAGGCTTTGGTTCTCATATCAGAAATCAGCTGTTTAACCAAAAGATTTTGTTTATTTTTAGGAACTGATAGTAGCTCCTCAAATGCTGGTGATGATATCTGTACATCTGGAGCAGGATCTGGAGATGATGTAACTACTGACCATGAAACAGAGGCTGTTCAAGAGAATCAGCGGAAATGTACCACAAAGCGAAGACGTAACCCGGATGGCTGGAAAAAGAATGTGCGGAAGATGAAACGTGCTTCAGGTCAGAGCTACAAATCTGATACAACAGGCCAACGAGTTGCTGAGAAAACTGTCAATGTTTGTGATTGTTCGAAATGTCGACTAAGGTGTAAAGACAAACTTTCTGAGGAACGGAGGGCCGAGATCTTTCAAGAGTTCTACAGTTTGAAGGACTGGTCAGCTCAAACCACATACATTGCGACCGCTGTTCTTGTAACATCCCCTCGCCGGCGCACTGTGGTTGATCCACAGAACAGCAGAAAACAACATAGCCGGGCCTACTACTTGAGCACAAAAGGTGGAAGGGATGAATTGAAATCAGTGCGAGTGTGCAAGAAAATGTTCTTGGCAACACTGGATATCAACTCAGCCCGTGTGGACTATGCAATGAAGAAGAAAACTGCAGGAGAACTGATAGATCATCGAGGCAAGCATGTCCCTGGAAACAAAACTCCAAAGACGACATAGTAACTATCAGGCTACATTTAAAAAAAATTTCAGCTCAACGAATGTCATGATACACGATGGCACACAAGTAAAAAAGTATCTGACAGGTGTCAAGAATGTGCAGGACAAGTACCGACTATATAATGTAGAAGTCATTGGGGAGGTGTCCGTGTCAAAATGGGTGTACAGAGGTGTGTTTGATACAGAATAGAATTTATCCTTTCATATGACTAAAAAAGGACACTTCCAAAGGATGTGACATTAACAACATCAAACAGCAGACATGGTAAGGTAAATGATAATGAATGATATGGCAAAAAAAAAAAATCATATCTGATAGAGGAATGGGATGCACACAGGAAACTGAAATCTGGCATTGGCTCAAGGGACAGCATTAGGAGTTGGAATTTCACCATGGCAATTTTTTTTGGCTCCGTGTAGTGGAGCAATTAGTATGCACATTGATAGACCATACAGTACTGCTCAGCTAAAAAGGCAAATCAGCCGCTGGTGTTCTCCAGTTGTTTTCTAGCTGTTGTTGTGCTTCCATCTCACTGCGACTAATCATAACCTTCCTTTTATTCACCTCCTTCTTCACGGCAGTCGCACTGCAGTTCTAATGAGGCACTGCAGCGTGTCCAGTGCTGGCCCACTTAGCCTAGATTATCAAACGGCACGTCTCTGACGACAAGCTACAATATGTAGTTTATACCTTGTCTCAAAGGTGACTAGGATGTAAAGTTGATTTATGTTTTTTTTTTTTTTTTTTTTCCTAGCATCATTGATTAGTTTGCTCTTTCCAGTGTAAATGAAATAAAATTCTTATTTATAATTGTTAATTCTATCTAAAGTTGATTTTTCAAAGAAAGAATTTCTGGAGCATGTGCTTCCAATCATAGACTGTATAAAAAGATGGACGAAGCAACCGTGACGTCACCCATTGGTTTCAGCATAGCATTTCGGAAGCCTCGACTTTGGAAATTTGAACAGCGCCATTTTGTCATTTTGAAACCAGATGTAATTTCTATTGGACAAGAGCACGAATTGAAGATCCAGGTAGGAGCGAGGGGTGGATCTACGTGTGGCTCTGACCGTATCTCGCAAGAACCAGAGGATAGCCACGCTCCATGAATCATATTTGGCTTTATCCCTTATTCTATTTGAGACCATAATTTACAAAAATTAACATCATGATATATCGAAGGAGACTTGAAACTTGCGATAGATACCATAAAATAATGTGGAAAATCCTTATTGAAATAATAAATCAGGTGGGAAAGTAGGGTCATTTTCTCATAGACTTCAAAACTTTGAACTTCTTTGTGCAACCACCGACGTCGCCATCTGCTGGCCATTAAATAAAATGCAATTTTCAGAGATTTCCGCATGGGCTTCACTTTTCATACGCTGGTGCTGTGTCCATCTTTTTATACAGTCTATGATTCCAATGAGGACCCCTGGGGAAAAAAATTCAAAAATGGGCCACAAAATAGTTTATACAATTGATAGCAATTGTTCACCTCCTGGCAATGACTACGTTAATTAAGCATCACGTTATTTTTTTTTTTTTTTTTTATTTTTTTTTTTTTTTTTTTTAGAGAATGGATTTTATTTCATTTCACAGTGAATATTTTGCCGTGAACCAGTTTTACATTTCTACGATGTTTGGCCATGACTTATGGTACGTATGCGCAGTTGTGTCATTTTCAGTCCTAGAAATCAATGGATAACAGTGAATCGTTACTTTGCCATTTAGTTAGCTTATTTGCATTTACATGCAGCAAATATAACTAGCTAAGTCAGCAAAAAAGGCTTTCTAGCTAGCTAGCTAATGTTAGTTCACTTGTTTAGCAAGCTAGTTCACTAGCCTAGCTCGTTAACAGTAATATTTTTTGCATGTAGCGAAGTCAATAGAAAATAAGTGAATAGCCATTATTTCACTGACTAACTTTGCTAGAGTTGAACCGTGAGCATGTAGCTTGCTAGCTGGAATTAATATGCACCTAATATAAAGTTTGCCAGCTAACGTTGAAACCAACCAATTGGCTGGCATGCTGGGCTAGCAAGCTAGATTGCCTTCTCGGCTTCCTACTTTCAGTGCATATAAATCAATAAAAACGGTGAATCCCAATTATTCTAACTATTCTAACTAGTTTTAGATTAGCAACTAATCATGAATTAGCAGTGTAACTTAGTCAGTTGCGCATTGATGAGGCTGATTAGCTTGTTCCCCAGCTCCTGAGTTTTTACGCTAATGTTGGCCAAAGATACTCAACTATTAATGTAAACTGGCACTTGTTGCAAAACTTCATCTAAATGCTCACGGTTCAAGTTTAGGTAAGTTAGCAAAATAATGGTTATTCACTTATTTTCTATTGACTGACATGCACAAAGTATAAGAGTTAGCTTGGTGAACTAACTAGCTAGCTAAGCAGGCAAACTAATGTTGGCTGGCTAGCTAGCTAGAAAGCCTTTTTGGCGACTCAGCTAGTTATATATGGTGCATGTAAATGCTAGCTAGCTACCTACATGGCAAAGGTATGTCTATTCAATGTTATCCATTGATATACGAAATATAACTGTTAGCTAACTAGCGAATCGGCCAGCTAAGCAAGCAAACTAACGTTAGCTTGGTAGCTAGCTAGAAAGCCTTTTTGCCGACTTAGCTAGTTATAGTTGGTGCATGTAAATGCTAGCTAGCTAACAAAATGTTAAATAAATAAAAGTTATAACTATTCACTGTTATTCATTGATTTCTATGCATCACATGGGAGTGATACACCTGTGCATGATACACCTGTGCATTCGTACCAGAAGTCACGGCCAAACAGCATTAGAAATGTAAAACTGGTTCGCGGCAAAAGATCCACCGCCATTTCAATTTTTTTTTTTTTTTTTTTTAAGGTTTTGAGAAAAAAGGAAAAAATTCATTTTTTTTGCCTACGCGAAAGAACAGGCAGCCGATATCTCAGTTTGGCAAAAATATGACTTAGGCAATTATGCCGAGGCCAACAATTTGTATACTATATCGCTGATAAGAATTGTCCACTCATTATCTTATAGTATTCTGGTCAATTGACTGCTTCATTTTCTGCGAAATTTGTACTTGCTGCATGGACCGATTTAGCAATATCCATTAACTCTGTTCGAGAGAGAAAACACCATCATGTCTCGTAGAACTGGACCAAAAGGTAATGTCAATAAATCTGATTTTTTTTTATGTCAAAGAATGTTTAATTATTGTCTCCTGTCACCTCTGGCGAAAGGGAGACCTAGGAATGCACCCCGTTCGTTCGTTCTTGCGTGTCCGTCTGGCCGTCCGTCCGAAATGTGGCGTTAACATGATAACTCAAGAAGAAAATGGATTACAGACCCCATGTTCTGCATATAAGAAGATTAGATTATGAACCAGTTTCCTATTTAATATCAGTGACCTTGACCTATTATTTGACCTTGCAATTAGCAGGTCAAATATTGGTACTTCACCTATTTTTTTCAAACTTGATTTACAAGCTCAAAATTGTTCACTGCGGTGTTCTGGCATTCTCTTTAACCTGATGGTCAAATTTTATGGATCTAGTTCCTTGCCTTGTGTGTCTGTCCGTCAGAAAAGTGGCGTTAACACGATAAATCAAGAAAATGGATTACAGACCCCATGTTCTGCACATAAGAAGGTTAGATTATGAACCAGTTTCCTATTTAATCAATGTTTTTATTAAATCAACAAAATCAACGTTCTGCAATGGCCATCTCAGTCGCCAGACCTCAATCCAATTGAAAACCTTTAGGCTGAGTTTAAAGAGAGCAGTTGATCAATGCTAACCCAGGAATGTAAAGGATCTTGAAAGGATCTGCTTGGAGGAATGGTCCAAAATCCCCCCAACTGGAAAGAAAGGACTCCATGCTGTTATCCTTGCCAGTGGTGGTTGCACTAAGTACAAAATGGATGCCAATAATTAGGAAACATTGATATTGTTAAAATTTATTTTGTATTTAATGGTTTTGATTTTGGTTGTTTCCATCAAAACATTAAGAAAGGAAAGTATTCCACACATGTTGGTATATTTTGTTTCTCTATAATTGTTTATGTATATTTTTTTGTATTGTTTACGCATTGCCAGTCAGGGGTGCCAGTCATTTTGGAGCCCACTATATGGTGCCAACTCGAGGCCAGACGAGATAACTTTTATGGGTAAAGGACCTCAAGATTTACCAGTGTGGAAAATGTTAGGGTCCGTCATTTATTGTCTCACAGAACTTAACCACACTCAGATTGTCACCGCCCACACGCTTCAACCTCAGACAGCTTTTAGAAATTGACTACTGCTTGCCTCTTGACCAAATGTGTCAAGTTTGGTAGAATTTAATTGGCCAGATTGAGGCATTATGAGGTTTTCCACATGTCTGCTGCATTTTGTGAAAATCTGAGGAACAGACATAGTTATTGCCAAAAAATGTATTCGGTCATGCCCATTCTGATTTTGTAAAATGGCAACTGCCGCATTTTTGATAGATTGCTCCGGAAAATGGTTTAAGAGTGCTCCGTAGTAGTATTAGTAGTATGTTTATGTGGCTGCTACATTGTACAGGTCTGGTTGCTCGGGTGTTTCTGGGTCGTTGTTATGGTGTTTCTATGTGGTGGATAGATTGTACAGGGTGATTGCCAGGGTGTTTCTATTTTACTGGAATGGTTTGGTTGCTAGGTAGTATTGGGTAGTAGCTATGGCGTTTTCTAGGTCATTGCAATGGTATTTCTTAGCCTTTGCAGGAGTGATTCATAGCAGGTGTGCGTGTGTTGATCATAGGGAAACATGCAGTAGTGGCGGTAGTAGCATCAGTGTGTGTGCGCGTGTGTTTGGACAAATGCAGTAGTAGCAAACTATGTGGAGGACCATAGGAACACATGGAGTAGTAGCAGTCTGTCTGAGTGTAGAGGTCTATTGCAAGACATGCAGTAGTAGCAGTTTGCGTGGCTGTGGAGGATTATAGGGACACATGCAGTAATAGCAGTTTGGGTGTGGAGGACCATAGGGATATATGCGCAAGTAGCAGTTGGAGCAATCTATGTATGGACAGAAGGGAAACATGCAGTAGCAGCAACAGTCGTAACCTAGGGGCAGCCCCAGGATAGGAATACAAAGTTGACTGAGTGAGAGCTGGTACCTCTGTAGTTTTGGTCCTCTATATGATGTAGGGCTTACTAGAGTGAGTTCTGGTAGCTCCCTATGGGATTAGGAATGCAGAGTTGCCTTCCTGAGAGGTGGTACCTCTGTAGCCTTAGTCTTTTTATACGATGTTGCGACCAGAATGAGTTCTGGTTGCTCCCTTTTGGAATGCAGAGTGACTTGGTGAGAGCTGGAACTTGAAGTTTTGGTCTTCTATGTGATGTCCGGCTCCCTATATGAATAAAGAGTTGATTGAATGAGAGCTGATAACTATGCAGTTCAGAAAATCCAGGCTTAAGCATTTGTCCAGGAAAAGGCCTGAACAACTAATTTTGGATTATCGTATTAAGGTGCGTTTCCACCAAACGCACAACTAATTTTTCGCACAGACTGTATACTAAGTCAATTCAAAAACGTGAATACACGCAGGAAGATGCAAGTTCGTGCGAAGCAACACGAATGGCACGGGAGACGCGACTCGAATGCAAACGATGTTGGCAAATGGCACGAATGCACAAAATTTGCGTATCACTCGAGCTGAAATTATTCAACTCGTGCAAAAAATTTGCGCGAGAAGAGCAGTGTTCTGAATAGCATTGCAACTGGCAGCAACATTGGCTTGCTATGCTACCTAGCCACAAGCTCAAACCTCATTTACATTGCTTGAGATAATGGGTAAGCTAGCTAGCTAACTGGAAAGAAAAGATTATGGATTGTAGTACACCAAAAAAGAAACTTAAATCTAGCAATATCCATCATGATGGGACAAAGTATTTTCTCTGTTATGGTAGAATACCCCAATGCAGTATGTCCTGTTTACTTTTCATTCTTTAGGAGAGTCTGAGGCGGTTGCCTGCTCCCAGTGCCCATTCATTCATGTGGAAGAAGAGTTGCTGCACCAGCACATTGAGAAGGTTCACCCAGAGATGCACAGCAGAATTCTGGGATGTGTAGGAAATGGAGCTGAGAACCCACTGCCTCCCAGCGACACACATCAGCACTCTACCTCAACACAGTCCCACACAGGTACTGCAGCAGTCCACATCTGTTCTCAATGTGGGAAGGGCTTCAGCCGACTGAGCAGCCTGACATCCCATGAGCGCATTCATACAGGGGAGCGCCCATACCACTGCTCTTACTGTGGGAAGACCTTCAGTCAGCTGGGTCATGTGGCAACTCATGAGCGAATTCATAAAGGCGAGCGCCCATACCACTGCTCCCAGTGTGGGAAGGGCTTTAATCAACTGAGTCATCTGACATCACATGAGCATGTTCATACTGGAGAGCGCCCACACCAGTGCTCTCAGTGTGCGAAGAGCTTCAAACAGCAGAGCCATCTGGCAAGACATGAACGCATTCACACTGGAGAGCGCCCATACCGCTGCTCCCACTGTGGGAAGAGCTTCAGTAACGCTGGAAGTTTGAGGAAACATGAGCACATTCATACTGGAGAGCGTCCATACAACTGCGCACAGTGTGGGAAGTGCTTCAGTCGACTGTGCCATCTGACATCACATGAGCGCATTCATAGTGGAGAGCGCCCACACCGCTGTGCTAAGTGTGGGAAGTGCTTCACTCGATTGAGCAATCTGACAGCGCATGAACGCATTCACACGGGGGAGAGCCTATACCGCTGCTCTCATTGCGGGAAGAGCTTCATTCGACTGCGCATTCTGACAATACATGAACGCATGCACACAGGAGAGCGCCCATACCACTGTTCCCGCTGTGGGAAGAGCTTCAGTTACACTGGAAGTTTGAGGAAACATGAGCACATTCATACAGGAGAGCGCCCACACTGCTGCTCTCAGTGTGGGAAGAGCTTCAAACAGCTGAGCCATCTGACAAAACATGAACGCTCTCACACAGGAGAGCGTCCATACCTCTGCTGCCAGTGTGGGAAGAGCTTCACTTATTCTGAAAATTTGAGGAAACATGAGCGCATTCATAAAAGCGAACACCATACTACAGCTCCCTTGATATCTTCAAATACAGAACACGCAGAAGAGCCCGTGAGCTAATCCATGAACAATGCTGCATTCCAAACTAAAATTAAATGCTCCCTTCACTGACCCTTCAATGGATTGTGCCCTCCAGTGGTGTGACTTTTAGCGAGTGAGTGAGCTCCAACTGTGGGAAGCAATTGGGGCGGGGGGTGGGGGGGAGGAGTCAGCGGTCAGAGCTATTTCAGTGTGGATCACCCTTGCATTTCCCCCATTGGGGTCTAGGCAATAAGTCAAAAGTAAGTCGAGTCACCCTTGCATTGACTCTTTCATTTACATTCAGCAGTAGAAATGGCTATGCTTGCCCTTTGTGGGCTGAATTTTTAGAAATTTGCTATTATTTACATGCGACATAGTAGCCTTGGGCTACATTATTATTAAGTCATGTACACAATTGATTACACCTGGTTGTATGTCTGTTACATGGAAAGCACTATGTCCAGGCTTAATGCATCAAGCCACTGGTCTTTGTGAAAGGGCAAAATAACCCCAACAGCACCCACCTCTGGATCTCTTACCATGTCCTCCATTGATGGATTGATGTTGCTAAGGGTTTCAGGCCAGATATGCATTTTGACTGATCAAGGTCTTGATTGAAGACCATGATTCGCAAATTTGTTGAATCACTTTATAGCATGGTTTAATGCAAACCCCAGAACCTGATTCCACTTAACCAGTTCTTAATTTAAGGCTGTGACATGGTCCTAATGTGGCAAGTCTCTTAAATTTCACACATGATTTGGCTGCTGGCGAAGTGGTCACATTGTTTCAAAATTATTTATTATGTTAATTATAAAATACCCAGATTTGGAATAACCAAATGTTAGCACGGTATCGGTGCAGACAGTGTGGAAATTTCAACCGGATGAATTGGGTATGATAATATGAACCGGTGTTTCCTGCTGTTATTTATATGTCGATATAAACATTAAATTGACTGCATAGGGTCATTAACTCTCAGAATGTCTTCATTCTTGGACTAACTGCTTCTTTTTATCAGTTCCTTCCTTAGAGGATTGTTGGATTCCATCAAGCTGACTGAAGAACATTTAATTGAGGTGCTGTTGAATCTGTTGAAAGTGCAGGCACTGTGATTGCAAAGGGGATGATTGCATTAATGGGCTTTGCAGGGAGGAAACACCCAGCCAGCATTAAAAAAACAGGAGAAAGGCAAATGGGGAAGCTGATGAGAGGGAGGTTGGTGATGTTGTTATTATTATTGTTAATGCATCTGAAACTAGAGGATTTATGGGCATGAATATTCTCATGGGTAATGTGCACCTGTCTGGGATACAAATTTATTGGCAGCCTGCTACCCGAATTGATTGCATAGCTGATGCTATGCCGGTTAACAGGTTTTTCAAGACACAGCAAAATATCAATTTGGTTGCTATAACGGAACCTTCAGAAAAACAATGGTACGTTTTGGAAGGTTGAATCGGCCATTGATGCGGTCCGCAAGTGTGTCAGTCTGCCGCAGGAAGAGTTTAGCACTGTTTACGCGCAAGTGATACCATTCACGTGGCGAATGCCAGCAAACGGATCATAAAATCAAAACCAAATCTGGTTGGCATCAAGAACTGGATATTGCGTGGGAAGTCTGGAACAGCACACTACTTTGTGATTTACTACAGAGCTGGGACAATCATCCCTGGAGTACACAAACATCTTGGGCTCTGGGCTTCTGTTGTTCTGAGACTCTCAGAAAGTGTTCCCAATGACAAGAATTATAAACTGTGTTCTGCTAACGATTTTACAGGTATGGCCCTCCTACATGGTCTGCCGACTTACTCATTCCTCAGAATTCATCATTTGTGAGCTGCTCCACTTTAAATATCTTGCACTTTTTTTGTACACTGTTGCTTGTTGTGTTTTTTTTTAATGCCTCTTAATATATTCAGACTGATGGGCATGGCCAGGCTAATGTATTTGTAGAGCACCACTGCAATGCGAAGGAAATTCAGACTACTTTTCGGAGACAAAATATACAGTAAAATTGACGTCTTGACTTTGTATTTACATCTGCATTAAAATACACCAAAATAACAAAAAAAACAAAAATGGCAACAAATGGCAATTCTGTAGTTCAAGAGTATATATTATTAACAAGCAACAAATATCTTTGAGGGATCAAGACCTTTGTTGGGATGTTCACATGTTTGTAAACAAGAGATGAGGACTTCTTGCTTTCAAAATTAAAGCCTTAGTTCAGGAGTAAAGGCAAAAGTTTTGAAGTGATTGTAGAGTTAATAGGAATGTCAGGCAACTAGTGTTTAGTTTTGGTGGCTTTGACCAAACCTAAGAGTCAGACAAAATAATTTGATAGATTACTTGTACATTTCCTGGTGACAGGTCTTGTCTCCCCTTTATTATAGGAATTTTGTCTGTCCTATCTCTGCTGTGCATGTCTTGCTGCTGACATTGCAAAGATGACCCTTTTAGGGTCATTTGAGTCAAAAGGTCATTAACTATGAGTTTACACTCCTCCAATTCCTAAGACCGCAGCGGACATCAAGTTACGGCCTTATGACCACCAGCAAAACTAGGCTATGTCCCCTATTTAATTCATTTATTTTATTTTAGTTTTTTTATGCCCTTATTGCCACCCAAGATTTGCTCATACCACTTATGCTTTTAGGGGCAGTCGTGAAACTTTTCATAAATATTTGATAACTGAGCCTCATTACCTTCTACAATATTCATGTTTGGTCTCATTAGAAAGAGACTAAATCTACGATTGTCTTTATAAAATTTACATTGTGCTCAGCTTTGCTCCTCATAATATAACAGCATTTTAATACATTAATGGCCAGTTTCAAAAGAGACAATTCACCATTTCTCGCACTTTAGGACATCCTCAGCTCCACCAATCACAACAGCCTGCTTTGATCATCAAGAAGGGAATACTTCCCCTTCCCTAATGTGGGCCTTTCTTCTGTACGTCAGCCATTTTCCAATCTAAGACGAACAAGGAGTTTTGACATCTGGGCAGTGGATTTGGGGGTTGATAGCTGTCTTTTCAATTGGAAGATCTGGCTGTCTTTTGATCCTGAAACTTTGATATTTGCCTTCCTTGGGACAATGTCAGGATTTGGTTTAATGTTTTTTTTTTTTTTTTTAATTCTCTTCTTCTTCTACTGTTCACGTTAGTCTAATTTTTGAGGTAGTAGACCTTTGTTTGTGAAGTTACTAAACTTCACAAACTTCTGATTAAAGTTCCTACTTTTGAATCAGATCCTAAGTTGTGTATTTTAATAAGGTTTGATCCAACAGATTGCTCTGTCTATCCACGAATTAACAATTTAATTGTTAATTGATACCTTTGATGGCAATTAATAAATTGAATAAATTACTTTTTACATGTTTTAAGTCAGGGGGTTTAACAGTTGATGCATTTGTGTTGTTGGTATTCAGGGTGCTGGACACTGAGTGAAGGCTTATAACTATCAAAACTGCTGGATTCAGAAATTGTGCAAAATTCAATCAAACTTCACTTTCCCGACAGCAACACCACCTTCTTTCTTCGGCACTTTAACTTGCTGATAAAACTCTGTTTTGGTGGAGCTAATTCAGTAAGAACTGTTGCACTGTTTTGTTCAACCAAGTTTTAGTTTTCACTCGAACATTTAAATAATTTACTGAACTGTGATTCACCAGCTAGCGACCTGATATTTAATAAAGTTTATTGAGCTAAAACTTTTCTCTGAGGCAGATTGCTGTAATGGAAGAATGGGAGTCAGACTATATAAGATAGGTGTGTTAACTGAGAATGCTTTGTTAATTCTATTTCTTATTCAAACAAGAAAGGGCAAGATCACAAATGGCATTATAACTTAAAGCTGAGGTTGGGAAGATTGCTCGACCTAGAGGACTTTGTCAAATTTTTGAACGACTACAACTTTCAAGCCCCTCCCCTATTTGCGCTGAGATCCAAACTAGTCCCTCCCTCGATTTTTCGTGCACATCCGATTGACTGTGATTGACAGGCAGTTAGCACCGCCCCCTCCCCTTTTGCTGATTGGTTATTTGAGCCGGGAGCCGTAGAATTTCGCAGATCGCATTACAGGCTGTGGGTGGAGATAAAGTCGCAGATTTTTTTCTAAAATCATCTAATTCATATTCGCATGTCTAAGCATAGTGACAGTTTCAGTAAATACGACCAAAATAATCTTCCCGACTTCAGCTTTAAATCTAGCATTATCCAGATTTATCAAAATGTTTCTCTGCTGTAGTAGAACACCCCAATAGAGTGTGTCCTATTTACTTTTCATTCTTCAGGAGAGTCCGGGGTGTTTCCCTGCTCCCAGTGCCCATTCATTCACATGGAAGAAGTGAAGCTGCACCAGCATATTGAGAAGGTTCACCCAGAGAAGCACAGCAGGATTCTGGGATATGTAGGAAATGGAGCAGAGAACCAATTGTCTCTCAGCAGCTCAAGTCACGACCCCACGGCCTGTACAACATATCCCATCCCAGCACAGTCCCACACAAGTACTCCTGGGGCCCACACCACCTCTCTGTGTGAGAGAAGTCTCGGTCCACTGGGCCATCAGACATCACATGAGTACATTCATACGGTTGAGCACCCATTCTGCTGCTCCCAGTGTGGGAAGAGCTTCAAGCAACAGCACCATCTGACATCACATAAGCTCATTCATACAGGAAAGCGGCCATATAACTGCTCTCAATGTGGGAAGTGCTTCACTCGACTGAGCCACCTGACGGTGCATGGGCGCACTCATACTGGAGAGCGCCCATACCACTGCACTCAGTGTGGGAAGAGCTTCATTCGACTGAGCAATCTGACATCACATGAGCGCATTCATGCTGGAGAGCGCCCATACAACTGCGCACAGTGTGGGAAGCGCTTCATTCGACTGTGCCATCTGACATCACATGAGCGCATTCATCGTGGAGAGCACCTACACCGCTGTGCTAAGTGCGGGAAGTGCTTCACTCGACTGAGCAATCTGACAGCACATGAGCGCGTTCACACTGGGGAGAGCCTATACTGCTGCTCTCATTGCGGGAAGAGCTTCATTCGACTGTGCATTCTGACAATTCATGAACGCATGCACACAGGAGAGCGCCCATACCACTGCTCCCACTGTGGGAAGAGCTTCAGTTATGCTGGAAGTTTGAAGAAACATGAGCACATTCATACAGGAGAGCGCCCACACTGCTGCTCTCAGTGTGGGAAGAGCTTCAAACAGCTGAGTCATTTGGCAAAACATGAACGCACTCACACAGGAGAGCGTCCATACCTCTGCTGCCAGTGTGGGAAGAGCTTCACATATTCTGAAAATTTGAGGAGACATGAGCACATTCATACAGGATAGCGCCGTACCACAGCTCCCTTGATATCTTCAAATGCAGAACACGCAGAAGAGCCCGTGAGCTAATCCATGAACTATGCTGCATTCCAAACTAAAATTAAATGCTCCCTTCACTGTCCCTTCAATAGATTGTGCCCTCCAGTGGTGTGACTTTTAGTCAGTGAGCTCATGTGGTTGCTACAACGGAACCTTCAGAAAACAACAAAAGTACGTTTTGGAAGGTTGAATCAGCCATTGATGCGGTCCGCTAGCAGTGTGTCAATCTGACGGAGGAAGAGTTTAGCTCTATTTACGCCCAAGTGATACCATTCACGTGGCGAATGACAGCAAACAGGTCATAAAATCAAAACCAAATCTGGTTGGCATCAAGAACTGGATGTTGCGTGGGAAGTCTGGAAGAGCATGCAACTTTGAGCTTTACTAGAGAGCTAGGACAATCTTCCTTGAGGTACGTTAACATCTTGGGCTTGGGGCTTCCGTTGTTCTGAGACTCTAGCCAGCAGCCATACCACTATTCAATCTGCTCCAGCCATGTGGCTGAAGCTAAGCAGGTGTGGGCTTGGTTAGTGTCGTGGTTTTCATTCAGAAATATTTTCATATTATGAGGTTCCCCCATCCTCAAACAATTTAAAAGAGAGACATTCTTCAGAAAATTTGATTTTTTGAGACATATTGATGAATATAAAGCAGAGTTCTTTTTGCGCAAGAAGAACTGACATTCTGCTTTTCACACCCAGTTTTTATACCTTCATCGCAGGAAATATCTTCCAAATATGGTTTTTCCGCACTCTCACACTACAATGGTTCAATAATGTAATGTCTGCTTCTTACTTGTTTTTCAATGGTACAGTCGTGGTGTCTGCATGGTACTTGTTTTTCTCTTTTATCATTAATTGGCATCCTTTGCAAAATAACAACTTAAAGGCTACTTCATTGTTTAAGAGGACTTTTAGTTGGGTCACAGGTCGTCCCAGAGACAGGCAAACCAAAACACTGCCAACTTGCCTTGAAAACTGCACCCAAAAGATAACAACCCTCTTCCAGTGTAATACTGGAGCATGCATAACTATATGATTTCTGATGAATGATGGTGAATAAAGCTGATGACTGAACAGATATTGCCTGAATCAATTGAACAGATGTCAATCAAAGCTGTAGAAGCCAACTGCTTGTGTGTGTGTGAACTGCTTGTATGTGTGTGTGTGTGTGTGTGCATGTGCGTGTGTATATGTGTTACTGCTGCTTACATAATATGGTTACTGATTATGATTATTGATTATGGTTATTAATTATGGTCATTGATTTACTGATAAATGATGAGAAATATTGAAATGTAATCCTCAACATTAGTACTTTGGATAGGAGACTACCTGGGAAAACCAAGTTGCTGCTAGAAGAGGTGTTGGTGGGCCTGTAGGTTGCGAATAATCCCCAATGCCCCAGTGCAGTGATGGGGACACTGTACTGAAGGAGACATCGTCTTTCGGATGAGACGTTAAATCGAGCGTCCTGACTCTCCGTGGTCATTAAAGATCCTATGACACACTTCAACAAGAGTAGGGAGTTCCCTGGTGTCATGGCTAAATTCCCAACCTGGCTCTTTCAACCTGCCACCTAATCATCCCACAATCTAATTGGCTATGCAATTTGTCCTCTCCCTCCCTACCTCAACCCCCAGGGCTCCCTTGAAAAAGAGATTTCAATCTCAATGGGACTTCCCTGGTTAAATTAAGGTTAAATTAAAAAAAGAAAAGTGTTCCCAATGACAAGAATTATAAACTGTGTCCAGGTAATGATTTTGCAGGTATGGCCCTCCATATTAAAATTAAAGCTAGATGGCATATTTTCTCTTGGCACCCTGAAAGGTGACTGCATGATGGGGTGCAACCTGATGAATGAGAAACAGTTGGGCCAATGTGGAGCTACTAAATTCCAAGGTGTCAGCAGAAGGTGATATCGCATGGTTCCTTGGCTTGACAATGGATTGGTTACTCTTGCCTCCACCTTTGCTGGAGTTGAGCCACGGAATCAAGTGTAACGTTGAAGTGAATCAGCTAAGGCCCACATTTATTGATCAGCCACATGCGGTGCGGGTAAATACTGATTACATGGGTGGACTTGATAAGTTAGAAATCTGAATTTCCCTCTATTGCAATTGTGCAAAAATTAGAAAATGGATAGTTTGTATGATTTTTCCACTTCCTGGACCTTGCGCTGGCAAATGTTTGGCTGGAGTACCAAGATTTTGAGATGAAACATGGCACACACAAAGTGAATGCAGGCATAGCGCTAGGCTAAGATTGCTGAAAGTGAAGGACTCCTTTGTGCAAAGAGGGCAAAAGTAACCCTGCGACCTGTTCAGGATGTTCATTATGATAAATATGCACGCTGGCCAAACAATGGGAATGACAAATCAAAGGGGTACAAACTGGAGGAGTGAGCACGCCACAGTAGAGTCCGATGCATCAAAATGTAATGTGCAACTGGGCCTTAACAAGGATTGCAACTGTTTAAATAAATTCTGCATCAAGTTACTTGGAAGCACGGACCATTTCTTTTGAGCTGAAGTAATGTACAACAGGTTCTGTGATAGTGCCTTCTGAGAAAACTGTTGAACTGCATTCACTAAAGTGAAATAAATACTGCTGAACAGTGTAAGTTGCTGAAATTCCTCAGTTTTGTTTTTCCAAGAAAATGAAGTATGAGATCTTCAGAAATTGCAATCAGAATGTGCTTTATGCTCATTAAGTGCGCCATGTCTTTGCACTAAGTTGAGTCATCATGCACAAAATTGTGTACATACATTTTATGTTGTGATTCACAATGTACACAACTGCGCACATGCTCTAAATTACATAATTAATGACCAGTCATAAAAAGGTTGGGTTTTTGATGTTGTCTACTCGAGCAAATAATAACATTTTTAGATCAAAAAGGACTATATCATGACTGAAGGGGATATTATGCGCTGTCATAATTTTACGACTATATTCTAGATGGAAAGTGATATTCATGTACCATGATCCTCTGGTATGGCTAACGTGGATAAGCTTTTTCCAAACAGGTAGCATTGTGAAAATGGTGGCTCTTCACCATGGTGTCAGTGAGTGACAATCTTAAAATAGGAGACCACAACTCGGCAAAGTATATTTCAGTGGAAAGTAGAATTCTTGAAGTGTCTAAAGCGCATAGTTTTATAAAGGTGGTGCAGCGTCAATATGGGAAAATTGCCCATGAAAGCTTTTGATTCCTTACCATATTGACTGTGTGGAGAGATGTATGTGGGCCTAGAAAATGCATTTGTTTTTTGTATCATATGTGCTAGGACAGATGTGGGCCAATTTTAGATGAGCACCCCCCCCTAAAACCAACATATGGGGATAAATCAATGAATAACTCCCAATTATCACAGAGCTAGTTCTAAAATTTATAACTGTTATTGTTGCTGCCATCCCAAGGAACAATTTGACACCAAACATGCTTAATTGCTTTGAAAATATGAGACCCAGGAGGAATTTAAGCCACAAAAAAGCATCATCTTTTTCATCACAAATTGAAAGTTTAACATTAAAATTAATATAGTTCCCAAAGTGATCCACCCTAAATATTTGGTAAAAAGTCTTGTATACCAAGTTCATTTGCACAAAGTTTCAAGAAATTCTTTCACCTGTAACAATGTAGTAGGACGGCTGCATGTTCACCATCCTTGGAAAATAGAAGAAAATCTAAAAAGCCATTTTGAGGTAAAGGCAAACTAGATCATGAAAACAGTGAATAAATAGGTCACAGTGGATCCAGCATTCATCATTTAGGGCCTTTACCATCATAGGAATAATTTTAAGACTAGGTGCAACCTATCAATCAATCAATCAATCAATCAAAGTTTATTTATATAGCACATTTAAAACAACCTCAGTTGACCAAAGTGCTGTACATGAATTAAGATACAAGATAATCACCATAGACATATAAAATAAATAAAAACAGTAAAAAGGAACAATAAGATTATGGTAAAAGAATAAAATGAAGTAAAAAGTAAAAGAATAAAACAAAGAAAATAAAAAGCCAAGGTTAATTATCTAGCTGGGACTGAACGCCAATGAGAAGAGATGAGTTTTCAGCAGTGTTTTAAAGTGCTCAAGTGACTGTGCAGCTCTAACCTGATAGGGTAGGCTGTTCCACAGCTTAGGGGCCACCACTGAAAAGCCTCTATCTCCTCGAGTACAGAGCCTAGACCGAGGTACTGTCAGAAGCAGCTGGTTTGATGACCTAAGAGCCCTGCCAGTAGTGTGAGGCTTTAAAAGCTCTGATAAATAAGATGGCGCCAAGCCATTTAAACATTTAAAAACAAATAATAAAACTTTAAACTGGATCCTACAATTAACAGGAAGCCAGTGCAGAGATGCAAGGACAGGAGTAATATGATCACGCCGTTTCTTTCCCGTCAACAGGCGGGCAGTTGCATTTTGAATTACTTGCAAACGGCGCTGAGATGACTGATCAAGACCAACAAACAAAGAGTTACAGTAGTCTAAACGTGATGTAACAAAGGCATGTATAACTCTCTCGAAATCATTTCTTGGGAGATAAGCCTTAAAGGGGACCTATTATGCTGATCCTTCTTTTAATACATATTAGTAATGTTATAATGTTGGTTGTCCATGCTCAACCTCTGAAAAGTTTCTAAACATAAGATACAGGGGTTTTGCCGTAATCCAAGAATGTGATTTCGTGAGCGTGATTTCCTCTCTGAACAGCTCCTCCTGAGATCTTCACGACATCTGGGTAAAACCTGACGTCAGGTTGTGCCATCCAATTAGTACAGACCTAGCCAGAGCCAATCATGGCGCTGGACCTGCCCACACCGGAAACTATTCTAGCAGGCACTAACAACGGCAGATCATACTATGCCTAAGTAGCATCTTCACTTTTGGAAATACAAAAGAAGAACCGCAGATCATTTGAGGTGCAATTTTGTCAGTATCTCTCCCAAAGCTGCTTGTCCGTTTACTTTTGGACGCAAAGAAAAACAACGATTATTCTTCCAAAAGACGATGCCACCAGAAATCAGTGGGTAGCTTTTTTTGTTTGCTGGCAGCAAAAAGCCAAGGCCAAAGGGAACGTTAGCTGATTGTGCTCAGCATTTCACCAAAGACAGCTTTATCAATAAAGGATAATTCGACACAGGATTTCGTTTCAGCTGCTTCTCAAACCTGAAGCAGTTGCATCGATCAAGCGCTCGGAGCCACACGCTGTAAGTAACGGTATAACAGCAAATAATGTAAGTGAAGCTAACGTGTTACGGGTGGCTAGCAGGACCGGGGCGGGGCTCGTCTGTGGATTTTTCTTTCGGCACTGGAATGACGACATGGCTGATAGGGTAGATGACGGGAGTGCATTACGGGCCATTTCTTTGTTTTCAACGAGTGCAATCACCTCGTTAACTGGTTTTGTCAGGACGTCAGGTATCCCCAGTGTTTCGCGGCGTATGTCTGAGTCATAAATCCCATTGATTAAAACATCACGGATAATGTGGTCGGTGTAGTCTACATCCTTGCCACACTCGCACACTGCCTTGTAGGCACGTCTCCGCTTTACCCTGCACTCTGGCAGTGAAGGCGCGGAATGCTTTGTCGCGTTCCTGGTGTAACTGAAGCAGCTCGGTGCGCAGGACACATGTGGCAACTGGGATGACTGCTAGTGAATGCATGGCGGCGATCAGATCTGGCAAGGGTGGCAAGGGTCCGGAAGCGGCATTAGGATTGGCTTTTAACAGGTTATCTCCAAGTGCAGGGCCAGCGCACTGAAATAACTGGAAAGGGGCCTGGGCAGCTCCTACGCCTGAGCCGGTGCGAAAGACGTCCCAACGACAGATGAACACATTCCATTCCTCTATCGATATGCCAACATCGACTTTAGGTTGATCAAGTTTCGGGCCTTGAGGAGCTGCGGCCTGGGCCGGCACAGCCATGACAGGCGATGGGTTCTGATGGACAAATCCATGATTTGTCAACAAAGCAATGGTGAGTGCTTCAGACACATATTCAGTTTCGAAAGTGCAGCCAGGAACCGAGCATTCAACGATGACCATGGCTTCTTCATGAAGAAACACACTCCTCGATGTCAGATTATGTATTTAATGACAAAGATGAAGAAGCCCTGCAGCGGTACACAAAATAGCAACATGAGCTGAAACTGGTAAACATGCAAATGTATAACAGAGGCAACAGCAGGAACTTAACCAAGCTCGACAACAGTGATAATAAAATAATAAGACTTACAGGAATTATGGAAACAGCTCAATATCCAAACACAGTAGCAGGAAGGTATACCACAGAGCACAACAATATGGCCAACTCCTAACTGAGCCAGTACGGTACAAATGAGATACTACCCCCTACTGCCCAGGAGTACTCCTCAGTTACCATTATCGTTTAAATAATAAAATTTGCCATAAATTTTTAATATCATCATCTATTTTTTGTCCTCTAACTCATCATTATTCATTTTAATAGTACCTGAATGTCCGTTTATATCCTGCGTAAATAAATGGGTCTCCTGCGCTGCTTGGTTTCCAATTAAAAAAAGAAAAAAAAAATTTGCGCCTGAAGCTAATAAATGTCTCGTGCCTGTTTTCAAACTCCGTTGACTAAACGCAGCTCTTTCGGAGCTTTTCGGTTCTTGTGCAGTGCATGATGGGATGTATATCTGGGTTAGTGACCATCGGATGTTCACTACATTTCGCGGTGGATTGTGGGATAAAAATTCTTACAAACAATTCGGACAGCCCTGCAAAATGGCGAACCCACTATATAGTGCACTATATAGTGAGTAATGAGTGATTTCGGACGCAGCCTATCTGTCACCTCTCAGCATGTGATCTCACAAAGACCCCAGATCTCACGGTCGGCAGCCAAGGATGTTTTATATTTCACTGGATATACAATTGGAAAATAGCAGCCCATTCATTTCAATGGAAATTGCTCAATGGCGCAGCGCGCCGACATGGGGGCCAACTTTCGGAACCACGCAGACATGCGCTGTGTGACTTTTTGCTCACACATGCGTAGTGTGGGGCTCATGAACGCGCTGGTATCTGAGGTGTCCACGGCAACGGCTCGTGCTCGTGGAACTCCTAGCCATTGTGCGTGTTCACGATCACTTTTCTCTGGAAATGGAATTCTGACCACTGCAGAACCTTCCGTAAGAAACCCCTGATGTAACTATTAGCTGAACGGAGAAAACATAGCCGCCGGAAAAGGCTTAATTATAGTTTGAGATACAACTGTAAAACCCAAATGCAATATCAAATGTTTAAAATGATTGTTATTTAACAGCGAAGTAATACTATTGATTTCAATTCAAAAATGTCGGCAAAATAGTTGACTTGCTGTTGTGTAACATGACATTGCTCAGGGGTGCATTTCCCAAAATCACAGATGCTAACTTACCTAGTTGGAACCATTGACTGTGAATGGACGAACTTTGTGCAACTAAGCTTTTGGGAAATGCGCCCCAGGCTCGTGTCCTCTTTAGTTCAACGATGAATAACCACATTAATAGAGTCAGACGATTCTTGCTTGTCTGCATGCAAACTCCATTATCTTCTCCGGATTCTATAAACCAAACACACAACGCACTGCACGTGCCTTATAAACCGATTGTTGAGGATTATATTTCAATATTTCTCATCATATTCATCAGTAGATCAATTGCCATCTTGAATAACCATAATCAATAACTATATTATGTAAGCAGCAGTAACACACACACACACATAACATAACACACACACACATACAAGTAGTTCACATACGCATAGGGAGGGGATGAGCAGTGCAAACACACAGACACATACACATACACATAAAACACACACACACACACATACAAGCAGTTCACACACACGAGCTGTGCACACAGACACATGTAGTTCACACATACACACGCAGCACACGTACACATGCGCACGCACACATACAAGCAGTTCACACACAGACACACACACATACAAGCAGTTCACACACAGTCACACACACATACAAGCAATTCAATTCACACATGCATAAGCAGCTCACACACACATAAGCAGCGGGCTTCTGTAGCTTTGATTAGTAAGCAGGCTTCTGTTTAGTTGATTTGAAAACATAATCAGGTGATGCATTTGATTTCTGTAGCTTTGATCAATGTTTGTTCAGTAAAATCATTAGTTGTTACTGAAAAAAACAATTGAATCATTTATTTATCCACTTGTATGCTATTCCTTTGTCTGTACTTTTCATCTCTTGAGTGGAACTTTCCGCTCCTTTTTAGTGATGTGCAGCTCATCTTTGCTTTGAATTCCTGAAGGATTAGCTAGCAGTGTTTTGGTTTGCCTGTCCTGTTGTAGCGCGAGAATGAGAATGCGGAAAGACCATATTTGGAAGATATCTCCTGTGAAGAAGGTATAAAAGCTGGGTGTGAAAAGTAAGAAATCAGTTCTTCTTGCGCAAAAAGAACTCGGCTTTACATTTATCAATATGCCTCAATAAAGCCTAATCGTCTGAAGAATCTGTCTCTCTCCAATTGCTTGGGGATGGGGGAACCTCATGATATGAAAATATGTTTGAATAGAAACCACAACATATTATGTTTTAAAGTCAGGAGCCTTAAACTTTTGCCAATTCTGGCAAGCTAATTTACTTTTAATTAACGTTTAACGTTTAGCTAACTCCATTCCGTGGAGTATAGTAAAATGTGGGTCTACTGTGAAATGTCACGCACATTGTACTGCGTTATTTTTACCTTTGTTTTAACGCTCCTTTTTTCTGTTTTGCCCCAGAGATATCTGAGCCTCTTGGAGTGCATTGAACAGTTCATCCCTGAAGTTCTG
Organism: Gymnothorax javanicus; assembly: GCA_029692085.1. Taxonomy (NCBI): domain Eukaryota; kingdom Metazoa; phylum Chordata; class Actinopteri; order Anguilliformes; family Muraenidae; genus Gymnothorax; species Gymnothorax javanicus. Next base: position 20,905,819 of record CM056196.1, on the reverse strand, counting down.
CATGTCAGCGAACCGGACAACCCTGCCTTTCTATCCCCCCCAATTCCCTTTCCAATAAAGTCTGACTCGATTATAATTTGAATACTGTCTCATTACATTTCTAAGTGCGAGTTAACATCGATTGTAGTTGTGGTACTCAATTTTACAATAGTGGCCGGCTCTGCGAAATTTAGGCTAAGCATTAAACCCATGCCCCTTTTGATTTTCAGTACTTGAGTTCATCTTCAAATGCTCAGCAGAGCGGACAAAAAAAAAAAAAAAAAAAAAGGGAAGGCACTGTATTATTCTAGTGAAGTTTTACAACTCTGCACTCCAAGCCAAAGAGAGTTCAAGCTAATATGTCAGCTTAGCAGCAATGAACAATATCTCATCCGTCTGTAGTGTATATGGGCCAGGCTCACGAAATGTGCGCCCCGGTACTGAAAAATAATGAAAGTGCCCACAAAGCTTAGCTGCGAGTGGTTTTTTAATCTATAGTTGTTGTGGGATCATATTCCAAAGCCGTGCGACGGCGACGTTTTTCTTTTTTTCGTGGTACCTGGTCAAAGTTGGGTCCCTCAACTCATTTTTTGGGCCGGGTTTCTGCCTTAGTTTCAAGACATGCATATCTTCTAAAGCCTCATACATGCATAGATATAGCTATATCTTCTCAAAATGCCCTGATATGTATAGAAGGATAGTACAGCTGATGGAAAAATGGTATATAGGTAATATGCTGTTGGGATTGTCAACCCTGCCATGGCCCTGAAGTCGGGGTGCGTTTTGTGTGCGGCTGCAAAATTGCTGCGCGAGTGCAAACTGCACTCTAACACGATGTGTAAAATTAATTCAGGCAACCCTATGCTCTCAGTGGTAATTGTACGTGATAAAGGTATATGTCTACTCTCTGAATACCAAATATCATGGTCATTGGTGGAATATTTGGTGAGTTATACGCATTTCCCTATACCCTTGCTTGTCTAAGTCAGAAACACGAAAACCTACTGTTTGCCTATAATCCATCCAGAGGCCTACAACTAGTGATAATAAAGTTATTTAAGCCTCCAATCAGTGTTATAATTGTATATAAGTGATGTCCAGAGGTATATCACCTGAAATTAGAAACCCTACAGTGATTTTTTTCCCTCGGCATCCCGTCGCTGCTGGAAAAAAGAAATTCTGGTCTGCAAATACCTGAAAAATGTTATAAAAACCTAAATCAAAACTCAAAAATCTCCTAGAAACACTCCTTATGGCTTAAAAGTATGTAGCCTAGGTAATACCAAGCCAGAACAGGTGTCTATTAGCTCAAAATATCGGTATATCAGTCAGAAACCGAATCTAAGTCAGAAACCGCGACTAAGACAGAAACCCGTCAAAGTGTACCAAACTCAACCCGGCTGACTTGCTATTGCCATAATACTTAACTAATAGATAGAATAAGAGTCTCAAGTAGGTAATTGAAGACCTGTGTGCAAGAAGTACTTAAGTCACATTTTGCAAAAAATGAGCTGACACCAGTATTAAAAGCCACAATGGCCAGAGCATCATCTGATGCCAAAGATTTCTGCAAAGAAGCGCTCAAGTCTTGTGTACTGGTGGGTTTCCATTGTCCTGATCAGCATCATGTTTTGAAAACTTTGACCCTCAAAATCTCAAAAGTATCATTTTGTGACTTAGGTACTTCTTGCACACAGGTCTTCAATTGATCACTTACCAATGGAAGATGCCACTTGTAGGCTGGTGGACAGGCTGCTTGACAGTTCTTTTTTTTTTTTAATTTTGGGTCCTAGGTTCCCCTAGCCTGAGCCCCGGGAGTTTTTTTATGATGATTGCATGTTTCTGTCTTTTAGTTATTGTTATTTTGTTGTAGGTGTTGTCTGGCGTCCCCGACCACCTATGCATGTTATTTGAACAAGTTTATGACTGATTGGCCACCAGTTGCGGCCACAGCGGCCGCCACGACCGGCATCAGTTTCTGCCTGAGATCCCGGTTTCTGACTGAGAGCGTGGGCTGACGCCACCGATATTTTTTGATTAAATCTTCAAAAATACAAGTCGACACGTTTAGAAAACACAATATCCCCGCCTCGTACCAGCCGGCAGTGGTCGGCAGCTTTTTTAGAGTAGCGCACAATTGGCTATCGCGCTACAGGGTTGCAAATTGGGAAGGGACTGCCGGGAAAGGAAAATAATAGTTGCCTTTTTCGTTGCTCAAGCGCCTCCTGTTGGCCAGACGGGCGATCAGGAAGATTCTAAGCCTGTTCATGTCCGGGTATCCTCCGCCCTCGTTCTGAACTTGTGAAGATTCAACCAATGAGTGTATAAGAAGCAGCAGGCTGACAGGCGCGTGCTTCGGAGGAGAGCCGCGAACTGTCTTCACTCTCCTGAATTGGCAGCAAGGGGTCGCATACGAGCAAGCCTTGTACATAGTTCACCGATTGGGCATTCCACATTCGGGTGGGATTGGAGATGCCAAATTAAAAAAAAAAAAAAAAGAAAACACAATATATCATGTCCCCGACCACCCATGCATGTTATTTGACTAAGTTTATGACTGATTGGCCACCGATTGCGGCCACAGCGGCCGCCCACGCCCCGCGTCAGTTTCTGCCTGATGTCCCGGTTTCTGACTGAGAGCGTGGGCCGATCGGTCTGATGTCGGGCCTCCGACCGACGCCATCGTTATACAACCCCAATTCCGAAATAGTTGGGACGAAGTGTAAATTGTGAATAAACTCAAAACGCAATGACTTTTAGATCACATGAGCCAATATGTTATTTACAATAGAACATAGATAACATTTCAAAAGTTGAAACTGAGACATTTTACATTTTTATACACAAAATCAGCTCATTTTGTGGATAAAATTGTAAAATTTATCAGTTTCAACATTTGCTATGTTATCTCTGCTCGGAGGAGACTAGACCGCGCTTTCACATGAGGACCTGTTGGTGTTCACGCAGACTGAATATAAATAAAAATTTTTGTCGTAGCCGAGGAACGAGGCATCAATGATTTAAAAGAGAAAAATAAGCAGTTTCAGTATCGATAATTTGTGACTGTCAAAAAAATGTATTCACGGATTTATCAGCGTGTCTTTTTCTATTATTCCCTATGGAGAAATTTCTTTTTGGCCCCCATGGCATCACGTGACTTGCAATATCAGCTTGACCGCTAAGCCCATATCAGCGTGCGTTCCTCCCTTCATTGTTCGTCCAGTTCTCCTAATAGGTCGGCAGCATGGAGGTAATATAATAGAACTGGAGAGAGCGAGGAAGTCCCACCCCTATTACTTTCAATGGGAGATGCTAGGCTAGCTACTTCAGCCCAGGAAGTAAGGAATTGACCGACGCCATCTATAAAAATGGCGTTCCATGGGTGCTTATTTCCCGCACCATTTCATAAGATTGCCAATCTGATTACACAGCACAAATGGCCAAGAAAATGTGTCGTCTGTGCGGATTGGCAAATGTGTTTGAGGGGAAATGACGAGCAACGCTGTTGATCTGGGACGCTCACGCACTATACACTCATTGGCTAAACTGATGCAGTCAGAGCAACAGCTGGACAACCAAACTCGTGCACGAGCTGTCATCAAGCTCTAAGTAGCAGTTCTTATTTTACGGGCCCTCTTGAAAACATCGAACAGTTGCGTCAGACAAAGATCAAAATAATGAAGGATTACCGAATAAATTTTCTTTTGTTTTCGCTTTATTTGGCAAGAAAAAAAATGCGCACTTTTCAATTGGTGTATATGGAGCTCGCGCGTCTTTGGCCACAAAATTGCATCCTTGGGAAACGCGGAAGCAGGAAGCTAACATGCTAACTGGCTGAAGCAACGGTACTTCCTTGTTCTCTCTGGTTCTATTATATATCTCTATGGTCGGCAGCACCCTCAAACAATTCCTCTCATGGGCTGCCTTCCAATCCGAAAAAATGCTTGCTTCGTCGTGTTCACTCGCCCTCCAATTGAGGGGGGAATCCCCAAAAAATCCTGGATGTAAGATGGCTGCCACTTGTAGGGTCGTTCCAATCCAGTTTTGCGGAGGTAAGGGCGCATTTTCATTTGCTCAAGCCCTCGATTATCCTCCCTCAAACGAAGCCAACAACGAACATCCCTCCAAGCTTTGATATTGCCCAGAATGCTTTGCTCATTCTCCCTCGGTCAAAATTTCACGTCCGCCATTTTTTTCTGCTGGCAAAAGGGGGAATTGTGGCAGGGAAATTACCATACAAATGTAAGAATTGTGTTCAAGTAGTGTGTAATTTATGACAGAGTTATATGCAAATAGCGAAGTTTGGGGGTGAGGGGCATCGGTTTCGCATTATTTTTAAAGCATTTGACTTTACGTTCATTTTTGCTGTAGCTAGCCTATAGCATCCGCAAGGACTGTTGCGGAGGTAAAAGCCGCTTTCACACTGGACCCGAAACTAATTTTTCGCGCGACAGATTACATTCAAAGTCAATGCAAAGACGCAATGCACGCGAAAACACACATTTTAGACATTTACTGAACAGTAGCCTGGCAAATATCCAGCAACAATTACGCACGCATTTCACCAAAACTCACCAAGGCTGCAGGGCAATATCCCGATAGAGTTGTAACAGGAATAATTTGCAAACTCACCCTTTTGAAAGCAACTCAAGCTTCATCGCAGCTGGATCCTGGCCGCCGTCCAGCCCAGAGATGCTGGCGTTATCTTCTCCAAATATGCGCTGCACAACCTCTACAACTGCGCTAAAGTCTTTGCCAGGGGGTCCTCCGCCTGCATAAGAATATAAAAATGAATTAGATATGAGCGAATAGGGTGGCATGCAAGCAAATGAAAAAGCACTACATACCCGTGTGCATGGAGCAGGTCTTGAAAGCTGCGATTTCAGTTCTGCTTTTCGACAGAACGTTATACCACTTTTTCTCGCAGTCAGCTGGTGACCGATGGCAGAAGGCTTGAGAAGCGTTTAGTTGATTCGCGACGTTTTCCCATGCCTTTTTTTAATCATGGCTGGTAAGCGTTGGGCTGAACTTGCCTTTAATGATGAGCTTCCTCTCCTCGATTAACGCCACTAATAACAGTATCTCCTCTTCTCGCCATTTGGGTTTTCTTTTCGATTCCATGTTGGTTTCAGCTTGGTGAACTGTGGCCGCAATATATTTAGAGCCACTCAATTAATCGCGCACCAATTTCAAGTTAGTTGCCTAATTAATGAATTGGAAAGATAAGGAAACATTTCTTTTTTATTCATTGCCTATGTATGTTTTGTATTATTTTGTTGATTATTGTCAAAATATACACTCCCAGTATCCATTTAACTATTCACTGAAATATTTCTAAGATATTTCTATATTCTTAGATAAGGGATTCCCTTCCGTGATTGGTCATTTCTATGGACTTGGAAGTGACGTCACCTAAAATTCCATTTACGGCACATAGTACTGTCGTAATTCAGCTCTGAGAGTGACACTTCAGATTCAGTCCTACACTTCGCTGAAAGTGTGAGTAAGACTTTTGATAACTTACTTTTAGGTGCAGCTTTCAGCGAAGAATTTTTTTACTCATAAGTCAGCTCTTAGCAGGGTTCTTAGGAGTGATTCTAAGAAGCTAGATAAATACGGGCCCAGGGCCCATATTCACAAAGCATCTTAGCGCTAAAAGTAGGTCCTTACTGCCGGATTTAGGAGAAACTCCTGAAAAAATGGGCGTGTCAGTCGTAAATTTAGGACTCCTAATTATTTTTACTAAGTGTTATTCACAAAGCATTTTAGGCCTAAAAGTAGCCCCTAAGTCTGGAAGAGCTTTAAAGTAGTCAAGAGGACTCCTAACTCGCTAAAACCTATTCACAAAGAATCGGAAAATGACTGCTGTTGTTGAAAGACGGAATGACTTGGAAATTTTGAATGATGTGCAGTTGTTGAAAAGAAATCGGATCGATCGTGAAGGGATTTTATTTGTTGTTGACTTGGTGAGGGAGAGAATTAGCCTACGTCTCCAACCATGAGAAACAACAGATTTGCCAAGTCTCACGCATTTTTTAGGCTTATTCACCGTAGTTCGCAATTATTCATTGAATGCTTAATGAGATTCTCACGCGGAATTAAAATCCGTTTCACTTGCGTAAAGGTGCACCTCATCACAAGTAACACGGAAAGCAATTATGACTCCGGACTTCCCGTGCTTCTCTTTACTCAGGGATTGGAAACAATGCATGTGTTTCATGATCGTTTAATTGTTTTAATGAAATAAGACCCTTTGAAACGTTTTTATGCAATTCCATTGCTTTCAATCCCTCAGTAAAGACAAGCCTGAGAATTCCCGAGTCATAATCGATTTCCGTGTCATTAGTGGGGAAATCCACCGTAATGCACGTGAAACTGATTAACTTGATGCACAATGACTTAAATTCCACGAGTGAATTTCTTCAGTGCGCGTTGATTGAATAATTGCTGACTACGGCACAGGAGCTTGAATGCCACTAAGAGGAGAGACTCACGCCTAAGGCGTGAGACTTGGCATCTCTGAAACAACCCAAAAAGCCCCGAAATAAAATGTTTGACAGCACTTTGTTACTTGGCCACCGGAAAAATGCAACTTTGCAATGCAGACAATTTAGGGATTTCACAATCATCTGTCAGTCGCTTAATTCAACAAACAAACAATGCGCTCTGTGAACCCCATATCATCCGACAGTTTATCCGGTTTCCAATGGACATTCGCCAACAACACAGAATCAAACTTGAATTCATGCACATCTCAGGTATGCCCGGTATCATCGGTGCTATTGACGAGACCCGTATTCGAATTATTTCTCCGACCCAAGATGAGGAGGTATTTGTAAATAGAAAGAAGTTCATTCCATCAACACCCACATAGTATTTGATGCCGAATACAATATTTTGGACATTGTTGCGAAATGGCCAGGATCCACGCACGACTCGCATTTTAATGGAAAGCAGCTTATGCCTAGCCTGGAATCCATACTGATAAAGTGCTGGTCGCTCCCAACGGTCACTGACTTATCAGTCTGGCCTCAGTCGTATAGCCAGCGTTTAGCCCTTACGTCACTAATGAAGTGAATATATGAATATTCATGTTTTCTGCTCTTGGCGAGAACCACCAATCGAATATGAGTTGGCTGGCCAGCAACGGCATTCGTGAATGTTATTTGACATTAGCTTAAAAATTAGATTGTGGCTTGCTTGCGTTTACTCGTGGAGCAGTTGTTAGGTTTTGAACAGGATAATGTTTGGCCATATCTGCATTCTGTTTATTTCAGTGGGATTCCCCGGTATAATAAAGGCGAAATTAAATAATACTCAAATTACATAACGTATTTCACTGTAATTGGAATTTGCTATAGATCGAAGGGCATGATTGCATCAGCTAGATAAGAATGATACTCCACCCAAAAACTATAATTTGTATATCAATTACTCACCATTAGATGTCTTGAACGGACGAAGTTGTTCTTCACCTGGCGCAACTTTATGGCCACTGGAGAGTTTTGAAAAATTATCCAAATTCCTTTTTTGCTGGAAGCGAATGGGGTCACCCAGGCCAGTAGCAATGGGAAAACTCCACAAAACGTCTGTTGACAAACTTTCAAACCATCGTCCAACGCATCGTCCAGTATAATCCAAGTCTGCTTTGTCCACTCGTATTCTCAGAACTCTAGAAACGCGGTTATTTTTCGCTAAAAATAATAAAACACCACAGTAAGCTCGCGCATTCAACGGAAGTCCCGCCTCCCGGCTTGTTCATTGCCCAGAGACTCTGCTGCCACTCAGACGAATACTCGTATAAACACGAGCCGGGAGGCGGGACTTCCGTTGAATGTAGAACTGTGGTATTTTTTTTTTATTTTTATGTCTGTCTAAAGGGGGAGGGGGGCACCCTTGCGACTGTGAGCCAATCACAGATCTCGCATGGATTTTGTGCGAATATTTGAAAGTCAAACGCTGGCCTACCGAGTGAGGCCAGACGTACAAGCAAGTGACCGTTGGGAGCGACCAAAGCTTGATACGGATGGATTCCAGGCTAGCTTATGCCAATTAATTGACAGGCATTATGTGCCTGCAAGATGCCACTTGCTCGGGGACAGTGGCTTTGGTGCTGTACCTCCTGCTATGCATGAATTATTTTTTTTACGCTATTGAGCGAGGGTTACATTCGTAATAATAACAGCCTATGTCATATTTTGTATGCATATTTAAATTGTAGGCTATAAATTACAAACCAAGCTTAGTATGCTTTCCTTTTTGAACAATAGCCCGTTTATAGGCTGCAATCTCGGACCTCCCCTGCGATTGCAGCCCATACCACCGCTTCTCACAGTCGTCCGTCCGAGACACCGGGGAATGCAGCATTGATCTGTCGGCTGATATTATCCCACGCATCCCACTTGGATTTGCTTTTCACCCCCAAGCCAAATTTCCCTTTGATTAGGCTACATGCTTTCGATCCAGCACCAACTGGGCCAGCAGCAGTAACTGGTCGCGGCTCCAGTTGGGCTTTTGCGTCCTTTTTGAACTTTCATCCATGACAGTTTAAGGTAAACAAACTTGAACGGCCCAACATTTAAATGATCGCAACATATTCTCATTGGGAAATAAGTTGCTAATTATGGGGGCAAATGATGCGTTTTATTATTGACTCGTTTTATGCTATTGGCGTTTTTACAACTTTCTCTTTCCTATGTATGTTTATTTGCCTAGAGCGTGATATGTGGGGACTGCACATAGTGCATTTTCAGGAGTGCTCAACATGATATACTACTCAAAATTTGATAGGGATCATAGGAATTTTTTTGTGAAATGACATGCAAATTTGGTAACTGCCACTGATGAACAATATATTGGATAAATGACATGCAGTCAGACACAAAACACATTTGCACGTGCATTTCATGACATTAAATGAGCATGCAGCCTCACATTTTGGCTTTGACTAACACTTCACCATTTCAACTCAGACGTGTGTGTTGCTTGTTGGTGAAAATTTGGAAGTTCCCAAATTTTTTGCATTACATTTAGCAATAAGAATGTCTCCTCAACATCTAAGACGTCGATTGACTTCAGAGCAATTGGGAGGATGCATCGGAATGCTTGACTCTGACTTCTCACAACGTCACGTTGCTAATGCACTTAACGTTAGCCAAAGCGTTGTGAACAGAGCGTGGAACCGGCATCAAACGTTTGGTACAGCAGCACACCGTCATAGGGGTGGTCGTCAGAGATCGACTACACAACGACAAGACCACTTTCTCACACTTCAGGCACGACGTTATCCTTTCTGTACAGCCACCACCCTACGAAATGACCTGCATAACGCCTTGGGAGTCAGGGTATCCACTCAGACGATACGGAATCGCCTTCATACTGCCGGCCTCAACTCAAGAAGGCCATGTGTTCGAATCCCACTGACTGTGCGTCATAGGCGTGACCGTTTGGATTGGGCTCACGATCATGTCACATGGACACACAACGATTGGGCTGCAGTTCTCTTTACTGATGAGTCCCGATATTGCTTGGACTTTACTGACAGGAGGAAACGGGTGTGGCGAAGACAACGTGAGCGATTTAATGATGCCTACATCAACGAACCACGACCGTTATGGTGGCGGATCAATTATGGTCTGGGGAGGAATAAGCAGGAATGGCAGAACGGACCTGCATGTCATGGGGGAGAGGGACGATGACAGGGGTACGATACAGGGATGAGATCCTCAATGTGTACGTAAGACCATACGCTGGTGCTGTTGGCCCTGATTTCATCTTGATGGATGATAACGCCCGTCCCCATCATGCTATGGTGATTCAATTCCTAGAGCAGGAGACAATTGTCCGCATGGACTGGCCAGCGTTCGCCGGACCCTAAACCCAATCGAGCATGTGTGGAACATGCTGCAGGTCGCCATTTCGATCATCTAGAAGAGCTCGAAATGCCCTTGTTGAAGAATGGGACAACATTCCAATTGCAAGCATCCGGGTTCTGATTGACAGTATGACCCGCGTTGTCAAGCCGTTTCAAGCTACGGGAGGCCATACCCGTTATTGACATTAACTGTGGTAATGAAACATCAAACGAACACTGTCTGTTTTCACTTTACATGTCAGAGGTGAAACCATGAAGTGTTCAAAGGTGTGAGGCTACACGCTCATTTAATGTCATTAAATGCACTTGCAAATGTGTTTTGTGTCTGACTGCATGTAATTTATCCAATATATTGTTCATCAGTGGCAGTTACCAAATTTGCATGTCATTTCACAAAAAATTCCTATGATCCCTATCAAATTTTGAGTAGTATATTATTTTATGGGACAAACCAGCCGCTTGGACTATTTCCTCATTTTTTCCTCCATGGGTTGTATGTGGGATATTTTTTTCAATGGGCCGCCCTGTCACCAAACAACCAATCACCGTGCTCATTGTCCCAAGACTCGTGCATGAGAATTGACGTCATGCATAGCAACGGAGATTTTCTCCCACCTATCTCAGAGCTGCTCCTAGTCTAGGAGTTACCAGTTTTCTTAACTAAAAGTTGCTCTCAGCGGCTTTGTGAATAACTTTTCAGATTTTACTCCTACATAAAATGTTTAAGCGTGACTTAGGAGTACTCCTAGCGGTAAGATAAGATGCTTTGTGAATATGGGCCCTGATATTTAATAAAGTTTACTGAGCTAAAAATTTTCTCTGAGGCAGATTGCCATGATGGAGGAATGGGAGTCAGACTATATAAGATAGCTATGTTAACTGAGAATATTTTGTTAATTCTATTTCTTATTCAAAGAAGAAAGGGAAAGATCATAAATGGCATTGCAACTTAAATCTAGCAATATCCTGGAAGTAGGGTCAAAATGTTTTCTCTGCTGTAGTAGAATACCCCAATATAGTGTATCCTATTTACTTTTCATTCTTGAGGAGAGTCCGGGGTGTTTCCCTGCTCCCAGTGCCCATTCATTCACATGGAAGAAGTGAAGCTGCACCAGCATATTGAGAAGATTCACCCAGAGAAGCACAGCAGGATTCTGGGATATGTAGGAAATGGAGCAGAGAACCAATTGCCTCCCAGCAGCTCACGTCATGACCCCACGGCCTCTACAACACAACCCATCCCAACACAGTCCCACACACGTACTCCTGGGGCCCACACCACCTCTCTGTGTAGGAGAAGTCTCAGTCCACTGAGCCACCAGACATCACATGAGTACATTCATACAGGTGAGTGCCCATTCTGCTGCTCCCAGTGTGGGAAGAGCTTCAAGCAACTGCAGCATCTGACATCGCATAAGCTCATTCATACAGGAGAGCGGCCATATAACTGCTCTCAATGTGGGAAGTGCTTCACTCGACTGAGCCACCTGACATTGCATGAGTGCACTCATACTGGAGAGCGCCCATACCACTGCACTCAGTGTGGGAAGAGCTTCATTCAACTGAGCAATCTGACATCACATGAACGCATTCCTAAAGGAGAACGCCCATACCACTGCGCGCAGTGTGGGAAGTGCTTCAGTCGACTGAGCCATCTGACATCACACGAGCGCATACATACTGGAGAGCGCCCATACCGCTGTACTAAGTGTGGGAAGTGCTTCACTCGACTGAGAAATCTGACATCGCATAAGCACATTCATTCAGGAGAATGCCCACACAGCTGCACTCAATGTGGGAAGTGCTTCACAAGACTGAACCATCTGACATCACATGAGCGCATTCATACTGGAGACCGTCCATTCTGCTGTGCTCAGTGTGCTTCAGTCGACTGAGCATTCTGACAACACATGAATGCATTCATACAGGGGAGCGCCCATACCCCTGCTCTCAGTGTGCGAAGAGCTTCAGTTATTCTGGAAGTTTGAGGAAACATGTAGACATCCATACAGAGGAGCACATAATTCACTGTGCAGCGTTTCAGTCAATGGAGCCATCTGAAAACACATGAGTGCATTCACAATGCAACCAAAGCAAATAAATAATGAATGTTCTTCAGCTAACACTGCCCATAGCTTATAGGTTATTTTCAATCTGAATGTGCTACATTATTATTACAAAACAGAAAAGTTTTAAAATGGCTATAAAAAGTTATGTAGGGTCGTCATTTATAACCTTGACCAGTCAATTATGTAGCCTTTATACCAATGAATACATAAAAATAATTATCCCCAACTGCTTCTGTGGTTGGGTAATAAAGCGTCAGACAAATTTAAAAACAAGTTGACAACACAATCAAGATGGAAATCAATTACTCACCTTTGCTCAAACCCATATATATTGACCAATGAGTATGATGGGTTACATGCCAAAATGTTTATTCTGACTATCAGTAGATTTCGCCGCCAGGTGGCTTTTTGGCTGAATTCACAATGGTATTTTGGACACCATCTCTGCCATGATTTGGTTGCTTTTAAAATGTATTTATATTGACAAGTGTAACCATAGCAGCATGTAACTTCAGAATGCGTGTCAAATATATTAAGGACTATGCTTCTACAATGAAACCACAACCCTTACAAATGATACACTGTCTGGCCAAAAAACAATTAGACATTCTAATATTTTGTTGGACCACCTTTGGCTTTGATCACTGCACAAATTTGTTGTGGCATTGCTTTGACAGTCATGTGCAAGGTTGCATTTATTTCCAACCAGAGTTGCAGTCATTTTTGGCCTAGATCTTTTTTAACGACAGAAGAGTCAGACCTCTCCATAAAACCTTCTCCAGCAGATCCCAAAGGCTTTCAGTTGGCTAAGGTCAGGACTCTGTGGTGGCAAATTCATGGTTAAATGATTCTTCATGCTTTCTGAACTACTCTTTCACAATTTTAGCCAGATGAATGTGAGCATTGTCATCCTGGAATGTGCCTGTGCCGTCAGGGATTAAAAAATCCACTGATGGAATAATTTGGTCATTTAGTGCATTCAGGTAGTCTGCTGACTTCATTTTAATGCTGCATTGCTGAGCCTTGCCCTGACCAGAGTTAATGGAGGGGACTGGTTAGGAAAGCCAGCGAACTTCAAAGGGCAAAACAATATTGTGCACAAGCAACCAAGATGTCGGGGGGAATGGACAAGTTACTTGTTTTTTGTGACAAATCTCAAGCAATATTTGATATTTTAAGGGAGAAATAAGAATTGGAGGAGCAATTTATAGCTACGGCTAATGATGTTTGGTAGAAAATATCATAATTTTGTTTTGATCTGGCCAGTTTAGTTAACATTCACGTGGAGCAATAGAGAGTTTTAAGCAAGCACCGTACACTTTAAACGACAACAAACTTTTCTAGCAATTAAGTTAGCAGTGCTGACAGGAGATTTTTGAGTTATTGTGCAAGCATTCAATAAAACTGCATTAGAGTGCATTATCTTTTTAAATAAACAGAGGATTTCTATCAAGTGAGCCCAAGATATCAAATTTATGAAACAAGAGTAGTAATTTTCATCTATAAATGATAAAATTAAAATTACAACCCCAGTTTCATAAATGTGATATCTTGGGCTCACGAATTTGAGATCCTATTTATCCCATAATGTCAGTGTCATATTTGGAAAATTTAAGGAAAGCGTTAGCTTCTAGTTGGAGGTCTATTTAAGTCAATGAGATGAATAATTAGCTAGGGAACATGTTAAAGCTTTTTGCCATTAAATTAATAAATTCAAGTTTCTACGATAACAGTAACTCATGTAACTTATGACTTTAATGGCAGAAAGCTCTAGCATAGTAGCCCGCAAATTATTCATCCCATTGACTTGAATAAACCACAAACTAGAACCTAAGGTGAGCGATGATTAATGGTTACCTTTAGGAGGATTGGTAACATTACCGTGTTTGTCAAGATGATGGATAAGAGCATGAAAGCTTCATATTAAAACAGAAAATATAAAATAGGCTGGATTTAGCCACATATTTTGATATCTTCCAGTGGAAAATGCTCCTTGCAGGTATAAACTCTGTCCTTCTTTATCCGTTTCCTGAAATTGGCATCAGCACAAACCACAACCAGAAACAGAGCAATTATCACCTGGCATCTCCAGGAAATAATTTATTTTTCAAATACAGAGCAAGATATCGTTTACGTAAAGAAAAACTAGCTAAATATCGCACTTTCATCACACAACTTGCCCTAGCCAGATGCTATGTTAGGTCGTGTTTGATTAAATAACACACGGGTCGGGCTGAGGTTCTTGTGCGCATGCGCGTTGCTGTTCCCTATCAAACACGTGGAACAGAACACGAGTTGAGGTTTGTGGTTTGGCTACTTTTGTGTGCTTCATATGTGATCGTGAACTTGATTTTTGCTAGACTGTTTGAAGTGAGTAATGCATCTTGCCACACACAGAAATGGAATTTGGGTGCACAAATAGATGGCTTTCCAGTGAAAACCATTATTAGCCACAGAAAACACCGATACCATACAGAATTTCGCTTAATAATTGATAGAGGTCATTTAAAACTTACCCTGAATAGCTGTCAATGCCGCTTTTAGCTGCCATGTTGCGAAGTCATATCCCTAGTTGTTCCTTGTTCCACGTGTTTGATTGGGAACAGTAATGTGCATGCGCACAAGAACCTCAGCCCGACCCGCATGTTACCAAATCAAATACAACCTTGGGGAGTATGTTCTCGACTAGAGGTGGTGACCCAAGTGCACTGTTCTCGGAGTTTGATTTGTGAACACAATGCTAGTGTCGTGTTCTTGGATGGAATCAAACACGACCAGGAATTCTGTGTGCATGGTAAGTGTCACGTGACCAAGCAAAAACCTTAACTATAAGATCAGTCTTTGAAGTTTGCTAGCTTCCTAGTCCCCTCTATTAACTCTGACCTGACCAAATGAAACAACCCCTAACCACGGGCTGCTGCAACCCAAGTCTACATTTTCAGAGTGGCAACGTCACAGCCAGTGGCAGCGCCAGAACTGGAAATTTGGGGGCACAGAACATCTCTGTAAAACAATTATTAGTCCTGACTTGTTCTCAATCATTTTCATAATTAACAATACATTCACTTTGAAAACTCTCTACACTATCAGGCGTTGCTAGTTCTCCCCGTTCAGGTAAGACGACAATCATCCATTTGGACGCGTAATTTGGTGAATTTAAATCAGCCTTATTCAAAATTGCTTACTTGTCAACTCTCACGCATATGGCGTGAGCGTCACGCTTTTTAGAGGCATATTACATTCCCACGCCGTAGTCAGCAGTCTTACACATAAACTAGAACTGCATTTCGTCAGGATGAATCTCGAGAGTGTGCTTGCTAAAATGTTGATGCTAAAGTTAAAAGCAATGTCTCTCTAACACACACACACACACACACACACACACTAGAGTGGCAGTCTGGCAGAGTGTAGGTAGGTAGTCTGTCTGTTTGTCTGCCTCTCTCTCTCTCTCAATCTCTCTCACACACACACACACACACACACACACACACACAGGTATCATCTGACATTGTTTAAAGGACAAATTTCAGAGCGCTTCGCTCTCTGAAATTTGTCTATACCGGCCTGTTTAATTGCTGACGCTGTATTTTAACCAATGAGAAACACAGAGAGGTGTGTGTGTGTGTGTGTGTGTGTGTGTGAGTGCGTACGTGCGTGTGTGCATGCGTGAGTCTGACACAGCAACTCCTCTATGTGTGTGCCTGTCTCTATGGAGACAGCAGCACCCCTGTGTGCTTGATGTCTCACAGGCGCTGTGAGACAGAAAGGAATTCAAAGAAATCGTCAGTGACACTGTCCGAACTACTACCATTTTCTGGCAGACCGTAGGTCCCATGGTAAAAAGAAAAGCAATGTGAGCGAGGGGAGACTCTGCTGAGCGTCCCCATATATTTTTTTTTCTTGTAGTGTCAAGTATATGGTCAGTATGGCGATTTCAAAAAGGTGTTTTTCAACTGTCTGCTCCTGTTATAATGGCTGCCTATGGGAGAGTTGGTCAGTGACACTGTCCAAACAACTGCCATTTTCTGGCAGACCGTAGGTCCTATGGTAAAAAGAAAAACAATGTGAGCAAGTGGAGACTCTGCTGAGAGTCCCCATGTTTTTTTTGTCTTGTAGTGTCAAGTATGTGGTCTGGATGGTGATTAAAAAAAGGTGTTTGTCAGCACTCTTCCCAAACCTTTCTGCTCCTGTTATAATGGCTGTCTATGGGGCAGCTGGTCAGTGCTCCTGTCGCTTGGGGGCGCCTAGAGTCCTAACCCTTTGTCTGTTTTCTTCCAAAGTGACATTTTTCAGGCCTGCACAAATTTTCTTACGTTTTGATATATAATTTGTTTGTATATGTTGGAAATTGTGGCTGAGGGAGTGATTACAAAATTTTTTCAGTCATTTTTTTGCCTCTCTCCACTCTAAATTCTAGAGTACGAGAACATTCCGCCCATTGACATGCACATTCCGCCCATTGACTTGTATGGGGAAAAAAGACGGGATGAAAAACAGAGATTGGAAAAGAATGAAAGGGGGCTATGCAACCGTTTATACAAGGCCGGGGGACACGGTCGGGCCGATCGTTTTGGCGTTTGAACCGCGTCTCTATCGCGAACGCTCGGGCAGTTAATATGGGACAACCGAATTGCGGAATGGAAAAATAATAAAGAAACGGAGTTAAGAAGAACAATATGTTCCTTGCTGCAAGCAAACAATAACAAAACTGATCATTGAAAATTTTGATTTGGCTAAAAAAATTATATTTAATTGCCCAGTCCCGCTTTTTAATCAAGCCACGCTGTACTGAGAGTGAACGACGATATGCCATTGGAACGCACACCAGTCATAATTCAATCAATGCCTACTGGAGAGATTCTCACGCAAAATTGAAGTCCTTGTGCATGGATGTTTTTCAGTTTCACGTGCGTTACGGTAGATTTCACCACTAGTGACATGGCAACTTATTATGACTCCGGACTTCTCACGCTTTTCTCAGGGGTTGAAAGCTATTAAATTGCAATAAGACGTTTCAAATGATCTTTTATTTCATTTCCACAATTTAAACAATCATGTGCAGGCTAGATCGCCGGATGTGCCGAAAAGGTAGCATGGAAGTTCCACAACAGTTTTGTAAAGCATAGGCCTATTTATAAGTAAATTTTTTTTCTGTACTGAATTTAGCCCATTATTTTGTCACTGTCAGATCACATGGGGGAGAGAAGCCGTATCTTCAATTGCCAATTGATTATTACTATAAATTGAAAATGTGTTAATAAAGGAAAATGATTGAGAACTAGCCTGGACTAATTGTTGCTATAAAGGGACGTTCTGTGGCCCCCAATTTCCGATTCTGGCGCCGCCACTGGTTACAACAGCAATACATTTGGTCAGTTTCACTAGTCACCTATTTATAGGATCAAATAAGGATCATTAATATTTTGAGTTTGAGTCACCTGCAGTCAATTTTGGTTCAATGGCATTAATGAGTTGTATTCTTGTGACGTCATCGGCCAAACCACGGAAATTATTTTGCAAGTTTTCTTCACTACCTTGCGGCTCTTTTATAGTGAAAATATATCGTTTTTTTTTTTTGTATCAGGGGTCATCAAAGCCCTTCTTTACAATAGAACCCCAATTATTATTTCTATCCTCGCTGACAGAACTTACAAGCTAAGAAAAAAGAATGACGGTTGTGGGAATGTGCTAGAATGGCAAAGATTGCCTCAGAAGTGGACTCATGCATTTCTATATTGCTTGTTTGCAATTGGATGTAGATTATATCATTGCATAGTCTCTAAAGGAAAGAGCAGGCCAGATTTCAGGTAAGGGGAAAGGAACAGAAGCAATATGCTGCAGATGTCATTGGGATAGATGGAAGAAGTTTCTTGGCTTTTATGGCAAAGGTAGTAAATTGTGATTACAAGACTGAAAGCAAAGCGTCAAGAATTAATATGGTAATGTACACTGCCGGAGAGATTTTGGGTGTATCAGATGTCAGTAGGTAAGATTTATACAGAGAATTTTGGATTTGGATGAAGATTTGGTGGTGGTCAGATTTTAGGGAAGCAAACTTTGGAGAAAGGAGGTTCAGAAATGAGGGTGGGTAAAAAGAGGGTATATTGTGACCAGTGATTACAAAGTGAGTCTTTATGACCGAATATTCACAATTGAGATCTGTACACCACCATGCTATAGATTATTTATTTTTTCTTAAAATTCGCACATTCGAAATTGGACACAGTAGGTGGCAGTATATTCACATAAAACCTTTTGTACAATTTCACTAAAAGAACGAGAAGAAGAAGCAGCAGTTGCGACAGCAGAGTATTGTCTTTGATGTCAGACTGATCGCCGAAGAGCTGTTCTTGGTGGCTGAAACAGTTTCTTGGTCATTTGGGGATATTACGATCGGATTAAACTACCGAACGAATTTGCCACAGATGTCATGAGCCTTCTTCGGTTTGCTCAGCGCTGTAAAGACGTCTCACCAGGGGCGTGTGTGGGGCCTGGGCAATTATCGCCCGTGGTCTTTTTTTACTGTTAATTATTTATTTTCTAGCTATGAGTATGAACTTTGAGCTCTTGCAACCACTTAATCTTTCGTCTGTATTGTAATTTATTCCCGTAAATGCGACGGGGAAACTTAAGTTTTTTTTTTTTTTTTTTTTTTTGTAGAATAAAATCAGCATCACTTCGCATAGGATGACGCACAAACGGCGACATTTTATGGCCCTGTCATTTGCGTCCAGTTTGACAGTTCTGTCCACTGATAAACGTGACCGTAACTTAATCTTGTGAGATTGTTCGTTTTGCTTTAGTTTCTTTATAAAAATGCAATATATTAACAGGAACATGATCGTTTATTAATCAAATGATTGCGAACATAGCACTGTATGAGGCTCAAACTATACGAAAATCTACGTTTTGTCAGCAGTGCGCGTCTTCTCACTCCAGACGCTCTTCAAGTTGACAGTCTTCCATACACCATTGTCGACAACAGTGAGTACCTGCAGACTTACTCCGATCTGTCAAAAAGAAATGATGTGGGAGTCTTGAGCTTGATCAGGAAAGACAGCGGGGAAACGGTGATCACGCGGATATAGAATTAATTCCAGGTACAAGTTATTTATCATTAATTCGGAGGGATTTATTAATTGATCGACGAGAAAAGGTTATTTAAATTGAACATCGCCTGTGTTAGTGTACGTTATCTCCACTGAACTGCTTGCTTTCCTTTGTACTGAACTTACATTAGATCGATCTAATATCATGCTAATAGCACTCTAAAGGATTGCTACAATTCAACTGCTGATTTTAAAGGGCATCTAAAGTCGATTCTCAGACGGGACATTGAACGTCCAATGTTTACAAACAAATCACTTGCTTTTGTTGACATCTTGCATTGTCACATGACCAATTTCATTCATATAAACCAGTGTTTTGTGTACAAGCGTAGATAATCCTTCTATTTCGGTTCGTTTGCGCAGGTGCAGCTCGCTGATTGGCCGATTAACAAAAACAATGGGAATTGGATGCCCTTTAAAAAAACGTGGAAGATGACACAACGACAGATTTAACCGATTTTTGGTAGGTCCATTATAATTGCACACACTGGACAATTCAGCCACTTTTATTCTTAAAGGAAAGGTATACCCAACGTCAAAATTTTATCTTTTGCGTTTATTTCACCTTTGGCTATGCAAATGTGCCGATTAAAATAAGCAGACACACTCCAGTTAGGAGTAATTAAAGCTTCAATTTCAATTAGGCCTCATTCATGCAGCGTGCTATAGACCAGTTCGGTTTAAGGCCGGAAGTCCGCAGGCGCATGCCCAATATAGCTGATGTGGGGCAAAAGGAAATATAGTGGCTATTTGTGGTGTAGAGGGGTGCATAAACCGGTATCATAAAGACAGGGACATAAAGTTGTTTCGTGTTCCCCGTGGCAAGAGACAACGACAGACGTGGATTCGAGCTATAAATTGGAAGAACTTTGTCCCGAATGATCACACTAGAGTCTGCAGTACTCATTTTGTCAGGGCTGGCTCGACTTTGTTGACCCAAATAATGTTGGCTTCACTCTGTGTTTCCCTACAAACGAAAGGATCTCACACCGACGCAAGCTGAAAGGAAAGAGTGATCTGATCGGAGAAATATAGTTAAGGTACTGGTTGATATTATAAGTTATTTAAGTTGGCCCCACAATCGTCAAATAATTGTTTAATCTTTTGTTGTTTCAAGGTGTTGTTGTTTTGCAGTGTCCAGTTTTTGTATCCACATTTTTAAAAGGGTGTGGCTTTGTTCGATCCTATAGGCTGTATACGACTTTAAGTAGATGTTAAACTCTACGCAAAAAAATATCAAGCCAAAGGGGGAGTGTTAGTACCATACAACGTTTTCAGTCTAGGTAAGCTCTGAGGGGCTCACATTACAGAATTTATCCCCTCAGAGCTAAGTGTAGGTGTGGTTTTCATTTCGCTGCTTGCAATAATAATTTGGATTCCTTGTGATTTCAATTTCATAATTACTTGCTATATATAGCCAACAAATTGGCATTTGTTTGCCGGTTAGTTTTGCGGGTGTGAAATAATGTCATTAACACCACTATGATTGGGTCCCACGCCTTAAGTCGGCTAACGTTAATGGCTACAGTGTTCTTGCGACGAACTCGCAATGTTCAAAACAACCGGCAAGCGCACATGATCCTAATCGCCTCTTAACATGGATAAGTGCGCAGGTGCACATGTAAAATACAAGGCCATATCATTACTGTTATACTGAACGCTACACATTTGATTTCGGATTTTCATCTGTGCTGAAAATAACAATGTCAAGGACTTGCCTTGACAGTATCTCGCCGATATAGTCTCTCAAGTCTCTGTTGCGCTGAAGAAGTCAATGCTTTCAGTTTGTAGGAGAAATCTAATAGAGCTTAGTCTAGCTGTATCGTCAGGGGGAAAAGAATTTCGGATCCAGCCTCCACTTTTTTCCGGCTTTTTATTTGCCAGAACGATTTAAAAAAGGGGGCGCCAATATGTTTTGGAGGAGTTTTATCAGTGAGAAAGGGGGTTTAGAATTTAACATTAATATTTAATATTGCAAATGCATATGCTGCGCCTGCCCTAGCAACCCAGTGTGTCATCAGTGACACGACAGCCGCTTTTAACGACATGCAACTGTCAAGAATAGCAGCACTTGAAACTAAACTCTAAATTTCCTTAACTGGACGTACGCTTGACGTGTTTTCATATCCTAATGCTTCTCTGGGTACCCAAACATCAATCGATATTTTGAGTAGGTTGAATACAGAATTCTTAATCTCACCATCCAGACACAAAATGTACGCTGCGCACCCTAGAATGTTCCCGAATGAAAAATATTCCTGTTTATAGTCCGAATCCACGCTGTAAACTGCCTTTTACCGTGGGGAAAGCGAAAGAACTCATAATTCCCCACCTTTTAAATAGGATTTGTGCATCTTCTGCCCTACATAGTCTGCAAAGAGCATGCGCACTCCAAATCTCGCTTTTTCACGTCCTTAAACCGAAAGGGTCTATTCGGCCTCGTTATTACCTATATCACGCGTGAACCTGCGCGAGTATGACGTCAGCGCCACCCATTCATCGCGGACAAAGAAAATTGCTGCCATGGATTTTACGTGTTCTTTGAGCTGGGCTATTAAACATAACTGAGGAGCTATTTGCGTGGACTACTGTGATTGTCATTGGTATTGCATTATGATTGGTTGAATCGATTAATTGTGCCTGCTGGTGTGCCTTCATGTATAGCCTATTGTTGCTCAAATCGGGACCGGGAGAAAGGCAAGGGATTTTTTCGAGTGCCCGATTAAAAGAAATCAGCGGAACAGAGGGATCGGGTGAAGAAATGGCTGCACAATATTGGTTGTGGTCAGACAGTAGAGACTTTCAAATTCTCAAAGGCTATGGTTATCTGTAAAGACCACTTCGAAGCCTCTTGTTTTGAGGCTGATCTTTGGGCAAAACTGCTGAACACCAAGCCTGTGAAGAGGCTAAAGTTGGACGCTGTGCCAACGATATTCGTACACCATCCACTGTCTAGCTGTACCCCAAGTACAAAATCACGGGTGGGAAGGGCACACAAGCAGCATCAGAGAAAGGTAATTGGGGTCTTGGCCCTATTACCAGTACGGGGCCTAGGCCCTAGAAGGAAATACTGGGCCTGCCCTAGAGCTGATTTAGGATACCGTTAGTCCTTAATGAACCAGCCAGCAGCCAAGGCCGACTCAAGTACTATATAATGATGCGGCACGATATGTACAGAGTACAGTACGTGGACAACCGTACAGTGGTGTATAGCTATCGGCGGTAGCTTTTGCGATAGCACCATCATTGGCCTGGACTGTATGTAATGACATGAATGAACTGCATGACAGAGAGTAAGAAGATGGCTCCTGGGGGGGGGCTTTCTCCGAAATACACAAGTCAAAATATTCTTTGCCTTTTATGGCGTTTTGGGTACAATTTTAGCTCCCCATGAATAGAACCAAAGAGCTCGTGCACTGGTGCATGTCAATTGTAATGTGGATAGTGGATGTGCTACAGATCAGAACTGGTGTGGGCAATGGTTGGTTCATCACCGCCCCCACTTCAACTGGCAGTGGAAGTTACCACAGATGGCCCAACAGCAATAAGTTCTGGGTCTACCAACCTAGTCTTTAATTCTTGCTAGTGCAAGTGAACACTGCCCGAGTCATCGCTACTGGTATCGTCCGACGACTGAGTTTCCTGGCACTCCATTGCGTGTAGTGCCTCATCAATGAACTTGGGCTCAAACTGATGGGGTTTAGAGTGAAAACTTTCCTCCAGTACTAATTTTTTTGCTGATTTATTGCGTGTTTTCTAAGTAAATCGATTGGTAGCAGTTGCCGCGGTTGTTGTTTACAATGGTAAGCTTTGTTATGGGTGGCGCATAAGTCAGATCTGGTTTATGGAAAATGCAACTCCAGCACCTGGCTGGAAGGTGGCACGTGATAGGTTTAATTAGTAAATATTCCTAATTAGAATGGGTATGCAGATTAACAGATGCACATGATTACTGTTACATCATTGCTGGTTCTAAACATGATGTAAAATCACAGGGTATACTTTTCCTTTAATGTGTGTGGTGATTCCACCTAACTTTAAATCTCACCAAAACTAGCATGATCAAACATCCTGCCTTGCCTACCATGCCCAGACTATGATTCCATATAACTGCCAGTTTGTGCACTTGCTTTTTTATTAAGTGGCATCGTAAATGAACATTTCCTTAATTACATTGATTGGAAGGGCTTTAATGCAGACACTGTAGCGCAGTCAGTAGTGGATACATTTAAAAGATATGGCAACGTCGCGGTAGTTTTTATTTTAATATTTGCATAGTACTGAGTGAAGTAATGTTTTTTTTTTTGTGCATCAGTCACTTTCTACTGAAACGGCTTGTTTCATTGACCTGTACATTGAGCTAGATTTAATCCAGGTGAGAGACTTCATGATACCATTGACCAATTTAGTAATTAATTCCGAAAGAAATTATGTACAGATAACATTCTCTCTTATGGAATCAGTCCCTGGTGCTTCAAATGTCTGCACACTGCCTTGTGTCTCACAGAGGCGTATAATAACATGCACAACATTCTCAGTGCTCTCCAGGACATCAAATACAAGCACATAATCCCCGTCGCCTAATCTGTTACGATTCCGGTCTTATGGTGAGTTGTACATTTTACATTATACACATAAAGTATAGTGTACCGAGTTGGTTGTGCATTTAATGCAATAGACATTGTTAAATGCCTAGTACCATCCGTGTAGGAAAATTTTCTTGATAAGGTAGGTAGCTGCTCACAATCTGAACTTGCAAGCTGAAAGTTATAATCATTCACAGATAAACCAGTGCCATTTTCTTTTTCAAAGAATCTATACTTGTCTTCCATGAAAGTGTGTGCGTTATGGAGTAGCCTGTACTTTCAAATTCATGTAAAACTACATAGACTGAAGTACCCCAGTCATGGGCTTGTGGCGTTGTTCATCTTTGCAGCACTATGATTGAATAGAATTGAATAAATTCGGTCATCTCCTGAATTATCCTTCTGTCCCTTTTGAAGCTTGATGAACACTGCATCAGCACATGTTCAATATGAATGTGTGCTTTACTTTCAGATCTTTAAGCCCCACCTTGCAGTTGAAGACATCATGACAGAACCTGTGATGGACAGCTCAGATTACGCAGAGTTGGAGTCTGGATACAGTTTGATTAAAAGTGAAGACATAGAGGAGAGCATAGAGGAGAAGAATGGATATGGGATGAGCAGGGAGGAAGAACTAATGATCTCCAACATAAAGGAAGAGGAGGAGGAAGGTGGGGAGAGGCAGAGTGAGGAGGTGTTGAGGGAGGATGGAGTGAAAACTGAGGAGATCTGTACTTTTGAGTGGGGACACGAAGAACTGGATGAACCGTTTTCAAAATCAAACCAAACTGAGAGATGGCTGAGTGAAAAAGGAATTCCAGAGGAAGAGGAGGGCTCCTTGCCCCCAGGTATGTCCTGTCTCCTGAAACAGGCTGGGGTGCTTTCCCCTGGACCTCCTACTCTATCCTTCATAAAAGGTAATTTGGTTGAAGAATAATCTCCTGCTTGGTGTTGGAGTTGGGTGTTGTTGATCTGACACAGTATTCAGTCATAAAACGTCTGTGAATTTAACATGTCTATAATTTTGACTGCTAACTGATGATAATGATGTGGATGCTAACTGAGTTCCTTTGTAGATCATGATGACGTTTTGAATGCTTTTCATCCATAATCTAGGCTACAAATTTGCTGTTTTCCGGGGGTTTTTTTTTTTTTTTTTTTACTGCTGCTGGTCGCTAATGCTAATGTTGTAACTGGAAGTAAACCAGAAGAAAATTGGCTCCGTTTTTTTTTAAAACTTAACCTCTTAAGACCTGACGTCCACATGCGTGGACATCACATTTTGGGTTATATTACCACAGTAGTTAATTCTGCTTTACTGGGGCCTTATGACCACATGTGTGGACACTTACACTACCATCTAGTGGTGTCAGAAGAGTACAACACACTACAGAAAAAATTCAAAATGGCGGCGAGCGCAAGTGAAAGTTCGAGTGGCCACTTCAAACCCAAACATCGACAAGGTAAGAAGTCCAATCATATTTTATGGCTTATTCTTGTTTAGATATGCATAAAAGCATTGTAACTTTGTCATGATATGCAAATTTGACAAAAATTAGCAAATGTAAGGATTTAGTATGCTGCTAAACACGATGGACTTAGCTTTGTTAAAAATGTTAATATGTTAGCATAAATGCGCCCAGGGACAGCAGATGTAAATTAGCTTATAGCTAATTCCGATGCAGCGAAAAAAGCATTGTCCCAGTGAAATAAATAAACAATTAAATACATACCTGTTGCGGCGCTAGAACTGGGAATTGGATTATGACAAGAATTAGTCCTGGCAAGTTCTCAATCATTTTCCTTTATTGACACGTTTTCCAGTTATCGTAATTGGCATCTGAAGACACGGTTTCTCTCCATATGTGATCTAACAGCGATGAAATCATGGGCTAAATTCAGTACAGAAAAATAATTTACTTATTAATAGGCCAATGCTTTGTGTTGATTGAACTGGTCCGCATTCCGATGAAATATCGCCTTTCGCTCTTGGTATTGCGTGGGTTGATAAAAAAAAAGTGGCACTCGGCAGTTAAATAGGCTATAAAAAGCATGCCGTTCAAGGTATTTGCCCAGGTACATACATAAATTACATGGATTTGTATTTGATCTTTCTCATGATTTTATTTCCAGAGCATTTTTCTCTGCAAAGAGCATTGGAGTTACTCAATCTAATTGATGGGGACAAGTCAGATTTGGAAAATTTGTCTGACAATGATGATGCCATCCTGGATGCTGATTATCAACCCCCACCGCGGGAGCAAAGCAGCAGTGAGGATGACAGTAGCGGTGATGAGGACCTCATTCCACAGCCCACTGAGTACAGCAGGGGACGTAAACGTCTCCGTGGTGATAATAATGGTTAGCCAAGACCCAGTGGATATTTGTTTATTTTAGGCAGTTAGGGCTTCAGGGCTAGGTGAAGGATTGGGAGGAAAACATATAGACACAGCACCATTCAGTGTTTGTAGCAAAATGCTAATTTACAACACTTGTTGACAGATTCAGGGACAGGTACAGGTTCAGACTATGACGTTGCCAGATCCCACACTCCCAGACGTCTCCGTCAAACTCAGCAGATTGAGGCTGATGGTTCAAATGATGGCCCGGAAGAGCCAACACCAGGACCAAGCCCTCATGGACAGTCCAATAAAGGTAATTGTTCTTATTTTGGCAAGCCTTGAAGGTAAATCTTCAAATTTCATATAAACGTCCACTCAGATTCAACTATGTTATGCACCAATACACCTCAGTGAATTGCTTTCATGGGTAAATGTGTAACTTACTTTGCAATAAGTACTATTTTTATTCTGATTCTGGTTGTGCAGGACGTGGAATGCGCTGGAGGGCTACTCCATTGACGCCAAACCTTGCCGAGTTTGAGCATGAGGACGAAACAGAGCACTACAGAAATGGCTGGACCCCACTCAACTATTTTGAACAGTATATAGATAAAGATTTGATTAAAAGTATTTCAGATTGCTCTAATGCTATGTCACTGACTAGGAGTGGGGACCTACTCAACACATCAGTAGATGAGGTTTACCATTTTTTTGGTGCCTGTATTTTGATGTCCTGCGTCCGATACCCAAAAATAAGGATGCACTGGTCCAAAGCCCTGAGATTCACTGCCATCACTGACAGATTCACGCGTGACAGATTCTTCAAACTGAGGCAATCATTAAAAGTGCTAATTGATGATGATGTGCCAGAAGACCTGAGGAAGAGTGACAAATTCTGGAAGGTTAGGCCTTTTCTGGATCGGATTCTGCAAGGCTGCAGGTCTCAGACTCGACCTGAATGCGTATCGATTCATGAGCAGATTATCCCTTTCACAGGAGCCTGTCCATGTAGGCAATATCTGCCAATGAAGCCAAACCCTGTTGGCATAAAGAACTTTATTTGTGCTACACCAGATGGCATTGTGCTGGACTTTGATCTGTATCAAGGTACAGGTGCACTGCTTGAGCAGGTCGAAGAACCAGAGGGTCTGGGTTTGGGTAGCTTAGTCATGGCTCGTCTGTGTCAAACTCTGCATCGTGGCACAAAAGTGTATTGTGACCGGTTCTTCACAAGCATCCAAGGTGCGGAGCGAATTATGAAGAAGGAGCTGTACATGACTGGTACAGTAATGAAGAACCGGGTCGCTGCAGCAGTGCGGAAGTTACCCACTGACAAAACCATGAAAAATGCAGGAAGAGGTACTTCAACAGAAGTTTCCACTGAAGATGGGAAGTTGTGTGTAGTGAAGTGGTACGACAACAAACCAGTACTGATGATGTCTGTTGTTCATGGTACACAGCCTGAAGACACCTGCCAGCGCTGGGACAAGAAATTGAAACAATATGTGTCTGTCTCGCGACCAAGCATTGTCCATGAGTATAACCTCAAGATGGGTGGAGTTGACTTGGTTGATAGAATGATTAGTTACTATCGCATGAGCGCCCGTACTAAGAAGTGGACAATGCGGATGCTAATGCACTTCACGGATCTGGCTTTAGCCAACAGCTGGCTACTCTACCGCAAAGACCTAACAATATGTGGTGCACCGAAGAAGAGCATCATGCAGTTCCTTGAGTTCCGTATGGAAGTGGCCAGGACCCTCTTGGCCCAGCATCACAGTCAAGAAGACGATGCAGACCTTTCAGAGCAGTCAGAGGGAGAAGACGATTCAAAACAAGGGAAAAAACGTCCAGTGACGGCAGTGCCCCATGTCTCAGTCCGCAGGAGGGCTAATGCACATCTGCCAGAGATGATCAGCATGAAGAATGCAGCACGCTGCAGAGCAGCAGGCTGCACTGGGAGAACCCGAGTGCGTTGTGTGACCTGCAAGGTGTTCTTGTGCTTGCAAGCTGATCGCAACTGTTACATGGCCTTTCACACGTAGGTGTGTACATGTTCCTAAAGAAAAGGGCATTCCTAGTTTTTTTTTACATAGCCAATGCAAAATGCTGTGAATGTTTTATATTTTGTTACAGGCATATGATGTAATCCTGCAACTGTTTGCAGCATTTCAAATGAGCCACATTGTAGCTGTGACTGTCCAAAAGGGGCAAAAATTATGTTTTTTTTATTTTGTTTTTTGCACTATGATGTTCAAAACATGTTAAAACACGTTTGTTTGTGTTATTAATAGATGCAACATTGACAATGCAAAATGCTTTGAATGTTTTTGTTGTGTCTACCCGACCAGATGTTTGCATATTTTTGAGGTCCCCTTGTTCGTGAGTAATTGAAGAGAGACAAAATCTTCAGAAGTTCTCTTTATTCCAGCCTTGAATTGTGCAATAATCCAAACCCGGAGAGTAGTCCTTAGCCAAGAAGTACTAACTCAGCATTCTTTGCAGAGCCATATTTATGGGAAAAGCTCAACCAACTTTGCTCCAATCGCAATACGTGGGTGGTACACTGATTATCTCTTAAGTTTTTTCTTTCCCCTATTGGTTGGAAAGCTCTCTATGGGATTCTCTGGAAAATAATGGTGGTTCGCAGAAGTATTGGTCTCATAAATAAAGCAAGAAAATGCACTAAGAAGGAGAGGAAAAATACAGTCAAAGGAATAGGATACAAGTAGATACATAAAAGATTCAACTGATTATGTTTTCAGTAACAACTAATGATTTTTCTGAACAAATATTGATCAAAGCTACAGAAATCAAATACATTTAAATGTCTTACCTGATTATGTTTTCAATTTAACTAAACAGAAGCCCGCTTACTAATCAAAGCTACAGAAGCCTGCTGCTTATGTGTGTGAGAGCTGCTCATGCATCTGTGAATTGAATTGCTTGTATGTATGTGTGTGTGTGTGTGTGTGTGTGTGTGCATGTGTCTGTGTGTACTGCCCATGCGTGTGTGAACTGCTTGTATGTGTGTGTGTATGTGCATGTGTCTGTGTGCACTGCTCATGCGTGTGTGAACTGCTTGTTTGTGTGTGTTTTATGTGTATGTGTGTGTGTGTGTGTGTGTGTGTGTGTGTGTGTGTGTGTTACTGCTTCTTACATAATCTGGTTATTGATTTACTGATGAATATGCTGAGAAATATTGAAATATAATCCTCAACATTTTATGTTTTGTTACAGGCATGATGTTTTCCTGCAACTGGTTGCAGCATTTCAAATGAGCCATATTGTAGCTGTGACTGTCCGAAAGGGGCGAAAATGTTATTTCATTTTGTTTTTTGGACTGTGATGTTCAAAACATGTTCAAAAATATGTTTGTATGTTTTATTAATACATGCAAAAGCAGTCAGGAAAGGAAACTGCTGTGTTCAGGGTGGAAATAAAGAGTTTTGCGCTCTATTACACAAAGGTGACTTTATTGCGTTTTATGGAGATTCAGAACGAGTGTCCACATATGTGGACATCATTTTTCTCTAAAACTACATCATGTCAAAAGATGATGCTTAGTTTTTATACTTATCAGGTTCCAATAAGCCCAAATAGCGAAGAGAGATAAAAAAAAATGCATATCAAACAAGAGCTCGGGTCTTAAGAGGGTATGATTATTTTTTCAGTGTGTTTTGCAGGTTGCCTGCAAGGTTGAAATTCACAGAATGAGAAAGGTCTGTTGGGAAACATTTCAGTGCACACACTATAGACCAGGGATTATCAAATCACTGTTATCAAAACCTGAGAAGTGCTGGTTTTCCACCCTTCCTTTTCCTGGAAGTCAGGTGTAAAGACAGACTGGCCAATCAGAAGGGCTGGATTTGGATTTGCTGATTCTGGATTCGGTGATACTGGCTAGAGACCATTTCATAGACCGAAGTGATTGAATTACATTTGCATGTTTGAAATTTTCTGTCTTCCAAGGAAATTGCCTTGGAATCAAAACAATCGTTTCACGACACTTCCTAGCTGAACCGTTCTAATTTGGAAGCAATTGTGACGTGGTCTTCTGCTGCTGTAGCCTATGCACCTCAAGGGCCAACGTGTCATGCATTCCGAGATGCTTTTTGGCTCACCAGAGTTGTAAATAATGGTTATATGAGTAACTGTTGCCTTTCTGTCAACTCAAAATAGTCTGGATATTCTGCTCTGAGCTCTCTCAGGAACACGGCATTTCTGCTTGTGGAGCTGCTGCTCACTAGATGTTTCTTTCTCTTGCACTGTTTTGAGTGTAAACTCCAGAGACTCTTTTATGTGAATATACCTGGCGATCAGAAATACTCAAACCAACCTTTACTGCACCAATGACTATACCAGAATCATGTTTGATAAGAACACATTTTTACCCCATTCTGATGTTTGATGTGAACACTAACTGAAACTTGTGATCTGAATTTCAATAATCTTTTGCATTGCGCTGTCACCATATGATTTGAACAAAATCATTTAGTATCATGCAAATGTCAGTATATTGCTTGCTCTTCTCTTTCTACAGCCGAGTTTGAGGTGTTCGTCTGCTCCCTGTGCCCATTCATTGACATGGCAGAAGAGAAGCTGCACCAGCATATTGAGAAGGTTCACCCAGAGGAGCACATAAGGATTCTGGGATATGTAGGAAATGCAGCAGAAAACCCAGGTCCTCCTGGCAGCTCACATCAGCACCCCACAACCTCTGAAACACTCCTCAGCCCGACACAGCCCCACACAGGTATTACAGTGGTCCACACCTGCTCTCAGTGTGGGAAGGGCTTCAAGTCTGAATCGAGCCTGACAGCCCATGAACAAACTCATACAGGGAAACCATCATATATGTGGTCTCTGAGTGGTAAAATTTTCAGCCGCAAGTCAAACCTTGCCAAACATCAGCAAGTCCATTCAGGGGAATGTCCCTACCATTGCTCTCAGTGTGGGAAGAGCTTCAAACAGTCAAGCAGTCTGACATCACATCAGCGCATTCATACTGGGGAGCGGCCGTACCAGTGCTCCCACTGTGGGAAAAGATTCAGAAAGTCGAGCGATCTGGTATCACACCGGCGCATTCATACAGGAGAGCGGCCATACCGCTGCTCTCAGTGTGGGAAGAGGTTCATTTATTCTGGAGCTCTGAGGAAACACGAGCGCACTCATACAGGGGAGCGCCCGTACCACTGCTCTCTGTGCGGGAAGCTCTTCCGTTATTCTGCGAGTTTGAAGAAGCATAAGCGTATTCATACAGGAGATCGCCCATTCGGCTGCGTACAGTGTGGTATGAGCTTCAGCGTAAAGTCAGAGCTGACGGTACACGAGCGAATTCATACAGGGGAACGCCCTTTTCAATGCTCCCAGTGTGGGAAGCGCTTCAGAATGTCAAGCTGTCTGGTAGCACATGAGCGAATTCATACGGGAGAGCGGCCATACAGCTGCTCCCACTGTGGGAAGAGCTTCAGTCGACTGGGCAGCCTGACAACGCATGAACGCATTCATACAGGAGAGCGCCCGTACAACTGCTTCCAGTGCGGAAAGAGCTTCAATGATTATGGTAGTTTGAGAAAACACGAGCAGATTCATACTGGAGAGCGTCCGTACTGCTGCTCCCAGTGTGGGAAGAGCTTCAGCCGACTGAGCAATCTGACAACACATGAGCGCATTCACACTGGCGTGCGCCCATACAACTGCTCTTACTGTGGGAAGAGCTTCAGCCGATTGAGCCAACTGACAACTCACGAGCGCATTCATACAGGAGAGCGGCCATATCGGTGCTCTCAGTGTGGCAAGGGCTTCAATCAACTGGGCAATCTGACAACACATGAGCGCATTCATACTGGAGAGCGCCCATACCACTGCTCTCTGTGTGGGAAGAGCTTCAGTCAACAGACTGGTCTGAAAAAGCATGAAGGCACTCACAAAGGGGACACCCACACCACTGCTCTCAATGCTGGTAGAGCCTCAGTTGACTGAGCAATCTAAAAACATATGAATGTATTTATACAGGACAGGAGTGAAAGGGTTGACCTGGGTTAGTCGTTCCAGGTTTGCACCAGGGAGTCTCATTGGGTACTGTGGGAGACTCTTCAAGTAATGATGGGCATTTTGCACATTGTTTGGCTGATTTATGTTGTTCCACTAAGACTGAGAACTAAACCTTGTTTTGAAACACAGCTTTGGCAAAATTTTGCTGCGAACGGTTGCTTGCCCACTGAAAATGTATTTGAGCCAAATGAGCACAATTCATTAGTGCATTATGTAATATCATTTAAAAAATGATTATACATGTTTTTTAGATTATAAAATAGTCATGAATAATACGCATAGCCGTAGAATATGTACATGAGAAAATTGCACGCACTGATGAGTCAAACAATATGGCCACCTGCTTAATATGTTGTCGGTCCCAGTGTTGGTTGATGAGCTGAAAATAGAGGAGACTAATGAGTGGTCTTGACCTGTTTTTGAACATTTATTTAACCTGTTGACCCCCAGCTTGTACAAAACCAAACATGACCGCTCTGCCCAAGTTAATTAAGACCACTTATATCCAGTTCAGATATGCTCAAAGTTTTTCTTGTTAACCACGGCATTTCATCGTATGAAATATTAAAATTAAGGGTTGTTTATACATTTCAGCAAAAGTTGGATGCATTTATTTACAGCAAAGTGTAGCAGATTTTACATACCAAGAGCAAATATTCAGAGATACATGATCAGTTTGAAATTGAATCATAGCTGAAGACCTTGATTAGTAGAATCCAGTGCGTAACTGCTTTGTTGGAATGAAAGCCTGCACCCACTCTGGGCCTTTCTGAATAAGATTGAGGCTGCCAAGGCAATTGAAAAACACAGGAAAAATTTGTATTCGCACAGAGGAGTTATTTTGCATAAAATGGAAATTTTCGTAAGCGGGCGCAAAAGGGTTAAATTAACATTGTGTGAGCTCTGAGAACATTCAAGACTATCAGATGCGGCCAGTTCTTCTCTTTAAAGTAAGATGAGATGGAAAATTGCAATTCAGTCAATTGAATTTTTTTAGCCGAACTGTTTAGCCCACCGCAAAACAACCTGCACCTATCGACTGAGGAGGAAGATACCGTAACACGTGATTCCTCACGTGACAATTTGCTGTTGCTTCTTTACACTATGCAGTCAGACTGCCAATTGCAGACTGCACACTGCCTGCGCCGTTGGTGGATCATGTGGTTAGCGTTCAATTTAGCTTATTCAATTGCATCCACCTGGCCAACTGGAAGTGTTTGCTCCAGAGCAATGAACTAACAAATTTTTTTCCGGCTTAACCACTACTATCTCTGCAAGGCTATGTCAATTGTTGCCTTGCCCGTGCGAACCTCCAGCCATAGGCAGTAATGGCGTGGCTGGGATTCGAACACCTGATCATAGGGCTCGGAGACTAACGTCTTTAGCTATGAGGCCCCGTCGTTGAATTTTTTTGTCGTAATTTAAACAAACATGAAGCGCAGTTTAGATGGCCTGAATTGCTGGATGTTCTAAAATCAAATGCTGAAGGTAATGGTGGTTTCTTTTTTGTAAAGTGAATAAAACATTTTTCCGATTCGAATATAATATTTGATCTACTCAGCATCGCAGTGAGAAGGAAGCTGAGGATTTAGCTGCAGATGGATCATTGGAAATTTGTGAATCAAGGAAAATCATTGAAAACATGTCAAGACTACTTATTAGTTAAAAGGGATTTTTTTTTGTTCCTTCTCTAATTTCAGCCGGGCAGCCGTCACTCATTGGTGCTCCTCGTGCCCTCAAAACTGCTCTGACCAGCCGAGGCATGGACTCTGCCAGACTTCTGAAGGTGCGGGGTGTCTGGTACCAACACATTAGCAGCTGGACATTTCCATACCAACAGGCAAAATTGTGTATTATTTATTGAATTTCCATCAAATGAGCAATTTTTTGACTGGAAGTAAGCTGTATATTCAGGAAAACATCTACTTTCAACAGCTTAACACTGCATTCAAGGATATACCACCATTCAAACTTGATACATAAAAAGCTCTTGTTTCCTTCATTCCAGATAGCACTTTTTTCTGCTACCCTAAAGCTATATTATTATGCCAATAGGCTGAGTCTTAAGATTTTGGTGGTTAATTGATAAGATTGAGTTGGAAAGTTGGAAAAGCTTATTCAAAGAAAATTCATCAATTTTCTCTTTGTCAGATACCTTCTGGTACTGTCATGCCCCTTACTGCGGCTGAGAGACAACGCAAACGGCGTCAGAGACTCCGTGCTGAAGGGAACTATGATGATTATTGCAAACGTCAAAACGAAATCAAAAGGAAGAGCCGAGATGCACAGAAAGCCAGAGAACAGATGCTACCAATGTCTGAACAAATAAAGTTGGTGATGGAGAGACGTGAACTTGTGAAGAAACGAGTGATTAAGCACAGAGCCTTGAAACGGGCTAGGGCGAAAATGACTCCAGTTGGCAAAGCCTCTCCAGCTTTCAACAGTCCCTGTGCATTAGGAAAAGCTAATTTGAAAGCAAAACGGGCACTGCAGCACCCACTTCCACAAACTCCCAAGAGGAAGAAAGCCGTTATTAAGATTGAAGGTGATGCATCTCAGAGTCCAGAGAAAGATCAAGCCACTAAAAGGCCAGTCGCAGCCCTCTCTGAAGAAACCATTGAGGCTGTAAGGCTGCTTTTTGCCAGAGACAACATAAGCCGGCAAGCCCCTGCCGGGAAGAATGTTACCACTGTTTGAGCAGAAGATGGTACTAAAACCTGGTTTAAACCGGGGCACTTGACTTTCTCTTTGATGGAGACCTGTGCCATGATCCAGAAGGAATATCCTTATGTAAGAACTGGCAAAAGCAAATTTGCTGAATTACCCCCAGAGCATATTCTGCTGAGCAGAAAACTACCACATTACATTTGCCTGTGCTGCCATCAGGAGAATTGAACATCAGCAATTAACACCCTGCATAAGGTCCAGCCTTCTGTCCCACTGTACTCACATGATTTACCCGAGACTTTCTTATGTGACCCTGCTCAATAAGAATATTGGTTTAGTGAATATGCAACCTGCTGTGATGGCAAAGGGTCCGGAAATACTGTTGAACTTCAATGCTCCACTCAAGTGACTTTGACAGTCTGGAAAAATGACTGCCATGGAAAACTCAGCGAAGTTGTGTAGGTACCTCGAATGATTTAACTGGCCGCGTATGCCACATGACACCAAATTCATGGTGCACTTTTTGTCAAATGGAAACGGGCTGAATCCCACAACAAAGGAAGGGATGCAGCTGTTGCTGAGTATCTAAATCTGATCAAGCCGTCAGACTGGTAGATTTCTCTGAGAACTATGCTTGCCTATTTCAAGATGAGATTCAAAGTGCTCATCGGCAACAGGCACAAGTCAGCCCGTTTACTGCTGCATTGTGGTATGAAGGTACCCTCAACCTTCTTGTGCTGGCCTCTGATAATGGAACCCACTCCAAAGATACAGTTTTGGCATGCATTGATTGAATTCTGAGAAAAAAAAAATTACAAAAACTGTCAGGGGTGTATCCATTGGATCAAATGGCCCTGCATCACAGCTTAAGATTAGTTTTATTCTTGCTGTTTTGGTACCTCCGCAAGCAAAGCATGTCATTGAAAATGAATTCCTTTGCCAAATTGCTGGGTAAGGGCCCAGTCAGTGGTATAGGTGGTGCTGTGAAGCGCTTGGTGTGGAATGCCATCAGAAAAAAGAAAAGCTCTTGTTGCTAATGCATCAAGTTTCACTGAGGCAGCTAGGGCAAGCAACATCCAGGTGATAGAGATGAAATCACATGAAATTGAAGAGATCAGCAATGCACTAGGGATATTGCTGGTTTTTGGAAAAGTGCCCCCAGTCCATAGGATTGCAAGTGTTCACATCATGAAGGTAGTTCATTGGGATGCCGTCCACTTCACCCAATCTTCAGATGCTGAATCCAATACAATTGAAGCTCAGGCTGATTCAAGTAAATTTGAATGTGTCTGAACTGGGTGATAACTTTGAAGACGAGGCTGTTTCAGATATTGTCTCAAGTGAGTCAGCAGATGACAATTCTGATGATGTGGATTCAAGTATCTCTGTTGGTGACTGGTTTGGTGGAGAATATTATGGAGAGGTAACAAATATTGGGGCAAGGTGACTGCCAAGTGTCTGTGATGGTACCTGCTGGTAAAAGCTGGAAATGGTCCGTTAAACCTGATGATATACTTTACACTTGCAACAAATTGGCCAAAAAATTTGGGCCACCCTTCACTGTAAACAACTTTTGTCATTTTGGGTTTTTAGGGTTCTAAATGATCAAAAAAGCTTCATTTCGGAGCTGCATGTTTGCATCACAGTAATGTCTGTGGCAAGGCTGCCCGCAATACTCTGTTAGCCTTTTGCAAGAATCAGGATTTATTTTTTAAATTCCTAGAATATGGTAAGACAAATTGAATCAGATTTCGGAAAAAAAAAAAAAAAAAACCTCAAATATTTAAATATTTAGACATTTTGAGGGTTAATGACAAGTTTCCCTGACACCAACATTCAGTTTTTACACCACTGTTAAGTTAAAAATGTTTATCTGTGTGCTTAAGTGAACCTTAATATGAATCATGGAAATATGTAATGCGAGTCACAGTAACGCAAGTTACGCCAATCATGCACAATTCTGCCCTTATTTGTAAAAAAAAAATAATAATAATAAGACTTTGTTTTCCATGTTATCTGATAGTTCATTGAGTTACTGAATTGAAGGAATAAAGTCACTGTCATTTACAGTTTGAGGAGAATTTTGAAAAGTGTTAGGGTAGGTTTTTATTCTTTCTTTTTTTGTGTAACTCGAGTCGTGATAATTTAATGAAATGAAGACTAATAGTGCAATCACACAAATTTCTATTAACATAATTTAATACTTTATGCAAATGGGTCCCCGCATACAACAGTTGGAATCTTAAAAAAATACAACTGAAACAGATACACAAAGAAATAGCATAAAAAGTGGGCAAAAAATGTAATGCAATGTAAATGCCCAGCTGGCCCTTTAAGTCCTGCAAGTTGCATGGTGTCGCTGCTGAAGATCAAAGTTGTTCCAGGGTATCACACAGATGCTTGATCAGATTTTAAATGTGGAGAACTTGAAGGACAGGAGCACCTTGAACACCTCATGTTCTCCAGACCATTCCCAAACAATTTGTGCAGTGTGGCAGGGAGCATTATCCTGCCATTGGGGATTACTGTTGTCATGAAGGAGAATACCTGGCCCCCAATGATGTCTAGGTTGGTGGCACATGTCTATCACATGAATGCCAGGACTCTGGGCTTCCCAGTTGAACAATTCCTAGAGCATCACGTTCCCTCGGCCACTTTGTCTTCTTCTCAACTTGGTGCCATTTCTTCCTCAGGTCAATGGCACATGTTAGCTGGCCATGCTCATCATGTAAATGTGCCAAGTGGTATGATTATCCCCTGTGAATACTATATGGATGCATGAGGACTGATGTGTATGATTCATGCAACATTATTCATAATTGTTAAATAAATAAAAACCCATAAAATGTTGGTATTTAGTGTTTTTTTTCTTTGACTTTGGAGTCCATGTCTCTTAGACTGTGTGTACTCAGGGATGGATTAATGAACGGGCCTACCGGGCCCAGGGCCACTTGGGCCCCTGAGCCTCCACGCAAAATCACCGCTATTCACCTCGTATTTCTTGTTGTATAGTCAAAGGGCCTAATCGTTCCCGTCAATAACAAAAGTCCTACTAGCAAACTGAAGGAATAGCCTAAAAATTCACTTTGAAGACATTACAAGAAACAAACCATCATGTTGCATTTTAAGTGGGTGTTTATCGCCTTGGTTTATCCACAGGACTTTAGAGGTACTCCATGTAATATGGGCCCTTCAGCTCTGTGGGGAGAAATCCAAAGACCAAGTTCAAATCAAGTGCGATCAAGTTCTCTCCAAGGGGCCTCTCACACGGTCATAGATATGGACCCTCTGCCACACACACAGATACACACACACACACAAATGAGCTGTTTATGTGGCATTTCTGGAAAGTCATGGTTCATAAAGACCCATGAAGGCCCCTCAATCATGTGTGTGTGTGTGTGTGTGTGTGAGAGAGAGAGAGAGATATTTCCTGATTAATTGATTCATTAATTTATAGTTTTATTTATTATTTTTGTGGCGTATCACTTGATTATAGGCTCCTTTAACCTTTTAAGCCCGAGAGGCCCCCAATTGGAGTCCATCAAATGCAGCGGCTATAATGAAACTTGTGAAACTTCAGGCCCATTTTAAATTCTAGTGGAGATCTAAAGGTTTCTGACAATCCCAAATATGTCCATGTGAATAACAGGGAAATGTGTATAAAATATATGCTTGATATAGATATTTCCATTTGAAGAAATGCTGTGACCATACAAACATGGCACCCTGGGTTTGAATATTTTTTAAGTGCAATGCTGCTTCAGTGAAGCGCAGAGACCAGCAGATACAGAATATTTGCACGTCATTGTCCTCCAATAGGAAATAATGTGTTCTCTTATGTTAAATCCTTTTAAGGGAAAACTTAAGGGAAAAGGCAGGGTATAAGGGGTTAAGTATGTTTCAGTGTTAGCCCTTGACTGGGACAAGTGAGATTTCTTACAATAATATAAAAAATATGGGGCATCCCGGTGGCTCATTGGTCTAAGTGCGCGTACCATAAAGGCTGTGTCCTTCCCGCAGTGACCTGGGTTCGAATCCAGCTCGGGTCATTTGCTGCATGTCTTCCCCCATTCTTCTCCTCAACTTTCCTGTCTCTCTACACTGTATAACTATCGAATAAAGGAAAAATTCCCTAAAAAAAGAATATAAGAGATATATTTTGCATAGGCCTATTTTATGGGCGCCCACATTCCCGTTAGATTAATGAATAAAGAAACTGGTCGATAGAGGACGCTATTAAAGTTTGCACTGGAGAAAGTCGGGTGACGATAAGGTCTATCTGTTAAAATATGAAATCCTTAAACTAGCGCGAAACGTGCATAGGCTACCGTAAATTCAAAATGGAGCACCGGTGGACGTTAAGCAGAGCAGCCAAAAGAAAAAAAAAAAAAAAGAAACCAAGGAAGCATCTTTTTTTAGATAAGGCTGTTTCTGACTCAGCCCGTCAGTAACTGCGAAGGTGAGCGGTCGTTCTCTCTGCTATCCAGAATTAAAAATGAGCTGAGGACGAAGATGACACAAAAACGTATGAAATCGCTTTCTCTCATAGCAATTGAGAGCGAAATGACTAATGGCCTGGACTTTGACGATATCGTGGATGATTTCGCACGACGCAAAACCAGGAGAAAATGCCTTTCTTAAGTTGGTTTAAGTAAGATGATTTAATGGTTAATTTAAACTCATAGACGCAGTCTTGCTGTAAATTGTTTTTAGGCTTTGTTTTTGTTAATAATCGAAATGGCTTAACTTTATCTCATTTGTAGTTGAGAGCGGTTTAATTTGTTAATTTTTTACGGCGTGAAATGTCAACGCGAAAGTGGCAAAATCGATCAGTACTGTAACTGAAATGTTCATTTGCGAATGTTGCATGTGACAGTGAAAATGATGAATAAAACTGAAGAATAAAATTAAAGTAAATATTGTGGACAATAAATGCCAGAATTTTAATGTTTAAATAGTTCAGAGTTTTCTTGTGCAGCAGTAAATTTGGTGATATTCACATTAGATTGGGAAGACGTTTTGATGATTTTTAACTTGGTTGCCATTACTTGTACACAAGTTTTCCTGCGCGGGCAGCCGGAGTCGGGGGGGTGGGGGTCCTTTCACATGTCGGTGCCCAGGGGCCCGACGTCTCTTAATCCGTCTTAAAATCTTGCTGAATTGAGTTTCCTGGAAGACTTAACTCAGGTACGAGATAACAGAAATTATAGGATGCTGCTCAGAGGAAGGGAATGCTGAATGAATGCTGAGGAAGGACGCTGTCGGGAAGACGCACAGACAAATTGCTGAGAATGAGGTAAACGGCCTGGAGGAAAATAGAAAGCAGTTAACTTGTACAAACACAATAAAACTTGAGCAACAGAACAACACAACAGGACGGTTGCTGAGTATCTAAATCTGATCAAGCCCTCATGCTGGTAGATTTCTCTGAGAACTATACTTGCCTATTTCAAGATGAGATTCAAAGTGCTCATCGGCAACAGGCACAAGTCAGCCCGTTTACTGCTGCATTGTGGTATGAAGGTACCCTCAACCTTCTTGTGCTGGCCTCTGATAATGTAACCCACTCCAAAGATACAGTGGTGGCATGCATTGATTGAATTCTGAGAAAAAAAAAATTTCTGGGCTGGCCGAGAAGTGTGAAGTCTCTGAGCCAGGTAAGCAGCGGTTTCAGTTTTGTTCCAAAACCAAAGGGTTTGCTAGCTGTGTCTCAGCCATGACAAGAGTTACAGCGTGATATGGTAGGTCTGGAAAGGAAGTCTCTGTATAACTCCTGGACTTTTTATACAGGAGTTATACAGTACACTTATGTTTTCCAAAAACAACAAATGTCAACAACTTCTCACAAAAGTATATGAGCCTCACAACGGTTGATATTTGAGAGCCTGTCATTCACTAAGCAGCAGTGGTGATGGAAGTCTTTGGATCGTTTGAAGTAATGTACGAATATCACTAAAAAAATACTGTCATCATGAAAATGGCCTTAAAGTATTAAAAGTAAAAGTACTCGATTCAGAAAAAAAGGCCCATGCCTTATACTATCATGCATTATATCATTAGATTACTACAACTCACGCATGATTGTAAAGGCAGGATTTTATCCTTTTACCTAATTTTGAATGATTTCTGTATATGATGGCAACTATTGTTTTTACTATGGATTGTTTCATAAACAGAGACAGCGCCGTTTGTTGGGAACGTGTGCATAGACAGACCGACCCAGACAGCCAGAAATTGGCATCTGCTTGATTTTCATGGTTGTACATAAAGCTTTCTACCCTAACTCAATTTTTGTCCATTTTCACAATTCACAGGCAAAAGGAAAACGACTAAGACAGTGACACATTCAACGAGAGAGAGGGAGGGAGAAAGAAGGAGCAAGAGAGGGGCGGGGGGAGAGAGAGCCACAAGCCATAAATGGCTGTTTTCACGCCCCCCCCCCCCTACCCCTTGCTGGTTTTGACAGAAAATCTTTCATAAATTCAAAATATATTTAGGGCACTGCTCATGCTATGTGAGTGTTCTGATTAATAAATGTATTATTTGTAATGTTATCATCTAACCTGTCTGTATTGAATGGTTAAATCAATTTTATTTCATGAAAATTTAAGATATCTGAAAAACAAATGCCACATTTTGCAATTATATTCTTACGTGTAGAGATTCATTTTGACTCATCAAAACTGATTTGCAGATATGTTTGATTGAATTATCGACATCAGTAATTACTTTATTACTAGTAAAAATAAGGATTGCAGGTATCCACAACTGAACCTCCCCACGTTGACAAAGGATTGAGACGAGTGGAAATGCATTTATTAATTTCAGATATGAATAACTGCATTTCTGATATGTCTGACATATCAACAATCCATTTCGGATATGTAGCCCTAATTGCCAATTGGTTTTGGATATGTAGCACAAATTACCATATGAATTTCGAATAAGTTTGTTGGTCATTATATCTACAGGCATTTTTGACTTGCATAAATTCCTTTTTTGATATCCAAAATTAAGTTCTGACTTGCTATTAAAGGAATTGTAGATACTTTTTGTATACAAATATTGTTATTAGTACAAATAGTCACCCCCATAAATTGTCTGTACACTTAGAAAAAGTTGAAGAATTAAGAAAATGATAAGACTAGGAACACAAAAAATCATTAATTGTATAAATCAGCCACTTCTTTCATTATTTGCTAACAAAATTGAAATACACAAATAGAAAATAGGCACTGTTGCTGACCGACCCCTCTTGGGGCAGCCACGAGTGACTACAGTAGCTCAAGAGCGCCACCTCCTGTTAAAGCCTGTTACATAGTGCGGACAGGAACCCATATGCCGTAGTATTTTTCATTTTTTGTTGGCTTTAGGTAGGCTATTGACCAAACCCAAAAGAACAAGTCAAGTGCCACTGTACACATCACAAACGGTTCAATGTTTGTTACTACTGAAGTGCTTGGTGCGTTCATGTGGCGCGTCAGGATTACAATACCCCATGCTTTTCTTTATTTTCACTCATATCTCACTGGAAAAGCAATAAAAATCGATGGATTTTTCAATTTGCCGCAAATACAGTACATACTTCAATGTTGCGTTTTTAATTGCGCTAAGTATATACTTCTATATTCATCGTGCTGTGTGCCCGCAACATTGTCTTGGTGAAACAATCACAGGCCTTCTTCAAACTGAGGGGGAAGCACTGCATTGTCTAGTATGTGACTGCATGTAGTAGCATTAAGACTTGCCTTCACTGGAACTAAGGGGTCAAGCCCAAACCATGAACTCCAGGCCCAAACCAAGGAGTGTTCAGATACTTCTGAGCATTAATGTATTTTCAGAGGTAGTTTTTTTGGTGAAATTGCATTTGTCTCCTCACCTAACCCCTTTATGCAGAAGCCAAATATGGCTATTTATGCGTTACCCTATTTAATGCTTTATAATTCAAGATTTAAGCTCCATAGAGAGGGGGAATATGGCTCAACTGAAACAAGACACGTCAAGCATTTAGAATTAAGTTTATTTTCATGATTTTGGTACAGAAAAGGGGCTGTAAACATAAAAAATGTTCATGAAAATTCAGCATTGAAATGATAAAAAAATAATACAGCGGATTGAAAAATGGCTGGGGGTTAAAACAATACATTTCTGGAATCATAAACTCCTAGACCACAAGTATTTCTCATCTGAGCATGAAATCTTATTTGGCTTCAAAAAAAGAAGCCAAATAAGACAGTACTCCAGGTGGCTTCCCAAACACACACGCAGCCCTCAAAATGGTGCACTGTCAAATCATAGAATACTCATATTTTTAACACAAATCAACTTTTGACTCATGAAATTCAATATGAATTTATTCTAGTTGAATTTAGCATGAGTTTATCAATACAGGCGCAGCTGGACATCAATGGTCACCAGTAACCTCTACAAACCGAAAACCTGCCTTTTCTCCATAATAAAGTTCAGAGTTTCGTCCATTTTTCTACAAAGCCAAAA
Source organism: Gymnothorax javanicus (assembly GCA_029692085.1). Classification (NCBI taxonomy): domain Eukaryota; kingdom Metazoa; phylum Chordata; class Actinopteri; order Anguilliformes; family Muraenidae; genus Gymnothorax; species Gymnothorax javanicus. Next base: position 20,862,637 of record CM056196.1, on the reverse strand, counting down.
CAGCAAGCACATGTACTCATTAAAGGAACTGCTTACTTTACAGTCAGAATGTTCACTCAGACAGAAAGCTTGCCGTTTACAATTCCGATCATCCAAGCGAAACGCAAGCTTGTAACAATGCTTTTTACACCCTATAAGGAGCACATGAACACGTATAACTCACAAACACAGTAGTGTCTGCAGCATTCTGTTCCATTGAATGCAGTATAAATTCAAAAACAGTTCGCCACATTCAACGAAATGCCAGCACATGCTGTATTTGTAGCAAAGGCTATCGACTAGTCACCCAATGTGACAAACTAGCTCTGTGATCACGGTGGTAAACCGAAAATAAAAAATAGCTGGCTTGTTAGCTATCTGGCTAGAAGTAAGATAGACCGACACCATTTAAAGATAGTTTTACTCGCACTTCAAGAGAAAAAAAACTCTCCATCATTGAACTGCTCCTCAAAAGTATCAATGCTATCAGCTCTCCAGCTCTTTCCATTCAGAATAACTACCATTTTCCATTCCAGAATCACACTTCCCTCCCACAAATAAGCTCAGCACTCCAGGCTCGGTTCTGAAAGTCTTTTTTTCCCATGCGATCACATCATTCTCAGCTGCGCAAAGTTGAGAGAATACAACCTAACTACTGTTATGCAAGTGTTTAAATAATTTTCTGAGTGTCCAATCAATGTCTTCCAAGTACTGAGGAAAGCTTATACTGTCTGGAATTGGATAGAAATCGAGTCAATCAATAGGTAATTACCAGAAGTGTTTCACGTGGGCGTGTGCTATAGCTGGGCTTTTATGCAGATACCATTGAATCACCATTGAGGTGACTGTATTTCCGTGAAGGCTCGTACAAGGTTCCAAAAGACAGCGGAATTATTTGACTGACAAATCTACACGTAAATCCACGGTAGGACATTGTGCGTTTATTATGTGATGACTATAATTGAAAGTAGAATGACAGTATCAATACCATGGGAAATTTTTGCTTCAGAAAACTTAATTGTGATACCATTGGCTCACTATAGCTGAAGTAGTTGTTACACAAGACAATGATTTTTTTTGTCACAAGAGATCATTTTTTAAAACTGCAGAATAGATACTATGGGCAAGTATATTGAGCAGTTTGCATATCAGGCTTAGCTGAATAGTTTAATTCATGCAACTCCAGAAAAACAGGGATGGGACTGAACTTGTCCATATTCTAACCATGTTCCAGCTCGGCTTGCTAGTGAACATTCAAAAACTGATCTGGGTGTGCCATCTAGTGATAGAAAAGTGTAAGTGTGTGCATAAATCGAGCAGCTCCATGCCCACTGGCGTTTACATCTGCGCTAAGGGGTAAAAAAATGACAAGCCATAGAAATTTCAGCTATCTGCCAGAAAGCAAGATTTTGCTGAAACCACACAAATCACTCACACTATGTACAATGTCCAAATGATTATATCGAGGGTTTGGGGCACAATGGTTATATGTCCAAAATTTTGAATTTGAGATCACGTTTGTGCGCCAAGGAAAAGCATCAGAAACCACTTGTTTTAGTATATAAATCTCAAAATTTTAAATTTTGGACATATAACCATTGTGCTCCAAACCCTCGATATAATGAAAATGTCTTTTTAAATCTACATCTCTGATCATTAAGAATGAGGCTCCATGATTCTGACTGGTGTCAACTCTGCCATAAAGAAGCCAACTCAGTCATACAGACGGCTGATTTTAGGCTTTCCTAAGTCATTACTTTTGAGCAAATGTGATATGAGTTTGTTCATGTGCTGTCAGCTGCGATTTCAGTCTGAAGCTCTTCCCACACTGGGAACAGTTGTCAGTCGCTCCCCACTATGAATACGCTTATGCTTCCTTAAACCTCCAGAGTTACTAAAGCTTTTCCCGCACTGAGAGCAGCAGTATGGACGCTCCCCTGTATGAATGAGTTCATGCGTTTTCAGACTGTCTGGACGATTGAAGCTCTTCCCACACTTAGAGCAGCAATATGGACGCTCCCCTGTATGAATGTGTTCATGCATTTCCAGACGGTCTGGTCGAGTGAAACCTTGCCCGCACTGAGAGCAGTGGTATGGGTATTCCCCTGTATGAATGAGTTCATGCTTTTTCAGACTGCCAGCACGACTGAAACCCTTCCCGCACTGAGAGCAGCGGTATGGGTGCTCCCCAGTATGAATACGTTCATGTGCTCTAAGATTGCTTGACAGACTGAAGCTCTTCCCGCACTGAGAGCAGCAGTATGGACGCTCCCCTGTATGAATGCGTGCATGAATTTCCAGCTGGTTTGTTCGAACAAAACCTTTCCCGCACTGAGAGCAGTGATATGGGTATTCCCCTGTATGAATGAGTTCATGCGTTTTCAGACTGCCTGGACCACTGAAGCCTTTCCCACACTGAGAGCAGCGGTATGGACGCTCCCTTGTATGAACGCGTTCGTGCATTTTAAGATATCTTGGTCGAGTGAAGCTCTTCCCACACTGAGAGCAGGAGTATGGACGCTCCCCTGTATGAATGCGTTCATGCATTTCCAGATGGTTTGGTCGAGTGAAACCTTTCCCGCACTGAGAGCAGCAGTATGGACGCTCCCCTGTATGAATGCATTCATGCACTTTCAGATTGCCTGTATCATTGAAGCCCTTCCCACAATGTGAGCAATTGTATGGTTGCTCCTCTGCATGAACATGCTCATGTCTCCCTAAATGTTCAGGACTCATAAAGCTCTTCCCACACTGAGAGCAGCGGTACGGGTGCTCCCTAGTATGAATGCGTTCGTGGGTTTCAAGATTTTCTAATTGATTAAAGCTCTTCCCACACTGAGAGCAGCAATATAGGTGCTCCTCTATATGAATACGTTCATGCGTCATCAGACTGTCCGGTTGACTGAAACTCTTCCCACACTGAAAGCAGCAATATGGGTGCTCTTCTGCATGAATGCGCTCATGTTTCCTCAAACTTCCAGAATCATTATGACTCCTTCCACTCCAAAAGTTGTCAGGGCACTCCCCTGTGCAAACATTTTCCTGGGATGTAAGATGGCCAAGTCGACTAAATGCTTGTGTTGAGGTAGGGAGTGTTTGAGGGGGTGTAGGTTGCTGTTGTGTACTGCAGGGAGGCAGTGGGTTTTTTGCTCCATTTCCTACATATGCCAGAATCCTGCTCTGCTTCGCTGGGTGAACCTTCTCAATATGCTGGTGCAGCTTCTTTTCTTCCATGTGATTGAATGGGCACTGGGAGCAAACAAACACTTCAGACTCTCCTGTGCCAAAAGAAGAGCAAAAGATATAATGACACTCGCATTTCATTAATACCATTTTACATATCAAGATACATACCCACACATGGAGCTGAAATTGCCTTCTTCCCACCATATTTTGGTACACAATGTAGGCTATTTTCAATAGTCATCAAGCTCATATGCAGACAAAATAGCGAATTACGACAAGAAAACACCTTACCAATCTGACCAACAGTTTAGGAGACAGCAACCCCTAAAAACTGAACAAAAGTGGACCTCACTCCCCAACAATACAATACAATACAATACAATACAATATCTGCATCAAAAATACACAAGATGACATGCTTCTTGCATCAACTTAAAGCTTTCAGCTCATGGTCTATCAAGGTAATACGCTGAGTGACAACAGTAAAGTCATCCACAGCGACAAGCAGAGCAACATACTCGCATAGTCCAGATGGGATTAGCCAAGCATCATCAGCCCCTGGCCATTCCTTCAAAAGAAAACCTGATTTCCAAGAAAGTTGGATGGCATGGAAAATGCGAGAAAAGAAAGCAAGCAGTGGTTTGTAATCTATCTTTGACATATATTGACATTTGATATGCTAGGATATAAAAGGGGAATCCACAAAAGGCCCAGGTGTTTACAAGTAACAAGAGGTCGAGGCTAGCCACTACACAAAACACTGAACAAACAAACACTCTACGAACAACATGTCTCCTTAATGTGCCGATATAAAATGGTTTCAGTGATTTCACCCTCTCCAGTGCATAATATTATCAGAAGATTATGAAATTTGTTTTCTAAAGAGGAACAATCAGATGTTATTTTACAACAAGAAATAGCGCCTTCCCACGATGCAAATATGACCAAATGGCATGGGAACAAGTCCATCAGGCTCCAGGTTTAACCTGGTTAGAGTCTACAGTACATTTGAATCTGAAAATAATTGATCTTACATTCATTGCAATCTAACCGGGAAAATTTTTTTCCAATGACTCATCGACTGTTTGAATCCATCAATATTGAGTGGAACAACTTTGACTCTAATTTTGGCAAAAAGCCGTCCACAACTTTATCAACAAGGCTGAAACGTTCACAGAAATCAAATGATAAAGCTATCTCATTCTTGAATTACGATCCAATTGTTTAATGCTTGCTAATTTTCAGACTTACGGTATGACTTGTTGTGAAGACCATTAAAAATATAATAGTTTTGCCATTTCGGGCAGGGCCCCCTTTTTTGCCCAGAAGTCTACCTACAGTCAAGACCAGTTTACTGTTGAAAGTATGTGGTGCTTTAAGAAGCAGAAAATATGCTAATAAAGACCCTGACACGTTTGAGCAGCTGAAGATGTACATCAAGGAAGACTATGGGAAAATCTCACTGAAACAAAATGGTGCTCTCTATTCCTCCAACTATTACTTGGGAGGCTGTTAAAAGGTAATTTGACTATTAAACACAACTTTGTCCCTAATTTTCCAAACATGCCACAGGCCTAACAATCAAAAAAAAGTTTCTTTCAAAACAAAAAACAAAACACATAAGAGAAGGAAAATGACGAAATATCTTGCATTTAATATCTTCCATTTAATGCAGGTCAAAAATAAATTACAAATTGTTTCTTTTTTTATTTGCATTAAAGATCTTAAAACCATCACACGGCTTTTCAACAGCATTGTTGCTTCCTGACCATTTTTATATTAAATTTACAGTTTTTCAGTCTTGGCAATGTCACTTGTATATAATTCTGGTGATTTAAAATTAGATAAAATTCTGGGAATTTCTGAGAAGGGGTTTGGTGTAGCATGGAACACGGTCGCGAGGTGGTTAAGTGTGAGTGACTTGGGATTAAATGCAGGGATCTCCACGCGGGGATTTGCGAGGGCTGGCCGCCCGAAGTTGACGAAGGGCCGCCCTAGTATGTGGCCACCGCCCAAATAAAAACTAGATCAGCCCGACTTTGAGAAGTTGAGAAATTTGCTTTGTTGTGTAGCGGGCAGCCCCGCCACTGTGGGGAAGCACAACGATAAATGTACACAACAAGGCCACAGATGTCCGGTGAAGGAGAGAGACTGTTGCCTGGATTTGTTGGTGCATGCATAGACATACATAAAAGCCGCATTAGCCGCTGGAGCGTACGTCAACATCACAGCCATATTATGGAGGGTACCTTGCCATCAGCCCACTACGACTAGTGTGGAGACGGAGTGGAAAAGATGCCTTACTCAATCGTCGAACACTTGAAACCCATCTAGGGGAATTACCTTGCAGAGTAAGTTAAGCCTGATTATTCGTTTCTGGTTGTATCTGGCCATTATAACTTTTTGTTGAGATCCAACTATCAGAGTCAGACAATTAATGGAAAGAATTTCCCGTCCAACCTCCTCCAATATCGAATGAAATCAGTACGTTTTCGGATTACCTTGATAATTGGGTACCCAGAGAAGGATTTGGGTGCGTAGAAACGTCAAGCGTACATCCAGTCAAGATATTTTAGAGTTTAATTTCTAGTGCTGCTAGACGTAGCAATGACAAATAATGGCGACAGCCATGATACTGATCATACATTGGGTTGCTAGGGCATGTGCAGCATGTGCATTTGTGATATTAAATATTAATAGTGAATTCTAGACCCCGCTCTCACCAATATAAATCCCCCAAAATATATTGTCGCCCCCTTTTCAAATAATTCCCCCGCTGAAAATTCCAGCTTCAGGCTGGTTTACGCTGGGTTTTGGACAGTTTTAGTTGGTCGACCAGCCCTTCACCAGCTGATTCCAGCTGACAATACCAGCTTAACTAGCTTTCACCACCTTCATCTAGCTATAGAGACCAGCTTTAAACATCCTGACCAGCTATGACCAGCTAATGGTGTTGAAAACACAGCTCAGACCATCTTAAACCACCTTAGAATTCTAGCTGGTCTTAGCTGGAATTTTCAGCAGGGCCTGCCAAACAAAAAGCCGAAAGACAAGCTAGATTCATGCTTGTTCAAGTTTTTACAATTCCTTACGACAGTTAATTATTTTCCACCTTGTTACAAATTCAGTTCATTTAACGAGTCTAACGTTGATAATACAATCCTCGCTTGAGCATCTTACAGCAATCATAGCTTAACTAACTTACTGAGATTCAAAGTTACTGAAGATAAAAATGTTTTCTTCATACTGCATGCAGATCATAAACCCTATATATAAGGCTTGTTGAAATCGGTTGAGAAGTGTAAATGTCATAGATTTTGAAAACCCACATCTCCCCCGTTCACTTGCATTTGTTTACATGCAGACCCTGCCCTCCCTGATATAGCTGACGCATAGGTTTCATGCAATAACAAATTTTCAAAAACCACTTTTCCCAAATTAAATGTCGTGGGCAAGGTCATTCTCAGAAAGCTAAAACTTCCAATCATTTTAATGTTGTAAAAATTAAATTGATCAGACCAACAAAATCTGCACAAAAGAAACAGTGGATTTCAAGAAATGGATACAATACAAATACGGGAGATTAGAGCTAGGTAACAAGATGGAGTTTAGTAATGCATTGGCACCAAAGCGGTTGACCATTCATTGAGTGGAAAATGTCAATGATATTGAATCAAATTTTGGTGACTGGGCTTTATATTAGATCATCAACTCTTTGACAGAACACCAAACAGGAAATAATCCATTACCTGAATAGCCATTAATGGAGGATGTGACAGAAGATTCAATTAAGGGTACTCTGGGCAGCTCAGTAATACTGGATGCATCTAGATCTGAGAAGCCCAGATCCCCCTGTTTTTCGCAGTCTGATATTCCTTCTCCACTTAGCAATCTCACAGTTTCAACAGATTTTGAAAATGATACACCATCGTCTTCTTGTTTCCGTTCAAAATCATCAACCTCCTCATCTTTCACTCCATCTTCCCTCTTCACACCCTCAGTCTGCCTTTCCCCACCTTCCTCCTCTTTGTTTAAGCCGAAGAGCGAGAGTTCATTCTCCCTAATCATCCCATATCCATTTTTCTCCTCTATACTCTCCTCTGCGTCTTCACGTTTAATAAGACAAGATCCAAACACAGCCTCATTGTCGTTGGTACTGTCCATCACAGATTTGGTCTTCATGTCTTCTCCCAGAGATGCTGGGCTTAAAACCCTTCCAGTGAAGCTCAGATTCTGATTTGATATCAGCTCTCACGATCTCTGTGGAATCCACCAATCTTCCAGTGAGGGAACAGACGGTGAAGAGAGTCAGTAGTTGAGTTTCTGAGGAGTGTAAAGAAAGTTATAAGAAACAAGAGTGGAAATGTGGGACTGAATGCACATAAGAAGTTATTCATATTTCACATCACGAATTGCCATGCAGCAGAGACGCCATAAAGAAGCCATAAGACATGAATTGCAAGTTATTTGTTGACAGTCAGGTTAGTTTACACGAAGGGTAATGCAGAATACTGTTTAGACAACTTTTGATTTAACTCTGACATGAGTATTCAATTTTTAGATAGCCCTACACAAAGCATGTTTTAAAAGCGCTCTGAAATGGCACCTAGTTCGGCCTTCCTAATTACTTTTAGTGATAGTGCGCCTATAGTTCATCAATGTGGATGTCAAAAGAAAACAACTCGCCTTCCCCTGTTTATATTGTTAAAGAAATCTGTGTCGTTCTTTTGCAGAGACGGCAGGTTTTGTCCAAAGTAGTATGGAATGGCCTGTAAGCGAATACCGATGTTTCACTGCTCAATGGGCGGATGCAGTGGACATTAATCATTCACCTTCATTTTTACGTGCCGCTCTCTGTGCTGCCACAATCGGTATTTAGTGTTACACACTAGCTAATCCCCGAGCGATTGAGGAATCCATTCCCTCAAAACAACACATAGTTTAAAACCAACGAGGGGGGCGTTATAACTAAAAAAAAAAAAAAAAAAAAACCTAATCTTTCCCTTCTTTTCTTCGGTCGAAGTGATGGCATTAAATGCTGTGAAAATCATCAGGTTTAAAAACACACACGATGTCAGCTGAGAAAGCAGCATAAATTCGGGGACGATATGGACGATTAGCTGGCAAGTTTGGTATTTTAGGCATTTCTGAGCTTATCGAACCAATATATGGCTGCACAGTTCTTTGTCAGGCTCTATGTAGGGGGTGAGATCCTTAAACCCGCCAGTAAGTCAATATCCAGTTAGCTAACTATAACGTGAGTGAACGTTACATCATATAAAGATGACAGATAAGGAGAATGTTATCAATGTGCAGCGACTCCGCATTTTCGCCGAAAGTTAAAATGGGGTGTCGAAAACCGGACATATTACTATCGCCACCTGTTAGACAAGTTCACAAAGCAGTGAAACTGGAATAAAAAAAAGGTTCGTCCAGAATAATTCGCTGGTTAATTTACCTCGATCCTCTCAAGAGACCTATAAATTCATTCTTTTTCTTTCCTTCTTCCAATTCTTCTTCTTCTTCGTATTTTATGGCGGCACACAACTTTTACGGAAGTGCATACCGCCACCATCTGTACCGAAGTATGTAGTATTCTATAAATAGGGTTAATACATGGCAATGTTGCCTTCACGTCCAGGAAAGTAATTTAGGGCCAGTTTCACAAACACAGATTAAGCTTGTTCTCAGACTAAATTCAATTTTCTCTGGAGATCCTCCAAACAAAACTCAGTTAAGTCGGGGACTAAGCATAATCCATGTCTGTGAAACCAGCCCTTGGTCTTCTAACTAGTATTTTCGCCATCCATTAACTGAGATGGAGGTTAAGGCAATAGGTCTGCCAGCAATATTTGGATCCTTACCAGATTTATCGAAAGATAATATTAATGCATTTTTCCAAATTTTTGGAATTGTCCCGTCTTCCCATATCTTATTAAATAAATGCAGTGTTACCTTTAATACCTTTTCTGGCAATTTCGGAACTTAACATAACTCAATTTGTCCTCTCTTGTAGCAGTATTTCCAGCTCCATTTACAGTAATACTATTTCCAATTCATTCATGGTAATTTCAGCATCTGTTGGACTTCCCTAATTATCTTTCTTTATATATGTTAGTCAGATTGTAAAACCAGTCATTTTGCGACATAACTAAAAATTTTTAATAATTTCATGAAATGACTGAGGTTTAGTGCTAGCTATTTCATGAAATTACTGGTTTCACAATCTGACAGTAACAAATGAGGAGCTTGTTTCCAAAACGCAGTAAGAGTCAAAATGACACAAATTGAGATAATACCATAGCGTGATAGCCCTGTGCTTCTTACACATGGTGCAAAAATCCATTTTAGAAATTCACACTATTAAGGTGTATTTTTTCATAATTAAAGTTTGTGTTTTTCTATAAAATGCAATAGACGCCAACATAAAGAAAGCTGATTTACTCAAAATGAGTAAAATGGATATATTGCGTTCTGGCAACAAACTCTTCAAATACACATCCCTGTTTTCATTCAGGATTTCCTTTTTCCTTCATTTGTAGATATGGTCAAGATGATCACCACTTTCACACTTGTAAATTTCTTTCCTCAAATGTTTGCCTTTTCTTTATCTGTTATTGCCACCATTCCATCATCCTCCAATACCGGTATTTTAGCAAAAACTTTTTTCCAGCTCATTTTTTTCACCCTTGACCATGCATCTCCTATGTTAACTTCCCTTCCTTTAGTAGAACAATAATTCTACTATAGAGAGGGAAATGCATTTTCTGAAGCAAGACCCAAAACTTCAAAGAAACTGCGGTATGAAGTTTGTTCAACCTGGGCTGAAATACCTGTTTCTAGGTGCCAGAAGCTGATCGACTCGATGCAGCGCAGATGCGCAGCAGTTATCAAAAACAATGGTTAGGCAGCTAATATTAGTTCAGTAGTTTAACCTCTTAAGCCCTGAGCCTCCGGATCAAAAATTACATGCCCAAAATGAACTGAGTATATCTCTATAACTACTAGTCCATGTTAATAATCTTGATATCATAATAAAGGTAACACCTTGAGGATTTTTTTCATGGTGTTGAAATCAGTGTACATGTCAGTGAGTCAGATTAAATGAAGATGGAACACAGCAAAAATGAAAGATCTCATTTGGACCTAACAAAGTTTTACTTTTATCCCTCTTGAAATGATTCAGTTGCAGTCTGAAACCTCTAAAAAAAAATTACAGCACAGAATCTCATCATTATTTACATAATCAAGTAAATCAGAGCAAAATTAGAGAGGTTTTATTTTGGGAATGTCTAGGTGGCCTCTCCAAATTGGCAAGGTGTGCCACTTCAGATTTCTCAGATACCACACTGTAAAACACATTTAATTTCACTTTTATGTCACTACAGGCATACATTCCATCAAATTACAACAATTTTATTTAATTTATATATATTATATATATATATATTTTTTGCAACCAGTCCTGTAAACATTTTCCCATTCAAAGAAAATACAAAGTAAATGAAGTTTGACTCCACTGGAGCAGATTTATTTCAATAAAACAAGCAAATAAACAAAATGATTAATACAAAAATAAGGTTAAAAAAAGGTAAAAAGTAAAATCAACAAACACTCAGCAATTATTTATGCAAGAATTATGCCCCAGCTGTTTAAGGCTTCTACCCGAGCCGAGATTCGGATCACAAACCTCCCACATATTACAACGCCTTTACCACTAAGCTAGCTGTACAGGCAACCCCACTTTGGTCGCATTTTCAATTTCAAGAGTGAGTCAGCAAAACACGTCGTGTACACCAATCTAGCGCTTCTCTCAGTAACTGCGCATGGGTTCTTTCGAAATACGACTTCGAAAACGACTGTTGAATATTTAGTGGACAATCATAGCGAACGTATCAAAAACAAACCGGTTTAGCAACTGTTTATCTGCGCTCATTTCTGCGCTCAAAGTCTTTGTGAGTAATGTTGCCTGGCAGCTGGAACGCAGAAAAAGAAAAAAAACAGTAATCAGAACAAAATACAGCAACTACATATACAAAGACTGACTGCAATGGTGCATGCTCAACTGTGTGTACTATACTATTCAAAAAAAGTAGGGGATATTGGATTTACAAGAACCATGAAATGCAGATCAGGAGGTCAGGAAGGAAACAAATGATATAAAAACATTAAGGAAACATTTGTCAATTTATTCGAAACCCTGTGTACAGTCAGTAAAGGACAGATTCTCCAGAATAAGGGTCAACACAAACACAGGGTCACACAGCAAATTTACCACCATTGTGAAACAGAGTCAGTAGCGGGTAAAACCCCCTCGGTTGGCTAGACAAGCTCGAATTTGGCGTGGCATACTCCTAACGAGACGTCCCAGGTCATTTTGGGAAACGTTATTCCATTCCTGTTGCAATGCTGCAGCAAGTTCTTGGACATTGGTAGGAGGTTGTTGACGATGGCGTAGCCGCTGTCCAAGCATGTCCCAGACATGCTCGATGGGGGAAAGGTCCGGACTGAGTGCTGGCCATGGTAATGTGGTGATATTCTGCTGCTGGAGGTAAACTGTAACGATCCTGGCCCTATGACATCTGGCATTGTCATCTTGGAAAATGAAACGGCGGCCATAACGACATGCAAACGGCACAACATGGGGTGCCAAGATGTTGTCCCCGTAGTACTGCCCTGTGACACGTCCAGCAACAACATGCAAGTCTGTTCTGCCAGCAGCAGTGATGCCTCCCCACACCATTACAGATCCACCCCCATACGGATCATGTCTAATGACGTTAACGTCATGGAAACGTTCGTTACGTCGGCGCCAAACCCTCCTGCGTCTGTCAAGGAAGTCCACAGTGAACCTCGACTCATCTGAGAACATTACGTTGTTCCATCAGCGATTAGCCCAGCGTTGATGATGACGACACCATTGGAGTCTGGCCCTAATGTGACGATCCCTCAAACAGGGAATGACACGAGGACGTCGGGCGTGTAAGTGAAATCTGTGCAGACGATTCCTGATGGTCTGGCCACTCACTACCAAGCCAGTATCCCTTTGAAGTTGAGACCTTATCTGATTTGCTGTTACCATACGATTTCTCAAGACAATAGTGCGGATGAATCTGTCCTGAGCCTGATGACAGACTGGGAAACATTCATTGCCCTTGCCACAACGACCTGTCTTGTGCCAACCTGTAGCATGCCAAGGGCACGTAACCTCTCCTCCTGTGTTAGACGGCGCATGGTCTCTGTTTAATTAACGACTTCAACCACTGATAATCTGATGCTTTCTCTTCAAAATCTTCCTTTACAGTGGCTCTAACCTTCCAATTCAGAGTCATGCAAATTTGTGGCACAACCCCCTTGATCATCAATAGCATCCCGTGCAGATCGTGAGAGTGTCATTGATGTGTTTGGGTGATGAATTTCTTTGGAAATGCTTCCTCAGTAAGGAACTATACAACATGGTTTCGTATCCCTTTGTATATGTGAAAATTTTGATCTCAAAATAAAATATCCCCTACTTTTTTTGAATAGTATATAAATGCAAGTATATGGCCGTCACTTGCACAATAGCTCAGTGACTTACCCACTAAGCTATTTCCAATGAGTCATCTAGTTATGCAACATTGCCAAATGAAGAGTCTGCCGGCGAGCCATAGAAACTACTTCAACAAGACGTATGTCGATGGCGCGCCATCGCAAATCGCCGCGCTCCGCAACGAATGTTATGGGAGTAATAGTAATGTGTCAAAGGGCAATTCACTGAACTGGCATTCTGCTGTACAAATGATAATCTGCTTGTTGCAGTGACAAAGCACCGATACTGATCAGGGTTATAGCGATGTGATATAGTTGGTTAGTTGGATAGAGTACTTTTTGAGTGTCTGGGCATAAATGAATTTAAATTCTAAACGCGTTTTGCACCCCTCTGGGTCACTACCTTACACTCACCAAAGTTTCAGGTTGATTGGTCTGACGGCCTAGGAGGAGTCACCGTTTCGGACAAACTGACGGACAGATGCCGAACTGTATTACAAGATCTCCTCGTTTTTTCGGAAGCGCGGAGATAATAACGTCTGATGAATGTTTAGTGGATAATTATAGCGAAAATACAAATAAACAAATCAGTGTAAGGTCTATACTGCAGCGCTCTACAAGATGTGCATAATGATGCATGGACTCAGAGTTTCACGCACCAGGAACGCAAGGTTCCATCTCAGGCTAGGTTTGTGCGACTACGGTCGTTCAGGGCTCGTTGGAAACGCCAGAGCCCATAGAATCAAATGGCCACCCCCAAAATTAAATTGACGGCATCACAAGCCAACCACAGAGGAGAAAGTACATTAGTCCCATTGGAATGCTCAGGACTTATTCTCTTAGGTAACAGTGCCCCTGCATGGAGACTGGCAGATGTAGTTTCAATATACCGCGGACAAATTGGACTAACGATTAGACAGCGTAGATTTACCCTTGAACACAGTTTTTTTTATAACAAAACAGCAAAGGTAAGGAAAACATTTTTGCTCATCACTGTAGAATGTAAACTGTATGCTGTTCTTTGAGTGTGGTGTCAGTTTAAAATTACAAGGCTTATATCATTGGATTCTGTGGACTTTCCTCCTTCCTTTGAAGTATGCTTGTATGCATACCGCACATTCAGTAGAAACGCTAGCGATGGAACACTGATATTATTTTATCCTGTTTTGCTACATGCCTATTTACTTGCTTGGTGCTAGAATTGTGTTCGGTTCAGGTAGAAATGGTCATCAGGAAGTTTTCACCATGTTTCTTCCCTTTAAGAGGATATGCCGCATTACGATGATACTATTAGGAAACGTGCTGTGTTTATTATGCGTAGTTTAAGAGGTTAAAGTGAAGTTAAATTTTGAGCTAAATTTAGTATTTGAGTTTAAAGAGAAAATTGTTGACACTGTCATTTTTTTTTTTTTTTTTTGAAGAGATTAATATTCCTTTTCTTTGCTTCCAGTAAAGCAATAACACAGCCTTGATCGAATTTGTTAAGGCTTTGATTTGGAATTTAATTTGTAATGTTTCCACTACATTTGAATTATGGAACTGAAGGCTATTATAAAAATATTTGGACCTCATTCAAATTTTTTAATACTCTGCTATTTTTTTTAACACAACTGTAAATCATGAGCTTCACTTCTAGGTTCAGCTTGTTCTTCACCACAACAGACCAGTACAACACCCGCATTACTGCAGAGGCTGCATAAATTCGCCTGTCAATTACCCATTTCATCCTACCCTCTCTCACAAACAAGAACCTGAGATAAACTGCTCTACTTAGGCTAAAAACTCAACCCCAACTCGAAGGGGACAATCCACCTTTTTCACGCAGAAAATGATAGCCTCAGATTTGGGGGTGCTGATCCTCATTCCGTCCGCTTCACACTTGGCTGCGAACCGCTCCAGTGCATTTTGAAGGCAACATACTAATGAAGCCAATATGACAACATAATCTGCATATAGTAGAAATGCAACCCTGAGGCTACCAAATTGGACAGCCTCTAAGCCTCAGCTGCGCGTTGATGTCCTTTCTATGAAAATCATGAACAAAATAGGTTACAAGGTACACCCGTGGCGGCGTCTAACACCAGTTGTAAACAAGTCTGACTTAGTGCTGATAATGCAGACACAGCTGCAGCTTTGGTTGTAGATCTATTGGATGTCTCAACCAAAAGGCCTTGATGACCAATACTTCTGCAGCACCCCCCATAGGATACTTCATGAGACACGGTCATAAGCCTTCTCCAAGACCATAAAACACGAGGGCTGGATGGGCAAACTCCTACGCCCGCTCCAGTATCTGCTCAAGGTGAAAAGCTGATTCACTGTTCCATAGCCAGAACAAAACTTACATGGCTCTTGAATCTGCGGTTCGTCATTCGAATGAAGCCTTTTTTCCAGTACGCTGGTGCAAGCATTCCCTGGGAGGCTGACCAGTGTGATCCACAAATAGTTAAAGCACACCCACCGGTCCCCTTTATTAAAAATGATAACTACCACCTCAGTCTGCCAGTCCAAGGGCACTGAACCCGATATCCATGCAACGGTAAACAGGCGCGTTAGCCATGACAGCCCAACAACATCCGAAACTTCAGCATCTCACACTGAATCTCGCCCACCCCCCACTGGGGTGCCTATCTGCCGCCTCCCACCTTGGGCAACTTTAGAAAAGAGTCCAACCCCTGTCAAGGTGGTTGGTTCCAGAGACAGAGCTGTGCGTATAGGTGAGTTCACCTATATTTACCCAGTACCGTTCAAACTCCCACATAAGCTCTGGCTCCTTCCCTGCCAGTCAGATGACACTCCGTGCCCCAAGAGCCAGTTTCCACAGCCAGGGCCCAAAACGCTTAGATCTCCACCTTTGTCTGCCACCTGGTCTACACTGCACCCGACCGCTATTCTTCCCCTTGCGGGTGATGGGTCCACAAGGTAGCACCGTGTCGCCTTTTCAGGCCGAGCTCAGACGAGTGCCGGAAAGAACCCAGCCCACCAGGTGTTTGCCTACAAGCATCCCTTCCGGGCCTGGCTCCAGAAAGGTGCCCGGGAGGCCCTATTCTGGGCAATGTGTTCTTATTTTGAGTAAGCCTTTCTATAGAGTTGCGTGGTCAATCGCATTTAGTCTGGCTCATCGCCTTGAACCAATTTGCCATGGGACACCCAATCAGGAGTTAATTCTCCAGGCAGAATAGTTCCCAAGATCCCAGAGGTATGCAAGCTCCTCCATGATAAGTTTGCTATTCTCAGAGCACCCCTTCATTGCAATGGTATTCTCTGATGGCAGCGGTCTCTTTCAGTAGACTTGCCCCCTGCCACACTGCACAACTTGTTCGGGAAGGGTTGAACATGACAAAAAGATCAAGGTGTTGTCCTGCCTTAAAAGTCCCCAGATCTCAATCTGATCGAGTATCACTGGGATGCGGCGGAACAAGAAGTCCAATTCGCTGTGGCTCCCTTTTGCAACTTACAGAAACTAGAGCAGGGGTATTAACCCTCATCCAAAAAGGGCTGGTGTGAGCGCACACTTTCATTCCAACCAATTAGTCACACGTCAGATTCAACAACTTTATGTCATCAGCAATGAAACTACAGGATGAATCAGGAGTGTAACTGCATAGCTTAAATGGACACCTGCATCCACGCCGACCATTTGTGGATAAGGTTGAATACCCGATTTTAATGTCTTAAAGCCGGAATTCAACAGAACACCTTCAGGTCTTGTGGACTCCATGCCTTGGTAGATTGGAGTTTTGTAAGCCGACGGAGGGCTAACAGCATATTTGGCAGGTGATTGTAATGCTTTAGCTCACTGGTGTATACTAGATGGTGGAGCATAACTCCAGGGATATACTTCCATTCAGCCACAAGAGCACCAATGAGGGTAGGCACTGATGTTGAGCATAAGGCCTGAACTTGTAGTTGATTTTCTAATGCATCCCAAAGGTGTTGGACGTGGTGGAGGTCAGTGCTCTGTCCAGTGCTCAGAAATTCAAGTTCCATTCAGCTTGCAGGGCATAGATTATTATGGAAATTAAAAATAATAGTTTTCTTGATCTATTCATGGAGAAATACCACCTCATATCACATGTGCATGTCAGAGGTTCCGAGATTCTAATTTGTTCACTTGATAATTAGTCAAGCACCAAGCTTTTGGAAGCAACTGCAGACATTTCTCGATCCGTGAGATTCAGAACATACACCCTGTTTACTCGTCTCCCTGCTCCCTTCATCTTAAAAAAAAAAAAACCTTTCCTTTCCCACTCTGTTCGTCAGAAACACACCATCAAAAAGACATAGCATAGCCAGCACTTTTTCACCCACACAGTTTAACTTGTCTCAAAACATACAAAACATATTTCAACTCAAATTTTAATACCATGAACTCTTCAAATTATCAATCACACCAAAACCATCAAACCTGACCACACTGCAGTTGACAACACCATTTGGATATGTTTTATACTCTATAATTTCTGTACCCATCTTGCTGTTTGACCGCAGCACTGTCTTGGTGAAACAAGCACAGGCCTTCTTCAAACTGAAGGGGAAGCACTTAATTGTCTAGTGTGTGACCGTATTTGGTAGAATTGAGACTTGCCTTCACTGGAACTAAGGGGTCAAGCCCAAACTAAGGAGTGCCCAGATACTTTTGAGCATATACTCTATTTTAGGTGGCAGCGGAGTCCTGAGGGAATCACATTTGTCCCCACACTTAAAAATGGCAAGCCACAGAAATTTGCCATAAAATTTCAGTTATCTGCCAGAAAGCACGATATTGCTGAAACCATACAAATCACTCACACCATGTACAATGTCCAAATCATTAAATAAAGAAAATGTTGATTTAAATCCGCATCTCTGATCATAAAGAATGAGGCTCCGCGATTTTGACTGGTGTCAACATGAACCCATAAAGAAGCCAATCAGGAAATTTCCCGGTTGTGAGGAGGGTCATTGAGCCAAGTCGAATATCCCAGGCCGACCCATTCACAGACGGCTGATTTGAGGCTTTTCTAAATCGTTGCTTCTGAGCAAAAGTGATACGAGTTTGCTCACGCGCTGTCGGCTGCGATTTCTCTCTGAAGCTCTTCGCACGCTGGGAGCAGTTGTTGATTCGCTCCCCACTACGAATAAATTTATGCTTCCTCAAACTTCCAGAACTATGAAAGCTCTTGCCACACTGAGAACAGCGGTACAGACGCTACCCTGCATGAATGCGTTCATGCTTTTTCAGATTTCCCACTTGACTGAAGCTCTTCCCACACTGAGAACAGCGGTATGGCCGCTCCCCTGTATGAATGAGTTCATGCGTTTTCAGACTGCCTGAACGACTGAAGCCCTTCCCACACTGAGAGCAGCGGTACGGGTGCTCTCCTGTATGAACGAGTTCATGCGTTTTAAGATTGCTTGGTCGACTGAAGCTCTTCCCGCATTGAGAGCAGTAGTATGGACGCTCTGCTGTATGTCTGCGTTCATGCATTTTCAGATGGTTCGGTCGAGTGAAACCTTTCCCGCACTGAGAGCAGTGGTATGGGTATTCCCCTGTATGAATGCATTCATGCGCTTTCAGAGTGCCTGAATTACTGAAGCACCTCCCACAATGTGAGCATTTGTATGGGCGCTCCCCTGTATGAACACGCTCGTGTTTCAATAAATTTCTAGAACAACTAAACCTCTTCCGACAGTGAGAGCAGCAGTATGGGCGTATCCCGGAATGAATACGCTCATGCGCTGCCAGACCATTTGCTTGACTGAAGCCCTTCCCACACTGAGAGCAACGGTATGGGTGCTCCCCAGTGTGAGTGAATTCATGCATTCTAAGATTGTTTGGTCGACTGAAGCTCTTCCCGCACTGAGAGCAGCAGTATGGACGCTCCCCTGTGTGAATGCGTTCATGCGTTTTAAGAAAGCTTGGTCGACTGAAGCCCTTCTTGCACTGAGAGCAGTGGTATGGGTGCTCCCCTGTATGAATGAGTTCATGCGTTTTAAGGTTGCTTAGTCCTCTGAAGCTCTTCCCGCACTGAGAGCAGAGGTAAGGACGCTCCCCTGTATGAATGCGTTCATGCATTTCCAGAATGGACGATCGAGTGAAACTTTTCCCGCACTGAGAGCAGTGGAATGGACGCTCCCCTGAATGAATGCGTTCATGCTCCTTAAGACTACTTGTATGACAAAACCCCTTCCCGCAATGAGAGCAATGGTATGGGTATTCTCCTGTATGAAAGCGTTCATGCGCTTTCATACTGCCTGTATCACTGAAGCTCTTCCCACAATGTGAGCAATTGTATGGTCGCTCCCCTGAATGAACACTCTCATGTCTCCATAAATGTCGAGGACTAAAAAAGCTCTTCTCACACTGAGAGCAGCGGTATGGGCGCACCTCTGTATGCATGCGTTCGTGCACTGCCAGACCATTTAATTGACTGAAGCTCTTCCCACACTGAAAGCAACGGTATGGGTGATCACCAGTATGAATACGTTCATGGGTTTCAAGACTGTCTAACTGATTAAAGCTCTTCCCACACCAAGAGCAGCAATATAGGTGCTCCTCTATATGAATACGTTCATGCGCCATCAGACTGTCCGGTTGACTGAAACTCTTCCCACACTGAAAGCAGCAATATGGGCGCTCTTCTGCATGAATGCGCTCATGTTTCCTCAAACTTCCAGAATCATTATGACTCCTTCCACTCCAAAAGTTGTCAGGGCACTCCCCTGTGCAAACATTTTCCTGGGATGTAAGATGGCCAAGTCGACTAAATGCTTGTGTTGAGGTAGGGAGTGTTTGAGAGGGTGTAGGCTGCTGTTGTGTACTGCAGGGAGGCAGTGGGTTTTTTGCTCCATTTCCTACATATCCCAGAATCCTGCTCTGCTCCGCTGGGTGAACTTTCTCACAGTCCTGGTGCAGCTCCGTTTCTTCCATGTGATTGAATGGGCTCTGGGAGCAAACAAACACTTCAGACTCTCCTGTGCCAAAAGAAGAGCAAACGATATAATGACACTCACATTTCATTAAGACTATTTTACATACCAGGATATCCACACATGGGGCTGAAATTGTCTTCTTCCCACCATATTTTGGTACACAATGTAGGCTATTTTCAACGGTCATCAAGCTCATACGCAGACAAAATAGCAAATTACGAGGAGAAAACACTTTACCAATCTGACCAACAGTTTAGGAGAGAGTGACCCCTAAAAACTGACCAAAAGTGGACCCCCCCACCCCCACCAAATCGGCATCAAAATGTATTAATTGAAAGCTTTCAGCTCATGGTCTGTCAAGGTTATACACTGGCAACAGTGAAGTCATCCACAGCGACAGGCAGAACAATAAACTCTCAAAGTTCAGATGGGATTAGCTACGCATCATCAGCCGTTGAGCACTGCTTCAAAAGAAAACCTGGTTTCCAAGACGGCATGGAAAATGCGAGTAAAGAAAACAAGCAATGGCTTGTAAACCATTCTTGACATATATTGACAGTAGACATGCTAGGATATAAAAGGAGAATCCACAAAAGGCCTAGTTGTTTACAAGTAACAAGAGGTCAAGGCTAGCCACTATACAAAACACTGACTGAACAAACCAACAGTCTTCAAACAACAAACCACAAAGTGCTGATACAGAATTTTTTTTTTATTAATTTCACACTCTCAAGAGCAAAATATTACTAGAAGATTATTAAAAAGTTGTTTTCTAAAGAGAAACGATCAATGTTATTTTTCACCATAAAATTGCTCCTGCCCACAAGGCAAAGATGACCTAATTGCATGAGAACAAGTCCATCCAGCTCAAGGTTTCACCTGGTTAGAATCTACAGTGCATTTGAATCAGATAGAAGATAATTGATCTTACATTCATCACAATCTAACCGGAAGAAATTTTTCCAACAACCCCTCGACTGTTTGAATCCATCAATACTGAGTGGGAAAACATTGACTATTCTTTCGGCAAAAAAAAAAAAAAAGCTGTCTACAATTTTATCAACGAGACTGAAATATTTAAAGATATCAAATAATGAAGCTGTCCCATACTTAACTTGCTAACCATTTGTCGATTGTTCACTAATTTTCAGACTAATGAGTTGTTGTGAAGCCCATTAAAAATGTAATATTTTTTCAATTTCGGGCAGGGCACCCTTCTTTTATTTTTAAGACCTTGAGACATCTGAGCAGCTGAAGATGTACATCAAGGGAGAATAAGGAAAAATCTAATTGGAAAAACTGGTGCTCTCAATTCCTCAAACTAATACTTGGGAGGCCGTTACAAGAGAATTTCATTAGTAAATACACCTCTGTCCCTAATTCTCTGAATCAATGGTTCCCAATCTTGGTCCTGGGGTACGCCTGTGTATGCTGGTTTTCATTTCAACCACAGTCGCATTGTAGATTTTTAATAAGCTGTTAAATAGTCCCAATTAGGTGCATTTCATGTTTAAAGCAGTTATTTACCGTCTAAAGCCACATTTTGACAGAAAAACCAATGATTGCTATAAAGAATAAAAGACCCTTGAACATACTGTGTCTATTTTACCATTTTGCAAGCAATTTCAGGGGACATCATTTTTAAACAGATCAAATTAGACATTGAGAAAATCAGTCTGCTCCAAATTAGGCTGCTAACACAGTAGAGAAGGAGAACGATGAAATATCCTGCCCTATTCATGCTACTGACACTGGGGTTAAGCACCGGCTCTGATGAGCCAATTGGCTCATAAAAACACATTCCAGATAAGCCGTTGAAATATCTGAGGTGAGAAAGGAAATCACAGACAACATTCAGGCTACACATTTTCAGAGAATCACATAAAAAAAACATGTAATTTGTACATCACACTAAAAGTATTAGAACTTTGGAAGAACTTGTTTTAGTTTTCCATTAATACTAGAACCCAGCGTTATATCTAGAGCGCTAGGCCATGGCGCTGTGCCATGTCCGATTCTCTCCTGCCATAGCTACACATTTTCACATTAAATACCACCATAGCTGCCCTTTCGCAGGGTAAAACCCGCCACAGTGGCTATTTCCTTCCCAAGGAAGGTCCGCTACACCTCCTCCCCAACTCAAAGTAACTGCGCCATGCCTTAATTCGCCATTTGCCGCGCTTGACGATCGCCGTAGCTGATCTCGCTATTCAACCTCGCTCACAGAAAATGATAATGTCAGAAACCCAGTGCTGCGAATGTGTTTGTGCATTCCCAGGTATTCAGATTGATTTCATTTCGATTTGCCGCCGCACATAGGGGTGGCGCTTCTGTCGTTTCCCGGAATCCTGCTATATCATTCATGTTCATCATGCCAACTCGTAAAAGAAGCCTTGAGCACGAGGTAAAATCGCCGAAAAAGGAACATTGTTCAATCAGTGAATTTGTCCGGCAGGAACACTGAATGACCAAAAGTGCTGATCAACTTGAATGATAAGATTTTCCTTTTGCAAATAGCGATTGTCTGACGAGAAGTCGGTCATGTAATTATGACACATGAATGACCTAGGCATGGCCCAGTCATTCACTATGAGCAAACGATATACTTGTTCACCTCATGTTGCAGAAACTAACCATGGCATGCAGTCAAAGTAAAGAGATTTAGTCCCATTTTGTGGTTACTCTGCCCTTGTATCATGCTTCATGGGCCTGTCCGCCAGTTAGGCTCGCTAGCAGAGCGTTCCTCAAGCCCCGGCGGCCGGCGATTTCGCCGATTACTCAGTCATCTTCTGCTGGCTACTTTCCTGACGAATATTAAAGTTTTTAAGGGAGTTTTGACACATTTCAAATCAAACAAAATTGCTGTAAGACTGGCCTTTTACAAATCATTAACAAAAGCATAAAGTTTCATGATTGATGACAGTTAAATTGAGTGTATGGGCTAATGATATTTAATTGGCTGATATCAGCCATCTTGTTTCAACTATCACTGTGGTCTTCCAGATTTTCATGGAAACTTTCACCATTATGAAGCATGCAAAATTTAGGTTGGTTGCACAATTGGTTGAAGAGTTATGACCATTTGTTTGCTATAGCACCACCTACGAAAGGATTTAAACCAAAGTCAGTGTGAAGAAGTTGCATGGCCTGTAGATGTGTGATCTCAAGTTTGGTGATGATTGGACATTGCATTATGTTACAGCTCTTTATATCAATATAGGCCATGCCCATGAATTTTGTGTGAATTGATCTCACTGCTTAGGAGGAGATAAAATTACACGGTTCATAAACAATTCAAAATGGGGGCAAGTTTGCAAATACAAAAGTGAGTGTAGCTTACATTGATTGATTGGTCTTGACCCACAGAATCTAACAAAAAAGAATTTTGTTTCTATAACCTATGGTTGAGAAGTTATTGCCCAAGACATGTACCTCTCTTTAGTACCGCCATATGGCGAATCAAAGCAATTTTAATAAAAATGGCTCTTTTCCACATCTTTAACAAGCATATAATATTTGATGATGACAGGTGACAGCTAAAGTGAGTATAAGGGCAAGTGAAATTTGATTGGCTGAAGTTGGCCATGTTGTCTCATTCATCAATTTGTTCTCAATTGGCCATTGCCAATTGTTTGCTATAGGGCAACCTATGGACAAATTTACGCCAAATTCGGTCTGTTTGAGCGACCTGGCCTGTGGATGACAGATAACAATTTTGGTGAGGATTTGTCATTGTATTCAGGATACACAGGTCATTATATCCATAAAGGCCACACCCTCAAAATTAATTGGCTTACTGTGGCAACATCCTTTCACTTAGCAAAATTATGTACGCTGTGATGTTAGATCTTGGTCTGAAGATGCTGTCCACCAAATTTTGTGCAAATAGATCGCACTGTGCAGGAGGAGATAGAAATTAAAGTTTATTATTATTTTTTTAAAATTTGGCATCTCCAATCCCACCCAAATCTGGAATGCCCAATTGGGGAACTATGTACAACACTTGCTCATATGTGACCCCTTGTTGCCAACTCAGGAGAGTGCAGACAGTTTGCGGCTCTCCTCCGAAGCACGTGCCCGTCAGCCACCGCTTCTTAAACACTCATTGGTTGAATTATCCCAAGTTCAGAGGGAGGGCGGAGGATACCCGAACATGAACAAGCTTAGAATTTTCCTGACGAGCGCCTGTCTTGGCCAACAGGAGGCGCCTAAGCAACGAACATCGGAACCATGTGATATTACCCTTCCTACCAGACCCTTCCCAATTTGCATCCCTGTAGCGCAATGGCCAATTGTGCGCTACGCTGAAAAAGCTGCCGACCACTGCCGGTTAGTACGACCGGGGCTCGAACCCGCGTCGTGATAGTCACTTCTGCTTCACAGTGCGATGCTTTAAGCGAGTGAGCTATCCGGCAGCTCAGATATTAAAGTTTGAACAAAAAATTCAAAATCCCAGAAAATTACGCAAATGGGTGGGGCTTATATAGTTTGATTCTGTGGATCAAGACGAATCAAACAAAAAAAATTTTGTTTTTACGACTTACGGTTCAGAAGATACAGCCTGAAATGCTTTGTACATCTCTACAGCGCCACCTATGGACGGATTTGCAACAGTCGAACAACTGATAATCTGTACATCCATATGTACCACCCCACCAAATTTCAAATCGATCCCTTAGTGGTTTGGCAGAAGAAGATC
Source organism: Gymnothorax javanicus (assembly GCA_029692085.1). Lineage (NCBI taxonomy): Eukaryota > Metazoa > Chordata > Actinopteri > Anguilliformes > Muraenidae > Gymnothorax > Gymnothorax javanicus. The sequence continues at coordinate 20,838,327 of CM056196.1, read as the reverse complement.
AAAGTTAACGCAGATGCTGACGCCGCTACGTGATCGCATAATCTTCCTTTGGTCCGTTGGACCAAGTGACCTAAAAAATGAAGTAACTGGTGCAAAATGCAACCTTCCTAGGCTTACAACGTGCAATAGCTGAACAACAGGGGCAGCAACACAACCATGGCATCTGCCTGACTTTATCAAGCAGACTATCATCTAGGATTGAGAATCTGGAGAGCAAGATCCTTGATCTTCAGGGCCAGTTGGCGGCGCAACATAGTTCGCGATCAGTCGAGTTCCTAGAGGAACTAAGTAGTATGTCGTTTAGAGAAATGGTGAGTACGCCAAAGCAGGGTGGTACGTGGACCCCAGAGCAGGCAGGGAGAGAAAGTTGGGTGACTGTAGGACGTCAGCGCAGGAAAGGGTGTGCACACCGTACAGCGACAGCTCCTCCAGTGGTTGAGGTGTCCAACTGATTCCGGCCCTTGCAGGAACTCAAATTGGCCCCTGATCCTGAGAGTGGGGGGACTGATGAGCATCAGGGCACCCTGTTGGCCTGTACCCCTCAGAAAAGAGAGTTAGTGATAGTGGGGGACTCAATACTTAGAGGAATAGACAGCTTAGTCTGTTCGCGGGACAAGGAGTCTCATACGGTGTGTTGCCTGCCTGGTGCCCAGGTAGGAGACCTCCTGGAGCATGCGGACAAGCTCCTGGCCAGAGCGGGGAGGGATCCAGTTGTTATGGTCCACGTTAGGACAAATGACATAGGTAAGGGTAGGTTTGAGGTTCTGCAAGGCAAATTTGTGGAATTAGCTGGAAAGCTTAGGAGCAGATCCTCCGCGATAGTTTTCTCCGGGATTCTACCGGTACCACGTGCAAGCAGAGGGAAGCAGAATTTTATCTGGAGGTTTAACACGTGGCTACGAACCTGGTGTAGGAAAGAGGGGTATAGGCTTATGGGGCACTGGAAATACTTCTGGGACAGGGGTGACCTGTTCAAGCCGGATGGGCTACACCTGAACCGGAGGGGTACCTTTGCACTGGGTAAGCGTATGTTGAGGGTAGCAGAGTTATTTAAACTAGGGACTTGGGGGGCAGGGAGGTTAGAGAGTGTTATACAGAGGGAAATGCAGACTGCCCTGATGGAAGCTGACGGCGTTACATGCACTATTGATGATATATTTTTAAAGCAACAAAGCATAGTGAGGGGTTTGGAGCAGCGGGCACATGGGAAATCGAAGGGGAAGAGCATTCGTGATAACCTGAAATGTTTTTATCTAAATGCAACAAGCATAAAAAATAAATTTCCAGAACTTGAGGCCATTATCATTAGTGAGGGCTATGACATAGCTGGGATTACAGAGACATGGCTTAGTGAAGAGGATGGAGATGAATATAACATAGAAGGTTATAAGCTCTTTAGGAAGGATAGATGCAATAGGCGAGGAGGGGGTGTAGCACTCTATGTGAACGAAAACATAAATGTGCAGGAAATTCCTGAAATTGAACATTCCTTGCCCTGTGAAGATATCTGGGTCAGGCTCATTGGCAAACACGAGACTGGTTTAAACATGGGAGCATGCTATCGACCACCAGCTTTGGACAGTATTGTCAACGAAATGCTCTTTAAGAGGATCACGCAAACTTGTAGAGGAGGAGGGACTATTTTTATGGTAGACTTAAATTATCCTGGGATCGACTGGAAAATGGTGAAAGGACAGGGTAAGGGGGAGGAAGAATTTCTAGATGTTATAAATGATAATTTTTTGGTGCAGTATGTTAATAAACCTACAAGAGAGAAGGCAATTTTAGACTTGGTGCTCTGTAATGACCCAGATAGAATTAGCAATGTTGAGGTACTGGAGCCACTTGGGACAAGTGATCACTACTGTTAATTTTGATGTTTCAGGGGAAGTTAAAAAGGTGTCTTCAAAAACAAAAATTTTCAACTTTCGGCGAGCAAACTTTGACAGGATGCGCTCACATCTAAGTGAAATAAAATGGGAGACAATCCTGGACTGTGAGTCTGTAAATGAGATGTGGGAAAGATTTAAGGGGGTTTTACTTGATTCACAATGCAAATTCATTCCAAAGGTGTCCAAAAGTAAGCTGAAAAAGCAGAATCCTCAGTGGATGACCACAGCTATTCGTAGGAGTTTGAGGGAAAAGAGGAATCTTTATAAGATGTACATAAAGGATAACAATGAGAGCACTAAGGCTAAATACTGTAAAATGCAGGCTGTGGTCAAAAAAGAGCTGAGGAATGCTGGAAGACTGTATGAAAGACAAATTGCAGATGGGGCAAAAACTAACCCTAAGCGCTTCTTTCAGTACTGTAGCAGAAAAAGGAAAGTCAAAGAGGAGGTTAAGTGCATAAAGAATAAATATGGATCGCTGCTATATGATAACAAGGATATTGCGGATACCTTAAACAGTTACTTTGTTGAGAATTTTACTTCAGAGCGGGTTTTTATTCGGCCAGAGGGCATGTCCAATGCTCAAGATGATTTAGCGGAAATTGAGGTTAGGGATAACGAAGTGTTAGACAAGTTGCATAAACTAAAGGCAGATAAGGCGGCAGGTCCTGATGGCTTATATCCTAGAGTGCTCAGGGAAGTTAGTGCGATAATCTTTAAGCAGCTATCCGCCATCTTCAGACGGTCTTTAGAAACTGGAGAAATACCAAATGATTGGAAGCAGGGCAATATAATTCCAACGTATAAGAAAGGGGACCGTACTGAGCCAGGAAATTACAGGCCAGTCAGTATAACTTGCATTGTGTGCAAAATACTGGAATCTATTATAAAATATGAGCTGGACTTATTTCTTGAACGTAATAATATCTTGAGGGACAGCCAACATGGTTTCCGTAAGGGAAGGTCATGCCTGACAAACCTTTTGGAATTTTTTGAAGAGGCCACCAAGACTTATGACCAGAGCAGGGCTTATGACATCATATACTTGGATTTTCAGAAAGCATTTAATACAGTACCGCATTAGAGACTAATTTTTAAAATGCGCTCCATGGGAGTTACAGGAGGTATTCTGAAGTGGATTCGAAACTGGTTACAGGACAGAACACAAAGAGTGGTAGTCAGTGGCATCTCATCTGAGCTAGGTATGGTGGGGAGTGGCGTCCCCTATGGATCGGTGTTGGGACCCCTGCAGTTCCCCATCTACATTAATGACCTTGATAAGAATATTGAGAGCAAATTAGTCAAATTTGCAGATGATACTAAATTGGGAGGTTTGGCAAATAGGTAAGAGTCCATTAAAGTGATTCAGGATGATTTGGATAGAATCCAGAATTGGGAGAAATGTGGCAAATGAAATTTAATGTAGCGAAATGTAAAGTTGTACATGTAGGTAATAAAAACATTAGACGGGATTACTTCATGGGAGGTTTAAAACTGGAATGTGCTCCACACGAAAAAGATCTGGGAGTGATTGTTGACCAAACCCTCACAGGCTCTAGCCATTGTGCCGTAACAGTTAAAAAAGCCAATCAGATGCTGGGATACATTGCCAAAAGTATTGAGTACAAATCCAAGGAGGTGATGCTTCTTTTGTACAACACATTCGTCAGACCACATCTGGAGTATTGTTTACAGTTCTGGGGACCATACTTTAAGATACAGAGGCTCTAGAAAAAGTTTGGAGAAGAGCCACAAAGCTAATTCTGGGTATAAAAGATGAAAGCTATTTGAAGAGGCTGAAGATCCATAATCTCTTTAGTCTTAGGATAAGGAGACTTAGGGGTGATCTACTTGAGGTCTTTAAATATGTTAAAGGGATAAACAAAGTGAATTATGTAGGATTCCTTCGACCAAGCGTTGTTAGTAGAACTCTGGGTCACAAATGAAAGTTGACCAAAGGTAAATTAGCACTGATATTCGGAAATATGTCTTCACCCAAAGAGTAATTTCGATGTGCAATAGCTTGCCTGGCCATATTGTTGAGGCAGAGACCTTGGGAGTTTTCAAGAGCAGGCTTGACTTAAAGCTAAAAACCATTGAGTCATTGAGAATCTGAAGTGAGATATTCACAATAGTATAAAGAAACTGGCGAGCCTAGTTAGGCTGAATGGCCTGTTCTCGCCATTCATGTTATGTTATGTTACCTAGAATTTAATTTTTTCATAAGCTGTTCCAAATGGCATTACTTGACCAGCATATTCATTGCTTTCATGAAATAACTTTTCAAAAACCACTTTTCCCAAATGAAATGCCATGGGCAAGGTCATTCTAAGAAAGCTAAAACTTCCAATCATTTTAATGTTGTAGAAATTAAATAGATCAGACCAACAAAAACAGCACAAAAGAAGCAGTGCAATTCATGAAACAGATACAATACAATGACGGGAGACTAGAGCCAGGTAACTAGACAAAGCTTGGTAATGCATTGACACCAAAGCCGTTGACCATTCAAAGAGTAGAAAATGTCAATAATGTTTCATCACAATCTTGATGACTGGGCATTATGTTAGATCATCAACTCTTTGATAAAACAACAAGCAGGAAATAATTCATTACCTGAATAGCCATTGATGAAGGATGAGTGTGAAGATTCAATTAAGGGTACTCTGGGCAGCTCAGTAAGGCTGGATGCAGCTAGACCTGAGGTGCCCGGGTCTGTCCATTTTTTGCAGTCTGATATTCCTTCTCCACTCAGCCGTCTCACAGTTGTTACAGATTTTGAAAATGATACACCATCATCTTCTTGCTCCCGCTCAAAATCATCAACCTCATCTTTCGCTCCATCTTCCCTCTTCACACCCTCACTCTGCCTCTCCCCATCTTCCTCCGCTTTGTTTATGTTGGAGAGAGAGAGTTCCTTCTCCCAACTCATCTCATATCCATTTTTCTCCTCTGCATTCTCCTCTGTGTCTTCACATTTAATCACACAAGATCCATTCACAGCCTCTTTGTCGTTGGTACTGTCCATCACAGTTTTGGTCTTCATGTCTTCTCCCAGAGATGCTGGGCTTAAAACCCTTCCAGTGAAGCCCAGATTCAGATTTGATATCAGCTCTCACGATCTCTGTGGAATCCACCAATCTTTCAGTGAGGGAACAGATGGTGAAGAGTCTCAGTCATGGAGTTTCTGAGGAGAGTAAAGACAGTTAAAAGGAATAGGAGTGGAAATGTGGGACTGAATGCACTTAAGAATTTATTCTTATTTCACATCATGAGTTGTCATGCTGGCTGTGGAGATGCCATAAAGAAGCCAGAAGACATGAATTACAAGTTATTTGTCGACAGTCAGGTTAGTTTATCCTAAGGGTGTTGCATAATACTGTTAAGACAACTTCTGATTTAAGTCTGATAGGAGTATTCCATTTTTAAGTAGGCCTACCCAAAGCGTGTTTTAAAAGCTCTCTGAAATGCCGTGTAGTTTGGCATTCGCAGTTACTCTTACAGTAACAGTACCCCTAGTAAATTAATGTGGATGTCAAAATGTAAACAACTAGCCTTCCCCCTTCTAATATTTTAAGAGAAATCAGTGAAGTTCTTTGGCAGAGACGACACGTTTTGTCCCGAGTAGCATGAAATGGCCTGAAAGCGAATATTGGTGTTTCACTGTTCAACGGGCGGATGTAGTGGACACTAATCATTCGCCTTCATTTTTCTGTGCTGCCACAATTGGTATTTTAAGTAATACACCAGCTAATCCCCGAGTGATTGAGGACTCCATTCCTTCGAAACAACACAAAACATAGTTTAAAACCAAGGAGGACGACGTTGTAATGAAAATAATAAGCGAATCTTTCCCTTCTTTTCTTCGGTCGAAGTGATAGCGTTAAATGCCGTGAAAAGCGTTAAGTTTAAAAACACACACGATTTTAACCGTGAAAACAGCGTAAATTCAGGGACGATATTTTCGATTAGCTGGCTAGTTTGGTTTTATGGGAATTTCTCAGTTTATCGAACCAATAGGCTATATGGCTGCACAGTTCTTACCAGGCTTCATGAAGGGGGAGAATTCCTTGAACCCGCCCGTAACTCACTATCCAGTTAGCTAACTATACCGAATGAACGTTACATCACAAAACGATGATAGATAAGGCGAATGTTATCAATGTGCTGCGACTCCGAATTTTCGCCAAAAATTAAAATTGGGGAACCGGAAACTTGAAGCGTTACCATAGCCACTGCTAAACAAGTTCTCAAAGCAGTGAACTGGAATAATAATAATAAAAAAGGTTCGTCCACAGCAGTTAGCTGCTTAATTTTCCCAATGAATTTCCCTTGATCTTCTCAAGAAACCAATGAATTCATTCTTCATCATCCGCTTCTTTTCTTCTTCTATTAGTTTTAGTTCTTATTCTTCTTCTTCGGATTTTAATGTTTTACGAAATTTATGTATGTGCATACCGCCACCAACTGCACCGAAGTATGTAGTGTATTCTCTCAAGCTAGTTTATCTCATATAAATTAAAAAAGCCATACTTTTCACTAAATCCTAGTTTTATATTCTATCTTTCTGTACTGATCTTGATGCATGGCCGCAGCGTTGTCTTGCTGAAACAAGCACAGGCCTTCTTCACACAGGCCTTCCGTAGGGAAAGCACTGAATGATTGTTACAGCATGTAGTAGCGATAAGACTTCCCCTCACTGGAAATTCCATGAAAACGGGGACAAAGACCTTAAAAATTTTTCTCGCAAATATTGATGGAAATCTGTTCTTTTATAGTGTGGAACATCATATATTTTAAGGAAAAAATACTAAATTCAGTAATGCCAGCCAAAATCTGGCAGAGTCCTGCTTGTTAGATCGTCAGAGTTAAAATGACAAAATCTCATTGATTTTGGGCTTCAAACACTACCTGGCCTCTGCATCATGTTTTCAGGTGCACTCTTCACAGCTGTGTTAATTTTATATTTTGAAACCTAGGTCAAGTGTATTTTGATAGCTAAAATTCCCCATCTGTTCCAGATTTTTTAAGGAATCTGCATTAAAATTGGGTGCTGATGGTGGTGCAACGCAAGTCACAAAAACATATTTTTTTCTTCGCTCACAATAACCCTTGGCAGGCTGTCATTGTAAATTCTATTTTTCCTATTGTTGCCCATACCTTACAAAATTGTACCACCAATATGCATATCTAGTCCTCACATGCAGCTGTGCAGGACATTAAAAGTTGGTCACATGAGTCACGTGTAACATGAGTCATGGAATTTTTATAGCTGCTTTTGGAAGTTTTGTTGGATCTGCAGTTGGATCTTTCTTTCCTTCCACAACCCCAATTCCGAAATGGTTGGGACGAAGTGTAAATTGTGAATAAAATCGAAAAGCAATGACTTTCAGATCACATGAGCCAAAGTTATTTACAATAGAACATAGATAACATTTCAAATATTAAAACTGAGACATTTTACATTTTATCCACAAAATGAGCTTATTTCAAATTTTCTGGCTGCAACGGGTCTCAAAAAAGTTGGGACACAGGCAAAAAAGGGCTGAAAAAGCTATTAATATATGAGAGAATCAGCTGAAAGAACATTTAGCAAGTATTTAAGTTAACTGGCATCAGCTGTGCAACGTGATTGGCTATAAAAGGGATGTCTAAGAGAGGCTGAGTCTCTCAGAAGTAAAGATGGCCAGACGCTCTTCAACCTGTGAAGGCTTGCGTAAAAAAATTGTGGAATACTTTAAAAACAATGTTCCTCAACATGAAATTGCAAAGGCTTTGAAGGTCTCATCATCAACAGTGCATAACATCATCAAAAGATTCAGAGAAATTGGAAAAATCTCTTTGCATAAGGGACAAGGCCGAAGACCGTTACTGGATGCCCGTGATCTTCAGGCCCTCAGATGCCACTGCATCACTCACCGGCATGATTCTGTCATTGACATAACAAAATGGGCCCAGGAATACTTCAAGAAACCACTGTCTGTAAACACAGTCCGCTGTGCCATCCACAGATGCCACCTAAAACTCTATCATGCAAAAAGGAAGCCATTGTTGAGCATGATCCAGAAGCGCTGCCGTGTTCTGTGGGCCAAGGCTCATTTAAAATGGACTGTAGCAAAGTGGCAAAGTGTCCTGTGGTCAGACGAGTCCAAATATGACATTCTTGTCGGAAATCATGGGCATCGTGTCCTCCAGGCTAAAGAGGAGAAAGACCACCCCTCCTGTTATCAGCCTTCAGTTCAAAAGCCAGCATCTCTGATGGTATGGGGATGCATTAGTGCATACGGTGTGGGACACTTGCATGTTTTAAAAAGCACCATGAATGCTGAAAGGTATATAAAGGTTTAAGAGCAACATATGCTCCCCTCTAGACGACATCTATTCCAGGGAAGGCCTTGTGTATTTCAGCAGGACAATGCAAAACCACATACTGCAGCTATTACAACAGCATGGCTTCGTAGTGGAAGAGTCTGTGTGCTGAATGGCCTGCCTGCAGCCCTGATCTTTCACCGATTGAGAGCATTTGGCGCATAATTAAACAAAAAGTCCGTCAAAGGAGACCCAAAACTCTCCAGCAGCTGAAAGCCTGTATTAAACAAGAGTGGGATCAAATTCCAATTGCTAAACTCAAGAAACTTGTCTCCTAAATGCCCAGATGCCTCCACTCTGTGTTAAAAAGAAGAGGGGATGCTACACCATGGTAAACAGGCCCCTGTCCAAACTTTTTTGAGACCTGTAGCAGCCATCAAATTTGAAATGAGCTCATTTTGTGGATAAAATTGCAAAATTTTTCAGTTTCAACATTTGCTATGTTATCTCTGTTCTATTGTAAATAAAATACTGGCTGGTGTTATTTGAAAGTCATTGCGTTTTGATTTTATTCACAATTTAGACTTTGTCCCAGCTATTTCGGAATTGGGGTTGTATATCCAATGGATCAGTTAGTTGATAGAACTGTGTACAGAGGGCAGCATGTGTCTCCCCTGCAATGTTCATTGCAAGGATTCTGTTCAATTTATCGCAGCATCTTGCCTGGGTCATTCTATGTCAACTAAGCAAGATTAGGGGAGGTCAGTTGCCTGACCACCTCAAAATCTCTTGAAATTTTGTAGGAATGATCATTGGCATATGAAACTGACATCTGCCAATTTCTTACCTGAAATTCCAACATTTTAATAATTTTTCACCCAATGGAAATTTTTAATAAATTACTCGCGAGTTGGAAATTGAACGAGATGCCACTTTCAGAAGTCCTTATCTCTTGAAGTATATGATCTTGAGCAGGGCTATTCAACATTATCCTTCAAGGGCCGGTGTGGGTGCAGGCTTTCATTCCAACCCAGCACTTACACACCTGACATCACTAATAATCAACCCCAAGAGTCTTGGCTAGAGATTGATCAGTAGTATCAGGTGTGTAAGTGCTTGGTAGCAATGAAAGCCTTCACCCACACCAGCTCTTGTTGAATAGCCCTGATCTAGAGTCTCCAGATTTTCAGGGGATGTTCAGAAGTTTCTGGTAAATGGATAGAATGCAGGAAAATTCAGGCAATCAAGCTTCAATATCTTGCTTGAAGGGCATCTAAGTCAATTCTCAGATGGGACATTGAACGTCCAATGTTTACAAACAAATCACTTGCTTTTGTTGATATCTTGCATTGTCACATGACCAATTTCATTCATATAAACCAATGTTTTGTGTACATGCCAAGATAATCCTTCTATTTCGGTTCGTTTGCGCAGGTGCGGCTCGCTGATTGGCTGATGAACAAAAACATTGGGAATCGACTTTAGGTGCCCTTTAAGATCCTCAAATTCAGGATTTGTTCAAAAATTGTAAATAAAGTTGATTATCAAAAAATTGGGAAAATATGTCTCTCAGACATTGGATTTATTTGATCAATTTTATTGTGAGAATAATATCTGAATGACATTACTGATGCTTAGAAAGCTTTCATATGAAGACCACAATGGAAAAATTATCACAGTTTCACGTTGTGGAGAAATGATTAATTAAAAATTAATAATGTATAATATATAACATAAAAATGCTAAATTTGGACAAAATTTGGATAGTTTTTTCTTTGTGGTCTTCATATGAAAGCTTTCTATGTTACGTAACGATCTGGAGCCAGACGCGAGAACCAGTAGTGCAGTAAAAATGGGATTTTATTGGAAAAGGGGGGTGAACCCCCGCAGAGCGGGAGGCAACGGTACACAGTCCGCAATCCAAAAATCAAAATCCACAGGGCGTAATCCAGGTCGTAAGCAGGGCACCAATCACAAAAATCGTAGTCAGACAAAAGAGGTTCGATACAGAGCCAAAATCAAAAATCGGGGACGGTCCAGTCAGAAGAGATTCACGAGAGATGACAAGGCGAAAACAAGCATAGCACAGGCACACCAAGAGAAAAGTTCTGACGGGGAACTGCTGTGAGAAGACTGTTTAAATACACAGAAGGGAAGTCACATGCTATGATTAGGAAAAGGTGAACTGGATTAAACTAATTACGTGGGAGAAAAACATGAGGGAGAACCTAACCACATGAAATTGGCGAAAGCCAAAACGTGGACAGGGAACACGAGACAGCCTATGACAAAACATACAGCTCCGGTTAGGGAGTTCTAACGTGCACAGATAATGAGAAGCAGGACAGAGTGGAGCAGGTGCGGAGGATCCGCTGAATTGCAGCAAAGACTAAGTGAAGGCAAGAGGCGGAGACTAGAATAGGGCGAATGCTGAGAGCTTGTAAATCAATTAGTAAGTGCAGCTATACAATCCCTAGTGCTCGTTAGTAAGTTAGTATTATATACAATGTTAGTCTGGGTTAGTAACTTTAACAAAAACAACAAACTGTTTGTATTGGTTAGTAATATAGAAAAGAGAGGCGAAGGAAGCAAACGAGATTGGAAGGAATGTTTGAAACCCAGAAACCATGAAATCACCTAAGCATGTGACACGCGGGACTGGGGAGAAGCTGTAACTAAACAAGACACCAGACAGGGGAGACAAAGTGCAATGCAGGGCATGGCAAAACATGGACCGGATTATAACAGAGAAGTGGAAGGGAATGGCAAAAACGAAAACATGGCAAAATACAAAAACTAAACAGAACATGACAAAACCTAACAAACATGATCATAAACATAACAGGGCAAGGAAAAAACATAACAAGCATGGCAGAACAATAACAGGCAGAGCAGAATCATAACAAACAGAACAGAATCATAACATTCTAAGCATCGTTAATGTCATTCAGGTATTATTCTCACAATAAAATTGATCAAATTAATCCTATGGCTGAGAGATATATTTTTGAATGAAAATAGAATAAAAATGGGAGATATGGCCAAGTAAAGTTGACACAGGTAAAAAAGTAAATTTCCAATTAATTCCATTTTGGGTCATTTTGTGTGTCTTGTTTCATTTGGGTAATTTCGCCCCTCTCTGTGAAGCTCAAATCTTGTATTATAAAGCCTTAAATATGGTAACATATAAATAGCCATATTTAGCTCTGCGCAAAGGAGTTAAAAAACCGCTTGTGTTGAGTGTTTCAGAGTTTAACTTTAACAGTCCTACATTGTCATACCTACAATGTATCTGTAACTACTGCACCTACCCATGATAAGGAGTTCATTCATTGACTGACCGCCATAATTCACCTGATGTAATGCCAGGTCTGGGTATACAAGCTGATAAAATGCAGAATTTTTGCTGTAAAATGCTCATATTGTTTCTCCATTAGTGTTTAGACACAGAAATATATTTTTCCTGGTGGTTAACTTTGCCCTGTATTTCAGTACATGCGTTGAAATGATACTAGACAATGTGAAACGTGAGTCACAGTAACACGAGTCATGCTCATTACATAACATCTCTACTTATTGGTTGTAAAATTTCAATTCCCTTCAGAACACTTTAAAACCACATTAAGTACTTTGAACACTGAGTGTGAATTATTTTCTATCTTGGATGCTTTTTGGAGAAACTGCAACTGAAATTGATGTATTTTTTTTGTTGTCCTTTTCATGTAATGCCAGTCACGCTATAATTAGTGTCAATTAAAGCCATGTTATTAAATCAAATGAATATTTGTTCAATTTTTTTTTATAGCTTTTACCAACAACTTCCAGCAGACACATGATGGGGTACTAAAATTTATCATTATAAGGTACAGGCCAAAATATAAATTCAGAAATGCAGTAGAATGTAACGCAAGTCACCATGGGAATTCCAAACCAAGGAGTGTCCAGATACTTTTGAGCATATGCTGCATTTTCAGTGATATAGATGTTTATTTCTGGTGAAATGACATTTGTTCCCTCACTTAAACAAGACTAGGTGCAACCTATAGTATATGGCTGGGCCGCCAAGTGCTGTATGAGAATGTGGGCCCAAGTAAAGGGTTCTAAATGAGGCAAAGCTCACACAATTATATGAAGTGCAAGTTTAGTAATGAGGTGAAGCTGATAAATTATTGACAAAGTGGGTGGGGAGAGTGTGAGAGTGTGTAAGTGAGGGAGTGGGAGTGAGTGTGTGAGGGAGTGGGAGGTGGGGGGGGTCTTGACTTAGGAAAACATATCAAAAGCAAGTTATACATTTGAATAGACAAAGAGCTAGAGTATGGGTAGCAGTTATTGACTTTGTGAATGTCAATTTGAGAGAGACAGCAGCAGCAGATGTAGATAGCAGTTAAAGTAGGTATGTATGTATGTTCATGAATCGTAAATAAACAATAAAGTTATTGTTACAGTCGTGCAAACCGGGGACGTGACGTCACTTTCGTGAACACATGGCAGTTCCTATATAGTGAGGGTGTAAGAACGAACTTCAAAGTTTTGTTTTTTTCCCAATGTTTCGTCTTTGGGCATGTTATGGACAAAGAATCCACAGTTTTGAGTAAAACTGCTTAATAGATATGTTCGAGTGAAGGAGTTGCCATGTGTTTATATAAAGCGTTATTCGGTATTGGTGATGGTTGAATTGGGTTAACTATGTGACAAAAAAAAAAAAATTGAAATGCCATTAATTTTAATGAATTTATGACCTATTGAAAGCTCTCGAAAAGACCTTGTAGTTGACACCAAGATCATGAGAATTGGCTGAGAAATAAGAAAGTTTTAGAATTTTATAGTGTCCCCAAATAGCGAATTGTTTGATATTTATTTCAGTCACTGCGGATAAAAAAAGTTTGTTGCGTAGTGAGCAATTTAGGTCAATTTTACCTCAAATATGGTAGACAGTTAAAAAAAAAAAAAAACAATGTAAGAAATGTTTAAAAAAATGAAATAAAATACAAGAATTCAGGAAAGAAAGCATGAACGATTTTCATAAGCGACAGTTACAACCTGACCAAGTATTGTACTTTGTCACATAGGCTACCTAATATGATAACAAAGGTGTACAAAGTACTGGAAAAAAATAATTAAGTAAAAGTAGAAGTACCATGAATGAAAGTTACTTTGGTAAAAGTTGAAGTCACCAATAAGAAAATGACTTGAGCAAAAGTCTTAAAGTAGCTCACATTAAATGTACTAAAGTACCAAAAGTATCTTGTGAAAAACTATACTTAAGTATCAAAAGTGCAAGTACAAGTACAAAATATTTTTCATAGCACGCATAGAAAGAAGCAAAGCAACCAAGCATTGTTCTCTCCTTGTGCTCTTCAATCAATTTTCAGATGATTGAAAGATACAGTATTCAAAAAACAAACTGGCAGTCTCTCGTTTATATATTTCTTCTTCTTCTTTGAGTATACTGGCAGATTAAAAAACCACAAGAATTGACTCTAATTAATTGAATTACATGGTATTATTACCATGTTGAAATATTGCTTCAGAAAACTGATTTTTCTTTACTACTAATTGGGATACCATTGACTCTCAGTACCTGAAATGGTTGCTACAGAGGACAACGATTTTTTTCTGTAGCAAGAGATATTTTTTTTTTAACTACTGGTTAGATACTATGGGCAAGTATATTGAGCAGTTTGCACATCAGGCTTAGCTGTGGAGTTAAATTAAGTCAACTCATGAAAAACGGATTGGAGTGAACTCGTCCATATTCTAAACCGTGCTCGAGCTCGGCTTGCTTGTAGATGTTCAATAACTGATCCGGGTGTGCCATCTAGTGATATAATATTGTAACTGTGTGCATAAATTTGCAGCTCCATGTCCGCTGGCACACACATCTGCACCGTTGTTCTTCTCGAACACACCAAATCCAGATAATCATTAAATGATGAATTACATTCATATTTTAATGTGTAATGAGTAACGAAGTGGCCAGTGTCAAAGTAACGAAGTTAAAGTAGCCTATACTTATTATCTTTTAAATGTAGTAGAGTAAAAGTCCCGGTTTAAAAAAAAAAAAAACTCAAGTAAAGTACAAATCCTCAAAAAAAAAAAAAAAACTATTTAAGTATGTAACGAAGTACATGTACACCTCTGTATGATAATGTGTCCCAAGTCCATTCATTGTAGGGGAGACCGGGGTTACTTCGGTTACAGGGTTAGGTTTGTCACCCCAGTTTTTTTCATTGCAAACGCACTGATGGGAAAACGAAAATGTACAAATTATGTGACATCCCAGCGACGTCATCTCTTGGAAAGAAGAAGGACTTGTAGTGTCATGTAAGTGTTTTCTGCCCAAATAACTGAATTTTGGCCCAAATTCCAAACTTTAAGTTTCTGAAAGAAATGCGTCTAGCTTCTTTGAAGACAAAGATTTCCACGGTGTTTTTACTGTTTCATAAACGTATGCAATTAGAGTTACTAACAACACATAAGATAAAGGCCTGCTGCGATCATGAGATGAGCGATGCAGCCTGATTTCCAAAATGGGAGCACGGGGCTACACTGGCCAAGCAGCATGGGGTTAGTTCGTCAGGGTGCTGAGGTTGCACCGCTTGTCGGTCCTGTGTTAGGCCTATATTAAAATATTCCAAAGTCAAATATAGGAGCCGATTTATTGTTTTTCAGACACCTATAGTGTCTTAATAATTCTAAAATTTGCATTTATTTTATGTTTATGATAGAGGACCTATTAGGGCCTTTGTTTGGAGGACACAAGTATGGGTTTGTAAGGGTTTGCTCCTTGCAACCCCTCCCCTTTCTCATTCTTTCACCGCCACATTAATGGACCACAGGTGGAGCCCATTAAAGTGGAGGTGTTGGCAGAGTATTTAGGGTTGGCAGGTGCCAGCCCTGGGGCCTCTGCATTTCATTCCATTCTTTTGTCAGTGGAAATGTTTGCTGCTCCTCTTTGGTGCCGTGGTCCTTACTCATCACCCAAAGGTGGAGAGGAGTGGGTCCAATGCTTCTCATGCAAAGGGTGGGCACATGAGGACTGTGCAAATATCAGTGGGCTCGCCTACATATGTCATAACTGCTATTCTGATGGTGATTATGCATAAATCATAGCTTGTGTTGGTTCGTTGTAAAAATAAAACAGTTCTCCACCATTTCTGTTATGAGAATATTGGACTGTCTTTTTCAGCTTCAGCTGATTGCCAACTATAACAATTTTACCCCACCTATCTGACAAAGTAACCCCGGGTATGGGGTTACTTCGGCATGTTTGTGACATATCAAAAATTGAATATTGTGACGAAAATATACGTTATATTGAGATTGTATCAATACAACTTTTGTAGGCGACATTCTGCACTACACATATACCATAAAGGTATTTCTCTAAGTTTTAGCAACAAACCGTTATGCAGCCAAATACAAAATCATGATGAGGTAACCCCGGTCTCCCTTACCCCTTTTCTCTGGTATCGGTTGCGAAATTCAATCGGAAGATTAAGGAAATAATTCTGGTACCGGCTGCGAAATTCAAAAGGGAGATAGAGGAAAGTAACACATCGTACCAATTTAGCGTGATATAGAATCTTAACAATGGTCAGAATGTGTTTTTAATTTCCCTATTCAATTTCGCAACCGATACTGTCATCCATGCTTATTAACTGTCGTATAGGTTGCGAGATTGAACAGGGAAATTAAAAACACATTCCGACCATTGTTATGATTCTTCCATGGTAGATTGGTACGATGTGTTACATTCCTCTATCTATCGTGAAAGAAGATTAGCCGAATAATGGTTGGATAGTGCTGGTAATACAACAAAATCGAATGGAACTTTTGAAAAGACCGGGATGCTAGCTTGGGCAAGCGCAGCATATGCATTCGCTATATTAATATTTAATCCACCTTTTGCTGTTCATTAGAAGAAAATACGCATTCATTTTTGTAAAATGGCGACCAATATCGCCAAGAAACATTCATTGGCGTCAAAAATTGGACATTGAGAATATTCTATATGTACAAAAATGTGTTTCCATTGGTGTCAGTCAAAGTCACTCTAATGGGTACAATAAAAGTGGCCACCACAACTGCTTCCGTTCAAGCGAACCAACTCATGAACGCGCAAGGGAATAAGTCGGGGCATCGTACACGAAGGTACATTTGTGTCTTTATAATTCAATCAAAAAAAAAGTTGCTTCAACCAAAAAACACATTTTCAATAAAAAAAAACTTTACTTCAATAAAAAAAAAACATTTTCAATCAAAGAAAAAAAGTGTTTGAATGCAAAAATAAAATTGAGACCCAAAAAATTGCATTTGAACACTGTTTTTCTTCGATTGAAAAGGGTTTTTTTGATTAAAGTGAGCTATTATTTGATTGAAAATATTATTTTTTGGTTGAAGCAACTTTTTTTTTGTTCCATATTATGGGTAGGACATGTGTGTCTTTATTATTCAATCCCAAAAAATATCGCTTCAATCAAAAAATATGTTTTCAAAGAAAAAAAGTGTTCAAATGCATTTTTTTGGGTCTCAATTTTATTTTTGCATTCAAACACTTTTTCTTTGATTGAAGTGAAAAAGTTTTGGAGTCGTTTTTTTTTTTTGATTGAAGAAAAAAAGTTTTGGAGTCATTTTTTTATTGAAGTGAAAAAAGTTTTGGAGTCGTTTTTTTTCGATTGAAGTGAAAAAAGTTTTGATGTTGTTTTTTTTTTCGATTGAAGTGAAAAAAGTTTTGAAGTCGTTTTTTTTTTTTTTTCGGTTGAAGCATTTTGACTCAAATATCCCGCAGTGGGCGGATGCTTCCCCAGTGGTCAGACATGTTTGAGTGACAAATGTCTACACCAATGACGTTTGAAATTGGAATCTCTTTCTAGAACAAGGAAGTTGCCATTTGCAATGTACACACTCAAAAATGATGGGTTGATTTTTTAAATCAACTATAGGATTGCTTGAGTTGGGTAAATTTTATTGGTTGTTTTCTGAAATATTGGATAATCTGGTCTTACCCTACTGTTGGGTTGTCATAGTGACAGTTATGTGCCTGTGTGCTTGGTGCTTCCCACTCAGAGGTCTCCCATGGAAGAAAAATTAGCAATAGAAAGAGTTACTGGAAAAACATGTAAGTATTTTATATTTCAATTGTGTTTTTTCACAGAGATGCCAAGTCTTACGTATTCGGCATAGGTCTCACGCATTTTTTTAGTCTTATTCACCTCAGTCCGCAATTATTCATTGAACGCTTAATGAGATCCTCACACGGTATTAAAATCCTTGTGCATTGAAGTTTCAGTTCCACTTGCGTAAAGGTGGACCTCACCACAAGTAACATGGAAAGCGATTATGACTCAGGACTTCCCGTGCTTCTCTTTAGGCCGATTCAGGGATTGGAAACAATGCATGTGTTTCATGATCGTTTAAATTGTTTTAATGGAATAAGACCATTTGAAACGTCTTTATGCAATTCCATTGCTTTCAATCCCTCAGTAAAGACAAGCCTGAGAATTCCCGAGTCATAATCGATTTCCGTGTCACTAGTGGGGAAATCCACCGCAATGCACGTGAAACTGATTAACTTGATGCACAATGACTTAAATTCCGCATGTGAATTTCTTCAGTGCACGTTGATTGTTTATTTGCTGACTAAGCACAGGAACGTGAATGCCACTAAGAGGAGAGACTCACGCCTAATGCGTGAGACTTGGCATTTCTGTTTTCATCAGTTTTTGCAAAAAGGGATGCAAGGGTTAACATAGGTGGCATTATGTATACATCAGATCGATCTTTACACTAATTTACATCGACAAAACCGTAGTTCACTATAATTTTTTTCCCCTAACTTTGCATAGCGTCAGCTATTTAGCCAGCTAAAATAACGGTTAGCGTTTACGGAAACTAAGTTAAGAACTGAGAAAAGAGTTCTGTAAGGGTATGTTAGTTACTCAACTGCGAATTATTTAACGTGGGTTTATTTTTGCTGCGTAATGGAGTAGTGGAAATATAGGTTTTTAACAAGGTAAGCTAGCCAGCTAGGCGCTATAGTTTGCTCCTTCCCATTGATTTAAGCATCGGTGCTGCCACAGTTGGCTCGCTCATGCTCTAGAGGAGGTAACGGTAACTATAGCTTATCTTTGTTTTACTTCTGAGAAAGGTGACGAGTTTGAAAAGGAAAGCTAAATGTACCAGTATGTCCTGAAGTTAGCATTAGTTCCACTAATATTAATAATGGTAATATTAATATCCTGGCTAAATTATGGTTTGCGGCCTTGACGTTACTGCTGCTTGTATGAGGACGGATGGAAGCTAACGTCAGGTAACAGTAAGGAAAATAAAGCCAATGCAAACAGGATTAGTAATCTCCTGTCAGGCCAACTGCATTTAGCATATGTCAAACTAGTTAGCATAAACGTTACGTTACTGCCACAGGTTTGTTCGAAGTGGGGGATTTTAACTGGGCTGGCCAGCTAAATTTGACATTAATAATGACCGAATTGTGCGTTATTATGGGATTGTGAAGGCGGCAATTGTTTGAGTAGCTAAGTTGCGAGCTAAGTTAGCTAGCAAGCAAAGTTGCTTCAGTGCATTAAAGTCTTCAGTTGGCTGTGTGTTTTGTAGGACCTGAATGTTCGGTAACTTGGTAACTTCAGAGATGCCAAGTCTCACGCATTAGGCGTGAGTCTCTCCTCTTAGTGGCATTCACGTTCCTGTGCCGTAGTCAGCAATTATCAAATCAATGTGCACTGAAGAAATTCACTTGCGGAATTTAAGTCATTGTGCATCAAGTTAATCAGTTCCACGTGCATTACGGTGGATTTCCCCACTAGTGACACGGAAATCGATTAGGCCTATGAATAAGCCTAAAAAATGCGTGAGACCTACGCCGAATGCTTGAGACTTGGTATCTCTGTAACTTAAGTTTTTCAAACTGTTAGTTAGCACTTTATGGTGAGGAACAAAGTTGAGATAATGGAAAGAATTAAGCATGGCCACTTAGTTTGTTAAGCTTATTTATCAAATGTTGATGTGCTGCTGAAAAAAAGCTATAACTGTAAAATAAAAATTCAGATTTATGAACAGAAAGTAGATTAATTGAAGAGAATTGAGAAGCTGTTAAAGTATTTTTAAAAGTCTTGTCGATTGAATTTGGTTGATGGATTGAGAAGTCATAATTTTTTAAAAAAGATTCGTGATCAGAAGTTGGGTGACTTTCCAGTTTGTATTATGCTATTTTATTGTTCACTGAGAATAAAAATGTACAGTATCTCACAAAAGTGAGTGCACCCCTCACATTTCGACAATGAATTTAGTATATCTTTTCAAGGGACAACGTTACAGAAATGAAACCTGAATATATTCTAGAGTAGTCATTGTGCAATATGTGTAGCAGTGTAGATTTACTGCACTGTCCAAATAACTGAACAAACAGTCACTACTTTCAAGATGGGTGGCAACAAAAGTGAGTACACCTCACCGTCAACATGCCTAATTGTGTCAATAGTGTCAATATGTAGTGTGACCACCATTGTTGTCCAGCACTGCCTTGATTCTCCGAAGCATGGAATTCACCAGAGCTGCACACATTGTTGCTGCGTTCCTCCTCCACTCCTCCATGACAACATCACTGAGCTGGTGGATGTTGGGCACCTGCTGCTCCTCCTCCTTCCTCTTGAGGATGCCCCACAGGTGCTCAATGGGATTCAGGTCTGGAGACATACTTAGCCACGCTATCACTTTCACCTCCACCTTCTTCAGGAAGGCAGTTGTCATCTTGGAGGTGTGTTTCGAGTCGTTATCATGTTGGAAAACTGCCGTGCGGCCCAGTTTCCGAAGGGAGGGCATCATGTTCTGCTTCAGAATGTCACATTACATATTGGAATCCATTATTCCATTAATGAAGCACTCATGCAGCCCCAGACCATGATGCTGCCACCACCATGTTTGACTGTAGGCAGTACACACTTGTCTTGGTACTCTTCACCAGGGCGCTGCCACACATGCTGGACACCATCTGAGCTGAATAAGTTTATTTTGGTCTCGTCAGACCACAGAACATGGTTCCAGTAGTTCATGTTCTTGGACTGGTTGTCTTCAGCAAACTGTTTTTAGGCTTTCTTGTGGGCTAGCTTCAGAAGAGGCTTCCGTCTTGGCCGACGGCCATACAGACCAACTTGGTGCAGTGCACGGCATATGGTCTGAGCACTGACAGGCTGTTCTCCCACTGCTGCAACCTCGTTAGGAATGCTGCCAGCACTCTTGTGTCTATTTTCTGAAGCCAACTTGTGCACCTGACGCAGAACATGAGGACTCAAACTCTTCGGTCGACCCTGATGAGGCCTGTTCCGAGTAGAATCCGTCTTGAAAAACCGCTGGATTACCTTAGCCAACGTGCTGTAGCTCAGTTTCATGGTTTTACAGATCTTCTCATAGCTTAGACCATCTTTGTGTAGAGCTACAATTTTGTTTTTCAGATCCTCAGAGAGTTCTTTCCCATGAGGTGCCATGATGACCATCCAGGGACCAGAATAAGAGCGTTGCACCCAAAGCACCACAATTTAAACCTTCAACACGTTACACAACCTCGTATGTCCCAGTCGAACAGACAAAAGCATGAACATGATGAATAAGACACTCTTAATTGCTTGGTTGGCCATTACCATTTGGGATGTGTACTCACTTTTGTTGCCACCCATTTTGGAAATAGTGACTGTTCAGTTATTTGTATAGTGCAGTAAATCTACACTGCTACACATATTGTACCATGACTACTCTAGAATATATTCAAGTTTCACTTCTGTAACGTTGTCCCTTGAAAAGATATAATAAATTATCGAAATGTGAGGGGTGTACTCACTTTTGTGAGATACTGTATTTAAATGCTTTATCTATGAAATCTGCTCTCTCTCTTCTGTTGTCTTTATATATAGCGATAATGGAAAGTAAACATTTTCAGGGGGTGCTCATCATAAATTGGGACGTAAGTGCACTTTTGAAGTGGCTTCTCCAGTTTTCTGTAGCCAGTAAAGGTTGGGTAAGGAGCTTTTGTTCACCATGGAGAGAGATTTCCTGGTGGAATGGTTTGGAATAACAATGCTAGTTTTGTTTTCAAAAGTAAGTTAATATATCATAAAAAGATACAAAAATTTATCCATTAAGATGTTGAAGGTCCCTCCCCTGAAGACTTCTGACCGTGATGCTGTCATCCCTTGACAACAGAAATTGGAAGACGTATGTGACCCAAGCTTTGAAGAAAACAAGAGGGTTTCACTGACAAAGCATGTAAGTACAGCCTGCAATGCTGCACACCGGTTTCCTAACCATAAAGTGACCCAAGATATCTAACTACAGAACTGCTGTCTCAGTCACCATGCATGATCTCAGACTGTTATTACCAAGTAATTACATTTAAACTTATGTTACATTTTCATTCAGTTCACTTTACTTTCACTGAATGAATAGCCATAAAATTATTCAAAGCTTGCCAATGAGCGAGACCAAGCGCAGATCAGCAGAAGATGCCTCCAGGGCTTTTAATGAGCTGAAAACACCATTGACAACTTGTGACAGGAGCATAGACTGGAACAGTGGTCAGAAAGTCCACTTCAAGCTATCGGCAAACAACGTCAGAAACGGCGATTCTGTTTTACTCAAGAAAGCCTGCCAGACGGCTAGCCCAGAGGGCTGGAATATAATCCACGCATGCGCCAGAACTCTGAGGAAGACTTATATCAAAACATTACCCACGTGAGTGTGCTGCGTCACCGAATATAACTCAGCACTCGACACACAATCGTCCTCTTTTAATCCCTCACGCGATCTGATAAGGTAAGACATTTCTTTCTCTACAGTTAGCGCGAATTGCCTACTGAATTTGTCTGAAAGCTGGTAGATCTACCCCTTTCCAGGCTATCGCGCTAGCTACGATTTACTTGTGCTTTTCCGTTTTTTTTTTGAGGTAGCTGTCGCTACTAATAAGAAAACGGTCTTTTTCTCCCCATATTGTCGGCGACTCTCACTCTATCGAGTGAGTCACTCGCCCTAATGTTTAGGATTGTGTAGCCTATGGTAGCATACTTGCTATAGCTTGCTAGTCTGTACAAGTCTTTTTTATACGAGTGTAATATGCAAGTTTTACAGTTGTAGGGGAGGTATAGAGAGTATCTAGAGAAAATCCCTCTGGCTATATCTCGCATAGGTTGCTACAGGCTCAATTCTGTGTCTTGTGGTTACTGGTACCAGCTCTGGTACCACAGACTCTGAAGCTAGCATCTTTTATTGTTTCTGTCTGCGACTCTCACTCTATTGAGTGAGTCACTCGCCTAATTGCTTAAGGGAGGTAGAGAGCATCTAGAGAAAATCTCTCTGGCTATATCTCTCATAGGCAGCTACAGACTCAATATCTGTGTCCTGTGGTTGCTGGCACCACCTCTGGTACCACAGACTCTGAGTTTACCATCTCTGGTACCCTTGTTATTATTGGTGCCATCTCTGGTACCACTGTGGCAGTATTGCTGGTACCGTGCCTGGTTCCACTGCATCTGTGCTCATTGCAGATAAGTGCACACTGATATCACTGTGGTTGTGTTGCTGTACCACGTCTGGTTCCATTGTATGTGGCTGTTTTAGCCGCTCACCGGCCGGTTCATTGTAATTTAGTGGTATTACTCATCTCTATACCATGCCTGGCTTTCACAATTGCACGAACTGCAATGGTAAATTGCCAATAGAGGACAGCCACACCCTCTGTGTTGTGTGTCTTGGCCCGGAGCATGCTGTTGCCTCAAGGGCAGACCCGTCCAGCTGTCCAAGCTGTGCCCCATTTTCCACTCGTACCCAGTCAAGCCGGGTGAACAAAGTTGCTGGTTACAAGGGATCTGTGTCATCAAGGGCATCTTCTGAGGTGGGTTCACAGCGTTCCCCCCAGGCAGATTCACTTGAGACCAAAGTCGGTGAATAAGAGGAGTCTGCTCAACCTCCCTCTGATAAGAAAAACAGGAAAAGGAAGCATGAGGCATACGAGGCTCTGGCCACTACAATGGCTTCTTTGGCTAAAGAGGTGTCATCTCTGGCTGTGAATCAGCAGTGGATGATGCAGCAGCTGACTGGACGCTCAGCCATGTCAGGTGGGCATTCTGCAGATGCTTCTTCATCTCAGTGGCCTGCCCCTCGGGAGGCTACTGATGACTTTGATTGTATTTCACTGGTTGTATC
Organism: Gymnothorax javanicus; assembly: GCA_029692085.1. Lineage (NCBI taxonomy): Eukaryota > Metazoa > Chordata > Actinopteri > Anguilliformes > Muraenidae > Gymnothorax > Gymnothorax javanicus. Next base: position 20,814,919 of record CM056196.1, on the reverse strand, counting down.
TGATAACCTTGAAGACGATTACATTGGCAACCAAGCTGCAACGTTCCCTCATCCTTCGGATCTGAGCTCTGACCAAAGCTCATCCTCACACCCTGTGCCTTCTGACGCGTCTGCTGCACTCTCTGGTGATGAGTTCATTGCCCTAATGTGCAGAGCTGCTAGGCGTAGTAAGGTGGAGATGCCAGCTACGACGCAGGCCCCGCCGTCACGTTTTGACGGGGCAAGAGATGCCACAAGTACACCATCTTCTCTCCCTGTGCTACCAGATTTTGTCAGGGAAATGACATCTGTGCGGCAGCATCCTGAAGCTGCCACCCCACCCATGAGGCAATGGGCACAGTTTGCCAACATCAATGGAGCGGATGAGGTAGGGTTTGGTGCATACCCAGCAATGGACGATTCCATAGCTGCTCTTGTACTCCGCCTACAGCCCTCGTGGGGGAAAGATCCTTCATGCCCAAATAAGCAGTGTCGCACGACTGACAAATGGCTTAAGAAGACATTTTACAATACAGCCTTTGGTGCACGCCTTATGAACAGTACATCTGTTCTGGCGCTGTATCAAATGGAGCTCATAGAGGACCTCTCTGCTGCCCCCACACAAGAGGTGGTGGAGGAGCTAAGGAAGGTCTCAGAGGTGTTGGTGCACCTTGCTAGAGGAGCAGCACACTCCAGCGGGCGTTCCATTGCGTCATTATGGATGGCTCGGCGACACCTGTGGCTGGCTCAGTCAAAGCTCCCAGAGCCTGACAGAAATACTCTGACGAAGCTGCCTCTCAGTCCTGGCTTTACCTTTGGGTCTGGAGCAGTTGAAATGCTTTGCAGGGCTAAGGAATCCAGGGATTCTAAGAAACAGTGGGAGCAGCTGTTGCCTAGACACCTGCCGGCAAAGCGCCCACGACTGGGGTGGGGTCAGGCGAGTGGTCATGCGAGTGGCAACTCAGTGCCTTTTTCTAAGGGCTGGCCCAACGTTCAGGAGCATGTACAGAAACGTCCTGCACACTCCTTCACAACTGTAGGCTGCCGCCCTGGAACCTTCACCAAGCCCCGACAGCGAAGCAGCTACAACCCTCGCACCGCTCCTCCGGCGGCTCCACCACACCCTTCCTGACACTTTGTGCATGGAACCTCATGCGTTCAGCCCCGCTCAAATTGTGGCTTGGGGAAATTGTTCTCCTATTTCATGGATACTTTCTATAATAATGTTTGGTTACCGGCTGCAGTTCAAGCGCCGTCCGCCCATGTTCAAGGGCATTCTTTTCGCTCGCCAGCCAGACCCACAGCAGCAACTGGCTCTTCAAAAAGAAATTGATACACTGTTGGAAAAAGGGGCAATCAGGGAGGTAAAGCAGAGTGAACAGCAGAGGGGCTTCTATTCCAGCTACTTCCTTGTCCCGAAACGGGGCGGTGGGTTCCGCCCGATACTAGATTTGAGACCACTGAACGACTACCTCCATCCATTACGTTTCAAGATGCTCTATGTCAAGCAGATCATCCAGTCAGTTCAGGCGGGGGACTAGTTCACGAGCATAGACCTGAGAGATGCTTACTTCCACATCTCTATCCACCCCAATCATCGGCGGTTCCTTCGGTTCGCGCTATCAGACAGAGCTTTCGAATTCAATGTTCTCCCATTCGGCTTATCTCTGGCACCCCGCACGTTCACAAAGTGCACGGATGCAGCTTTGAGCCCTCTGCACCAACAGGGCATCAGAGTGCCAAATTACCTGGACGACTGGCTAATTTGTGCACCATCAAGACATCATGCTGTGTCGGACACAGCAGCGGTGGTAGACCACTTACAACAGCTAGGCCTGTCAATGTAGAGAAGAGCCAGCTGAATCCGTCACAACAAATTATTTTCCAATGGGTAAATCTGGACTTCATGACCATGTTAGCAGGCCTGTCAGACCAGAGGATTGTCAACTTGCGTCAATGCCTTTCTCACTTCTCGGGTCGAAGCAGTGTTCGGTCCCACCATTGCCAGAGGCTTCTGGGCCTGATGACTGCAGCCTCTCAGGTGGTTCGCCTCGGTCTGTTGCATATGAGACCCATACAGAGATGGTACCTGTCCAGGGCACTCCACCCTGTGAAAGATCGGAACAGATTCCTTCTGATAACATCCAAATGCTTAAGGGCTCTCCACTGGTGGAATACACCCCAAAATCTAAGCAGAGGAGTTCAGCTGGGCAGGGTCTGCCGACGCGAGGTCTTAACCACCAATGCCTCCCTTTCAGGTTGGGGACCGGTGTTGAACAGTGTGGGAGCCCAGGGAGGGTGGTATCCTCCATGGAACTCCGCCCACATAAATGTTCTAGAATTAAGGACAATCTACCTATCTCTCTGCCATTTCCTGCCAGCATTAAAGAACAAATATGTACTAGTACGGACAGACAACATGTCAGCAATAGCTTACATAAACCACTAAGGGGGACTGAGATCTCCAGCGTTACACAGTGTGGCTCAGACACTCCTCCTTTGGGCAGACAAGCATCTCTCCTCCATAAGAGCGGTACACCTACCAGGTTCATTGAACTCTGCGGCAGACCTGCTGTCAAGAGGCCATCGGCATCCGAGCGAATGGAGGCTGCACCCAGCCACAGTGCACCTGATTTGGGCTCATTTTGGGAAGGCACACGTAGATCTTTTCGCCTCAAAGGAGTCGGCCCACTGCCCACTGTGGTACTCCTTAAACGGAAACGAGGCTCCTTTGGGGGTAGATGCACCGGCGCACGTGTGGCCCCAGGGTCTCCTTTACGCCTTCCCTCCAACCCCACTCATCCCAGCAGTGCTGGAGAAGACAAGGAGAGAGAACTCGGAGGTTTTGCTGGTAGCGCCACGCCGCCACTAAGGGCCATGGTTTGCAGAGATTCACAACCTCCTGTCGGGGGAGCCATGGGAAATCCCTTTGAGGAAGGATCTACTATCCCAGGCAGGGGGACAGTTGTGGCATCCAGATCCATCTTTGTTCAATCTGTGGGTCTGGTCATTGAAAGGGACGCACTCCTTACTCAAGGATTGTCCAGCGCGGTGATACAGACTCTGCAGTGTGCTAGAGCTCCCTCTACAAGAGCACTGTATTCTTATAGGTGGGAAACTTTCAAAACTTGGTGCATACGCCGAAACGAATGCCTAAGGTCAGGTTCACTAGTGTCAGTACTTGAGTTTTTTCAGGAACTCTTTGAACAGGGCAAGTCCCCTTCGACCTTGAAGGTGTTTCTTGCAGTGATTTCAGCCAGCCATGAGCATATAGATGGCAAAACTGTGGGAGCTAACCCCTTGTCTATACAATTCTTAAAGGGAGCTCAGCGACTACGCCCAAGACGGCTTCCCTCTTCGCCTGCATGGCAACTCGATGTAGTCCTCCAGGCACTGACAAAATCTCCATTTGAACCCCTAGCGGATGTAGATATAAAATGGCTCTCTCTGAAGGTAGTTTTCCTGCTGGCTATCACGTCTGCTAAGCGCATTGGAGAACTCCATGCGTTGTCTGTGCTTGCAGACTGCTTCCAGGTCAAGCTGGACGGGGCTGGGATTGTGCTGCGCCCTAACCCAGCCTTCGTGCCCAAGATCCTCTCAGCCCAGAACTTGAACCAGGTCATTGCCTTAGACCCATTTCATCCCCCTCCCTTTGGGTCAGAGGAGGATAAAAAACTGAATTGTCTGTGCCCAGTGCGGGCCCTCCTCTGCTATGTCAAACGTACGCAAAGTTTCCGTGTAACGGATCAGCTTTTTGTGTGCTATGGTGCAGGACAGCAAGGGAAAGCTATCTCCAAACAGAGATTGTCGCATTGGGTGGTTGATGCTGTTAAGTGCGCTTATGAGCTGTCAGAACTCTCGGCACCAATGACGGCGAAGGCCCATTCGACACCGGGTATCGCTGCGCCATGGGCTCTCCTGAAAGGAGTCCCATTGAATGAGATTTGCCAAGCAGCTTGCTGGTCTTCACCTTCAACCTTTGCAAGGTTCTACTCTTTAAATGTGGCATCCCACTTGTCTTTCGGGAATGCAGTTTTGAGTTCTTAACTGAGTATCCTACAGAGTTCCAGGTGGATGTTCTTGTGTGCAGCATTCAATAAAAGTCTGAAAGACAATTTTTTTGTCCTTTTATTATTTAACTCTGCTAGGTGGTCTGTCCTCCGCGACGTTGTGACATACATGTATTCCAGCCCTCTGGGCTAGCCGTCTGGCAGCCTTTCTTTCCTTCACAGAACCAAGGTTACATCAGTAACCCAACGTTCTACACCGTGTTCATCAACAGTTCAGGGTCAGATGTTTGGTGGTCAAGATGATTTGCAACGCCTGCAAAACAAGGCATCCACTGGTGCCTGTGTGGGAGTGGGGTCCATCTCTGCTCTGAAGGCACTTAGAGAACAGGGATAGCCTGTACCTATTAAATTGCACTAGTTGCATCAGTTATACTACTTCTACCTAGATAACTAAAGATGGAGAGCACTAGGACTCGAGATAAAGAGCTGACTAGGAAACTTCAGTCAGGCAGAACAATCTAGCAACAATTTACACCAGCTTAGCGACTTATATACACACATGACATTAATCAATGGGATACGGAAAGCGAAAGGAAACGAGAATGGCAGGGGGTAGATCGAGTAGTTCTCTCAGCTAGAGTGATTGGTCTAATTTATGAGTCAGCCAAATGTGTGTAAGTACTGAGGAGGAAACAGTGTCTTTGGACATACTTTGGGAACAATTTTTGGAGCATACTCAGCATTCAACAAAAAGGACCCAATATTTTTGGAGGTAATTAAAGTGCCCCTTCCGCAAGAAAATGGAATTATCTGTTAGTATTTGAATATGGTAGGTCCATAATCAGTTTGTGACATGTCGTGGTTCTTGAACTCCAACACCACTTGAAATATTGGTTTTTGCGAATAAAAGGAAATGGGCGGAGAATTTACGCCAGTAAAAAACGTGTTGCAGTGTTACGAAACACCGCAAATTGAATGTTCATATTCTCGCCGGTTCTCGCCCACTCTGGAGTGTAACCGCCCCCACACAGATTCGAGCAACGTGCCAACTGTCATCCACAGTCTATGGCAGGGGTCGGCAACCTGCGGCTGTGGAGCCGCGGGCGGCTCTTCAGCCCTTCTACTGTGGCTCCCTGCAGCTTTGAAAAAAATTAATAACGGCTATTTAAATATATTGTTTTCTTTCAAACAAAATATCGCTTATTTTGGAGATCGGGGTGATACTGTGACACTGAAAAAAAGCATTTAATATTTGTGACCCCATCCGTGAAAACACGGCAAAACTCGCCTAATCTAATTTTTGAGATAAAGACCGTCAAGTAGTCCCTGTGATGAAACGTGACAAAAATATGAGATGTGAGTTTATGGCTGTAAATGATAGGTTACATATTGGGGTTTCGAAATAAAGTTCAAAAATTAATTTCTAACATCATACATATTAAAATTAATGAATTTATTTACACTTCGTTTACGCGGAAGTTGCTTTCCACAAGCCTGGTCTATTATGTTTTCAATCGGCTTTTAGTTTACCTTCGGCGGATGAACGCATGATAGTTTGGGTGTCATTCGGTTTAGGAACTTCTTTTCTACCATTGAAAATGAATGCAGACGATAATGCGCACCATCGTAAAGCAGGTCAGTCGAAGGTACAGCAAAAGAGTTGCGATTTAAGCCGGGTGCGGATTTCTCCACGGATTGCGTCGTATCACCATGGAAATTTCAGAAATGAAGCGTTTGCATTTGTAGATTAACGTCTTGTGAAGCTAACCAGCCTAGTTTGAGGACATGTCATGCCTGCCAAAACTTTAATATTGACTGAGTGGAGGTCATTTCAGAGATATATTAGATTTTTTCACGGAATATTCCTTACGTGATGTAGAATGACCTTGTGAAAAAAAAGTTCATCACCAGAAAATGACTTTAGCTGGGTTATCACAGGCAGGGATATGAGTGACCTATTGGCAACTGCAAATGACGAGACATCTGTCTCGTTGCGTTTTCATTTTGGCAGGGTGGGATGATGCATGGGCTACTAACACGAAAGCCCATCCGGGTAGGCTATTCCGAGAGCTAGGCCACTTTTATAATGGTTTAAAAAATCAATAGCCTAATCGCAGGGCTGCCAAATTTCTTCGCATTCTCACGCATACGTACGGCGTAGGTCTCACGTATTTTCGAGACATATTCACCGAAGTCAGCAATTGTTGAATGAGCGCGTATATTAATGAGATTCTTACGCGTAATTGAAGTCCTTGTGCATGGCAGTTTCAGTTTCACTAGCGTAGCGGTGGATTTCACCACTAGTAACACGGAAAGCGATGACTCTGGACCTCTTGCGCTTTTTTTTTAACTTGGGAATTGAAAGCAATGAATGCGTTTCATGATCGTTTCGATTGTTTGAATGGAATAAGACAATTTGAAATCTCTTTATGGCATTCCATTGCTTCCAATTCCGGAGTAAAGAAAAGCGTGAGAATTCCAGAGTCATAATCGATTTCCATGTCACTAGTGGGGAAATGAACCGTGATGTACGTGAAACTGATAAACTTTCATGCACAACGACTGTAATTCTGCAAGAGAATCTCTTAAATGCGCATTAATTGAATAATTGCTGACTACAGCACAGGAACGCGAATGGCACTAAAGAAGCGTGAGACTTGAGCCGAATGCGGTGGAGTTGGCAGCTCTGCAATCGAGAGGGCTGCGAGACATTTCGTCTAATTCGTTAGATAGGCTAGTAAAATTACCACTATGAAACGTCCATTGTTGTATGAGTTGATGGCATTTCCAGCATTGCATCGGCCTCCTCTTCAGATTCGGGGTCACATATATATATATATATATATATATATATATATATATATATATATGGCAATATTTGTGAACTTTGTGTAGCCACTGCTTCGCAGAAAGTCTTACTATGCTACCTATAAAATCTGTTGTCTTTCACCGTCTATGGTTGTAGCTAGCTAGACTCTGGGCCAGTAGGGCCTTGGGGCTGTATACATATTGAATATTCACGAATGTAGCTTAACTATCCAATCAGCGCGAAGCTCATTTAAACGCCGGATATTCATGAGGGAACTCGCCCATCTTCTCAGATTGCCTTTCAGTGATGGTTAGAAGGTCATCAAATAGGCGATCCAGGGCGCTTTTCCCACAAATAATGGTCTGAATACGATGGCAGGGCATTGGGGATTAACACAAAATGTCGGGATATGTCTGGAAGGGGCACTTTAAACGCATTTTTATTTTATTTTTGGTAATAACACCAAGCCCTGGCACTAACTCGGTGGTGTATTGTGATTCACAAGGTAATCTAGACAAAGCAATGCATTTCCTTCTGCCTCCATAACCTGCCTATTGAGACATAGAGTAGGTTGAGCTACAGTATCCCTTGATAATTTTTCCTCTATTTCTACAGCTTTGCCAAAGGAACACAACTGACTGTGGAAACACATCAGGTGTCAGAATACCAGACCATATCCAACCACTCCATCCACTGGAAAGTGGTCAAAGGTCATCAACCACGATTTCATGGACGGTCAGAGAAAGTTCAAGGACATTTACATCCAACATCAGACCATCTTAAGAACTGAGCTACTCCATCCACTGAGAAATGCTGCAAGATGTGGCTGAAATCTTCAGAAGCAGTTTACACGCTGTGTTTAGATTTTTTATTTGTTCAGATTTATTTGTCTAATGTTCAATATTGTGGTTCTTTATTATGTTGATTTCCCTTCCCTTTCTTCCTTGGCCTTAAAGACCACAGCCAATGCTCTCAAGTATTTGTTTTTAGAAGATGGGCACTGAGGCAAACCCACTCTCCTTGATACTGTGGACTCAGTGTGAAGTTTTTAATGTACTGGACATTCTTTCCACAAACAGTTGTGTGTGATCTTAAGGATGTTCACTTGTCTGCCTGAGCAGTATTTTAACCACGTGATACTATATGGCCATCTTGACCCAAATGTTACATACACTTCCACTTGTACTGAATATAACTAACTGTGTAAGGTTTTAAGACTTCTGACCAGGAAATTGAACGGAGATTGCTTTCATGGATAATGCTGTACTCTTTTCATTGAAAAAGAAAATACACTGATCATTTGAAAAGATGCTTCAACTTGTCTGCTTTAATGATTGTGGTTAACTCAAGTATGTCTAGAAATTTTGCAAGTTCAATATTATCCTGCTTGAATGGGGAGCAGCTGTTGCTGCTGCTGCTATGATGAAGAAATAAAGGTCAGAATATGCAAGACACTGCGTTACTTGGTCGGTAGTAATGTATACGAGTTGTAATAGGGGAGGAAAAATTCAGAAATACCAGTATTGTATTTTAAAACACAAAACTTAAATTTGGGTTATCTTAACCCAGTGTAGAGTAATAACTTCCCATAAGTTGGGTTGTACAATCAACCCATGCAGTTGGGTTGATTGTACAACCCATAATGCTAGGTCAAAGTAACCAAGCATTGGGTTTGTCCATATTTGACCCAGTGCTGTGTAGCAGAAACAACCCAATTTGGGTCATATTCAACCCAACATTTTTTAGAGTATAGGTATGTGGTGAAAATCCGTCTTCCGCCCTATCGATATACACAAACGTTTCAAACAACGGCGGCGGATGGAAAAGAGCACAACAGTAAGTTGTAATGACTAATACATAATTGATATTTGAATTATTTATGAATAATCTATTTTAAGGCAAATTATATGACTGCAGGTGATGTAATCTAAAAAAAAAACATTCCAGAATGGGGTTGCTACCCCCTTGTTGAGACCCACTGCATTAGATGTACCACAAACTAATTACATTTCATATCTAACCACTATAGACATATGTGATGTTCAGCGACGAATTTCAAAGGGACTATCCGAGAGAAGCTGCTCTCGGTGCGGAAGCCCGAGCACTAACACCGTGGACATCTTTGAGGATTCCCAGTTAGCGCGGTTTGAGACCTTACATTCAAGTGGGCTCTATATGTCGCCCACGGGTTTGGAGTTTAAACTAAGAATGGACACCCTTGAAACTACATTCAAACATCAGTAATGTATCGGTAATTACGACTTACTGTTGTGCGCTTTTCCATCCGCCGCCGTTGTTTGAAAAGTTTGTGCATATCTAATGGACGGAAGACGGATTTTCACCGCATACCTGTACATTGCAAATGGCGACTTCCTTGTTCTAGAAAGAGATTCCTATTTTAAACGTCATTGGTGTAGACACTTGTCACTCAAACATGTCTGACCAATGGGGAAGCATCCACCCACTGCAGGATATTTGTGTCAAAATGATTCACTCGAGAAAAAAAAAAAAAAAAAAAAAAAGACTTCAAAACTTTTTTCACTTCAATCGAAAAAAAAACAACTCCAAAACTTTTTTCACTTCAATTAAAAAAAAAGACTCCAAAACTTTTTTCACTTCAATCGAAAAAAAAAAACCGACTCCAAAACTTTTTTCACTTCAATTAAAAAAAAAAAGACTCCAAAATTTTCTTTCACTTCAAAGAAAAAAAGTGTTTGAATGCAAAAATAAAATTGAGACCCAAAAAAATTCATTTGAAAACCTTTTTTGATTGAAAACATATTTTTTGATTGAAGTGATATTTTTGGGGATTGAATAATAAAGATACAAATGTCCTACCCATAATATGGAACAACAAAAAAAAAGTTGCTTCAACCAAAAAAAAAATATTTTCAATCAAATAATAACTCACTTCAATCAAAAAAAAAAACCTTTTCAAAGAAAAACAGTGTTCAAATGCAATTCTTTGGGTCTCAATTTTATTTTTGCATTCAAACACTTTTTTTCCTTTGATTGAAAATGGTTTTTTTGATTGAAGTTTTTTTTTTTGATTGAAAATATGTTTTTTGGTTGAAGCAACTTTTTTTTTGACTGAATAATAAGGACACAAATGTACCTCACACTGGTATTCTTGAAAATAGTGAAACATAATAGTGTCTGAGCCACTTCCACCGTGTACATAAATAGTCCAGCTGGTCATAGTAACAGTATTTATCAATTTTTCCTAACATCATAACATGCAAGCTCCTATGTTGAACTGAGGGATGTTTAACGTTAACATTACCAACAGATCTGAAAGAACAAAACAAGAAAGGACGGGACACGCCTGGTCAGCCAGCCAGCCAATCGTCGGCCAACCAATCGCTGAAGTTCTTCGCCGCCGGCCGACCAATGCCTGAACTTTTTCGCCGCCGGCCAGCCAATCGTTGAACTTGATCACTCAGGCACCAATCATTGAAGTTCTTCCCCGCCGGCTGACCAATCGCTGAACTTCTTCCCCGCCGGCCAGCCAATCGTTGAACTTGATCACTCACTCACTCACTCACTCAGCGACATTCGCGTTTTGCTCAGCCCAGCCCAAAAATACCATTCCATTGAAATTTGACATAAAATTTCAGTTATTTGCCAGAAAGCAAGGTATCACTAAAACCACATAAATCCCTCACACCATGTACAATGTCCAAATCATTATACAAGGAAAATGCCTAATTAAATTTGCATCTCTGATCATAATGAATGAGGCTCCGTGATTCAGACTGGGGTCAACTCTGCCATAAAGAAGCCAACTCAGGAAATTTCCCAGTTGTGAGGAGGATCATCGACCCAAGTCAAATATCCCAGGCCAACCCATTCACACAGATGGCTGACTTGAGGCTTTCCTAAGTCGTTGCTTCTGACCAAAAGTGATACGAGTTTGTTCATGCGCTGTCAGCTGTGATTTCACGCTGAAGCTCTTCTCACGCTGGGAGTAGTTTTTGATTCGCTCCCCACTATGAATATGCCTATGCTTCCTCAAACTTCCAGAACTAAAAAAGCTCTTCCCACACTGGGAGCAGCGGTATGGACGCTCTCCTGCATGAATGCGTTCATGCGTTTTCAGACTGCCTGGACGACTGAAGCCCTTCCCGCACTTAGAGCAGCGGTATGGGTGCTCCCCCGTATGAATGAGTCTATGCGTTTTCAGATTTCCCACTTGACTGAAGCTCTTCCCACACTGTGAGCAGCGATATGGACGCTCCCCTGTATGAATGCGTTCATGCATTTTCAGACTGCTAGGGCGACTGAAGCCCTTCTCACACCGAGAGCAGCGATATGGGTGTTCCCCCGTATGAATGAGTTCATGCGTTTTCAGATTGGTTGATCGAGTGAAACCTTTCCCACACTGAGAGCAGCGGTATGGGCGCTCCCCCGTATGAATGCATTCATGCTCCGTCAGACTGCTTGTTCGGCGAAACCCCTTGCCGCACTGAGAGCAGTGGTATGGGTGTTCCCCTGTATGAATGCGTTCATGCCTTTTCAGATTGCCTGGTTCACTAAAGCTCTTCCCACAATGAGAGCAGTTGTATGGTCGCTCCCCTGTATGAATACGTTCATGTTTCCATAAATTTCCATGACTACTACAGCTCTTCCCACACTGAGAGCAGCGGTATGGGCGCACCTCTGTATGCATGCGTTCATGCGCTGCCAGACCGTTCGATTGACTGAAGCTCTTCCCACACTGAATGCAGCGAAATGGATGCTCCCCAGTATGAATGCGTTCATGTGTTTTAAGATTGTCTAATTGATTAAAGGTCTTCCCACATCGAGAGCAGCGGTATAAGCGCTCCCCTATATGAATACGTTCATGTGTCGTCAGACTGTGTGGTTGACTGAAACTTTTCCCACACTGAAAGCAGCAATATGGGAGCTCTTCTGTACTAATGTGCTCATGTTTCCTCAAACATTCAGAATCATTAAAACTGCAACTGAAGGCTTGTGTTGAGGTGGGGAGGGCTTGAGGGGGTGTAGGTTGCTGATGCGAGCTGCAGGGAGGTAGTGGGTTTTTTGCTCCATTTCCTACATATCCCAAAATCCTGCTCTGCTCCGATGGGTGAACTTTCTCACAGTCCGGGTGCAGCTTCTCTTCTTCCATGTGACTGAATGGGCACTGGGGGCAAACAAACTCTTCAGACTCTCCTGTGCCAAAAGAAGAGCAAGAGATACAATGACACATTTCATTAAGACTAGTTTTCATATCAAGATACATAGCCCACGCGTGGGGCTGGCCTCTTCCGATCTTATTTTTGCACACAATGAAAACTGACACACAGTGAAAAGGCAACACCCATATTTAATAACCAAAAACAAGAAGCAACCAAATGTTTTTCGATTCAATTTTAATGCGAATAGAAAAGGTATTTCATTGTCCATAACTCTGTAAAGTTTCATCACATTATCTCAACAAATGTTTCCGGTATGCCATTGTGAATGCACAGACCCTCCACAAACTGTCAGTAGTGAGTGTGTCCTCCCTGTGCTTGCACACACGCACGTAAACGGCGAGGTATCAATTCACACAAACATCGCACAGTTGCTTGGGGAAAGTTCCTCCACTCTTCCTGTAGTGCTGCTGTCAACTCGGCCACGTTGTGCGGTTGACATTGACGCTGGCGCACACGACGACCCAGTACATCCCACGTGTACAATGGGGTTAAGATCTGGTGAATTGGATGGCCAAGGCAGAACATCGACCCCTGCTTGTTGGAGAAAGTCTCTGGTGAGGCGTGCAGAATGGGGACGGGCGTTGTCGTGTTGGAACGTGAACGGTAATTGTTGTTGCCCATGGTTGTTCAACAGTGGTTGGAGAACAGGTCTTAAAATCTCATCCACATATCGCTGTGCCGTTAGACCTCCATGCATCACAACAAGTTCGCTCCAAAATCTCACATTAATGGCAGCCCAGACCATGACACTACCCCCACCAAACTGATTTCTCTCCAGAACACATCTGTCTTGATGACGTTGATATTGCCTCCTGTACATCCTTTGTCGGCTGTCAGCAAATGACACAAAGAACCTCGATTTGTCTGAAAAAACCCCAACAGTGGAAGACTCGTGGCGGCTCAAGATGATGACGTTGAGCAAACTGGAGTCTGTTGTCTCTGTGATGTTGTGTCATGATGTTGCCTTGATATGGCCTCCGGCACCAACCCCGCAGCTCACAGTCGCTGAATCACAGTCATGGCATGGATGGTGTGTCCATGGTGTTCTATCCTGTTCTGAGCCTTGTCTGCTACTGTTTGGAACTGGTTCCTCAGATGCATCCACCGAATGTGCCAGTCCTGAAGTGCCGTTGTAACAGGAAGTTGTCCTGGTCGGGGGCGGTGGTGAACGCTTCCTGTCTGTTGGTAGCGATGCTCCAGTCTGTTGATGGTGGATGTACTGACTCTGAACCAGCGGGCGACCTCTCTTTGAGATGTTCCCCCAAGCAGCATCCCCAAAGCTCACTTCCTCTGCTGTTCTGTAAGCCATGGCATTCTGACGCTGATGCTGATGGGGATGAACCACTGTGCCTTTTATGTGTCCAATGTCTTGCTTTGTACTCGCATGTCATTCAAGTGATACATTCATCCTGCTGCTAATGACATGACAAAGTTGCGTTTTGGAGAAGTGATCCCCTGACAGACACACAAACTGGGTTTTAACTGGGACTTGCACAAATTCCAGCTTTTAACCTTCATACCACAATATTTCTTCTGTGGTAATTTTGATGGCTTCAAAAAATCACCTACAATTTCAAAAATTAGGCGTTGCGTTTTCACTGTGTTTCAGTATATTTTCAACAGTTGTCATGCTCACATGCAGATAATACAGCCAATTCCGATGAGAAAACACTTTCCCAACATGACAAACAATTTAGCAGACAGCAAGCCCAAAAAGCTGACTGACAGTGGAACCCCCCGCACCAACCAAAAGACATGTACAATATTGGCTTTAGAAGTACACATGAAAACATGCCTCTTGTATTAATTGAAAGCTGGTCAACTCATGGTCTGTCAAGGTAGTACACTGACAACAGTGAAGCCATCCACAGCGACAGGCAGAACATCATACTCTCAAAGTTCAGATGGGATTAGCAAAGCATTATCAGCCCTTGACCATTGTTTCAAAAGGAAAACTGGTTTCCAAAAAAGTTGCATGGCATAGAAAATGCAAGTAAAGAAAGAAAGCAGTGGTTTGCAATCTATATTTGACATATAACGACATTTGACATGCTAGGATATAAAAGTAGAATCCACAAAAGGCCCAGTTGTTTTCAAGTAATAAGAGGTAGAGACTAGTCACTACACAAAACACTGATTGAACAAACCAACACTCTACAAACAACATACCTCAATGAGCCAATATAAAATGATTTCAGTGATTTCACCTGTTCCAGCGGATAATATTATCAGAAGATTACGAAAAGTTCTTTTGTAAAGAGGAACAATCAGATTATTTTTCAACAAGAAATTGCTCCTGCCCACAATGCAAAGATGACCAAATGGCATGAGAACAAGTCTATCAGGCTCAAGGTTGACCTGGTTACAGCCCAGATTTGAATCCGCTGAAAAATAATTGATCTTACATTAGACACAATCTAACTGGGAAGAATTTTTCCAACAACTCATCGGCTGTTTGAATCCATCAATATTGACTGGCACAACATTGACTCTTCTTTCGGCAAAAAGCTGTCCCCAAGTTTATCAACAAGGCTTAAACATTTAAAGAAATCAAATTGTAAAGCTATCCCATAAGTTACTATCGATTTGTTTAATGTTTGCTCATTTTCAGACTAATGACTTGCTGTTAAGATCATTAAAAATGTAATATTTTTGCAGTTTTGGGTAGGGCTCCCTTTTTTCCCCAGAAGTCTACCTGAAGTCAAGACTAATCCACCGCTGAATATATGCGATGCTTTAAAAAGCACAAAATTTGACAATAAAGATGTCTAAGCAACTGAAGATGTATATCAAGGAAGAATTAGGAAAAATCTAATTGGAAAATTTTGTTCTGAATTCCTCAAACTATTACTTGGGAAGCAGTTAAAAGGGAATTTGACTAGTAAACAAACCCGTCCCTGATTTTATGGGGTGTGTCGCGGGCGTGACGGTCGTGGGGGGTGTTTCTTTTGGGAACATGGTAATAGTTTGAGCATCTTCTCTCAAATAGAATACCAAGCTGGAAATAATCCATTACCTGAATAGCCATTAATGAAGGATGTGACTGAAGATTCAATTAAGGGTACTCTGGGCAGTTGGGATGCATCCAGATATGAGGAGCCCAGATCTTCCTGTTTTTCGCAGTCCAATATTCTTTCTCCACTTGGCCATCTCACTGTTTTAATGGATTTTGAAAATGATACACCGTTGTCTTCTTGTTCCCGCTCAAAATCATCAAACACCTCATCTTTCACTCCATCTTCCCTCTTCACACCCTCACTCTGCCTCTCCCCACCTTCCTCCTCCTCCTTTATGCAGGATGGGGAGAGTTTCTTCTCCCAATTCATCTCATATCCATTTTTATCCTCTATGCCATCCTCCGTGTCTTCACTTTTAATCAAACAAGATCCAAACACAGCCTCTTTGTTGTTGGTACCGTTCATCACAGGTTTTTTCCTCATGTCTTCTCCCAGAGATGCTGGGCATAAAACCCTTCCAGTGCAGCTCAAATTCTGATTTGATATCAGCTCTCACAATCTCTCTGGAATCCACCAATCTTTCAGTGAGGGAACAGAAGGTGAAGAGAGGCAGTAGCAGTTTCTGAAGAGCATAAAGACAGTTAAAAGGAACAGGAGTGAAAATGTGCAGGGCTCTGAATGCACACAAGAAATTATTTATATTTCACACCCAGTGGCGGCTCGTGAACTGGCAACAGGGCAAGCTCAAACAACCCCTTAAAAGTAATGATTGGTCACGACCTATTTTCAATCATTCATTTAAATTACCATTATAGAAACTCCGAAAACTCTCAACTCAGGTGTGGCCAGTTTTCATTAATAACGCATATCTGTCAACTCTCACGCATTCGGTGTGAGTTTAAGTGGCATATTTACGTTCCTCTGCTGTAGTCAGCGATTGTTCAATCAACGCGTATGTAAGAGATTCTCGCGCAGAATTCAAGTCCTTGTGCATGGAGGGGTTGAAAGCAATGGAATTGCAGAAAGACGTTTCAAATGATCTTATGTCATTTAAGCAATCATGAAACACATGCATTGCTTCCAACCCATGAGTAAAGAAAAGCGTGAGAAATCCGGAGTCGTAATCAGTATGCGCTATGAATGAAAACTGGCCACATCTAATAATGTTGAGAGTTTTTGGAGTTTCTGTAATGGTAATTTAAATGAATAATTGCAAACAGGTCTTCACCAATCATTAATATTAAGAGATTGTTTGAACTTCCCCTACTGCCAGTTCACGAGCCGCCACCATGCAATACCGTAATTTCACAGTGTTTTGCGTGTTGCGGAGACCCCATATAGAAACTGGAGGACATGAATAACAAGTTATTTGTTGACAGTCAGGTTAGTTTATCCTAAGGGTGATGCATAATACTGTTTCGACAACTTCCGATTTCAGTCCGATATGAGAATTGTCTATTCAGGCAGGCCTACACAACGTATGTTCTGAAATCTCAATGTCACGCAATTTGACCTTCGTAATTAGCCTTCTATTAGAAGTAGTGCGCCTCGTCAATTAATGTGGATGTAACGGGAAACAACTCGCCTTCCCTTTGTAAATATTTTAAAAGAAATCCGCGTAGTTCTTTTGCGGTGACGACACTTTTTGTCCAAATTAGTGCAGAATGGTCCGTAAGCGAATACCGATGTCTTACTGATCAACTGGCGGATGCAGTGGACACGAATAATTCGCCTTTATTTTTATGTGTCGCCACAATCACTATTTTATATTATACAACAACTAATCCCCGACAGACTGAGGAATCCATTCCATCGGAACAACACTAAACAGTTTATAACCAAGGAGGGGGACGTAATAATGAACAAAATGAGCAAACCTCTCCCTTCTTTTTTTCGCCCGAAGAAAATGCGATAAATGTGGTGAAAAGCGTTGGCATTAATCAACAAATCCACGATTTCAGCTGTCATAAGAGCATAAATTCAAGGACGAAAGTGATTATGAGCTGGCAAGTTCGGCATTTTATACATTTGTCAAGATATCAAGCCAATACATGGCTGCGCAGCTCTAGCCAGGCTTTATAAGAGGGGTAGAAGTTCCTTGAACCCGCCAGCAAGTCACTGTGCTGCTAGCAAGCTATAACGTTAATAAATGTTAGATAATAAGAAGATGACATATAAGGCGAATGTTATCATTGTGCAGCGACTCCGCATTTTCGCCAAAAATTTCAGTTCAAATGGGAGAACTGAAAACCGGAAGTGTAACCATTATACCCACCGGTAAAACAATTATGTCCGTCAAAACCATACAGTTCGCTGGATAATTTACCTTGATCATGGCAAGAAACCAATAAAGTAATTCTTCTTCTTCTTCCTCTTTCAAGTTTTGTTCAAAAAGCATAAGGTTTATTACCGCCACCTAAAGTGTATACTATGAATAATCTCTCCGAAAATCCTAGTATCTCCTCCCCTGTCATATCAAATAACCTCAACAACTTTTCGTTTCCACCAACATTTTAATTCCTTCTGTTGTACTTTCAATGTCCCTGGAACAAACGAGTACCGTTGCAATAAAAGCTAAAAAAAAAAAAAAAAACTTCTCTTGTCCATTCTAATCATATCTTCACCATCCTGCTTTCCAAATATCCGTACCCTTACCTGTTCTTTCCGTTGTTACTTATTCCACCTTCACTCTCTTGGTTGCCTCTGCACTTGGTATCTCTGGTCCTTTCCACCTCCCTCTCCATTTCTGGTCTTTCGCACCCCAGTGACCAAATTGTATGACCTCCCCCAGAGTTAAAGCATACTGCCAACTCTCACATTCTGGGCTTTGTGGTGGTTGATGGATACAGAAGGCTGGGCTGGGCCGACCGGTGCCGACCAGCTTCGACAGAACCCTGTAATATTATGTTTTGGGGTTCAGTCTGCTCCAAAGCAGCCGGTGATCTCATAAAAATCAACAGAATCATGGATCACAGCATCCTTGTGAGGCACGCATTACCATCTGGAAAGAGACTGGTTGGGGATTTTATTTTCAACAAAATAATGACCCTAAACACACTTCTAAGTTGTGTAAGAATTATCTCATTTGGTCATCAGGTGACATAAAAGATAGAATTTGGCCTGCTCCAAATCCAGACCTTAATCTGATTGAGCAAATGTGGGATTTGCTTGATACCAAAATGAACAAATCTGTTGTAACATCAACAATCTCTTTGTAAGAAAGTTCAAACCATATGGAATGGTTTAGCGAATGAGAAAAATAAGAACAATGTGAAATGTATGCCAAGAAGATTAAATGCTGTAATCAAAGCAAAGGGGGGCCACACTAGATTTTGACATTTTCTCTCAAAAAGGCATTTTTTACTATAAACTGTTATCTATTTACTTATTTCTGTCAATATGATCCAATATTACATGAAATAAACAGTTGAATAGCACTTGGTTTCTGATTTATGTTCATTTTGTTAAGTGTATAATCATCATGCACACTACTGTAAGGGTGAATTAAAGTTCCCTTTGCATTTTTTTCAAGTTCCCATGGGGCCTGTATGTGTCTGTGAGTAAAAATAACCGCAAGTAAACTGTTGAGATCAGAAACCATTTCCACCCGAATCCTTTGCTGCATTACCCAAGACACTACATAGACCATATAAAAAATTAACAGATGTGCTTTATTAACCTGTATTATTAAAAAATATACAGTATAAATGCCACTGACTCTGAGGTTAAGCTACGCCTACAAATTTTTGTTGGGGAAGATTATGCAACGTCATGGGTAAACTGGGTCATGAGATGAGTGAGATGGCAGCCGAACAGTGTTTCCAATTTTGTGCATACAGGGTTGATACATATACATTATACTCACAATATCAATGGTTGAATAGTAGGTATCAAAGCCAATTCTGTAAGTTGCACGTACTGTATGTAGTATGAGTATTGGGATGCACCCAAGGTCTCCTGAAAAGATTCTCAAGGTTGATCTCTAGAATCAGGTGTGTAACTGCATGGCCGGAACGGAAGCCAGCACCCATACCAGCCTTGCGTAGATAAGGTTAAATACCCGAGACTTAATGGATTTGCTACTAATTCCTTGGTGCCAGATACCGCAGGACACTTCCAGGTCTTGTTGAGTCCATTTTTCAACAGATCGAGGTGGTTTTGGAAGCACGCAAAGGACAAACAGCTCATTAATTAAAATTAAATTCGATTTTATTTGTCTAGTGCTTTTCGCAATTAACCCTTAAATGCCCCCTGTGACAAATTTGTCACACGATTTTGGGGGTTGTCAAAACCACTGACCCCACATAAATTTTGCAACCTAATGCCCATAGTGACATATTTAGACCATCAGTGCTGCCATCTGATGCATAAAAGTGGAACTGACACTACACTGGCTGCACCAGCTAACCTTTCCAATATGGCCGCCCCCATGGCGGAATCCGCACGATAGATCAGCACCCATTCATCACTGGATAATGTAGATAAACAGGTAAGCTAATAAAAAATAAGCTATGCCTAATACTTCAGCTATATGTCAACTACCAAAACAATGATGGACAAAAGTTCTCTTTATATCCTAGAAACTTAGAGTGACATATATGTCACGAAACTAAAATGAGGTCAAAGGTCACCAAAAATTAAAATTGCTATTGGGTTGTTATTAGCCCCTCCCCAGGACATATTAACAGAATACATAGATTTTTCTTTCAACTTTTACTATAGTTGGGCATTTAAGGATTAATACTGACCCAAAGTGCTTAACACAGAACAGACCCGGAACCCCCAAGGAGCAAGCCACAGGTGACAGTAGCAAGGACAAACTCCCAACAAAGTGGTTGGTTGTTGTTTTGGATTCCTAGTACATCAATCGGTAAAAGCGCCAAAAGTGGTCCAAATCTGAGTTGTAATTTGAGGGAAGAAAAAAACATCTGCAGTAAAATGGCCTACGTTGCTAATATAAATGCACTATTTCTAATGAAAACAATAAACATTTTCACAAAAAATGTTTTTAAAATACTTCTATCATCAGTGAACACCACCTGATAGTTTCAGCAACATCTGAGATGGTGGCTGTCAACACCATTCTTCTTCATGTCAAGGCACTCGATACTATCTCAATAATACTGAATTAATCCTAGTCTTCAAAGCATGACCCTCATGTGCGCATAGGATTCACAGGGTATGATAATACTAATCTTCACAACTGTGTTGGTCAGAAATGCACCATCACAGACACACAACATGTGATTTTTCACCCAGACAGACTGTTATGCTTGATTCAAGACATTTCAACACATATTTCAAATTTTCCTTCACACCAGCCCAGTCAAGTGTACCAAATTGTTATCGACAACACTATTAGGATACATTTTATATTCCAAATTTTTGTATAGATCTTGCTGTGCACCCGGGGCATTGTCAAGCTGAAATAGGCAAGGGGCTTCTCCAAAATGTAGGGGAAGCACTGAATCATCTAGATTGCGATTGTACGCTGTAGCATTAAGACTTGCCATCACTAGAATTATAGGGCTGAGCCCAAATCATTAACTCCAGCCCCAAACCAATAAGTGTCAAGATACATAAAGATTCATAAAGAATATTTTCAGTGAAAGAGGAGTTTTACCTCGTAAAATCATATTTGTTCCCCCAATTAATAAGCGGCAAACAAAAAATCGCCGTAAAGTTTTACACAGCTGCTTGCAAATAAAGGGTGATTGAAACTGTACTAATCAAACTCACATCGTGCAAATAGTCCAGGTCACTGTATAAAGAAAGCTTCTATTTAAATCTACTGTACGTCTTCAATCATAACCAGTGAGGTTATGATTCTATGAATCAACCTGGCGTTGACCCTTTCACAGAGAATATGACTCAAGAAATTCTCAGGTCGTGAGGTGGGTCACTGACCCGTGTAAAATATTCCAAATCGACCCATTCACACAGACGGCTGACCTGGGGCTTTCCTGGGTCCTTGCTTCTGGGCAAAAGTGATATGAGTTCGCTCATGCATCGCAAGCTGTGATTTCACTCTGAAGCTCTTGCCACACTGGGAGCAGAGATATGGTCGCTCCCCTGTATGGATATGCTCATGTTTCCTCAAACCTCCAGAACTATTAAAGCTCTTGCCACACTGAGAGCAGCAGTATGGACGCTCCCCTGTGTGAATGAGTTCGTGTGTTTTAAGATTGCTTGGTCGACTAGAGCCCTTCCCGCACTGAGAGCATCTGTATGGGTGCTCCCCTGTGTGAATAAGTTCATGCGTTTTCAGATTTCCTACTTGACTGAAGGTCTTCCCACACCGACAGCAGCGATAAGGGCGGTCCCCTGTATGAATTCGCTCATGCTCTGTCAGACTGCTTGTTCGACCAAAGCCCTTCCCGCACTGAGAGCAGCAGTACGGGCGCTCCCCTGTATGAACGCGTTTATGTTTTGTCAGGCTGCTTGGCTGACTGAAGCTCTTTCCACACTGGGAGCACTGATATGGGCGCTCCCCTGTATGAATGTGCACATGTTTCTTCAAACTTCCAGATCGGCTAAAGCGCTTCCCACACTGAGAGCAGCGGTATGGTCGCTCCCCTGTATGAATGCGTTTATGCACTGTCAGACTACTCGGTAGACTGAAATTCTTTCCACAATGAAAGCAAGAGTATGGCCGCTCCCCTGTATGAACGCGCTCATGTTTCTTCAAATTTCCCGAAAAATTGAAGCTCTTCCCACACAGAGAGCAGCGGTATGGGCGCTCCCCAGTATGAATGCGTTCATGTGATGTCAGGCCACTTAGTTGACAGAAGCTCTTCCCGCACTGGGAGCAGTGGTGTGGGTGCTCTCCTGTATGAACGCGCTCATGTTTCCTCAAAGTTCCAGAATCATTGAAACTCTTCCCACACTGACGGCAGCAATATGGGCGCTCCCCAGTATGAACGCGTTCATGCCTCGTCAGACTACTTGGTCGGCGAAAGATCTTCCCACACCGAGAGCAGTTGTATGAGAGCTCCCCCGCATGATTTCCCTCATGTCTCCTCAGACTATCAGAATCACTAAAGCTCTTCCCGCACTGAGAGCAGTAGTATGGTTTCTTCCCTGTATGAATGCGTTCATGCATTTTCAGATTGCCCAGTTCACTAAAGCTCTTTCCACACTGAGAGCAGCGGTATAGACGCTCCCCTATATGAATACGTTCATGCATTGTCAGACTGTGTGGTCGACTGAAGCTCTTGCCACACTGCAAGCAGAGGTATGGATGCTCTCCTGAATGAATGAGCTCATGTTTACTCAGATATTCAGAGTCATTAAAGCTCCTTCCACTGCAACTGTTGCCTGGGCGCTCCTCTGTATTAACATTTTCACGTGATGTCCGATGGCTCGGTTGACTGAAGGCCTGTGTTGGAGTTGGAAGTACATCGGGGAGTATGAAATGCTGGTGTGAGCTGCTGGGAGGCTGAGGGTTCTCCGCTCCACTTCCAACAAATCCCAGAATCCTGCTGAGCCCCTTTGGGTGAACCTTCTGAATGTGCTGATGCAGCTTGCCCTCTTCAGTATGAATGAATGGGCACCTGGAGCAGGCGAACACTTCAGACTTTCCTGTGCAAACAGAAAAGCAAGAATGACACTCACTTTTCAGTCAGACTATTTTTCAGATCAAGATATGGGGCCACAACATGGGGCTGATATTGTCCTCTCCACACCTTAATTTTCTGCATATAGTACTTTCAACAGTCACCATGCTCATAAGAAGATAATTCTGCTAGTTCTGAAAAAGACCTTGCCAACATGACTGCTCACTCGGGAGACAGCAACTCTTCAAGTTGACTAATATCAGATGCCTCTCCAATCTACCAAAAGATACATACAGTATCTGGTTCAAAATACACGTGACAACATTCTCTTTGTATCATTGAAAGACGTTCTACTTGTGGTCTGTCTAGGTAAAATGTTGACAGTAGTGAGTTGCGAAGCCATCCATTACAAGCTGCAAGACATAAAGTCCAAGTCCAGATGTGATTAGGAAAGCATCATCAGCCTTTAAACACAGGCTTCAAAAGAGGCAACCCTGTTTCTGAAAAAGTAGGGATGGCATGAAAAATGTAAGTAAAAACAAAGAGTAGTGATGTGTAAACCATTTTTGATGTGGTATTGACCTTCGGCATGCTTGGATATAAAAGGAGCATTCACAAATTCCTCAGTTGTTTAAGAGTAGAGTGTTATAGGCACACCACTGCACAAAAATGGTGAGATTGAACAACCCAGGTTACCCAACAGTTAAAAAAACAACATACCTCAATGACCGTTGGAAGTATTTTAGGGATTTGGCCCTCTCCAGTGAATAACAAAGATCCAGATAGCCTGGACAAATCTCCACATAAAGGATGAGGGACAATACTGAGTACCCCAGGTCTTCAATCCTTCAGATGGCGCTGCACTGAAAAGCGATATGCTTTTGTGACCAATATAACCACGTGAGATGGAACTACTTTGGGAAATCTTCCTCAATAAATACCATTTATCTTTGCATCAAGAAATGCAAATGAGGAGCGTACTAGAGTTGGGTCGATTTCCAGGTTCACCAGTACGGTCTGGTGTTCAAGTTTGAAAATCCCGTAACGCTGGCGTTACCACTAGGGGGAACGTTGGGCTTTAGGGAGTTAAAATGTCTGATATGAAATTCCAACAAGCAAGACATGTCAGGGTGAGCAAAATTTTCCAAGAAAATATTCTAGGATGATTTCTACTATGGCATTTCTCGAGCAGACTATCATCTGGGATTTAGAATTCGCTGCCTTCCCAAGCTTTTCAAGCAGCATTATTTGACATGCATTGACATCTATAGGTTTTGTGAAATTAAGACTTAAAAAAAAAAAAAAACACTTTTCCCAAATCAATCCTGTGGGCTTGGCTATTCTGAGAAAGCCAGGACTCCCAATCATTTTAAGGCAGAGAAAATTAAATTCATCAGGCTGGGACAAACAGTGCATAATAAACAATGTGATTCATATAGAACAGGGGTTCCCAAACTCGGTCCCGGGGCCTCCCTGTGTATGGTGGTTTTTGTCCCAACCATAATTGCCATCATAGGACTTTAACAAGCTGTTAATTTGTCCAAATTGGGTGCATTTTGTGTTTAAATATGTTATTTGCTGTTTTAAGCCAAATTTTAACAGAAATATCCATTTATGCTATGAAGAATAAAAGACCGAATGAAAGACCCTTGCATATAAAGTTTTTTTTATTTTTTTTCTGTGTGGCAAGCAATTTTAGGTAATAACATTTTTAAATAGATCAAATCAGGTACTGAGAAAATCAGTAACCTCCAAATTAGGTTGCTGAAGACAGGTGATTAGAATTCTTTCAAAATAATTTTCTTGCACTCAATCACAAAAACAAAACATAAAACAGGTTTGACTCTGTCATTAGCTTGTTTAGTAAATTGTTAGTTTTTGCAACCATGTGCCCACAGTTTCTCCAATTAGGAACCCATTGATTTTTTTCCCTCTTTTTATGTAGTTGTTACTCATATATTGCAATGTGGATGCGGAATTTATTCCTCACTGTTTGTATGCATATCTGTCAAAATACTGTTTGTAAAGAGAGGATAAATTGCTGCTCTGAACAAAAATGCACCTAATTAAGACAAATTAACATCTTGTTAAAATCCTATGATTGCAAACCAGGGTGGAGCAAAAACCAGCATACACAGGGAGGCCCCAGGACCGAGTTTGGGAACCCCTGATATAGAAGGTACAAGACAATTAAGGGAGAATAAAGCAAGAGAAGAATACAAAGTTCGGTAATGCATTGACAACAAAGCTAAAGATGATTCATAGAGCTAATAAAAACTCAATACTTTATCACAGTCTTAGCGACTGGACATTACGTTACATCAATCATTCTCAATCACAGTCAATAGAACGACAAGCAGGAAATGATTCTTCATCTCAATTACCTTTAAAGGAGGATGAGACAGCAGATCTCAGTAAAGCCACCCCAGGCTGTTTGAGAGGACAAGAAGCATCTAGCGGTGATGAACCCTCCTCTTCCTGTTTCTCACCATCTTCTATTCCTTCTTCACAAAGCAATCTCTCAGTTACTTTGGATTCTGAAATAATTTCATCCCCCTCGGTTTCTTGTTCCCTCTCACTTTTCACCTCCCCACTCTTCCTCTCCCGACCTTCCTCCTCTTCCTTCATGTTGGAAATAATTAGTTCTTTGTGTCCGCTCATTCCGTATGCATTCTTCTCCTCTATACTCTCCTCTAAGTCTTCTCTTTTAATCAAACAAGGTTCCAACACAGCCTCTTTGTAACTGATGTTATCTGTCACAGGTTTTGTCCTCATGTCTTCTCCCAGAGATGCTGGGCATGAAACCCTTCCAGTGAAGCTCAAAAACTTGTACAATATTAGCTCTAATGATCTATGTGGAATCCACCAACCTTCAGTGTGGGATTAGAAGGTGAAGATAGTCAGTAGTGGAGTTTCTGAGGACATGAAGGAAAGTTCAAACAAACAAGAGCAAAGCAGAGGGCACTGAAAGCACAAAATGTCAAACAAAAAGTCAGGTTTCATATCACACGTTGCAATGCAATGTGGTTAAAACATTGAGAAAAGAGGTCATACAGCATTTTGCATGTTGTGGAGATTAGAAACATAAGGAGAGCATGAATTGTAAATTATCTGTAAAAACCTCTACAAGCGTTAATGCCAAGTTAAAATTCACCCTCACACCAGAATATTTTTGGCACACAATGTCTGTTCGGAAATCTATCTGAATGAACAGTTCATTTGGCCTTCCCAGTGACTCTTACAGTAACATCTTATAATTTATGCTGGTCCCAGATTGCATATCACCCACCTACATATATATATATATCAAAATAAACGATATTATGAGCAGCTACAGTGGTGCACCCCTACCGATTTCTTCCATTTTTGCATACTTGTCGCAAATGTTTTGGATCATAAAATCAATTTTAATATCAGACAAATTTAACCTAAATAAACCAATTATGGAGATTTTAAATAAAGATTTCATTTATTGTTGGAAAAAAGCTATACAACCCTACCTGGCCCTCAGCCAGTTATTGCCCCCTTAGTTACTAAATCAACAAATTTAACGAATTTAGCTGGCACCATCCGATGCCTTTAGTCTTGCAGAATTGCCAGGGTATTTTTAAGATAAATGATGACATTTAAGAGAATGGAACCAGAGCCCATGACCGGCTTATGCACAGAACCACTGGATAGCACATATTACTGAAAACCAGTAGCCTCTTTATTTTAGAAGTCTCAGCACACAGGATAGCACAGATGATGAAGACAGCACGTTTCTGCCTTGCTAGCATTATTGTAATAACCTCTGTTAGCAAACAAATTTCCATCGCCTTGGAGCTTTAAACTAATCATTATTGATTTGAAGATAATGAAAGCGGTCAGCAGGGCCAACGGACTGTGGCATATTACCTCCGCCCAACGAAGTTGGAGGAGGTTATGTGATCATTACCGTTTGTCTGTTAGTTGGTTTGTTTGTAAGCAGGATTACGCAGCAAGTTATGGATGGATTTTCATCAAACTTGGTGGAATGATTAAGTATTGTTCAAGGAACAGGTGATTCGATTTTGGGAGGTCAAGGTCAAAGGTCAAGGTAAAGGGCATGCAAAAGGTCAAAAACACATTAAAAACATATTTGTGCGAAGACTGCAGGACTGCATAAACACAGGGGTTGCTAGCTAATACTAGCAAAAATAACATTGAGTACATTGGCGGAGGTACTTGCGCTCTCTGAGCGCAGCTCTAGTTTACAGTGCAAGCATTAAAGTTGAGGCTTTACAATCGGCCCGTGCAGTTTGACCACATATATCGCGATCTTTGGCTTCACATAGCAGACAATTTACTCGAACTTTCATTAATTTCTGTTTAACAAGCCAGTATTTGACTTGCCTGTCCAGCGCCATCTTGTGACCACCAGCAAGAATATACCGCTACCGTTAGCTGAAACATCTGGAAAGATGACGGATGAGAAGAATTTGATCACAGGGCTCACTATTTTCGCCAAAAACATTTAATCAAATGAAGAACCGAAAACCGGTAACGTTTTTGCAGCCACCCGTTATATGGGTTTGCAAAGCACCGAAAATTGATGAAGTCAGTTCACCAAAATCGGTCGCACGATATTATACTGAGATCTCCTCGAGAAACCAATAAATTATTCCTCTTGCTTGTTGTAGTACTTCGGCGAAACTAAACCTGCTTTCGACGGTTTCTTCTTCTTCATGTTCACATTCCGGTTTCACGATATGTACGCCCATTACTGCCACCTTCTGAAGTGGAGTGCGGCCCTGCATGGGCATTATTACATTAACTGCTCTCAAAAATCCGTTTGCTAAAACGTACCCTACATCACCTTAACTCCTCTACAACATTTAAGTTAAAGTGAGGTTTGATTCCTTTTTCCTTCGCATGGCATGGTTTGAATAAAGGGTGCATCTAATTCTCGTTTAATATTTCCAAGCTGCTTGATCCTTGCTTGAATCAGAAGTTGTTCCTGATCAGTCATCTTGCTGGCTGTATCAAAGTGCAGCCTTCCTGGAAAACTTCAAACAGAAAGCCGTCGGCAACAACAGAGCCTGGCAGCAGAAACAGCTGGACGCCGTCATCAGAAATGGATGTCACTTCGCGTGATGTTTCAGAGGAAGATGAAAGGAAAAGGCACAAGAGAGGGGAACATGGATGCAATTTAAGAGATTTGAGGGGCACCTATACACTGAGGTCTAAGAGGTTTCTTCATTCTTTGTCTGATTTGATAATCGCCTACTAACCAAGAGTTCCACACTTAACTACTGCAGCAGCTTGCAATTTCTTAGTTTTTCTGACTTCTCCCACAGATTATTTTTGTCCTTAAGACCTTCACGTTTTGTAGTGTTCCCAGCAAAGTGTGCATTTTTAGCCCCCAAGGAGTTACAGCAGTGAGCATTGTCTTTACGCATTTCCCTCTGTCACACTTTTATTCCAGGCCGTAACTCCTAAACCGTTCAATCTTTCTCCACAAAATCCAATCTATGGATCAATCTTATTTCATAGATGTGCGTTCACATACTGCTGTCCATCTGTTTGTCCCTCCGCCACATTTTGTTTCCAGGCCAGATATCAGCCATGCCATGGTGAGGGATCAGAGTATTTCATGCTTGTTGTTGGGATTTTCATCTTACATGCTCAAAATAATTATCAATTTTAATTAAAAAAGCAGGAATTAATGAACGAATGAATACAGAATTCACAAATCATATTTAAACTCGACAGGTCAGTCAACCGCGACCAATGGGTGTAGTCCCCGATCGCCCACATGTACTAGACACACCGAAGGGTTCAGTAGGAGAGCTCTGGTTATCTCGGGTTCATTTTGACTTATTTTTGACACAAAATTGTCTATTATTTAGAGAATTATGTTACCACGGCAACCAAAATCGATAGGCACTGTGTCCTAACCACTGCCCATACACATGCCAAATATAAAGAAATAGCTTTAAATTTGTGGCCGGTAGAGCATCCACAAGGAAATGTCTACACGTGAAGAGGCCAAATCCATAGTAGCCCAGACTTCGTCCGGACACCAGACACTGAGGTCCTGAAAATAGTGAGAGTCAGCCAGATAAAGGCTACAAAGTTTTTGTTGACGGACGCACGCATGGACGGACGCACGCACGGATGGAGCCCGATACCATAACTCCAGTGCCACTCGGGCGGCAGGAGCTAATTAGGAGCCTGTAACTGAAAATGTTGATAAGATAAAGCAAATTGTCGAAGTTGTTGGTGATATTTTTAGGCCAGTGACCTTGAAAAAACAGGCCAAGGGCACTTTTAGGCATGTTATTTGTAGGACTTTATGAAATGCATGTCCAATAAAAATTAGGAGCCTGTAACTGAAATAGTTGATGAGATAAAGTAAAATGTCGAAATTTTTGGTGATATTTTTAGGCCAGTGACCTTGAAAAATAGGCCAAGGTCACCTTTAGGCACGTAATTTGTAGGCCTTTATGAGATGCATGTCCAGGAAGAATTAGGAGCCTGTAACTGAAATAGTTGACGAGATAAAGCAAAATGTCAAAGTTTTTGGTGATATTTTTAGGCCAGTGATCTTAAAAATAGGCCAAGGTTACCTTTAGGCATGTAATTTGTAGGGCTTTATGAGATGCATGTCCATTAAAAATAAGAAGCCTGTAACTGAAATAGTTGACGAGATAAAGCAAAATGTCGAAGTTTTTGCTGATATTTTTAGGCCAGTGACCTTGAAAAAATTGGCCAAGGTCACCTTTAGGCACGTTATTTGTAGGCCTTACTGAGATGCATGTTCAGTAAAAATTAGGAGCCTGTAACTGAAATAGTTGATGAGATAAAGCAAAATGTCAAAGTTTTTGGTGATATTTTGAGGCCAGTGACCTTGAAAAAAATAGGTCAAGGTCACCTTCAGGCATGTCATTTGTAAGTCTTTATGAGATGCATGTCCAGTAAAAATTAGGAGCCTGTAACTGAAATCATTGATGAGATAAAGTGAAATGTGTTGATGGACGCACACGTGCACGGACGGAGCCCGATACCATAGCTCCCGCACCGCGAGCGGCGGGAGCTAACAAGCATAAAACACTTAGATACCCAGACATGGATATGGCTGATATCTGGCCTAGAAACAAAACATGATGGAGGGACGGACTGGACAGGAGGACAGCCTGAAATAGGACAGGCCCATATATGCAATATCAGAGTTGGGTCCAAGTACTTTCAAGTACTTTTGAGAATTGTAAGCAAGCATTTTTTTTTTTTTTACATACCATAGTGCTTGTATTTGTATCTGAGTACTACCTAATAATGCCTAATGCCTGATAATACCTAATGATAATTACTTGTATTCAAGTACTTTTCAAAGTACTTGACCAATCTCTGTCAGCACTTAGGAGACAAATTGGTCAAGAACTTTGAAAAGTAGATAGATAGATAAATACTTTATTAATCCCCACATGGGGAAATTCAGTTGTCCTTCAGTAGCATGTACATATAGGAAGACAATAAATATAAATAAAAATAAAAATAAAAGTACTCTAAAAGCCCAAGAGTTAAACCCCCCACACGAATTAAATCAAATCAACAGTGATCATTACAGAAACGAATAGCAGCAGATATAAAGGATCTCCTGAAGCGCTCCATCCTACACCATATGGAGAGGAGACGCTCCGATCTTTTGCTCCTCTGAGCGGACAGCGTCCATGCAGAGGGTGTCTGGTGTTACCGAGGATTGCTTGCACCTTCCTCCCCATACATCTCTCCACTACTGCCCCCACGGTGTCCAGTGACCCCCCGATCACTGACTCCACCCTCTTAACTAGCTTATCTAGCCTGTTACAGTTTCTAACAGAGATATTATTGCCCCAGCAGACAGCAACATAGAAAAGGAAAGCCGCAACAACAGATTGGTAAAACATAGACAACATTTGGTTGCACACATCAAAGGACTTTAGCCACCTGAAGAAAAAGAGCCTGGTCTGACCCTTCTTATAGAGGCTGTCTGTGTTGATTTTCCAGTCCAGTTTGTTATCCAGGTGGACACCTAGATATTTGTATGTGTGCACACACTCAATGTCCTGTCCATGTATGTTTACTGACTGCATAGGATTCCTTTTCTTGCTGAAGTTGATGATCATTTCCTTGGTGTTTTTTGTGTTCAGAATAAGTGAGTTTTTGGTGCTCCAGCCACAGAAAGCTGCAAGTAGGGTCTCTGTACTCCCCTTCCTGGTTGTTTTTAACACAGGCCACAATGGCTGTGTCGTCTGAGTACTTCTGAATGTGACACGTGTCAGAGTGGTATTGGAAGTCAGAGGTGTAGATGGTGAACAGGAAGGGCGCGAGTACAGTACCTTGAGGAGCTCCTACCCGGCTCACAACAGTGTCCGAGATGGTGCAGCCCAGCCTCACATATTGAGGACGATCCGTCAGGTAGTTGTGGATCCATGAAGTGAAAGTCAGATCCACCCCCAATCCCTCCAGCTTTTGTTTGAGAATGACCGGTTGGATAGTGTCGAATGCACTTGCAAGTACAAGTACTTTAGGCATTAATAAGAAGTACTCCGATACAAGTGCAAGCACTTTGGTATTTAAAAAAAAAAATACTTTCATCCAATTCTTGAAAGTACTTGAACCAAACTCTGCACAATATGTATCCATAAATAAAATTTCATCTACAAATACTAAACGTTTAGGAGTTCTGGCTCGGAAGAGTGACTTACGGACGTACACGTGAAGGGACAACACTCAAGAGAACACTACCATAGTGATTGCTAATGTAGCTTTTGTTTTAAGCAATGTTACACCACCCACCAACAAAATGCAGCAGTACTTTACCGCACCATCTCCTTAGTGAACAAAAAAAAGTTCTTTCGGCTCAGAAAAGTATCCAACCAATGCCAATATGCCTCAGTCCCCCACGGCATGAACAAAATCGCACCAGTAATTTCATCCTTTTAGACATAAGGCACTTATTTCTGTTATCGTTTTTATTTTAAAAAAAATCTGCAACCAATTTGAAGTAATTTTGACTCATTTATAGATTAGTCAATGGGGTAAGTGAAATTCCTATTAATCAACCAAACCAATCAATTGGTCAACCTCTCTCACCTTAGTTCCCTTGAGCACAGCTGAAACGGCAAAGATAACTGGGGATTATTGCAACCAAAATTTGCATATCAATGAACAAGACAATGGCTGCTGTGCAAGGAGACCGTGACATCAATTGTTGAATGCGTGACTGTAAAGTTTCTTTATATAGTAACAAATTTGGATGTCCATACTAAATGTGACCAAAGCTTCAAACAAGAGGACGTTGGCACCAATATCCCCAGCCACCATAAATCCCATTTTCAAACCCACAGGTCATGACTAGTAGCACACACACACAAAATTTCATTAATCTAGGTGAAGTAGTTTCAGAAAAGTTGTTCCAACTTATCCAGAAGGATGAGCTCCATTGCCGTTATCCCTCTCTCCACTTCGTGTCGAGGCAGGGGTTAATAATGAGCTAAATGTATTTCAGAGAAATCTCCAGGAGAAATATCCTCAGGCTACAGATGGGGTTTTTGCTCCTTTCAAGACAAACCAACGTCAGACCGTCAGGGATGTCCTTACATGTTCCAGCAACAGTATGCCCACATCCTCAGTATTTCCAAGAACTGGGTGCTGCCCCTCACCTGGCTTCTGGAATTTGTTCAATCAGATGAGAGTGGGGTTTTGAGGAGGAGAGATGTAAAGATGGGCACTAACATGATTCACTTCAGACAGAGGATGAATTGAGGGGCTTCATAAATGGCCAGTATAGGATGAATGAGGACTTCTTTAAACTCAATTATGAAAAGCTTCTCCGAGAAGTCTAACGCTAGAAATAAAGCATAGTATCCCTTCCTAAGAGTGCAAATTGTTTTCATCAATCCAAGTACTCTGTTCCAACACTGTTGCTTACCCTAAAATTGGGTGGTCTAACACCAAAAGTGCGGTGATGTACAAAAATAAATTTAACACATCTAGATGTAAATGCCAGGAAATACAAGCTGAAATTCTGAGCTCTTGTCTGGTATTTGTCTTTTGACCTCAGATGGCTTCAATGTGTAGGAAGAAGAAGAAAAAAAAAAAAATTGGACTGCTTCTTCCAATATTTCAGGAGGGGACTGGATCCTTTACAATTAAACTGTTTCATCAAGATACACCACACATTTCAGGACAAAGTCGCTTCTTGCAAAGGTAAACTGTCACCGTGGACTAAGACCAAACAGAAGGCAGACAAGTCAAGATCACACCAGACATGAGGGCCACAGAGCCATAAAGCAAATCACATCCCCTAGTTACTCATCCATTCATAAAACCAAAAGTCGCAGTAGGAACATACAACTGTCAAACCAGTTTTTTATCAAAACCGTTTATTCGTATCAAGGCATCATTACAAAGAAAAAAAAAAATAATAATAATCAATGGAATATCACATAGCAAGTGTCAAGGAAGAAAAATCCAGGTAAGCAATCTTGTTGCACAACTGAGTCCGCAGGTGAATGTAATACTAATGATCTCACATAACAAGTGTCACATGTTTTATTCACAGTGTTCATGTTTTACCTGATGAGATTCAGATCCAAAACCCTTGCCACACTGGGAGCAGCTGTGGGCCGCTGGAGTTTGTGTGGGACAGTCAGGGTGTTCTACAGAAGCCGTCCCCCCCCGTCCCCCCAACAAGCACAAACAGAGAGGGGACAGGACAATCTGTCTTCAAGTCATCATTTCAACTCCATTCCTACACACTACAGTGCAGTTAATACAGCATATTCCAAAATACCTATGAAAATTTTCACAGAAAACATGGGCACCAGTCATCCAATAAACAGCACAGGTGCATAGCATATTGCTCAGTCTCACGGTTGATGGCTAGAGATTGAAACTTTTCAGAAAGATCATTGCGCACAACTTGTCGCTTTTCTCAGCCCCGCATCTTGATCCTGGATGATGTGCGTTGCTGGGAGGCAGTGGGTTCTCAGCTCAATTTCATACATATCCCAGAATCATTTTGTACTCCTCTGGGTGAACCTTCTCAATGTGCTGGAGCAGCTTTACTTCTTCCTTGTGAACGAATGGGCACTGGGAGCAGGCAAACACCACAGACAAGCCTGTAGAAAGAAAAGACTTCCGCTAAAAATATTTCCACTCAACATCGACAGAACATGGTCAATGTCGACCATTAATTCCTACCCCATCTGCAGTTTGGGAGTATATTCGCAAGTGAACTTCCACCCATGATTCTTCAAAAATATGTAGTGTTAAGTTACTGGAAGAATTTGTGGTGAAACACTGTGTTGCATCCTGTGTTGCAGATTAATTCCGTAAGAAAACGGGGCGTATCGTCAGGTCCTACAGCGTGCCTCTTTTATGAGCATTTGCCTGAGCCCTGTGTGCTCACTGGGAATTTTTTTTACTAATAGAAAGTCTACTCATTGACAAATTGGCAAACTCCTGCATTTTTCAGTGCTCGCAAGCCCCCCCCAGTGTCATCCAGACACCATGACATTCATTTAGGCATGCCGCACACAAGTTTTGAGGACTGGACATTATGCAAGATCAACGCCTAAGTGTAACAATAAGTTTCTTGACCTGAATTACCTGAAATGGACATGGGAGGATGTCCAGAGGTAGGCACTGAAGGCTGTTTCAGCAGACAGGAAGTCACTGGAGGCGTGGAGCCCTCCGCTACTGGATTTCTGCAGTGCAGTCGCCCAACTTCTGTCAGCACTCGGTCAGTCTGTTCCACTGTTCCCCCATCCCGCTCTTTTTTCGAATCAAGAGCCTCCAGCTCCTGCACACGTCCATTCCACTCTTCTTCTTCTTTCAACTTGGGTCCCCCAATCACTTCCGTTTTCACCGTCGCTCCAACCTCCCTCTTCACCAGCTTCCACATCCAGCCACTCTCCTCTTGTTTAAGGTTGGCTAGAGGGGGTTTTTCCTCCTGGCAAAGTCCATACCCATTCCTCCCCTCTATGCTCTCCTCCACCTCTTCACTTTTCACAGCGCGAGAGTCCAACACTGCCTCTTTGCAATCTTCAGTGTGCCCTGCTATGCCTTCACTTTTAATACAGCTAGAGTTCAACGCCACCTGGTTATCTTCATCGTGCACCCTGGAATCCAACAAGTTTCTAAAAGGGAAGAATTATAAAGACGACCTGAGAATTAAAGCCCATGTGCAATCAAATTAAGGTTTCTAATAGGTTATAAAGAACACTAGGAAGCACCTGCTCTGAAATCATACCCATTTCATCAAGAAATTTCTATCCAGAAAGTAATGACATTCCATGACTGCCCATTGTGATAGAGGTTGACATATGGTTATTTAGACCCCATGGTTATTTTATAATTCAACTATTTAACATGTTGGCCGATAAACAACGCGAAATTTGAGACTCGCCATACCAGGTCCACATGTTCACGAGTGGTGTGTTTTGCACCAGGTCCACCCAAGCAAAATGGTTGTAATCGAACCCTTATATGGCTTTCAAAAGAAACTGCAAAATTAGAAAACACGCAAATGTTTATACGGAATCTCTCATCACATCTTTATCCTTTCCCAAGCATAAATTGTTCCTATATTCACAGAGTAGAGCAGAGAACACAGGGATGGGGCCCAGGCCACTGCCTCAGGTCGAGTGGGGAGGGCGTTCCTCTTTGATATATAAAATGTGATCATTTCATTTTTCATTTTCACTTTAAAAAAAACTTTTTGTTTGGTATAACTTTTAATATTGCCATTTCCAAAGAAGCTGCAGAGTTAGAAAACGCGTGACTTCGTCCGGGGGTACAATTATACTTACTGGCTAGCAAACAAACTATTATTTGATATGGGAGATGGCTACAGAGGACGTAGTCTTAACCAAGGTTGTGCGTCTTGAAATGGTCGGTTGCTGACAGTAGCAGTCAACACGGCACAATAATGAAATTTTTTGTGCTTTGCAGGATCCCAATTATCAAACTGCCCCATCAAACACTGGAGAAAGTGGGGCCAGGGGACTGGGATGAGGTAGAGGGAGGGAAGGTTCAAGTAGGAGTACAGGTACGGTGGAAGTAGAAATGGGGGAGAAGATCTACTACATCTATTTAACGAGGAAATTCTGAAGTTCAATAGTGTAAAGATCTATGATCAGCAGTTCTACAACATTGGAGGCTTACCTCTCAGATTCAGCTCCAATGCTGGATCTTGATGGGACAGGGGCACGCTGATCATCATGCTTCTCTGGGGTCGATATAGATGGACCTTGAACATAACGACCATAACTGGAAAAAAAGGATTTGAACATTGTCAATGCTTACCCATCAATAAACAACTTGTTACAGTTATAGTGTGCCTTGCGGCCTACCTCCATAGCCTACATTGAACAGATTGTAAATCATGGCTACATGCATAGGCTAAATGATGTGAAAGCAGCCCAACAACTTTCTTTCCTGGGGTGCAAGCTCAAAGCTATCTGACTAGATACAAATGAAGCATTTCTGATTGTCCCCTCACCACATCCACTGACAGCAAATTGTTCTCACCAGAAACTGCCTTGCATGGCTAAACTCAAGAACCCTGCACGCTGTGAAATTAGCGTTAGCCAGCTAAACATTACCACAAAGCTTCACCACGCACAAAATGCAGGATGCTCAAGTCAAGTTTTTCTGTACTAAATTAGAAAACCAGATAGCCAAAAAGTCTGATAGGGATAAACTTTCAGGTTAGCCTCCATATTTTCTGAGGTAATTTGTCATAGTAGCTCACAGAGAAGGTAAATTGGCCCCAAAATATCAATAGGCAACTTCCACATAAAATCCTTAAGTGGCTGCTAGTGCGACAACAGATGTTAGCACACGAAAGTGATTATGTCCCTTTCCTTGAAAATTCTTTATTGACCGATTTACCATAACATTTAAATACACACGTCTATGACTCGTCTTGTGGAAATCAGTAGCAGAACAAGCCAGTCAAAGACAGCAAAAGATCGGATGCACGCACAGATGGACAGACAGACACAAAACATTCAAAGGGCACATCTAGATAAGCATAAACTACACTGACTGGCCAAAATAAGCCACCATTTGGATTTCAATGAGTGAGTATTAAACGGCTTATAATTGAAACATTGTTGTAGTGATTAAGTTTCAGCTGGGAACAATTCAGGGTAGGTTAGAATCTGAAGCTAGCAGAATTTGAGGGCAACACCTCCTCAGGGCTCCACCAAAGCCCCCCTCTACCCTAAGGGCTCCTTCCAAAGCCAGACCCCACACACAGTCGTACAGCCGATATTTCCCCGCTGTAAATGCGAGGTTGATCAGCGACCTCCCAAAATTTTTCCTGCCACATCACAATGCATCAACAGAGGCACACTCTATACCTTTTGCCTATGTTTTTTCAGAGCATAAACAAGCCTTTCCTTTTAATTAGCTGGTAACTGAAATAAGTGGTCTGTTGAATAAATAAGACAAAGGGAACCAATCAAAACAGCGCACACTCATTCTTCTTATTTAAAGATTTAATATTTATCTGCCAATCTCCACCCTACATGGCTCCTACGTTTGAAAATGAAACACGATTAAAAGCCGATATTCCTCCCTGATACCAACGTCACTCCGATGTAGGGTGCTTCGTTTCTTGTAGGATTATGACCACAGCCATAAACAGCGTATAAAACAGGCATTGTTTCAGCACAATAGCCTAAGCTCCGTAGCGTGACTTGGGGTCAGGAGCATTGGTTTATCAACTAACATGGTGGAACGCTAATTTGCAAATTGTTGCGAGGTAGATTGAAAACGAAGAATATGACTAACATAAATAGTAAGTTGGCTAAACAATTCATGAAAACAACTAATCCTCCACCAAAAACAAAACAACTCACCTGTCCAACAAAAAAGACGGCAACCACTGCGTCACTTTTCAGGCCTTTCAATTCCCTTAATCGCCTCCATCGCTGGAAAGCTACACCGATATTGACTCGTGTCTGTCCTCTTGCTGTTTCTGCAGCCTTTTTAGTCGAAGCTTTTGCTGCTTCGGACTTTCTTTTCCTGGCTTTTTTGGCAGGGGGAGCGGTCACAAGTAACCGTGGCAGAGGTATTTTTGGCAAAGTTCTCTCTTCCATTCTCCGGTAGACTTCCAACAACCTCTTCTGATGATTTTATAGTGGAACAATTTTCCTCCAGCAGCGATTATGTGCTTAAAGTTCAAACTCATACATGGCAAGGCTAGAGCACATGCAGTGAGGCAAGGAGGCTAGTCATTGGTTCTTTCCAACCGGACCGCGAGGGAGTGATTGATTGGCGTTTATACTGGATTACAGCAGCTACAGATGACAAATTATTTTCGGTCCTTTTCAGGAGAATTCTGGTTATTTATTGCTGTGGGAGTGCAAAGACCATTTCAAAAAATGAAACAATAACTGTATGTGTGATTATTTTATCTACCCCGCCTGATGCAGAGTGTAGCTTCTCATTTCCTAAACAACTACGTAAGACGTATACCATGGTCGTTGAAAAGATTTTAAGATTTCACCATTTCAAGAGGGGAAAGTTATGGGTTTACATCAAGCAAAAAAAAAAAAAAAAAAACAAAGGATATTTTTGAAAGCACTGAAATTGGGTTAAGAACTGTCCGACACAAAATAAAGCTTGGAAAGATAGAGGAGAAACTGTCAAATTCACAGAAGAAATTAATTTAAAAAAAAAAAAAGGATTGTGGTCAGAGATCAATGAAATGGTTGGTGAAATTTCATCATGAAAAAAAATTTGGCAGTAGAGCTCATGGCCATGTTAAACTTGTGAAAATAAGAGCATTTCCATACACACAATGAAACCGGAACTTGCAGGACTGGGACTAAACTGCTATATGGCCACAAGAGAAACACTTTTTAGTGAGGAAAATCAAGAAAGTATAGCTGCATATATATATACATATATATATTTTTAAACAACACCAACATTTACTCAGTCACTGATGCCTCTTTTTGATGAAATATTTTATCCAAGTCCACAAAAGTCCATAAATGGAGTTGCAGGGGTATGTATTCATACTGTCCAGCAAAAAAAAAAAAAAAAAATTCACACACTAGTATTTTGTAGAACCACCTTTGGCTTTGATTACGGCAGACATTCGCCATCGCATTGTTTCAATAAGCTTATACAATGTCACAACATAAAGTCCAAAGTTGCACTGATTTTTTTTTGCCAAGATCTTGTATTGATGAGGGGAAAGTCGTACGGCTGCGGTAAGTCTTCCCCAGCACATCCAAGAGATTCTTAATGGGGCGAAGGTCTGAACTCTCTGGTGGCCAATCCATGTGTGAAAACAATGGCTCACGCTCCCTGAACTGCCATTTCTGAATTTGACCCCAATTCATCCTGGCACTGTCATCTTGGAATCTGTCCACACCATCAGGGAAAAAAAAAAAAAAAATCCATCGATGGAATAACCGGGTAATTCAGTATATTTAGGTAGTCAGCTGACCTCATTTTTTGGTGTCATATCGTGAACCGAGACTTGACCAACTGAAGTAACCCCAGTTAACACTGCCTGCACAGGCTTGTACAGTAGGCACTACGCATAATGGATGCATCACTTCATCCGGCTCTCTTCTTACCCTGAAGCATCCATCACTCTGAAAAGGGTAAATCTGGACTCATCAGACCACAAGACCTTTATCCACAGCTACAGAGTCCAATCGTAATGCTCCCTAGCAAATCGGAATCTTTTTTTCCTGATTAGCCTCACTGATAAGTGGTTTTCTTAAGGCTACAAAGCTGTTTAGTCCCAATCCACTGAGCTCTCTTCGCATTGTGCATGTGGACATGCCCTTATTTTCACCATTAAGCATAGCTGTGAGTTCCACTGTTGATTTTCTACGATTTGATTTCACTTAACATTCATTAGATACGTGATCTCCAATCACGATCATTCAAAATTTTTTTTCCCCCCGACCACATTTGTTCCTCGAACATGATGGTTCACCACTATCCTTCCAGGTTTTAATAATCCACTGGACAGTCCTTAACCTGATTTTAGTAGTTTCAGCAAACTATAGTTATTTTATTTGCTTCACGCAGGCCAATAACTTGACCTTTCTGAAATAGAGTAACATCTTTTCCACGAACACAGGATGTGTCTTCCGATAAGGTTGTTTAGGTGTCATTCCGTGTCAATTCACACAAAACAGGGAATCAGCCCATGTTGTCTCAGATTTCCCTCAAAAAATTTCTGAAAATACCTTAACATGTTCTAGGAAGAACTGCCAAGTTTTAGCTCTTAATTCCTTATAGTTTGAGAAACAGGCATTTTAAAAAGGCATGTCGTGACAATTTTGGACACTTGTGAATGGTGAACTGAAGCCGGAAGCCATTTCAAAGGCCTATAACTTCAATATAATAAGAGATCAAGGGATGAAACTTGGCATAGTGACTAATTCTTGTTTTTGCTAATTTGCATTTGTGACAGCACAATATGAATTGCGCTTGCAAAGTTCAACCAAGTTTCAGTGGAATGGGGTCTCTTCTCACTTCACTGTCTTCAGTCATTTTTCTATGTCTCCCTGTACTACAAATTGGCAAAAACAGTTTTCGTCATCAGAAAGACTAGTTATTCTAATAATTTCTCTATTAAGTCCAACTTTGTATCTCTAATAGCTTTGTGTACGAGCTCTTTTAAGTAATAGTCTCTAACGAAAAACAGAAAATTTTCAGCATTTAAGGGGTTAACACAGCGTTCCTTTTGATGCCTGGGTTTCAAACTGTTGCAGAATGATTTACATTGATGGTAAAAATTAGTTCTTATGGCTTTTTACTGAAACCGGTGCTCTATGACTTCATACTGTTGTTTTTCAACTCAGTCGGTACCCTCGAGTTCAATGGTAAAATGCCCACCTTCAGGCATAATTTTCACATACTTGTGCCGGGATTTCAACATGAAGAGTTGCACCATTGGAAAGCGCATAAAAAATACCCTTTATAACAGGTTTTCAGGCATAAGTAAATTTCTGTCACGGAATTTCACTTCTCAGCAAATAGAACGCTGAATATTCTTAAGGTAGGTAGACACTCCAAAATACATTTATTTCTCCTTCATTCATAACATTTTAGTACCAACATTATATGAACAACTACTAAATACAGAATTAAAGTGATGGTTCATTTACATAAATTATGCTAATTAGGTCCTGAGATGGCTACCGCAATGTGGAACTTGATCAAGTACCTCAGGCAGGATACCTCTAAAACCTTGTATTACTTTAATCTCAAATTTTCACAGATCATTTATGACTATATAATGCATGTTCTAATCAGAGGGTTTTCAGAAATAATATTTCTGTGGAAAAATATGGGCATTTTAGTGTTTTTTTTTTTTTTTTTTTTTACTTTATTGGGTACCTAATTACCAAAAAATCTAGAGTTAGACAAATGATTTCTTCAAAATGAGTGATCAGTCCATAGACATGCATCTGGTGAACTTATATTCCAAGTTTCACAATGATAGCATGAGAGAAAGAGGAGAAATGGTGTTTGAAGCAATGCTTGCCAGGCCAAAATCAACTTTTTGAGAAACTGACAAAAAACAACAGATGTCCATATTTTTGATAGTCCCATCAAGTACACACACTATGAACTTACTGAAGGTTATTTTTAGAAAATGTCAAAAACAATAAAAAAAAACCCCTATTTTGGGAGTGTCTACCTACCTTAAGGTCGGCTTGCTGGTGAACATTCAATAACTGATCCGGGTTTGCCATCTAGTGAGAGAATAGTCTAACTGCGTGCATAAATACAGCAGCTCCGTGTCCGCTGGCATCAACATCTGCTCAGACGGGTTATGGATCGGACCAGAACACGTGTGTGTGTGTGTGTGTGTGTGTGTGTATGTGTGTGTATATATATATAAAATAAAAAAAACACTCGCAAGTATGAATTCAAGCCATAAAAACCACAGTTGAAAACAGTGACCACAAAAATCGCGAAACTGTACAAATCTTATTTCAATTGTATTTCATTGTGATTCCACATTGGTTCTTTCTAAGTTTTCTTGGTGCAAATAAAATTACTTCAGTTCATTTATTCATTTTTATTCATTCACTCATTATTCTTCTTAAATTATGTACAGCACGACAGGCTATTTGATTTGTTTATGATTTTTTTTCCCCTCTGGTCGCAGGCTAGAAGAGGGGAAGACTGCTGAGGTCTCTTTCCAGTCGCAGCCTTGTCAAATTCACTTCCGAGGCAGGCAACTTAGAGTTTTGTACATTTCGAAATGGGATGAAACGCTCGTTATCCGTTTTTCCATTTTTCATTTGTGCACAAAATCGGAAATCGGAAAAACGAGTCGTTATCCGCTTTTTATCCCCCGCCAACCGAAGTTGGGGGGGGATATTGAAATGGGCTCCGTCCGTCCGTGCTTGCGTCTGTGCGTGTGTGCGTCCGTCCCACTTCGTTTCCGGAGCAGAACTCAAAAACTACTGAACCTAGCTCTACAAAACTTCATGTGTGCAACAATCAACATGCTTAGATGTGCCTTTTAGGGTTTTCACCTTTCTCAGATTTTTATTTTTGGCCGTTTTCATGGAAACGCATTATTACGTACGTAATAATCAATTTTTTATATATCATTTTTGCATAATACTCCCTTCAAAGTAATACCAGTAGGCGGGGGATATAGCCGACTCTGTCTGCTTGTTCGTTTTTGGTTTGGAAATGAATACTGAGAAAACAAGTCTTTTTTTGTTTTATTTTGAAAAACGAATGCACAAATGATACACGGATTCCCTACCCGGCATGAATTCATTTTCGCTCTGCTTAGAAGTGAGTGGATGTCGCTTACTTGCACAGTCGCTGTTCGAATAGCCAGTCCCTTTGTAGAATCCGACCACAAAGTCGTCATGCACAGAACCGATTACCTTGTGAAATATAACAAGAGGACGGCGGGGAGTTGACAGAAAATCCCTGTAACGACGAGTACATGCCGACCCAGATCATTACCTAATCCTTCCGAAATAAAACACGACAAATCTTCTACCTTCAGTACTCCATACGGGAGTGAAGTACACGTTTACGATCAAACATTTCGACTGGCGACTAGTTTAGCAATGTTTGCCAGCTAGCGATAGCATTACAACTAGTTAGCATGTCTGACACTAGCTAGCTAGATAAATCGTTGTAGACGATTATTTGACTGAGCATAAACGGGGTACTAGATGATTTCCATAACACAGCCTGACACAAAGCAAGTTCAAAGAACTAGATCTAGAATGAAGGATTAAGGTAACCATTTGTACTTACTAGTCCAAAAGTAATAAAGCCAGGTCGCCATCGGTCGGACATCCCTCCTCCCCCTGCAGCTCTCGCCAGCGAGTGAAAGCCGGTCCAATGTTGACCCTAGTCCTGGCTCTTATTTTGTCGTTTTCTCGTTTTCTTTTAAGAGTCTCCTCGGACAACACCTTTGCCTTCTTCGGTTTCCTCGCCACTTCGGTCATTGCAACCACTTCCAACGCCGGTACGTTGTTCTTCTTCTTTTTCTTCTTCTTCGGGTTTTCTTCTTATTCTTCTATTTGTTTATTGGCGCTCCTGATCCAACTTAATGGTGAATTACCGCCACCTTCTGCTCCGGAGTGTGGACCAGACGGTAGGTTTACTGTCTAAATCTTAGGCTGCGTCCGAATAGTTAAAAAATTACGTCCTATCGTATAATTCCAAACCACCTTTCTTCAATCTCTGTATAAAACGTCATGAGGAAAAGGAAATGTGTAAAGGGGACCCTTTTACAGCTTAGGAAGAGAACTGCCCTAATAAGAGAATCCGAATGCACTTACACTAGGCACAGTGATCACCCGCCTCCTGCTCGTCATGTTTGTTTTCGTGATGGACGGTCATCGCGGAATTGCGGGATAGCATTTCCTCCTTTCTTTTCAAAAAGGATGGTTCAGTCTACCCTATGCTAAGTGATAAATTAGGAAGAATTGTAGCACCTTTCCTTTGCATTCAAAGAATCCGAGCACACTTATCATGGCTGCCACGTAAATACTTCCGGATCGTTTTCGACGAGGTAGGAACTTTCCTAAGCAAAAAAGACTATTCGGACGCAGCCATTGACTGTATAAAAAGATAGACGCAGCACCGGGTCTGAAAAGCGAGGTCGTTGCGAAAATCTCAAAAATTAGCATTATATTTAATGGTCAGCAGATGGAGACGTCGGTGGTTGCAGAAAGTTGTTCAACGCTATTGAAAGCAACACTAAGGAACTTTCATTTTTGGTTGAGTTTGGCGGTGCCTGTGGCCCAAAGCGGTAGTGTTTTGC
Organism: Gymnothorax javanicus; assembly: GCA_029692085.1. Lineage (NCBI taxonomy): Eukaryota > Metazoa > Chordata > Actinopteri > Anguilliformes > Muraenidae > Gymnothorax > Gymnothorax javanicus. The sequence continues at coordinate 20,771,103 of CM056196.1, read as the reverse complement.
CTGAAGGAAGAACCCATTTCCCATGAGCACCAGCGCGCAGCGTCGTAAACATCCTGATCTTTCGGTCTCGTGCAGTTGTTTTGGAAATGAACAGAAGACAGGTTCAAACTACGTTTCTGTTTGAGGGATCAATGGCGATGAGGTAATGTAATTAATTGTGGCTAAAAAAATATATGACGATGTTGAAAATAAGAAATGTTTAAACTAGCAACAATCCCAGGAATTTTAGCTACACTCGGCGCAAGGTGCTAGTGATAAGCAAGCCTATGAAAAGTCATAACTCAATGCCCACGGGGTTTGTTTTACTGATTATTTAGAGCAAGAAACGCGGTTTGACGCGCCGACGCATTTGATAGACTTCTTTTCCAATCACTGTACTCAACTCGACAAAAAACACGACAAGAATCCAGTTTGTCTCTGAAACTATTACCGAACAATCATCAGAAACGACTTGACCAAGTTCATACAAACTGTGACGATAATCCCACAATGATTTTGATAACCCAAATAGTGACTGTGACTACACACGATAATACAGCCAACAAAAACAATGTGTGATAAATACAATGCATGAACACGAGCATATAACTCACCTCTCAATCAGCAACATTGCCAGCTCGGCGTCCGACTTGCAGCCCTCTATTGCCATGAGCTCTCTCCACTGTGAAAAAGCCGGTCCAATATTAACTCTGGTTTTGTGCCGTGCACGATCACTCTCCCTTTTTTTTATCCTGGCTTCCACCGACACAGTCCTTTTTCGCTTCTTTGCCTCAGCCATCTTTCTAGACACGATACCGGGCTAGCAGGCTAGCCTTCTCCTTATGCTCCTTATCCAAAAGCTCCTGTGTGCCTTAAAGCAGAGTGCGCGAGAGTGCGGGACCCGCGGTCGAAAGTTACATAGTCCCAGATGCAGGCGACCAGGTCCCTCTGTGGTAATGGGAGAGATGCCATTCTCACTGTAATAATCCAGCCCACCAATAGATAGACTTTGAAACTGATATTTTAAGGTGAAATTCCTACATAGTACTGCTTTGAAGTCTATGAGAAAATGACCCTACTTTGCCACCTGATTTATTATTTCAATAATGATTTTCCACATCATTTTATGGTATTTATCGCAAGCTTCAAGGCTCCTTTGATATATCGTGATGTTCATTCTTGTAAATTATGGTCCCAAGTAGACTAGAATAAAGGATAAAGCCAGAATATGCTTTAGGGGCGTGGCTTTCCTCTGGTCCTCGTCCGATACGGTCAGATCCAGAGCCACGCTCCTCCCCGGATCTTCAATTCACGCTCTCGTCCAATAGGAACCACATCCGGTTTCAAAATGACAAAATGGTGCTGTTCAAATTGCCAAAAGTGAGGCTTCCTGAATGGTATGCTGAAACCCATGGGTGACGCCACAGTCGCTTCGTCCATCTTTTTATACAGTCTATGGTCTAAATCCCTTCGAGGAAGAAAAGAAAAAAAAAAAAACCTACAGCCTAGCTCTACAGCCTACCAATAAATCTATCCATTTCACCTACCCTAGCACCCTATCCCTGCTGTTCCATCAAATTCTGACAAAAATCCCTGTCTCCCTTAAGAAAACTAACAGTGCCCTCACCTGTGCTCCCTCACCCATACTGAATAATCCTTTAATGTGAACTCCTGCACCCCTAACTCCCTCAGTGTATTCCTCATCATTTCTCTCCGAGTTTCATACTTCGTACATTTCAAAACCACATCTATCTCCCCGATCCCCAAATTTCTGACAAAATGGATGCCGGCAGCCATACTGGACGTCCAAAATTCCCGAAAATCGGTCTTCAGCATTGTCAAATCTATATCTTCGCCTGTGTAAAATTTGAAAAAATTCCTGAAATAATTGTGGCTTCCAGAGCCCGGAACAGAAAATCTCTGCGGGCGCGGCGGCAGCCCCAGCACTAAACCATAGTATCTCCCGACTATCGTCATCGGGGTGATATGATAAGTTAATATAAGCATTAAAATGCCGAGATGTCCGGCTGCGTTTTGCAGCAATATTCATTTGATGGGCTGTAATAAAACATTTCATGAGCAAGTTAACGTAGAAACGCAAATTTGTCACTTTAATAGAAAAAATTGCATTGGCGTGCTAGCTAGCTAATTAGCCATTCCATTGACTTGAATAGACCGCTGACTAAAATCAAACGCTAGCCATAAGCCAGTTCGTAATTATGCCTCGGTGTGCGCATGCGCACAGCGAGCATATGGTACTCAGTCTGTGTATTTGTTTGTTTTTCTGTCTGTTACCATCATAACTGCGACAGCGTGTGCATCCAAGCTAAAGTAACAATGCCAACGAGTGACAAACACTGTTCTCTTGATTTTAAAAGTGCCAGAATTTTGATTTTTTGTAGCACTTCATGTTTCAGTATACACGTTTTGTGTACATAATGTTAAGCCACACCCACATGATTTTGGCACAAGGACCGCACTCTATTGACTGTTTATGTATTCAAGCTTGCTTTTATGTTACTGTACAACTATTGTACATCAGTAGTGGCTAAGCAATACACACCGAGGCATCAGCACCTCTGGTGCTTTCATTACCCACAGGAGCTGCGTGACGTCACCGTGTCAAAGGTTATTTGTACATAGAGTTGACCCGAGCTGCATGCCTTGCACGCCTTACGACTACCCTAAGGGATGCTTTGTTTTTCCTTTGAAACCGCAATACAGAATTAACCAGAAGTTCACTTGATTCGAACAATGTTAAGTATATAGCCTATTCTAAATAACAAAATAACTAATCAAAGAAATTACTGAAGAAATAAATTGGATAAAGCAAATTCACATATGTCTCAAATCGCAATTTACAAATTTCAAAGCTGCGTGAACATAAACATTTATTCAACTCGGCCATTCAGCTTTCGATTTTAATGCGCCAGCTTTTAAACAATTAAATTGTGCCAAAAATGCCAAACATGCCCAGTGAATGATCTGCAATGTGAAGTTTAATAGCCTATGGTGTAATCCCATTCCGCTAATAAACGAGACGAGCAAAAATGACACGTTTTATTGGGTCTGTTGGCTGTCTATATATTTTTTTCTGATGGATTACACTCAAAAAAATAAAACCCAATGAAATGTTATATTTACTTAATAATGTTATGTCAACTGGTTCCACAAAACTGAGTTAAGTACATTCCACTCAATGCAATTAATTAAACTGGCCAAAAATGTTAGAAGCCCAATAAAGGTTACTCAAAGCTATTGCGTGGAAAAAGCTGACATAACATTAAATAAATCTAACATTTCATAGGGTTTCATTTTTTTGAGTGTAGGCTAGTCAGACAGGCTTCGGTAGCAAGAGCATCAGCTATGGTTCTCGCTTTTTTGGGAGACACCGGCGGTCAAAGTTTGCGTTAAACCTGCAAGTTGCAGTAGGACTGCTCGCGATGTAATGGAAATGCACCTGTTAATACCATTTCAAATTAACCAGCTTAAATAACTGAGTTCCCTTTATCAGTAGCGGACAAATACAACTCGATCAATGTTCACCTACAAATCAATGCTTGTTGGTGTTAAGGGATACGTTGTAATGCAAACTGACTTAATGAAAATGCTTCCAACTTAATTGTCTCCTCGCTTAAATTACTACACCTTCACGCTTCTAGTAATGAACAGCAAAAGGTTTAATAAAAAAAATATTAGATGGCCCTCATTAATTGAATTACCCACATTAATTAAGCACAATTACAGCCACTCCACCGCTCAAGATGCAAGCATCAAAATTTATACATCTAATCCACTTAATTCTTGTAAACTGTACATTATACTTTACCAGTTTTAAATTCCGAACAAGTTCTCGCTAATGATAATCTAGAAAGGAGCTAACCTCATGTGCAGTGTAATTTTCACTCTCGATGTTGTTATTCAGCGTGGGCTCACCGTTACATGCGATAGCTGAGAAAGCTGTTCGATTTGCGTTTATGTACAAATGACCTTTCGTTTAATTTCAACACAGGGAAATCGCGCATGCACAGAGTGTAATTACGAACTGGCTTATTGATAAAGGTCACCAGAGAGCTACCTTGGTACCCTTACCGTCGCGGGAACTGCATTGACTTAGCAGTTAATAAAATTAACAAGGTGGCTAACAAGCTAGCTACTTGTAATTGATATCCAACGACAATACTTCTTACCTGCATAATATTTAAAACAGTGGACAAGTCACTTTGTCTGTTTATACAGAGTTCCAAAAGACAAGGAGGGGAGAAAGGCTTGGCTGTTAGAAATCAGGAGAAAAAACTTTTCTCTATCCCCCCAATCCCTGCTGTGCAGTGATCATTTCTGAGAGCAGTTTTAACGGGACAGGGGCAAAGATGGTAAAGGAGTAGCCACAGTTAACTAGCGCTTCCTTTTAACAACATTGGCATTAGCCATATGATTCAATATAAACAATTCAGTTGAAGGCAAATATGCTCAACCAGGGTACACTGAAGTGAGGAAACCCGAGAGTAATTTGTGAACGTATACGGACATTCATCAACGTTTCTTATAACAGTGAAAATTTCCAAGCAATTATCTTATCAGATGGTCATTAAAAGCCTCGGTCACATTAACTTCTCACTTTAACGTTGACACCAAGTCACATTTCGATCTTCCCTTTAGTAAGTGTGCTGCTTTCCATACCCCAAAAGGCACGTATTTAGGGAGACGAAATGTTGCTCTGCACAGCAATACCAAAATAACCCCAACTCGCACGCTAGTGTTTATGAAAATGTAATTTTAAAGTAGGCGAAAATGAATAGGAGTCAAATTTTACTTCTGGGTGTATACGCTCCTGGAACAGATGCTTCACTTGAGCATACCCTATCAGCAATCTAGTGTTCTATATATACATACAGTTGCAATCAAAATTATTCAACCCCCGTTGCAAATTAGGTTTACTAGCAAAATTTACAAACTTTCAGCTGTTTGCAATGAACAAATCAAACAAGAATAATTTAAACGGCTCAACACAACGAATATTACAGGTGGCTTCTCCAAATTCAACACAAAATGCCACTTTTAATGACTACTGCAAGCTCAAAATTATTCAACCCCTTCATGACAAGCATCTTTAATACTTAGTAGACCACCCTTTTGCCGCTATGACCTGCTGTCAATGTGATGCATAGGCAGATGTCAGCTTTTGGCGGCATTCCCAAGCAATCTTAACCCAGTCCTCATGGACAATGGCCTCCAGTTCACTAATATTCCAGGGTTTGCACGCTGCAGCCATGTTCTTCAAATCCTACCAGAGATTTTTTATGGGGTTCGAGTGAGGCGACTGTGATGGGCACTCTAGAATCTTCCCAGACTTCTTCTGAAACAAAGCCTTGGTGGATGTTGAGGTATGCTTAGGATCATTGTCCTGTTGGAAGGTCCAATGATGCCCAAGCGTCAGCTTCCGTACAGACGGCATGACATTTTCTCCTTGGATATCCAGGTACTTGACTGAATCCATCTTGCCCTCCACACTTTGCAGATTTCCAGTGCCAGAGGAAGCAAGGCAGCCACAGAGCATCAAAAAGCCCCCACAATTGTTCATTGTAGGCAGGGTGTACTTTTCAGCATATGCTTCTTTATTCCTCCTGCAGACATGCCACTGATTCATAAGCCCGAAATATTCCAGTTTTGTTTCATCACTCCATAGAACAATATTCCCCAACTTCTGTGACTTATTTATATGGTTTTGAGCATATAGGAGCTTGTGCTTTTGGATCAGTTGTGGTGTATGTCTTGGAGACCTTCAACGTTTAGTATTCGCCCTACTGTGCAAACTGAAACCTCAGTGCCTCCTCCTCCAAGTCTTGCTGTGGGTATCCAGCAGTCACTCGAGGGTTTTTGACCACGTCTCCTCAGGAATCTGGTGACAGCGATTGATAGCTTCCTCTTTCTGCCACATCCTGGTACTATAGCCACTCTTCCTTTAACTATGAACTTGCGAACTATGCTTCCGACTGTATCTCGACGAAAATTCAGTGCCTGTGCTACCTTCTTGTATCATTTTCCTTGTTTGTGCCAGACAATGATCTCCTCTATTAGCTTTTTGGACAATTCTTTTGACAGCCATATTTCTAATATGCAATCAAATGTCACTGTCAACAAACCCCAGGCGAGTGCAAGTAGTTGATGTGCTCTATCTCAAGCAAACCTGAAGCAACTAATTAGGCTCTTGATTAGCTGCATTAGGTGTGCTTGAGACAAACACCTGATTTGCAAATATGCTCTTTTAAGGGATTCTATTTGGGGGGTTGAATAATTTTGAGACTGCTGTAGTCATTAAGAATGGTATTTTGTGTTAAATTTGGAGAAACCACTTGTAATATTAGTTGTGTTGAGCTATTTAAAATGTTCTTGTTTAATCTGTTTATCACAAACAGCTGAAAGTTTGTAAATTTTGCTTTAAACCCAATTTGCAATAGGGGTTGAATAATTTTGATTGCAACTGTATATCTACGGTTCCTACCCGAAACCCGAAGTTACATAGTGCCAGTGAAAGCGATGCAGGTCGAAGTCGATCGAGCCATTACAAAGGTGTCATTCAACCTATTGTGAGTTGATGTATCACCAGAATGATCTTGGAAATATAGTTTGAGAGTGAAAAAAACTACAGTGTTGCTTTAAGACAGAAAAAGAAAGAGTAGCACTGGCGTTTCAGAGACGGCGTCGTCCCTCTGTCTGAACGCGGCCTTTAATTGAAAGCTGGCGCATGCATCTGCTGCATCTACTGAGTATCCATGGTGATGATCAGAGATTCTGGGATCGATCTTGAGGTCTATTTGAGGTAGCCGTGCGCGCGAACTCAGGAGGATCAGCTGCAGCTGGCTTAACTAAGCCGATCATTCTCCACCCGCTGTTGGCTTTGTGCAAACAGCTACGTGCTGTTTGGGATATGGCAATCCCTGCTTTGACGTTGATCCAGGATCTCAGGATCCGACTTTTGTGCAATAGGCCCCAGGTCTGTGTGCCTGCATTTTAGCAGTCACCTTGTGCTTTTTTTTTGGAACATTGGTTCCTGTTTATTTTGTATGCTGTTTATCATTAAATCCAGTTCTTCACCCCCAGCCTTGGCACCTGGAGTCTCCTTTTTCTCCTAGGCCCATGGTCCTAGTGCCTGCCGGATTGCCGTTGGGAGAAAACCATGATATTACTTGCTGATGTCATCAGAAATTATTGATAAATAACTGGTTCAGGTTTCTCCCTGCCAACATGATCTACCAACCTGCATATACTGACCTTTCTGTGAATGTGTCATGCATTGATGAATTGAGAACTTACAATTATTGTGATTCAATAATCATTAACATTGTGTAAGAAGCTGAAAATGCCAAGCGATTCTTGAGATTACCCCACCCCTGTTAAGACACCTGCAAAATTTATATTGGTCAAAACACATCAACAATTTTTGGAGTGGTCTTTCTTCTATAATAGAAGAATCAGTAAATTAAAAAAAAAAAAAGAAAGAAAATTCATGGTGTGCCCCTGGAGATACGGGGCTTTGAACAGGTGGCAATGTAGTGAGCATTTTAGCTTTTTTTTCCCACATTTGGCAAGGTACTGACTGCAGTTGGTGATAAATTCAGAATGAATTCAGCCTGATTTATATTCAGCAGGCACAAATGAATGGAAAAATTGCCAGAGTCTACGCTAGGGTTTATACTGGGACTGCTTTGGGGGCCTAAATATGGAAGTGCCTGAACAAAAGGCACTTTTGGTGTCCTCATAGCTCCACAACCAAGAAAGATAAAGTAAAATGGACTGTATTTTCTGATTTAGCAGTATAACATTAGCTTAGATGCAAAGTTTCAAAGCTATAGGTGTAATAATAAAACAGTTATGCCATGTTAAATACAAGAAAAATGTCAATTGACAAAAAAAAACTGACGGACAGTACCCTAATAATTCACCAAAAATTCATTTTTGGTCCGAATGAGCCGAAATTTCGGATTTGTTCATCACTATTACATATTTATCTAATGTGAAAATATGAAAACAATCTATGACTACATGGTGACAAATGTTTTGTATATCTGATGATTTGACATGGAATGACCCTAATGGCGCTTTTCCACTAAGCGGTGCCGGCTCTACTCTACTGGCCTTTTTTGCTTTTCCATTAGGAAAAAGTACCTGGTACTTGGTACCAGGTACCAGTTTTTCTGGTTAAAAAAAAAAAAAAAAAAAAAATCAACAAAACTGAAGGACAGTACCCTTAGAAAATAATTCACCAAAAATTCATTTTTGGTCCGAATGAGCTGAAAATTCAGATTGGTCAGTGATATACATTTATACAGCTGCACACAAAAAAATTAGCGAAATTGAGGTGGTGGTGGTGAGACCCATTTGATGATCTGACATGGAATGACCCAAATGTCCGTAAACCCAGACATTCAAATTTGACTCAGAAACGTCTTTTAACCATGTTTTTAGCCTAAATGTCTAAGGTAGCCACTTAGCTAGGAACCCTGTTCATCTTCGAGGAGGACGTTTAAGATTCAAGACTAACCTATGGTGGCCGACGAGGGTAAACACGTTGCAACGGCCCAAAACATCTCCAATTGGAGAAACTGCAGTTTTGAATATTTGTTTTCACTGACTGAACAGTGCGTTTATCCTCATCCACCACCGTAGGTCGGTCTTGAATTTCTAATCATTTTACTCGTACAGTGAAATGTATTTTTTGAAATACTCTCACATACGTACAATGATGACAGAAGGCAATAAGGAAGAGTCCAACACCGATTGAGACAGCAGTTTATTTTAAGCCGAACAGACGAGTAAAGCAGAGGTCGCGTTTCACTTTCTGATTGTCCGTCATTGTGACGGACAGGGGCATAAAAATTCTGTCATAATCAATTATTATCAGTCGTTGTAATTTTATTTTTTCAAATAATCATCGTTAATTTTTTTAAATAAAATGAGCAGAATAATTCATAGATTACGCATTCGCTGATACCGACAGTGATTCATGTAGACACACATTGCGCACTGTGTTAAATACAGCACAGCGTGGATTTTCGAACTTACTGGTGTATGAACCTTATGATTTCTCCCCCCACACAGTAACAGTGCGTAAATGATCAATGCTTTCAGTTATTGCTGGGCTTCACTAAGCCTAACAACCGCAGTCTCGCTAAGCGGTCCTACGATGCTGCTTATCAACTCGTTATGTCAACTGGGGCTTTCCCGACCTAGATATCTGCGTGTTCACATAACAGAGACGGCGTTTGTAGCATATGAACAATCGTCTACCGGCAGCAGAGCAGCATATTTTACAAATGAAGAGCAAATGATCATATTACGAAACCGGATCATACAGATCAAAGACAATGCTCGAGACAATATGACACCCACCACCAATTAGACGGGGGTGTGAATTACATTCTGTCAAAATGACGGACGGCCTTCAAAATGTTCCGTCATTGTTAAAAAAAATCCGTCAATGATGGAAAATATTTGGTTAACGCAACCTCTGGAATAAAGGCTCGATTTCACCGATAGGGTTGGTTGTTTTCTGTTTCTAGATCAGTTGAAGTGCACTACACAGACGTTGCTTGTGCCTACCTTGCTCGCCACGGTAGCAAGCATGTTAAACTTATTAGCGATTCAAACAAAGCCTTGTAAAGGCTCGATTTCACCTATAATTAGCCATACCTTGATTTCACCTATAATTAGCCATACCTTCATTTCACGTCTACAATGGCCAGCCAGCTAGCTAGATAAAGAATGGCCTGTTCAATGCCACGGCTGTCATGTGGCTCCGTAGCTGGTTAGCTGACTGGCTATTGCAGTCGTGAAATGAAGATATGTGCAAGAAACGTCGATGCAGTACATTACAGCTTAGCAAGAAACCCTAAAGCAAACTAGCTAGCGCATTAAACTTGGAAGCAACATGCAATCCTACCGGATTGTTCAGGACCGTTTTTGCATTTAATATATTCTGAGGCGAATTCAAAAATTCAACCAAACTTTAATCAGCTCATCTGTCATACTATATCTATTAAAGGTCCAATATTATACACCTTTTCAACAGGTTCACATAGGTCTCAGAGGTCCTACAACAGTGTATTTGAAGTATATTGCCCGAAACCTACCTTAGTCCTGATTTTAAGGCAGCTTAAAAGTCCCTCTTGTGAGCCCTCCTGAAAACAGGCTATTTCTGTGTCTGTAGCAGTAAATGCTAATGAGCTGCGTCTGTTCACGCCTACTCCACGCACCTCCCTGCAAGAGGAAATGGCTTACACCCTAAGTGCCATGCGCCACTGTTTACAGTGGTTTAACCGCAATGGCTCGTAGAGACGCTGTGGTCCAACCATACCAGTTTGATCCAGAATCTGACCCAGAAGGACAGGCTCCTGAAGAAGTTCAAAGTGTGCGACTGCAGCAGGACGTTTCGGGATCATTACTTAAAAATACTGTCCGGATATTTGACTTTTTATTCACCCTGTCCGCAACGAAAGTTGCGGAAGGGGTGTATGTGGTTGTCGCGTTTATTTATCTGTGTGTGTGTCTGTTTGCACTCTACAGGCCACAATTCTGGACAAATTGTCTTCAAATTTGGTAGGGACAATCCTTTGGCAGAAGGGAAGACATGCTTAGTTTCTGGTGAAGATCCGGATCAAATCCTGGATTCTGGATCAGTTTGAAAAATTTGTTAACACTGGGAGATAGGGCAAACATTCCACCGCTTATAACTTGAAATTGGTTGGAGATAGGCATGTAGTTACTATTAATCACTAACAGGAAGTTGGGTATGAAGATTCTTTTACCACCAATTGTTATGACCTTCAGCGACCTTGAAAGGTCAAACTCAAGGTCATCCATTTCTCAGGCTGCTCTAGGGGCCCAACAGTGGGAGATAGAGACATGGTTACTATTAACCACTAATAGGAAGTCATATATGGGGAATCTAATGGCACCGTAACCTTGACCTTCAAGTGACCTTGAAAGGTCAAAATGCCCGACCTTCATATTTTGAGGCTCTGTAACTGAGAAACTGGCAGAGATAGGCCCTATGTTATGCTCAATCACAAATAGGAAACCGTATGTGGGGAGACCAATTGCACCATGACATTGACCTTCACGTGGCGTTGAGGGCGCGAACGGGGTGATGTGGCCTTCCGGACAGACCCTCTAGTTTACTTATTTCTTTATCTGTGTGTCTGTTTGCACTCTACAGGCCACAATTCTGGACGGATTGTCTTCAAATTTGGTAGGGACAATCCTTTGGCGGAAGGGAAGAAATGATTAGTTTTTGGTGAAGATCGGGCGGGGTGATGTGGCCTTGCGGACTCACCCTTTCATATTATACTGAACTTACCTCGTTATAATGCAGCATAAACATGTCTTACCATATCAATAATCTTTTCTAGTCAGTTTATAAAAATTTAAGGCAGTGTGCAATCCTCTGTAAACTATACCATTTCTACATCACATGCAACAAGTCACGTTACAAATTACCCATATTTTATGCTCTTGAAAAGGGTAGGCAAATTTTACTTCTTATTTATATCAGATTGTCCAATTTTAGTCTGTTTCTGAATTTAATACGCTATATAATTTTTGTAAAATGTTCATCTTTCATTTTTTATTTAGGTGCTCCTGTGGACACTGCGCAACAATGCCCACAGATGCTGCGAATATCCGCTGCTTGGAGACACCACAGGCAGCATTCTCACAGCCAAACTGAAAACTAAATGATGTTTATTAGGCTACAGGTTACACTTTCAAATTACAAGGACGTCTACCATTTGTAAAGCACTGCAGGCTACCAGATGGCTACGGGGTGGGTGGGGTCGATGAAGAGCTACCCTGTATGGTTGACTGTCCTGGGTTGGAGCCCGTCTGCCTCAGTGTGTACTCTCTACAGAATGCCTATCAAATAGACAGAGCTGACTACTGAGAGGAATACACCAGCATGTTGTGCTTTGTAGAATGTTATTGTCTAAATCAAAGGTGTTTTGTAGTCTTGCTTTTCTTCAGTAGGCATAATTTTGTAATTGTAATAACACGACAAATGTAAGTACAGTGCAGTCTAATATATCGAATTAGCTATTTTCCAAAAATTTCTATAGTTTTTCCATATGCAGATGTTGAGCAATAAATATTCATGTCTTCACAGGAGACATTTGTGTTGATACTTTCAAGTATTTATTCATTTATAACAGTCAGCATTAAAAAAAAAAAAAAAAAATTTTTTAAAACATATTGGGAAACTTACGACAAACTTGTTGACTCTGTCAATGTGGCGACAGAATCTGCAGGGTCATAGGTAGAATCCAGCCCCTTTGAAGCTGCCACTGAAGAGCTCGTCTGTAATGGATCATCCTCTTGCTTTACCTCCTCCTCAAGGTTGAGACGAGATCTTTTTGAGGGTTTCTTTACTGGTGCTGAGGAAAAATAAAAAGGGTCTGCAGTGGATGTCCTTACATTAAACTCCTTGCAGGACACAGTAGCCTGAACACCTGTGACCAAATATAATTTTTACTGAAGAAAATCTACCAATATGACACATAAAGACAGACAAATATTGCATAATAAGAATGACCAAAAGTAATTCCATCAGTAATTCAAAGCTGCTACCAACAGTCTAGATAAGCTCACAAACACCGTGACGTCTTACATCAGTTCCTGTGAGGACTGCTGTGTACCAACATGCACCAGAGTGTGCTATAACAATGACAAACCCTGGTCCAAAGCCAAACTCAGACAGCTGAGGTGGCAGAGAGAGGTAGCATTTAGGAGTGGAGAGAGAAGCAGAGTTTAGGAGTCAAAGTACAGGTTGGGCAAGGCAGTGAGGGAAGCTAAACGGCTGTACTCTGAGAAATTAACGAGACAAATCTCAGCCAACAACTCAGCATCTGTCTGGAAAAGGCTGAGACAAATAACCAACTACAATCCCTCAGCCCCCCACTCAATTAACGGCCTTGGGAATGGCCAACAGCCTGAATGAGTTTTCCTGTCGCTTTGAATGACAATGGGACAGTCCTGAAGCCATCCTCTTTCACACCAATCAGCTCCAGCCCTCCAACACAAGCCCTGCTCCAGATGGAGATCAGCATCCGCCCACTCCGGAGGCACCCTCCACTGATCCAAAGGCTTTTGTCAACAGGCTTGATTACAACAGGTAAATGATTACTGACAAACTAAGTTTTCATCAAAACTAATTGTACTAAAGGTGGCGACCGACCTGCACTTCGGATGTGGGGCTTCTGAGTTGACAAGGATAGCAGTGTGCCTACAGTATGTGTCTCCAGTGGGTCAGTCTGGCATGCAACATCCCTTGATGCAGGGAACTGAAAGGATGCACTTGATGTGCTGGCCTGTGTAGAGAAAACAAGGCAAACACCAACATCACCTCAGATTTGTAGTTACAACATCTGCAAACAATGCAAAAACTGTGACAGCACATACACTCAATTATAAAAAATAAATGACTTACACTACCGCTCAAAAGTTTGGGATCACTTGCAAATTTCTTTGTTTTCCAAAGAAAAATAAATTTTCATGCATTTCAAAAACATTTTTTTTCCATTTCACAAACATTTTTATCCATTTCACAAATGATTAAAATTAATCAGATGATTTTCAAAGAATGATCTACATTTTTGCATAGAGGCCTATTATCAGCAACTGTCAGTCCTCTGCATCAATCTCCTGGTATGGCTGCTAATCCAAGTTAAGCATTTTATAAGGCTAACTGATTATTAGAAAACCCTTCTGCAAATGTATTGCACAGCTGAAAACCATTGAACTAATAAGGGAGCGCAAAAGGGAGCACGGCATTCTTGAGGTTGGTTTAGGACCTGAAGCATCAGCAGTTGTTTGTTTGTTTACAGGCTCAAAATGGCCAGAAAGAAAGAACTTCCTTTAGAGACCCGTCATTCTATTGTTATGCTTAGAAAAGAAGGCTATTCAATGCGAGAAATTGAAAACTTAAAATCTCTGCTGTCAACTACTCCCTTCAGAGAGCAGCACAAACTGGCACGAACAAGGACAGAAAAAAGGAGTGGGAGGCCCCGATGCACAACTGTGCAAGAAGACAAATATCTGAGAGTGTGTAGTTTAAGACAAAGATGCTTCACAGGTTGTCAACTAGCAGCTGGGCTAAATAGTTCCCATCAAACACCAGTTTCAGTTTCAACAGTGAAGGTGGTTTTTTTTGATGAAGGCAAACTTTGAAGTACATATTCATCATTTTCAATTAAAATCATTATTTCTAACTCAGACAATGTCAGCATGTTCTGTTCATTTGCTATATTTCCTATTCAGACTATTTTCATGTGTGTTTCCATGGAAAACAAGAAAATTTCCTAGTGATCCCAAACTTTTGAGCGGTAGTGTATACCGAATATTTCACTTCCAGTGAAAGCTGTATTGCAAGACATCCAAAGCCTATAAACGCAGTAAATATAACATGCACAAAATGTATTTAAAAAAAAAAGTGTATTCTATCAACTTTCACATATACTCCACACCTCTGCACTTATCTAACAATATGCATGAGACACGGAGACAACAACGTAACGTGAATCACCATTGAATCCATGTAATTCATGACCGGGGCGCTTCATCACAACACGTGAGCACCAACGAGCCGAATGCAGATGTTTTGTCCTCACGGCGTTGCGTCCTCGCCGGTTCTGTATCATTAGTACAGTATTATGGTTTATAAGAGTGAGGACAAACTGGTTTGAGGATGAAACGGCGAGGGCGAGCTGGTGGTGAGGCAAAACATCACTAATTCCCAAGGGGGGGTACGTTTCCCAAAAGCATAGTTCGTGAATTCACAGTCAATGGCCCCGACAATGCAAGTTAGCATCTGCGTTTTCATGGAACGAACGCCAGCAGGGTAACAAGCGTATTTGCGCGGGTCTGGAGCGCGAAGAAAACAACCCAGACACCCGCACTGACATGAACACGAGGGTAAACATTCACTCATCTATGATCGGAATTTCTCAACGAAGCTTCGGAATATTGCAGCACCTCAATTTTCAAATATCATATCGAAAGTTTGATTAAATTCCGCCACAAAAATTCAGAGAAATCGTTTGTTATGTCAGACACGTAATAGTGCGTTTCGCGGTTGCTTTCACCGCGGTAGCATCAGAAAGCTAGCCCACAGAACGGCAAAGTAACCAGCTGATCCCTGTCATGGATAAGTAAAACGATCGTTTCTCAGCAGCTGTAAACAAACTCAAACATGTACCCTAAGCTATGAAAAGCCTACGTCTAGCCTTATAAGCCCAACTTTGCAGACATGTGCAACACCTCTCAGGTTAGCTTCCACTGTAGTGGCTACGATCAGGTAACACCATGATGAAACTACCACCTTGATGCTAACCACAGGCATGAGAATGACATCTGACAAAAAACTCTGAAGCTCCTGGAATTTGAGCATTTTTGAGTGATTTTGAGGGCAATCCTGAGTTTAAAGTTTATGATTTTCACTAGTTTGAAGGTACTCATTTCTAGAGTTTTCAGGCAAAATTTTTGCTACTGTAGGTATGTACTAGGCCTTATTGATGATATACAGTGAATGATTGAATGATTTCTCCCCTCATGAGAGATCATCAAGTAAGACAGGTCCATCTTTCTCTTCTTTATAGGCAATACTTTAAACATTCCTTTCTCATTACTCACCCTGGATATTTACATATCAATGCAGACAACCAACATCAGTTAAAAATAAACAGTTGCTCAGACCATGTTTACTCACAGGAATGCAAAAAACTTGTCCAACTGCAAAAAGTTAAAGTTCTTCAAAAATGTAAGTTCTTTAAACTAATCCAATAAATATATATCAGTGTATTTGTATTAAATGATAACAGAAGCTCATCAATGTTTAATAGTTCCTGGAGTAATCCACACAGTTCCTTCAGATCTACATTTTAAAGATAACTATCTACAGAGTTTCTTCAGTGCCATTGTCTATAATATCCATTTACACTAGGTGCATAATATGACTGGCAGGGACTGTTCTGCAATCACACTGAGAACCATTGCGCGAAAGTGAGGAATCAAACATTAAATCATGCTATCAATTTACAATTTCTCAGAAACCATACTGAACTTTACATAATTATTTCTTGGTTGACTAATTAAAAAAAGGTGTTCTCAGAAGTTTTGGTGCTCATTTTCTTGTAATAATATTCTAAGTTGTTTAATCACAATAAACTCTTTCACCAATGGAGATGCCTCTGTAAATATTTTTAGTTGCATAAAAGTTTCTGATTTTACTGAAATGAAAGCGAATTTGGGGGAAGTAAACATACTGGTAACCTTTTATGTACAGTTGTCCACAACTTTTGTCAGAATGATTTCTGACGTGACGGTCACACCAGAAAACATTTGTAAAAAATGTACCACCGTCTTGGTGCTAGCAGCGGTCTTGATGCTAGTAGGAAGACCGATGACCAATACACTCGTCCCCAAGGCATGGCTTAGTATATCCCGGACAGCTAGCTAGCTCGCCACGTAATATTAGTAAAATTCATAAATACAGCACAAATGACCAGAAAAACGCTTAGCTATGTCCAACTAAGTAAAACAAAATGGTCAACGGAGCCAACTAGACAGAAAACAATATTTAAGGGACAATAAACTCGTAGGTGTGCATTAAACGGTTTTAAGGCACGATGCGGAGGCGAATAACTGCCCGACACGAAGCGGAGGGTGGTTGCCTCCGCGAAGTGCCTTAAAACCGTGTAATGTGCACCTACGAGTTGATTATCTTGCTTATACCGTAAACATTTTCCAGCAATATCAAATCAAAGCATTCCAAAATTTTTTGGTGAAAGTTTTGCGCTTAAAAAAACGAGCTGGTAATCATTAAATAGGCGCCGCGCCTTCTCATAGACAATACTATAGGCCAAGGTAAACTGAACCAGCTAACTTAGTTCAGCTTACCTTCATTGAGAAATAGTTTTTTGCCCACGCTAACACCCTTTACCAGCTAATGATTTGGTAAGGGATTCCAGCTGAAACGGAGATTATGCATAACACAACATTATGCGCGATTATGCAGACTGTAGCTAACTTGCTACCCGCAATTACAATGAACTTATGACGGTTTCCGCAGCCAGCAAGCTGAAATCAGTCTGTCACAGCACGTAGCTAGCAAACTGTCAGCAGTTGCTGATACATGAAGTAGACACATTGTATGGAGGGTATTTTTGGTCATAATCCAAATGAAAATGAAAATTAAAATAATCAGGCCAAAATTAAATGTTAAAAATAAAAAGCAAATTGAAAAACCTAATGAAACACGTAAAATGATAATGTGTAACTACAAAACGAAAATGAAACAAGTAAAATTTCAAATGCAAATACGTAAATGGATAAAACGACAATGAAACGTTAAATTTAAAATGCTAACATGTAAATAGAAATGGTCAAACGGAAAACTTAAATTGTAAAGATGAAATTGAAAATGAAAATTTAAATAGCAATAGGGAAACATCAAATGTAAAACTCAAAATGGGAAATGAAAAGGCTTAAATGGAAATGATTAAATCAAAAGCTTAAATGGAAAAGATAAAATTATAATTAAATTTTTTATTTATGTTTGCATTTTTCCGTTACCATTTTACATTTGGCATTTTGCATTTGCCATTTTGATTTTCCATTTTCCATTTGGCTTCTCCATTTGGATTTCTCATTTGGCGTTTCCATTTTCCATCTGCCTTTTCAACCTGTATGCAAATAAGGAGGTGTGGCCCAGACGCCAGGGGGACGGTCTGAACCGGCCGAGTGCAGTGGCATCTTGTGGACAGCAGGGGGCTCCTGACTGCTGAGCCAACCTACAGTCTATGATATAAACTGGCAAAGCAGTATATATGTCTATGCTGTCCCATGCACACAACAGTGGAACAATGGCGTGGCCACAGCTTGCCTCTTTACTGAGACAGGCCCTGGAGGTCCTGGACAAAGACCGCGGGGCTACTTCCACCGCCAGCTCATCCTCCACCTTACACTGCAAGACCCGGGCACATCGCTTCTCCCTCTCCTGATCCATCGAGGGCCTTTACAGTGGCCCTACAGACTGTTCAAGGTAAGTAACGTTAAAACGTTGCGAGCAGTATTCTGTTTCCAAGGCAAAGTTCAGGTAACGTTACAGCTAAATGAGCTTAGAGAGCTGTCGGTGTTTAGTGACATTTTATCCAACGTTAACAGGCTCAGGTTTTGTGCACACTACACTTGTAGTTCGAGCCGAGTAAGTTACACAGGTAAGTAGATAATGTAGGCAGCTATACAATGTACATATAGCGCTAGCTAACGTTGGTTACTGACAGGATACCACAGCACCGTTTTTCCCGACACAACCTCAACCATAATTAAACACTAATATCACGTATAAGGTATTCTGTCATGGCTAACATTAATACAGAGAATGTGCACAATTTCTTCTTCTTTGCTATTGTTTGCATCTAGCCTGTTTCAGTCAGCAGATGTAAGCTAACGCTAGCTTATGGGATGTAAGCAGGGACCAGACATGTTATCAACAACAGGCGGTACAGATCTGTATGTTAGTGGCAGCAACCTGCATGTTTAACTGTATTATCAGTTAGAAACCAGCAACAGACCGCATGCTGAGTCACAGTCAGCCAACACATCAGGTGAATGATACCAGGTAATTTGACAGAAGGTGAGAGAGAAACCTTAGACCAGTTACTTTCGGTTGGATGAATTTAGGACCTGAAACCTTAAGTGAATTGAGCCCGAAAGCCTTTTCTGTGTTATTTAGAGTGAACTACAAGGAGCCACGGACGGTGTGGTTGTCTGCAGTCATCTGATCAGATCATCTACAGGTGCTGGACAGATTCCTTCATCTGCTACAGTGAGAGACATCAGGATCAGCAGGTAACACAATACCACAGAAAAGCGAAGTTTTGCAGAAGTGATGAGAACAGCCCTTTGACAAGAAAATAAGCCATCAAAATTACAAGACCTGATTATTACATGATTTTCAGCTCAGCCAAGTCATATTTGTTGTGCTGTCATTACTTACTCAGTGCATTGACACAGATTTGAACACTGCCCCATAAATTTACTGCAACTTTGATGGAGTAAACTTAAAACCAATCCAGCTATTAAAAAATGTCTGAACTTTGCCCTGCTTGTAACACTGTCTGATATCCTTATTTGTCTGATGTCCGTAGCTGAAAACCAGAGCCTGAAGCAGTTCCCTGACATCTGTAACCACTGCGACCTTCCTTCAAGGACAGGTTGACACCAACAGCAAACGACAGACATGTGGAGGGCATCAGCGCTGGTTCTGCTTTGATAGCTGAAATCTGTCACTTTTTAAAGTTTATCACCATCTATACATCTGCATATTCAAGCAAGAGACCAAAGTGGCTTTTTGTGTGTTTGAGGTTTGAGAATAATATTTGCACTGCAAAAGTTATGCATTATGCAAAAAATTCTTGGTGTGGGTAAATTGGTTTGTCCACCCTGGATTCTCTCCCTGCTAGAGTACCCACCCTGGAATTCCAGGCTACCCTTATACCATCCACCCTGGATTTCCAGAGGTCTCAAAAGGGGGGACGGTACAGATTTTTTTGTGAATGCCCAATGTTTACTGACGTTTACTAAAAGTTGATTATTTCGCTGGGGTGTGGGGCACTTGCTCTTTCCAAAATCGTGGTATCCCTGGGGTATTGCCTGTGTATCTTGGCCACGACCCCTTAAAAATCTTGCAAATTCCCCTTCCCCCAAATAATTCTATTCCCATACAAGTAAAAATAAGTAAACATTTGTGTAGCTTAGTTCTGGTCGGTAATGTAACATAGCTTTTTAGCTTTGGGACCCCCACTCAAAAATTTCTGGATCCTTTTGTACCAACACAAAGAGTAATGCATAATAAATTTCAAAACATAGCTGCATGCATTTATTATACATCGAAAATTTAACCTACAATTCTAAATTCCCTTTCTTGTTGGACACTTGCCTTTGTTAAATTGCAACTGTATTTTTAAATTCCAACCATTTCTTGAGCCGTCTGGTGTCCGTTTGGTGTATGCGAACAAGTTATTTCTAGCATGTCCCTTGGAGTTCACATGGCTGTAAAGGCCCCAAAAAGATGCTGTCGACTTGAACATCTTTAGTGCATTTCATCTCAGTAAAATAGCCACCAACGATGCCTCCATCAACTGGTAGGATAAAAGAAGGCAAGCTGCAGTCGTTAGTGATTTCTAATGTGCTCCGATTCTGCAGAAGTTTAGCAAGAAGTAGCCTTCTGAGGTATGTGAACGAGCGATTTCAGGGCAGGATAACAATTATCACATCACTCAAAAGGACCACGAACGATTCCAGTTGCGGAAATCAAATTTAAAACCGAAGTTCTCATTAAAAAGTCCACGGCAAGTTTGATTTAGGTGGTAGGCATCCACAAAGATACAATTTGACAACTTGAAAACCTTGAAATTTGATGTTTTGGACGAAGTTTAGTGAATATACCAGCTAATTGAAATCACGTGGTTTGCATTTTAATGAGGTCCTTTTGAGCTCTGTGAACTAGTGCTCACGCTGCGTCGCCTGCCGTGCACCTCCAAAATTTTCTAACTGCACGTCAAAGCGACGCAGACTGCAAGGGCACCGATTGGTCCACTCTACTCGAGTCTCACGTGATTTCACAACAGGTCGTTTCGGAAACCTGACGCCACCTAGCGGTTTGTCGGTGAATTGCTTCACGGCACAGCACGATGCAAACGACCTCAACGCAGAACTTCGAAAGGTCCACGACGGCGTCGAGGCGACAGCGTGCCCTTTGCGCGGAGTCGACGCAGAACCACAAATCCAGCTTGACTCGCAGGGTGCACACACCATTCATTAGAATTTAATTTTAACATTTAATATCGCGAATGCATATGCTGCGCATACTCTAGCAACCCGGTGCGTCACCCGTAACATAGCTGCTGCCGTTATATGCTATTACCACGTTTATCAGCACTAGAAATTAAACTCTAAATTTTCTTGACCAAATTCACGCTTTCGTTTTTACAACCCGTATGTTTCTCTGGGTACTCAAACATCAAGGCAAGCCGAAAAAGGGCTGATTTTATTCGATATTAATGGACTTTGAATACTGAATTATTTTCCTTCCCCTTATACAGGATTAGCAAATTCCTAGTCCTCACTTGATCAGCAGCCCAGTTATAAAATATACATAAAGTCGATCTTCGTTTCGTTCATCTGTTTCTTTCTTCTGGGACTCTCGTATTTTCTCCGCGCAGATGGAGATCAGCTGCATCAGGAAATCTCCACAGCGTCACTCCCATACACTGATGCCGCTCACGCACAGTGTGCCGTTCACATCACAGGCTGAACAACAAATACTGTCCGTTAGTGCAGTGCTGTCATGCAAGTTCGGCGCATGCATAAAATAACAGAAACTTCATATTTTGAATCTTATCTTAAAAGTTGCTGAAAAGTCACGACATCAAGTACGCACATGTGGTATCATTTTAATAATTAAGAATGAGCTTGCAATGGTAAATAAATGATTAGCTGTGTAGTTTTTGGGCTGAATTTATACCATGCTGAAAGTGCACATATGGACGTAGTCAATGCTACAACCCCAATTCCGAAATAGTTGGGACGAAGTGTAAATTGTGAATAAAATCAAAATGCAATGACTTCCAGATCACATGAGCCAATATGTTATTTACAATAGAACATAGTTTCAACATTTGAAATGTTATGTGAGACATTTTACATTTTTATCCACAAAATGAGCTTATTTCAAATTTTCTGACTGCAACAGGTCTCAAAAAAGTTGGGACACAGGCATAAAAGGGCTTAAAAAACAATTAATATACAAGAGAATCAGCTGAAAGAACATTTAGCAATTAATTAAGTTAACTGGCATCAGGTGTGTAACATGATTGGCTATAAAAGGGATGTCTTAGAGAGGCTGAGTCTCTCAGAAGTAAAGATGGCCAGAGGCTCTCCAACCTGTCAACGCTTGCGTAAAAAAATTGTGGAATACTTTAAAAACAATGGTCCTCAACGTCAAATTGCAAAGGCTTTGAAGGTCTCATCATTGACAGTGCATAACATCATCAAAAGATTCAGAGAAACTGGAAAAATCTCTGTGTGTAAGGGACAAGGCCGAAGACCTTTACTGGATGCCCGTGATCTTCGGGCCCTCAGATGCCACTGCATCACTCACCGGCATGATTCTGTCATTGACATTACTAAATGGGCCCAGGAATACTTCAAGAAATCACTGTCTGTAAACACAGTCCGCCGTGCCATCCACAGACGCCACCTAAAACTCTATCATGCAAAAAGGAAGCCATTGTTGAGCATGATCCAGAAGCGCCACCGTGTTCTGTGGGCCAAGGCTCATTTAAAATGGACTGTAGCAAAGTGGCAAAGTGTCCTGTGGTCAGAGGAGTACAAATTTGACATTCTTGCTGGAAATCATGGGCGTCATGTCCTCCGGGCTAAAGAGGAGAAAGACCACCCCTCCTGTTGTCAGCCTTCAGTTCAAAAGCCAGCATCTCTGACGGTATGGGGATGCATTAGTGCATATGGTGTGGGACACTTGCATGTTTTAAAAAGCACCATGAATGCTGGAAGGTATATAAATGTTTTAGAGCAACATATGCTCCCCTCCAGATGACATCTATTCCAGGGAAGGCCTTGTGTATTTCAGCAGGACAATGCAAAACTACATACTGCAGCTATTATAGCAGCATGGCTTCGTAGTAGAAGAGTCCGTGTGCTGAACTGGCCTGCCTGCAGTCCTGATCTTCCACCGATTGGGAACATCTGGCGCATAGTTAAACAAAAAGTCCGTCAAAGGAGAGCCAAAACTCTTCAGCAGCTGGATCCCCGTGTTAAACAAGAGTGGGATCAAATTCCAATGGCTAAACTCAAGAAACTTGTCTCCTCAATGCAGCCATCAAATTTGAAATGAGCTCATTTTGTGGATAAAATTGTAAAATTTCTCAGTTTCAACATTTGCTATGTTATCTCTGTTCTATTGTGAACAAAATACCGGCTGGTGTGGTTTGAAAGTCATTGTGTTTTCATTTTATTCACAATTTACACTTTTGTCCCAACTATTTTGGAATTGCGGTTGTACATAATGCATCGACTTTGTTTTGGCTGGTTATGTATTTTGTCACCCTATTAAAATAATGGCCTAAGTCATTTTTTTCAAGTTTTTGGGAAAACACAAAAAACTTTACCAAATGCAGAGCAAGAGATGATTCAGGCCAAAAACTCATTTTCGTCAAAAAATGACTTAGGCCATTATTTTAATAGGGTGACGATTTATAATGGCTGGTTACTTACAGATTATATTGAAAAGGGGTAACTTGATGGGACACGGTTCCTATCTTCAGCTTTCAGATGGCGGGGATAATCCCATAAACTGAATTTGTTTTGACTGGTTAATAACAAAATAAATTCAATATATTAAAAAAGTGTCAGCCGATTAGATTCTTATCAACAAAACCTAAAATGTTCAACTTCAGAGGTGCAACAAACTCGGGTTCAACTACTATCTCTGCAGTAACAATGGTCACAAGTTAATCCAGCCAAAGTGTTTTCAACCAAGAAATTTATGCCCGGTTGTTTCTGTTTGACCTAGGGAGTGTACTTGGACTAAAGGACACTTGTGATGAGTCGATGGCCTAGCAGGTTAACCCGCCGTTCTAGATTAATTTTTACTTGTATCGAATCCCGGGTGAGGTTTTAATTCTTTTTTTATTTTGAAGAGCAAGAAAATAGAACTCGATTTTTAAATTGTCTTCATGGCTTCACAACTGTCAACAATCAAAGAAATACTTGAATCGGATGGATAGATAACAGGAAAAATAGGATTGTAATTGTTAAGGCATTTGCACGGACAGCTAAGGCCAGCGGAAAATCTTCTGCTGCTGTGAGGAAGACCCGACTTTTGTAAACAAAGGTCACCAGTTAACAGGGAAACCAGGTGATCCGTAACACTGGTCACTGACAGGTACAAGTGGAGTTAGTTTAAGTTGTTCCTTTTCTACACCCTGAACCTTAAACATTGGGTGTAACCCATATGTTGAATCTTTATTAGTGTGGCAGGCTGAGGGAGGGCCCGGGTGGGGACTTGAACCTCCAGACTCCCGGATAATAGTCTAATGCGCTGACCACGTCGCCAAAGAGCCAGGCAGGAGAGCCAGGGCGCGCACTTATTAGGAGGCATTCTCGTGACAGGACCCATCAACTGTCTCATTAGGAATACTTGCTCCAGATAACAAATAATTCATCCGTCTGATCTTGAATTTCTCCCTATGCTTCTTCATAGAGATGGCAATTTCAAACCTTTGAAACAGTTTTCAAACCTCTGAAACGACCACTGTTTCGAAATGTTCCGAATTGTTTTGAAATCAGATTTATTTCAGTAGTGCACAGCCTAATGGCAAAAACTTTCACTGCAGCTTTTAAAACAAACAAGCATTCAAACTTTCCCGGGGCATTTTAAGATTTTTTTTTTTCCTTTTGGGGGGCGGAGAGCAGGAAAAATGTCTCTAGTCACGTGACAAAGGTTTTGAAGCAGTCTCGTAAACCCCTGTCAAACCCAGAAGTTTCGAACGTGTTCGAAACAGTTCGAATCGGTTCGTGTTAAATAGTAGTTCTCTCCGGTTTAAAGACCGGAAGTGACGTAGCTCAGCGGGTCCTTGGAATTCATTAGTGCGCTATTTTATCGGATGATTGGACGCCTCAGACATGAAGCAATAATTTTTTTACGGAATAGACGTTTTCTACACGTTTGAGGCGTCCAATCATCCGATAAAATAGCGCACTAATGCATTCCAAGGACCCGCTGAGCAACGTCACTTCCGGTCTTTAAACCGGAGAGAACTACTATTTAACACTAACCAGCTCGAATCTGCGTGTCGAAATTGCCATCTCTACTTCTTTGTTTGATCGTGTTCCTCTAACGTCTTAGCTCCCCGTGATGCGTAGTTGACCAGCTCCGAGCACAACGTGCACAAGGCTTTTCCTGGCACCTCTACCTTCCACAGAAATTCTCCCAAACTCGAGTGTGTTCCGTCCAACTCAACGCTTTGTTCTAGCCAAGTCCACTTAAAACGGTTTTTGATGCCTTTGTCGATCTCTCGGACGCAAGCCCCTCATCATTCCTCTCGATTATTTTGGCCGTATTCCAGGCTGAAATTGTAATCTTCGTGCAGAAATAGTTGGAGGAAACAGCTCTGATATTCAATTATGGCGCTTCCCGAAAATCCAAGGCGGCTTTGGCTACTTGGGAAATTAACCAATGAAATTGCGCGTTTTGTATTTGTAGGCTGGTAGCATTAGTCTGGTTCCCGTTCGCAGGTAAATGGATTTTAATAGAATAAATGTGCGAGAGGGCATGAGAAAACTGCAGTGCTACAGTAACATTCAACCGGCTATCAGTTAGGTGAGCTCATGCAGTAAAGCAATACAAATTGGGCACGTCTCAAAGCGAAGGCTGCATTTTTAGGGGTCATCATATACTTCTATCTGCCACGCTAACATTTAGGGTTAGAGATGAGGATAAATTTAGGACTATAGTTAGGTTTAGAAATAGGGGTTAGAGTTAAGGCTAGGGTTAGGGAAACCAGTGACGGCTTGCCTAAACCAAAGCTGTTTCATGGAGATGAAATGTGGTCACGTCAGTTTGGCAGATGGAATTAAGTGACACCCCTAAAAGTACAGCCTTCGAAGGCCGCAGCCTTAGCTTTGAGATTTTCGCAGTCGGACATACCATGTGACCTCCATGATAACAGCGGTGGCCATGACAGTTGGGGGATAAACAAACAAAATCAAGGACAGAGTTGAGGCATTTTTCATTTCTTGTACAGTGCAATGATGCCAAAATCTTGATACGTACACAACCAAGAATAAAAATCCAGAGCTTCAGTTTTACATGATCGTAACAGTAAAATGAATAGATTGGTGTGCTCAGTGTCAGGATGATATGACCAAGTGGGATGTCAGATTTGTCCGCGGCATACAATTTCAGTGAGGAAGCACTCGAAAGGTTGCACAAGCAGAGCAGGAAAGAACTAGAAAGCACTCAGAGAGCGCAGCACCTCCGCCACACCAAGGCAACTCTGTGCATTAGTTATTTTCGTTGGCTGATGTACGGTATTGTTGCATTCCACTGCCAGGTGGCAGCAAAACCCAAACACACGCAGATTGGAAATACGGCCCATTGGAAAGACTTGAAATCTCTGGCAGCATAGCTGGATTTGTACTTTGGCCTGTCCTTTGGCGTAGATATGCCAAAATCTAATCACTTGTTCCTCTTGTGCTACTCTAACATCCTACAAAGTTTGGTTAAAATCTATGCGGCCGTTTTTGAGATATCCTGCTATATATATCTATATATCTACAGATATCCTGCTACAACAAACAGA
Organism: Gymnothorax javanicus; assembly: GCA_029692085.1. NCBI lineage: Eukaryota > Metazoa > Chordata > Actinopteri > Anguilliformes > Muraenidae > Gymnothorax > Gymnothorax javanicus. The sequence continues at coordinate 20,744,692 of CM056196.1, read as the reverse complement.
CAAACGCACGCGGGCGAAAACATACACTTCCTTGGCAGAGGTGAATAAACACTTGAGAGTGGAGTGGCATTACACAGGTGTTGCATACGCATTAGGCGTGAGACTACAGTTGCGTGTCAACAAAAATGCTAGAACACCACAGACGAGATGGAGCGACTTCAAATTCTTGCTTGCAACCATCCAACCAGCGCATTATCAAGTAGGACAACAAACTATCACTAAGCAGTTACAAACGTGTTATGAGGGTCATAAATTAAAGGTTGAATCTGAGGATTTCCTCGTTATCCTACAGTGATTCTAACGTAATACATGTTGCTTTTGCATTTTAGCAGCCAGCTAAATTCAAATACAAAGGTTGCGGTTTTGTCTTATCTGTATTGCCCTGCTAGCTAGCTAGCTATCATGAAGCTGAGAAATATGGGAGCCCCTGTTGCTACTGCTGGGTCTGTCTTGCCAGATTGATTGACGGTCAAGCTCGTTCGGTTTTTGCTGTTAAGTGCTCAACACTGCTCGGAGAGACACCGACGGCTAAGCTAAAGGGGCACGATAGCAACTTTTGCCGTTGAACGGGTGTGTTTTTTAGGAGCGCCATTGAAAACATTGAGGGCACGGCGGCTTTTGCTGCTATGTCAACCCTGATGACTTACATCGTGATTTGATGAGACAATGATAGATATATTTATATTCGATTCCTGGCCATCGCTGAGGGTTGTTGACCCATTTATCGGCTGGTTCCTTATAGGGGCGCTTGCTGATTCCAGGTAAATTAATTTAGTCTAAATATCGCGACTGAGCTTCGGGAGGTAATTGTTCCTGATATTCATAGGACATTGTTCCAAATTATTAACTTAAATGACCGTAAAAGGATGGTATAAAAAGAGTGTCCGGTGAATGCATGTAGATAGAACTTTTCTCTTGTTATCCCCCAAGTGTCATGGCGGATTTTTTTTAACGTAATTGTGACATCACTCCGACTGCGAGAATATAGCTTGTTGCTTTGAGATGCACCCCAAATGGTGAAACTTACCGCTTCCACGTCTGTCGTCGAGCCACTGACAGTTGGTACCGATCCAGGCTTTATCTTAAGATGTTTTGCAAAGCCTGCTTTGTATTGGCCCAGGTTAAGAAAGCAATCATCCCTGAAATGATGAGCGCACACATAAAACACTTTAGGAATGTTAGTGGGTATATTTCCACCAAAAATAAAATCAATCCACTGAGTCTCCAGAGGTTCAGATGAAGGGAATAAATATAGACTTCTGTGCTCGTTATTGCAGCCAACAATACTGCAATTGCCATGCTTCGATTGTGGCTTTGCCATATTTGTGCTATGAGGGAATAAAAATGACAAAAAGGCAATGTAAGGGCAGAGCTCATCTGCCAAGGGGAGTGTCACCAACCTGGGGGGAAAGTTATTTCCCTCCTTGACCTCATGCAGGGAAAATCTCAGATTTGCCCACAGACTGTATAAAAAGATGGACGCAGCACCCACGTCTGAAAACTGAGGCCAATGCGGAAATCTCTAAAATTTGCATTCCATTTAATGGCCAGCATATGGCGGCGTCGGTGGTTGCAGAAAGAAGTTCAATCCTATAGAATTCACTGAAAAAATGACCCTACTTTCCCACCCGATTTATTATTTCAATAATGATTTTCCACATTACTTTATGGCATCTATCGCAAGTTTCAAGTCTCCTTCGATATATCATGATGTTCAGTTTTGTAAATTATGGTCCCAAATAGACTAGAATAAAGGATAAAGCCAGAATATGCTTTAGGGGTGTGGCCATCCTCTGGTCCTCGTCAGATACGGTCAGATCCACCCATAGATCCACCCCTCGCTCTTCCCTGGATATTCAATTCACGCTCTCGTCCAATAGGAATTACATCCGGGTTCAAAATGACAAAATGGCGCTGTTCAAATTGCCAAAATCGAGGCTTCCTAAATGGAATGCTGAAACCAATGGGTGACGTCACGGTTGCTTTGTCCATCTTTTTATACAGTCTATGGATTTGCATGTTTGAGCACACATTTTCTGAAAGGTGGAGCAAGGAAGAGAGAGAGAGGACAGAATTTTCTCATGTCTGGGGGTATACAGACAGGCTAGGGGACACATTACTGTTAAAAAACCATAGTAAAGTGAATTTTGCATAATATGGGACATAATAAGTGAGACAGCTAGACCCCACTTCAATCCCTTCAAATCAATCAGACTCACATCACTGACAGACCGTTCTCTGATAGGCCAGAAGTCGGTTTGATTCCATTCAGGGTCGGTTGCCCATCCTGTCCCAAGTAGCCCGGGGGGTGTACTAAGAATCAAGATTAGTGGGTTAGCGAGGTATGTTGAGCCTAAATCCAGGCTTTTCAATGTCATAAAGCTCTCTTTTAACTTGCCTAGATCACCATGGTAAGTTATGCTGCAAACTTAACCTGGTTGGGAGCAGGTTATGTGCTGAGTTTCGTCTTAAATCGGCTTTAAATGTGCTGCGTTGTCACTAAGCACCTCCTTTAGAGATGGCATCACCTTTCTTCAATGATCCTGTGGATCTTGGTGCTGAATCGTGCGTGGTACTCTTCGGAGGGAGAGAGTCTTTAGAGGCTGGCAAGACCCGTTGGCTTTTTCTGACGATACTCTCTATGGATGCTAAAGATTTTCATCTGAGGGAATTTGTTACTTCTGCGATCTACTGGACCCATATGTTGGCAATGTAACAAAGAGAAGCCGTTCTGCTTCGAAGAAACATGCTGCCATGTTCACTTGACAGTGCTGGTACTGCAATTATTAAACCACCAATTACAAAATTAATTTGTATTTTATCATACTTACCATTGTTTTGATATGTCTTAGGCCTGTTGTAAATTTGCAATGGTACAATAGGTTAGGGTTATTGGTGGAATTGGATTTTATTAAGACATGTCATGCTGTATTAAAAAAAAAAGTAATGGAAAAAATACTTTTAACTAAAAACAAATACTTAAATAAAATTAAGTGAACTATTGGTATTCATCACAGTCAGATAATATTCAATTTATAAATTAATTTCACTTTGATTTGGCCGAGAAACTAAAGTAATTTCCACTAATCCTTCATTATAGAACTTACGAATTTACATGGTCAGCAATTTTCTGCCAGCATTCCTCTCTGGCCTTATTAGCAGCAACAGTGTTGCGTTTTGCTGTTATTATATTTTTACATTCTTCATAACTGCCCATAATTATGACTTGTTCCTCCTGGGAGAAATAAACAGCAAGCGATCTGTCTATTTCTGGGCAGAAAAAGTGTCAAATGATCACTGGAATGTCCTTTTTATGGAAGCGCACGCTGAGCCTAAAGCACAAAGCCTAGTTTAACAAAGATAATAACCACTGTCGTGGTACCGATTATTTCTGATTGGGAGTTCAGGGTTTGTTGAGCCGGCTCACTCATGCATAGCCTGTTTATGTTGAACTTGCTTCGTAGTATACCCCCCCAGACGTTTCTATCTGAATTTTTTCAACTTGAATATTTTCAATCTGAATTTGACCAGCTGAATTTGAGCCACTGAATGTTTTTATTTTGAAATACTATTGCTTGAATTTTTGAATCTGAATTTGCCAACATTGAAAAAGAAACATTGAATTAAAACAATTCATATTTTGATTTCAAAGAGATCAATTCAGAGCAAATACATTAGATAGATGGTTTTCAGAGTAAAATATTTCAATGCTATGAATTCAGTGGTGTTTATATTTCAATATCAAGAATTCAATGAACATTAAAATTCAAATACTTATGTCACTTATTTGCTTCCATATATATCCGTTGTGGCACTGGCCTAAAAGCTTTCCTCCAATTAATATGACATTTGAAAAATGTATGTCTCTTGGAGCTAGTGTTGAGGATCATATTTCAGGATTACTCATCATATTCATCAGCAAATCAATAACCATAATCAGTAATCACATTATGTAAGCAGCAGTAGCGCACACACACACACACACACACACACCTCAGCAGTTGATATCTGTAGCTTTGATTAATATCTGTTCAGTTGATTTCTGTGGCTTTGATTAATGCCTGTTCAGTTGATTCATTCTATATCTGTTCAGTTGATTTCTGTAGCTTTGATCAATGTCTGTTCAGTAGAAAATCATTAGTGTGTATATATATATATATATATATATATATATGTGTGTGTGTGTGTGTGTGAGTGTGACAGTCCACCGGAAAAGGGTGTATAAGGGATATTTTGGTCAAACAAACAAACAAAAAAAAAACTTCCCAAATTACCATACCTTGCATCAAACTGCTGGAGAGCAGTCTCCTCTGAGATGCTTTTGCCCAGCTCCTGAAACCCAGCTTCTGAGATCTCATCATCTCTGTGAAGATAACATTACAGAATGTCATGAGCAGCTGTTCACAGGACATACATTTTTATCTAAAAGTTCATTAAAGAGCCTGTAACATGAGCAAGGACTCCACAAACACCCAATTGATGTTTTTTTTTTTTTTCTTTTCTGTTGTTGCACTTATTGATGATGTGAGAGGCTCTTGTCTGTAACGCTAAAGCATCTATAATTTGGCATTCCAACAGAAGCAGTCCCCCTGCTTGACAACATATATGTGAAACAAATTTGGGGTGAGCAGTGGGAGGAACACAAGTGTAAACTACTTTTTGTTGGGCTGCATCAGTCCTGATGCACGAGAATTTGATACAGTCATACTCACCGGCCAGACAGAAACTCTGAAGCAATTGTTGAAACAGGGGGCGGAGGTAGTCTCAAGGGTCTTTGTTTCCTTGGCGTTGAAGTTGATGGATCCTTTTCATAACTACAAAACCACACGAAATCACAACATTACCACAGCGGGAAAACACCCTCTTCGACGTATTATATAGGCCTAGTATCACTGGCTGCGTCGGCAGTAACAAAGGGATTCAGGAACATCTCCTTTCAATCAGTAGTGACTGCAACATCACGAAGTTTACATCGATAATCAACAGTTGGTCAGACTAATTGGTAGAACAAAAGTATGCTTGTTGACATCAACGCTGCTTCCACGAGCGCTTGTTTACATTGACGTCACTACTCTCTGATTGGTCAATAGTGATTCCTCTATTACCAGCAGACTGGGGAAAAAATTTCGCTTCCGGCTCAGGTCAGAGCAAGCTCTATTAAAAGAATATTGGCTGTATTTCGTTTCCCGACTTTTGTTTAGTACCCATTTAATAGAAGATCAGATAAAGACTCGTTTACAGTTTTTCGATTTCCAATTTCCAAACGAAAATCGGGAGACGGCTCGTTTTTCGTTTGCCCACATCAAAACAAAAAACGGAAATCAGTTTGTTCACCATTTTTTCATTACCTTAATCAAAACGAAAAACGAATGGCTGAAAAGTACACGGACCGTGAACGCTAGGTGCAAACACAGCGAGATACCTACATTTTACCATCAACAAGTATCCTATGAATGTGGCCTCAGGTCAAAGACCAAACTAATACGACTACCTGGGCATACTAGAAATAGGGTTACAGCATATTACGTACAAAACACAGCTAGCCACTGAGCTAGCCTTAACACTGGAAACAAGCTAACGTTAGCCACGACCGCAACGTTTGTAACATGAGATATTCTCAACGAAGTGTTACTGTAACCATTGACGTCTTACATATGAAGCTATTCTTGAAAATAAAATCAATCAATTATAAATCAAAAAGGGGTAATTAACTTACCTGTCGAATAGAAAGGTGGCTAACTCGGCATCGGTTTTGAATCCTTTCAGATCTCTCAGCTCCCTCCACCTCAGGAAAGCAATACCGATATTGACCCTTGTTTTATCTCGTGGTCTGTCCGCTTCTCTCTTTTTAACTTTTTTTTGTTCTTCCGTCTGCTTTTGTTTTCCTTTCTTGCTGGTATAAGCAGTTGCTGGCAACGGAGGGATTGGTAATTTTCTCTTTGCTGGAGGTGGATTTTCCGCCATTGCTTCGGTAAAACGCCAGAGGTCGCCTTCGCCTCCTTCTTCTTTTTCTTCTTCTATTCATTTGGCGAGATCGAAACAACGCTCGGTGCATTACCGCCACCTTCTGAAATGGAGTGTGGGTCTGGATATTCCTACCTCACAGCCTCTTGTTTAACCCAGTTCTTCCTAAAAATAAAAATTTAAAACATAATTCACCAGAATTTTTCTGCAGTATGTCTCTAGTCCTCAAAGGTACTCCCTCTCCTTGAAGTTGCTGAATTAGTTGTTGCCTTGCCTGATTATATTTAATACATGATTCTAACACATGCTCTATCGTCTCTAATGTCTGAGGTTTACACTCATTACAGTAGCCATTACCATGTTTTTTAATTAAAAACAATGTATTATTTAAACCAGTGTGACCAAATCTCATTCTGGATATTATATCCTCCTCCTGCGTCGTCCTATAAGTACTTCTAGCATTACCCACATACCTTTGGATGTTAGAATAGCCTCTCCCCATGTTTGCTCTATCCCACTCTGATTGCCAGTTCTCCTTTAGCTTGGACTTAACTATGCTTTTTATTTCTGATTTACTATAAGTAATACTTAGACTAACCTCAGGCAAAAGGGCAGCTTCTTTAGCATTCTTGTCTGCCAGTTCATTTCCTATTACTCCTATGTGAGCTGGCACCCACACAAAGGCAACATTAACCCCAGAGCATTGCAACCTATGCACCAACTGCAAAATATCCACGATAGTGTCTTGTCTGGACTTTGATGACCCATTCTGGATACTTAGCAGCGCAGAGGAGGAATCTGATGCAACTACTACCCTCTTTGGCCAATTACTCTCTACCCAAGAAAGTGCAATGAGAATTGCTACTAACTCTCCTGTATATACAGCTAGATTGTTATTTAGCCTTTCCCTTCTGCTTATCTTGTACCTAGGTATAACAAATGCTGTACCCACTTCGTTATTTTCTGTTTTTGATGCATCCTTATACACTACTACCCTATCACCATATTTATCCTTAATATACAACTCTACAATAGACCTATTGATTTCCCCAGATTCTTTAATTTCTGAAAGGTTTAAATCAACTACAGGACTTCCCATCAACCACAATGGGACTGCTGGTTCACTGTTCACTGCGGGACTCACTTCTATTTCATGCAGCTCCATTTCTGAAGCTTTTTAGGATATGATCCATGCAAAACTTCTGACCTGATTTTTGTCTCTCCTGACACTTAAGAGGGACAGTTTGGCTTATATGATCTTCTTATGCCCGTTTAAGTTTGCCCAGTACACTACTGATAATTGATCCCTTCTCATATAAAGAGGCATTTCCCCCATCTCAACCTGTGATGCATTTACAGGGGTAGTCCTCCTAGCTCCACGGCACAATCTCAATGCTTGACTCTGAATTACATCCAATTTCTGTAAAAGAGTATTGGCTGCAGACCTATACACTATACACCCATAATCAAACACTGATCTTATAAGTCCTATGTACATAGTTCTCATGGCAGGCCTACTTGCTCCCCACTCCACTCCTCGCAAGGAACGCATAACATTCAACACTTTTTTACATTTGGCTATCATTTTCTGGATGTGTACAGACTATGTTAATCTCTTATCAAACCATTTACTAAGATATTTGAAATTGTCAACTCTTTCTAATGCTTTACCTGGGATTTTTATAACTACCTCTTGATTAATATTTTTCCTTGTAAAGAATATAGTTTTTGTCTTGTCTATGGAAATTCTGAATCCCCATTCAAGAGCCCATTTTTGGACAACATCCACTGCTTGTTGCATTTTACCTACTACATGGTTGACATTCCTTCCTCTCTTCCATATAGCACCATCATCTGCAAATAAAGCCACCTTAATAGACCCCTCTATATTCTTAAACACATCATTAATCATTAACAAAAATAATACTGGACTAATTATACTGCCTTGAGGAGTACCATTCTCTACTGAATACTCTTTGCAACTCCAGAGGCCGGACGTAGACGCAGGTTAAAAGCGCAAGGGAGGGGGTGGCTCACTGCGTGTGCAAGAGAAATGATTGACATCGTCAGTCACTCCTCCTGGCTTTGATTGGTTGTTTTGTCCCGGTCGCGGTGAAATCTTGCAGAAGGAATTAGAAGCACTAGATAGAGCCAGATGACTGATTTTCTCAAAGATCATCTGACTCACATCCCACTGTCAGGTCATAGTAACAGTTCTAACAAATATAACAAAAAGTGATTTTTTAAAAATGGCAAACTCCAGCTTTAAGTGCATCTGATGATCCCTTACCATGTACTAAACATAGAAAAAGTTTTCTCTAAAACGTCAAAAAATCCCTTATACGCCCTTTTCCTGTGGACTGTCACACACACACACACACACACACACATATACATATTTATATAATTTTTTTTATTATTTTACTTGAAACATAACCAGTTGAGCCATTTACGTATCAATTTGTATCCTATTTTTTAAATGTATTTTTCTGTCTTTGATATGGGGACAATACCTCCGTGTGCCGCCAATATTTTCCAGAAAATCCAAAAGAGATCAAGCCATCCAATAGGGGAAGGGAAAGAGATGAGATAACCAGTGTAATGTGATTGGAAGGTTTTTATTTTTTATTTTTCAATAAAAAAGGCCATTTGGAATGAGTGTAGTAGTGTTCTTTGCATGTGACGACCACTCCGAGCTTTAGGTCATTAGTTGGAATAAAGTCTGATAATTTTCTGAAGATTCAGCCTCTCTCCAATCATTTGAAGGGGACCTCAGAAAGACAAAAACATGTCTGAATGGGGAACCACAACACTGCAGCTCCAGTATTATGAAAACAACTTCACCACAGTTCATTTCAGAGTAGACTTCTAAAACTTGTGGAGTTCCACCTCATTATCTCCTTCCTCCAAGTAGAGCAGCGGTTTTGAACAACTGATTGTCTGACTCCTCTAATAAAATAAAGGCGAAATTAAACGATTACCCTATGATGCGTAAGTGGTTCAATAAAGAAAGGAGTTTGGTTATTGACAAGACGGGCAATTGGTCTGAAACCAAAATAACATACATTGTGTATCTTTGTAAATGGTATTATAATATTGGTAGTAAAACCATCAGTACTAGCGACCTGTTATTGAGGCTTATCGATTACCCGTGCCTTTTCTGTTCAAAACATCTAGAAAAGCAGCATTAAAAGGTTCTGCTAGTACGCTGCGCACAACTTGTGGAAATGCTGTTTCAAAAAATTTCAGAACGTTTTGAAACAGTTGTTGTTTCAAAAGTTCCAAAACTGTTTCAAAGGTTTGAAATTGCCATCTCTAAAGTTTTTCTTTGAATTTGAACATATTTTGGAAGTTTTACAGTCTGAAATACAGAACATTGGCATAACCATAAAACACACGTGGCAGAACATAGCAAGTGGTTGTGTTTAGCGTTTACTTGCAAAATAGCAATTGTCCTACCGTCCAGTTTAGGAAACACTCATCTGACAACCACACGAAAATGATGGGAGGTGAATTGCTTTCTGGAGAAAATATAGATTAGTATGAAATGATCAAAAGAATCATCTTAAAGGTGAGATATACCTAGCTTTCAAGCATTTTTGCAGGTTAGAATTTATCAGCGAGAACGATATATGCACTTACTGGAGGGTAGCATAAAGTAGTAACTGTGGTTTAATATTAACGCACTCATTCGGGGCATCATCAGTAAAATCAGAATTATGAGAAAAATCAATTTTTTAATTCACATACAGCAGGTAACTTCACTGAAACTTTCAATTATTTCCAGAGAACATCAAATTCTGTGAGGGTGTGTTCAAAATAAAAGCATGAGTTACTTATTCTCAATGCTCCTACTTTTATTCAGTGATTTTAACAGTCCAGATTACTCACGAGGGGTAACTTCACAGATAATTCTGCCGAAGAAAAAAAGCAAGTATTACATACAAAAAAAATAAAAATTCTGCATGCAAGATGATAGTAGTTGATTCCAGTAGCCTGGACCTAATTACATTACAATGGGCACTCATACTACATTCAGCTCAAATTTTGTTTATTAATTAAACCCAAATGAATCCCAAAAATACTGTCTAATTTAAAATCTTTTATACATGTTTTAAGAGATGCTTTGATAGGTTGTCAGAAAATGTGAACAGGGTTAACTTCCCTTTAAATTCACATTTTTAACATTTTGAGGAAAACATAGTCTTTAATACACTAATTGACTTCCTCAGCACGAACAATAGTTATTCATCAAAAGCCCACTTCTAGCGAAACCACGTGTAGCTGATGCGTCATCAATCATGTAACTGAGCACTCCTATGCAATTTCACTGATGGGTCGTCAGCTGTGGCTGGGTGAAGGTCTGTCCATTCTAGGATCTGGGAGACAAGTACTCCTCTGTACAGTTTTCCTGGTGCTTAATCAAAGCCGTAGACTCAGTGAAGCCATCCCCACACTGAAAGCAGCAGAAAGCGTAATACCCCGCGTGAACTCTTTGGTGCATTTTCAGTTTTGCTATTGACTTGAAACCCTTATCGCACTTAGCGCACTGGTGCGAGTGCTGTTCTTTATGAGTCCGCTGATGTACTTTCAAATTGCTCAAGTAGCTAAACCACTTCCCGCACTGGGAACACTGGTATGGGCGCTCCTCTGAGTGACACTGCTGATGTACCGTCAGCCCGCTTAAGAAAGTGAAGCTCTTTCCACAATGAGAGCAGTGGTAAGGGCGCTCTCCTGTATGAATCCGCTCGTGCACCTTCAGACATCGTAAGTAAGTGAAGCTCTTCCCGCACTGGGAGCAGTGGTATGGGAGCTCCGCTGTGTGCATCTGCATATGTACTCCCAGACTACTAGACTGATTGAAGCCCTTTCCACACTGGGAGCAGCGGTACGGGCGTTCTCCTGTATGAATACGCCGGTGTGACACCAGACTGCTCGACTGTCTGAATCTCTTCCCACACTCGGAGCACTGATAGGGGGACTCCCCAGTATGGACACGCTGATGCGCTTTCATGTTCGACTTGCGACTGAAACTCTTTCCACACTGCGGGCAGTGGTATGGTGGTTTCCCGGCGTGAATATGTTCATGTGCTGTCAGGCTCAATTTAGATTTGAATCCCTTCCCACACTGAGAGCAGGTGTGGGTCTCCGGAATACCTGTGTGAGGCTGTGTTGGGGTGGGGAGTGTTATAGAGGGTGTGGGGTGCTGATGTGAGCTGCTCAGAAGCTGTGGGTTTTCTGCTCCATTTCCTACATGTCCCAGAATCCAGCTGTGCTCTCCTGGATGAACCTTCTTAATGTGCTGGTGCAACATCACTTCCTCCATGTGAACAAATGGGCACAGGGAGCAAGCAAACACTTCAGATTCTCCTGTAGAGAGAGAAGAGCAAGATGTATACTGAAAATAAAATTTAGTTTTGATTATTTCTTAGATAACATTATTTGGCCACAACCATGAGGCTGATCGTATCCAATTCCCATCGTAATTTGGTGCACAAACTATTCTCAGCAGTAGCCATGTTCATGAGTAAATCAAGATGGAAATTCAGAAGAGAAAAGGACCAGGCAGTTTGCTTCCGAAACACATGGTGTCCAAACCTGCTCTTTTACACAAAAGCCCAGGGTCAAGCTCTAAGAAAAAAATTAGTCAGAAAAACACCCTTTACGTGTAGCTTTTAGCATGTTTCATCAACCCGCGGGGTCACTGGAGTACACTGGTGTATTATGAAGTGTAGATCTCAGCGAAGCCCTACTGTACATGCCAAGCAATTTCCAGCTGTTTGTTGCAGCACAGCACAGACAGCCTCAGTCTGTACTGGCGGCCATTTTAACTAACGCAATTAAAAATAGTCCACATCCGGAGACACTTGCCTTTACGCAAGTCAAATTTGCTCATTAACAGCGCAAATTTTGGGAAAAGGGGAAAAATGGCTGAGTCAGTCCCTGCCCATGCGCAGTCAGTGTCAGACTGACTGGCCAAGCTAATGAGGCCATAAACCAACAGTTTTCATCATGTTATTTCTGGATATTTTGCTAAAAGGTCATTTTATGGAGGCAAGCTGAAATATAGCCTCAAATAGCTAATTGGGGGTCCATGGAGGAACTGCAAGAACTGTATCATTTTTGCTGCAGTGTTTCATAATTTTTTTCTGCCCTTAAATTGTCTCTATAGCATAAACAGGACATCATAGAGCAACCAAATTTGGCAGTAAAGTTCCTTTTTCCAACTTCCAAAACAAAATTTACCCAGATTGGCCAGATAGAAGCACCACAGAAAAACATACTTTTTCTAGAACGCATCTTCAGATCACCTGGCTTTGACCAAATAAATGTGATTCAAAGCAAATTGCAGTCAGTCACATTATATTATATACATTTTTTTTTGGCACAGGAAAACTGGGAACACAGACTCTCTAGAAGCTCCACAATTTCTTTTTTAAAATACCTGATAAGAATTTTGATTTGCTAAAGGTGCACTCAGTAATTCTGTATGTACAACCCCAATTCCGAAATAGTTGGGACGAAGCGTAAATTGTGAATAAAATCAAAATGCAATGACTTTCAGATCACATGAGCCACTATGTTATTTACAATAGAACATAGATAACATTTCAAATGTTGAAACTGAGACATTTTACATTTTTATCCAAAAAATGAGTTCATTTCAAATTTTCTGGCTGCAACAGGTCTCAAAAAATTTGGGACACAGGCAAAAAAGGGCTGAAAAAGCAATTAATATATTAGAGAATCAGCTGAAAGAACATTTAGCAAGTAATAACATTAATTGGCATCGGGTGTGTTCCACAGATGCCACATAAAACTCTATCATGCAAAAAGGCAGCCATTGTTGAGCATGATCCAGAAGCACCACCGTGTTCTGTGGGCCAAGGCTCATTTATAATGGACTGTAGCAAAGTGTCCTGTGGTCAGACGAGTCCAAATTTGACATTCTCGTGGGAAATCATGGGCGTCATGTCCTCCGGGCTAAAGAGGAGAAAGACCACCCCTCGTGTTATCAGCGTTCAGTTCAAAAGCCAGCATCTCTGATAGTATGGGGATGCATTAGTGCATATGGTGTGGGACACTTGCATGTTTTAAAAAGCACCATGAATGCTGAAAGGTATATAAAGGTTTTAGAGCAACATATGCTCCCCTCCAGACGACATCTATTCCAGGGAAGGCCTTGTGTATTTAAGCAGGACAATGCAAAACCACATACTGCAGCTATTACAACAGCATGGCTTCGTAGTAGAAGAGTCCGTGTGCTGAACTGGCCTGCCTGCAGTCCTGATCTTTCACCGATTGAGAACATTTGGCACATAATTAAACGAAGAGTCCGTCAAAGGAGACCCAAAACTCTCCAGCAGCTGGAAGCCTGTAGAGTGGGAGTGGGATCAAATTCCGATGGCTTAACTCAAGAAACTCGTCTCCTCAATGCCCAGACGCCTCCACTCTGTGTTAAAAAGAAGAGGGGCTGCTACACCATGGTAAACAGGCCCCTGTCCCTGTTTATCACATTTCCAGGATGATATACCTGTCATCTGCTCAGCATCTAATATAGACTGATAAGTAACAGAAGCAAACCATTAATATTGAAGCAACCCTGTGTATTTCAGAGAGTATTCAACACCATCTTGCGCAACTAGCCAATGGGCCATATTGAACGATCATTTGTCATCAAATAATGGACTGGGACAATTCTACTATCCAACGCATAGCTCTGGGCGAAAGGCGATGTCTCGTCATTATCACGCGACCGTTGTAGCAGACGACAGCTAATTAGGGGGAATAAAACCTCATTTATCTAGTCTTTGAAAACAAAAATTCTACATTTTTGTATTTTACAACTTTTATTTACTAATTATGTTTGTATGAAACAGCATTATGCATTATCCTTGAGTTCCCCTTTAAGTTCCTGCAGAATCAGACTGTTGAAGATCACTCACTACCGAAAATGAGAGGTGATCCAGCTCTGAGGTTTCTGTCCGGCGGAAGTACACAACAACAGTGAAGACAGTTACACTTTCTGATGACCAGTGAGCAGACAGGATTTCTGAATGATGCTTGATAGCAAAGTTCTCGGAAAAGTCTTCTTGAATGATTAATTAATCAGGTTTGATTGCCTCTTTAAGGCGTCTTAGTTCAGCGTGTTGATGGCATTCATCATACAAGTGGCGCATGAAACGTTTTAACTGTACTCTCAGCTCAGTCATTGCACTTTTCAGATCGGATTCAACTAGTTTTAACTGTTTTTCCGTAGCGAGTTGCCCATTGGTAGTAAGACACAGGCATATTGGTGTCTATTCCGGTGGCATGCTCGTCAAGCACTTGCGATCAACACAGTCTGTGTTCATAAGGTCACAAACGATGATTTCCACAACCTGGACTGGATCACATGGAATGGCAAGCTCAACTTTATGAATGCCGGACGCGAGTATTTCAATGTTCTGATGATATTTGCACGTGCAAACCTCTTGATCATGGCTTGTCATCGGCCTGATGTATGGCAGGCGTTGTTCTGTGAACTTGGTGAATCCAATGATGTCTCCGTACTCTTGGTAGAAAAGTTGATGGGCTTCAGACAGAATCAGATACAACAAACGCTTTTGCTTCTGTTCTCGTTTACCAGTCTGGGGGTCTTTCACTGAAAGACAGTCCTTTTTGCCAGGGCACATTCTGCTCACATCATCGCATAAATAAAAGTGATGGACGAGGTCCAAAGTTTCTTTCGAAATCGTATCGGAGTGTTCCTTCCATTCCGAATCATAGGTCAGTGCCCGTCGAACTTTGGGCTCCTTGACGGCGTTGCACAGTTCATTTTGCTTTTCCCTTGGCATTGAACATAAGATTGCTCCAATGACATGAGTCTCTCTTTCTGGCGTGGTAGGCAATGCACATTTTACTTTGGATACAGCCTTCCCGAGAATATTCTTGGTTTTATACTGATGGTCCGATGCTTTCATCATTCGGTGTCGTCTGCTGTGCCCCTGCTTCCTTCCTCTTCTGTCGCTGCCGTCTTTTTGCTTCACGTTCTTTCCTCTGTTTTTCTTTTTTAGCAGATGGCGTCATGGAGGCCCTCTGCAAAGCTCTGGCTTGCTTTTTCCTTTCCCTGTCCATCTTTTTGGCTGCCTCGTACTTCTCACTGTCATTCTTGATTTTTTCCCTTTTGGTACGGCTCCTCTCAGAATCCGTTTTAGGTGGCATGGCCGTTGCTTCTCTCTGTACCTGCATTATAGTGATGGACCCATCAAATCTGGGGTGCAGTTTATAGTTCCAAGGTAGCTGGCATGTTTTCTTTTGAGTTACACAAACTTGTCAAAACACAAACACACAGGAAGAAACCACTTCAATTCAAAGCAATCAGCTCTACCAGAGAGGTTCCTCAATTTTGCTCAGTGTCTTCTAATTTGTAAGTTTGGCACCAATTACATGTACTTAACACATCACCACTTACATAACCCATCACCAATTACTCCAACATATTTAATGACAGGTGCCAATTGGGAAGTCATCTCTCATTACTTGCAATTAAATCAGCCAGTGGTTTCTGAACTCAAAAAGAACAGAACAGCCTTTTAAAAGCCTTAGTAGCAGTGGCAGTCGCAATATCAACTCTGGAATTAGCCATTGGTCCATGACTAGAATACCAGAGTCCTGTCCGACACGCGTTTTGTCCTGTCCGCCACGCAATTGTGTCGGACAGGACAAAAAAGATTTTTAATTTCCCATGAGGTGTGTTCTATTTCTTTGAAAAAACCTTACTCACATTGTTTTATACCACATCAACAAACAGAAAAATGATTCTTGCCTTCATAAGTAATTTACTTTGGAAATAAGTTAAACTTTTTGCTCATGAATCCCGTCGGACAGGACATCCAACTCCCATGAAGTGAAATTAACAGGGCTTTACACTTGAGAAAAAAAAACATTACTTAGTGGTTTATTTGCTTTGACTTGAAACTTGTCCTGTCAGCAAGAAAAAATTGTCAAAAATTAAATACAACAGGAGAGAGATGAGAAAAACATGTCCGACATGCTGATTTTCATCATTTCCTAATTAAATCCTAATTTACATAATCAAGGGGTAAAAATTTTGGCCCAGATTTTTGTTTTCTGATCAGTTCAGATGTACATTTAACATATCCAATTGGTATTTTGCTCAGATTCAAACATTTATATTTCTGATACTACTTCACAAACACCATGAAATGGCACAGTAATTGTATTGAATGCAGCCCTGTTAAATATTCAAATGGTTACACTGCTGTTTACATTCAGCCTACCCATAACATTATGCTTGGAATTTTTCACACAACTTTTGTCACTGAATATAAAGCTAGATCAACAATGCTTGAATGGAACATCAACCAGGAAATGACTCTTCACCTGGGTCTCTTTTACAGGATGATATAACCGGAGATCCAGGGTAGGGTACTGCAGGTTGTGCGATCAGACAGGAAGTAACCGGAGGCAATAAGTCTCCCTCCTCTTGTTTCCCGCAGTTCTGTAGTCCTTCGTATTTCAGCACCCTGTCAGTTATTTCCATGCCATCTCCATTCCTCTCTTTATTATTCCGCATATCTCCTTCAGCATTTTCACCATTCACTCCATCCTCCCTCTTCACCTTCTCACTCCACCTCTCCTCACCTTCCTCCTTCTCCTCCTTTATGTTGGAGAGAATTAGTTCTTCCTGCCTGCTCATCCCATATCCATTAATCTCCTCTATACTCTCCTCTATGGCTTCACTTTTAATCAAACTGGAACCCAACTCCAGCCCCGGGACAACTGCACTGTCCATTAAAGGTAACGTCTTCATGTTTTAACTCAAAGAGACAGAGCTTGAAACTCTTAAAATGAGAGACTCAGGTATTGTCTCCGATCAAGTTTGTGGAATCCACCAATCTTCGATAGATGGAAGGCAAGACAGCCTACAGCTGGTCCCGGGGTTTCTGAGAAAACAGTAGAAACCCAGTACAATCAAATTCACACTTTCAGTATACATAAATATAACGAATGTCCCTGCTCTGAATTCAAACCCGTTTAATTCAGTTGTCAACCGTTTTAACCAAAAAAAATCAAACACTGCTGTCTGCAAGAGGGATGAGCGAGATGGTTTATGCAGTTTATATGCTCTGGGGCTATCTGAATATATGCACTGGGTCTCTATGTGGGAATGGATTATAAGGAATTAAAAATAAACAGGAATTTTCTGAATGGCTCATATAACAACAACAACCCAGAATGAGTTCAGAAATAAGCCATTTTAGAAGTCAAAAAATACATCCAAAAATCCGTTAAACATAATTTTACTACAACGGAAGAAATGATTTTGAATGACCCTCATTGGAGTAAAGCGCTTTTTGTCACCAGAGGCGTAGTAAGATGTAATACCTCCCGTGACCACTTTCGAGCCTCCGGAGGAACCTCAATCCCTGGACCTCATACTTCTGCCGCAGACCCAAATCAACTGCGCCGCTCTGTGACAACCGAGAGGAGGAGGGTCTGCCATTTTCCCCGGTCAATTATCCTTAAATTATAATGTAACAAGACATACCGATAAAATGTGTGATGCTACAATTTATTAAAAGCTGAGTAGCTGCATCAAGGTATTGATAAAAAAAATAAAAAAAAAAACGTCCCGATGTAAACAAACTTCATTGAAAGCTAACCCGGGAAAACTGCTCTGGATACCAGCGTCTGCCGTTTGTCGACATGCAATAACAACCATCATTCTATTCAGGTAGCATGCATTGGTTAGACTGATACGTTATAATACCGCGGGAAAAAAAAAAAAAAAAAAAAAAACACAGGTTGAGCCGATAAAGCAGAAACGTTCCCTCTTAGCTAGTCTGGGGATAAATTGATCTTTGCGTTTTGATTTAAAATTGAATTTAGTCAAAGACTTGAGATGAACAATGTATCCAAGAGAGGGGGTAATGCTATTCAGGGCTATTTGCAAATTGCAAGCCATAAAATTTGCACGCAGCTTAATATATCACAAATCCTGACAAATACACACCTCTAAGCAGCGTATATAACGGTGAGATGCTTTCCTCAGAATCAATGCAGCCGGTCAACGCATCTCTAGAAAAACACGTTTCAACGAAACATCTCAAAAACTTTGCCCCATCTTGCTTCCTTGTGGGGTAAAATTAATTTAATAATTCAAAATAACAGTTTATAGCTAGTAAATTAACACTGACGAATAGAACGGTCTACAGTTGACAGCAGCTTCCGCGAATGCGTCACTTCTTCTTCTTCTTCTTCTTTGAGTTAGTCAGACTATGTGCAACAAAGGCACATTGCTGCCATCTGTTGCTCAGTTCTGGATCGTAATTACGTATTCATAATTAAATTCTTTTATGGAGACCAGTTCGATGTGGATACACCAACAACCTTTTTATTTTATCAGAACTGTCTAGATTCAGTAAGCTACGCACACTGAAGACAGAAACTCCCGCTGCACCTAAGTCTCTGAACAATTCCCTCCCATGGTGGGAATGAATTTCGCATTGCAGAAGAACATGCTGCACACTCTCAGTAGAACCACACTCACATTTCCCATCAGGGTGTTTGCCGATTAGAGCCAGCCCACTCCTTAACCCGCAGTGCCCAAGTCTCAGCCTCGTTATAATAACCGCATCTTTTCTTTTATCACATACTGGACCTGCTTCTCTTGCTACAGTTCCCTGATGCGCAAAATAAAATCTTCCTTTCCCCTCATTGTCCCATGATTTTTGACACTTTTCTTTTATCTTTATATTAATAACCTCCATATAATCTGGAACTCCATACATCAACTCAATATCTACATTATCCTTCTTCAGAGCATCTCTTGCTAGTGTATCTGCCATCTCATTGCCCTCTATGCCCACATGAGCTGAAAACCAAATAAAACCCACCTCACAGCCTGCCCTATGAATGTTATACAGCAATAGACATATTTCTGCAAGCAAATCAGGTCTTGACTTGGACTTCATCACTTCTTCTTCTTCTTCTTCTTCTTCTGAGTTTTGAACTACTTGCTGTATTACTGCCCTCTGCAAATTAGGAAAAAAAACTTCATCATCATCATCATCATCATCATCTTCTTCTTCTTCATCAAATAAAAACTTCATCATCATCATCATCATCATCATCTTCTTCATCAAATAAATAAATAAATAAATAAAAATGGGGAAAAAAAATGGCTCTAATTACTTAGCCTATCCGCATTCCGAAATCCTCTTTTCTCAATTTCACTTCCCACTCACCTGAAACGCACCACTAAACCCTCTCTCTAAAATTTCCTGAATTTCTTCCCCTTTCACATCTATTACTCCCAAAAACTCTCGCGCTGCATCTGCCACCATTTTAATTCTCTTTGTTCTACTTTCAATATCTCTGGAACAAATTAATACCATTGCAATAAAAGCTAAAAAATATCTCTTATCCATTCTAATGATTTCTCCATCTTGTTTTCTGACTGCCTGAACACTTGCCAGCTCTCTCTCCATTTTTTTCTGTTTCCACTCTCTTAGTCGCCTCAGCTCAGCATAAGACATTTTTTCCCCGAGATCTTATCCTTTCCATCTCCCGCTCCATTTTCCGTCTCTTACGCTCCAATACACCAGTTTCATGTTTTTCCCCACAATGAAAACACAACACCTGTTTTTTTTTTTTTTTTTTTGATACACATTCATCCTCCACACATTTCTCTTTCCCACATTTTCCACACCTTTGTATCTGCCTTCTACATACTGCTGTCATGTGTCCATACTCTTGACACGAGTAATGAATGCATTACATTTAACAACAGAAGGCAACTAAAATACTTCCAATTTTAGACTTTCAAAATAAAATCTCCCTTTTAAATTCTCAGCTGTAAAATTTGTTATGAAATTAAAGATGCATTTACGTGCAAAAATATAACAACAAAAAGTATGTTTTGCTTGTAAACATGCCAGCCGAAATATTATATGCAAATGCATAAAAACTGATGGCTTGGGGCTTTTACAATCTTGCTTCCTGATTCACATCTTCACACCCTTATTAGTTTCCTTAGATAATGTCCTTATTTCTTGACATAAACTATAAGCCACAATTTTCAAGATTCTTCTTTTTTTTAGGGATTGTGCAGACACAGCCAATTGTTGCAAAGCGACGTTTGCTTGGGAGCCCAAAGACAAATCAAAGTAGATTCACAGTTATATTGGCAATGAGGACATTAATTCCAAATAGTATGTTGTGACATCTTTCCCTCATTCATTGAATCAAAAGTTACAGAAGAAAGTAACATGTACAATTTTCAAAGTTTTTTTTATTTGTAACAGAATACATATTACTGGTAATGGTGGCCAACCTGCCTGCAAAAGCAGGAGGATGGAGAACAAAGGTGATGGGAATACCAAAGGAAAACATTGTCCAAATGTGTGAAATGGTCATATTGTGTAAAAAGCACTCCAAAAAATGTGCATTAATAAATTCAAACCAGATGTTCCAATGGACACAGCTGCTGAACAGAAGACCAATCATCTCATGATTAGGCATGTATATCGTTTAAATGAAAGTTTGCCAACCTCTTCCAGCAGGTGACAAGTCTGTCCAATCATTGCCTATTTAGGCAATCTCGTGTGACAGGGGTTATGGCTTATGAGCACTGCAGAGACCAGAAAAAAGAGTTAAATGGGGCAAGATGCTGCAACTATTCAAAATAATGACTTCAAACTTACAAAATAGCAGTCCTTAACCCTATTCAGGACCTTCGAAAAAACCTACATTAACGGTCTTTTGGGGTCCAATGGACCCAAAGGTAACTCATTATTTTAGCTTAAAATAAACACTTCATGCAGCTTAAAGTACCTGTTTATTTTCAGAGGAGAGTTTATTACTGCATAAAATACAGAGTTCAACTGTACATTAGATAAAATCTACTATCAGATTTCTAATGCCACATATAGTAGCCAACTAAAAATTCAACAAAATGGCATTATAGCCAGAAATTACAATTTCTTTGAAAATTTGCAGCTCAACTACTAAGAACTACTGCATGGCATACTAATAAATGTCAGTCTAGTACTGCTTTCCATAATGTCTTCATTTCTCAGCAGCAAATATGATATAATATCTCTGGGGTCCATTGGACCTCGCAAGTTCTATGTTACAACAGCTTCTGCCAAGGTGTCCCAGCACTAAAAGTTAATCTCAGAAATTACTTTAGAGTTTACTATCACTCTCTGGACAGTTCCGAGGCACTGATCACACAAAACACTATCTGTGCAATGCTCCTAACACACAGTTTCCGCAATCAATGCAACAGGTTCTTGTCTTCCGGTCTTGTTCACGTGGGCACAGAAAGCATCTTCTCGTTGCAGCTGGCTGCATGTTTTGTGCTCTTTCTCTTAGATCAATGTATCCAAGAGTGATCAAAGCAGCTCTGGTATACCTGCGAAGGGACAGTGGTCCCTGCGCTATACTGTTCTAATTCAGCACCGCTCTGACCATATAACTTTGTATGTAACACACGCAATTAGAAGTTGTAAGCTATCAAAAGGGGGCTATATACTGTTAAAACATGGGCTACATGGTTAAACATGGCCTTGGACAATAAATAAATAATTTTTATGTCTGTGATAATTATGCAACTTACTTGGGATAAAGTCCTCACAATCTCAAGAAATGATCCTGCTGCTGCAACAATATTCTAGCCAGGAAGTATCCAGAACTTTTGAAGGGAATAAAAATGGCACAGCGCCTTCTGCTTTGCTTAGAAGAATGTGATATCTTTTGTATCACTCCAGTGGACCCCAGAGTATTATTGTCAATTTACTCAAAAAGTGCATGCCCTTGCAATACCATTCTTTTCTGTATTTTGTGTGACTAAACCATGGAAGATTACATGAAATCTCGGACACGTGTCATTTAAAATGAAAAAGATAATAATAAATGAAAGTGCTGACCCCAAAAGTCACAAATAAAACAGGAATAAAAAATAATTTTCCCAGACCAAAAACTCCTAGAACACCAGCGTCAAAACTTGTGAGGTTCTTGGCCTATGCATAACTACTGAGCAAACATCGGAGGAAAAAATGATCCATGTCCCCTGTTTCTCCAAATCCACACATAGTATTATGGAACCTGAGTTATCCTTTCCTGACTAATCATCAGCTAGGAGACCAGGCTATCCAATGCTACATGGGTGATCAGCTCTAAGACTGAGCTCTCCCATGCAATACTACCGATGGATCATAGTGTCATAAGCACGAGACCTGCATATTCCCTTGCGATATTGGTAACCCCAAAATGGAATCACCAGAATGGGAAATACATTTAATCTGTGGTGAACTATCAATTTTTCTTTACCTCTAAAAACCTCTTCCCTCTATTGGGTGCCCTGCTGTATGAGTTCACTAATGGGCTTCAAGACCTCTGAGTGATCTGAAGACCTCCCTGCGGTAGAAGCGATGGTATTTATATTCTTCTGCTTGGCTTTGGGTTTTTAGATGCTGTTAGACTATGACACCGGCTGTTCTTTTCTCGCACAGGGACACATCGTTGTATGATTTTGGTAGTTGTGCAGCTGGTCTTACAACTGAGATATTGCGTGTATGAGCCCCTGGAATACTCGTAAAAAAAAAAAAAAAAAAAAGGTCCAGAAACAAAAAACAAAAATAAAAATCCAGCTGTTTAAATGGATTGTTGTTTATTTAGGCCAATGGCCTAGAACATAAAACAAGAGTTTTAGAAGGAGTGGTTTGGTTGAGCATAGAGAAAGGGAGTATTAATTTAGTTCAATTTATTGAGAAAAGGAATTAAGTTTTAAAGTGAATAAATCAATAAACCAGTGCTTTGCATACAATATTTAAGACCAAAAGCTGTGTTTTTCAAATGCAGTCTCAGATGTTAAACCTTAAAGACCTGCTGTGACGTCTGTTTGCTTCCTCATTAAGACCTAATGTGACCAAGCTCGTTTCTGATGATGCCATCATTTTCAAAAACCTTGACCAGTGAAATGCATTGTGATTCGCTAAAATATATGCAAAATATAGGGAAGGCAAAATGCATTTTGGGTTTTGGATTTTAAAAATTTTTCAGCCTACATGTGGACCACAAAAAAATTTCTGAAGCTACTCTTCAGACTATGACGATGGCTGATACCCTGAGCGAGGGGAGCGACATTGACTTTTTGTGATAGTGCCACTTTGTTTAGTGAACTGCCACTTGTAGACAAATCACTGATCCTGATTTTTTTTAAGTGTTATTGAACATCAGGGCAACAAGCAAGAATTTTTGATGAAGTCCGAAGGCTTTTTATTTCAAGTTTATATTTGTTACAGAGGCTGAGAAATAAAGGTTTTAGTGAATGTTAACAATCAAATCAAGTATTTCAGGTCCCTCGGTTGTTTTCCAGTTACATTCAAACAATGGCCTCGGTCTTAGAATGCGTTTTTAGAGGGTGCCTTAGGCCTTAATGTGTCAAACACCTTATACAGAATGTAGAGACAGTTTCAAACTTAGGCCTACATGGAAACAAGGTAAGGTAATGCCAAGGTCATGTTTTGACCCTTGTTTGTTTGGTTTTTTGATTGTCTATAAACAGGATAACTCAAAAAGTTATGAAGGGTTTGGCACAAAAATTAGTAGGATGATAGGACACAGTCTAAAGATGAGTTGATTCAATTTTGGAAGTGATCTGGATCATATTTTGTATTCTGGATCTGGAAGAATTAAAATATATTTGTCTAACGTGGATTTGTGTGATACTTCTGAGCAGATTACTCAAAAAGTTATGATCAGTTTGGCATGAAATTTGGCAGGATGATTTGTAGTCCAAGGAAGAGTTGATTTAATTCTGGACTTTATCTGGAACATATTCTGTAACCAAAAGAACAGATACATGGTATGGCGGAGGTATGCGCTCCACCGAGTGCCCTCTAGTAATTATCATTATGGTCATTCATGTTGTGAATTATAGCTCATGTCCAATATATAAGGGAATAATGAAATGTATTTGTTTATTTACGCTCTCTCTGAGACATACCCCTCCTCAGTTAACCACATAATTTCTCTAATTCAATTTGGTAGCCCATCCCCAGCAACCCCCTTCATTATGATGGTGAAATGAGTATCATGGGGCTAGGGACTGGAACAGAGGGCCTTTTCAGGGCCCTGGGGCCAGGCAAGCGGGTAAGACAGGGAAGGCTTTGGCTCTTCCTGGCTGGTTCTGCCTAGATCTCTGGACCAGATTGGCCGACTTACTCAGCTTGGAATATTTATTTCATTCATTCCTTTTTTTTCTTTGTCAAGAGGATTTCAGTGGAACCTGCTCGCCATAGAGGAGAGGTGATAGCTGTTATGCAATGTTTATCTTGTGTTATAGCTCTTGTGAAGGTGCCTGCGAGGGACATGGTGATTGTTTTTGGCTGTGTGATTGAGTTTGATGTACCATGGTGGTGCAGTTGTGTTTTGTCTTGTTCAGCCGTGTAGTTGTATAGTTTTTGTTTAGTCAGCAGAAGATGCTCCTGGTGGAAAGATTCTTCCATAGCTTTGCTATTATAGATACCCATCAGTTAGATACTTTAATGGTGATAAAAGTAACACAGATGTGCTCTAACTAACAATACTGCAGTGCAGTTAAAATGACGTTTTTCAGCTGTTTCATATTGCAAAACATCTTTGCAAATTTGTAACAGTGTTGAGCTAAGCCAATATAACACAATATCAGTGTAAAATGCGGCAAAATGTCAGATTTACATTTGTGCAACACCAGAAGTAACATGTATAGAGCACTATTACAGTTTTATTGTGACATATTTTCAGAAAAAGTAACATTGTTTAGCAACTATATTATTTTGAACCGACTTCAGTGCAACGATATACCAAAGTTTTATAACCTCAGAAAGATGCTGCAACAACGTGTTGATGTATTTTTTTATGAAGGGGACAGATCAACTGTTCCTCTCCTTCAGGGCGCTACACAGTGCACAATATTTGGCAGTACGGCTAGTTCCAGTCCCAAGTGGGCTTCTGTTCTTATGCTGAAAGTATGTTCTCTAAACTCGGTTTGGCTCAGTCATGCATTCAGCTGCACAGATGCGCGCACTTGAGGATCTGAGCTCTGATGTACAGGGATGTGCATTGAGGGACTGGGCTGGTAATTTACATGTGATCTGTTGACTTTCTTAGGGTTACCCTTAATGTTAAATGATAAATAGTAAATAGACTGCATTTACATAGTGCTTCTCTAGTCAAACGACCCTAAGCGCTTTTCAATTTTGCCTCACATTCACCCTGATGGCAGATATAAAGCCACTACTTTATATTACATTACAATACTGTACATTACAGGCATTTAGGAGACACCCTTTTTCAGAGCAGTCTAGTATACAATGCATATTAGCAGGTACTAAGGTGTTGCGATCCTTAGAGGGATGGCATGACTGAGAGTAATTAGTACTTATCTTAAGGGTGAGAGGCTGTTAACACTGTGCATCAGTATCTCTGGGAGCCAGGCTTACATTCACAGAACCATAATTTCATTTTGAGCAATACTATTCAGTAATTTTGAATAAATCTGAATTCATCTTGAGATCCAGGAATTGCAGATGCACAGAGAGAAAGAGGCATGGCTAACTCTGCACTTTTTTGCTGCAGGAAAACTCTGTGGTCTCGCGCTCATGAACTTTGACCCTGTGAGGTTTCAGACATGGACATGATTTGCGGTGCGTTCATCTTCTATAGACACCATAAAATGCCCCCAGCATGCCCACCTTTACATGTGTTAAAGCGAAGGACATCATAACATAACATACAGTACTCAGGCCAACTCCACCAGTGTCCTTTCAATTCAATTTTATTTGTATAGTGCTTTTCACGGAGAAACTGTCACAAAGACGCTTTACAGCGAGAAAATAAATACATAAATATGCAAATAAATGGGGCAGGGTCCAGCCAAACCTTTGATCTCAACAGTTTTTTCTTTTCTTCTTGACTTATTGGAAAAACAGTAAAATGGCACATAATTGATCATGGTGGTCCTTGCTTACAGTACATAATCAGTTTTCCGTGTTCCAGAGCAGAGTTTTGAATTAATTAAGTTCTTAATTAACCAGCTAGGGCTATGTTTTTGTTGTTTTTTCTATCATGAGATTATGGAAGTTTCTCTCTCGTTCTTCAGCTCTTCTCTTTATGACTCTCGCTGGTTTTCCCTATGATCTCAGGCTTGGCAGTTCTCTGTTTCCTCACCAAAGCTCTTGGGGTTCAGCAGGGGACTACAGACAATCTAAAAGAGATCATCCTTGGACGCTGCTACAATTACATTACCCTGGTTAATCCCAGTTCAAGGTAAAATTTGTGAGGGGAACACAAGATCAATTACTGTCAGTGATTGGTGTCAGTCTGTCTGTAAGAAAGCTGTATTCATCTCTTTCCTGACAGCTCTGCTAAAACCCAGTCAGATACAACTGGCAAATAAGGTTATTAAACTTTCTGCGATTGTATTTCTTCCACATTGCATTGAATCACTCTTCTGCACACTTCGAAGTATATTTTGTCCAATTTTGATGACTTTTGGTGCAATACTGCTTGCGGATATCTATTTAGAAAATCAATTTTTACTTGTTCTCATCTGTTTTCTCATCAATATTCATGAGAGCTAATTTTCATATTGTATGAGCTGAAAGGCAATTTTTTTCATAATCATACTCAAAAACAAAGCCCAAGTTCCGAGCTTTCTAATTTGGTATCACAAAGACATGTTTGACACAAAATATTTTTATGATTTTCTTTTGGGTGGCAGTGTTTTTCCTCAGCCATTTTGTCCTCATGCAGGCCAGCGGGGAGAGAGTAAAAGATGTTGTGTTATCAAGCCAGTCATGTTAGCAATTGTTCAGAAGAATATGGAGAACATTGGGGTGCACTTGCATAACTTTACATGCAAATCTATTTGTGTATGCATGTGCTTGTATGCGTGTGTGCGTGTGTGTGTCATGCCTCTGTTTGCAGCTATGACTGTGAGGAGATCTGGAGAGAGTTCCAGGGGGCGGTGGTGAGAAGAACTTCATGCGACGTTGCAATGAAGGACTACCACAGAATGTTCCACATCATGCCACAAACCCTGCCCTGTGATAGGGTGAGTGTCTCTGTGTTGTGGTGGCAACTCCAATGAGAAGGATTAAATTTATCTGAATCAAATTGCTGTATACAAAGCACAGAAGAACTTTAACTCGATTGGTGTACATGATGTGGCCCTCTGATTGATGTCTGAGGTGGAACACTACTCTCACTGGTTCAAGCAGTGTAACTTTTTATCAACTGGCTTATGTAGCACTGCTCTTCAAAGTCATAAAGTGAGCTGAAAAGGTTAGGCAGCGCTAATGTCTTGACTGGGATGCAATGTGACGAAGAGTAAAATCCTCATTCCGTACACGTATGCTATCCAGTTAACTAGTGTTTCTTAGCTGAATAACTGAAAACCAGGTGCGTTCTGTTAACTTTTATCTAATTTCTAGGAGCTCTGGAGTTAGCACTGGGCACTTTTACAACTGATGGGATTGAGCAGTTGTATCACTTATAGCAATGGTCTCTGAAGTTAGCATTGGACCTCTTTAAAGTCCATATCTTTAGACTGTGGCTTTAGCATTGCCTAGTCTTTTGGCTCATGCCAATGGAGCTAGCTTTGTGCAGTCTCATAATCTCAATATGATATAGACTGAGCTTTGTATGTTTTGCATGGTAAGTATTGTGTAGTTTTAAGGCATAGTTTACATGGCAGTACGCTGCATCATTTTTACCCCATTTTCCAAAGGAGTATTGCCCTCATCATGTTCATCCATCTGTCCATCCATCCATCCATCTGCTCACATGTGTCCAAAACAAACTTTGCGCTGCACTACCTTTTTACATCACTATTGTCCGCAGCGTTACAACAAATGTGTGCTGAGAGGGTCATAAGTGCCAAAGCTCCTTATTGTTAAGGCCCATTTTACATGGAAGTAAATTGTGTTGTTTTTAAGGCCAGTTTTTCATGGCGCTAAGTTGTGTGTGAGACCTAACACACTTTTCGGCCTGCCCTTCAGCTGCTGTTCTGGAGTAAGACACACAAGCTCGTCCACAGTTACTCCGCTGTCACCCGCTATTTCTGGACACTGGAGGACACACTTGTGGGCTACATGTTCAACGACCTTATCTGGTGTGGACAGGGTGATGAATACCCAGGTACGAATTAGCATAATCTCATTAAACACTGTTTTATACACAAGAGCGCAGATAATTTCCAATATTGCTGGAATCTTTTATTTATTTATAGTGCTTGACAGTGGCGGGTTTTTCCATCTACCTGTTTTTTTCTCTCAATGCTCAAATTTTCTCAATAATTGACCTGCATGAAAATTCCAATAATTAGAAAAAAATTCTTGCATGCTGTGAAGAAAATTTTTGCTCTTTCTGAGGATGAAAGGGTGGCATTTATGCAATGAAGGATGACAGAAACAGATTTTTTTTAATGGACGATGACAAGGTAGGGTCCCAGGTCATGTATTTCCATTCAAAAATAACAAAAAAAAAAAAAAGGATGCTGGCACTGTTGTATATTAAGTGCAGTTCCCTCTTCAGAATATTCAGATGCAAGAAAATACTGGAAACTCTCTCTGGTTTGCATTTTCTTCCACCAACTTTTCAAAAATTTGCTCAGTACTTGCAAAACCTTTGGATGGAAACTTATCTAGCGAGACCTGGGTGTGGTAGAGTCACATTCTCATAGCACTCTTGGCGAGGCCTGAGTCCATATAAGGAAGGACTCCCAAACGAATCTCACTCCACAGATGCTCTTTTCATTGATCAGGTGTTCAAGCTTTTTTTTCTCGAAGGAGACATTTAGTAACCATGGTTTCCGCTGACATCTGCGCGTTTGGGATGGACATGGATGTTCGGCTGTCCACCATTTCCCATCAGGAACATCACATTTTAGTACTGAAACTCAAAATTGCGTAATTTTCATCAAAAGGCAAGATTGACACATCCATGAAGGGAATACACATTATAGTCAAATAGTACAGCTGGCATTTTTATGCTTTTTTTGTGGTTGATTAGTCCACGCAGAGACCAACCCCCTCAGAGCAATGTGTGGTTAAAGACCATATTGCAACACTCATCTTACTGTGGTGACACAGGGGTTTGAACCAACCACCTTTGCATCCCAGTCATGCACCTTAACCCCTGGGCTACAGGCCTAAACTGGAGCAGAGTAGCTATGAGACTGACTGATCTTGATTCTCTAGCTGCAGACACAGTAAATTCAGATGATTCTCCACGCTTGTTCCCTGCCTGACAGTGCCATACAATTGCTTCCAAACTCCTCTCTGATTAAGAGTAGGGTCATCCTCCAGCTACACACAGTCAGAGGCATTCATACACTGCCATTTCCCTCTTTATTCAGCACAGTCTCATCCCAACTTGTCATATAGTGACACTACCAGCCAAAGTGCTGATACTGTATATTACAGTCAGATTGTGAAACCAGTCATTATGTGAAATGACAAAAAATTTTTAGTCATTACGCGAAATGACTGAAGTTTAGCACTAGCCATTTTTTTAGACTTTAGACTTTATTGTCTCAGGGGGAAATTCTTTTTCACAGCACTGTATTTGCCAGACAGCAATACATACAACAGTAACAAACATGAACAACAATACAACATCAATAACAATGACAACAGCACACACAGACCACGTTAACGACGCCTACTGTTTAAGGCGGCTATGACCGCAGGAATGAGGCTTTTCCTTAAGCGAGCTCTATAGCACCTTAGTGATCTGTACCAGTGGCCAGAGCGGGGCATTATGGTGAGGAGGCGATTGAGTGGGTGAGTGATGTCCTGAGCTATTGAGAGTGCAATTCGCGTGATGGATTTGTCATTTAAGTCAGTTAGGTTGGGTGTGGGGAGACCGATTATCCTAGCAGCAGTATTGGTGATACGTTTGAGTTTTGACCGGTTAGTTACGGAAAGCATATTGAAAATACAGGAGGAACAGTCCAGTAGAATTGATTGAATGATACTCTGGTACAGCAGGAGGAGGAGGTGAGGGGTAACATAAAGTCCTTTGAGTTTACGGATGACTGATAGTCTCTGGTGGCTTCTTTCGTAAATGTCGGTGGTGTGTTGGTCAAATCTGAGTTTATTGTCCAGAGTGACACCAAGGTATTTAAAACTGTCAACTATTTCAACTGACTGGTTGTTGATGGTGATGGGGTGCTGAGGTGATGGGGGATCGAATGTTATTTCCTTAGTTTTACCATCATTGAAGTGAAGATGGTTGTCCGTGCACCACTGCGTGAAGTGAGTGACAGTGTTATTGTCTGTGAGAAGTGCAAGGATGGCTGTGTTGTCTGAGTATTTGAGGTAGGTGGTGTTGGGAGATAGTCTGATGCAATCATTAGTGAAATTTTTTAGGCATTTTATGAAATCACTGGTTTCACAATCTGACTGTAACAGAAATCTGAGGAAAATGGAGGCTTTTGGCTTCCTTAGGGTTAAGGGGTAGGGATTGGGGGCAGGGTTCGTTTTAAACTTGTATCAACTAAGGATGCTAAAAGCCTCCTTTTCCGTCATGCATCAACACTTGATCAGGCAGTGTGACTAAATAACGCTTCAGGATGAGACTGGGCTCCTTTATTATGCTTGTATTGTGTGATTGGCCCTGTCTGCCATTTAACCTACATGTATAGAATTCGGTGCACACATGGACCATGCGAAGTCTTAAAAAAAGTCTCTTAGTGCGATGAAACAGGCCGTTGTTCTTACTGAAACAAACGCTGTGAAAACTGGTCTAAACATTACTGTATACACTTAATAAGAGTGCCATTCGGAAGATGTCAGCATGCCGCTCTGAGCTTGCGCGTGGACAGTGTGCTTCTGGACGCCTCCAAACACAGGGTGATGTTTCAGCAAAGTTGTTTGCTCTCCACTCTGGAAATAACCTTTTACACAGTCTACCACTGTCCACTTGTCGCGAATGCACACCTGCACCCGTCAGGATCTCACCACCACCCCAAACGTGCGCAAGGGTGCGAGGGCCCGTTCATCGCTGCTTGCGGCTTCAATGTTTGTATTATTTCTCCAGTTAACCACCCGCAGCAGTAGCAGATTTACTCCCTCCAACTGGTTCTGCTCAAGGCTGCTTATGGTGTCCAGCCAGGGAGTCTTTTTTATTGCCACAGTGGCCCTGTTTGTTCTCTTAGAGTGATCAGATCATGGGTCTCTGTAAAGCTCGGCAGTGACAATGTCCATTGTTAAATCTGCTGTGCAAACAGAACAGAATTAAAAGTTCAGCCTCAAGAAGTGACGCCAACAGAGGCAGACGAAACAGACTCCATTGCCTTTTCAAAGGGTTTAGACAGAGTGTGAGGTGCCCAGCGAGTGGAGCCAAATAGCATGAAAAGGCTTTCATTCCCTCAGCCTTTACTCTCTTGTTCCTTTGCTTTGTACTCTTTATTTCCTTAATGCTATCATTCTATTTCATGCGTAGTCATTCATTCCTGCTCTTTTTTATTCCTTTACTCTTTCAAGCATTTACTTTTTGCCATACCATTCATTAACTTTTTCATGCAACTATTTCCAATGCAGCCTTTATTTCTGTGTTTTTACCTCCGCCAGCGGAGTTGGACAGAGTTCATGATTTCATCCCCATTTTTTGTTTGTCTGTTTGTATGTTTGTTAGCAGGATTATGAAACATAATATACGTTAATTTCAAACTTAACTAATGCATTAGCTCAAAAAAAGAAAAACAGTGCTTGGTAAAAAAATATCCTGATTGATAAAATGGAGGATAAGCTAAATTGTATGCAATTTTTGTTTACTTAATCAGGATGAACTCGGATCTTTTCATAATCTTAAGAATTTTGCTTGTATTTAATTTCAAGTGTGTTTTTATCAATCCAAAATCCACAAAGAAATTGAGGTATGCACCATTTCTGTGCCTGCGCACCATTTATTAACAAGGCCCCTCGACTGATTTTGATGAAACTTTGTGGGAAGGAAATACATGACAACACTCTGAGGTGATTAGATTTTCACAGGTCAAGATTGCAGAAAAGGCCTAAAATAATGGTGCAGGCAGAGGTATGCACTCTACTGACAGCCTCATTGGTTTTCAATTGTATTTTTTTTATCCTGCATTTTCCTAACCTTTGAGGCTTTACTGTGCTATGTATATTACTGAAAAAGAATCAATGTGGAAGATAAGGTTTGCATTGTGGCATATGCTTTAGGCCAGGGTAGTGTCAGACTTGAAGGCTCCAGTGTTTCCTGCATAGTTCTGGTATTCGCTCGAGTAATGGATCAAGGCCTTAAATGATTGTGAACTGAAAAGATCCCATGAATTCCTGTAGCCACTGGATCTCCAACAGTGGAATTGAACAGCCCTGTTGTAAGACCCACAACTGGTCTAGGTGCAGCACTATAAAATCTCTTTTCTGTGGTATATAATATCTCCAACTTTTCCCACTGATCTGGGAACAGTGCATTAATACATATTCCCTGTTATCTATACAGTCTGAAACTAGCCTGACTTCCCTGGATACAGTGCGATAACTTCCCTGTGATCTGTATTGTCAGAAACCTTGCTGATCTGGGGACAGTGCCATTAGATCCTTGTTTGTAGTGTATACAATATCAAACTCTTTTTACTGATCTAGGCACAGTACAATAAAAAAATCTTCCTTGTGGTCCGTACTGTCTGGAACTTTTCTTACGGATCTGGGTACTGCGTAATAAGATTTCTTATTTGTGGCCACAGGGTTCAATTTCAGCTCCTGCCCAACGTGGTCAAATTGTGTGAACCATCCGGTGTATTCCCTGTGGAAACAAGCCTCAAGAAATGTAAGAAAGTCTTTCTTACTCAAGTATACATTCATTCTGAATGAAGTGAACCCAATCTAAAAATAGCACAATGTATTGTAGACCTCACCAAACCAAACCAGGCCAATTCGGAGGCAGTGTGACAGCCTCTAAACTCCAGTTAACCAATTCAGAGACAGTTTGATGGATTGAAGACTTTGCTCAGCCAAAATGAACCAATCCAGAGATGGTATAAACTTGGCATGCTTACCTGCCTCAGCTGCAGTTCATTTGACCAACACGCCCAACCAGCTTGCAGTAAACACTAAAAATATGAGAGGCTGTCTTTAATTTATATATCTGTGAATTCAGCAGCACACACTCATATCATATCCTTGCAGTTACATCCTACGTTATGGCATACATAATATGGGATTTCAACTGAAGGCGTGACACTTTTCATATCATGCTGAATATTAGCATGCACACCTTGCGCAATGATATCACCGTGCATTGTTGGAAGTAAAGCAAGTTGATGGCATGGCTTCATTTTTTCAGTTTACTATTGTCTCAGAAGACAGTGGGTTAATGTGGAATGTCTGATAGGCTGCATTCTGCATCAGGAAATGTGACTTGGCCGAAGGAGAGAGGAGAAAGAGTTGAGACAATGAACAGCAAGCAGTGATTCAGGAAAAGGCTGAGCTGGTTAATTGTTGAAAGGCGCTTTGTTTTGGGCCCAGGTTCTCTGATTATCAGTGGGAAAAAACCCATGCAAAGCCTGCATCTTGTGTGTCCCTAGTCGTCTATATATATGCCTGTTTGTGACAGTTTGTGTGCATGTGTCCTTTCCGATTTCACTGGAGCAAAACAATCATACAGTCAGTGTACACAAATCCAAAGTATCCCTCCAATTTGTTAGCTTAGCTCTCCTATGCTCAACCTTGAATTAGGAGGCAGCCAATAACGGCTATTCCTCATATTCTATGAACAGCCAATGAGAGCTATTTTTCATATTATGAAAGCGCATGTCTGATATTTTAAGAAAATCAAATGAGTGCTGTTTTTATGTCAGGAAGGAGCCAATAGCAGTTTTATTTCTTGTACTTGGATTCCTCTTATCAGACTGGCTCATGTGTCCAAATGATGTTCAATCAGTGCATAGTGAAGGTTATCGGAGCTGCTAAACAATATGGTTCAAAAGTGCATTCCACTGAAAAGTATTTAGATAAAGTACTGCTATTATAGCCGTTAAAATAGCCCAAGAGGGCTCTTCGTCATATCCAGACAGATGTCATTGGGAGTTCTTTTATAGAATATGCAGCCCGGCAACAAGAGCTCTGTCCCGCCATGTGGAAGCAGACAATGAAATCTCCTCCACTGCATGTGGAGCCAGCCAATCAGAACTTTTTCACAGCTAGAGCAGCCAGCTGGGAAATGAAAGTGCTTTCCTAGATTTTGAAGCCAGCTAATGACAGGTCTTTCTCAAGTTTTGGAGCCAACCAATGAGAGGCCTTTCTCCAATTGCTGAGCTGGCCAATGAGAGCTTGTTGTAGGTTGACTCCCTGGCTATCGCCCTGCTTAGTCCAGTAGTCCAGTGCCACTCTTATCTGATTCATGAGCGAACATCCCGAAATAACGAAGAAACTGTAGCTACCAATTAAATACAAACAGCTTTGGGCAATATATATGTTAAAAAAATCACTCCTGTATTTGAGCTGGTAAATCAGGCTCTACGAGTATGCTTTAGATTAAGTGCTACAAGGCTCAATTAAAGTTGGGTTGTCTTCCCTCTCTCCTTTTTCATCAAAGTTTGCAGCCGCGGCATGTGGGAACATAACCGTCTTGCTAAATGGATCTATACAGAATGCCTTTCATCCAGACAGGTGAGCCACCCGCTCCATCTGATTTGACAGCAAAGTATTCCCAAGGTGGTCAAGTTTTCCCAAAATAAGCTGCTAATGGGGGGGGCTCACCAAGATCTGAGAGAATATACTGCTCTCTGGCTCTGTTTTGTGGGTGTGGTGGACTCTACTGGCCTATACAGTACAAAAGCATTATATTCAATTGATAGAATTTCATTTGAACAGGAATACTGTGTTGAAGACACGTGGAGACTGAATGCAGTGTGGCAGATAGCATCTTTCCCAAGTCGAAAGGATTCAAATGCTGGTCCATAATGACCACAACCACCACCCCCCTTTTGATTTCACTCCCTCGCGGGTCAGTGGGGTCATGAGATAGGTGTAGGCCAGTAGTAACTACCCCTGGAGATCTACCCTCCCATAGGTTCTCACACCAACCCTGGCAAAGTATACCCCATTCAACAACTACAGCAGAGCTGCCCAGCCCTGTTCCTGGAAATGTACCATCCTGTAGGTTTACACTTAGACGCTAAGAAAGTACACCTCATTCGGTAGCCAGAGCAGGGCTGCCCAACCCTATTCATGGAAATCCACCATCCTGCACTGTAGGTTTATACTCCAATCCTAACGAAACACACCTCATTCAACAGCTAGAGCTGAGCTGCCCAACCCTGTTCCCAGAGATCTACAGTCCTGTATGTTTTCACTCAAGCTCAAACAAGGCTCACTTTCAACAGCTGGAGCAGGGCTGCCCAAACCTGTTCCTGGAGACCTATTGTCCTGTGGATTTTTATTCCCTCGGCGAGAGACCTTGCTGAGTTGTTCGTCAGTAGAGTCCGGAATGCTGAATTTGAGCTGAAACGAGAACCCCCAGGATGGTAGGTCTTCAGAGGAAAAGTTTGTTAGCTCTGGTGTAGACTTTATATAAAAGTGTGGGGATCTATGTTGCCTGAGTGTGTAATTCAGTCTGGGAAATGAATCTATTACTCTGATGATACCAGTATGATTCCACTGTAGTGCCCTTAGTTTCAAGCTAATAAACAAGAATTGCATCTGTGAACATTGGCCACATAAAATTATAGCACTAACAAACTAAACATTTATGCTGCTTAAATGTTTGCTTTGTCATAAATTATGATATGTAGCCTGGTCAATAGATCTGGGGTCTGAACATTATCCAGGAAGGGCTGGTGTGGGTGCAGGCTTTTGTTCCAGCCCTGCAGTTGCATACCAATTATACAAATAAACCCATAAAGGCCTTGTTCTGACTTAATAAGGCTTGCGCCATTGAGTCCTACACTGGCCCTTACTGGATGAAGTCAAGAAACCTTGGATTGCTTGTAGTCTGTGTGATATCTGCCTGTGATTGGAGCATTTTTATGATAATGGTGTAGCACTGGGCAATGAAGCACTCTTCTTACCTGCAGCATGTTTGGGAGTGTGGAGCTGGACAGTTTAAACCCCCGTACGGTGAACTACATCAACATCAAGGTGGTGGCAAACCTAGAAGGCCCTTTCGTGTGCGTACAGCTGACTCACCTTTCGGCTATCATGGAGTGTTAGTGTGACCTACACCAGCAACATAGCCAGAATTATGGCAGAAGGAATTGAATAGATGGCCTTGCATAGAGTGAGCTGAGCCAGACTCCACCTAGGTGGGCGTTTGCAAATAGGAGCAGTGACTCAGCATAGAGTATGTAGGAGGCCTGGAGTAGCATAGTATTTAGACAGCTGTGGCCCACCACGATGTGTTCTATGTGTAGATGACTTGGGTTTGGAAGCTTAAAGTCTAGTGGCAAAATTGCTTGGCTGGGACCAAGACGGTGGATCTTTAAAGCCCCAGTGTAGACAGAGTATGATCAGTATGATCAGCTGTTGTTGGGCCCTTGAAAAAGACCCTTAACTGCACACTCCTCTTGGATGAATTCGCCCCTGCTAAGTCTAATCAACTGAAGAATACAAAGGAAAAACAATCAGAGTCCAAATTTTGCATTTATATATATATTACATTATTATTATTATTATATTTATAATAATATATAATTACATTCTATATTATTTTATAATTTTTGCATATTTTTTCAGTGCTTTTTTTCTAAGATTGTTTTGAATCTTTAATTCAGAATTTCTCCACAATGTGAAAATGTGACTGATTATTTTTCCATTGTGGTCTTCAACTATTAGTTGCTTTTGGTAAAAGCATAGGCAAAATTACAATCATGGAATAATGCATCAGGCAAATTTATTTCTGCAAAGAAACTGAGTGAGGTGTGTAAAATGCAGGTGTAGGGGCAGTATTTGGGAAGGGTTAGTGTGTGTGATATTTGTGTTAGTTGGAGTTTGAGTGGCAGTGTAAGGTTGTGTAAAGTGATCAACTCTCTACTGTGCATCAGGGAATCCTGCTCACAGGGCTCTATCTTGCATCTATTGAAAATTCTTACGAGTCGCGGGTTTCGCTGGACTTGCATCGACGGCGATGTGTGAGTAGAGCAGAAAGTCTCCCACCCTACCACCTTGAAGTGTGTCACACATAGCCAACCCCCTACACCCTACTCCCTACCCACTGCACCCGACTCCCTACCCACCCAACACTTTACGCGTTACCCCTTACACTCAACACCATACCCCTACCCATTACTCCCTGTCCCCTAAACCCTACATTGTATCATGGCAAGTACACTTTCCTCCATATTCAGACAGCCACAGGAACATGTCCAGAATGCCTGAGACTTTCAGTAGGATGCTGCAATCATTGATTCAACAGTGGACATTTGTCTGTTCACCACAGGACCCTGAGGATGCTCCAGTGCTTGCAAAATCCAAGCCAGTCCTCTTGCCAGATATGCAGCCAAAGCTTGATGCACGGACAGTGAGAAAATTTTGACAGCACCCTCTGCAGTACAGGAGGCCACACACATTACATCCTCTTTAATGAACAGTTAATGGACAGTAAATATCTCTTGAGAAGTATGAAAACTGATTATAAATTATAATTGCTGGGGCGCCCCGGTGGCTCATCGGTCTAAGCGCGCATACCATAAAGGCTGTGTCCTTCCCGTAGCGACCTGGGTTCGATTCCAGCTCAGGTCATTTGCTGCATGTCTTCCCCCATTCTTCTCCCCAACCTTCCTGTCTCTCTACACTGTATAACTATCAAATAAAGGAAAAATTCCCAAAAAATAAATAAATAAATTATAATTGCTTCATAAGTGACACTGAATTAACAAGCTAGAATTCAATGTAGAGCTTTGATTGCTGTGTCTCCATCTGCCATGGCTTCCTACGCCCTAATAGTTGATTTTCGGTCCCCGCATACATCTGACTCTATGTGACCTTGACCTTTGACCCGATGACTTCCAAAACCTATTTGTTCGGCTACCCTCTGTAGAGATTTACCACGTCTGATTTGAGCAGAATATGTCCGCTACTTCAGTAGATATTGCGGACACAAGATCTGCGCGCCAAACAGACAAGACAGTTTGTCGATTACTGTTATTGAATTAAACATCAAAGGATGTACACTGGAAGTCATTTCCTGTGACGGATGTGCTTGCGCAGCTGCAGGTGAATGGAGGTTTTTTTTACTTTCCTTCACTCTTTCTGTTCGAAAAAAAAAAAACCTATTTTAAAACTGCATCTTTCCACACAGCAATTTTCTTCCTTTGCTGCATATTTATTTTGGTGATTTGTAGTTCTCTTGTATTTCATGCTGATTTTACAAAAGTTTATGTCTATTAAGTACATGGACTGACCTTGGTATGACATGTGCTATATAAATCAGTATGAGATACAAAATTTGATTGATCACTGAACTGAATTTAAGCAGCAGGCAGTGATACAGGTTCTGTGGTTCAGAACAGCTGGGGAATATGAGTCTGAATCATCTCCCAGTTTTATAGTTTCTCTCTAAATCACTCTTTTTCTTCCATCTGTTTAATACTTTTTTAAATTTTTCCCCACGCCATATATTCTTTTTAAACGGCATGTGAAATTGTCATTGGGTTCCTCCCTTCACATACCTCATTGAGTGTCTTCGGTGTGTCCTTCCATCCAGCAGCTAGCGTGTCTATTCAAAGTATTTTCTGCTTTGATTGGTTTGCATCTTGCGTGCTTCCCTTTTCTCGACTGTGTCTTTCCTCACAGTTACTCCTCCACACGCGTGTGACATATTTATACCCCCTCATTTGAGGGCTTTAGGACTCTTCGTCCCCGTGGACTTTTTGTCCCCATGAAATTTTTCGTCCCCGGACTCTTCATCCCTGGGGTGCGTTTCCTGAAAGGACAAATGCTAACTTACACAGTTGGAACCACAGACTGTGAATGGACGAACTATGTTAGTTGCTAATGTAGTTAGCAACTATGCTTTTGGAAAAATACACTCCTGGATGGTTCGTCCCCAATAATGCTTTGCCCTCCTCCTGAGTTATAACACTATCCCCAACCCTAACCCTTATATCATGGTGATCTGTTCGTCGTTCATATGTCCATCCGTCCATCCGTCTGTCAACAATGGTGGCACTTTTTTATCATTAAGGGACAAAAAATCCGGGGATTAAAAGTCCTCAGGGACGAAGAGTCCGAGGACAAAAAATCCTTGGGGACGAAAAGTCCGGGGCCAAAAAATCCGGGGACGAAGAGTCCTGTAACCCCTTTGAGTTTGCAAGTTGCTGGATCATTACTTGCTATATGCACTTTAGCATCAGTCAGTATTTGCTAGTAAAACTCTTCATCCTTTGAAAGTAAAACGTAACCTTTAATGATAGTATATACGAAAGTACTCTTCCTAGTTCAGTTTATAGGAACAAGCTACCAAGCCGTTTTCACATTCTCCAGGATTGGGACTGCATTCCTGATAATCTACTCTCAGTCTGTTCCTGTGCCCTGTTTATTAGGAACAAGCTCCCAAGCTTTCGACAGTCATCAGGATAAGGACTGCTTTGCTGCTAAAATTCTCCATTCTGCCATCTGACAGTTTGGCTCTGATGAAGCGTGCGCCCCATCTGGCAGTGGTCCCAGAAAGCCACTGGGCAAGCACTGGCTACGCCCACACTGCTGCCACATCTGAACTGAACTGTGTCATTGTCCTCTGGGCCCCATCCCACTGTGTACCGTATTACTATCAATAAACCCTACTATTGGATTGTATTCTGCCTCCGCGCTTGATTCCTGGCCTGGATCATGACACCTCCAGCAGCGATGTGGCAGACAGTTTCTGTATCCCTGGGTAATATGTTGCATTTGGTGTATTTACTCATCTCTGTTTGTTGCTGTTTGTGTATTAATACTCACTTTATTAGTATTAAAAATGATGTCCAAGAAATTATGAATTTTTTTTTTTACTTAGAATTACAAATTAGTTTCCTCAGCAAACAAACCGAAGCAACATCTCTGACAAAGGCTTCCCTCTCAGTCTTTTCAGTCAAAATCCTCTCCTGAAAACGTCCTGACACACATCTGACTGGACCTTGGAATGAAGATGAGCTCCTCTGCTGAATTTTTAGCAGATCAATCTCCATG
This sequence comes from Gymnothorax javanicus, assembly GCA_029692085.1. NCBI lineage: Eukaryota > Metazoa > Chordata > Actinopteri > Anguilliformes > Muraenidae > Gymnothorax > Gymnothorax javanicus. Next base: position 20,704,535 of record CM056196.1, on the reverse strand, counting down.
TCTAAAACTCCTCTTGTGTTTCCATAGATCTCCATTACCTGTTTGGATGCCACAATGTGAATTTGTCCAAAAAAAAATACAAAAACACAACAATAATAACTGGAAGAGTAATTACAAATGAGGTCAACAGCTGCCAGACCTTAGTGCTCATGTGTGTCAGTGTGTGTGTGTGTGTGTGTGTGTGTGGGTGTGGGTGGGCATGAGTGTGCAGGTGGCTGTGGATGTGCATGAGTCTGTGCATGTGTTTGTGTGCACGCGTGTGTGTGTGTGTGTGTGTGTGTGTGTGTGTGTGTGTGTGCATGAGGGTGTGTGTTTGTGTGTGTGTGTGTTTGTTTGAGTGGGTGAGCCTGAGTGTGTGTGGGTGAGCATGGGTATGTGTGTGTGTGTGTGTGTGTGCATGTGTGTGTTTATGCGCGCAGGTGTGTTTGTGTGCAGGTATAAGCGTTTGTGCGTGTGGATGCACGTGTGTGTGTGTGTGTGTGTGTGTGTGTGTGTGTGTAGGTGTGCATGAGGGTGTGTGTTTGTGTGTGTGTGTGTTTGTTTGAGCGGGTGAGCCTGAGTGTGTGTGGGTGAGCATGGGTATATGTGTGTGTGTTTGTGTGTTTATGCGCACAGGTGTGTTTGTGTGCAGGTATAAGCGTTTGTGCGTGTGGATGCACGTGTGTGTGAGTCTGTACATGCATGTGGGTGTTTTTGAGTGTGCTCATGTGTTTGTGTGCGTGTGTTTGAGCGCTTGAGTGTGCGTATGCAGATTTTTTTGTGTGTGTCAGTATGTTTGTGGGCGTGTGCTTTATCTATGAATGGCAGGCATTTGGCTTGCAGCTTGGGGAGTGTTGGGTTCTGCAGAATGTGCCCAAACTACTTTTAAATTGATAAGTTTCTCATCTGCAAGCTCTAAGCTCCATAAGGATGAAGTCCATGGTGATGCCCCTGACGTAAGCCAAGGATTGAAGACCTGGATGCAAGAAGTACTTTAGTCAGAAAATAACACTTTTGAGATATTAAGGGTCAAAGTTTTGAAAACATGCTGCAGATACTTTTTTTAAAAGATAACATTCAGTGGCCCCTGCTGCTAGTCCCAGGGGTTATACAAAGTAGACAGACACGTTTTTGTGGAAAAATAATGCTTTATTACAAAAAAAACAAGAAAATCAGTTTCGGACTTGCACTTCTTACCATAAAATGCCTGGACTTCGTACTTATTGCCATAAAATGCATGGACTTCGGTACTTTTACCACACAAATGCCGTTTCAATCATTTTCTGATTGCCAAACAGTCATTTTTGCTACGCTTGTCACATGACACATACTAGCAGCTGATTGGACAGTCACGGACTTAGGCACTTGTTCCTGATGACGTCGAGGACTTGAGTACTTCTTGCACAAAAATTCAGTATATTCAGGGAAGGCCGTATATCAGTATTGAGGACTTGAGTACTTATATCTGGAATTTTTTGGCTTTAAATGATGCACATGACACTCTACTTTATGGTAGTAGTGTCCGCTCATTTTTTGGAAAATGTGACTTAAGTACTTCTTGCACCCAGGTCTTCGATTATTTCATGTATTTTCTAGATTAGATTTCTGCAAAGTCAATTATTTGTTATTTGTTTTCTACAATTATTTTGGAATACCTGAAGCACTGGAAATTGCTCTGCAGTAAATTAAAGATAATGTTAAGAATGATTATTACTTTCAAGTTAAGTTTCATAAATTGATATGTTATCTACTTCCCTGGCATTACTGCTTATGGAGATTATCAACTGCTTAAGTTTTAAATTCTCAACTGCAGTTATAATCCTTCTGCCTCAGATTTGACATTTAGCTTCCACCTGGCTGCTGTTTTTGTTTGGTGCATCATAACTTTTAAAACATTTTCTGCACTGCTGCTTGATTTTTTTTCTGCTCTGCTCTACAGCAGTACCAAGGTATTCTCAAGATTGTGTTTCGTCTGGGAAAAGACGGCATTTGTTGTAAACATTCCCCTGTGACTGGAGTGAAAACTCTTGCCTTATTAGTGGCCAGCCTGAACATGTTTCATTTTGAAGCATCATAGCATGAGATAAAGAAAATAATGAACATGATTATATTTGCTCTGAATGAATATTACCTGAAAGGTCACCTTTAGCCGGCAGGTAATTTCTTGTATTTACAAATAACCAAACGGCACAGGTCTGGCAGGAGGTTGTTACAGTGTATGTCGTGTCAGGATCATGCCAAGTGCGAAAACCGGAATTGTTTTTACAGGCAGTGGAGATGCCACATAAAAGGGCGCTCCCACAGGTGGTTAGCACTGAATTACAATCCCCACCCCCCCAACCCCAACCCTGCCGGAAAAAGAAAAAAAGCAGCACCTGTGCAGAAAGAATTGATGGTGCAATGAAAAGAGGTGAGAACAAAATCTAAAGTCTTTATTTTAAAACCACCCAGGCTTCCCTCCTCCGCTCTTTTACAGATGGGATTTCAGGTTCCCAGTTCTAATCTTTGCACGTATTCCCTCTGGAGAGTGCATGGGTTATGAGGGTTGTGACTATTGCGGTCATCCTCTTGCCTCTTACTGCAGGATGGAACACTGACCTATGATGATTGAAAGAATTTCTTTGTATATTGCCAGATTAGCGTGCTTCTGCACTCCTCCATATTCAACTCTTCCGTTGATAAAGGCGAGCAATCTTGCCCCGGAAGCAGCCGCACATGCACATGGCATGACATAACCACCACCATATTTCAAAGATGTGGTGACATCTGTAGTCTCTTCATTCTCTCCTTGGCACTTAACATTTTACCCTCATATGTCATTATAATATTTTTTCAAGAACTTTCCGGGTAGCTTCTCTTTCAGCATTGTTTTGCACAGCAAAATGGGGAGAATACAAAACAATTGCATATTTTTTGTTTATATATCTTGCTAAAAGCATGTGGGATCGCAATGTGATTGTGACCCACATTATTATCATAGGCTAAATGATATGGGTTCTCAGTAGCTTTCTCTATTGGATATTGCACACATTTAGTAATTAAGAAATCTGTGGAATTTATCAGGCATTGCTGGGTGCCACCTATGTTGATATTTATTACAAACCCCAATTCCAATGAAGTTAGGACGTTGTGTAAAACGTGAATAAAAACAGAATACAATGATTTGCAAATCCTTTTTGACCTATATTCAACTGAATGCACTACAAAGACATGATATTTAATGAGATATTTAATGTTCAAACGGATAAATTTTATTGTTTCTTGGAAATATTCATTCAATTTGAATTTGATGTCTGCAACAAGTTTCAAAACAGCTGGGACAGGGGCAACAAAAGACTGGAAAAGTTGAGGAATGCTCAAAAAACACCTGTTTGGAACATTCCACAGGTGAACAGGTTAATCGAAAACAGGTGAGTGTCATGATTAGGTATAAAAGTAGCATTCCCGAAAGGCTCAGTCGTTCACAAGCCAGGATGGGGCGAGGTTCACCACTTTGTGAATAACTGTGTGAGCAAATAGTGCGACAGTTTAAGAACAATGTTTCTGAACACGTAATTGCAAGGAATTTAGGGATTTCATCATCTACAGTCCATAATATCATCAAAAGATTCAGAGAACCCGGTGAAATTGTTGTGGTTTTCATTCAGAAATATTTTCATATGATGAGGTTCCCCCATCCTCAAACAATTGGAGAGAGACAGATTCTTCAGAAAATTAGGCTTTATTGAGGCATACTGATGAATATAAAGCCGAGTTCTTTTTGCGCAAGAAGAACTGCCATTCTGCTTTTCACACCCAGTTTTTATACCTTCATCACAGGAAATACCTTCCAAATATGGTTTTCCCGTCCTCTCACGCTACAATGATTCAATAACGTAATGCTGCTTCTTACTTGTTTTTCAATGGTACAATCATGTGATGTCTGCATGTTACTTGTTTCTCTCTTTTATCAAAACTACTTCAAGGCTACTTCATTGTTTAAGAGGACTTTTAGTTGGGTCACAGGTCGTCCCAGAGACAGGCAAACCAAAACACTGCCACCTTGCCTTGAAAACTGGAACCAAAAGATAGCAACCCTTTTGTAATATTGGAGCATGCATAACTATATGATTTCTGATGAATGATGGTGAATAATGCTGATGACTGAACAGATATCAATCTGTGTGTGTGTGTGTGTGTGTGTACTGTGTATGTGAACTGCTTGTACGTGTGTGCATATGTGTGTGCATGTGCGTGTGCCTATGCGTGTGTATGTGTGTTACTGCTACTTACATAATATGGTTAATGATTATGATTATTGATTATGGTTATTAATTATGGTCATTGATTTACTGATGAATATGATGAGAAATATTGAAATATAATCCTTGACAAAATCTCTACATGTAAGCGGCAAGGCCGAAAACCAACATTGAATGCCCGTGACCGTCAGTCCCTCAGGCAGCACTCTACCGTGCAAAGCAAATGCCATATATCCACAACACCCAGAAACACTGCCGGCTTCTCTGGGCCCAAGCTCATCTGAGATGGACTGACATAAAATGGAAAAGTGTGCTGTGGTCTGATGAGTCCACATTTCAAATTGTTTTTGGAAATCATGGACATTGTGTCCTCCGGGCTAAAGAGGAAAAGGACTGTTTTCAGATTGTTATCAGCGCAAAGTTCAAAAGACAGCGTCTGTGATGGTATGGGGGATGTGTTAGTGCCCATGGCATGGGTAACTTGCACATCTGTGAAGGCACCATTAATGTTGAAAGGTACATACAGGTTTTGGAGCAACATATGCAGCCATCCAAGCGACGTCTTTTTCAGGGACGTCCCCGCTTATTTCAGCAAGGCAATGCCAAGCCACATTCTGCCTGTGTTACAACAGCGTGGCTTCACAATAAAAGAGTGCGGGTAATAGACTGGCTTGCCTGCAGTCCAGACCTGTCTCCCATTGAAAATGTGTGGTGAATTATGAAGCGCAAAATACGACAACGGAGAGTCCGGACTGTTGAGCAACTGAAGTCATACATCAAGCAAAAATTGGAAAGAATTCCACCTACAGAGCTTCTACAATTACTGTGCTCAGTTCCCAAATGCTTATTGAGTGTTGTTAAAAGGAAAGGTGATATAACACAGTGGTAAACATTTTTGGAACGTGTTGCAGGCATCGAATTCAAAATGAGTGGATATTTCCAAAAAAACAATAAAGTCTGTCAGTTTGAACATTAAATATCTTGTCTTTGTAGTGTACTCAATTGAATATAGGTTGAAAAGGATTTGCAAATCATTGTATTCTGTGTTTATTCGCGTTTTACGCAACATCCCAACTTCATTGGAATTGGGGTAGTATTAGTCTGCATTGCGCTACCTCAATTAAAAAAACCCTTTACATCCATTTTGCACTAGAGTGTCTTGGCCTTTCAACTCACCTTTTCGTCTATTTACATAGCAGAGTTGTTTTTATTTATTTATTTTTTTGTCCAGTGTAATCTGAGTTCCTCAAATCAGACTGGAAGACCAGACACCTGTTTTGGTACTGCGCAATTCACGTCTTAGAATTACATATGGGCTGCTGCGGTTTTAGCACTGTTCCTGTGGAACAGGGATATTAATAGAAGCGCAGGCGATATGGCTCGACTCCCGAACGTGGCACAATTGCTTTAGAGCCGATGTTCAGGCGTCTCGCGACCTTAGTCCCGTCAGGACAGCGTGTGCGTGAGTGTGTGGTTATTAATCGCTCCATACGCGACACCCGAGCGGACCTGACCCAGCCCACAACGCATACTGCCGATGCGCCCGCGTGCCCCTGAAACATTTGTTCTACAGGCAGCACAGAGCGTCCTTCGCATAGCGCGCAACGCAATAACATCAGCAGCATACGCGCGAACACACTCCGCATTGCCATCGAGGTTCGGCAATGGATTGTGAAGCGCCCGCCGCTCAAAGACGTAGGAAATTCAGAAGGACGCTGATTTTAGGAGTTTGTCTCCTGTTCTTATTTCTTGTGATAGCTGTTAGCCTAGGCGTCGCTCTAAGTCGCAAGAGTCCCGGTTCTTCGAAGGACCGCGTTGTTGGGAACTTTGAGAACGCGGTGATGACTAGATGCGAAAGCTTTCTGGACCAGAATGACGAAGAGACAAGGTAAGATTTATGTCGCGGGAAAGAGTGCATAGTGTTTATCACCGCTTTTGGATTTAATGCATCAGTTCTATCGTGTGGTAAGTATGTTTCCCCATGGCTAATTGTGCCAACGGTTGTATAAAAAAAGAGAACACCTGTTGTTTGCCGTTGGGCAACGTGCTTCAGAGATTCAGCTCTTCCCTATTAATTACACCTTACCTGACCTATCATCATGCTTGACATTTCGTGAGTTTATCCTGTCATACTGCAGATCATTTTGAAATGATTTCATGCCTATGTTATGCAGGAAACTATCTGAAACTTCTTAAATTCTCTTTGAACTTCATCGTAATGTTTAAGGTCCTGGTCATTGAGTTGCGAAATCTTGGGTGCCAATGATTGTGCCTACCAAATAAGGCTATTAATTATTTGAAGATTACTTTGTTTATTATACTTTATTGTTATTTGTGTTAGGGAGGTTTGTTTTTAGTAGTTTGAATGTATGAATGCACAACATATTTACATTATTTCTTTCTGCATTTCTTGGCATTTTGATATTTCATATTGGTGTGTGTGTGTGTTATTCTTGTTGAAGCAAACAAGTTGTACAAACAAGCAGCAGACTTGTGACAAATTCCTTTTCGTCAATTCCAAGGAATTGGAAAAGGAATTGAGGGATAGGAATTGGATATTTAAAAATATTTAAAAAAGACATGCCCATGTCCTTTTACCTCGAAAAGTTCAATTCCAATTCCAATTCCAATTCCCCAATTCCTTTTCCAATTCCTTGGAATTGACGAAAAGGAGTTTGTCACAAGTCTGACTAGCAGTGTGAAATGCCTCCCATGCTTATGACTCTGGTTCAAATTTATTTAAATGTTATTACCATAGCAAGAAACATTCCTTAAAGGCACTCTTTTTGAAAAAAAATAAATAAATAAATTTTCCTGTTTTCTATCTGACAGTCAAAAAGACCCATAAATAAGAAACTCCACCCATTTTATATGGCTAGTAGCCATCTTTTTAGTATGTAAGAAATCTGAATGTGCTGCGACTTTTCATCAAAGCCAATCCTTAACAGGGCACCTACAGGTCATCTGACAATTTAAGTCTCTGTCTTCAGGGAAAAAGAAAGTGGTAAGTTTTGCTTAGATCATCAGCAAATTTTAATGAAGGTTCACTCCATGGAAACGGCGAAGTATTTGGAAATCCTGATTTTCATATGAAACTCCCCTTTAAAATGTAGACCCCATGTGACAAACAGGAAATGCAAGGGAGGTGTCTCACGCGGACTGGAACTGTATCTACACCAGGGAACTGGGATCAGTAATCCCCAGACAAAGATGCAAGCACAAAGATAAATGACTCTCACATCAATCAAGTGAATAGACTTCACACAAAAAAAGGATGGATCACTCACGCATAATGCATGCAGCTGGTAGCACCAAAATTGGCTGCCTCCCAAAGAAAGACAGAAGGCAGAGGAACATCTGACAAACAATACGGATCAGCTAACTGACTCTGTTCACCTGCACAGGGTCACACGCAGATTTGACACCAGTAAATCGGCTAATATCTGAACATAGAAATGGACATCAAGCACGCGGAGGAATATCAAAGGAACCGTGCAGGCTACACAGTGTACGTAAACAGGCAGAGCTTTTGATAAAAACAAAGCAAAGCCAAAGAAAGTGAGATTCTATGTGGGCTTTTTGCATGCAAGGGCGTACAATAGTTCATTGATATATAATACATGGCACCTTGACAATGCAACAATTACCCATGTTATTGTAGACCCCGGATGAATTCGGGCAGCTACTATGGATTCACGCATGTCGTCTCCACCACCGCTGCCGCGGCGTCCGCGTCCGTAGACACTTCCTTGTGGACGCAGTACAAGCTGCAATTTTTGACCAATTAGTTTCATATTTGGCGTGGAGATGTGTTATATTTCACTTATGACACCTATCGGTTTTGGTTGCTATGGTGACGGTGTTGGCCAAATAAGGCACAAAAAAAGGGAGAAGCGGGCTTTTGGGGGCTACATCCATGCGGTCGCAGCCGACCGGACTGTCTAGTTGTACAAGAACTTATGGCTGAGTCCAAATTTCCGGACACCGCTTTTGCAGTTTCACATTCCCAGTAAGTCAGCGAGTGCTGAGGGCTGTCCTAACCCACAATTCATCCAGTCCACAAAGGGCCTCATGTGGACTTTCTGCAGACTTCCAGAGAGTCCGCTTGGGGCGCAGAATTCACTAGACTTAGCCCGGATTACTAAATATTAGTATCTATCTTCTTTCCAATATTCTTATGATTACCTTGGTTTCCCAGATTCATTGCTATTCCAGTGCTTGTTGTGTACAGCAAAATGTTCAGAGTGAATTTAACTTTTGCAGAGTGAAATTAAGGCTTTCAGAGGTTATTTGCCAGGGTGGGACCAAAATAGACTCTTTAGGAGTTGATTTAACTCTGAACATTTTGCTGTGCGATGTCCCTCTGCCCTGGTCTTGTGTCCTCTCCTGTCTTAGTCCCAGATTCCTTGCCTTTTTGCCCCGATTCCTCCCATCTGGTTCCCTCGGTATTAATCCCGGACCGGACTTCTGATATTGTCTTGTTTGCCCTATATTACTCTGTCCACTTGTGTTCGACTCTGGACTGGTTACTCTCCTAATAAAGCTCAGTGTTTCCTGTTCCTGGTTCTGCAGTTAGCTTGGTCCTTCCGCCCAGCCCTGACAAACGATGTGATGACATATATGTTGCTAAATGTTGCCATTGCAACTATTTCAAAAAATGAAAACATTACTCGAAGTGCGATGGGAAAGTATCCGAATAAGAAGTCTCAACATATGTAAAGCACAAATTATTCAGCCGAAGTGTATACTTATTTCCAGGCACTGACTTCTTCATTTTTTAATTGGGGGTTGTACCCATGGCAGTGGTTGGGGTCTTGAAGTCCAGTTCCAACTGCACATTTAAGCTCGCAGCCCTGCACTCTTGTAGACTTCACAAAAATAGGTAGAACAGTTCAGTCAACATCATGATACGTGACACCGAAGTCTGGGAGTGCCAGTTCTGCTGGTCCTGAGTTAGGACCTTTGGATGTATCTAAAGACCCCATGTAGTGACCTTTATGTTTATATAATATCACTAATAATAACAAGGATGGAAGTAACCTGCACATACGCTTTTTCAGAGAGTGACCAACAGGCGTCTGAAGGACCAGTAGGATGCTTTTGAGCAAGAAACAATGCTAATACAAACCGACTGTAACCCTCCCATATCAGCACAAAGCCAGTTATGGTCCCATCGAGGCTTTTGGCCATACTCGGCACTGGCATGGCCAGATTTGATCTGAGACCACGAAGGTCGCCATTACTGAGAGAGCTAACCCAGCAGCTGATTAGTTTGTTCTCATAGACAGTATAAGCATTTTGACCCCAAAAAAAAAAAAAAGCGAATAAGTCCACTTTTTGTCCTCTCGCTCACAATACTTTATTGAATTCACTGTGCGTTTGTTATGATGTCATGCTTGTTTGTAGTTTGAAAAAAAAGGCAGGGCTGTCATTCATATAAGAATGACAGCACCGTGGACCAATCAAAACACCAAACAAGGTCTACATCATAACAAACCTGAGGTGTGACTGTGATTTGTTATGATGTCATGCTTGTTTGGACTGTTTTAAAGGACTTATTCGTTTCTTCCATTTGGCTGATCTTCAGTCATCACCTACGCACCTATCCACCTACAGGTGTGCATTCGTATTATTTTCTACGAGACCCAAAAAAAAAAAAAAAAAAAAAAAAAAAACTCTTTGAGGGGTAAAATGATAATATTAAAAAATTCAGACCAGACCTCTAAATAATTCTTTTCCCATTTTTTTTTGTAGTTCAAAATCTTAGCAACTCATGTTTTTTGTTTTACATGTGATGGCCTGTGAATCAATGGTCACTTTTTGAGATCAGTACAACATGGCTGCCAGGCTTTACCGTATGGGGTGATCAGAGTTGTGTCTAGATGGTAACGCTAGATTTGCAAAACTCTCACAAGATTTGCTTTGTAACTTGTTGCTATGTAAATGGCTATGGAGCTGCGAGAGGTGTTACGTCTGCTTAGTACCTGTTTCATCAAGTCAACGCCTCAGCAGACCAAGTGACAACCGTAGCAAAGCATACGCATGCATGTTCTAGTTCGCTTAATCAGTCTCACTCAGATTCACTCTAAAAAATAATGAGTGGAACTGTGTGCAACTGTTTGCAAGCGAAGTACCGCATGAATCTGTGCAGAATCAAGTGTACATGTATGGGACTCACAAATCTGGGGTTGCCATTAAGACCTGTGATCAGTCAGTGTGCGTCCTCACTGGCTCCCTCTGCTGGTTACAGTGGGAACACATGTGAGGAGGTGTGGAATGCTTTCTCTAGCGCCTATGTGGGGAAGGACCCCTGCGATGTTCCAGTGGAGGCGTATGACACGCTCATCAACACTGTTACCCAAAAGGACACCTGCAACCGGGTAAGCCCTGCCCACCCCGCTGTTGATAACCAAGTAAGCCCTGCCCACTCCACTGTTGATATCCAAGGAAACCCTGCCCACCCCAGAGTCTGTAACCAAGTAAGCCCCATCCACCCTATCGTGTGTAAGCATTTTTGTCCATAGATATCTATATTTAGAACACTAGATTGCAGATGACATCATATTTACATTACACAAAGTGAAGCACCTGGTTGCCATATTGATACACACCTCTTCATTAAAATGAATGGTTTCTTATGAGGCCAATTTCAAATAAGTTAATATAATCCTTAAAATGCCGATATGTGCAGCTGAGTTTTGCAGCAATATTCATGCGAAGGGCTGTAGCAAAACGTTATATGCGCACGTTATCGTAGAAACACAAATTTATAACTTTAATGGTGAAAATTGTGTTTGCATGCTAGCTAGCTAATTAGCCATTCCATTGACTTGAATACACCTCCGATTAAAAGCAAATGCTACCGATTGTTAACAGTCACCAGCTAACTAGCTACCTTGGTGACCTTACCGTTGTGGAGGCTGCGTTGACTTGGCAGTTAATAAAATTAACGAGGTGGCTAACAAGTTAGCTACCTGTAATTGACATTCAACGGCAATACTTCTTACCTGCAAAATATTTAAGTCAGTGGATAAGTTGCTTTGTCTTTCTATACAGATTTCCAAAGGACAAGGAGACAAAGACAAAATGTTGCTCTGAACAACGATACCAAAATAACACTGACTCACATGGAAATATTTTTGAAAATGTAATTTTAAAGTAGGTGAAAATGAATGGGAGTCTATGAGAGAATTTTACTTCTGGGTGTATACACTGCTGGAACAGATGCTTCACCTGAGTGTACCCTGTCAGCAATCTAGTGTTCTGTATATATCTATGTGTACGTCCCATCAAACATTCTACTTGTTACTAACTATGTCCCACTCATCCTACTTCCCATAACCAAGTAAGTCCCCCCCACCTTACTGCTACAACAAATGTAGGAGAAAAATATCAGTTACCCACTAAAGGCCAGTCAATCCTTGCAACGTTGGCCAAGGTTTCAGCAGAGTGCAGGGTCTCTACTAACAGTGGTGTTTACCAATGTCTGGTTGAATTGAACTATATATGAAAAGTCCAGTTTAGGCTCGCTAAGCTGGTTTACGCAGAATTTTTGATTCTTCTCGCTCGTTTCACCTGGTTGACAAGTAACTCACCAGCTGAACATCCTGTAGTCAGCTAATCCGTTGCAGTTGGGCCACCAGCTCACTGCACCAATTTAAAGAGCTTTGCCGGGGCCAAAGTCCACCTATGACTAGCAACAGACCAAACATGACCGGTAGGAAGTCTTGAAAGTGCAGTTCGACTAGAGACCTCTACCTGCTGGTCTTAGCTAGATTTTTCAGCAGACCTGTGGTTTTTTTTAAAAATGTTTATCTTGTGTTTTATTTTAGATGCTTTTCTGGAGCAAAACCAAAGACATTGTCCACCAGTTCACGGAGGCCAGGAAGTGCCTAGTGACCCTGGAGGACACCCTGTTGGGTTCTGTCATGGACGGCCTGAACTGGTGCAGCAAGAAGGGCAGCAAAGGTGTGTTTCAGCCAGTCAGATTCAGCGACACATCACGTAACTCTCGTAGCCAATGAGCCTCAGTGACACATCAGTAAGCTTCAACCACACAATATCTGTGACGGAGGACTCAGTCTCTGCCAAACATGATATTGATTTTGGAATCATTTAACAACGGTTTTTTTGAAAAAGCACTGACAAGAGTGTGGGTGTGTATGCTTGGGTTTGTGTATAAACGGTGTGTGTGTGTGTGTGTGTGTGTGTGTGTGTGTGTGTATTCGGCTTGCTCTGTTTTCTCAGAAACTTTCACCACGGGCTGTCCTGAATGGATGGCATGTGAGAGGAATCCTGTGCGCTCTTTCTGGAACAGAGTCTCTGCAGCGGTGAGTTTCCTGGGTTTTATCTGTATCAAACTTAAGTTATTCAGCTGGGGCTCCTTTCCAAAGCCACTTACGGTAGGCTTCACTAAGCAGGAGCCTGTCTCCACTAGAGCAGAGTTGGGTTAAGGACTCAGCAGCTGTACAGGCCTTACTGCGCTGGAGCCAAACCTGCCAATCCACTACTGCAGGCCATCCGCACATATGTATACATTCGCATGTGCATCTGAATGTGCATCTTTTTTCAGCTTACTCCTGTGTTAATGGACATTTTCTGTCAATTCTTTAGACGCCTCTGTGCCCGTCTGTTCTTTGAAGCCAGTCATCATGCTGGTGTCTAAAGACGTCATAGGTTCATACATGCACTACCTCCATTTCGTGGTCCTTACTGCAATAGTTATAAAGAGTTTTAGGGAACCAGTTCAATCACGCATTTACAGTGAAAAACGTCTTGCACTTTCCTATTTGCTTATAGGCATAAAGCCCATCACAAAAACCTTTAATGTTTTTCTGAACCTATATACACTCTCAATTTGTCTGTTTGAATCCATATTTCTCCTCAGTGGGTTGGACAGTCAATCTGGAACTGTATACGGGCATTGAGCATTGGCATAGACAGGGGCTGAGGAAGCTGATTTACCCATTTTCCTGGGCCTGGATGTTCAAAGCTCTGTTAATGTAACCCTTGGTTAGTGCTAACCACCTGACATTATGACCACTCTCTAAATATGATTCTCACGAATGCTCTTCAATACTTCAACAAACCAGGGGGGAACCAACAAAATGCACCAAAAACATACAAGCATCTGTGCTTTCATTCAGAGATGCAGTGGTTTAGACTTGTCCACAAGTTGAGGATAGTGAAGCTTTGAACTACCGGGCCCTGAACTTCACCCTGTTTATGGGCAATGTAATAACCCGGCTCGGTGGCCACAACAACAAGGAAAACACACGATCAGCAAAACGGTTTACAAATAATTTATTGCCCGAAAATTAACAAAACTGTCAGGGTTATGAGATGTTAGCGTCTGTGGATCAGTGTGTCAGCTTTGGATGTATGTGTGTGATGTGTGTAAGATGTTGTATGGTGTAAAATAAAGAAAATAATGGGGCCGAAGCCAACAAAGGAAAACCCGATGCCGCGTGGCGTGGCTCACGGTGGCTGGAAAACTAATGAGAGAGAAACAACACGCAGCTGATGTCTGGTTTAAATGCTCCTGGGAGACTGGCCAGGTAATCCCAGGTGCAGCGCAACCCCGCCCACTCAGCACCTGCAAAATAGAAAACGAAAAACAAGGAAAAGGAACCGGAGCAGGATTGAGCACTGCCAGGGGCCGTCACAGCAAATAGAATGGGTTTAGGAGCGAGTCCGAGTAGAGCAATAGTGCTTGCTTATGTCAAAGTCTGCAAGACATTGTAGCGCGTGCAGTCCCTGATGTGGACTAGTAATTATATATCTTATCAATCAATCAATCAATCAATCAATCAATCACTTTGATATGTAATCAAAAAGCTATTGCAATTAATTAAATTCTTTGCTAGAGTCCATGTAATAAAGGTGAGCGCTTTAATGATATAAACTAAAAACTCAGTTTTGCATGCATCTTCCTCTTTTGCCTACCAGAGCTCCAACATTTACAGCGGCAGTGCTGGTGCTGAAGTTGATCCAGCCTCTAATGACGGATTGCCACCGATATTATCATGCCTACTTGCTGCTATTGCATACTGCATTCATGTGTTTGCATATGTAATGCATGCTCTCCTATTGACAGATCATGGAAGAGGCTATAATTGTCTGTATCGCATGATAAAGAAAATTCAGTCCTGCTTGTAAAATACTGTGCTACCCATGGGTTCAGCTCAGAGCTGTGTTATTATGTGTTATGCGCGTCCTTTGCCATACTCAGTCTCTACCTGTGACGGTGGCGCCGTAGGTGGTGCTGCAGCTTCACACCAAGAAGGCTGTGGGTTTGTATCTGGCCGGCAGCTTTTCTGTGTGGAGTTTGCATACTCTCCCCAAGTTCATGAAGGTTTCCTCCAAGTTCTCCGGTTTCCTCCGACAGTCCAAAGACATGCAAGTCAGGGTCATTGGAAACTCCAAATGAGGGGGCCTAGTCTTGTTTGGCGCTAAGTGACCTCGGTAAAAATGACTGGCCGATACTCTACCTCCAGAGACAGGCTGCACTGGTTGTATAGGCAACTGAACAGAGAAAACTCTACCAAACATGTGCTGGTAAATAACGCTAAAACCAGAAAGGCGATATTTGCTGTACCCTACATCCGCCCGCGAATGGCTCACGTTTATAAGAATAATGTAATGGAGGCCAGGGTGCAACCAAATACCTATATTTCTGGTGCAGCATAACAGCAATACAGACTGCTTTGTTGGATTGCAGTTTGAGGATGTCTCCGCAAGGCTGAAATCTTGCGTTCAAAAAGTGGTCAATTGCCCATAGGTGTGAATGGTGCATTAAGGTTCTCTGTGGAAGAGATTAAAGCCTCACCTGGTATCATTCCCTCTGTTGTATTCTATGTACCAAGGTGCATAACCGCCAGGCAAGGGACGGCACTCTGACTGCCTGACCTATGACTGTGCTGCCTTTTAATGCTGTATGAGTATTGGCAAGATAGGGTCATTGATTTAGAGGTGAATCAGCTTCCAGGAATGAAGCAAGAAATCTGGGGGAGTGACGAGAACAACTTGGACTTAAATATTAATTGAATTAAACCACAAAGCTTTGAGTTTGGTTTATAGGAGGAGTAGCATTAGACTGTACTTCTGTTACAATAAATCGAACAAATACAAGTGAACTGAGGTTGCGGATAAGATTTCTGGGAGTCATGTATCTATATATACACACACCACAGAGTATCGCTTCTTCATATTGTGCAGGCCTACTTTAACTTGGACTCTGTCAGTAAGGTGTCACAATCCTTGTGTTTTCATTACAAGGATCTCCCCCACGTTTGTTCCTTTTTTTGTTTCATTAGTTTGCATGCCTTCTGCCTGCTGTTCAGTAACTGCACCCCTTTTCATATTATCTGTTCCCAATTTAAGCCTTCTTTCCCAACCGCTGATGTCAGCGGTTCCTTTAGTGATGCAAAGTTGAAAATGGTCATATCCACATGGACAACAAAAGACAGCGCAAACGCTCTATTGTATTTTACCTGGCTCATGGGGGGTTATTGTCTCCAGCTAGAACTCAATTTGACCAGGAGTACCAGAGGTCTAGATGCGACTTTTCAGCATTCATCCACTCCATATATCTGTCCTCTAATTACAGTCAATAGCAGTGCGCTCTCATAGAACCTGGTTCCTTTCGATGGCAGGCATTTACTCGTACTACGTTCACAATACTACTCAGAGCAGGTGTATATAGCGTTTACCAAATACCTGTATTACAGGTGCGTACCTTCAGGACATTTAGCCCTTAAAGTGTTAATCACTGGTATAGTCACGCAAGGCACAAAATAAGCAAAATTTCATATTTCAGCCTTCAAAAAGTCAACAATTTTGTCCATTTTTTGTTGGCAAATTAGTTGGCAATGACCGTCAGATGGGTTCACAGGTATGTGTGAGTCCCTCTGAAGGTCATTTGTCACCTACATAATGAATGATTAACTTTTGGAGGGATAGGGTGCATGAAAATTAAGCACTTTAAGAGTTAAATAACTACCTGCAGTGCAAGAGCGCCAAGTTCTTGTGCATGGGTGTACACACCTGCAGCACAGGAACAGTTCAGTCCATCCCTTAGCTCACATCCTGATTCAGGTGTACTGTTTTGGTGACGCTTGTGGACAGGTGACACCTGCCATGTTAGTCCACGTTCAAGTTCTACAGTCTTTCAGTAGCATTCAGTTTACCACAGTTGATGCCAAGATGGTTCATCAGTAGACTGGCATTACAAAGTTCATGGATATGTGATGTGTGTCATCAAATGCTCCAATTTGCTCCATGTTTTGGCTGATGTAAATTTTGCAAAAAAAAAAGAAAAAGAAAAGAAAAAACAAAAACAGACCAAGTTATCCAATTAAATGCTGATGTCAGGGACATTGTTAACTGTATTTTATGTCGTCCATTATTTGATGAGCTTCTTCAAATACGGATTGGTAAAGAACAGTGTGAGACTTAAACGTCCCACCATTCTAATTCCTGATGATGTTAAGTCCCTGCTCTGTGTGCCGTATGAATGGCAATAGATTTTGTCAAAAGAGCTTTGTTCCTCGTTTCCGCGGAGATGGGCTCGTTTGCTCATTCCTGAACTGCCATCGCTTGCTGAATTCTAAAGTTTGTTTGGCTTTTTAATTCATGTGCATGCTGTGACAAACATCAATAAGGATCTAGAAAACATTTACATTTCATTTTCACTTCATGGAAAGGAGTGACTGATTGATTGATTGATTCATGTATTTGTACATTCGTTCATTCATTCATTCCTTCATTACTTCATTCATTTCAGTTTGCTGAGTCAGCCTGCGGTGATGTCACCGTGATGCTTAATGGGTCAATAAGTACACCTTTTCATCCCGACAGGTAAGGATGACATCACTTGCCCTGGAACACATCACTCAGGGATTCTAAATCACTGCCAGAGTCACCCTCAAATATCCAGTCAGAACCAGTCAGAATATTCGAATCAGCCAGAACCTGATCAAAACCATTCAGATCCAAGCATTTGTATTTCAGGTTCTTGGAATAATTTACATGTATTACCCTAATGTAGAAAATCTATTCTCTGAATTTGTTTTTAGTATGCAGCAGTGTTATTGTGGTTTCACACATTAAAACTTACTTTCTGATACTACAAATACCAGCATTCTGCCACACATCCAACCTGACATTCTGAAACTACAAATACCACAATACATCTGGCCTGACGCACTGTAGCTTCTAATGCCACAACTGTGCTGATCCTTCCCAAGCCAGAGATACTGGGCTCATTCCAACTGTTTAATTTATCTCCTTGGTCCTTACCTGACCCATAAATCGACTGAGGGCTGTCACCGTTAAGGAAATATGAATCCATTTAGTACTCCCTGGTGGTGTGAGGAGACTTCCAGAGGATTCTTCTGCAGTGGAGTGCATCCTATGAAGAATTATAATCATTTTTTTCCCTCAACACGATAGATAAATGATAAGGCTTTGGAATCACTACTTGATCTCTTCTATGATTGTAATCAACTTAAGGTCGATGGAACGAGGATGTTGTTTTGCTCATTCGTGGTGTCCCTGTCCCCATATCTCTTTTTTGCGTCCACTCCTTGTTTCCTGTATGTCCTGTGGGGAAAGCTTGCGAGGAAGAGATGTTAGGCACAAAAATAAGTGACAAGAATATGCCGGGCAATATCTGTCCTAGTCATGATGAGGATGATGATGATGATAAATTGTATTTTGTGATGATTATTTCTTCTCAATCTGTATTTTTTTTCTGTTTTTTTTTTTTTATTATTATTTTACCAATTTCTGCGCCATTAGCATATTTGGCAGCATTGAAGTCAAGAGGTTTAGCCCACCCAGAATGAAGACCTTGAACGTCGTCTTGGTCACCAAAGGAAATGACACGTAAGCTCCTCCCCTCACTTCCTGGCGCAGCTCTGTAAGCGGCCCTATCCAGACCCTCATGTGCCACAGATATATATACACGTAGATGCCGCGTTCGCTGCTTCTGTCCATTGGAACGATGAGTCTATTACAACTCAACAAATTTTCAAACACACGTTGACTGCCGACTACGAGATAACTCGTAATGGCGGGTCAGGGCCAGCGCTAGATCTGAAAATTCGGGGGCAAATATCCATCCCTTTATTGACAGCAATAGTCCTGGCTAATTCTAGATGGTTTTACACGTTTTCCAATTCAAGAATAATGAAGTGTCAATTGAAGACACGGCTTCTCTCCCCCATGCGATCTAACAGCGACAAAATAATGGGCTACATTCAGTACAGAAAAATAATTTAATTATAAATAGGTCTATGCACTGGCACTCAGCAACGTTAATTTCTTTTCCAGCGAGGGCGGCATTTCAGAACTCTTTCACGAATGAAGCCGCTTTCACACTGGACACGAAACTAATTTTTCGCACGACAGATTACATTCAAAGTTAATGCAAGACGCAAATACACGTGTTTTCGCGAGTATTTGCGTCTTTGCATTGGCTTTGAATGTAATCTGTCGTGCAAAAAATTTGTTTCGCGTCCGGTGTGAAAGCGACTTTAGGATGTTAAATACATTGGCATGCTAACTATCCACCTTATTCCCACGTCCCATGATCCCTTGTGCGAATATTGGGCGTAACTTCCGCTGCATCCTGTCACTGAACTGTTTACTATGGTAGCGGCTCACGCGAATCTTCTTTTTTTTTAAGCGATTGGAAAGTAATATATGAGGGAACATCACCTTTTAGCCCTCAGACGGGATAAAGTTACGGTACCGCTGCCTTCTACTATTGAAGAATGGGAGAACGACCTGAAGCAGTGGCCACCCTAGCGCATTTGGCTACGTTAGCGACTCTGTTGCCACAGACAACAATCTACAAAGCTCCAAAGCGTATGCAGTACTTCCACAGCAACAAGGTCAGTCATGTTTTGTTAAAGGAGGTAGTATACGACCTTATGTACCTTAAAAACAGATATACAAGTACTTTCTGAGAATATTTATGAAGGAAACACTATATTTCAGCGGTAAATATTGCTCTACATATGAAACGTAATGGATTGTTATACAGAGTAAATTAAGCCATCCGACAGTACGAGTCAAATTAGCTCTACTCCAGCCAACTACATTATACGGTATTAAGTTGCTAGCTAATCCAATACTATAACATGTAAAACACAGTGAATCCATTTTTCCCATACTTTTAATTTTCGTGAAATGAGGTTTGGAGTGCAAGACTATTGTTTGGAACAGAGTAGGCTATTTTCAAATTGTAGTAGACTATTGCTACTTCTACAGCCTCATCTTAAACTGTACAGGATGAAACGTTAGTTACACTGACTGGCATTACCGGACGAATACAACAATTTTCTGTCCTCCCTACACGTGAAATCATACCTTGTGCTCTCCTGGCACTGCTGTCAAAATGCTTCTGAGGACCCGGCGTCTCCTCTGCGGCGGTCTGTCTGAGCTTAGCCTTAAAGTTGGAATCGTTGTTGGTCGACATAATGAAATGAGCACCTAATGTTTTCGGAGGTCTTTTCAAATTCAGGTTTTCAGCCAAATTCTGGCTTCCTCTTCTGTAGGTAGGTGATGGAAACTGTTTTGCTGAACACAAGGACAATCCCCTATGTTCTGGGTGCGTGTTCAAAACACTGTTGATCAAACCATAAATTTAGCTTCCTCTGGTTGTTAGTTCAGCCTCGAACAGCACAATAGGTGCCGGAGCTCTGAAGGGACATTTTAAGAAAAGCAAGTTAATTTGTTAAAAAAAACAAGCTGTAATCGCTAAGTTAACTGAAAGAAACGCCGCTGTTCTTGACTAGCCACTCGCTAAAAACTACTTCTGCCGGAAGTTGCACCCCTCATCATATCTACAGTAGCGCCCTCAGGAATAAGGTGGATAACATTATAGATATCGATGTCTCTTTATCTTGCTAGCTAGGTAGCCAAATAGCTCGCTCGCGAGTGTTCCATTGTAGGCGAACTGTAGCCTTTTTTGCTCGCTAGCCAATTGGCTATGTAGCTAAATACATTGGCGTGCTAGCTATGACACACAGTTCGATATCACTTTGGCTTGCTAGCCTTGGCTTGTGTATTATTCGCGTCTTTGCATTGACTTTGAATGTAATCTGTCGCGCGAAAAATTCGTTTCGCGTCCAGTGTGAAAGCGGTTTCATTCGCAAAAGAGTTCTGAAATGCTACCCTCGCTGGAAAAAAAAATAACGTTGCTGAGTGTCAGTGCATAGACCTATTTATAATTAAATTATTTTTCTGTACTGAATGTAGCCAATTATTTTGTCGCTGTTAGATTGCATGGGGGTTACGTATTAAGCTGTATTATTTGTTACATATGGCAGCCACGTATTTATGATGCAGGATACTTGCTTAATTTAAAAATGCAGGTTTTCATGCAAAAAATGCTTCATTACGGTAAATAGTAGTTCTATAACGACCTAAGATAATTAACTCTGAGTAAAATCTTGTTATGTTCAAAATTTAAATATTAATAACTTATCAGTAAGCTAATTGACATTTAAGGTTTAAGAAGGGGAAAATAAATGACTGGGGCTGCATTCAAAGACATTGACTGAGTGGCCTGACCCCACCTGAATCCCCGACACAATATGGCGGGCGTGTTGACCCTTCTGACAACCCGGGAGGCGGCATCTACGTGTATATATCTATGCTCATGTGCCAGTATTGTTAAACTCGTGACTCGTGAGGAATTCAGGATAGTGTGCCTCACAAAGCCTTTTAGATGCAGATATGAAGATGCTAATGCTTTTGTTTTTCATTAAAAACCTTTCCCTCCCTCTTCTCTCCAGTTGGAATATAAGCAATTTCTAAAATGACAGTCTGCACTATAACCTCTCAGTCATGGTTTTCAAATCCAGTCTGCTGGGCACAGACAAAATAAGCAAGGGAAAAAATACTTATGGACAACACAGTGTATAATTGACATATTTCTGCTGTAACAGAAATATTCCACATTCTTGAATCTGCCCAAATGCGTAGTAAGTTCTGCAGGTGGGCCTTTTGAAGGGGTCAGTCGTTATGTTTTTAAAAACCTGTTTGACTTGATTACCATCAGATGGGGCCTGATTGTATGTCTTGTACTTGTTCTTCCCTCAAAGGGCAGACTGTGGGAATGAGTCTCTACGGGATCTGCAGGGTGTGCTGAACCCCAGCCTGAAGTATACCTGCACAGAGGTGCAAAGGTGAGGGGGCTCCAGCCTTTCAAAAACCTTTTTTCTGTGAGAGGTCCTGTGGCCCGGCAGACCTTTGCTTTGCAAAATTGTGACCAATTAAGTGCCTTTCTGTCAAACTGTATTCTGGTCAAGAATAGGTCTTCCTGTATGAGGTACTGGACTGGTCTCTGAATATTGATTCCCTCTACAAAAGGGGGCAGAGCAGGCTCTACTTCTTACGCAGGGTGGCTTCATTCAACATCTACACTAAGCTACTACATATGTTTTATCACTCTGTAGTGGCTAGTGTTCTGTCTTATGCCGTGGTTTGCTGGGGGGCCAGTGCCAGCAACAGAAACATCCAGAGGCTGAATAAGCGCATTAAGAAGGCAGGCTCAGTGGTTGGCCTTAAGCTGGACTCTGTGGAGGAGGTGACAGAGCAAAGATCACTATCCAGACTCCGAGCCATCATGAGCAATGCCACCCACCCGTTGGCCTCCATCTTCCACCATCAAAGGAGCAAGTTCAGTAACAGGCTGCGCTCATTGAGCGGCTCCACAAACAGACATCAGGCTGTTTAACTCAGTGGGGGGAAGGGGGGACAGGGGACTGAGGCGAGGAGGAGTGAGGGTGTATGGGGATCATCACTGATGGTGTTGTTTTTAGTGCAATTTTACTTATTTATTAATGTTTTCACATAGTATAATGTACTGAAATTTATTTATTATTCTTATTATTATTATTATTATTATTGGTGTGACTGTTTTTTGTTGAATGATGGGGCAGCTGGCCACCTGTGAATTTCCCTCGGGATTAATAAAGTACATATCTATCTATCTATCTATCTATCTATCTATCTATCTATCTATCTATCTATCTTCTGTAGCCAATAAAATACCTCTCTACAAATGGTTTTGTGACCAATCAAAACTGCTTTGCAATAATCTGTACAGTTACCAGTCAGATTCCTTTCTGCATGTGGTTGGCCAGACGAAGCCTGTTCTGCTTAGCTGTATTGTGGCCAATCGAAAGCCTCTCTGCGCTGTTACATGCTGGCCTAGCATCCCCCTTCCAGCGCAGTAGTACTGCTACATCTCACAGCTCTGCGACCAATCACAATTCTGACCCAGTCTCCTCTCTTTCTCTGTGACCCAGGGCGAAAATCTTGGACTGCATCTCCGACTCAGCCAAGCCCTGCGGTAGCTGTTGGTGATGATGCCTAACAAGGACTGTGATGGGCGGGGCCTCCTGGCAGCTTGTCCAATCAGAGTGCGTTATTGAGGGAAGCACTGAAGTAGCATATCAAAGGCATGATTGCTAGTGGCTCAAAAGGGAGTGAGAGTGTGGTGGCCTGAGGGCCTTGGCTCAGCTCTCAGCTTGTGTTGGGTGTCTAGTGGGGATGAGGGTGTATACAGAGCAACTAATCGACTCATAATAGTCAATAGAAATCATTTCAACTTTAAAGATCCAATTCAATTCAATTTATTTGTATAGCACTTTTCACAGATAGACTGTCACAAAGACGCTTTACAGTGAGAGATGAAGTAAATGGGCAGTGCCCAGCCTATTCCCCAAAGATCCATCAAAAGAGCCGGAACCCAAAGGTCAGAAGTTATTGATGCTTTAGCAAGAGGAGCTGATGTTCTATTTTTAAAGACTTTGTTTAAAAAAAAAAAAAAAACTCTGAATATAATTTTCTACGCGCTGTTGAATGTACATGCTTGGAAAAAAATGATCATGGTAAAATGTGGACAATATTTTGTCTGATGGATAAAGTCATGTAGCTACATCTCTGCTGTCTGTCTGTGTAACCTAGAGCTGTCCTTATGATAAGGATCGAAAGATTGGAGTAGCTGGGCTTATTTCAGTTATCACTATTATTCTTTGGATTTAGTTCAACCCGACAGGGAAGCTGGGAATAGAAGCTATGGAAGTGAAGTTGAGGGAACAAAAGAGCCGTGAATTCACGGAATGGAACGTTCCAGATGCATGACAGATGGCAGAAGTGGAATCACAGGTTGAACATTTGTATGTAAAATAATAAAACACTTATTTGAAGAACAATCTGGAGTTTCCTTGCTTAAGATATTGTTGGGAAACTCCTAACTCTAATTTCCTCACGTCTTTAAGGCACACCTCTGTTGATTTCTATGTCAGACGTAAGTAAAGAAGAAGGGGAACCATAAGTAATTGTTATATACCTCTTTTCTGTATTCTTGCCCACCAAGGGTGCCTATGCTTTCAGAGACACCCCCAGCCAAGGATGGTAATTACTGTTTGGGAAGCCTGTGAATTTCCCAGGAGCCCTACCCCAGCCTCCTAACAAATATTTTGTGCTTTTCCACTCATCTGTGTGCAACCCAGCAAGCATGCTCAGTATTCCCCATTATTTTACCTACCCGCTCAGGTACGCCATCAGAATGCAGTCCCATATCAAGCCATTGGGTGGCGCCAGATATCAGATAAGTGCTGTTTAGTGCAGTTATCTGTGCAGGTATTGGGGTAGTTGAAAAGGAGGTTTTGCAGGGTATAGGCAAATTTGCCCACAGCCCAATTTGAACCATCTTTCGGTCATATGTACCTACTTGTGGGACTGTCCAGAAAATTGATTTGAAATGTGAAATTTGCATACAGGAAGTGAACTGTGACCTATTTAGTGATTTCAAGATTTTTGTGGGACAAGGCCTCGAAAAGTCCATATTTAAACCCATAAATGATTGTTCTGAAAAACCAGATGATTTTTAATGGCTAAACAACAACATGACGGACATTTTGATACCAAACATAAGTATATATATACATGAAAAACTGAAGAAGTTTTAGACAATTTTCCATTGAAAAATGAATCTGTCTTGCCCAAAATTGATGCAAAACGTAAAGTTCATCTTGAAAACCAACCAGGTTCCTATGAAAACACACTGAAGATATTTTCACAAAAGTTGCCTCATATAGCTGGCGAAATAATATGCGAGCGTTGTTAAATTGCAAGACCGGTAACATGGATCCGGATTGCGAAAATTGGAACCATCCCTGTATTCACAGCGCTTCACTTTTTCCACATTTTGTTATGTTACAGCCTTATTCCAAAATTGATTAAATTCATTTTTCCCATAAAATTCTACACACAATACCCCATAGTGACGTGAAAAAAATTTTGTGGAGATTTTTGCAAATTTATTAAAAATAAATAACTAAGAAATCACACGTACATAAGTATTCACGGCCTTTGCCATGAAGCTCAAAATTGAGCTCAGGTGCATCCTGTTTCCACTGATCAACCTTGAGATGTTTCTACAGCTTAACTGGGGTCCACCTGTGGTAAATTCAGTTGATTGGACATGATTTGGAAAGGCACACACCTGTCTATATGAGGTCCCACAGTTGACAGTGCATGTCAGGGCACAAACCAAGCATGAAGTCAAAGGAATTGTCTGTAGACCTCTGAGACAGAATTGTCTCGAGGCACAAATCTGGGGAAGGGTACAGAAAAAAGGAAGGCGTTCGGAACCACCAGGACTCTTCCTACAGCTGGCCGCCCGTCTAAACTGAGCGATCGAGGGAGAAGGGCCTTACTCAGGGAGGTGGCCCGATGGTCAGTCTGTCAGAGCTCCAGCATTCCTCTGTGGAGAGAGGAGAACCTTCCAGAGCGACAACCATCTCTGCAGCAATCCACCAATCAGGCCTCTATGGTAGAGTGGCCAAGTGGAAGCCACTCCTTACTAAAAGGCACATGGCAACCCGCCTGGAGTTTGCCAAAAGCCACCTGACGGACTCTCAGGCCATGAGAAATAAAATTCTCTGGTCTGATGAGACAAAGATTGAACTCTTTGGCGTGAATGCCAGGCGTCATGTTTGGAGGAAACCAGGCACCGCTCATCACCTGGCCAATACCATCCCTACAGTGAAGCATGGTGGTGGCAGCATCATGCTGTGGGGATGTTTTTTCAGTGGTAGGTACTGGGAGACTAGTCAGGATTGAGGGAAAGATGAATGCAAAAATGTACAGAGACATCCTGGATGAAAACCTGCTCCAGAGCGCTCTTGACCTCAGACTGGGGCGACGGTTCATCTTTCGGCAGGACAACGACTCTAAGCACACAGCCAAGATATCGAAGGAGTGGCTTCAGGACAACTCTGTGAATGTCCCTGAGTGGCCCAGCCAGAGCCCAGACTTGAATCCGATAGAACATCTTTGGAGAGATCTGAAAATGGCTGTGCACGGACGCTGCCCATCCAGTCTGATGGAGCTTGAGAGATGCTGCAAAGAGGAATGGGCAAATCTGCCCAAAGATGGGTGTGCCAAGCTTGTGGCATCAAATTCAAAAAGTCTTGAGGCTATAATTGCTGTCAAAGGTGCATCAACAAAGTGTTGAGCAAAGGCTGTGAATACTTATGTACGTGTGATTTCTTAGTTATTTATTTTTAATAAATTTGCAAAAATCTCCAAAAAACTTTTTTCACATTGTCATTATAGGGTATTGAGTGTAGAATTTTATGGGGAAAAAATGAATTTAATCAATTTTGGAATAAGGCTGTAACATAACAAAATGTGGAAAAAGTGAAGCGCTGTGAATACAGGGGCGGTTCCAATTTTCGCAATCCGGATCCATGTTGCCGGTCTTGCAATTTAACGACTCGCACATTATTTCGCCAGCTATATGAGGCAATTTTTGTGAAATATCTTTGTGCGTTTTCATAGGAACCTGGTTGTTTTTCAAGATGAACTTCACATTTTGCATCAATTTTGGGCAAGACAGATGCATTTTTCAATGGAAAATTGTCTGAAACTTCTTCAGTGTTTCACATATATACTTATGTTTGGTATCAAAATGTCCGTCATGTTGTTGTGTAGCCATTAAAAGTCATCTGGTTTTTCAGAACAATCATTTATGGGTTTAAATATGGACTTTTCGAGGCCTTGTCCCACAAAAATCTTGAAATCACTAAATAGGTCACAATTCACTTCCTGTATGCAAATTTCACATTTCAAATCAATTTTCTGGACAGTCCCACAAGTAGGTACATATGACCAGAAGATGGTTCAAACTGGGCTGTGGGTAAATTTGCCTAAGCCCTGCAAAACCTCCTTTAGACAGTGACAAGGACTGTCAGCATTGAGTGTTCTCCCATATGGAGTATACTGTGTAGAAATTCCTGCAATATCAGATTACATCACTGTATGAGACCTGAATAAGAGGAATGAGACCAGGGGTGGCCAACCATGGAACAGGAGAGCTGCTGGATGTGCTGATGTAGATTCTCTCCAACGTATTAAACCAAAGACACCAGGTGAAATAAGCACTAAATCAACTGCTTTAATCCATCAGTCAAGTGCTGTGTAACACCAAAAAACCAGCTGCGGCTCTCCAGGACCAGGATTGACCACCCCTGAATAAGACAATAAAATGTAATTCTTTGACATTCGAACACTGCCGTCGAATCGAGCTTGGCCGCTGTTATTGTGTGCTGGCGCCACCCTCTGGTGAAAGTGGTACTGTGCATTCGTTTTTTTTTTTTTTTGCCCCCTCATGCCTTTGCTCTTTGAATTTTAATACAATGTTAGAGTTCCGTGTCAAAAAATACAAATAAAATACTCTACTCGGCTTCTCGAGACAGTTTGGGAATCTATTTTTTGTGATTCACATGCTCGGCCCCAAATCTGCGAAAAAAAAGGAAAGAAAAACTGACATCTCGATTGCAGATAATTTTGAAATTAGCATATTTTAATCATGTCTATGTGACCTTTTATTATACTTTTCAAACCGGTTTGGTCGGTCAAGGGTTGGAGTTTCTCCTGTGGCCGTGGGTCTTTCAAAATGAATAGCTGCAAACTCGGTCCAGCCATATACTAGGTTTTGACCAAATCTTGTCTTCACTGCATTGACTGTGCAAAATAATCCATTGACTATGCAATTCCTGACTGAAAAGTAAAGCTTGAAGTCACTACACTTACCAGGAGAGCAGCAACCTGTCCTCCAACTATACGCCCAAATAGAACTTTTGCCCTGACTTACCACCCAAAGGAGCGTTTCCCAAAATAGCACCCCCACTGGCAACAGGAAGGTAGAGCTAGAGTTACAGTTAAAATTAGAGTTACAGTTTCAGTTGGAATATGACTTAAAATTAGGGTTAGAGTGAAGGTTAGGTTAGGGATCTAGTGACGGCGACGCTGACGATGGAAACCAGATTGACGCTATTTAAACAACCGCTAGAGGTCGCTTAATTCCTTAATGTAACTTTAGGTCAGGGCTATTCAACCTTGTCCAGAAAGGGCCACTGTGAGTGCAGGCTTTCATTCTAGCCAAGCAGCTACACGCCTGATTCTACTGATCAACCCCAAGAGTCTTTGCTAATGAGCTTGATTAGTAGAATCAGGTGTGTAGCTGCTTGGCTGGAATGAAAGCCTGCACCCACCGTGGCCCTTTCTGGACAAGGTTGAATAGCCCTGCTTTAGGTCATAATAAGCTGCTTGATCAAACAACCTTTGCGGGCGTATTATGTTTATCCACACTGGTATAGGAATCTGCGGTCCGATCCCCAACTGAGTTTAGAGCAAATCGAATGAAGAGATCTGTTTCCTCTGCATGATCCATACTCTGCACACTGACCATAAGCGCTCCGTCCATCCGTCCCAGTCCCTCTCCTGGAGATCTACCCTCCTCTTAGCTTTATTATAGCCCTGATCAGCACCTGACCTTACAGGTACTTACAGGGTGGAACCTCTCCAGGAACAGGCTTTGGCAGCTCTGCTCCAGCTGTAGAATGTGGACGACCTATAATTTTGGGGTGAAAACCGACAGAAGAGTAGATCTCCAGGAACAGGGTTGGGCAGCCCTACTCTAGGTGTAAAATGAGGTTTGCTTCATTAAGTTTCTGTAGAACACCTACAGCATTGTGAATCTCCAAGAAAAGGGGTGGGCAGCTGTAGATTAAACAGAGGTGTAGCTATACAAAGCAAAGCAGTGGACCTGGCACTCTTCATGGGCGTGTGGACGCGTGTTTGCATGAGTGTGTGCGCGCGCGCGTTTGTGTGTGTGTGTAAGTGTGCACGTACTATGTGTCTGAGCACCATTTCATGTCTCTTCAATTTTGTTTGTTTTTTATTTTTAAAAAGTACTTCAGAGAGGATATTAAACGGGTTAGAATCTCCTTATTGATGGTGGACCTAGATTAATTTCCAGGTCATAGGTGCATGGAAGAGAAGGAAGGAGCAAGATGAAAACAAGTGACTGAAACAAGCCCTCTGCTTTGTTTTTTAAGCTCACTCTCAGGTCTCGCTGTGAGATGTTAAACACCAATGCCACTGCTGCTGTACAGACACCATTTTCACTATCCATCAGTGGTACCAACTTGTACAAATTAGAAAGTTAATCATTTTCTTCCTACTAGAGAACAGAGCCCCAATAGGGCTGTGTCAGAACAATACTCTCTTCTTTTTTTTTTTAACGAAAGTTCCCTACACCTCGAAAAAAAATCCAGCATTATTTGTGTGGCAGCCATGATAAGAGTGTTCAAATTCTCTAGATGTAAAGGAAAGGTGCTTCAGTGCCTCCTAACTTATCACCTTTAGCAAAGGGTGCACTGAACCATCCTTTATGAAAAGAAAGGAGATAACGCTATCCCACAATGCCATATGGCAGCAAGATTTAGGGACGACCATACACCTGGTCAATCACGAAAACAAACAAATATGACAGGCAAGAGACACATGATTATATCACCTTGTGTAAGAGCATTAAGAACCTCTTAGCAGCATGGTTGGCTTCCCACTATGAATTCCCCTTTTGCACCTTTCCTCAACCTCATAATGTTTTCCATCGAAGTTGAAGAAAAGTGTTTAGGAATCAGACAATGGAACGTAATTTTTGACTATTTGAAAGCAGCCTAGGTGTTTTCTCTTTGTGTAATGCCTTCCCTTCCGGTGAGTTGTTCAGTTATTGTGTCATTTGTGTCAAACTATAATATTTTGTGGTCAAATGGAGTTTGTGTCACAGCTGAGAGATAGTTTTTTTTTTTTTGCATGCTTAGACTGGCTTAGATCCAGACTGTTCTGAATATCATGGTCCTAAAGAAGGATGTCTTTCCCTAATGCACATCCCCTTTCTGCAATTTGTATCAAGCAGCGCCTGAAAACTGCCCTTCAGCGGTTTAAAAATTATCCACCATCCCATGGAAAGTCAATGGGTAACAGCACAGACACTTGTGTCACATGCTGTCCTGCTTTCAGCAAAACATTACACTGAGCAAATTCCAGGACTGAAATTCACTTCTGTTATTGCGCCATCATGTGTCTAATGGTATGGCCTGTTTCTTGCATCTCTCCCTAAGCATGTGCTGTGTGGGTCCTGGTTAAAAAACAATTTACTCATATTTAGCATTTCAGTTGCATTACAGATGAAATGCATTTGCAGGAGCTGTCTTCTTAAGTCAGACTAATGTGCCTGTGGCTTGAATGAGATCATATATGCTGTCCATTTCATTCAATGGAATGTAGTACAACCCTAATTCCGTAATAGTTGGGACGAAGTGTAAATTGTGAAAAAAATCAAAATGCAATGACTTTCAGATCACATGAGCCAATGTGTTATTTACAATAGAACATTGTTAACATTTCAAATATTGAAACTGAGACATTTGCATTTTATCCACAAAATGAGATTATTTCAAATTTTCTGGCTGCAACAGGTCTCAAAAAAGTTGGGACACAGGCAAAAAAGGGCAGAAAAAGCAATTCATATATAAGAGAATCAGCTGAAAAAACATTTAGCGAGTAATTAAGTTAACCGGCATCAGGTGTGTAAGATGATTGGCTATAAAAGGGATGTCTTAGAGAGGCTGAGTCTCTCAGAAGTAAAGATGGCCAGAGGCTCTCCAACCTGTGAAGGCTTGCGCAAAAAAATTGTGGAAAACTTTAAAAACAATGTTCCTCAACGTCAAATTGCAAAGGCTCTGAAGGTCTCATCAACGACAGTGCATAACATCATCAAAAGATTCAGAGAAAGTGGAAAAATCTCGGTGCAAAAGGGACAAGGCCGAAGACCTTTACTGGATGTCCGTGATCTTCAGGACCTCAGACGCCACTGCATCACTCACCGGCATGATTCTGTCATTGACATTACTAAATGGGCCCAGGAATACGTAAAGAAACCACTGTCTGTAAACACAGTCCACCGTGCCATCCACAGATGCCACCTAAAACTCTATCATGCAAAAAGGAAGCCATTGTTGAGCATGATCCAGAAGCGCTGCTGTGTTCTGTGGGCCAAGGTTCATTTAAAATGGACTGTAGCAAAGTGGCAAAGTGTCCTGTGGTCAGATGAGTCCAACTTTGACATTCTTGTTGGAAATCATGGGTGTCGTGTCCTCCGGGCTAAAGAGGAGAAAGACCACCCCTACTGTTATCAGCGTTCAGTTCAAAAGCCAGCATCTCTATTGGTATGGGGATGCATTAGTGCATATGGTGTGGGACACTTGCATGCTTTAAAAAGCACCATGAATGCTGAAAGGTATATAAAGGTTTTAGAGCAACATATGCTCCCTTCCAGATGACATCTATTCCAGGGAAGGCCTTGTGTATTTCAGCAGGACAATGCAATACCACATACTGCAGCTATTACATTATTGGCTTCGTAGTAGAAGAGTCCATGTGCTGAATTGGCCTGCCTGCAGTCCTGATCTTTCACCGATTTGAGAACATTTGGCGCATAATTAAACGAAAAGTCTGTCAAAGGAGACCCAAAACTCTCCAGCAGCTGGAAACCTGTATTAAACGAGAGTGGGATCAAATTCCAAAGGCTAAACTTGTCTCCTCAATGCCCAGATGCCTCTACTCTGTGTTAAAAAGAAGAGGGGATGCTACACCATGGTAAATAGGCCCCTGTATCAACTTTTTTGAGACTTGTAGCATCCATCAAATTTGAAATGAGCTCATTTTGTGGATAAAATTGTAAAATTTCTCAGTTTCAACATTTGCTATGTTATCTCTGTTCTATTGTGAATAAAATACTGGCTGGTGTGATTTGAAAGTCATTGCGTTTTGATTTTATTCACAATTTACACTTTGTCCCAACTATTTCGGAAATGGGGTTGTACATTACATTACTATTGCCCAGCAGACATTTTATCCAAAGTGAAATGCAATGCTGTAAGGGCAAAACATACCATTATCACAAAGTATCAGTCATCAGTAGCCATGAGCATCAAGTATAGTCCACATGGTAAGCATCAGCAGAGTCAGTGAAGTTATTGCATGTCATGTCCAGAAGGGAGGCAGGATTACAAGAAATGCAATAACATCAAGATGAAGTTGAAATTAAAACAAAGTGATGGAGGAAGATGCAAGTGCAATCACTCACATTGACTGGGAATAAAATATGAATTTAAATTCTTATACTCTGTTTCTAGTTTGGCAAACATGGCAAGAGTTACAAATGTATCTACAGTTCTTTGTATTCTGGATGACCGCCACATGGCGGGGCTTTTGCACTGGATATCTCCATCTTGCAATATGCGCAGGTCGAGCAGTCATACCAATAAAGTCACTTGTGACCATGCGATGAAGTTGGGTGCACTCCCCAGTATAAAACCCTTACGTCATTGCGCAGCCTGTTCCTACAGAATCTTCTCGTCAGTTTTCGAGTGGTCATCCATTCTGGTGGTCATCCAGCATTCATAGAACCGCAGTTACATTCGTAACTCTCGTTCCATTTCACCACTAGATGGCGGTGCTTTTGCACTGGATGACATATCAGCAAGGTCTCGAGGAAAGTTTGCCATGCTCACGCCCGGTATCTGTTGACAGAATAGCCATTGCCACAGCATGGGGAGCGGCCACACTGATGCAGTAAAAGTCAGCAAAGGTACATGAAGACTCCTAGCTTGCAGCCGCACTGTTATGTTGCAAAGAGACCCCCTTTAAGGCTGCCCAGGATGTGGACATACTCCGTATGGAGCGATACCTGACATTACTAGGTGCAGACAGACTTTAAGGCCTATAGGCATGCAGAATCACATCAAGAATCCAATTAGAAATTCTCTATTTTGAAAGAGGCTTGCCCTTCTTGCAACCCCCATAGCACATCAACAGCTCATTAGACTTGCGCAAATTGGCAGTAGCCACCACATATGCCTTCATTGCACTAACCAGGCACAGCAGCTCTGATGTCCACTCTGACTCTTCAGAGAAGCCGGTTGGACTAAACGCAGCCAGCTTGATGGCTTGGTTTACAAGAGTGGGTGGCACCGTCTTTGGCAAGAAGAATGGGTTTGTAGGATAGTAACCCCCGAACCATCTGGGTACCAACACACATACATCTGACTCACTGAGAGGACGCATTCACCCACTCGTTTTGCTAATGTGATAGCAAGCAGAAATACTGTCTTGGCAGACAACCACCTCAATTCTGACTGCCCCAGTGGTTCAAATGGGGGCTGACACAAGGATCTCAACACCAACTTCAAGTCCCATGATGGCACTGCAGTGATTCTTGATGGTCTAATCCTCTGCGCACCCTTCAAAAACTGACCGACCAGATAGTGCGACCCCACTGTCTGGTTGTCCACTCTCACGTGTCTTACTGATATGGCAGCTGCGTACACTCTCAAGGTCAATGCGCATCTCCCGCCATCCAATAACGGCAGCAGGAAGCACAGAATCATGGCCAATGAGCAGCTTTCCAGCAATTCCCTAAGTGTTCTGCATCATTGGGAAAAAAGCTTCCACCGATTAGTGTAGAGTGACTTAGTTGAGGGTGCTCTTGAGCTTAACACAGAGTGGATCACCAACTGGGCACAAGATGTCAGGAGTGGGTCCTGGCTTCCAATGGCCAGACACACAAGTGAAGGCGAACCCGATTCGGATGCCATATGCGTCCCTCCAGCTGAGAGAGAAGGTCTGTTGGAATGTTGGAAGTGCTGGAAACCATGATCTTGCCAGCCAGTTGGGGGCTGCAAAAAGTAGCTGGATTCTGTTCAGCGTTACCTGAATAAGCAAAATCAGAGAGAAGGCATACAGAAGGCAGGCTGCCCAAGTGTGAGCTAAGGCATCCTGACCCAAAGGACTGGTGTGCTCCATCAGACAGTTACAGAGAGGACAATGTGTTGACATATCTAAGGCAAAAACATGCACTTCTGCTTTGCTTTATTTGCTCCAAATCATTTTTACTACCTTCGTGTGGAGTCTTTAGTCTCCCGTAGTTGGCCCTTGGCGAGAAAGCACATTGGCCACACTGTTCTGCACATCTGGGAGATGTACAGCTCTGAGACTTAGAAAGTGGGGAAAAGCTCATGTAAGGAGCTTCTGTGTCACTCTCAGGCCCAGCCATGATCTGGTGCCTCCCTGATGATTGATGTTATACACTGCCGAAGTGTGATCTGTCTGGATGAGAACATGCTGGAAGAAAATGTTGCAGTGCCAGATACACTATTCTGAGCTGAAGCATATTTATGTGCTCCAACTTCTGCCGCAGATTCCATTGACCCCTGATGGTCCTTTGCTGTCAGACTGCCCCCAGCCGAATAAAAATGCGACGGTCTCCACAATATCTCGTGGGAAGGGATTACTCCCATAGGAACACCCTTAGTCAAATAAGCCATCCTCATCCAATGCTTCAGAGCCCTATAATAAGGGCTGGACACCATGACATTCCTAGCCCTGTGCCGCTTAGGATCTAAGTGGAGTCTGTTGACCCAAATTTGAAAGGAATGTTAAGAAAGAAGATCCAGAGGGACGACCATTGACGCCACTGTCAGCATGCCCAGCAGCCTGAAAAAGAGACTTTATTTCAAAGTCCTGCCCTTCTGAAAACAACCTAGAAGTTGTGAAATAACCTTTCCTCTCTTTGGAGAAAGGAAAGCTCAGATTGAGCTTGAGTTTAAAGTCATGCCCAGGTAGCCTACCCTCTGACTGGGTGTAAGATTGCTCTTTGTGTAATTCCCTGTAAGGCTGAGCTGATTCACGTGGCCAACAAGTGTAGCAGTGTCATTGACAGCCTGCGCCATTGTTGGGGAAATGATGAACTAATCATCCAGGTATGGCAAAATTTTCAACCCTCTGGCTTGAATGGGAGAGATGGCAGCTGCCACATACCTTTGTAAATACTGTATATCTGGGGCAAGAGAAAGACCGAATGGCAGTACTTTGCATTGGTAAGCCTGTCCTTGGAACGCAAACTTCAGGAGCTGCCTCTGGCCTAGAGGTCTATTGACACAAACCAGGCCCTTGGTTCCACTGACTGGAGAACATCTGCTACCTGTAACATGTGGAACGGCAGAACTTTTAAAAACTTCTTCAACCCCCTCAGATCTAGGATTAGGCGGAACCTGCCATCTTTCTTTGGAATTAAAGAATAGACTAAGTAAAACCCACAGAGCCGTATATGCTGCTCTACAGGTTGATGGCGTCGTTTTTTCTCAGAGGGCTGCTAGGTCCTGGCTGAGGGCCAGGACTTTTGCAGGATCTCAGATCACAAACATTCTGACCCCATTGAAAGTGGGTGGTTGGTGTCAGAACTGCAGTGTGTATCCCTTGGTCAGTGTGGACGCCACCCGGGGGTCTGTGGTCTCTTTTTCCCAGTAGCTGAGGTGCTGCTTAGAAAAACATCTGACACTGACCCCTCCGGCCTCAGGTCTGACTCCCCCAGCCCTAGAGCCCTTGGGGAGGGGGGGGGGGTCGGGGGGAAACCAACAGGGGCTGGGTCTCTGGGCACCTGAAAGCCCGACCGAGAAGGGGTGCGTGGGTTTTCGATTGTCCACCTGGGCGAATAGGCAAATGAGAGCAGCTGGGGCCAGGAGGTAAAAGAAGCCTCTACCTTGGAACTGGACTACGGCCCTGCCGCAAGTCAACAAACTGCTGCCTGGCTTGATCCACAAGCGCACTGCTATCTAGTGCCTGTTAAGCAGCCGATCCAAAGATGGGCTCAGGAACCACTGGAAGGGAACAGAGGGTGCAGCGACATACCGCTGACAGAGGGGCTTGTGCCAGCCGAACTGGGTGGCGTGCCAGCATAACTGTTAACATCAACCTTCCAAGCTCCCAGAACATGGATGCAAAAGCTCGAAGGGATGCATCACTGAGGGTCTGGGCAGGAGAGTCTGCACCAGGGTCCTGCAGGGTTTGAGAAAGAGCCAGAATAAAGTGAGACAGGGACTTACCAATATGCCCCATGCGTGCTGCTATGATCGAGCTCCTAGCCAGAAAATCATCAGTCAGTCGGCACTGATGACAGCAGGCATCAGGTCTGAGAGCCTCATCTGGTGAAACAATCATAGAGGTAATAACGGGTTCGACTGGGGCCATACAATCTAACCCATAGCTTTCTGCCTCCTGCATAGCAGGCAAGTTTCTGCAAATACTTGTGAGATGGGAGAAAAGTTTAGGGTCTTACCAGCACCTCTGGAGCTCCTCAATATATGGTTTAGAGAGAGGAACTGACAGGGACAATGTACTGAAGGAGACGCCGTCTTTCGGATGAGACGTTAAACCGAGGTCCTGACTCACTGTGGTCATTAAAGATCCTATGACACTCTTTGACAAGAGTAGGGGGTTCCCTGGTGTCATGGCTAAATTCCCAGCCTGGCTCTTTCAACCTGCCACCTAATCATCGCCTGATCTAATTGGCCATGCAATTTGTCCTCTCCCTCTCCACCTCTATCCCCCAGGGCTCCCTTGAAAAAGAGATTTCAATCTCAACGGGACTTCCCTGGTTAAATAAAAAAAGAAATAAATAAAAAAGTGTGCGTCCATGTCCATGGTTGTGTATGTTTGTGTGTCTGGTGTGTATGAGCGCGTGTGTGCATGGTATGTGTGTGTGTGGTGTGTATGTGCATGTATGGGTATCTATGGTGTATGGTGAGTGGGTGTGCGTGCGTGTGTGTGTGCATGCAAGTGTGTAAATGGAGTGTGTGTGTGTGTGAATGTGTATATATGGTGTGTGCGAGCGTGTCTGCGTGTGTGTGTGTGTGTGTGTGTGTGTGTGTGTGTGTGTGTGGATGTGTGTGTCTAACCCCACTGAAGAGTGTTTATTCCCTCTGGCCCCTTGGGGTTAGTGTTGATATTTGTGAGGTTGGATTCCTGCCTTTTGTACAATGAAATGAACTCAGACACAAACATGACATTTGTTCTTTGTTTTAGTCTTTTTCATCTGGTTTGAGTTGTGGGTTTTTTTTCTCTTCGGTGGGAGAAGCTCCAGAGCATGTTCCTAATTTTAGAGAGGATGTGCTGCTGATGTCAGTGGATGATACTACCAGTGTGTTTATCTGTCAGCCTGCGTCCACGCTTTCATGTACACCGTGTGTTTATTCACGTGTGTGTCCATGCTTTTAAAAGCACTGGGTGATTATCTTTGTGTGTGTGTGTGTGTGTCAATGCTTTTAAACACCCCTCATTTTTATTGTGTATAAAAACACAATCTATTGAGAATCGCTGCTTTAAGTATGTTTTCATCCTCAATATGCATTGAATCATCTCTGCAGCATCATATGCACCAAGGCTATAAATGATCCATTCATTTGTCATCAAATTTAAACAATCAGTAACACTTTACAATAAGGGTACAATAATTAACATTAGTTAATGCAGTAATAAGCATTTACAAACAGCTAATTAACATTTAACTAATGCATCTGGTAATCATTTACAAACGTTGTTCACTGCAACTAAGGAATTAATTTATACATTCGGGTTTAACAGTTTGAAGTGCTACATAAGGGATACTTAAGGGATGTTTTCAACTTCACAATAAGGGAAACCCAGAAAATTAATCAATGGTCAATTATGGTTGCATAAAGCTTGTTTGGCTATCTGATACATTAGTTACCTGCTAATTAACTGATAGTTAATGAACTAATGTTAATTAATGTACCCTTATGGTAAAGTGTCACCAAACAATGTTTAGTTATGTCTCATGTACAGATAATCAAACAAGACACTGGAAAACAGAGAAAACATATCTAATTCATAAGCTCCTGGGATTGGCACCAGACTGCTGCTACCCTGAATTGTCGTAAACAGGATAGATAATGGAGGCACGGACTGGATGCTGTACCTTGAGCTCCCACACAAGATCGCCTTCCCAGCAGGGGTCTGAGTGTCCTGGGCAACAAGTGCTGCTGATCCCTGTGGAAAACAACTGAATATTAAGCATATTTCATGAAAAATTTAATTAAGTGTAAAATGGTACACTGCGGTTACCTTTCAGCTATCTATTATGTAAGTGGTGATGGAGAGCTGGAGCCTTTTCCAGCAGGCAATGGGCAAGAGACAGAAACACATCTTGGGCAGCTCACCAACAGGCACTTTTCAACATACTATTTAATTCTCATGACGTTTTGTTGTTAACTACATCTCAATTCTCTCATTCAATATTTCCTCATTTCTCGATCCTCACTTGAATCGTCCTGGACGTTGTTCGGGATCTGCCATCCTGGTGGCCATC
This sequence comes from Gymnothorax javanicus, assembly GCA_029692085.1. NCBI lineage: Eukaryota > Metazoa > Chordata > Actinopteri > Anguilliformes > Muraenidae > Gymnothorax > Gymnothorax javanicus. The sequence goes on along the minus strand of CM056196.1, from coordinate 20,666,714 downwards.
TCAAAGCTCTTATTTCTGCTACGAGGAGCGAGGAGTAAGGAGGGAGGGCTGAGAAGATGTGAGCGAGGATACAGGAGACAAAACGTCCTAGAAGACTTTCGACTGAAAGCCATGACGACGGTAACGACAGATGCTGGCAGAGGATCCAGCCATGCACCGTCATCAGAAACAGGCTTCGCTTTACACTGATGCTTCAGAGGAAAGGATGTGTCATTTCTCTGAAAACATACTCTTTCTCTGCTTGCATGGGTTCTTTGCATGTCTCCATGCATCTGTGATGGGAGGGACTGAGATGTAAGGAAAAGATTCGAGTGAGGGGAATATGGATGCAATTTAAGAGAATTGAGATGTACCCCTACATCTGCGATTAAAAGGGTTTGCTTCAGTATCAAACTCCCACCCAAAACCTGCAGTACTTCAGACCTGGAGTCTTCAATGCATGCTTTATTCAGCCACTGACACTTAAAGTTTAGAAGTATAAACACGTGTTAAATGCTGTGTTTTCCAATAGGCTGCCTATAGTCATTCAGATGATACCCACAGCCAAAAAAAAAAAAAAAAAAAAAAAAATCCACTGTTGTTGCACATGGGTGTGAACTGGAGAGGTAAAAATGATCCAGCCCTTGTGTACAGTAATCAAACACTGCGTTGATCAACCCCCCTTTCATTAGATCCAGTGGTGATCTACCATGTGCTTCCAATCAATCCCACAGTAGCCGACTCCTTAACTTCCATCAGATTTTACAGGGATCCAGCCCCTTTGCTCAGATCCCACTGGGAGCAGCTGCTCAACCTGATGACAGTAGCAGTTGGTCATAAAGGCTCAATAGGGTTTTCTGCTGAGGGCGTGTGGTTTGATTCTGTACTGATGGCCCCCCACGGTCCACAAAATGGCCTCTGGATGGATCCCATTCTGCAGACTGCAGACCATTCAACAAAGATCAGTTTTCCATCTCCTGTTCAATCCCACAGTGATCCTGTGTCGGCTAATTTATCCCAGCAACACAGTTTGGCTTCAGTGTTGGCATATAGTTACACTCCAAACATTACACAGAACTCATACATATGCATGCTACCATTTCACTGGCTTAGAAATGAAATCTCATTTAATTAGAATTAAAAAAAACAAAAACATTCTTTGCATGGTAGAAAATGCAAAAAAGTCAACATATACACATGTGCGCTTAACTGCCTTAGACACAAATAATATTCCATTGCTGTGAATCTGTCTGTTGGCTCGGGTCTTCCTTTTGGCAGTCTAAACGCTGTGAAAAAAAGTTATCTTTGGAAGAAACTAGAGTGACTTGATTAGTGCCAGACCTCAGAGCTATTGGAACCCTGCTGTGTCTGAGTGCGTGCGTGAGAGAGAGAGAGAGAGAGAGAGAGAGAGAGAGAGAGAGCGAGCCCATATGCTGAAACGATGCTGCCGCAGGAGGCTCAGGGTGGTAGCAGCGCCCGGCAGTCCGCACCAGTACCCAGGGACAACACTGACGGCTATGCTGTGACGACCCCGGCTTGCGCAGCAGAAAAAAGCATTGGCAGCCAGGGGAGCCAGCTGCCCCAGAGCATGCGTCTGGCTGCACTGCGTGCGTATGACGTAACAGCGGCCTATAAGCCAATAAATCGTGGGTTTGTGCAACCCAAGAACGACTCCGTGTAATTGCTTCGAAGCCATGGAAAATGGGTTTCCAAATGGGGTTCCGGAGACGCGCAGACTCGATTGGCTTGCCCTGAGCAGCACAGCCTGCTGGGTGCTATCTAGCTCATCTGCCACTAGATGGCGCTAAGATACTGGCGTACGGTATCTGGGAAATTTTGGCCATTCAATACTAAGTACACGAAAAATTGCCCCACGTTATGGGCAAGACAAATTCTACAGAGACAAGGAAAACTCATTTAATGATGACAAGAGCTTATGGCATTTACTGGTAGGCCTATATTGAGAGCGCAATAGTTTTCATTTTTTTCAACCCATGATGAACATGTTATCTACTCTTGAGCGTGTTAATGTTCTCGTTCGTTTACGAATGCAAATCAGATTTCCAGTGCACTGCTTTGACCTGTTTCTTATGCCCGAAGACGAAAACTTTTTAGTGACCGCAAAATGCTCACTTGCAGTAAGTCCCCACCGCCAGCAGGGTTTACCAACGGCGCTTATCAACAGTGAATATTTACCTATGTGGGTAACGGCCGCGGTCCGGACAAAAGCTGCGCTGTCCCGCCAGAGTCTTCACACATATGGAGCAGCAACCCTTCAGGCTAAATAAACAGTTCTAATGCAGATGGTGGGACAAGCGGAAAACACTGAATAAACAAGCGGAAAAGGCAGCCCTCTCTGTTTAAGGCAACGGGAAAGGTGTCTCACTGCATTGGTTTATAGGCCCCGTTATTGACTTAACAACCCCCCCCTATTCAGATCACTGCTCAGGTTGGCCTGGCAATGGTGAGCTTTTCGCTCCTCTTGGTGCGTAATGTGACTTGGGGGTTCTGAGAGGGGTTGCGCAGGTGTGACTAAAGTCACACGGCCAACACAATATCAATAAAAATCTGCCAACTGGGAAAAAAAAAATATTGTGTGTTCCGCAGCTTTTGCCGACTCCGATACACACGTTATAATGTTCTGTTTTCCTCTGTAGGAGTCTTCCAGCGGGCCAGATTCCAAGGCAGAAAAGTTTGGAGAAAGATGGTGATTTGGACTTCAGTAAACTGTAAAACTGTTAATCGAGATCCAACTAAAGCAGACGTGTCCATTCGTCTAATAAACAGTTGACATATTTATTGGATAGACTCCTGTTAGAGATGCAGTTAAGTCACATTAATATTAAAAATGTCGAATGCAGCCAGGTTTTGCTCAAGCTGTTTTATGTAGGCCATGAATTTTTGTCTAGTCTGTAATTATTTTTCATTCATATAGTGATGTCAGATGGAAACCGATACTGTGATAGGCCTCGTCTTTATCCAGCCTGATGCCTGGTTGGTTTTTTTTTTTTTGTTTGCTGAGTCTGAGAGTCCGGCACAAGTGGGCTGGCTTTGGAGTTAGTATTGAGGAACGGAGAGGGAGAGACTGTTCTAGTCCGCTGCGCATTACCGTCGGAGTTTCATTAGCACCAGCACGGCAGGGGTGGAAGTCTCAAACACACTCGGGATACTCGACTGACTCGGGACAAACTAAATCCGTTTGGTCTTTGACCAGCATCTCAACCATAATCAGACTACTATTAAAACAGAACTCAAGCGGAGAATCTACCGGACACTAAGAGGACAACTTAAGTTTTTATCCAGCCAGGCGCATGATATTAATTTAGTTCGCGCGCTGAATTCCCTCATCTGATCTTTTCCGCTTTTGCGTCGTTGTCTGAGGAACCGAGGACTGGAGCATTTAAAGTTCTCGTTTTCTTTTTTCTCAGCGTGATATGTCTGCAAGGTAAGTTTCCACGAAAGCACAATAGATTGCTGAAAGTGACCTAGTGCTCATGGTGACAGTTATGCTTAACCGCACAAGTTACACGAGGAATAAATGTCATATCACGAAGCTCAGTACCAGTTGCTTTATCTACTTTCTGTGCATAAATGTGCATTTCTTCGTAAAAGACATTTCGCGTTTCAACAATTTTCGCTGTGAACCGAGAGACCAGTTTCTGTGGAAAGGCAGTATTGCCTATAACACTGAGGAAAACAAAGTGGAACTCTTGGAATAAAGAATCATTGCCTTTGAAATGGTTCCGAACGAAAGGGGTTTTTTGGTTTACAACTCTAGGAAGTTACGGTTTTCCACCACATCTCAGTCCTGTCGGGAGTAGCAGGAGTTAAGAGTGACAACTGGGTTCATTTCTTTCTTCTTTCGTTATACATAGGAAAACTTTCAAAAGTGTCAAAAGAGTGTCAGTTGCGGCTAAAGCAAAGCGTTTCGCTCGATGGTGCAGGCTTGCTGCGTTCCCATGCACCCCGGAGCGACCCACCGCGCTTCTGACCAGTCCGACACAATTAGCATTTGTCGGCTATACTCTTCCTCAGTGTACGCATGCATTCATTATTGTTCTCTTTTCAAAGCAACTATCTACGCTGAGGCGGCTGAGATTAATGATCGAATACAAAGGCAGTGATCTGAGCCGTGTGTTATTGAGGGGTCGGGGGTTGACTGAATCTACACTACAGAAATTAAGTGACGTCCTTAGAAGCCCGTGTAGTGAAGGCACCTGCACGAGCTGCCGTGCTGCATCCTGTCCGTGAGCTGCTGGTTTTGCAAATGTTTGTAGTTGACTACAGCATTAATCTTGAACCTGTTAGCCATCTTAAGAATAACTGGCAAGTTTACTGACGCAACCTTCTCCCGAAGACGCCGCCGTAATTACAAACAGTATAGGGGTAACTTTGTCTGTTTGTACAAAATTGAAAACGTGCATGCACTTGCGGATTTGCGTTGCATATGCGCGCGAAATGTTTAAATTTTTGTGAGAAACTGAAAACTTTCATGCGGTTCCATGAATGAAAGTGCAAGCACAGAAACGAATAATATCTATTTAAAATGCAAAACATAACAGTTTTTTATTTGCTTATGTCTTGTTCTATTAAGCTGGGGCTCTTTTGTGAAACCTTACTTTTTAAGCCAGACCTTCTGAAATAATTTCGTGAAAGAGTTTTGCACTGGACTGCGCTAAACCCTGACTGGCTCTTAGAATATGAATTTGCATGACTGTATATTGTATCAACGGGTGAACTCGTTGCCTCCCTCGCTTTCTCACATAGTCGTATTCCTGGACACTGGGTAATGAACAAAAACACACCGAAAATAGGAATGTCTGTGTTGCATACCGTAACTAAACCTTGATTTGCATATGAAAACTCGAACGTCGGAAGAATTCCACCAGTGTTGCTATAGCCATTTATGCATCCTAAAACTTGCACGAGAAAGGGACATTCTGCCGCGCGTACGCAATTAGTCTCCGAGTCTTTGTCAGTTGTGTTTGTTTGCGCCACGGAAGTTTGTCCGACCACGAGCACTCAACGTCACCAATAACTTCAATGTGACCGCTCGCTCAGTCACTGATTTCGCCTTTGGGATTTGTACGCACAAAAGGCACAACAGACGCGTCGCATCGGCTCGGATATTCAGTCTGGACGACTGATCATTTAGTAAAAAGTTTAAATAATGTTCTAAAAACAGGACTGGTCTAGTTCCTGCGCGTTGCCTCAGGACTTTCTTTTACTAACGCGTCCAAAATGACGGAAAAGTTTGTTGTTGCCTAATGATCTCTGCAGGATTCATCGGCGTGCCCACGAGAAGTGTTCGGGTTTGTTCCCATGGCATTGCTGGTGGTGTTTGTCGCCTGTGGGTCGTTATCCATCACAAAGAATGCGATGAAGTACTCGTGGGTTCGCAGCCGCCTTGCTCTGAATATACCGCTTGTACTTGAGCCGTAGACTGCGCTGCCCTCGCGACCTGACCTAGCCTACTTGTAACATTCCAGGATGCTGTGCTAACTCTGCGCTTAAAGACGTCCCGTCACGCAAGACACACAATATCACATAGAGACATGCGTGCACCGCTCACACTCTCAGACACACGTCGTTACACCACACGCTCGCCCTCACACTCTTGCATGTACGCAGGTACACATATTCACGTAGACGCACGACCATACTGGCATATATTTACTCTAATTATGTGCGTACACACACAGGTCGTGCATGAGAGAAATGGAAGATATGCACGGTCGGAATGGAATTTTTATCTCAGAATGTGACATGTAGAATGCAGCGATTCAAACGAGCATAGGACAGTTCGCCGCGAGTGTTCTGTTCTTCCTGTAGGAAGGACCCCCGCACCCCACCCCTCGACCTTGCTCCTCACCCCCATCCTGTCCCGAGAGGGCTTGAATAAGGGAGACGGAGGTTTGGCGAGGCCTGTTTATTAGCGCTAAAGCTACATCGTCTCTCTCCATGTTAACTAGCTCCATGTGGCTCATGGGGAGATGGGTACAGAACGTGAACGATCAAATTTTCTTTATGGGAGTGATCAGTATCTACTTACCACCAGTGAATATGTGTTTGTCGGTGCGTGAAATGTGTGTATTTGTGTGTGTGTGTGTGTGTGTGTGTTTGTGTGTGTGTGTGTGTGTTGCGTGCAAGCTTGTAATGAGTGTTTGTGTGAGTGTGTATGTGCATCTGCTTGTGCATAGGTGTGTGTGTATGCACAATCTGATATCGCCGTGTTGCTGGATCAACGAAATAATGCTTGTCCAGGAGTAACATCATAGTTGACCAATGAATTGCAGCTCTGATATCTCTATGGTGCACAAACAGATGTCATGTGCTTTAGTCATCTAAAGTGAGTTAGCTTATTTCAGCAAGCAGTGATGCATGTTATGAAGAAAACCCAAAATAGTTCTTGCATTTAAATTTAGTGAATTTCTGCATCACTTTCATTCCTAAATTGCTCACCTTTGAGGATTTTGCTGGATCAAACTGCGGGACGACGGTTTTTACTAGGCGCATGCAAAGCCTGTTTGTAAAACGCTCATGGTTTCATGTTATCATTGTAGCAGAACTGCCAATCATTTGTGTGCTGCACCGTTAGTCCTGGATGAGCATTATTTAGTCGATCCCGGAACAACACTTGCATTGCAATATCAGATGTGCTGTGTGTATGTATGAGTGCGCGCACATGTGTGTGTAGGGGTGTGCTTGGTGCTTGTGCTCGCTTGTCTAAGTACGCATGTGTGTGTGTGCGTGTGTGTGTGTGTGTGTGTGTGTGTGTGTGTGGATGTTCTTGTGGAGGCAGGGTTATGGGGTTAAATTTCTATAGCATGAGCGCAGCGGCCAGAGAAGGGCTTCGAGAGGTCGCTAGTGAGAGGGGCAGTCTGTCTCACCAGTCCTCCCTCACTCTCTATCTCTCTCACGCGCGCACACACACACACACACACACACACACACACGTGTGCGCATGCGCTTATACATCCTTATGCATGCACACTTGGCACGCATTCATACACATGCACAAAGGCACACATCAACTCACGCTTGCACAGTCGCACACTCACTTGCACATGCCCGCAAACACGCACTCTCACTGTCGGGCTTATTAGCAGGGGTCCACAGTGTCCCCACGTCTGGAACATAGATGTGTCCTAACTGGAAAAACAATTCAGGAACTCATGCTAATTTTCCAAGTAAGGAGACTGCACTTGCTCCTTGGAAACAAATGTCATTGTACTGCCCTTACTTGCACTTTAAACATGCACACACACACCGATGCACAAGCATACAGTCATTCACGTACTCCCACAGCTCACACAGAGGCCAGTACCGAAGCCGAGCTCTCATAGGTTACTCTATATTACGCTTCAACATTGAGCAGATGTGCCTACCCTGGACTAATTCCATGGAATGTATCCACATGGCTCACTGTTTCACCGAAGCTTATCATTGTGTGCTCCCTGTATGGGGGCGTAACCGCTGGGCATTGAACCTGCATCCCCAAGATCCACAGTGCTGTACCTGGCTCACATTGCATACCCTCGGGGGCAGTTCTAAGTGCCCCTCATCTACTGCTGTTTTTCCTCATCTCTCATTTTCACAATCAAGAGCTCCTCCGCTTTCCATCCAAATGGAGAAATAAAATAAATAAATGGATAAATGAACGTATAAGGCCCGGGAAATGAAACTGACGGGACTGTGGCCGAGTCTGTGCTCCCCAAAATTATAATCATCCATCCGCCTGCTCTGTAATTAAACATTAAGGCTCTATTCCTTCCAGATGCTGACTCTTGAAGTTCGAAAGCGTTCAGGTTTTATTTTGCTCCGCCACAATGCCAAGAACCCGTCCTTTTCTCCCGGGGTGTGGTAAACCTAGCCTGTTCCCCAAAAACAGCGAGTGCCTGGGGTCCTAGTGGCGGTAGAAGAAGACAGAGGCTTGAGTTTTTATGTGGGGTAAAATTGTGGTGGTAGTTTTTGAGTTAACCTCTTGAAACGGGTGTAATGCTGCCTTGAAGTTTGAAGTGGGAATCAATGAGGTTAGCATGCATGTTATCTGATTGGTCCCTTGTACCTTGGTTGAGGCTCCTCCCACTCTGTTTGAAACAAGGTCCTTCCCCTCAGTAACAGCTTTTGACTGCTCTTACTCTGCACCATGAAGTTTAGAAAATGGATGTATCTATTTGTGGACTGGGCCTTTTCAAATAGCCACATTTTTTAGGTAGCCAGATAACTGTAAGTAAACTTTTTTGGAGCTCTTATTACCTCCTTTTATGAACAATATTTTGGAGGGCTGCAGGTTTTACCTGTTACCTGGGTTTGACAGTTAGCTATCTTTCTAACCTTGCTTTTGGAACTGAGCAGGTAGGTCCCTTGAATAAACGATGTGTAGGCACAGAAATGATGCGTACGCCATTTTGTTTGCAGATTTCAGATTTATAAAAACAAACTTGATAGTAAAAAACACGCAAAATTAATTAGATTAAGCACACATAAAAAACTCAGAGTTAATAGTGATTAATTAAATGAAAATTGCATGCAGTTTAGCTTAGCCACGGTTTCATAAATTTGGCTATTTTTATACGATGCGCCATGTTTCTTTTTTGAGCATACGCAGTATTGAGGTTTGAAATCCACGCTCTGATCTCATACAGAATAGAGAAAGGCTTGTAAAAATCATGTAAGTTTTCAATGAAAACATGATTTTAAAATTATTGTACTATAACCTATGATTATAGGGACTGTGTTTCTGTGGTACATTTGGTTCATAAAATGCGTACTTCGTTTGTTTATGCTACTGTTTATATTGGCTACTGGTTGTTTTTACCACTTGTATGTTGTTCCAGGAGAGCCAGCAGGATTTAACTAAAAGAAATGGAGGGAGAGAGAGGTAAAGGAAGAGGAGGATAGAGACAGAGGGCAGAGTGGGACTAGGAGAGGAGGGGAAGGGAGATAGATAAAGAGAAAAAAGAGAAGGATGAGAGAGAAAGCGAGTCCTTAAGTAGATGAATGAGTGAGCACCAGTGAAGATCCTTTTTCAGTAAGAAGCCCCCACCCCACCCCTGCAGTGAGCTAAAAGCATTTAGCTTGACTGTTTTATCTTTGTTTATATCGGAAACCTCATCAGCATTGAAAATACTGAGGAGATGCCAGGAGGTATTAAGTGTCTCTTCCTGCCTTGAGTATTTTATTTTAAATAATAAATACGGACAGAAAGCATGCCCCTCCCTTCCTGGACTGCCTTTTGAATTCACCCCCCCCCCTCCGCTTCACACGTATCTAAAAAAAAAAATACACACAAATTAGCCATTTCAATTTCCAAGAGATTACTACAATAGAGTGCTCTCATCCTGGATCCAACAACAGCCGAAGCCACGGGAGACCCCCGAGGGGAGGAGGGAGGGGGGGGGGGGGGGTTTAGGACTGAACTCGTCTTTTGTGGGAGGTCATGAAAAGGACAGGCCTTGTTTCGCTGGCGGTAAATGGCGCTAAAGTAGCGGGGTAATCGCCCGTCATTAGCCTGATTAAATCTGTGGGGATTTGCTTCCCCTAAATGTGCCATGGATCGATGCGGCAAGATCAATAAGGGCCGACGGCTTTCAGTTTCGGGGATCCGCTCCTGGTGCAACAGCAGGCGTTTCGAGTGTCTGCTGACGGATAAGGTGCCATCTGATGGGCATACTGCTGCTGTGAGCAGTCTAACGTGCACTCATACGCACTCCACACACACACACACACACACACACATGCGCTCTACACACTTTGATTAGTGTATGCAGACATGAAGACACATACTCGCAAAAACTCTACGCACTGTGCTGAGTGCATGCAAACTCACACAAGCACGCACACACACGCACTCTGTGGTACACAGTCTTAACTCAGTGGGATTCTGGTATAAGTAGTTATCTCTAGGGATCGAACCAAAGGGACTAACTGCTAATTAGTGTGAGCCAAGACCAATCCTTCACTCTTTGGACCAGGGATCTCAGACTGGTCTGGAAAAAGGCCGAGAGACTGTGGGTTCTCATTCCAGCCGAGCAGAAGCACACCTGATACAACTAATTAACTGTGCAGGCTGAGATGAGTTAATTACAGTAGTTGTATCAGGAATGCTTCTGCTTGGATGGATTGAAGACTTGCAGCCCCCAGGCCCTTTTACCAACCAGTTTGAGACCCCTGCTTTGGAGTTATTTAAGCTCAAGAGCCCTGTGGCGACACTGATCTTATTGTGGCTCCAATGGGCCTTGAACCAACAACCAATCGAATCTCAGCCACATCTTTCCAAAAGAGCCTATCTGCTTCTTCATCTTTCTTGTTTTAATTTCATTCTTTCTTTCTTACTCTCTTTATCTTATCATTCATCCTGTCCGGATGGTTTCTTATGTAAAGCGGAGGTATGAACAGTACAGCATGTGTGGGTCCCAGCTCAGGCCAGCCAATCGCACGGCCATTACTGCTGATTGAGAGTGATTGTTGTTTGAATGTTTACCCTTGTTTACCCTCATGCCTACGTGCACGTGCTGCCTAATGTGTGTGTATCTGTCTATGTATATGTGTGTGTGTGTGTGTGTATGTGTGTGTTTTCAAGTGGTAGGAGCTCTCAGTTGTCTGATTATAATGTCTGTCGATTGTCAGACTGTAGATTCAGTTAGTTGTCTGATTGTAGATTCAGTTAAATGTCCGATTGTCTCTCTACTATAAGGCTTTTGATTTGGTCACTTTGCTGATCGTAGGTATTTTCAGTTGTTTGATTTCAATTACTGTAGGCTGTAAAAGTTTTGTAGTTGCCTGCTATTTGAATGTTGGCACTGTTGTGTCTGGATAAAGATTCAGTTTCCTGTTTGTGGAGTCCTCTGGGATCAGGTCACGGACTCCACATTTGCTGCTCAGCTCTGTATATGCATGTGCCATCCTTAGTTCCTGTAGCTGCATGTATGTAAGCTGAATCCTCACTTCTTGTAGCTGTGTGTGTGTAAGCTGAATCCTCTCTCCTTGTAGCTGTGTGTATAAGTAATCCCCATCTTTGTCTTGTGTATAGCTGTGTAATGTATATAAGCTGAATCCTCACTTCTTGTAGCTGTGTGTATGTAAGCTGAATCCTCACTTCTTGTAGCTGTGTGTATGTAAGCTGAATCTTCTCTTGTAGCTGTGTGAATGTAAGCTGAATCATCACTTCTTGTAGCTGTGTGTATGTAAGCTGAATCCTCACTTCTTGTAGCTGTGTGTATGTAAGCTGAATCTTCTCTTGTAGCTGTGTGAATGTAAGCTGAATCATCACTTCTTGCAGCTGTGTGTAGGTAAGCTGAATCTTCTCTTGTGGCTGTGTGTATCTAAGCTGAATCATCACTTGTTGTAGCTGTGTGTATGTAAGCTGAATCATCACTTCTTGTAGCTATGTGTATGTAAGCTGAATCATCACTTCTTGCAGCTGTGTGTATGTAAGCTGAATCTTCTCTTGTAGCTGTGTGTATCTAAGCTGAATCATCACTTGTTGTAGCTGTGTGTATGTAAGCTGAATCCTCACTTCTTGCAGCTGTGTTTATGTAAGCTGAATCTTCTCTTGTATCTGTGTGTATGTAAGTTGAATCCTCACTTCTTGTAGCTGTGTGTATGTAAGCTGAATCATCACTTCTTGTAGCTGTGTGTATGTAAGTTGAATCCTCACTTCTTGTAGCTGTGTGTATGTAAGCTGAATCATCACTTCTTGTGGCTGTGTGTATGTAAGTTGAATCCTCACTTCTTGTAGCTGTGTGTATGTAAGCTGAATCTTCTCTTGTAGCTGTGTGTTTGTAAGCTGAATCATCACTTCTTGCAGCTGTGTGTGTGTAAGCTGAATCTTCTCTTGTAGCTGTGTGTATGCAAGCTGAATCATCACTTCTTGTAGCTGTGTGTATGTAAGCTGAATCCTCACCTCTTGTAGCTGTGTGTATGTAAGCTGAATCCTCACTTTTTGTGGCTGTGTGTATGTAAGATGAATCCGCACTTCTTGTAGCTGTGTGTATGTAAGCTGAATCCTCACTTCTTGTAGCTGTGTGTATGTAAGCTGAATCCTCACTTATTATAGCTGTTTGCACGAAGACTGCATCCTTACTGTCCTTTCTTTGAGAATAATCCATTTTCCTGGCCTCGCATTGACTTGAGACTGCGGTCAAGTCTACTTCTATTTGTGGTCCTGCCTGTGGTCCTGACTGGGTTCTGTGCTCCTCCATGATTGATGTTTGGACTGTTCTTGATGCTGGTGCCAAGTCTGGTCTTAATGTGGTTCTAGTGTTCTGTGGTTCTATAACCAGGATGAGGCTGTTGATGACTGATGGTTTCAGTTTTGTTTCTGACTGTGGCTTTATTGCATTTTGTGGTTCCCTTTGTTTCAGGATATGGCTATTAATGGCTCATGATTTCAGTTTTCTTTTTGACTGTGGTTCTCATTGTATTTTATGGTTCTCTTTGTTCCAGGATGAGGTTGTTAATGGTTCTGGGTCCGATTCTATTGGTGGCTGGGGTTTCCACAGCCCAGAAGCTGCCGACCAGAGACGAGGGGCTGTTCCAGATGCAGGTCCGAGACAAGGCCCTGTTCCATGACTCCTCGGTGGTCCCAGATGGGGCGGAGATTAGTGGCTACCTCTTTAGAGACACCCCAAAAAGGTGAACCCTTTTCCCCCCAGTTCACCCCAAAAACACCATCTTTTGACTTGGGTCCGAGACATTATTATTATTATTATTATTATAATTATTATTTATTCAAATACCTGTCTGCACTCTGTTGGTGATACCTGGCGCATTCCAGTCTGCTGGGTGGGGAACAAGGGGGTGGGGTTTATACTTTTGGGAAAATTTAATTAGCTCCAATCTTCTTCTTCTTCTTCTTCTTCTTCTACTACCCTGGAACGCAGATTTTCATAGAGGCATCTCCTGAGGCTGGGCTGGTGCTTGTTGTCATATCAGAGTGAACTTAGTCAAATGCAGAAAAGTATATGAATCCAAAAGCAAATGTGTGCAGGACTACGAAAAGGGGTCACTTGGGTCATTGTATGAAAATTTAGATTTTTCAACAAAATCAAAGAGTGATCCAAGTTTTTCATTTTGAGAAAAAAATTGGGTGAATTTATGCACAGCAAAGTGTTGTAAATTGACAGTACAGTAGTGCTGGGATATCACTATCACTGGGATATCACTGAGATACCTCGTTAATCTCAGAATGGAAAAAAATCCCAAGTGACCCCTTTTCCTAGTCCTGCACACAAATGCTATTTGAATCCAGGTGTGCATTGAGAGGGGACATGTGCATTCTGTAGACTGGTATTCATTTTCTTTATAAAGGACACCCCTTCCCCCCTCAGGAATGTAGACGTGATAAGGGTGAAGGGCAGTCCATTGCTGATGAGGAGCTGATTCTGTCCTAATTGAATTAGCAGTCCTCTTTGACATGAAGCTACTCTCACGCCCACCCGCCAGGCCTGCACTTTCACCACGACCCCTGTCACTCTACATAATGAGCCCGCCAGCTACAGTCTGTTGTCATGGGAATGGGGAGGGGGGGTGGCTGGTTTGGGTTAATGAGTCAGAGCCTGATGACCCAGCAATGCACTTGATCACTAACTCAGTCTGTCACTCAGTCAAATGCTCACTCTATCACTGACTCATTTTGTCATTCAGTCAAAGACTCACTGTCATTAATTCATTTGGTCATTAAGTTTAAGACCTACTCTATCACTCGCACATTCTGTCACTCTAACAGTAAAACACTCACTCTGTCACTAATTAATTGGTCTCTCAAACAGTCAAACACTAACTATCAATCACTCATTCTGCCACTCCTTCAATTGAACAATCACTCTATCATTAACTCATGCTCTCACTCAGAATGTGAAACACTCACTCTCTCACTGACAAGCCCATGGACATAATCACTCACTTACTCAGTCACAAGATCTTGCATTCACTCTCACGCATTCTTGATCACAAATTCACTCTGACTCAAAAATTCACTCTCTAACTTACTCACAAGCTTATGCACTGATGCACTCAATCACAAATTCACTCAATCACTCACTAATAAGCCTCTGAACTCACACATTGTCCTGCTCATTCGCTAAAAGTCTCATTCTCAAACTCTCTAATTAATTAACAAATTCACTCTGTGACTCACAAACACACTCATGCTCAAACAGATTCATTCTTCAATTCACTCATGCTCTCAGTCACTAAATCCCAATCAAATGCACTCACTGGGCACTATAGCAAACAAGCTGTTTAGCTGGTAGTTTTTGTATAATATCATATTAGCTGAGCTGTGGCTTTGTTGAAGGTTTTATTATAGAATTAGAATGACACTGCTGTGGCGTAGTTGGAAGTTTTTGTATTACATTATATTATGACAGCACTTCTGTGGTTTAGCTGGTTGTTACCCCTCAGCCGACGAAAATCGGGAAGGGGTATTGTCGTGGCGAGCGGTGTCTGTCCGTCTGTCTGTCCATTAACCTCTCGTTTCCGGACGATAGCTGAAAAATGCCTTGGCCAAATGCTCTCATTTTCTGGTGGTATGTTGGGGGTGGTTAGAGCCAGAGGAAGCTCCTGTTGATTTCTGTCCCGCTGCGATCAATATGGCCGCCACGGCAGGGCAAGCGCAAGGCTGAGGGGTCCCGCACGCGACAGTGTGCTATTTTTTTTTTTTAGTATATGATATTGTAATGGTACACTGCCTCAGCGGAGTTGTGAATTTTAGAAATTATTGCTATGCCACTGCTTTGCTGTTTTGTTTATATGTTATTTTCATGGTGCTCTGCTGTAGCTTGGTTAAAGTAGCCAATTAATGTTAACTTTATGTGATATCGTACACACTGTGCTGTAGCATTGCTGGTAGTTTTAGATATGACATCGTTATTGTTGTACAACTGTGTTCTTAATTTCCTAGGTGTTTTGTCGGTTATCTGTAAGTTTTTTATGTGGTTTTATTATGCTTGTGTTTTAATTGAGGAATCCTAAGGTTTCGTTCTGAAATGATATTTTTGAGAATGGTGGTTTGGGGCATTGCTTCATCCTGCAACACCCTTGCATTGACACCGGTGACCGTTGTGTTTCTCCTCAGATACTACTTTGTTGTGGAGGAGGACAACACCCCGCTGTCGGTTACCGTGACACCCTGCGACGCCCCGCTGGAGTGGAAACTGATTCTGCAGGAGCTTCCAGAAGAATCGAGCGGAGAGGGCTCAGGTGTGTAATGCTACTGTCACGGGGAAGCTGGTGTTTAACCCTTTAAAATGAACCGGGCTCAGGTGTGTACAGCAGTACTGCAGGCACGCTCATACTGAACTGGGCTGTTTTGGCTCATGTCTCTTTAAGACCTCCTCCCTCGAAGCTCTCTCTGTTGTTATTGTCCAACCGCGGTTCAGGAAACAGCGTTCCGTAAAATGAAGGAAACATAAAAGAAGGATGGGACTGTACTGCAGAGGAATAGTGGTAAAAATCCATTTTAACCATTGATTCTTCACTTTCTTCCTTTTGAAGTCCATATGAAGGGAATTTGCCTTTGCACTGAAGAAAAATGTGTCTTCTCAATGTGGCGGTACACTATAATCAAACTCCTCTCGACCACTGCTCTACCTAACTTTGTTTAAAGGCGTGTCAAACTTCCTCTAGTTGGATATTACACAGATGTGTAAGATTGGGTGCATCTCAAAGCGTAGGCTGCATCCTTCGTAGGCTGCATTTTTAGGGGTCATCACTTATTTCCATCTGCCGAACTAAAATTTAGGGTCAGGAATAAGGTTAAACTTAGGGGCAGAGTTAGGTTTGGGGCTATGTTTAGGGTTAGGGGTTACAGTTAAGGTTAGGATTAGGGAAACCACCAGAGACAACTCGCTTAAACCAAAGCTGTTTCACAGAGATGAAATGATGTCATGTTAGTTTGGCGGATGGAATTTAGTGACGACCACTGAAAATGCAGCCTTCGAAGGCTGCAGCCTACGCTTTGAGATGCACCAATTGTAAAGTACGCATTTTGAGGAAGAAACTTCTGGTTTACAAATGAGGCGTTTCAGGCAGCTCAGGTGCTGTGTTTTCTGTCAGAGAGAATATCTTCGTTGTGGACTTAGGGCTTTATGACTTTGCAGGTGTTTTATATGCACAAAAAATCAGTTTAACACACTGAAGCACAGGACAAAACTGAAAAAGCATGATATAAACCTTTTAACCCTTTAAAATGGAGAGCGCTGGGGAGTATAATGCTTCAGTATGGGGCCGTCTATGTTCAGCTCTTTAAAATGGAGACAGTTGGAGTGTGTAGTAACTCTGTGTTGGGCAGTTTGTGTTTAACCATGGAGGTAATACAATAGAACTGGAGAGAGCGAGGAAGCACCACCCCTATTACTTTCAATGGGAGATGCTAGGCTAGCTACCTCAGCCCAGGTAGTGCGGAATTGACCGACGCCATCTATAGAAATGGCGTTTCCTTGGGTGCTTATTTCCAGCGCCATTTCATAAGATTGCCAATCTGATTACACAGCACAAATGGCTAAGAAAGTGTGTCGTCTGTGTGGATTGGCGAATGTTTTCGAGGGGAAATGACGAGCAACGCTGTTAATCCGGAACGCGCACGCACTTTTCACTCTTTTAGTTGAACTGCTGCAGTCAGAGCAACAGCTGAACAACCAAACTCGTGCAGGAGCTGTCATCAAGCTCTAAGTATCAGTTCTTATTTTACAGGCCCTCTTGAAAACATTAAACAGTTCCATCAGACAAAGAGCAAAATAATGAAGGATTACCAAAAACATTTTCTTTTGTTTTTGCTTTATTTGGCAAGAAAAAAATGCGCACTTTTCAATTGGTGTCTATGGCGCTGCCACGTCTTTGGCCACTAAATTGCCTCCAGTGGGAAACGCGGAAGCAGGAAGCTAACATGCTAACTGGCTGAAGCAAAGGTACTTCCTCGTTCTCTCTGGTTCTATTATATATCTCTATGTGTTTAACCCTTTAAAATAGAGTGGGCTCAGGTGTGTAATGCTGCAGTGTGGGGCAATTTATATTCAGCCCTCCTAAATGGTTCTGTTCACATTTGCAGGTGCATGTGTAGGGGGGTGTAGTCAAAGAAACTTTACAGTCCAGATGTTTCCCAGGGAATACCCATTTTGTTTCTCTTTATGAAGAAGCAATTTTTGTCCAATTTTTGTGGTGCAGTACAGTGGCAGAGTTGGTAGCGTTTTCGGCTCACAGTAAGAAGGTTGTGGGTTTAAATCGAGCCTGGGGCCTCTCTGCAATTTGTTCTCCCCGTGTTTGCATGGGTTTCCTCTGGGTACCAGGCTTTCCTCCCTCAGTCCAACAACATGTACGATAGGTAAACTGGAGACTTTAAATTGCCCATAGGTACGAGTGTGTGAGTGAATGGTGTGGTAGCCTGCGATTGATATGCTAGTTGTCCAGATCGTGTTTTTGTCTTTCGCTAGTAGTCAGGGGGATAAGTTCCAGTCCCCCATGACCCTGATCAGGAAGAAGTGATTTAGATAATGGATGGATGGATCATTTTTTGTTAAAAACAAAAGGCAAATTGGAATGGGTGATTTTGACCTGAACACCCAACCGCAGATGTATGAAAGTCAGGGACAGCAAGCAAGAAACAGGGACAGCAGAAGGAGGGTGAGTGAGGAAAAAGAGAGAGAAAGAGAGGGATGGAATATGGACAGAAAGATGGGACTTAAAGGGAGAGAAAACAGTACAGGGGGAAGATATCACCCTCCTAGTTGGAGAGAGAGAAAGGAATTCTGTCCAAATCAAATGTGTAATTGCTCAGTAGGCAACCCGCTGCACTTCTGCAATCACAATCATCTGTCCACGTATTTTGGAACGCAACGCTTACAATCTTCTCACGTTTCACCCCCCCCAACCCCGCCACACCATCTGGAGGGTCTCTCAGACTCAGGAAGCCCGCGTGTCCCATTCGCCTCTGAGGTTGGCCTCGGCCCTCAGCCGAAATCAGAGCTCCATCTCGCACTAGACGTTTGGGAGGAAGCTCGTTTGAGATTAGCTGCGTTCGCGTTTGGCGACCTCAACCCTGTCAGCGTAATGGCAGGAGTTGCACGCAGGCCACAGAACCCCAGAACCGTGTCCCGATTTTCCATCCAAATTCCCAGATAGGAGTTCCCTGTCGCTTAAATCTGTCACAGTCTGAGGCCGCTCAGAAGCAGCCTGCTGTCGAACGCCTGAGTTAGCGCTCCAGTAAAAAGGTCGGCGTAACATTTATGAAACGTTGCGGAACTGTTGATTCAGTGTTTCTGTGGCTCTTGTGTCTCAGGCTTCTCAGGGAGGCCAGGCTATCTTTCATCAGAGCTCTAAATTACACTCCGTTTATGAAAGTTAAACAGGCTAGATTTTTGCTGGCAAGAGCGTTGGAGGGAAAACTTGCTCTGTCGTCCCTTCTCTCTCTCTCTCTGTCTCGTACTCTCTAAAAAGGTAACCCATCAAGAAAATGGGGACTTGAAACAAGAAAATATTTTCAATTTAAGACGTTGGAACATGTCACTCAAAAGAGACTTTAAATCTCTTTACGAGATTCAAGCATTTCTCAAAGCACTTATTTGTAATGCCTCTCACTTCGGCTCTCGCGCACTCTTTCCCGAGCCCTTACACGGTGTCTTAATCGTTGCTGTCTTTCTCTTCAGTCAAGGGTGTGCTGAGTCGGGGCATTGGGGCAGTTCTGCTCCCCTGCTGCTCTGTTCCCTGTTCCCCTTGGCACGGCTCGAGAACTGTTAGCAGGGAACCGCGCTCCGGGCTTCAAGCACAATATTATTTTTATTCCCCGGCTGAAAAAAAATACAAACATAAATACATTTTAAAAAATTCTGTTATGAAAAAGGCCACATAGCTTTGCCAATAGAAACAGAGGCCCTGAGACAGCGGCGGGCGACGGCGTCGACTTTTAAGTGACTAATCGTGCTCACGGCCTGCCAAGAGCCTGCATGACCTCATCAGAACCTACAGGTTTAATCAGATTTAAAAGCCAGCTTTATAAGCTGCACAGCCTGCGGACATATCCACGCACATTAATGAACACCACACACCTCTCAAATCACTGTGCCATGAAAAAAAGTCCCTGCCTTTGACATCACTGTATTAAAAGGAATGTCTATTTCTCAAGAAGTTGGAGTCGTAGTGAGTTAATGTTTTGATTAAATTTGTCTAGTTTAAAATCTACATGCTACAGTTTTAATGCCATTCTTTATAACCAGTTAAACTGCGTATTTTAGTCTTCTGATTACATTAGTTTAACAGCACTCATCTACCAATTGAAAATGCTTTGTAAGCACGAAATAAATTGCGATGTGCAAAACAAATTTTAATGATGTAGAAAAGGGGAACTTATTTTTGAGGGGCTCATGGCACTGGGTCTAAAGTCAAACAAGGAGAGGAGTAAAACAGCTCTTCTGTCAGGGATCGAGGGAGAGGGGAGCTAAAAAAAACT
Source organism: Gymnothorax javanicus (assembly GCA_029692085.1). NCBI lineage: Eukaryota > Metazoa > Chordata > Actinopteri > Anguilliformes > Muraenidae > Gymnothorax > Gymnothorax javanicus. The sequence goes on along the minus strand of CM056196.1, from coordinate 20,647,288 downwards.
TGCAAAAACAAAAATATACATGTTTATTAATGAATAAACTACTAATGATGGATTTTTTAAAGCCTCTTAGTGCAGCGATTATGTCATTCTTACTAGTGCTGGGCTGCTTTAACAAATTCTTATGATGGTTTTGTGTTGAATTAGAAGGCTGGTACTGGTATTGCCTGGTTAATGGTGAATTGTTGAATTGTTGTAATATGCTATTGGTGATAATGGTATCAGAACGTCCATTTAGGGAACCAAGCTGTGTGGTTTGGTGCCCTTTAAGGGAACGGATCCCTGTCTTGTGATTAGCTTTAACCCTTTGTGCCTGACAGACCCGGTACATTGTGATCGACCATTAAAAAGGGTACATAACATACGCAGTTGCTCAGTTACTGCTTTTTTCCACAGGGGTGGGGCTTGAGGCTTTGAAAACAGTAATCCGTTCATTTTTTCAACCCCACCTCCCCCTAGGGGTAGCGCTGGCATTACCAGATTTTCTGTGATATGTCGTCAGAGGTATCGAAGCCTCTCAGCTTTTAAAGAATAACTGCTCTCAACCTGTTCACGTTTAAGATTTCCTGTTTAGTAATCAAACAATTTATATACTGAATAATCAAGACCGATGCATTAGGCTATAACAATTAAGAAATTATAAATTAAGAATTGACAAAGAGATCACCAATAGGCTACACTGATACTGACCTTTTAAAACGTGGTATTAAAAGGATAACAAAAATACAAATAATTAACTAATCCAAAACTTACTCTGAATTCCATCATTTGTTTTAGCATTTTTTTTCAGCAACGTAATTGATTTTAACTTGGCACTTATTTCAAATAAAAAATTTTTCAGTATTAGAAGGAACACATTTTAAAAGGAAAACATCTTTAACCATATTGAATTAAAAACATTTGCGCAAAACGACAGCACTTATAAGCCTAGCTAACAAATATGTACTATTTTATAAGCTATCTTTGAAAGACATTTTGAGTTTTTATGTCATCATTGACAATAGAAAAATGTTTAATAACTTTTTGATGCCATGAATAACATGACAGTCCGGTTGGCCGGGACTGCATGAATGTAGCCTCTGAGTGCCCATTAGTGTTATCTTGAAAACTCTGACCTCTGGAGCGTTCACAAACCATACACTGACACAGGCAAATTTTCAGCATGACATTGTGCTTTATTTGGCCAATTCTCTTGCCATGGCAACCAAAATCGATAGGTGTCATGACCTAGCCATAGCCTATGCCAACACCTAATATCAAAGGAATCGGTAGCAGCCCAACTTCATACGGCGGCTGTAATAATACCAGCTAAAAAGAAATTACTTGGTCATTCTACCAATTAGTCATGGCAAATGAGTGAATTAATGTTTGCCTGCTGATTTTGTGTGAAGAAGGGAAATTTCACACTTGCAGCCACGTTGCGATAATAGTTAATTTATAAAATTACCATCATCTCAACCCAAGTCGTCTTCAGGGCATTGAGGAAGGATTCAATACCCTGAAGAAGACTCACGTCGAAACTGTTGGTGATTAAATAAATTAATTATAATCACGTCCTGGCTACGAGTGTGCAACTTCCTTCTTCACATTTTTATTTCCTGTGTAGTCAGCACCTCTCTAACCCTGGTGTGCATTCCTTTTCTCTCATATGTTGATTGCTAATTTGGAAAAGTAATTTGGAACCGGTATGGAATTATCATGTGTTTTAAGGTGAGGTTACTGGTGGGCTTTTATACCTCCGACAGCACAGCTCTGAAAATCCTGTGTGGATGAGGTTAACGGAAGAGAGCATTGTGTTATGGTTCCCTTTAAGGGGCAGAGCCATATGGTGCCCTTTAAGGGAACAGAACCATGTGATGTGGTTTCCTTTAACGAGCAGTGCCATGTGTTAGGATTCCCTTTATGGAACAGAGCATTGTGTTAAGGTTCCAATTAAGGGCACAGAGCATTGTGTTTTGATTCCTTTAAAGGAAACAGCGCAGAGGAATTTAGATTGAATGGCCACTCCTGGAGTCCCTGAACCATAGAAATAGCTATATAGCTATATAAACTCATGTACGTCAACAAAACTGAACTTTCTGTTTAATCAGGTTATCTTTGTCTAATATTAAAATTAGTTTGACGATCTGCAACATTTAAGTGTGACCAATAAGAAAAAATAGAAGAATTCGGGAAGGGGCAAATATTTTCATGGCGCTGCAAGTGTTCTTATTCAGCTGACATCCATGTCATTCCATTCAATCAGTTTTGGTTTAGAGACTAATTATGTTGGGGTCTGAAAGGCAGACCTGATTGAAGTATTCTCTCTTTCTTTGGCATGACTCATATTAGTTTAGGTTTACATTGGAGGGCTGTCAGCATCCACTTGCGGCCGTCCCGACCCCAGTGAAGCCCCATGTTGGTGCACAAGGAGGAGATGCCCTTTTTCCAGTTTCCGCCCCTACCCCTTGAAGCGTCTGCGCACACCACTTAACAAAGCCATGTGTAATAGTTGCCTGTGAGAAACAGGGTAGTGTTATGGTTCCCTTTAAGAAACAGAACTGTGTTAAGGTTCTATTCCTTCTAGGAATAGAGCAAGATAATATGGTTCCCTTTGAGGAATAGAGCCGTGTGTTCTAGTTCCCTGTATGGGAACAAAGAATTGAGCTATGGTTCCATTTGTGAAGGATCTGGGCCGTGTGTTATGGCTCCTCTTATGAAACTGAACTGACATTTATGGTTTCTCCTACAGATACAAAGTGATGGGTTATGTTGCGTTCAGTCAGTGTTTCTCTCGGGGTGTGAAAATCCACTCAATGGCATCACTACAAGAACAGCTGTAAATAAACACAGAAGGAATGAATGGAGTCATTTTTCTAAGATGCAATTATTTATGGTGAAAATAGTAATGTTTTGGCTTGAATCTTCTGGTCTTTCTGGTATGTGTTCTCGTTTGTGTGTTAATGTTATTTTATGCAGGTGTTGGTGTGTGTGTGTGCGTGCTTGTGTACGCATATGTGCGTGCCTGAGCATGTTTCTGTTTGTGTGTGTGTGTATTAGTGTGAGTGAGTGTGCATTTGTGTGTGCATGTTTGTGTGTGTGCTTGTGTGGGTGTGTGTCTCTGTGTGCATGTATGCGTGGGTGGTAGTATGTGCGTGCATATGTATGTGTGTGTTTGTGTTTGAGATTATGTGTGCGTGTTTGTGTGAGAGAGTGTGTGTGTGTGTGTGTGTGTGTGTGGGCACTTACTGGAGTGCTTGGCTGAAAACTAGAATTTTGGTGGTTTCAGCCCCCGTGTTACCACGGCGAGATCAGCAGCTGGGCCATCGTCAGCAAGGTCCTTACGCCAACATTGCTCCAAGAGGGTTTGGCCCCACTAAATCTAATCAACTGTTTGGATAAAGGCATCAGCTAAGTAACTGTATTGTAATTTAATATGTGTGTGCGTCCCCTGCAGGCCAGTCTGAACCCTTGGATCAGCAGAAGTTGCAGGTGACGGTAGAGGAAGGCACAGAGCTCTTCTCCTACAAGGGGAACGACGTTGAGTCATTCATCTCGTCCAGCTCCCCATCCGGTCTGTACCAGCTGGAGCTCCTCTCCACCGAGAAGGACAGTAACTTCAAGGCCTACGCCACCACCACGCCTGAGTCGGACCAGCCCTACCCTGAGCTGCCCTACGACCCCCGCGTGGACGTCACCTCCCTGGGTCGCACCACGGTCACGCTGGCCTGGAAGCCCAGCCCCACGGCTGCACAGCTGAAGCAGCCAGTACAGTACTGCGTGGTGGTCAGTCAGGAGCATAACTTCAAGAGCCTGTGTGCCGTGGAGGCCAAGATGGGGGCAGACGAGGCCTTCATGAGTGCTCCCAAAGCAGGCCTCGACTTTAGCCCCTTTGACTTTGTCCACTTTGGGTTCACTCCCGAACGTAATGACCTGGGCCGAGACCGACTTGGCCCGGGCAACAACAAGGCCTTCCGCACGCCCTCCTACTCCCCCCGATTGCCTCGATCTGATATCCGGAAGGTCTGCATTGGGAATAAGAACATCTTCACTGTGTCAGACCTGAAACCCGACACACAGTACTACTTTGACGTCTTCGCCTTGAACGGTGCCTCCAACACTAGCACGGCATATGTGGGCACTTTTGCCCGAACCAAGGAGGAGGCCAAGCAAAAAACCCTGGAGCTGAAGGACGGCAAGGTCACCGATGTCTTCATCAAGAGGAAAGGCAGCAAGTTCCTTCGCTTCGCCCCGGTCTCGTCGCACCAGAAGGTCACCTTCTACCTGCACTCCTGCTTGGACTCCGTGCAGGTGCAAGTGAGGCGCGATGGGAAATTAGTGCTATCCCAGAATGCCGAGGGGGTGCGACAGTTCCAGCTGCGGGGCAAGCCCAAAGCGAAGTACCTGATTCGGCTGCGGGGGAGCCGCAAGGGCGCGTCTGTGCTAAAGATCCTTGCCAGCACCCGGCCCAACAAGCAGCCCTTCCCCTCGTTGCCCGAGGACACGCGCATCAAGGCCTTTGACAAGCTGCGCACGTGCTCCTCTGTCACCGTCGCATGGCTCGGCACACAGGACCGCAACAAGTACTGCGTCTACCGCCGAGAGGTGGAGGACGGCTACGGCGAGGAGCAGCGCCGCCGCGAGCAGAACCAGTGTGCCGGGCCTGAGACGCGCAAGAAGTCCGAAAAGGTCCTGTGCAAGTACTTCCACAGCCCCAACCTGCAGAAGGCCGTTACCACGGAGACCATTAAGGGCCTGCAGCCAGGCAAGGCCTACCTGCTGGATGTGTACGCGGTGGGACACGGCGGGCATTCCGTCAAGTACCAGAGCAAAGTCGTCAAAACCCGGAAGTTCTGTTAATGACTCTTTCTTGTACATAATAAATATATTATAGATATATCTATGAATATAAATATATGGAGAAAAAAAGAAGATTATTTAACTCTCGAGTGGCAGCGTTGTTCTACTAAAGAGCGAGCAGAACGTGCCAGCCGCTGCCTGGGGGGATGAATGAGGGTGGGAGGTTAGCGGTGGTGGTCAGACTGTCTTCAGGGACATGTCAACGTTGTACGTGTACATGTTTGTGTCACTCCACGGATTTTGAGACTGCCTGGGTAGGGGGTGGTGGTGGGATTCAGGGGGAGTCCTGGGCCAGGAGCAGGGCACTGACTTGGCCAAATGCATCCTGGGAAGGACAGTCATGACATCACCCCTTTGCGAGGGGAACGGGGGGCAGGGGATTTGGTGGGTGGGGTGGGTGGGCAGAATGCCACCATCTTGTCTGTCAGTATTTTGTGTTTTTTTTATCCATCATTGCATGAACTTTGCATTTGGGCTATTGTTTAGTTGATTGATGGTCACCTGGTTGGCAAGTCATTTAGTCAGTTGTATTGCCGGTTGGCCGATATTCAGTCAGTTTGTCTGTCAGGAGTTTGGTCAGTGGGTTGGTCAGCTGGTAGCCAGTAGATTGGCAAGTCGATCAGTAGCAGGTCAGTTAGTTTGTCATCTGCATGTCTGTCAGTGGACTAATTAGCTGGTTGGTTGCTTGGTCAGGGGTCGGTCGGTCGGTCGGTTGACTGGTCAGTCAGTGGGTTCAGCCATAGCCTATACATGTGGAAGTAAGTGTTGAAGAGTTTTAAGTTATTTTATAACTTTCAGCCTTTTTATTTTTTTATTGTGTTTTTTTATGTACTGATAATTATTGAAATTGTAAATGTATAAAGAAATGGACGTTCCATGGTGCTGTGTGTCCGCATTCTCACCAAATTCCTGTTTGCTCTTCTGGAAATGTTTTGTTCCCGTGAGGTCAGTGTGCTCTGTTCCTGTTTCATATGTACAGCGTTGTCCTACCAATATCCATGTACATAAAATCAACTAAATATATAACAAGTAAAGACCATACGATCATCTGCGTTTGTGTCTATATGTGTGTGCATGTATGTGGTAGTCTTTTATCTTTCTTTACCCCTTAAGTTAAGTGTACCGGGACACAGAGGATAAATTTTGAAGTGTATTAATGGATAGCCCCTTGAGATGAACAATCTCGTTTTCAAGGGGGTCCAACATTTCACCCCTGAAGCACATTGGGAGATGTCGTGCTCACTTCAGTCTCTAATGAAGGTGCATGGAGAGAGATAGCGTATACTTAAGCCCATAATTTAAGTGCAGGGAGAGATGTAGTGTATACTTCAGCCCTTAATTTAAGTGTGTGGGTAGAGACTCATTCAGTTGAAAATAAATGTGCTGCCTGAGGAGATCATTTATCAAAGCACAGATTATACTCCATTTTCAGAAGGTTGTCAGGCAGGTATCTCCCCCACCCATTACCCATCCTGAGGGAGGGGGCAGAGTGTACCTCCACTTTGTGGAGTCTGGTAGCTTCATATGGTTGTAGTGCTTAATAATTTAAAAGTGAAGCTAATTGCCATTCCTATAGATATGCATCAATCTTCGATGGTCGAGTGTGTGTGCATCTCTCAGTTTGTTCATGGTGAATGAGGAGGATAAAACATGTTCAGATAAAAGCATTCATAACAACTCTACTGCTAGTTCCTGCTGATCCAGGAAATAAGAGGGAGGGATAAAGCAAGGGAGAGAGGAAGACATGAGAGGGAGGGAGAGAGGGCAGGAGGAGGAAGAGAGGGAGGGAGAGCACAGGAGAGAGGATGAGAGGAGAGGGTGTGACAGAGGGCAAAAGTCAGAGAAAGAAAGAAGGGAGGCAGAAATGTCAAGGGTAAGTGTGCATGTCAAATAATTATGCCACAAACACCATACCCACCAACAAACCTACCTAATGTTACACCTACTTCTCTGCCTTTCTGCTTGCCTACCTACCCACTTACCTACTTACAGTATCTCACAAAAGTGAGTACACCCCTCAAATTTCGACAATTAATTTATTATGTCTTTTTAGGGGGCAATGTTACAGAAATGAAACCTGAAAATATTCTACAGTAGTCATTGTACAATATGTAGCTGTGTAGATTTACTGCACTGTCCAAATAACTGAACAAACAGTCACTATTTCCAAAATGGGTGGCAACAAAAGTGAGTACACCTCACCGTCAACATGCCAAATTGTGTCCATAGCGTCCATATTTAGTGTGACCACGATTGTTGTCCAGCACTGCCTTGATTCTCCTAGGCATGGAATTCACCAGAGCTGTTGCTGGGATCCTCCTCCACTCCTCCATGACAACATCACGGAGCTGGTGGATGTTGGACACCTGTTGCTCCTCCACCTTCCTCTTGAGGATGCCCCACAGGTGCTCAATGGGATTCAGGTCTGGAGACTGACTTGGCCACTCCATCGCCATCACCTTCACCTTCAGCTTCTTCAGGGAGGCAGTTGTCATCTCGGAGGTGGTTTCGGGTCGTTATCATGTTGGAAAACTGCCGTTTCTGAAGGGAGGGCATCATGTTCTGCTTCAGAATGTCACAGTACATGTTTGAATCCATTATTCCATCAATGAAGCGCAACTCACCAGGACCAGAAGCACTCATGCAGCCCCAGACCATGATGCTGCCACCATCATGTTTGACTGTAGGCAGGACGCACTTGTCTTAGTACTCCTCACCAAGGCGCTGCCACACATGCTGGACGCCATCTGAGCCAAAAAAGTTTATTTTGGTCTCATCAGACAACAGAACATGGTTCCAGTGGTTCATATTCTTGGACTGGTTGTCTTCAGCAAACTGGTTGTGGGCTTTCTTGTGGGCTAGCTTCAGAAGAGGCTTCCATCTTGGCCAACGGCCATGCAGACCGACTTGGTGCAGTGCGAGGCGTATGGTCTGAGCACTGACAGGCTGTTCTCCCACTGTTGCAACCTCATTAGCAATGCTGGCAGCACTCCTGCGCCTGTTTTCTAAAGCCAACTTGTGCACCTGACATAGAGCACGAGGACTCAACCTCTTCGGTCGATCCTGACGAGGCCTGTTACGAGTAGAACCCGTCTTGGAAAACCGCTGAATAACCTTGGCTACCATGCTGTAGCTCACTTTCATGGTTTCACAGATCTTCTTGTAGCTTACACCATCTTTGTGGAGAGCAACAATTCTCTTTTTCATATCCTCAGAGAGTTCTTTCCCATGAGGTGCCATGTTGACCATCCAGTGACCAGAATGAGAGCATTGCACCAAAAGCACCACAATTTAAACCTTCAACACGTTACACAACCTTATATGGCCCAGTCGAACAGACAAAAGCATGAACATGATGAATAAGACACGTTTCATTGCTTGGTTGACCATAACCAATTGGGGTGTGTACTCACTTCTGTTGCCACCCATTTTCGAAATTATGACTGTTAAGTTATTTGGACAGTGCAGTAAATCTACACTGCTACACATATTGTACAATGACTACTCTAGAATATATTCAAGTTTCATTTCAGTAAGGTTGTCCCTTGAAAAGATATAATCAATTAATTGTCGAAATGTCAGGGGTGTACTCACTTTTGGGAGATACTGTACCCACCTACTTCCCCTACCTACTCTATCCCACACACCTCCCTCTCGCTAGCTTGCTAAGGTGGATAAAATACTGAAAGCACCCCTGAAAAAAGGTTTAGCTCTGCAGTCTCTAAACCTCAATAACAAAAGCCTCTACATTGGTCACTTTCATTAATTTGAATTCTGATTTGCAGCATGTGTCTTCATAAAAGGGGTCCAACCAGCAGCACCTTTCTTGGTAAGTCTTCGCGGCGAGATGAGCAAACCAACCAGGGGCGGATCCAGGAATTGCTGAAAGGGGGGGCGCAGCAAGGAGGGGGGTCAGAAAAATTTGAAAAATTAATGTGCTGAAAACACATTTTCCTGGTATCTTGGGAGAAAAATCTGGCCTACCTGTTCAATGATTTTTCTCCCAAGGTTCCAAAAATAAAGCTAAAAAAAAACTTTCAAAGCGCCGTTATAACGCAGTTTTACATTAACTGACAACTTGAACCTTTACCTAAGACTTTCACTTCACTGTCAAAGTTTCTGACCTTAACCCTTTCATTGCTGTTGGTGACTTGGTCAAAATTTCAAAGAGGAAAAAATCTTTCAAAATGGTCCAAACCCTACAGTGTTGGCATTCATTGGAAAGTGCTTGATGAGAGCTTTCCAGTGAATACCAAGGTGCTACGGTTCGAGCGATTTTCAAAGGTTTTGATGTTTCAGAAATGTTGACAAAATCACCACTAGCAGTGAAAGAGTTTGACCATATTTCCCACAAAACATTGATATTATTAGTTTTTGAGTTTATATAACACCAAATAGCCTCCAACAAAATAAGTGTAGTGTATATCTAACATGCAAACCCAGTGGCTATATGCATCTGTGATTTTAGCAGATGTTAACAGATCACCAAATCCCCCCTCCTCCCCAAGTCCCTAAACCAGGTTTAGTAAAAGATACCACACTCAACAGCTTGTAAAAAGTTATGACAGTGCTGTGATTGCCTTTTTTTCAAAATGGTTCCACAAGATGAGGATTTAATGCTTCCAAAACACTCCTAAGTGTTGTGAGAGTAGGAAGTGTTGTCATACACATAATCCGAGTCACCATTAAATTGAATTTCTGCACGTGAATGAATTTACTAATCTGGAGGCAGTGGTTGGGTCAGTAATGTCCAAAAACAAACTATCTTATTTATATTAAAGATCCTATTTATCCTAAAGATGTCCTCATATAAATTTAATACAATGATGCTGTCCTATATTAAAACATAACATTGTCAATATATAAACTATTTTTTTACGGAAATATTAGTATTATTATTATTATAATTATTATTATTATTATTATTATCATATTTACATGAATGAATGTGAAAAAGAAATGTGCCTTTAGGGCCATTTAGAATTTTTCAATAAGACCATAGAACTATTTGGATTGACTCATACATAACCTTTTTAAAATAACGTTACATATCTTACTTACAGACTCTAAAGGGCATAGAATAGCTCACTACCTTCAGAACCGCAGTACTCGCTGGTTACAAGTTCAATGACGGGTGATTCTGAACGTCAAGACGGGGTTTTGGAATGGAAAATTTGGAAAGTCTTCCCGTTTTCCAGGACAAATTTTATTTGGCACCGTAAAACAACGAATCAATATACATCAAATAGTAGGCTATGAACAACTGGTCCATCAGTGGGGGCCTTTCGTAAGCTCAAGCAAATTTTAACCGAACGCATACTTGTTATAACATATTAATTTAATGTCGGTCTTACCGCTTCCATGTCCCCCTGCAAATGAAAACTGCCTGCTACAAGGATCATCACTGCGAAACAGCAGGTTATTTTTTTGCATTTGAAAGGCTGAGCCTCAAATTTCGGTTTACTTTATTCTCTAAGCTTTTCCGCCTTTCCAGTGGTTTCTGACATTTTCGTCTGAAGTAGTCATTGAAACGTGTTTTTAGACTGTTACTGCCACAGGGGACAAGCAAGGCCATTGGTCGAACAAATTTCCCAGCAAGTCTGCCTTCTTTAACTTTAGGACGAAAACAACAAAATTAAATAAATTGTACGTAGCCTAAGTCCATGTATCGTTTTTTATTTGCAAGAAAAGAGATTATCGGTCATTTCTATTGCATAAAGCAAATATATACAATTGGATCCAAATAAATTTGTCATGATGCAAGACAACTGGAATAGTGAAGTTGAACCATAAAAAGTGGTATATAAACCGTGAGAACTAACTAAGCGTTCGCGGTTATAGAGCAGGCGATTATCAGGGATGATGTTGGCCGCGAAATGAGCATATACACATTAAGTTTGGGCTTGTTCAAAGAATAGTATGCGGTCTATATTTTCACTTCTCTGCGAAAAAAAAGGGGAGCGCGCGCTCCCCCCCCCCCGGATCCGCCACTGCCAACAGAGTTCCAAAGTCAAGTAGTAGGTTGCTTGACTGGTGGAGGTGGAGTCGCTAGTTTGAGCGAAAAACTTACTCCAGCCTCCCTCTGCTACTCCCAACTTGAAAATGTTCTATCTCACATTTCTTCCTAGGTGTCATTTAGAAAAACAAATTTGTTCTCAATGGAATTTCCCTCGTTAAATAAACGCAAAGAAAGTCCAGGGGTCAAATGGTAAATATCGTGGTGTTGTGCATTTCTTCTACTGACGAACTCTGTAAGGTATTTTCACTGATTAGAACAATGTCCAGATGAAGGTAAGTGACTTCCTAAGGTGCAAGGCAGTCAGGACAAAAATACTGGGGAGGATTTCTGCTGTCTGAACCTGGATATTTTGCAACTGACATGAAGGACAGCTAATCTGTCAGTTGTAAGCCCAGCTTTGTTACTACTCTTCTTCGGGGTTTAACTTCAATGGAGTGCAGTCACAAACACTTGATTAGAATCTTCTCACCTAAAATTTCTAAGGCTGACAATCACCACAGGTCACTCAAAGTATTGAATCTTCTAGAGTGCTTACTTGGAATTGAATTTTGAAAAGAAATGTGCCAAAAGATCTCTCCATCAAAGAAAGGCCATCATCAGACTGCATTGGTCGCTCCTTATTTACAGAGAGGACAGGACAGTCTATGTGTGACTGGGGTGGGTGGGGTGCACTATGTGGATGCAACTCTTATGGGAAGAAAATGTCAATGAAACACAACTCCCGTTGTAGCAGTTTGTAAGTCAGAATTAGATAAAGGGCAAGAGGCACAAATATACAGACCCTGGAGGTCACCAAATCACTCATTATTCACTGACAAACTCATACTAATGGACAGTATCAAATTAATCTTACATTCTCTTCTTTGGACTGAGGGAGAAAATTGAAGTACCAGGTCTTAGATAGGCCCAGGTTACATCTAAACTTATGACCGCACTGTGCTTCCAATTGCACCATAGAGCTGCCCAGGGGTGCATTCCCTGAAAGCACAACTGCTAACTACTTTAACAACTTGCATTGCAGGACCATATACAGTCAATGGTTCCAACTATTTCCAGTAGCATCCGTGCTTAAGGGAAACGTATCTCAGAATGTGTTTTATGCTCTAACAAATCGTTTTTCATAGAAGGGAACGTAAATTACCGTTAAGCTCCAGTGAAGACTCGCGCGATGCTGGATTGAAATCCCACAATGGAAGATAACCAATTTAGTGCTATTATACATGATAAGTCGAAGTGAAGGCCATCAATGCTCTCAGATGCGGTTAAAGCAGTACTACCGCCAAATGATGGGGTTTGATTGGCGCATGAAATGCACGATATCTCGTGCTTTACTTTGGAGAGACGGGCCCGACCGCAAATTTTTTTTTCTACCTGTTATATCCATTGTTATCGTCTTGGCTCCTCTGATTGGCTGCTTTTTTTTCTTTTTTTTAACATCATCAGATATTAATACACACGCACATGAATTGGCGAACACGCGTGTTTACAAAAATGTTCGAGGATCAGCCAGGCTCGGATTAATTTCTCATCATGACAAGTGAATTAGGCATGATGAATTCGTAGATTAATCATCAGTGGCCTTCTGTACTGCTCACCAGCACATTTCTCAATCTCACAATATCACTGTCGGATGTAACATAACGTCGGCAGCAAATGTAAGGAGTGAAAGAATGCAGCTTTAAAACAGCCAGCAACGGCAAAATACATGAACATAAAATGTGACAGCGTGCCCTCACAGTGAGAACAATAGACATTTTGAATGAATGTCAAAAGGCATCACCTCATACATAAAATGATTCACTTTTCATGAATAGTCGGCAGTTCACCGCTTGCTGTATGCCTGCCAGCGTTTGACGTCAGCTACCGGAGGACTATTAAAACAGATTTTTCCATGAGTAGCACAAAAAGCGATAATGATTCCGCAGTTTTCACGCGTTTCTATTCTCGGGCTGGAAGTTATGAAAAAACTATTCATAAAGGTGGAATAACTTATAGTAACTGCTTGCTTTTTGATTATGACACGGGGGCTACTCTGCGTTACACTGCTTTGCATGCAATCGCGTATTAAGTTACTCTTACCATGATATAGCCATCCCGCGAGCAATAGCTAGTTACCGCTAGCTAAGATTATCCTTAGCTAGCGGTAACTGGCTATTGCTAGCAAAGTTAGGGCAGAAACCAAATCACACCGCCTTAATATGACTAGGCTATTATAAATTAATTACCAAGATTATCCTTAGCTAGTTACCGCTAGCTAAGGATAATCTTGGTAATTAATTCATAATAGCCTAGTCATATTAAGGCGGTGTGATTTGGTTTTTGCCCTAAGTTTGCTAGCTACCTGTACAACTTATCTAATATGATTTGTGGTGCTTTCGTGTGTCCCAACTGTACTTCAAGATTTTTGGGAGGATATCTAGCTTGCTAGGTAGCTCAAGAGCAGTCGCTGTTACAGCTAGCTAGAGAAGGCAGGGTGAAAACCAAATCACACTGCCTAATTATGACGGTTATTTACTAAGATTTTCCTTTAATAATGATAGCTAGCTAGCAAGATGGCTGTATAATCTGAAAAACATAATACACGAACGCATACATAGCTAGCAGTATAACGCGCATGCAAATGACGTCTCTGACCTGACTGCATGCTTGTGTTCAGTTGACAGAAACTGTTAATCAGCGTTGAAGGAGGTGGTATGGGTGTGGCGCGTGATTACATTGAAAGGAAAGCTACCTATGCAGGCTGCATGAGCACTAGATGGGCATGTCCTAAACTTGTTTTTAGCAGCCAATCAGAGGAACCAAAATGATGGCAATGGATATAGCAGGTAGAAAAAAAATTGCGCGGCCAGGCTGAGCAGACTGCAAGCTGAAAAAAGGGGTGAGAAAAGAAATAATGGTATGTTTATGTATTTAATAATTCATATTGTTGTGAGTACAGATATGAAACGAATTTTTAAAAATTGATGAGAAAACCCTCGCCAGATGGCGAAAGGTGAATTAAAGTCTCGATCTTGGAGTATATAAATTCACCCCGCGTCTTCCGTAGATTAGTGGACTATATTCAACAGACATTAAAAATGTATGCTGGCCATTGGGCTGAGAATCATTGGTCCATAAAATATGCGTTTTTTCCTCTTTCTTTTAACGGTAAGAGGTTTATTTAAGAGGTCAGCTCTCCACAAGTTCAAAGCACACACAGCATTTTTTGGGTGGAGGCAGCACTAGCGGAGCGCCTCTGTTTACATCCCTCAAATTGTTCTCTGAAACCGTAGCACCTACGCCAGCAGTGCTGTTTCACCATCATGAGTGCACGAGCTGAGCTTTTTTGTTCAACGCGCATTCTGCCTTCTTCACCTGTTGACTAATTATGCCCTATTATTGCTTTATTACCATTATTACTACGTGTCAGTTCAAGGCCTGTCCACAGGTACTCGGGTATTTTTTGAAAACATTGCATTACTATGCGTTTCGGCCTTTCGTCCACCCACACAAACTGTTTCTGATCATTCAAAACAGAATTTTTTTGTAAAACAACTTTTTAAAAGACGCGTTCATGTGGACTAGGTCTAAATTCACTCCTCTCAAATCCAATGTCAATCTGTCTGTCAAATTGTCTGTCTGTTTGTCCCCTTATTTTTTTGCACACTCACTGATTTGGCCTTGCTCTGTAATTGCTCCCTGTCCGACAATTTAATCAGTTTCAATACTACATCCTTCCCTGGAATTAGATACATCCTGGAAATAATGCCAAAGGAAATATTTCAGAAAAAATATAGAATACTTAAGATTTTCAGGATGTCCAGTCTAAATCTTTCTTTCTTTCTCATTATTCTTTTGAGCTGTAGCTGCAGAACTATGCTTAAAATGAGATGCTCATTCAGGTTCAACATTTAGCTTTAGCAGCAGTTATAAACTTAAAATGTAAAATCAAGCGCTTGCTGCGAAATATGAAGTTTGCATTTGATGTTTCCTGCAGCTTCATGTTTATGCTTTGATGCATCTATAGGATTAACTTTCAGCATTTTTGATACATATTCTGCCCTCAGATGGCCTACATGTTTCGTTTCACTTCTCTAATCTGATTGGCTGCACAGGAGGGGATTTGAGAGCCTAGGCTGTTTATGTACACACAGACAGAGCTCTTTGTATGCATCACACGCACAGATGAACCCATAGATGGCTAAGAGAACTCACACAGCAGCCTTTAGGGCAGCCTAACCCACAGCTGAGTTGCTCAGGTGCTGAATTTGATTTGGAAGGTTGTCGGGTTTAATCCCAATAATTAGAGTGTGGTTTGGCCCTTGGGCAATGCCCTTAACTTCAAACTAGCCTTTTATGCAACAGTTTTATGTTTTTCTCTGCAGTTTTAAGTTCCCTCTTTGTTGTTGGCATGTTTTGCTTTCAGCAAGTGAAATCCATGCTCAATTAGATTCAGATCATTTGACTGACTTTTCTTCAGTAGATTATTACACTTCTTTGCCATAAAAAATTTTGGGTTATTTTGCAGTGTTCGTCTAATTCGCCTGCATTGTAAAGCATTTTCCAGTTAATTCTGATGCCTTTGGCTGAATCTAAACGTATGATATAGCCTTATACAATTCAGAATTCATCCATTAGCTTTTAGCTTCTGTCTACTGTGTCATCACCAGTAGATACAAGGGAACCAACTCAAATACCAGCTAGACATGACCATATATAACTACTTTTCATAGATGAGATGGTATGCTTCAGATCATGAGCATTTTCTTCCCTTCTCCATATCGCTCATTTCTTATCTTTCTGTTATTAGTTGATCTTTGTTTCATTTGTTGATCGGATGTTATTTCAGAACTATACAAGCATTTTTAGATTTTTATTTTGGGAAGATTCCTGTTTTATAGCCTTACCAGTATTAACATGTTAAAATCAACCCGCTGTATTTGCTCTGGTGAAGTCTTCTCTTGATTGCTGACATTGGCACTGATACGCCTACCTCCTAAAGAGATTGTTCTTGGCCAACTGTTGTGAAGCGATTTTACTGCACCAAGGAGAGAATTCTTCTGTCATCCACCTGAGTTGTTATTTGTCATCTTCTTGGCGTTTTTGTGCTCCAGAACTTACCAGTGCATTTTTTTTATTTTCAAGAATATACCAAAAAGTTGGCCATGCCTAATGGTTTCACTTTTTCTCTGGTGGGATTGTTTTGATTTTTCAGCTAAATAATGTCTTGCTTTTCAGGTACAGACAGATGTTTGTATTTCATATTGAGAATTAACAGCAACACATTCCAAATTAAAATGTGATTGTTAAAATCAACTGTTGCAAGTTTATGCGTTCACTTTTAAATGAAATTATTAGGAATTAAAACAAACTTCGCCATGGAACAGCTGAGCATCTTATTGTTCAAATACTTTTGTTCCCCAGAAAAGGAGGATCTCTTAAAAATGCTTTAATTCCTACATTGTCCACCCAATTTCTAATGTATTGACCCTCAAACTGAAGCAGAATATCCTGACTTTGGACTCATATTTATTATTTAATTTAAACTTCAATATTCTATGGTCGACTGCTAAAGTAATACTAACGTTGTCAATGCCCAAATATTTATGGTCCTAACTGTACATTCATAATTGCTAGTAACCTGTATTTATTCAAATGTAATTTGAATGCACCTGTCCTGTAAAATGGCATGCACACTTACTGTGATACGTTTTTGCACAAGTCTTCTTTGTTACCAACAACAAAAAACAAAATACTTGTCAGAGAGCTTGTAGTATTCAAATCTGATTCAAACCGAGAAAATTGAGGGATGGGATTTAGCCCTCGAGGGCAGCAAACAGTTTATCAGCTGTACGTAATGAGGTTGAGATGGTCGGAAAAAAGCCAGACAGCTAGCTTTTGCGGTTTTAACAACCTTTGCTCACATTGCTATGATAATTCTCTGCACATACATACAGGCAAAAAGCCAACTTGATTCTGATCTGACCATTCTCAGTCATGTTCGAATGACCGTGTAGCTGATTTGCTTTTGATCTTGGACCACATATGAAAGGTTACTTTCAGAAAGCCATTGAAGAGTGACCCAGATCTGATTTTTTCCTCAAATGTGACAAAGATAAGATTTTTTTTCCATGAAAGAATCTTAGAAAATAATACGAATGCACACCTGTAGGTGGATAGGTGCGTAGGAGATGACTGAAGGTCAGCCAAATGGAAAAAACGAATAAGTCCGCACACAGTCCTCTTGAATTGCAATGCTTTACCGAAAACACACAGCGAATTTGAATAAAGCATTGAAGCGTTGTGAGGACTGTGTGCGGGACCTATTTGTTTCTTCCTTGAAAGAATCTGAAATTTTCAGTTCTGATATGGGCCACTTTTATATGTGGTACCAGATTCTGATACATATCTGATGTTGTTCATGCAGCAGTTTGTACTGTCAAGCTGGAATGAATGCGTCTTTGACGTCACTCACAGTTGGCATTCATAATAACTCTGCGCTGCAACACCTACATTAGCTTGCCTGCCACAATCATTTGCATATTGTGGATGTGTGCGAATATCCTTTCTACATCTGTACGTACAGAATTATGTTTGATACCTTCCAATCAACTATCAGTGTAGTAGGTACAATGTGTATTCACGGAGTCGGACATGTTATACGGCCGCTATCTAAACCATCAGTTGACTCAGTTTACCCATGATGCAGCATAACCTTTCTCACTGGAATATTTCAATTCACAACTTCATGTCAGAATTGGTGGCATTTGTGAATATTTTATACAGGGTAATATACCTGCTAATATGTTGTTCCAGTTAAAATCATATATTGTTTATTTTATGGATCATTCAATACAGAGAGCATATCGCGTCCTCCATCATCTTGTCCATAAGGAACACACAGCAGAATTCTGCCAAATGCAACAGGCCATCTGGGTATTGTGCATATACAGTTTGATTCATACAGAGAATTTGGACATACTACGAAATGCACGTACATTTTTTCGTCAACTGGATATTAAATGTGTGTGGGTATTTGGACACACCTTGTGTGACTCAATCTGGAACAGTGCGTCTGGATTTGTCTGCGCATGTGGGTCAGTTCTGCATTGTGATGGATTCAAATTCTTGTCAGATTGGATTTAAAGACTAAATTTTTTGTGCACACACAGCCCTGAAAACATTACATCTGTGTCACATCTAGGCAAAAAAAAAAAAAAAAAAAATCCGATTTGAGTAATTTCATCCTGGTAATGTGAACATAGCCAATTAGTCTAATTGACTGTAATTATGTCCCCCGTGAAAGAGGAGGACATACTGTTTTATCCTCCGTCCACAATTCCGTAATTCCGTGACTCTAAGTCCAAAAAAACTACTGTTTCTGGGTCACATCTCATTAACTATTTGACATTTTTAAACGAAACTTGGTACATGCTTAGAACTAGTGGTGAACAGGTGCCTTTAGCTATTTTTGGTGATTCTGGGATTTTTATTTTTCTTTGTTTCCATGGAAAAACATTTTATCTGGGGGCGGGGGACATCACAGTGCATCACATGAACATCACTCTAGTTGTTCTTCATCTTGGGGCAGAATCTCCAATTTTCAATTTCTTCTTAGAGAAAACCGTACAATTGGATGTGTCTATTTTTATTTATTTATTTTTCGGTGAGGAACATGACCAAAAAAAAAATGTGAGTGTGCTTGCCCCCCACAGCCACAGATGTGGGGGCAAAAATTGAGCAGAGGGGGATGTTCGGTGTTTAAGATCATTTCAGTTGTGGGGTGGGGGTTCTGCACTGGGGTGTGGAAATTGGGGTTAGAGGAACAGGAAGTGATGCGGGGGCCTGGATTGAGATCATGGTTGAGTTAGTCCCCCAGGTACTAGCACTCCCATACTTTACAAAAACATCAACTCCCTCAACTGTGTAAGGAGGCGCTTGTGCAAAATTTACAGGAGGGGAAAAGATCTTGAAATGTGTGCTTTATTCAGTCCAGTGAGCTTGGCGAAGGCTTTTGACTTAAATCTGCAGCCATCATAAGGAATGAAAATATTGGCTTTTTTACTAGATATTTGAGGGGTATCCTGGCCATCAAAAACAGTGGGCTGATCCAAACTCTGCTACTGCTGATCTGCAGAGCACAAACGGACACTCAGAAAATACACTTCCATGTGCTACACAGTACACACACTCACTCATTACACACACGCACAACACATATGCACATGCACTACACACTACACATGTTACACTCATGGACAACACACACTCTACTTACACACCCACTCGTACACACACTGCTGTCATCGCTCTCATATATTACACACATAAGCACACACTTACACTCACATTCATATATTACACACACCACACCACCCACCCACATATGCACAATACACTCATTACACCGTAAACACACGGACGCACACATACAATACACAATGCCCACAAACACACACAAAAATCAATCCTGTGTTTATCCCTTGTTGCAGAAGGATCAATGATGCTTCATTGTCCTTACCCACTACAAATTCACTGTTTTTGCTCATAAATGATCTTTTTGTCTTTTTGTTTTGAAATGACTCAATACTGTGCAAAGAACGCGACTGATTTTGGCTGCTTCTGAGTTTCATTTTTACTGATTTATGTTTCAAGTTACTGCTTCGCGGTCAGCTTAAACCTATGAAAGTAAAAAGCCAAGCTTACTGAAATGGAGGGGGAGGGGGAAGGGACTCTGTGTGATATATGTAGACCTTTTCCAGTTAAGTAAATTATGTTTGCCTTTACCCAAAGTAAATAGAACCGGTCTTTTTTGATGCCGAAGACTCGCCCGGGGGCAAAGACATGGTATTAATCGTTTGGCGGTAGGAGGGAGAAGGGGCTTTGAGAATCATAAGGGAACATTTCTGTGATTTGTTTTGCGCGAGGTTGTGCGTTTCCTCATCAACTTCGGGACATGTGGTTTGCGTTGGGGGTCATGTCGGCGTGATTTGTTCCGGATTGGTTGTCACTAACTGTCCAGCGTCTGCGGGTTCGGCAAGGAGGAAGCCAGGATCAGAAGGCGAGGAATTACCAGCTCAGGACGACGCTAATATGAGTGGCATGTGTAACCAGGCAACCGTGGTTTGGGCACAGACCCCCACCCCCCTACACCAGAATTGTGTGAGCTAATCTCAGATCAGGTCTATCTCTGGTAGGTGTGAGGTTCATAAGTATTCAAACACGGGCACAATTTTTAAGGGCTGTAATTCCAACAATATGTTGAAAAATACCAACAAGTTAAGGCCTTCATTTTAGCTCCCTTAATGTGAGGGCACTGGCCCCCCATGCATGTACTTTGAGTGTTTGTGTGGGTGTTCTTCAGATACTTTGGTTCCCACCAAGTCTAATGCATGTCAGGCTAATTTGAGACTCTGAAGTGTCCATTGGTATAAGTTTGTGAGTGAATGGTGTGTGCCCAGCAATTGATTGGTGGACTGTCCAAAGAATATTCCGGTCTCTTGCCAATTATATGCTCCAGCCCCTCCGTGACAATGACCAGGATTAAGTGAGTTACATAATAGATGGATGGGTGGATACTTGCATACATATGGAATAAACCATGTGGGAATTCCAGCCATTTATAACTGTCCAAATACATATGAACTTCTCTCTAGGTCTGAAGGACATGTGATTTGCTCAGTGATTTATGAGAAGAAGAATTGAAGACCCCAGTGCTAAAAGTACCCAAGTCACAAAATGTCAGTTTTGAGAAAATTGAGAAAATCGACTTGGGAGACCATGAAGCCATTTTCCCATCCACACCTCTCGATGTGTGAAAATGTGACTAAAGCAGTTTTAGCACTAGGCTCTTCAATTTAAGAGTGTCAGCTCTGTATATAAGCCTAAAAAATTTTATTTATTTATGAAACTCCACTCTCAAACATAACTATGCAGGTGAACTGTATGCAGTGCTCAGTTGCATTTGCAAAATTTATGGGAAAAATTGTCTGGTTTCTGTAAATTTTTGCAGTCCTCAAAATCCCAGCATGACTCAATTCATCCATCTGTTGTATGTGTAAATAAATATGTTTATTATTGAATGGCTTCTCCGCTGGATGTTTGCTTTCATCTCAGGGATGCAAGCGGGAAAATGTGACTTTACTTTGCAAGCTTATCAGTTAAAAACACATGAACATCTTTTTAAAACTTTTTTTTTTTTTTTTTAATCACATCAGTCTAACGGAGATCTACACTAATGCAATTCACATGGAGCGTGTTTGAAATTTTATTTAAAAAAGTACTCTTAACTCCATTTTTTTTTTTTTGTTTTGCATTTGGTATGATGACAACCAAATTCAGGCTTGCAAAAAGAGTTGTGTGCCAGTGATCTGAATTTCATTGGCTCACTAGCAGGAAAGCCAGCCAGTGCTGTTCCAGTCATGCTGGTCACCTGACCGTACTGGGGCCTACACTAGTGACAGCTATTCAGATTGCAATTGGCAATTGGAAGCCTGACAGTAAGGGAAATGTATTCTAATTAGTGTCTGTCTGTTTTGCACTATGAGCCAGACCACTCCTACCCTCACAACCCCATGAGTCTGACCAGGGTGCTCATAACCTTACATAGGGTGCCTAGATAGAGAGAGTCGTGGCAACTCAGGAATAAGAGCCTTTTCCTTTTCCATTGTGTGATAGCGAGCCATTTTGCACAATGGGAATCATTGGATTTTTTTTTTTTGTTCTTTGGGAAATGTATTAATTTCATGGGAAAAGATATAAACCATCCAACAGTGATCTCTACTCGCTTAGAAGGGAAAATGTTCGGACATGAGAGAAGGGAAAATGGAGAGAAAAATTAACTTTGAGATGATGCCTGATAAGAAGATGGAAAGAAAATGGCATCATGACCAGATTTTCTGCATAGCTCGTGCTGCAACTTTCTCTGTCGAGGAACCGTAACCTTGCAGCACTCTGAGCCTGACAAGGCTGCTCGTAACCATACAGCACAATGATTCAGATTAGGCTGCTCATAATCTTACAGCACTATGAGCCTAATGAGGCTGCTCAGAACCTTACAGCACATAATTGTGTTTTTGCTGGTCAAAGGTGCTCTTCAGCTGGTCATAGATAGTCTAAACTGGTTAAGTTGGTGTAGCAGTCGGCAAATAGGTGGACCTGCTCACTTTACAATGCTCAGATGGTAAAGACCCAGTTAACCAGCTAAAACTAGCTTGAAATAGTGCAAAACGAGTTTGTACTAACAAAGTTTTGGGCTTAACTTTTGGATCTACCCTTCTCAGAAAATTACCATGAACGCGTGTGTATGTCTGCTGAAATACAGTGTTGGACATGACCGTGAAATGTCACTATGACTTGGCATGTTAGGGACACCCACTAATACAATTGCATGTCCTGGATTTGACCAATAAAGGCACAAGTGAGTCGAGCCAAGTCTGTTTCAGCTCTGTTGGAATTGTGGCAGGAAGCCACAGACATAAACATTGAGAGCCTCTGTAAACAGCACAGACATGAGAATGATTCTACACATCAAAATGAGAGCAGAATTTCATCAACATATACACATGGGCACACTCATGCACTCTACCTTTCTCACGCATGCTATCTCTCACACACGCATGTACTCTATCTCTCTCACACACTCATATACAGGCATGCTAGCACACACAAACACACTGACTGGCACAGCCCTATTTGTGTGATAAGACAATACTGTGGGTTGACCCAATATGAGCATACACTGCCCATGAAATTTGTGCACTTATCTTCCTACAGCATCGAAAATTCTCACTGAGAACTGGACGTGCACAATGAAGCTAAGATTAATTTCTCCTGATTTTGGCCCTGGCTTAGATTGGTTCTGTCCGAACTCTTCATGCATGAACTGTGTTTGTCTGGGAGCTAATTTTAGACAGTTTGTTAAACACCTGGAGCCTGATCCAGATGTTTCCGGTGTTTGGATACACACATTATGATGTGTTAATAGTGCACCATCATCCTGGTCTACAAATCTATGCCAAGATGGATGTGGTGAATTTAGTCCTGAAAATGGGTGAATTTCAGATGTGAGTTTCCAGATTGCCCCTCGAAGATCTCTTGCCTGAATTTGTATGTTTGTTTTTCTCAGATTAGCAGTGATAAATGAAGCTGAGCAGACTTTCAATGGAAACTGCATTCTATTTTCTTGCTGATGTGTTTATATTTTTTAGGTGGTATGTTTGGTAAGTTATACAACATGTGGATCCGACCGAGCAATCTGATTGGTCAATTAGAGGTTTAGAATGTTCTCAAATGTGCAAGACAGTACGGGGTAGCCTGTGCTCAAATGAAAAATACCTCATCACTGAAAATATTACTCCGCTTATCTTAGTTGCCTAGGCCATTGATTTAATTAATTTATCAATTTGTTTGCATTTGTACATTGAAATGAACATTTAATAAATCAACACATCTGTGAAAACTGTCGGCTTTATTTCAGAGGTAAATTGCTAATGACCTGAAAAGGTGATTAGCGAAAGTTGGAGCTGAAATTATGTAACTCTGTTCAGCCTTAACGTTACGAATTACTTTTGTTACTTTTGCTGCTTGGCCACATTAATGGGAGCTAACGTTAAATTGGAGTGACACACCCCCAGCTGAAATGAAACATCTGCCGGTGAGTTTATTAAAAGACAGATGTTTGTTCTGGCTCCGACACTGGAAAGCCGTTGCCTATATTTAAATATAACCGTTAATATAAATTCGTTGTAGATAAAGATTAGCTGAGTCGTTGTCACGGCACCTGTTAGCTTAAAAATGACTGAGATATCGTTAGAAGTATACAATCAATCCATAAAAAAATGATTTTTTTTCCAGCGGATATTCTAGTTACAACATGATTAAGCTAGCAAAGCAGTTTTGTGTTGCTATGTGCGGTATTTATTCATTTTTAGGAAATCACGATGTCTAGAAAACATAAGCCCAAGTTGGCTGGCTGACAAGGACTAGTTAACGTCAGATCTCATGTATTTCCACGGAAACGGAGATAATACTAGCAAAAAACTTTTATAATTTGAGAGCGAAATGCCCACAGTATCAATACATTTTGATTATACATTTATTTTGTTGGTAATAGTTGTATAATCGCATTATTACACTCGAGGGTGTGCTTGACCATCATTCTTGTCACTTTAGTGATGCTAACGCTGGCCGCATCACTGTCGTGACAAGAATGACGGTCAAGCACACCCTCGCGTGTAATAATGCTTAATTATAAATAAGCAGCCCCATGCGTAGCTCTCTGGCCTTGAGAATCTTTATGAAAACAATGATAGGGACTACCACAATCTCAGCATAAAAAAAATCTATGATTAGATTGCTTGTTATAAATATTTAAAAGACTGGTGTAGCCTACCCTTTCTCGCACGACATGCGGTATGGCATAACCAGCATTTAGTTGACTAATAACGACTTTAAGCTTCATTGAGAAATGCCTCCTTTTTTACAGTTGCTTCTCAAGTAATTCATCATTATGAATCAGATAATAAAAATGTAAATACAGTATAATAAACAAGGCTCTATTACACAACCGCTGCGCGAGGAGGGCTTGGAGCCCGCGGCAGCGGGGGAGGTCAGCGCGAGAAGCATCCCCAGAGCTCCCTGGAATGAGAGGCTTCGGGCTACGAACTTTGGACCAATCACAGCGCAGCGCTGTTCGCACTGCAGCGAGAGCAATATGGAAGTTGGTGCTGGAGTGAGGGATTGAGAAAAAACCACGCAGATTTCTTTCAGCTACAGTGAATTCAAAAGCCACACGTTCGCTCCCTTTTTAAATGTTAGCTGCTGTCACGCTAAAAGCGCTTTTTGATCTATGACAATGTTGGGTATGTACGTGCCGGACAGGTTCGTACTCAAGTCCTCCAAAGTCCAAGATGGAATCGGACTCTACACCGCCAGAAGGGTGAAAAAGGTTTGTTTTTATTTGAGCGCAACATCTGGAACAACTTTTTAAACAGCTTTAAATGCGGGCGACGAATGTGTTGAAATTTGTTTATGTGAATTGAGTGAAAGAGCTGCTTGCGTGTTTTAGCGATATGTTTATTTCATGTGGACAGACTATGGGCAACCTTGTGTCTGCTGACGTGCGGTGCCACGTAGCTGCTTGTGTCTGAGCAGCAAGCTTGCAGAGCGAGCTAAATCGTATCTCACAGTTCAGTTCTGCATCTACCTGCTTACATTTTTCTCGGACAGTAAGACACAGAAGTCGCAATGAAGAATCTTGCCCATTACGAATGTGTTGCCTAGTTCACATTCCCGTCTTTAGACAACTTTCACTTTGTATGCACGAATAGCGCTGCAGTCGCCCTCATTTTGCATTTCCTTATTTCTCTTAAAAATTCTGGACTAGTCTACTTTAAGAGTTGATTCAATGTTGACATTTTATTTGTCAGATCTATAACTGCATAAAGCGAATATGCAAACATGTGAACACGATTGCAAGTTCTGTGCATTGAACTTATGAGCTCCCCAAAAGAAGAAAACTCGATGAATGAAATTCCTCCAAATGAAAGTGAATCCAGTGTTGTTAATGTCTTGCGCATGTTGCTTAGCTCTTTGGAGAAGACGTCCTTAATCGTGAAGTCATCCGAACATTTTTTATGTTAATTTGCTGTAAAGCCGTGGCCATTTATTAAAAAAAAAAAAAAAAAAACCGCCGAATATGCCAGCTTTCGTCAGCATCCCGTCCTCGTTAATTTTCTCACTTGCTCCGTGGGCGTGAACGCTAAACCGGATGGCATGATGGCAGCTCCTCGTGCTGGTTCAAGTAAAACGCAGTTAATTAAACGGTTGATCTGTATATTTAACCTCCCCCCCCTGCCGTGTAACAGTGAGCGATTCGGCTTGACCTGTCGCTCTCTTTGACAGGGTGAAAAGTTTGGCCCTTTCGCTGGGGAGAAGAGGATGGTTAGCGAGCTGGATGACAACATGGACCCCCGTCTAATGTGGGAGGTGGGATAAGTAGCGCTCTTGGCCCCATGGCAGGTCGACTCATCATTGTCTGTCCACAACGAAACTGTATAGCGTATGCGTACTAGAACTGTATATGTGTGCAGGACTGGGAAAAGGGGTCATTGGGATTTTTTTCCATTCTGAGATTAACGGGGTATCTCAGTGATAACCCAGTGATAGTGATATCCCAGCACTTCTGTACTGTCAATTTACAACACTTTGCTGTGCACAAATTCACCCAATTTTTTTCTCAAAATGAAAAACTTGGATCACTCTTTGATTTTGTTGGAAAATCTAAATTTTCATAAAATGACGCAAGTGACCCCTTTTGCTAGTCGTGCACACATATGTAGGCTTGCCTTACGCACATAGTGCTGCACGGCGTGCCTCAAATGCCTGTGCGTGTTTGTGTAACAGTGTGTTGTGTGTTTTAGGTCAGAGGGAATAAAGGTGATGTATTGTACGTACTGGATGCCAGTAACCCTCGCCATGCCAATTGGCTTCGCTTCATCCACCAGGCCCCTTCTCAGGAAGATAAGAACCTGGCAGCCATCCAGGTATGACCTCATCCAAAACCCCTGTCCATTACACACCTGTATATTTTCACTCTATACTGCACCTGTCCTTTTTTACTGCACACCTGTATATTTGCACTATATACAGCACCTTTCAATTGTCACTATACACCTTTCCATTTTACTACAAACTCTACCTCACTATTCACTGAAACAGTCCATTATCATTATATGCTTGTCCATTATCACTCTATACCTGTCCATTTATCACTATATAACTGTCAAGTATCGGTATATACTGTGCCTGTTTAATATTGCTATTTACCCATACAGCAATCCCATATACCTGTCAATTATCATGATACCCTGTACACTATCAAAAAAGGCCAGTCCGTTATCTCCAATCACCTGTCTGTTTTCACCAAGCACTTGCCCATTATCTCTAAATAGCACACACTTGTGTTAGGGCAGAGCAATACACTGCCTGGCCAAAAAAACGTTGCATACTACTATTTTGTTGGTTCGCCTTTAGCTTTGATCTCAGCCTGCATTTCTCTTTGCATTGTTTGGACAGTCTTGTGCAGGGTTACAACATTAATTTCTGACCTCAGTTGCATTAATTTTTGGTCAGATTTGGTCATTGACGACGAGAGAATCAAACCACTCCGTAAAATCTTCTGCAGCAAATCAATAAGACTTTCAATTGGTTACGGTCAGGACTCTGTGGTGGCCATTTCACGTATGAAAATGATTCTTCATGCTCACTGAACAACTCTCTCGCAATTTGAGCCCAATTAATCTTGGCTTTGTCATCCTGAAACATATCTGTGCCATCAGGGATTAAGAAATCCATTGATGGAATAACCTGGTCAGTCTGTGAATTCAGGTATTCTGCTGACTTTATTGTTGCATAACGTTCATAAGCCCAGACCTGACCAGTTGAAGCAACCCCAGATTCTTAAACTGCGTCCAGCGGCTTGTACAGTGGGCACTATGCATAACAGGTGTATAGCTTCATGGACATCCTGTCTTGCCATGATGCGCTCATCACTTTGGAGTGGGGTCATTCAATATAAAATCAACAAGTGCCTCCCACCTGACCCCCTCAGAATCAGCTGATTTTTGTAGGACAAAAACTTCAGTATGTGTAATAAAAACCTTGCCAAATTTTACTTTAATGATGTGAATATTTTTTGGGATACAGGCTCTAGAAGCACACTGGGGTAGGTTGAAATTTCGTGCTTTCCAACTCGCGTCATTTATTCTGGCATTTTTGAGCCCTCATAACTTCATGTGAAATAGAGATGGCTAAATAAATTTTTCATAGCTGAAAGACATTGGAGCACTGTTAAAAATTGCAATTTAATCAATTGCATGCGCTCTTTGTCACAATCTCAAGCCAAAATCTGGATTTTCTTCAACAAGATTAGTTCTGTAACCAAGTTCAAGCTTCAGCTTCATGGAAACTATGGAAGTTTCAATAGCCACTGCACCAATTTAATAACCATGATATAACGTAGTAAAAACAAGTATTGGAGCCATGGATGTGTCATGTGTTTACTTGTAATTCATCTGGTAAAACTTGAAAAAGTTCATTTTAGAAAATCTTCAAGGGGTCATACCACCATGTGGGATAGGCTGATGATGAAATCAAATTATGGCAAATGAAAGATCTCATTTTGATCTACATTTTGAAACCAGGCTCATCTTCCTGCCATGATTCCTTCTGTTCATGAATACATGAATAACATGTTATGCTGTAGCAGATGTGCAGTCCTGGCCTGGACTCCGCAGATGGACCAAAGCTTGTTTTACTTCCAAAAGAGCAGGTCTCGTGGGCCAGCCCTCGACATTGTACACTCCTCGCCGCATGTGCAATCAGCTGCAATATGGTACACCCCCAAGAAATGATCCAAATCGCCTATGAAAATTCAATATCCTCTCGGAAAGCAGGGGTATCTGCATGGAATGTAAATCCTGCAAAGTTTCACCTTCACACAGATGTTGTTTCTCAGAAAAAGAAGGAAGTTTAAAAAAAGAAAATAGAATTAGGAGAAACTGTAGACGGGGTCTTGATGTGAGTCCGTGCTGGAATAGCGCTGTGCTAAGCACTGTTGGGGTTTTTGGGGCAGCTCGTTCGCCCGCTGCGGAAGCTCTGGGTTTCATCCACCTCTGACATTTATTGGGATCACTTGGTTTCCTCGACTAGATTAATGTGTGATATTATCCTTCTCGTGACGACGAGGGAAAAGAGAGGAACGACTCCTCTGTTGCGTTAGAGCCCGACCTCATTGCCCGCTGGGGTCTGATAGTGACGTATTTAAACGGTTCCCACTTGACCCATGACCTTTATCAAGCTGGCCCTGCGGGACGAGTAGGCGTAATGGCTCCAGGTGTCCTGTGATTGGGAGGGTGAAGAGTTAATATGGGGGGTATTACATTTGGGGGCTGCATTTCTGTGGTGATAGCGTAAGCTTAATTTTCCTAACAGCAGCACTCCTATGGATCATGATAGACAGCTGGCAAGGAGCCGAAAGTCATTCTAGAGGATAAAAGGTCAGTGCGGATGGCAGTTGAACATAGAATTTTCCATCAAAGTTAAAATTGTTCAAGTTTTTACCGTTGAGTTTGGCAGAATTTTAAACCAGGTGTAACACAATGCGTGAAAACTCACTCATGCGCCTGGCGTTTATATTTCCCCAACATGGATAAAGAGCTACTTGGTGATTTTCATGTGTTCGCGTCCCAGGTTTTCGCTTCAATACTGTCTCTCACCCGTAGAGAGTGTTCAGTTTCTCCTGTGCTGGAACATTCTTTTTTGGCATCAGTTAAAATTCCGTGGGGCTTCTGAGTCTCCTGTGATGTATAGTTTGAAGGCCTGAGTGGGATTTACTAGTGGATTGTGGGTAAAGTCTTCTGAAGAGCTTTGGCTGTTTTGCCCATAATGATCCATTCACACATCGGTTTTTGGGCAGCCAGAATTAGCTACACGGAAAATTAAAATGTTTTCTCTAAACCTAGGCAGGAATGATTCCTCTTCTTGCCTGACTTGGGTATAATTTTTTTTTTGTATGTTTTGAGGTCACATTAGAAATTTAAAATGTCTTTTGCCAAAGATGTCACATTGATGCAGGCTTCAGGAAAAGAAATAACAACATGGCCGCTGGTCCCCTGCATTTATTCATAATGAAATTCATAATGTTGATCTTACAATGTGTTGTGGTCGTTGTGGCTTAGGATCGCTGGTCCACTGACTGAAAATTTTCCGAAAACAACAATGTAGCCAATTGTTTTCAGCACAAATGTGCATTTATATGTCACTGAAGCGGCTAGCTGTTGAGTATTTGTATTGTTTTACAGAGTAGTTATGGATGAACAGTTGAATTAGTACATTCTTCAGACTGCCTGAGGTCGAGCCTTTAGAGTGGTTTTGAAAGGGAGATGCTGGTTATTGGAGTTTATTGGAGGTAAAAGAGTGTCAGAAGTGTTCAATCTGCTCCCTAGTGTCTGTGTTTTCTTACAGAGACTTGCTGGAGGGGGGGGATTGAATTACTTCAAGAGGCCATGTAACAAAATCTAAAGTCAATACCAGCAAGATATATTTGGAAATGTTGTGGATACTTCTATTCCGGTCTGTCTTTATTTTGTTTATTCATATATTCAATACTTTTTTTTTTCCAGGATGGGGAAAATATCTTCTACTTGGCTGTGGAGGACATTGATTCCGATACCGAGCTCCTGATTGGCTACCTGGACAGTGACATGGAGGAAGAGGAGGAGGAGGATGAAGAGGAGATTAAAGGTCCCATAGTTTACTCGTTTTTATCAATTTAAGACAATTCCTTGGTGGCTGTATAACACAGCCTTTTGAGAATCATAGGGAAAGAAACCCCGAAATTGAGCTTTTGCAGCTGGTCTTGGGCCTCTCAGTTTTTCCCCTCATTAACTATTTGCTGTTTTGAGTGGAAGGCCCTGCTCTGATTGGGTGCCTCATCATTCTGTTTAAGATAAATTTTAATCTCTGTTTTTTATCCTCTGCAGCTGGTAGGGATTTGTTTTCTTCAGACGCTGAGCATTTGGTGTGTTCGCCTCTGGCCTTAGACGCTGCATATGCAGCTGATTACACCCCGATGCTGTAACTAACCCCGGTGTGAACTAAGTGAATAAAACCAAATCCCATCTGTACTGATCTACTCTAGGCAAATGAATCCCCTTGTGATGCTGATAGGGGCACAGAATCAAAATTACTTGCTGGAGCACGTGATTTTTCAGGAAGGGCATGACAGTAACAGTGCTGACACAGTGTGCCAGCAGCCGTTGCTCTATTTGATCTGCTTCTGCTGAGTGGCCAAAGCTAAGCAGGCATGATCTTGATTAGTACTTGGATGGGAGACCACCTGGGTAACCTGAGGTGATGCTGGCGGGCCATTAGGTGGTCTTCCCTCTGATCAGATAAACCCCGATGCCCCGGTGCAATAATGGGGACTCTGCGCTGTAGGAGATGCCGCCTTTTGAATGAGATGTTAACCCTTTAAGGCCTAATGCAAAAATCCCAGCAGAGAATCATGCTGCCATGTTTACCATAGTAACCTGTATTTGGGCTGAAGCACAGCTTCTCAGCTTTCAGGAACAGTTGGAATTTTTTTCTATTGCGCAAAACTTACAGTAATTATGGTACTTTCAAAATTACGCGCAGATCTGTGTCGGCAACGACACGTTCTTAAAATGCGCACATGCTGTCCTGGTTTAAATGGGTTAAACTGAGGTCCTGACTCACTGTGGTCATTAAAGATCCCGTGACACCAGGGCTGGTTCTAGTAGGGGCCAAACGGGCTTTGCCCAATTTTGATCTTCCCTCCCAAAACGGGTAATTGAATCTAGCAATCTAGCAATCACGTCAATTTTGTTCACCCATCTAGTGTCTTCTGTGCCTCATAAGGGTATGTACAATTCTGATTTGTTGGTTAGACAGTATAAAAAAATGGAGATAATGCGTGTGTCCATTAAATTCTACAGTGTTATTCGTCAACGCTTCTTGCAACTGGCAGTGGAGTTAAGCTCACCGAGAAAAATCTTAAATAGTATTTGAAATTTGATTTGAAATTCTAGCTGATTAAACTAATACATCAGTTAACAATTTTGGTTATCTCAATTCTTTTATCGTTGTTTTAGTGTTGAACTGAATTAGGATCTCTGCTGATGGTGAATTGATAGCTAGCTAACAGCGGGCCAAGAGCCCCAGCTGGTAGGTTAATTTCATTTTCTCATGGGATAGTTAGCAAGGTAACAATGTCTCGGTGGATAAAGTCGTACTTCATTCAATTGCATGATCATTATGCACCTGTTTGTGGTTACTTAACGAAGCCCAGCAAAACCAATGGCATTACAATTGCTGTTAGTTCTTCGATGGATCACAAATTTTTGTTTAACACCGGCTTCTTTTCTTCAAGTGCTCTGTTTGAGTGCCGCATTTCCTGCCCACTTGTGACTAATCACGGGCAGTTCTGCATCTGACTTGTGATTTGAATAATTGTGCTTCAACCCCATGTATTTAAGATAATTGCATATGTGAATATTTAGCCAAATTGCTTGCTTGTTTAGTCCAGGCTGGTGCTGGTCACAGCCGAGTTAGAAATGCTGAACTATCTGCACGAATGATAGATACAATTGGTCTGGAGCCTATATAAGCTTCATACCCTAAGTGATTGCATTGGTGATCGGGGTATCATCAACATCATGCAGCTCTTTCTCCATTTTTTTCTCTTGTCCGAACTGCTTTCCTTCACACCATATAATGTGAGTGGACAATGAATTTAGTCATTTTAACTCATAAAAAATCAGTAATCGAGAGGCGGAGTTAGTAGGGTTTTTGCGTAGTAAAAAGAAGGCTCATGCTCTTAATGGTTGCTTGTGTATACAAAAGGGATATAATTTATTTTATATTTTACCATTTTAAACATATACAACCAACAATTTTATGTGAAAACAGCCTAGTTAATAATAGTTTATATTTAATATATGTGCATCTACAGTAGTCAGACCTTTTAGAAATGAGGAAAACGGTACAGTGCCATGAAAAAGTATTTGCCCCCTTCCTGATTTCTTTCTTTTTTGCACATTTTTCACGCTTAAATGAAAAGAACACTAAAAGACACTAAAGAACATCATACCAAAAGTCAAACATGGTGGTGGTAGTGTGATGGTTTGGGGCTGCTTTGCTGCTGTAGGACCTGGACGACTTGTCGTAATTGATGAAACTATGAATTCTGCTCTCTACCGGAAAATCCTGAAGGAGAATGTCCAACCATCAGTTGGTGACCTCAAGCTCAAGCGCACTTGGGTTATGCAGCAGGACAATGATCTGAAACACACGAGCAAGTCCACCTCTGAATGGCTTAAAAAAAACAAACTGAAGGTTTTGGAGCGGCCTAAGCAAAGTCCGGACTTAAATCCGATTGTGATGCTGTGGCATGACCTTAAACAGGCCGTTGATGCTCAAAAACCCTCTAATGTGGCTGAATTAAAACATTCTGCAAAGAAGAGCGGGCTAAAATTCTTCCACAGTGATGTGAAAGACTCATTGCCAGTTATCACAAACACTTGATTGCAGTTGTTGTCGTAGAGGGTGGCACAACCAGTTATTAGGTTTAGTGGGCAATTACTTTTTCACATAGGGCCAGGTAGGTTTGGATAGCTTTTTCCCCTTAATAAATTAAATCATCATTTAAAAACTGTATTTTGTATTTACTCGGGTTGTCTTTGTCTAATATTAAAATTTGTTTGATGATCTGAAACATTTAAGTGTGACAAATATGCAAAAAAATAAGAAATCAGGAAGGGGCAAATACTTTTTCACGGCAATGTATGTAGATTGTAGTGTAGCATACTGTGATATAGAAAAAAGTTGCCCAACCCAAATCTCTGATTGCCTCCCTCCCAAATCAGAACAGTCTTGAATCAGGCCTTTTCTGTAGAACAGGGGTTCTTCAGCGTCCTGGCTCTGTTAAGAACAGGGGTTCTTCAGCGTCCTGGCTAAATTCTCGATCCGGCTCTTTCAATGTGATACCAAATCAATCCCACCTTAATTGGCTGTGCAATTTGTCCTCTCCCTCTCCACCTCAATCTGATGTGTGATGAGTGTTCTGGAGCAAAATGGCTGCTGTCATATCACCCAGGTAGGTGCTGCATATTGGTGGTGGTGAGGTGAGATTCTCCCATGACTGTAAAGCACTTTCAGTCTCTATGAGAATGCACTATATACAGTAAGTGCAATGTCCATTCATTCATTAATTCACAATTTGTTTCACTTTTTTCAGATGTTTGGCAGAGGGAGGACCAAAGTGTAGGTATGTGTAACGGCTCAGAAAAGTGTGATTTTCATTATATGGGGTCTTTAAAAATGAAGATGAGTTTCTGTGAGCCCACGCAGCTGCCTCTGGGCATAGTGTGTGTGTTTGTTTGCATGTTTTCAATTATTTTGTGTGTTTACTTTCTGTGTGTGAATGACAGAGTGTGTACATGCAGTGTGGGTATGAAATGCATGCATGTGTGTTTGTATGCAGTATGTTTGTGTCTATCAGATCTGGTGCTTATCAAGAAAGAGACAGGAGCTTCCCTGCTTGATGTATGTATGTGTGTGTGTATAATATGTGTAATATGCATAATATATGCATGTGTGTGTGTGTATGTGTGGTCCTTGTTTACCTACCCTTGTGGGGACAAAATGTCCCCATTAGTAATGGAATACCAGATTTCTTCTTCCATATGGGGACTTTTCCAGGTCCCCATGAGGAAATTGAGCTGTTTTAGGGTTAGGGGTTAAGTTTAGGGTTGGGATATGGTCAGGGTTAGGTAAAGGTTAGGGTTAAGGTCAGGGAAAGGGGTTAGGGAATGAATGCAAGTCTATGGAATGTCCCCACAAGACATGAAAACCCAACACGTGTGTGTGTGTGTGTGTGTGTGTGTGTCTAATGCGTGTGTCGGTGTTTGTGTTTCAGATCTGGTGGTGATAAAGAAAGAAGAGCACCCCTGTCTCCTGTGTGAGAGCAGTTTCTCCAGTGAGGAGGTGCTGGCTGAACACCTTCAGACTCTGCATCAGAGACCCAGCACTGAGGAGAAGGAGTATAAGTGTCGAGGCTGTGGGAAGAGATTCCCTGTCAAACAGGCCCTGCAGCGCCAGTGAGTGCACCTGTACTTACCTGTGTGTAACTGTATCACCTGTACTATATATAACTGCGTCACCTGTACTTACCTGTGTGTAAGTGTATCACCTGTACTATATATAACTGCGCCACCTGTACTTACCTATGTGTAACTGTATCACCTGTACTATATATAACTGCGTCACCTGTAGTTACCTGTGTGCAACTGTATCACCTGTACTATATATAACTGCGTCACCTGTACTTACAGTCCGTTCCAGCCAACCAGTAACTCGTGTTTTCACAACCTTCTACTGGTGAAAGCGCCCTGGAACGGCTCTCAAACCCGTGACATACCGCCCGTGAACTTGTACCAGATCGATGTACTCCCAGTTACATTTTCGCGGAAATGTACAATGTTACATTGTTGTTATTTTGACGGTTTGTCGTGACTTGCCTGGAACGCTTTAAAATTGTGACTCGTGACTTGAAGTGGTGACTCACGGGTTCAGAATCATGGCTGGAACACACAATTACCTGTACATTTTTAAATCATTGGAACTGGGTCATGAACTGTCCAACAGTTTATTCAAACCTGGAAGGATAGCGGTCTGGAAGAAATAGGTTGGAGAAAAAAAAAAGTCATGACTGATCCTGATCACATATCACTAAAAGGCTTGGTGAAGCCTCATCTTAAAAAAAAAATCCGCTTTATGACTCATGGCTATGTTCAATTATGAATCTAAGAGCATTTCCACACGCACAATGCAAGAACTGGGAGGATTGGGACTAAACAGCTGCGTGGCCACAAGAAAGCCACTTGTAATGTGGCTTATTGGGGGAAAAAACAACTTCAATTTGCAAGGAAGCATGAAGATTGGGCTGAGGAGCAGTGGAAAAGGGTTAGGTGGTGTTATGAATTCAGATTTATCCTATTTCACACTGATGGACACATCAGGGTAAAGAAGGAAGGCCATGAAGCGATGCACCCGTTATGCGTCTTGCCCACTGTACAAGCCTCTGGGGGCAGTGTTATGATCTGGGGTTGCTTCAATTGGTTGGGTCTTGGCTCAGAGCTTTTCTGCAACAATAAAATGAATTCAGCAAACTAACTGAATATACTGAATGACCAGTTACCCATCAGTAGACTTTTTAATTCCTGATGGCACTGGCTTATTCCAGGATGACAATGCCAAGATTCACTGGGCTCGAATTGTGAAAGAGTATTTCATCCAGCTTTAGGAATCATTTTCACGCATCAGTTGGCCACCAGTCTGAACTTTGACCAATTGAAAGTCTTTGGGATGTGCTGGAGAAGGCTTAACAGAATGGGTTAACTAGCCCAATGTCCATGGAATTTCTCGGCCAAAAATTAATGCACATCTTGTCGGAAATAAATGTTGTAACATTGCATAAGATTGTCAAAATAACACCATAACGAATGTGCGCCGTAATCAAAGCTAAAGGTGGCCCAAAAAATATTATAATGTGTGACTTTTTTCTTTTTGGATGAGCAGTGTTGATGCTGTAATCTGTACGCCATAAATACCATTACCCGGACATACCTGTACGACATGTATACATGTGTGTGAATGTGTGTGTACCCGTGCGCGTGTGTGAGAGTAACTGTGCTGCTGTACCTGCAGTGTTTTGCATTGCACAGAGACTGCAGAGCCAGCTGTGCTGCTGTACCTGCAGTGTTTTGCATTGCACAGAGACTGCAGAGCCAGCCTGTGACTACACAAGCATATAATACACAGCATGCATTATACATACAGTTATGCTCCTTCCCTGCCACCATCAGGACACCATGTCAATGAACTCCATGTAGTCCAGGTACCTCTGCTATACCATACACAAGCATATGTACTATACAACATGTATAATACACATGCACCCTGCTGCCCCTTACACATACATATACTTTACACCATGTATAACAAACACAGGTACCTGTGCTGTGCTATTCTCAAACATATACTTTATGTATGTATGTATAATGATCGCGGATACCTCTGCTGCACCATACACAAACATATAATACACAGCATGCATTATACATACAGTTATGTCTCCTTCCCTACACACAAACATATGCCATAGACACCATGTACAATGAACTCCATGTATAATACACTCTGGTCCCTTTGCTATTCCATACACTGGCATTGCATAAATAATAACAACACACAGAGGTATCTCCAATGTAGATTAAATCAAATATTCTATATTCAGGATGGGTAATCCATACTGGAAACTTCTACATAATAAAAATAACACACAAACATACCAGACACACAATGCGTAATATACACAAAAGTATGCTGTATGTGCTATGCATGATATGCGTAATAATATACTGTACACACAATATGATATGCTCAGTGTATGCTAACCCCCCACAATGTGCAGTCATTATTAAGTGTACAATGCATGCGATGTATACTACAAACAGGGCATAGTATGCACAATGTACTACAATGCTACCCCCACAATGAATATAAAACTTAAATATACCATACACACAATGTTTACCAAGCACAATGTTTATGATGTATGCAATATATGATTCAGTCAACTGTATTAAATACAGCATATATTACACACAAACTTGATTTCCAGAAATTGTACTACACCCATAATCCATGCTTTACACATACCATGCACCACAGCATTCACTACAAGCACAGTAAACAACAGACAAAATATGAACAATGCACAGGAATATATTGCATGCCGCATATGTTATATAGATTATATTAAAGACAAACTATACAGCATGCATCATAAACTATACCCTTTGACTTGTGTGCATACATTTGCACACACAGGCACCCAAACACTTAGAAATGTTTTTTTTGTGTTTTGTCCTGTAGCTTAGACCAGCATTTGGCGTCCTGTAGGGGAGAGACAAGGTTTATCTGCAAGGCAGAAAGCTGCGGAAAGAGGTTCAAAAACAAAGATGCTCTGAAGAGACACAAGGACAGCATCCATAAAGGTATGCATGTACATGTGTGCGCTTATACAGATGTGTCTATAAACTTGTCTATGGAGGTGTGTCCATGCTGTGTGTGTGTGTGTGTGTGTGTGTGTGTGTGATTTTCGTGTATACAGGTGTGTCCATATTGGTGTTTGTTTCGTATTTTCTTTCATGTATTTTTTCCCATCTGCAGCTGAATTTTCACTCCAATATACTCTTCTGAGTCCCAGCACTGGTGTGCGATTGCATATACGTTATAAAGTTGTTTCCAAAACTTCTTTGCTTCATTTACCAAATTCCCCCTTATCAGAAACTATTGACTCAATTAATCTTCATAAAAATTAATCCCTCAGCTACTATTCATATCGGTCTTTTGGAAGTTCTAGGCCACTGGCTGTCCATGTAAACAAAAAAAAGTTGATTCTCCTGATATATTACAGTGAGGGCTAATAGGCTAAAACACTTACTGTTCCACTAGATCAGCACATAATAGCCAGTGGGAGCACTTATTTTTATGCCCCCGGAATAGAAGATTTGGGGGCATATTGTTTTGCACCTGTTCGTCTGTCTGTCTATCTGTCTGTTTGTCTGCAGCAGCAAAAAAACTTTAACCTTGGCCATAACTTTTGATTTGTCAGAGATAGGCCTTTGATACTTGACATGAGCATCCCTTGTCACGAGACCTTTCAGATGAGGTCATAATTTTTTACCTTGTGACCTTGACCTTGTCTTTGCACTCATTTTCAGAAAACTTTAACCTGAGCCATTACTTTTGATTGTTGAAAGACAGGCCTTTGATACTTCAATAATGTCTTATTTCTCTATTATTGGTCCAAATTGCGAGGTAATAGTTTTTAGGTATTATGGTAAAAATGAAACTTTAATCAACATCAACATAGGGCTGATAAGACAAACACTTTGGTATTATAAATCCAAACTATGCTTATATCCAGGGGCATCAGTGTTTTACAAACACATCTTGTTTTTCTAAAGGGCTACTGTACAACCTACAGTACTGCATCATGAGCAAAAAAAGGCAAATTTTAGTGACATTCAGTAGGAAGCGCTGCAGCTATCTCAATGTCAAAGTTGTTTTAGTGATGTTTGCCAAAGGTAGCTTGTTTTGCGGATTAAAAACTATAATAGAGTTTGATCGCTGGACTGCTACCAAGGTATTTAGCAGTTTGTCCATTCATTTGTGTGTGTATATATGTGTCTTTGTGTCTGTGTGTGTTAGTGTGTATCAGTGTGCGTATCGCCATGTCCAAGCAGGTCTGTGCAGGTGTACCCATACAGGTGTGTGCATGAGTAGTTGTGCCTACTTGTTTGTCCATATGGGTGTTTGTCCATACAGCTGTCTGTATGTTTTATATGCTATCATAAACTTCTCAAATTCAAGTGTGAAAGGAATTATGAAAAATCTTATCTGATTAAATAACCTAGGAATTTATGTGGAAATGTATCATCAGTTTATTGCTATTGTTGCTAAGAGTGCTGTAATCCTTTCAACGGTATATTTAATAATCATGAGTATTTAGTTTCAATTTTATGGTTTCTTGGGGCTAGTTATTCACCTTCTTGTTATTTATGTTTTACTAATGGGCAGCCTCGCCAGTATGGGTTTTCCTGACACTAATGTGTTGTGTATTGAGTTAAGTGTGTTTTGAACTGGGTAATCTCCGTATAAAATGGACTGAATTGTATGAAAGCTCGATCTGATTTATTTAATGATGCATGCAGAATTCTGTATAATGCTGTCATGTTAGATTAACGCTGATTTTGTAACAAAGAGAGCCCTGTGTTCACCCAGGCAGTGCGGTTTGAGTCTAGTTTTGCATTTTATTGAGCTCCCCTCTCCTCTCTGGCCCTCGGTGCACTGATCTCCTGGCTCAGGGAAAACACTCGCTGGTTGTGTGGATTTGTAGTAATGCTCTTTGGCACTGAGGCCTGTTTTGGGGGAAGAAGTGGGATGGGTTTAATATGTTTACATCATTAGGAACAGCAGAAGCGCTTGACCTCGATTAATTAAAGGGTCCCGCATGCACTGGAGCTGAAGTGTTATCTTTTGGATTAACGACTCTGTCGGGGGGCAGATATTAGTGTATCAGTTGGTAATTATGTAACTATTCTGAGCTCTCTCTCACACACACACACACACACACACACACACACACTCACTTATTGTTCTTTCACATTAGGTAGAATTGTTTCGTATCTTGCCACAGTAGGATTGTCCAGAGCCGTGTTTATAGAGAGTTTTGCCAACTGCTCCATAGGCACCATGTTGTTACCCAGCCATAGGGCCTATAGTACATGACCCCTAATCCAGGCTTTTATGCAGAATTTTTCGATTGGGGGGGAGGGGGGGTGTGTGTCACATGTCCGAGTGTTGTTTGTGCTCACGGCTATATTTTTTATAGACTATATCTACAAAGCATTCCATGTTTATTGCTACATTCATTAGCTGAATGGGTTAACAATGTGAATGCTTAGCTGAGATTAAATTCATAGGCACTTCAGTTCTTGATTTTTACGGGCAGCACAGAGTAGATTACTTTCTCAACG
Source organism: Gymnothorax javanicus (assembly GCA_029692085.1). Classification (NCBI taxonomy): domain Eukaryota; kingdom Metazoa; phylum Chordata; class Actinopteri; order Anguilliformes; family Muraenidae; genus Gymnothorax; species Gymnothorax javanicus. The sequence continues at coordinate 20,607,265 of CM056196.1, read as the reverse complement.
AACTGATAGTATCATGTGTCTTGCAGTTTATACCAAAAATTATCATGGTTGCGACATTTGCCTGAAATTCTGAGTGTGTATAGGCTGTGAATATAGTGCTATGTACTCACCGAACACAAAAATATGGGAGTATCAGGGCCAGGCATGAGAAAAAAAAGGGGGAAAAATATTTTTTTTTAAATTTTACATTTCAAGAATAAAGTATAAATGTTGAGAATAAAGTCAAAAAGATGAGAATAAAGTGGAAATGCCAAGAATAAAGCTGACATTTCAAAATAGGAATTCAAATCAAACTCTGCATAAACTCTAATGGAATGCGTCTACAAAATGTCTGAACTGGATGAATTAAACAATTGTACTTCAGAAAACTTATTTTTGTACCACCAATATTCATTTTCTCATAGCAAAAGAACACCATGGTTTGATTAAAAAGCAACCTTTTCAATAGATTGTAAAAATTGCATTTTTCATACATGAACACAAACTTAGAAGAGGTGGCGCCAAAATGGAATGGCTGGTAATGGACAGATTTGAACAGAGCTATTATTCGCCCGTTGGATGAATGCATATACCTCAATTTGCACTGCGTGTTTACAAACTTTCAAGTGAATGGCGTGGCAAAAATGTCCATTTTCAGAGGTGGATTTCAAAAATGATGTAACGGATATTTTTATACAAAAGAACACCATGGTTTGATTAAAAGACTTTTCAATAGGATAGCCATCTAATTTGAGAAATTACGAGTCTATTCGTTGAACAAACTAGACCTCCAGGGGATGTGAAATAAGTTCGACAGAAGTTGTTGAAGTTTCAAGTGCGAGTTCGCCATTTAGGAGGAGATTTTCTCAACAAGAGCATCCCAGAAAGGTGACTTGCTAATGTATTTTTTGACTAATACCTACATTGTTAGTTGGCTACAGAATATCCTGTTCGACCTATTTGTGAAGTTTCAGTAAAATATACCAAGGAATAAATTTTTTACACCGCCAGGTTTGTTCAAATATCCTACCAGTGTTCTGACAAAAATTGCTACCTATCAAAATATGCCACCTCGCGAACACCGGTCACAAGATTCATTCACTTATACCCCTTGATTCGAGACTGCGAGGATGGAAATCTGAATAATCAATTAGGAAAAATTCTCCGGTTCTCGGTAATTCTGTATATCGTTTAAACATTTTGTAAATCGGATTATGAAAGAAGACTGAAAATAAGCGCCCGCTTTTTGTTTGGATGTAACAGCGCCGTATTTAAAGGAGCATACATTGTATATTGATTAAGCATTGAACTCTGCATTAGTCGAACTGTTTTAATATTTGTTGATGACATTGCTTCGCTTCCTGGAAGCAAGTACGCCGCAAATCTGCTGTCTAGTGAGCATTTCAGGTTCGATGTACTGAGTAATAACGCCACGGAAACTTAAACTGGCCCGTCATTCTGCCGAATAGTCTTACTAAACTAGTTAATCATCTGATTGTTAATCAAGCAAAAGGAGGTTTCTGCCTCGCCAAACTAACCTCCGACTGCACGTCACTGTGTTTTACTATGAATTATTCACAGTAGCTCATTGAAACTATCATGGGAGGAGGGTATATGGACATTGTAAAAAAAACAGTGCAAAGGTTTTTTTTTTTTTTAAATCACCACGGGTTATTGAAGGGGGAAGTTTGATTCATTTAAAAGCAGTGGGAGGGCAAACAACTGCCGGCATCAGCGACTTCACTGCATTTTATATAGTAATGGGCGAGTAGCGTTAATGTTTGTCCTCCCACCGATAATTTTGACATTTTTGCAGGCCATTGATCCAAAAAAAAAAAAAAAAAGCTTCACAGGCAACCCATTCATACCATTTTTTTAATATCAACGCAAAACCTAATGTTTGTTGAACATAATTGGGTGAAATTCAATGCATTTTCCATTAAAAAGGGCCTAGGGGGTGCTGCTGTACTTCAGAAAAGGGGTTGATGACTTTAGCATCAATTATTTCTGTTAGGGTACCCTAATGGATAATTTGGCCAGGTTTATTTCTGAAGAGACTGCATTTTCGAAAATGCCCTCAGGCTTCACCCCCAGTTTCACAATGGGTTTTGTTGATAAATGCCGAAATCAGCCATTTTTGGGACCCTGTGGCTCTGAGACCCTTTCCTGTAAAGGCGTTGGACTTGTGGCAAACTCTTCGTCTGTGTCTTCTGTACTTACCTGCAAAAAATCATTAGAAAATAATAAAAAACTTTTTTCATCTATGTTGTCATTTTATTCATTCGTATTGCCCATGCCTATTCAAAATAAGTTGAACTTCAAATCAAACTACAAACATTAGCACATATCGCTGCCTCTACAAAATGTCTAACGTAGATGAATTAGTGAAATTGTACTTCAGAATTGGTTTTTGTACCACCAATATTCTTTCTCTCTTAGCACAGAAACATGGCGTGTTAATAAGTATTGGGACTTTAAAGAGATTGTGCCAAAAATTGCATTTGTTCAGAAGGAGAAACCACACAAACTTAGAAGAGGTGGCAGCATTTGTGCAAAATGGAATGGCTGGTAATGGACAGATTCAAGGGTATCCATGGTTACCCTGCGTGCAATATGGAGAGGATATCATGTATCCTAGGACACAATAAGACAATCGATCAAGTTGATAGATCCTGGTAGTATGGACCTCAGGCAGGCGTGGCATCTGAGCCTCAGGCATTACCACAACAAAGGTCCCAGCGCCCATGGCAAATGGACTCGTACAATAAGTTGAAGCTATACGGCATTGCCACCAGTGGTTGTATTGATGGTTTTAGCCGCTATGTTATGTGGATTGAAGCTTGCAGAACAAATAATGACCCAAAAGTAATAGCAGACTACAATACATCCATGGCGCTTGGGATGATGCCAGGAGAGGCTGCGAGCTGACCAAGGCACGGAAAATGGGCGCATCGAAAACATGCTTGTCTTTTTGCGCTGGAATCATACAGATAGTTTTGCAAAAGAGTATGTTGACGTCACTCCATGATGTACCCACAGCTGGCAGGGCAGTCAGTTCACCAGTCCCTTTCTCAAGTTAAATTGATGGATATTGACTTTATTTTCGAATTTTCGCCTTAATATCAAAATTGTCGTTCAACTTAATTCTCTGCAGTTTGACTTCATTCTCTAATGGCTCTATTGCGTCACAATTAGCTAATATCCAATCACCGCTCAGGTCATCTTGAACCATGGTTGATCTCTATATACGGCTCTGCAATTGTCCCCTTCCCCTCTCCCCCTGCTGGTCAGCCTTTACACTTGTAATGTCGTTCCATACCCAAGTACACTTGCATATGTCAAACCTCCGATTCAGTAGTGGCCGTATGCACCTTGTTGGTTTTAAATAGGGAAATATACACAAAGAAGAAGAAGAAGAAAAACCCTTGCTTGATGGTGCAGTGTGATGGGTTGTGATTCAGTAACGTTCGGCTCATTAGTTGGTTTTGGGTCAATTATGCTGTCCTCTGCCTCATGCCAGGGAAATTTGTCTTTTTCATCACTTGAGCTGCCAGACTTATGTCCTGCACTTTGAGATATTGTAGCCGTGTTTTCATTGGTTTGTCACAGCATTGTTCTGTTGTTCTATAATAACCATGCGTATTATTCCATAAATCTCAGTATTTTTGTGTGTAGTATCCAGTTGTGATTGTATGTTTTCGTCTGCCCAAATTTCCAGCAAGCATTTAATTTTTTCATTTGTTGGACAAAAGAGTCCAATGGTTAAGACGCCGCATGACAGTCCACTTTCGTGTTCAAGTACGGTTGGTTTCACATTTGGGACGAGTATGGATGAACCATACCCAAGACCACCTCCTCCAAGTGGACTCTCGTACAGTGCCCAAGCATGGTACGCTTCTGTTCACACCTACCAAATAAACTGGACTTTGGGGTCAAGTGCACTCAGATCCATGCCCGAGTCTTACATACACACAGGCACACTCTTAACACTCTCTCTTTCTCTCACACACACTTAAGAGCAGTCTTTCGCTTTCACACTCAAACACATTTTTTTCTGTCACACAAACACTTTAACACTCTCTATCTCTCTCACACACACTTAACAACATATTTTCTCTGTCTCTCACACACGCTCAGTCATGGAAACACAGTATCTGCAGCTGGTTGGTGGAGCTCTGTCTGTGTGTGTGTCAAGGACCCCAAAAGGTCACTCTGTGGCTGTGTTCCCTTCTCTCCCCCGCTCTCTTTCTCACTGTTTTTACATTGCTGTCTCTATCCCTCTTTTCCTGCCATCTCCTCATTCTTCTTCTATTCTGCTCCCCAGTTTTTTCCGCTGACATTTTATCTGTCTCAATCATCATTAGTTATTTGTGATCTAATTGCATTTTGGGCATGTATGTGTGGAATTTCTGCATATTACCATTAAACACACACGCGTGAGGTATCTTACTTGTGGCTGCCTTGAGCTAGGTTGGTCAGCGAAAGTGCCTGTTTCCTGTTCTCGGACACTCAGCCAACTGATGGTTGACCGGTGACAGTGCAGACGACGCACCACCTCTCCCAGCTTAGACCTGCCGTTTTTCCGACCTGTAACCGATTGGCTAAGGTTTTTGACTTGGTGTTCAGAGGTTGGTGGTTCAAGCCACAGTGTAGCCACAATTCGGCTTGTGTTTCTGTTGGGCGCTTGAGCAAGGCTTTAACCCCACAGCTTTCTAGGGGGCTTTGCTTAGTCTAATTAACTGTCCAGGGCTGTCCAACCCTGTTCCTTGAGATCTTTCATCATGTAGCTTTCACAGTATTTTTAGTGGCTGAATGAGCTTTACCTTATTACTTTGGAATGAAAATTTTGAGGACAGTAGATCTCCAGGAACAGGGTTGGGCAACTGTGCTCTAACTGTAGAATGAGGTGTGCTGTGTTGTGGTTGGAGTGAAAACCTACGGGATGGTTGATCTCCAGGATTAGGGGTTGGGCAGCCCCGTTCTAGTAGCTGATTGAGGTGTGCTTTGGTAGGGTTGGAAGTAAGACCTTCAGGATGGTAGATTTCCCGGAACAGGGTTGGGCAGTCCTGCTCTAGCTTTTGAATGTCATGTGCCTTTTTTATGGTTGGAGTGAAGACCTACAGGATGGTACATCTCCAGGAAAAGGGTTTGGGAGCCTTGCTTAAGCTGCTGAATGAGGTGGACACTACAGGCCAGAAGTTTGCAAGCAAGGCCAATACAGGTCAAAAATTTGGAAGCAACTTCAAGTTTCTGTTCACAATGCCTTTCTTAAAAACCAGTGTGAAATCTATGGATTTTGGGATGTATTTACTGCATGATTAGACTTTTTAGGTCACCTGAGACAAAGTCTCAAAGTGACCTATTCTCATCGCCTTTTGTCCATCGTCGTCCGTCGTCCGTCGTCCGTTGTGCGGCGTCTTGCGTCCGTAAACAATTTACATTTTCAACTTCTTCTCAGAAAGCGCTGATCCGATTTCAATAAAATTTTTCAGGAACCTTCCTTGGTCAAATATGCACCAAAATTGTGAATTATATGGTGCCCATTCCCAGGGCCTCTGAGGGGCGGGGCTAAAACTGATCAGTACATTTTCGACTTCTTCTCAGAAACCGCTGATCCGATTTCAATAAAATTTTGCAGGAACCTTCCTTGGTCAAATATGCGCCAAAATTGTGAATTATATGGTTCCCACCCCCAGGTGCTCTGAGGGGTGGGGCTAAAAGTGGTCAAATTGGCTGAAATTTTAAAAATCTTCTTCTCCAGACCCAGATATGCTGGAAAACAATACTCTTCATAGATGGAAGGCTCTTGAGGTGCTTTATCAAAATTGTGAACTTCATGACCCTCAAGCTCCATGTTTACCCCTGGGGAGGGGGTGAAATTGACTATAGTTCATATAGGAAAATGATACTTTTGGGTATATTTTGTTCATTTTCTACTGGAAATCATTCAAACTTGATTGGCATTACGACCATGAGATGACTGTTTGATACTATGACATTTTTGACCCTGTCTTCCCCAGGGGCTGAGGGGTGGGGCCCAAATGGGGTCATATTGCCAAAATTTCAACAATCTTCTTCTCCAGTCCGAGATAGGCTGGAAACCAATACTCTTCATAGATGGAGGGGTCTTGAGGTGCTTTATCAAAATTGTTCATTTCATGGCCCCCAGGCTCCATGTTTGCCCTTGGGGAGGGGGTGAAGTTTACTATACTTTATATAGGAAAATTATACTTTTGGCTATACTTGGTTCATTGACATCAATAACATCAGTTTTTATACAACTCAGGTGACCGTTAAGGCCCATGGGCCTCTTGTCTTTTTTTTAGAAGATTTGCAAGAGTCACAACTTCAGTGAAAAAGTAAAAAAACAAATCACGGTTTGCATTATTCACTTTATGTCATGGTTTACAGCCCACCGGATGCTAACGGCAATCTCGCGGGCACTAGGACCATGGGCCTAGTAATATGAGCCTGATAATTTGAGTAAAAATATATTCTGATAAGTGACTCTTTATATAATAATCATGTTTATTTTGTTGCAAAGTATGCCAATGAAACTATGATTTTTTTTGCACAAATTTGATCTTGCTTCCACACTTTTGGCCTGTAGTGTACTTGGTTAGCTTTGGGGTGAAGACCAACAGGATGGTAAATCCTCAGGAACAGGGAAGAGCAGCCCCGCTTTATCTTCTGAATGAAATGTACTCTGTTAAGTGAAACAGTTAGGGTTGGATGTTGGATACTCTTGGACATGTCTGTCTCAGCAAGTATTTTTGGAATACAATTAGAATCAATTTTTTTTCTCCATTTTTTTGTACAGTGGAAAAACTCTCGCTTGTTTCAATTGCTATTTGCTGGACGAGTGAAATTTTCTTTGGCAAGTCCTGAAATTAGTCAAACTGTCTTGCCTCATTTGCACTCTTTTTGTGAAAATTCATGAAAAAGGTCATGGAAGTAAGCTCAAATGTAGGAATAAAGTAATCTTTGAAATGGGTGTGGTTTTTACTATACGTGAATGATGAGTTTGGCCCTTTTGTATTGTGGTGCATGGATCTCCTGCTGAGTCGCTGAGAAGATGATAGACTGAGGCTTCAGCCTCTTCTGACTCCTCTAATCTTCTCCTTCATTTGGAAAAAAGAGAGAGAGAGAGAGAGAGAGAGCAGTGACAGTGTGGAGAAAGTATGCTGCTCCAGTTATGTCCGCTCTGCTAACGGACGATAAGGCCGAGATTAGCCTAGCTATGCCGTGCAAGCCACCTCATTGTCCTGTTCATAAAGAGTTTTAAAGAGCTTGAATTGTGTGTGTGTGTGTGTGTGTGTGTGAGAGAGAGAGAGAGAGAGAGAGAGAGAGAAGGCACAAGGTCAGGAAATCTTGGAGCAATTTTTAGCTTACAGGCCCTATGGGCCGATAAGCTATTGTCGTGGTGTGGCGTCCGCCATCCATCGTCCAGCGTCCGGCGTCCGTCGTCCGTCGTCCGTCTTCCGGAACATTTTTTATCTTTTTTTTACCCAGATGAATTTTCGTGTAAATTTGCAATAACATACTACTAGACCATATCTCCAGACTTGTTTCTCGGATTTTTGATTGAATCATTTTTGTCTGTTTATGGGCCCTTGAAATTTTGGCTCCAATGTTAAAGATAGGACTGAGAAATTTAAAAAAATTATTTCTCAAAAACTGCGTGAAATTTTTTTCTACATAAATCAGGCAATAAACTTACCTTGGTACCGTCAATGTACAGTGCGAACGCCATTTGATTGAATCGACGGAAGTGGGTCTATGGGGGGGCGCTGTACTTTATGAATATGCAAGATGGCCTGTGGAGGTCAAATGGTTACAGATAGAGATTAAGTTTGTATTAACGACATATAGGAAGTCATATATGACCTATATTTTGGCAATATTAAATGTGACCACAGATGACTTTGAAAGGTAAAACTCAAGGTCAGGGAATATATTAACAGTGTTAAAAGATATGACTTGAAATTTAAAAAAAATTTTTTCTCAAAAATTGTCTGATAACTTTTTTTCTAAATCTGGCAATCAACTCACCTTGATACACTTTATGTACAGTGCGAGTGTCATTTTGATTGAATCGACGGAAGTGGGTCTAGTGGGGGCGCTGTACTTTAACATTGGGTGTTGGAAAATGGAAAATCGCCAAAGCCTGGTTGCAGATAAAGATGGTTGCAGATAGATATTATATTTTGTTTTAAAGTTACCTCAGATGACCTTGAAGGTGAAACTTGAGGTCAATATATGACCTTTATTTTGTCTGTTGAAGATTAAACATATGTTGACCTCAGATGACCTTGAAGGTTGAAACTTGAGGTCAAACTTCACAAAAATTTCAATGACTTCTATCACAAAAACTTTTCAAAGATAGAGCTTAGTTTCTAGTCTTGAAAAACTTGACCTTCAGAAGATTGAACGGAACATATGTGAATTGAATGACTTATCAGAAAATCAAGTATTGAAGGTTTGTGTTGGACGTATGAACTTGAACTTTCATTTGACCTTCATATTGAACTTCTAAGGTCATAGTGAGAAAATTCAATGACTTCTATCACTGAAAAGGTTACAGATGGAGCTTAGGTTTGTATTGTGACATAGGAAGTCACATATGAACTTTCATTTGGTGACATTGAACTTGACCTTCAGTGACATTTGAAGGTCAAAACATAATAGTGAAATTTCATATGACTTTGGGGTATCAGAAAAACTCAAAGTTGCCAGATTGAGTGCACCTAGGTCATCTAGTTTAAACACTGCATTTGTAAGTCAAGATATATGAAATCATTTGCATTTTGTGCAGGTTTTGGGTTCATTCTGCTGCATTAAATTGAAACCAACCTCCTTCTGAGGTCTAACTTCTGATTCATTTGGGAAAACTTTGGGTCTCTGTCATCTTCCACTTCACCATCATCATCAATCAAAAAGCAACTCATCAGAGATATGGAGCCTAGGAATTTGGGAAGGTTGTGGGACATAGGAAGTGCAGTGCATATATACAGGAAGAAGACATTTGCTTTATTAACAATCCATGTGGGCATTCAGGAAATGTAGATCTCAGTTTTCTGCACATGCTGACTACCACAACTCAATTTCGAGGTCAAACTTGACATGGTTCTTAATTTCAATGACTTGTCTTGCCAAAATGGTCACAGATGGAGTCTAGGTTTGTATTAGAGACATATAGGTAGTGAACTTTCATTTGGTGACCTTTGTATTGTCCTTCAAAGGTCAAATGTGACCTAGTGAAAATTCAATGACTTGTATCACTGAAACGGTTACAGATGGAGCCTAGGTTTGTGTTACTGACATCTAGGAAGTCACATATGAACTTTCATTTCACCTTGACTGTCAGTGACCTTTGAGAGTCAAATTCGACAGTGAAATTACAATGACTTGTACCACCAAAATGGTCACAGATTGAGCCAAGGTTTGTATAGAGACATTTAGAAAGTTGTATATGAAGTCCATTTGCTGACCACAACTTGACATTCTGTGACCTTTAAAGTTCACAATTGACATATTGAATACATATTGACATATTTTAATGACTTGTATCACCAAAACTGCTTCAGAGCTTAGGATTGTATTACAGAAGGTCTTATAAATGTATGTGAACTTTTATTTAGTGACCTTGACATTGATTTTCATTGATTCATATGTCAAACTTCACATGAAATTTTCATAACTTGTGTCATCGCTGTAAGACTGCTTGCCGGTAAGCTACAGGACCCTCGATCCTATTTTATTTGAGTCTAAAAATGGATTGATAAGCATATTGTAGTTTATTCACGGACCAGGAGTTGCAGAAGGTTTAATGTTTATCAATTTTTAAATGTGAGAAATATAATGCTATTTATCATTTGAGTTTTGAACTTCATTTGTAAATTTTGTGTGAATCTGGTGCATATGGGTTCATCGTGTAGTTACTGAGTATTGCCTCTTGTTGTTAGAGTAAGTGCAGTGCAGTTCCTTTTTAGTTTCATGCTTTTGTATTATTTAATTGCATTAGCCATGGGAGTATCGTATTGTTTCACAGTGTAAGCAGCGTGAAAATTGTTTTTTTTTTTTTTTTTTAAATATTTGTGAAGTTCTGGATTGTTACGGTAGGTTGGTGATAGGTTACTGATTTATTGACAGCAGTTGAAGTCCAGTATCCTGCGCATTATTCCAGTGCACTGAAGTCAGAAGTGCTGTCAGTTCCTGTTGGTTGAGCTCCGTCAATCTCCGCTGGTCAGTGTGGAGATTACTAACAGAGAGGGCTTTATCTAAATTGGTACCATCCTTTTTAAATTGCATATGCTTAAAGGTACTTTTCAGAACTACTTTCAAAATGTGATAATGCTTCTGGAGTCTCTGTTCAGAGTCCCGCAGTGCAGATCGGGACAAAGAAAAAAAGCAGATATTTGTTTGTACTGTGCTGCCCTTGTGTTTTTCCTGAGCAATGGAGCTGTCACCCTCTGTTACTGGCACCTCCGCACTGTGTGATTGAAACCAGGGGACTGTGGCTGTAGCTGTGACTGAGATGTGTGTATTTTTTAAAAATTTGGTTTATTTGTCCAGGTCCGTGCACATTGAATAACATTCCTGTCAATGTGTTTGAATTAGCCTGAGGGGACCTTGGGCTACTAGCCTCCGGTTATGGGAGGAAACCACAGTGCCCACACTGACATGAGGAGAACATGCAAACTCCACACTGCTTATTGAAGCCCGGCTTATGGAACTTAAGCAGGCTGGATAGCCAATCATAGGCTCTTTCTTTCTGACCAATGACAGGCTCTCACTTTTGGACGAAGCACAGGCTCTCTCTTTTGGACCAATGAAAGGCTCTCACTTCTGGACCAAATAGTTTTTTTCAGGTCTTTTCATTGCTTGGGACTTGAGCTACATCTGTGGATTGACCTTTACCCTTAAGCCTGCATTTTCTTGTATTTAGTTTCACCAAGTGTCGTGATTGACAGAAGGCCAAAATTCTTTTAAAAGTTGACCAAACTTCCAGCAATGGGATTCAGTGCTAACAGTGCTAAGAAATGTCTGGGCTGGATAAAAAGTGATCAGCAGAGATGTGTATTAATGGTTGCAGCTTTGACCACTCATCTCATAGTGAAGGGGGAAGGATGCGACCACTTGAAGCGATGCAGCACTTTGGAGTTTCACCTTTGCTTTCTGCTCTGAGCCAGCGGGAGGGTATCTGCAAAAATAGAAAACCAGAGTTTTCCTTGAGAAGCTGAGCTCATGGCAGCTTTACTTCTGAGACTGCTTCTCTCGCTCTTAATGGAGTTTTGCTATCCATGGCTCATGTTCAGTTGAGAAACAGCACGGTCTTTGCATTGGGGATGTGTCTCTATTAAGGCCGTCTGACACTCGTAAGACCTGTTTGCCGACTGTCTGATGACCAAAATAATGCCTCAGAGACAGAAAAACGCGCCATCTGATGGTGACTTGTGCCTGTTAAGTATCTGTAATGTCGCTGACACTGTCTATGGTTGTTTTATGATTTCATGGGCTTGATGGACCGAAGATTTGGTGTTTGTCATGGAAATAGAACGTTGATACATTACCAGTCACCAAAAAGATCAGTTGGTCATGGTTATAACAGAATAATTAGCTGTAATTACCATGGAGAGAGCAATTTGCACGGCAGATGTTCAACACTTTGTTTGAGCATAAAAGAATCTGTATAGTCCGATATTTTTCTTTAAACGTCTGCCAGCTTATGTCTTACAAGTATAAAACATGCCTTGGGTGTTTGTACTGGAGAGTTTCTGTTCCATTGCTTTGGTGGTTAATCAAGCCTGTAGAGTCTTTTTACTCAATGCCCTGTCTTTGCAGAAATTGTACAGTTAAAGCCGAGTGTTTAGAAGTAAAAGCTGATATGAGTGGGTGACTCTTCTTTCTCAGGGAGCGGCCGGAGGAGGCTCAAGTGCTCCAGCTGCAGCAAGAAGTGCTCGTCCTTGGCCAATCTACTGGAGCATCGCAAGGTCTCCTACCGCCTCACTCTATCCCTCCTTCTCTACACCTCTTCTTTCACTCACTGTACTTTCTGTGTCTATCTCTTTCACTCCTTAGCATGTTCAGTGTAGTATCTACAGCAGTAGTTCCCGATCATGTGCCATGGAGGACTGAAAGAATGAAGGTTTTCATTCCAACCAATCATTATACCTGCTTATTGCACAATTAGTTCCCTCCACTGTGCTTGAAGGTGTGCTAATTAGCAATATTATTAGATGTAGCTAATGGTTGGAATTACATCTTGCAAACTCTTGGCTCTTCATGGCACATGATTGGCCACCACTGACTTACAGTGATGGGGTATGTGTGATCTGAGTTTTAATGAGTGTGTCACGACTGTCTGATCTCTGTCCCCCATCGGCTCCATGCTTGTGTTGTAGATATGAGCAGAATTTTCCATTACTCTGCAGGTATAATACACAATGAACAAAAGACTAACTCTATCAGGCTGTGTGCTATTGGTGTTCGTATGACATCACTACTGGCAGTGTGACATCTGTGAGAGAAATGAGTGACATCACTACTGGATGTTGGTGTGACATCACTCTGGGAGATATGAGTGACATCACTTCAGGATGTAGGTGTGACATCACTGCGGGAGATATGAGTGATTCACTACAGGATGTAGGTGTGACACCACTGGGAGGTACGAGTGACATCACTACAAGATGTAGGCGTGACTTCACTGAGAAAGGTTGGGGTGTTCGTGTGCTGAGTGTAATGACCATGTCAGTCGCAGCAGTTGCGCCTGGTGTCCTGTTTCACCAGAGACCCAGAGAAGATTCCGAATGAAACCAGACCCCTCTCTGAACACAGACAAATGGCGCTGTAAGGACCGCGGCCCAAGGACACTGAGCAGTGAGCTGTAGGAAGGGCAGACGGGAAGCCTTTTCAAGTATTCGGCGGATGTGGGCGGGAGGGGGTGGTGGTGGTGTATGGGGGATGTGGGACAGCTGGACTCTTTTGAAGGTTGAAGCAGAACACCGTGTCTGTCGGTCTGTGTGTCTGTTCTCATGCCCGCTCCTGACCCGCTCCATGTTTTATAACTGCGTTTCCTAAATTATGGGTCAAGACTCAAAATGGGTCGTGGGAGCGTATAAGGTGTGTTCCAGAATGAGCCTACAGCCCATTATGTGTGATCGTGTGTATTTTTGGAAGGGTAACTGAAAGATGCTAAATTTCTATTTTGGGAACTGATTTAAGAAATATTTAAGGATCAAACCAAGTGTTCTAGATGCTTCCGTGCTTCCATGGCCGTCCGCAACACTCTCCTGGCTTTTCCATTTCTGTCAGTGTCAGATCCAGTCTTCTGAGCAGGCTGGTAATTGCTTTAGAGCGCAGTGCCGAAACGCTGATCAAGCCACTGAGGCGCTGGTCCACAGGCTGCGTCCATCACGGCTTCCATTTGAGTAATCTGCAAGTGAAGGAACAGTTCCGAATGCCTCCTCTTGGACAGTGATGAATCACCTGCTCTGTGGGGGATCCTTATCTTCCTCCAACAAATCCCATCCACAGCTGTCAGCCGTTTAACTCCACAGGCTTGTCCTGGAGAGCCCTAACCACCAAATAACAAACACGAGGTTTAAAAAATTCAGTCTGTGGGGAAAAATCCCCATAGTGGTGAGAAAAAAAAACTCCCTATAGGGATGAAATCTGCAGAGGAACCTGGCTAATGTGGGGGAGCCCACGTTCCTTGTTGTAAGTGGACACTGTGACCACAAATGAGATAAGACGTCCATTATAGCAATTCAAATGGGTTTGTCAGGTTGCTGATTGGTAATATATTAGCTCGGAAAGCAGGAGAACTAGTAAATGGTACTCAAGCAGAAGCATAGAGCTTCTGGGAAGCATCTCTCATTTATGTGAGCATAAAAGTCGGCTCGGGAGATTATGAGAGAGGCTGGCAATGATGAAGTTTGTCGTAAAGATGTCCTTCCCCTGTCAGAGCGCGGATGAGCTAGTGAGACCGAGTGGATTTATGTCTCGCTTGAAAAACCCAGGGCCAAGCGCAGGCGAGATGCACACATGCTTGCATGTGCAAACGCATACAAGTATGCACTAACGTGCACACAAACATGGACAACCTTGCATAGGTATGATATAGTAAGTTAGTTAAGTCTATTTATATTGCACCTTTCAAAACATAAGTTACAAAGTGCTTCACAAAAGCAAAGATTAACCAAACAAGATAGGAGTAAAAGCTGGATTAAAACAGAAGACATGGCACATGAAAAGCAATCAATAGTTTGAGGCAGTCCAAAATCAACATAGGGCAAAATAAAACTCGATAAATAAAAATAAAATAAAACATTCGAACATGCATAAGAAAAAAAGATAAGTCTTCAGCTTTGGCTTAAAGCTCCCAAGAGGGTTTGCTGACCTAACTTCGAGGAGGAGACTGTTCCATAGTCTTGGACCCAGGAAAACAAAAGCAGTCTCCCTGTGTTTTCAGTGTAGAACGTGGTACAATTAATGGGCCTTGATCTGTGGACATGAGGGGCTGAGCAGAGACTTAAAGGTGCACTATGCAAGTTTGTTTATTTTCTGCGCGATTATATTTTTGTCTCAATTTGCCGACATCTCCCCAGGATCCGCTAGATGCCTGCCCCTGAATTCACTGTAAAAACCCGGGCTCTGGAGACCGCACAGGCGTCACAAACTGCAAATAAACACAAGGGGCACAGGCTGTGCCCCATAACATAACAAACCGTTCCGGCCAATCACCAACAAGAGTTAACAGTTACGGAAGCATGGGAGGGAGGGAACTATGGGAGGGAGGGGCGAGCTACCTCTGTTTTGTTTGAATTCGAATGTCAACAGAAGTGATGTCAACAAACTTGCATAGTGCACCTTTAAGGGGTTGGGAGCTCACTAATGCATCCCTGGAGCAAGATTATTCAAGGCCTTATGTATGAGGTGGAGGATTTTGAATTCAATCCTAAATTTAATCTGGGGTTAACGTAGTGACATCAGAACTAGGATAATATGAGAGCAATGCAAGGTTTTACTAAACAATCTTGCTGCAGGGTTTTAGCTAGATTAATTGTAACTGGGAGACCGTGCATTGGGTTAGGCAGAAATATGGCACATTACTTTAGTCCAGTCTGGATGAGATAAAAGCATGGATAACTGTTTCCAATTGCTGGAATGATGGCATAAGGGATATTTTAGCAATATTCTTTTATTGGAAGTTGCAGGAATGAATGATTGTTTTGATATGTTCATCAAATGTCATTCAGTGGCTTAAAATAACCCCTAATTTTTTCAAAAAGGATTTTATGTTTGATGAGATGAGTCGAGGAGGTGTTGAAGGATGTCGTTTGTTACCTTATGTGGTGCGAAAACTGGAAGCTCTGTCTTTGATTTGACTGAACTAAATTTTCAGCCATCCATTTGCTAATTTTGGCCAAACGTTTGTGCTAAGTGGTTAGGTTTAAGAGGTCTGCGGGCTTAATGCCTTAGTAGACCTGTTCATCATCAGCATAACAACGATGAAACATTCAACTAAATTTTCAGAGAAGAGTAGTGGATGCCTTGTCATAAAATGACTCAAAAAACTCGCAGTTGTATAGATAGGAGGAAAACCAGTTTAGTGCAACACCAGTTATCTAAACCCACCCTACGAGTCCATCAACCCCTGACTGGTATTTATCAAACAAGTCAGTCTCTTCAACCACGTCATGAAAGGTTGCTTAGAAATGGGTCTGTAGTTTGCTAGTGAACTGGGATCTTAGTGGGGTTCTTGAAGTGGTTGAACTGAGGCAAGGTTAAAAGATTGAGGAACAAGACCAGAGGAGACAGGCTGGTTTGTAGATTGAGAGCGCAGTGGTCTAATAAAGCTATTGGCTTCTTTAAGCCAATTAGGTTACACTATTTCAAGGGGACACAAGGAGGAAGTAGTATGGGAAACTGCATCAATTGAGTCTCTTTCGAAGATGGAAGAGAAATGATTCAGTATGATGGGAGAGACTTGAGATGGCTCTTGGGTGCCCAAACATGCAGACAAACAGGCTTAAACTAACATGCTCATCAAGATGCATATAAGTTGTGCGATTAGCTTGGTTTGGTAGTGAAACAGGATGAGGGGCTGCAAAAATGAGCACTTTATTGCGGGGTAACCTTGACCACACTCAATAATATAACCCTATGACATAACCGTCAAATTTAAAAATATAGCTGCTGCTCTCCACGTGGGACAATTTCACTGGACTCGCTCACAGTCTGCAAACAAACTGCGTGCATATGACCCACAGACCAAGCCTTTAGGGTTCATCTGCAATGTTGAGAGTGTTGCTGCTGCTAACAGGCCAACAAGCTTCACCTTTGTTCAAGTGCTGATAAAGACTAACTAGGGGCTGTACAGTCCATAGCCAATGCAGCAGAAAGGCTCTTGTGTTGCTGATAACGATCTATGCTATGCAGCTAACAAACTGTAATGCTTAAAGGTTTACAGAATAGTGTCGGATATCATATGCACCTGACACAATGCCATGCAGCCAACAGAATCTTATGTTTTGCATCTACTGCTGCAAACAGACTCCTGTATAGGTCACTGTGTGCTGATCCTGACAGACTAACCGAGTCCTGTGCCTTGCATCTACTGCAGGTGACAGAATCCAGTATTGATTGCTGTTTTCCCTGATGCTAACTGGCTTACCACGTCCTGTTTAGGTCCCTACTAGGGCTTTTCCACTAGCACCTACTCGGCTCTACTCAACTCGACTCTACTTGGTTTTTAGGGTTTTCCATTAGGTGATAGGATAGTACCTGGTACCAGTTACTATTTTAGTACCTTCTTGGCCGGGGTTCCAAGCGAGCTGATTCGAGCCGAAATGTGACGTCAACAGTCTGCAGGTCACTGATTGGCCAGGGAGTGATGCTTGCTATGATGACCCCACCCACGTTGAGGTGGTACTCAGTTGTAATGGAAAACGACTGAAACAAAGTAGAGTCGAGTCGAGTAGAGGCGAGTAGTGCTAAAACTGTGTAATGGAACAGCTGCATATGTGAGCTGACTGTAGTGGGCTAAAGCCGTCCTGTGTGGTTCCCTGTGTGTGCTGATGCTAACTGGCTATAACAGCATCATCCACTAAAGCCTCCACCGGACCGAACGGTTTGATTGCGCCCAATAGTACACTGCTGCGCTTTAGTCCTCATCCCCAGTTACTTACAGTATGTCCTCTTAGTGCCACACCGTGGATTTACTCGGCCCTGCGTCTCTCTGGCTGCCATCAGACTGGAATTAGGCTCTCGGGAGCGCGTGCGACAGTGAGGGCCCGCTGTCGGAGAGATGGCCAGCTTATTAAAACTTCACTTGGAGCTTAATTGCATTTGCATTTGCTCCTTTCATGAGCTGATCAAACAAGCGCCGTGCACAACGCTCTCCTAATGCGCTTACTGCTGCCATCTGAAAGAGACAGAGAGTGAGGGAGAGTTTTTGAAAGATGGAAAGTTAAAGCGAGATGGAGAGGGAAAGAGAATTGGTGGATTGAGCGAGAGTGAGATGGGGCAGTCAGTTATTCTCTAACCAAGCTCAATCGCCAGTCTCACTTTCATTAGAGATTCACGCTCTTACGCAGGATGTTGGCAGAGGCCTTTGTGAGCACGTTTGAGTTATCAAGGTTCATTCATAGCGGCAGAGAAAGGCGGATTAATGCAACCATGTCCTATATGGCAACCCACTTGCTGCACTCATGGGATTAGAACGGATGTATAGCGTTCTGAGTTCTGCGTTTCTGGTGTCTTTCTCCTTCCTTTGTCTTTCTTCTTCTTTCTCCGTCACATTCTTTCTACTTTCTACTTCCTGCTCCTCATTTCCTCTTCCTGCTGCTTCACTTCCTCCCTTTGCTTCTTTTTACTTCCTGTTGCTTTTTGCTGTTTCCTTCTGCTTCATCTTTCTTCTTCCTACTTCACGTTTCCTTTCCATACACCTGAGTTGGGTAATGCTCTGAATGACTTGACTTGAAAATGTCAGGAGTGCTCTGAATGAGTGTTTCCTGTTGGATTTCCTGGTGCCAGTTATTCTGTGTTTCCATTCTGATTTCCTCATTTCCGTTTTTGCATTAGCCCTGTATCCCTGTTTCTCAGATCCACAAGGTGTTTGACTGTCCCGACTGTGACAAGAAGTTCATCTCCACCAACCAGCTCAAGCGTCACATGATCACCCATTCAGGTACATTCAGTTTTTTTGCCCCATGGCATAGTAAATATCCACAATGCTTCGGCTATATTATTTTTGAACATTTTTTAGGAGCACGTCTGTATGCATCACTTGCTGCCAGTAGTGTGTTTGTATACGTTGTGCAGCGGTTCCTGTCTGGCATGCTTGTAAGTATGAAAACCTGTTAGGCATGTGCCTGTATATATGACCTCCTGCTTGAGACATGCCCGTATGTTTCACTCCTTGTTAGGCGTATATTGCCCGGATGTATGACTTCCTGTTTGGGGCATGCCTGCATGTCTGACTTCCTGTTCGGCTCATGCCTGCATGTATGACTTCCTGTTAGGCTCATGCCTGCATGTATGACTTCCAGTTAAGGGCATGCGTGCATATATGTCTGCCTGTGAGGGGCATGCCTTTGTGTGTAACTTCTTGTCAGAAGCATGCCGATATGTGTGACATCCTGTCAGGAGCTTGCCTCTATGAATAACTTCTTGTTAGGGGCATGCCTGTGTGTATGACTTCCTGTTAAGAGTGTACCTGTATGGTTTAATTATTACGAGTATCTTATATGAGGCTTGCTTTTGAAATTTCCTGATGTGTTAGGCTGGCTAGTGTCAGATTGCAGGTTTGTCAATAGTTTTGCTTGCTAGTTAAATAACGGAAAGCCTAATGGGTCAATCCACTCATACACAGCTGTGTGATGTCATATTCCACTCACTCACGGCAGGTGTACACTCCGTACGCTTCACAGAACACTTCTGAGAATCACAGTACAGCTGGGTAGGCTGGAGGGGGACTTACTCCAATTAACTTTCATGGCACTTGATTCAGTTCAGTTTGATTCACTGTGCTTTATTGGCCTGACAGTTTTGTTCATTTGTTTTGCTGAAAATTGTTTGACGAGAAACATGTAATAACTAAATGAATAAAAGCCACAATCAATGACTGCAAGGACTACTGGTAATATTTTCTGGCTCTCTCTCTCTCTCTCTCTTTCTCTTGGTCTTTCTTGAGCTCTCTCCCTCCCTCCTTTTCGCTCAATCTTGGTCTCTCTCTCTCTCTCTCTCTCTCTCTCTTCTCTTGTTCTCTCTCTCTTTCGTTCTCTCTCTCTTGGCAGCCCTGCTGGATTCTCAGGGATAAACACAGCCTGTATTATTACTGTGTCAGTGGAGGGCCGTTAGGGACTGTTAATTGCTGTGATCTTAATTAGACTGCAGTTAATCTCTGCATCTCCCTTAGAGAGACTGTACCATCCTGTCTGTCAGTCTGTGCGTCTGTTGGTCGCTCTTTTTTGCAGTCTCTCTTTCAGTCTTACTGTCTGCTGTATGTCTGTCTGTCCATTGGTCTTTTACACTGTGTGTGTGTGTGTGTGTGTGTGGGGCCTGTCTCTGTCTTTAACACAGTCTGTGTGTCTGTGTACCTGGTTGTGTTTTACAGACTGTCAGATTTTTTACACTGAATGTCTGTTTGGTTTTGGTTTTCTGTCAGGCTTTTACTGTGTCTGTCTCTCATTAACACTGTGTGTCCGCTTGTCTGTTATTCAGTCTTTCACACTGTCTGTTAGTCAGTCTGTTTTTTACTCTGTCTTCCTGTCTGTCAGGCTTTTGCTGTAACTTTTTTTTTTGTGTCTTTTACACAGTCTGGCTGTCTGTCAGCCATTCGGTCCGTCATTGTCTCTGTCTGTCCATCTATCTGTCTGTCTGTCTCTGTCTTTCACCCTTTTTGTCTGACTCTCTGGGTCTCGTTATCAGTCTCTCACTCCATCTGTCTGTCTGTCCTGGTGCAGAGAAGCGTCCGTACACCTGTGAGGTTTGCAGTCGCTCCTTTAAGCGGCTGGACCAGGTGACGGCTCATAAGATCATTCACAGCGAGGAGAAGCCCTACAAGTGCAAGCTGTGCTGGAAAGCCTTTGCCCACAGGAACGTCTACAAGAACCACAAGAAGGTGAGGATCTCGGAGAGACAACAGTGAGTCTGGGTGTTACGAGAGACAAACACCATTACCAGTTTAATTCACTCAATAAACTTTAGTACATTCATACACTACACTCTCAGTCATGTACTGTATAGTACTTGAATTCAACTTAATATTTGTTTTGCTCATCTGAATTCACATTTGCTGCCAGGCATAGTGTTCATGATTCCACAAAGAGACTAGACATAAATGGCTTCCATAGGAGAACTGCAAGGAAAAAAACACTGCTGACCAAAGAGGACACAAAGGCTCATCTCACCTTTGCCAAAAAACATCTTGATGACTCCCAAGACTTTTGTAATAACATTTTGTAGACTGAGTCAAAAGTGGAATTTTTTGGTAGACATGGGTCTCATTACCTCTGGTGCAAAGCTAACACAGCATTCCACCATAAGACCATCAAAACAACCATCAAACTCAGTGGTGATGGTGTGATAATCCCTGGCTGCTTTACTGCTTCAGGACCTGGAGGACTTGCTTTAATTTATAGAACCATGAATTCTGCTCTCTACCAGAAAATTCCAGCAGAGAATCTCCAGCCATCAGTTTATGACCTAAAGCTCAAGCGCTGTTGGGTAATGCAGCAGGACAATAATGTTAAAGTTGAGTTAATGCTTCTGTGTTGTTCTAGGATAAACAGCAGGGTTTATGGGAACACTTTATGTTTACTGATGGCATTACAGGGTTGAGTCAGGGGGTGTAAAGATGATTTGCCCCCCCTGCGTGACTCTTATCTGTGCCCCATTAATGATAGAGGCTCTCTGGGAGAGATCAGAGCTGGAGATGGAGCCGGCTGAAACTTCAAACACCGCCTGCCTTGACCCCGCCACCTCCATCAGTTTCCCCTCTCCTCCTTCTCTTTTCTCTCCTGTCCTCTCCTCTGCCCCCTCTTCTCTGCTCTCCATCCTTTGCTCTTCTGCTGTTCTGGTGACACCATGACCACTGCTGTTGTACACCCTGAGACCAAACCTCATTTTCTCAAAAATGGAGTTAGTCAAACAGTTCTTACAAGAATTGGGTAAAATTTGCTGTGAGAATTCCTGGCGCCCAGAATAGTTACCCTGTTTTTTTCTGGACACTGTGCCCTTCCCTAAGGTCCAATCACTTTGCCAAATTATGAATTTTGCCTGAGCAGATGAAGCTGTAGTTTCAGGGAAATACTCAGCAGTCCTCTGCTGACAGCACTTATTTTCAGTTAGCTGTAGCCATCCCCTGCATGGTCCTTGCTCTTGTTCACTGCATTTCCCATAAGGCTGTGCATTTCAAATGTGGCGCTGCATTTTTCGTAACTCTGCTGATCATGTGATTTCAGTAAAAATTCACTTATATCTCATTAGACACTGCACATTTTGGGGCACGATCTTTCTTGAGATAACCTGTATTTTTTTATGGTACCCAGCTGTTCCTTTGAAACACTACACTACCCACAATGCTTTGTTCCCCACAGACCCACTCAGAGGAGAGGCCATTCCAGTGTGAGGAGTGCAAAGCACTGTTCCGCACTCCTTTCTCCCTGCAGAGACACCTACTCATACACAACAGTGAGTTTCCTTTACTGCCTGAGCCACTCGGTAACACCTTTACTCTTAGCTGCTCTATTGAGCCTTTATTGACTTAGCCAGTCTATAGTGCCTTTTCTGACTGTGTCGCTGTATAGGGTCTTTACTTGACTGAGCTACTCTGTAATGCCTTTTCTGACTGAGTTGCTCTATAGGGTTTTTACTTGACTGAGCCACACTGTAGTGCCTTTACTGACTGAGTCACTCTATAGGGCTTTTACTGACTGAACCACTCTGCAGTGCCTTTGTAGACTGAGTCGCTTGGTTGGGCCTTTACTGACTAAGCCACTCTGTAGCACCTTTACTGACTGAGTCGGTATATTGTGTCTTTACTGACTGAGCCACTCTGTAATGCTTTTACTGAGTCACCCTATAGGGTTCTTACTGACTGAGCCACTCTGAAGTGCCTTTACTGACAGAGTCAGTTTATAGGGTCTTTAGTGACTGAGTCACTCTAATTGGCCTTTGCTGAGTGAGCTACTCTTTTGCACCATTACTGTCTTAACTGCTCTATTGGGCTTTTTCTGAGTAAGCCAATCTTTACCACCTTTCTGGACTGAATCGGTCTATTGTGTCTTTACTGACTGAGCCACTCTTTTGTACCTTTACAGACTGAGCCACTCTAAAGGGCCTTAACTGATTGAGTCACTTTGTAGCACCTTTACTGACTAAGCCAGTCTATTGGGCCTTCACTGACTGAGCCACTCTTTAGGATCTTTACTGATTGAGTTACTGTGTTGCATTTTTACTGACTGAGTCACTCTGGCATTTTTACTGACTGAGTCACTCTGTTGGGTCTTGACTGACTGAATTACTCTGTAGTATTTTTACTAAGTCTCTCCATCGGGTCCTAACTGCCTGAGTTGCTCTATTAAACTTTTACTAACTGAGTCACTCTATAAGGCCTTTACTTACTGAGCCACCCTATTTTACCTTCACTGAGTCACTCTACAGGGTCTTTACTAAGTAACTCTGTATGGATACACTCTTTAAGCACTCAGCCTCCCAAAAGAGCCAGCTTGGGGCCTCGTACGTTGGAGCAGGTCCATTGTGAGCGCACACTGAGCTGCACATGGGGTCTATGTTGTCCCCATGGGACACCGAATGAGACGGCCCAAAGCTTACTCCACCACATGACATCACCAGGTCAGGGAATGTCCTATTGGAGGTGTTGGCTTGCTCGCGGCGCTGGCCTTTTAAAACCCTGTAACGCGAAGTGTTAAGCTTTTCCTCGCGGTTTAGCGGATGGCGGCGCGTGAAATGTTGAAATGTGAGCGTGCTGTTTTTAATAAAAACACGCAGCAGGCATGTCAGCCTGCGCTGACATCATTTCCCCCGGCGGCGAGCGAGCAGCAGGCGCAGACAGTAATGGTGTAATTGTTTCTCGACGATCGCCCTCGCACACCGATCTCCGCCGTCTCGCAGGCCCGCTGGTGCTGATGAGGTGTGATAATGGGGAGCGGAGGAATCTGAGGCGCGGGCCGTATCGACGGCGAGATGATTTTATGGTAATGGGAGAGAATTTCCCCTGCTGAAGGGGGGAGGGGGGGAATATTTGGCTGATGATTCTGGTCTCTGTGTATGACCAGCTCTCTCAGGGGACTAAGAGACCACAGTCTTATGCAAGTTTCAGAAAAAATGTTTGTGCGCATGTAAGTGTGTGTTCGTGCGTGTATGTTTGTACTGTATGTACGAGCGTATGTGTATGAGAGTATGTGTGCGCTCGTGCATGTGTGTGTTCGTGTTTGAGTGTGTGTGTGTGTGTGTGTGTGCCTGTTTGCGTGTGTGTGCGCATGCGTGCATGTGCATGGGTGTTTTTATGTGCGTGCGTGTGTATATGCGTGTGTTTGTGTGTGTGCATGTGTGTGTTTGTGCGCAGGCGTGTTTGTGTGTGTGCGCATGTGTGTGTTTGTGTGGGCCTGTATTGCGGAGGGAGTGAGCAGGGCCCAGCAGCAGGCCGATGCTTGTTTATGAGCAGGACGAAAAAGACACAAAAGACACTAAATGACGGCAGGAAAGACACAAAAGGAGACAGGAGGAAGCAGACCCTGTTCAGCAGGGAGAGATGAACCCTGCTGTGCAAACCCTGACCTCCTGCTGCCACATCTTCCTGCTGCATTGTGTCCAGGGAACATCTTTGTTTGGCCAACAATGGGCCTGTGTATTTTCTGCATGCTGAGTGGCTGTTTGCTGCTTCATGTCAGGTGAGAGGACCTTTAAGTGCGACCAGTGTGACGCCACCTTCAAACGCAAGGACACACTCAACGTGCACATCCAGGTGGTACACGAAGGACACAAGAAGTACAAGTGTGACCTGTGTGACAAAGCCTTCGTCACGCCGTCCGTACTCAAGAGTCACAAAAAGGTACCACCTCTCTCTATCTCTCTCTCCCTCTTTATTTCTCCCTCTCACTCTCTCGCTCTTTCTCTGGTCAATTTCATTCAGTTCCATTAGCATTAAATTCAGTGCAGTTTGCTTTATTGACAAAGCACAGTGTATACAGCATACTGAAGATACACATTTTACACTGTACTGGATAATGAAGAATATCTGTACATGGAAAGTAGTACGTTCTTTGGATATTTTAACTTTTTCCTGGAAAATGAGAGTAAATACAATTAGACGTCTAAATTTCTCATTTTATTGATGACTTTCTTCAGTTGTGTGTTCCAGTTTATTCAGTAGCTGGATTTATGGCCGTGTTTTATGGTCTAAAATGAGAAGATAAAATCTGAACTGGAGGCCAGGATTCAGAATAAAGCGAAGAAAATGTTTAATCATTTGATTCAAATTAGTGGTGAAATGCTGTGTTGCGGAGTTTAGATACTGATCAGTTATAACTGCCCTTTTTCGCTTTAATAAAAATCACTCATACACCTCTACTGTCACTCACAGACTTTTTGCATTACATGTGTATGCTGTCACACACACACCATGCAATTTTAAGCGGACTCTATGCATAGGTCAGACACACTTTAAGAAGTCACACACTATATGCAGTCGAATACGCACTATGCTGACTCTGTATGCAGTAACATAGACTATATGCTGTCACACACATTGTGCAGGCACACAGCCTCTCTTTATGCGGTCACACACACTTTATAATATAGCACTCACACTCTACATGCAATCACGCACCCTATGTAGTCACACGCACTCTCTGCATGCAGTTACATACACACACGCTCACACATGCACACACACATGTACATATACACACACACACACACACACACACACTATGCTGTCACACATGCTGTACACTCACACTCAATAAGTAGTCACACACTGTACACACAGTCACACGCGCTGTGTAGTTACACATACATATGCTATATGCTCTCTCACACACACACCCTATGCACTGTGGCTCACTATGTAGACACACATGCAATCGTGCGTGTAGCAGTGTGTCTCATTATCACATGTGGCTGTGGGACAGAAGTTAAGGGCTTACACTGCGGCGCTGTGGCTCTTGTGGGATGTTGAATCTGTACATTTCCTGAGGGCAGTGTGGGGCTTTGCTGAGAAATGAAACATGATTGTGCTGAATGTGCTCTATTAGCTGTAACTGTATGCGGATGTGTAGCGTTTCGCTGGCCCTCTGCTATCTGGTATCCAGTTTACCCTGCGCACCATATTATTCACTCACTGCCTCTGTTCTCTCTCATGGCTGTAAAATCCTGGAACTACATTATTCCGTATAATTTGAAAGCCTTCAGTCAGACTAGCTCCCACCGGGACCTCAAATCAAAGATTGGATGGAGATTCTGAAGCCCAAAGCCTGGCTTGTCGGTTGTAATTACGCTTCGGGTTGAAACCGAACCCTTTCTTGGCCGAGGACGAAACAAATTGGCGTAAAACGCTACCTTGCGACCTTGAGCAGACACCCCGAGCTGGGACTGTGCGGAGTGCGCCCTCGCTTGCGCTGGTGTTTCTGGGATTACTGTGGAGCTCTGCGGCTGAAACCCAAACACCAGGCTGAATGGAGCTATAGAGCACAGCTCCACCATTACGGGCAATTTTCCCTTCTGTCTGGGGAGAGGAGAGAGGGGGAGGGATGGAAGGAGAGAGGGATGGAGAGAGAGAGAGAGACTATGCAGGGAGGGATGGATGGAGAGAGCAAGGGTGCATCGCTGTACCCTTCTGTCCTTCTCTAGTGTGCTCCCCCCCATGTTCAGATAGTAGAATGGAGAGAGTGTAGAAAAGGAGGGGACTCTTTTTGGGGCACTCAGAGACATACAGGAAGAGTGATGGATGGAGGGAGAGAGAGAGAGAGTTGGGCTGCATCCGAATAGTCTTTTTTTGCCTAGGAAAGATTCTAACTCCTAAAAAATGATCCAGAAATAATTAAGTGACAGCCACGAAAAGTGCATTGAAATCCTTTAAATGTTAAGGAAAGGTGTCTCAGTGTTTCATAATTTACCTCCTTTAGCATAGGGTACACAGAACCATCCTTTATGCATAGGAAGGAGATAACAGGATCCCACATTTCCACTAGGCAGCAATATTTAAAGTGAAGACCGTTCATCCGGCCAATCATGTAAAGAAACGAATATCACAAGCCGGAGACACATGATAACGTTTCCTAGTGTAAGTGCATTTGGATTCTCTAATTAGCGTGGTTGTCTTCCCAAGCCGTTAGGAATTCCCTTTTACACCTTTCCTTTACCTCACGTTTTCCGCAAAGGTTGAAGAAAAGTGGTTAGGAATTAGTGGATAGGATGTCATTTTTTGACTATTTGAAAACTCCCGCTCGCCCTTTCCATCCTCCATCCCACACACTCCATCCAGTACCCTACACACTCCATCATCTACCCTATCCACTGCACTCTACACACTCCATCTTCTGCCCTAAGCGCTGCACCCTACACACTCCATCTTCTGCCCTAAGCACTCCACCCTACACACTCCATCTTCTGCCCTAAGCACTCCACCCTACATACTCCATCTTCTGCCCTAAGCACTCTACCCTACGCTCTCCATCTTCTTCCCTATGCACTCCACCCTGCACACTCCATTTTCTTCCCTATGCACTCCACCCTGCACACTCCATCCTCTACCCTATGCATTGCGCCCTACACACTCCATCTTCTGCCCTATGCACTCCACCCTGCACGCTCCATCCTCTACCCTATGCATTGCACCCTACACACTCCATCTTCTACCCTATGCACTCTACCCTATAAACTCCACCCTCTGCCTTATGCACTCCATCCTCTACCTTTCACACTCCACACTCCACCCAACACCCTCCATACTCTACTTTACACACTCTATTGTCTATCCTACACACTTCATCCTCCACCCTCACATACTCCATTGTCTATCCTACAGACATCACCACCAGATTCCATCACCTCTGACCTAATGTGTGTTTGATCTACACCCTGACTCCTTCACCTCTGACCTGATGCATGTTTTAACCCCTCAGACACACACCGGCGAGAAGGAGAAGGTGTGTCCGTACTGCGGGCAGAAGTTTGCGAGTAATGGCACTGTAAGGGTGCACATCCGCAGTCACACGGGTAAGCCCCGCCCCCTAACTGTCCTGCCATGACTTGTTGTGCACGATCAATTTGTATAGTCTGATACAGAGTGTCTGAGAATCTGTGTGTTCATGATTGATTGGTATAGTTTGATTCTAAACTTATGTGTGACTTGGTATTATGCGTGCATAATTGATTCCTGTAGTCTACATGTGTTACTTGGGGTAATGTGTGCATAATTGATTGGAATGGTCTGCATCTTCACCTGGGTTCCTGAGGGTAATATGAGTTGTGAGGTTTTTGTGATTAGTTGTCATTGCTGCATATCCACGTGGTCTTCAACCTGACTGCTTATTGACCTAAATTAGTAGCTGGGTTTTTTATGAAACTGGGGAATGTTCTGGAAAATAGCAGAATTCTAATGAATGTACTTTTTTTTTTTTTTTTTTTTTTTTTTTACTGGGTCCAGATGCAGCTCATAAATCAAAGCTCTATCAGCAGACCTGTGTGTTAGCTATTGTTCAGGAGCACTGCTGGTGTTGGGACAGCTGTGATTGCAGTGTGTGTGTGTGTGTGTGTGTGTGTGTGTGTGTGTGTGTGAGAGAGGTCGCCCCCGTGTATAGTGTGTATTTCTGGAAGGATGAGCTCTGTGGAATGTCTCGGGAAACTCTGATAAAAGCCTGCTGAGTGTAAGTGTTCTCTTAGATAAGGATGTGTGCTTTAGTGCAGTGATAAGGAGCCAGGTGTGTGTGTGTGAGTGCGTGTCTGTATGTGAGTGTGAGTGTGTGTGTGTGTGTGTGTGTGTGTATGTGTGTGTGTGTGTGTGTGTGTGTGTGTGTGTGTGTGTGTGTGTGTGTATGTGTGCATGCATGTGTGTATATGTGTGTGTGTGTGTGTGTGTGTGTGCACACGCGCATGTGTGTGGGTGTGTGCGTGCATGTGTTTGGAGTGTGAATGTTGTCTGTGTGTGTGTGTGTATGTGCATGTTTTTGGAGTGTGTATGTTGTCTGTGTGTGTGTGCGTGCGTGTATGTACATGTGTGTAGAGTGTGTATGTAGTCTGTGCGTGCATGCATGCATGCGTGCGTGTGTGTGTGTGTGTGTGTGTGTGTGTGTGTGTGTGTGTGTGTGTGTGTGTGCACGTATGTTTTTGGAGTGTGTATGTTGTCTGTGTGTGTGTGCGTGCGTGTGTGTGTATGTGCATGTATGTAGAGTGTGTATGTAGTCTGTGTATGTGTGCACGCATGCATGCGTCGTTGTGTGTGTGTGTGTGTGTGTGTGCACGCGCACGCATGTTTTTGGAGTGTGTGTGTTGTCTGTGTGTGTGTGTATACATGTGTGCAGAGTGTGTATGTAGTCTGTGTGTGTATGTCTGTGTGTGCATGTGTGTTTGTGTGTATCTGTGTGTATCTCTGTGTGCGTGTGCGCACGTGTGCTTCATGTGTGCGCCTGTGTGTTTGCATCTACATATACGGGTGCATGTGTGCGCGCATATGTTTTGACGCTTAAGTGGATGCGTCTGTCTATTCCCTCTCAACCCAGGTTAATTCGCACTCTCGCTTTATTCTGGTTTTGCCATCTCTTGTGTTTCCTCATACTAATTACTTTCACAACACAAAGTTTACAAAGCAGTGATTGCCTTGTTTTGCAATTAAAATGGCAGGGTCAGCTGATGAAGCCATCGGCACTGTGCCATCTAAACTGCTGTTATGGTGTTGGGGATGGCACTATTGCCTCACAGCAAGAAGGTTGTGGGTTCAAATCCAGCTAGGGGTCTTTGTATTGGAGTTTGCATGTTGATTCTAAAACTGCCCGTAAGTGTGTGTGTGAATAGTATGTGAGTCCTACTATGGATTTGCGAGCTGTCCAGGGTGTGTTCCTGCCTATTGCGCACGGTTGGCTGAGAGAGGCCTCTGCTCCCCCGCAACCCTGATGAGGATGAAGTGGTTTAGATCATGGATGGAGGGAGATTGAGTGAGAGGAAGAGAGAGAGAGTGGTCAAGTTTGAGAGAGGCAGATGGAGTGAGAGAGAGGGGGAGGAATGATTTTATTTTAATGTACAGAGGTAAAAAGGGAGTCGGGTATTTCTGATGAACAGGGAAGATCAGCTAGGTTATTGCTCTGACTGCTCCCGTTGTGTGTTCCCTACTGTTTGACACTTAACTCTGCTGTTCACTTCAAGTGTTCCCTTCTGTAACGACCTTAACCTTGGTGTTAACTTCAAGTGTTCCTTCTGTAACGCCCTTATCCTTGGTGTTAACTTCAAGTGTTCCCTTCTGTAACGCCCTTATCCTTGGTGTCCACTTCAAGTGTTCCCTTCTGTAACGACCTTAACCTTGGTGTTCACATCAAGTGTTCCCTTCTGTAATGCCCTAACCTTGGTGTCCACTTCAATCCTTCTGTGTCCCCTTCTTGGTGTTCAATCAAGTGTTCCCTTCTGTAACGACCTTAACCTTGGTGTTCACATCAAGTGTTCCCTTCTGTAATGCCCTTAACCTTGGTGTCCACTTCAAGTGTTCCCTTCTGTAATGCCCTTAACCTTGGTGTTCACATCAAGTGTTCCCTTCTGTAACGCCCTTAACCTTGGTGTCCACATCAAGTGTTCCCTTCTGTAATGCCCTTAACCTTGGTGTTAACTATCAAGTGTTCCCTTCTGTAACGCCCTTATCCTTGGTGTTAACTATAAGTGTTCCCTTCTGTAACGCCCTTATCCTTGGTGTCCGCTTCAAGTGTTCCCTTCTGTAATGACCTTAACCTTGGTGTTCACATCAAGTGTTCCCTTCTATAACGCCCTTAACCTTGGTGTCCACTTCAAGTGTTCCCTTCTGTAATGCCCTTAACCTTGGTGTCGACATCAAGTGTTCCCTTCTGTAACGCCCTTATCCTTGCTTTTAACTTCAAGTGTTCCCTTCTGTAACGCCCTTATCCTTGGTGTCCACTTCAAGTGTTCCCTTCTGTAACGACCTTAACCTTGGTGTTCACATCAAGTGTTCCCTTCTATAACGCCCTTAACCTTGGTGTTCACATCAAGTGTTCCCTTCTGTAAGGACCTTAACCTTGGTGTTGACATCAAGTGTTCCCTTCTATAATGCCCTTAACTTTGGTGTCCACTTCAAGTGTTCCCTTCTGTAACTCCCTTAACTTTGGTGTCCACTTCAAGTGTTCCCTTCTGTAACAACCTTAACCTTGGTGTTCACATCAAGTGTTCCCTTCTATAACGCCCTTAACCTTGGTGTTCACATCAAGTGTTCCCTTCTGTAAGGACCTTCACCCTGGTGTTGACATCAAGTATTCCCTTCTATAATGCCCTTAACTTTGGTGTCCACTTCAAGTGTTCCTTTCTGTAACGCCCTTAACTTTGGTGTCCACTTCAAGTGTTCCCTTCTGTAACGCCCTTAACCTTGGTGTTCACATCAAGTGTTCCCTTCTGTAACGCCCTTATCCTTGGTGTTCACATCAAGTGTTCCTTTCTGGAACGCTCTTAAACTTGGTGTTGACATCATGTTCATAATGTTCCTTTCTGTTATCAGGTTTTCCTTCTGTTAACTCTACTACTGTAACATCAAGTCTTCCCTTTTGTTGCACCCTAACTCTACTGTTCAATTCACATGTTCCTTTTTGTTACACCCTAACCCTTGTGGTCACTCTTAATGTTCCCTTCTATTTCATCCTAACCCTTCTGTTCGGCTCACCTTTCCCCTTCTTTTACAGCCTAACCATACGCCCACCATCATATCCGTCATGTGCAAACGCATACGCACACAGTTCCCGCAATCCATCCTGCACAAAAGCACTCCCACTACCCACATCGATCCGGTACAATCACACACACATGCATGTGAATGTATGCATACTTTCCACATTCCATCCTGTAGAAGCACACATGTGCACTTGCACACACGACTCGCAGTCCATCCTATTCAAACACACGCGCGCACACACATGCACTTAAACACACATTACCCACAATTCCTCTTGTACAGAGACACACTCGCATGCATGTGTACACATACACTACCCACAGTAATCCTGTATAAACACACTCACGTACACACACTTTACCCCAAGTCAATCCGTACAAAGAAGCATGAGCGTACACATAAACTACCCATGGTTCATCTTGTACAAACACACGTGCATATAATCTGTTGCAGTAGCATGATGCAAATACCCGTGACTTCAAAAACATGCATGGTGTTAGCACAGAAACTCTTACTGGCGCATATGGTAACCCTGACTGTGAGTGTGTTTCTGAATGTACTAATGAAGGTCTTGCAAGCAGCCAATCACACTATGAGCTTTTAAGACTTTAAAGGGGATCAGAAGATGAGCAGAGTTCAGCTTAACTAACCCTTTAAAGCTGTTTAAACTCACAGATTAAAGGGCTTGGGTGGAAGTGCCTTCTGTTTGTGGAAGGGACTCGGGATGAGATCGGGTTTAAGCAAAGCAGCCGAATGCTCGCTGAGTCTAACCTTAGCTCTCACTAAATTTGATAACAAAACCCTAATCAAATCAAGAGGGTTTGCATAGCGCATTTCACAGAGAATAGCCTCTCCTCACTGCACTGAAACCTCAGCCTAATCCTCTGAGGGGCCAGGCCTGAGCAACAGAGTGCGGAACCCTGGAGAGAAGAGCACCGGGGTTCTGCATGGTCAGGCAGTCTGTCTGTGATCATGCTTAAGGCTATGAAATGTAAAACTGTCAGAAAAATGTACAGTATGCAGTTGACTTTGGATAATCTTCACTGATTTCACATATTAGGATGTA
Source organism: Gymnothorax javanicus (assembly GCA_029692085.1). Classification (NCBI taxonomy): domain Eukaryota; kingdom Metazoa; phylum Chordata; class Actinopteri; order Anguilliformes; family Muraenidae; genus Gymnothorax; species Gymnothorax javanicus. Next base: position 20,575,307 of record CM056196.1, on the reverse strand, counting down.
AAAAAACAGAATACTTAAAGACCCTGTTACAGCACCCTGACAGGGCCCTAACAGAAACATTAGAGCCTACCCCTACAGCAGAGAGCTTCCAGACGTCAATATTTTACTCTCTCTCTCTCTCTCTCTCTGTCTCTCTCTTTCCTCACATACAATCACACACATACACTAAGTCACATTTACACACTCTTGCACTCACACATTCAAACACGCACTTGCACAAATGCACGTACACACCCTCACTCATGTATACATGCACACACACTCACGCTTGCACTCACACGCTCACATACACACACTCACAAGCACACTTGCATGGACTCGCATACATGCACTCATACACATGCGCACACACACACACACACACACATACTCATGTACCCATACTCCCATGTACTCTCACACACACATGTACACGCACACGCGCTCACACTTACATGCATTCAAACTCACGTACACATGCGCGCACACACACGCGCATTTCCAGCAGTACTCTGTGGGTACTGGTAGCAGAGAGATGATTGAGGAAGGCAGCAATATTTAGATGGAGCTAGTGGGTTTCGGTATTTGTAGGAGAGGGGTCGTGGCCAGTTCCAGAATTTTCCACTGTGATAGCGAGTTCATAGCCTGTGCCTGCCTCTGTACGGTACACAGGGGTGTTCATCATTCAGAGATACGGCCACTCTGACACACCGCAACCTTGGGTCACGCCTTAAATTAGAGCCACAGACACTGTCAGTGTGATAAACAGGGATAACGAGATGTTTTTTGTGCTGTTCGGAAATTAGAGTCCATCCTGACGTGCACACACACACACACACACGCACACTCTTTTGTTTCTCTATCCCCGTGAGGACTAAAAAATTATTTTTGCTCCAAAATCCCATTACCATCCCCCTAGACCTAAACCTAACCCTAAACATAATCCTATCTCTTACCCCTTCCCTAACCCTAACCTCAGTCTTAAAGCTAACCCTAATCCTAACCCACACACCCCCCAAAACAGCCAAACTTTTAACCTTAATTTATGGTCTTACCTTAATCTAGAGCCTAATTTTAATAGCTAACCTTAAAACTAGACCTAAACCAAACCATAATTCCAATAGCAAACCTAGACCCATAGTGTTAGCCAGAATGGAATCTCAGGGCGTCTCACCCCAGCGACCAGGCCAAGCGGGCCAAGACGAAACCACCTACGATACTAGTGGTTCATCCCATCGGACCAGCTGTTGCAAACAAAATGATCTAGACATTGATTTTAAAACCAAAAAATGAACAAATATCTCCCCCCACCCCAACGCTGCACCCATAGTAACTGATAGGTATTTCTTGCCATTGGCACAGAAGATAAAGTCGAAGACACCACTTCAATTCAGAACACCACATTTAATTATACAAGAAACTAATCTTAAATGTACAGGTGTACTTGCATCCAAACGTGAGTGCATTAGTGTATATGGTTCACTAAAGGGAACTGTAAATAAAAGAAAATCATGGCATTATTGAAACCTCAAACCTAAATGAATTCAGTGCTGTACTATGTCACTGGGAAAACCTGAAGTGATCTTAGACGATACGCATGCGCCGAGTGCGGACAGTCTCGATTTGAACTATCCCGAAGAATACTGGGAAGAGCCTAAGGACGTCTCAAATGCCGAATGCCTAGACTCAATACATGCCTGAAGACAGTACTTTTATTTATTACAATCGGTGATGCCACAACTTTATTTAGCTTGTTTAGAACAGAGATTCTGACCGAAGCGATTTCCCTCAACTGAGGTTCCGAGCTTGGCCAGTCCGTCCGTGAGTCGCCAGCTCAGCGCGAAGCAGTATCCGAGGCGATCTCTCAGTTGAGAATATAGCCCGGACTGCAAAAAGTTTTCCCCACTCCGGTTCTGAGCTCAATTTCAAATATAACATACAACATATGACCAATCACTTCTCGTGTCAGAGCCGCACACAAAAACTTGGTAACGAAGCTAGCACTAGGGAGCCTTTTGGCATGCACTAACGCTTGGAATGAGGAGACGTGCACTCGGAAGCTTTTTGATGTATGGATGGTATCGCACAAGTTTCGTGGCTCGCCTCGCGATTTCAGAACACAATCAACATGATTAAAATAAGTTGTTGGGAATCACCATCTATGTGATCAAGAGACAAGCAGTTTCGACGTGGCGGAACTGTTAGCTTTTACACGTAGTTCATATCAGCTGCAGTAGATGGAATATCATCTCGCCTAAAGATTGTCATTTCAAATTAATTATTAATAGGAATATTCACCCAATTCTACCACTTGTAAGAAACATGTCTCCATTAGAATTGTATTTTATGTCCTGTGGGCTCGGATTTCAGGAGAGAACCAATAAGGAAATGATATGGGTCTTGCGCCACAAGTGGATCAGCTGGGGATGAAATCTGGCGACTGTTAAACTTCTAAGAGCGGAAAGCCAGCGACATGATTCTAAAATAAATAAGCGGAGCCACGATTACCTAAATATATGTACATGTATTTCTTTCAGGCTACATTTAATCAAATGCCCGATTTCTGATAAACAAGTTTCAATTGCCGACACACACCGATACGAATACAAACTACTTGAAGGGGCTTCGAAAGAGGTATTGAATCTAGCAAATCAGTACAAGGCAGAGCGTTTTGAAACACGTAACAGTGAACAAAATGTGAACAAAATATAAGCTGATCTACCTCAAAAACAACTCTTGTTCAAGTGGACAATGCCCGTTCTTGACATAAGCGACTTGGCCATGGCTACCTCAAAACAGAAGTCAATTGGTCATATGTTAATGAGTTTATATTTGAGCCCAGTTTCGCGCACGGCCTACCACACTTCAGTTCACTCAAGAATTAAAGTGAAGTCCACTCACAGATTTTCGGGACAACCATTGTTATCTACACCAGTGGTTCCCCAACTTCTTAGCCTGGGGACCCACTGTGTAATGAGGTTTTTTGTGTCAACCACATTAATCTTAGAATGCTAATGAGTTGCTCAGATTGGATTGCACTATTCTTGTTCAATGATTTTTATCCTTTTAAACCACATGTCAAAAATGGCCATGATGAAAATCATTTCATAGTGTGCTAAATTGGAAATTACTTCTCTAACATAAAAAAATGAAATTTGCAACTGTGACATGAATCTATAAATGGGCTTCTAGTAGATAAAATTGGACCCAAGGTCATTAAAGAAGTTAAGAATTCAAAGACAAAGCAAACGATCAAACCTGTTAAATGTCAGATTTTTCAGGAAAGAACCTGAACCATTCACCAGATTATGACTGATTGCAGTCTTGCAAATGAAACATACTGCCACCTTTGATTGTCGTGTTTACGTGGAATACATCAAAATAAAAAAATATGAATGTTGGGCTTTGAATTTAAATGCGCCATTTCTGTCATAATGGGTTTAAAAAATGTCCTCGACCAAGCAACTGCTAATTAAAAAATGAACACTTAAAACTCTGGGATCAATTGTGGTTGGAGCAAAACCGACAGATCCCCAACCATTTTGGGAACCACTGATCTACACAAATGCTCGCCCGTCTCACATATAGGCAATTTAATGCTGGAAAAGGCCGGACCCGTCTCAAATCAGACTTACCCGTCTCAGCGTCTCAGATAAACATTGCCCGTCTCAAAGACGGGGAGACGGGCGGCTGGCTAACTCTATGCCTAGACCTAAACCTAACCCCAGGCCCGTCGCTAGAACTGGGAAATGGGAGGGCACAGACACGTCCCTTTATGACAAGAATTAGTCCTGGCAAGTTCTCAATCACTTTCCTTTATTGACGCATTTTCCAATCATCGTAATTGGCAACTGAAGACACGGTTTCTCTCCATATGCGATCTAACAGCAATGAAATCATGGGCTAAATTCAGTGCAGAAAAATAATTTACTTATTAATAGGCCAATGCTTTACGTTGATTGAACTGGTCCGCGTTCCAATGAAATATCGCCTTTCACTCTCGGTATTGCGTGGGTTGATTAAAAAAAAGTGGCACTCGGCAGTTAAATAGGCTATAAAGAGCATGTGGCTCAAGCTATTTGCGCAGCTATGCAATTTTGAATAACATTGATTTAAATACAGCAAATACGCGTCCATATGAATGATTGTCGTCTTACCTAATCGGAGAGAGCAAGCAGCACCTGTTAAGTGTGGAGTGCTCTCGGAGTGAACCTTTTGTTAATCATGAAAATGACTGAGAACAGGTCAGGACTAATAATTGTTTTAAACGGATGTTTTGTGCAACCCAATTCTCTGTTCTGGTTCCGCCACTGTACTGAATTTAGCCCATGATTTCATAACTGTTAGATCACTTATGGAGAGAAACCGTGTCTTCAGTTGCCAATTATGATAATTGGAAAACGCGTCAATAAAGGAAATTGATTGAGAACTTGCCAGGACTAATTCTTGTCATAAAGGGACGTGTCTGTGCCCCCCAACTCCCAGTTCTAGCGACGGGCCTGCCTAGCCCTAAGCCCTGAATTAAGCTTTGTTCCCATGGGGACAAAGAAAAGGTCCCCACGAGGCATGGTTTTTCAGACTTTACTGTCTTTGTGAGGTATTTTGGTCCCCAGCACGATATAAAAACAAAAACACACACATGCACCCTCTCTGACACACACTCTCACACATGCACACACACTTGTGTGCACACACGCACACACACACACATTTTGTCTCCTCATACACACACACACACACACACACACACACACACTCATTCTGTCTCTTTCTCATACACACACTCTCTCTCTCTCTCACACACACACGCACACACACACACACGCAGGGCTGTGGAGCACTGCAGGATGAAGCAGATAAGCACAGTGGTGGTGATCAGGCTGTAGAGTGCAGGTGTGAGATGATCAAAGACTGGCTTTATGGGGCATAATGGCTTCATATCACATTACTGAGAGGGGGCGGGGCTTGTTTATGATGGACAGGGCTAATGCATGTCAGACAGGCCGGTCTGAGACCGCAAGGCTACAAAGTGCTCTCCTTACTTACTACACGTGCTCTTCTCTGACTGAACTTTAACCCTGCTCCAGCACCCAACTCACCTCTCTCAACTGACCTGCTGCTTCCTGTTCCCAAAACCTGGGTTCAAACAATATTTGTTGTGGATTCAAATACTTTTCCTCCATTTGATTAGTCTTACCTGACATGCTGAAGAGATATAATAATCCAAAATGTATAAACCCTGCCCATCTGCTCATTTAACTTGGCTGAAATGCTCGAAACGAGATCAAGCGAGTACAGAGAGGATTTTTTTTTTTTTTTTTTAAGATAGTTATTCAAAACTTGTATCACCCATGTGAAAAAATAATTTCCTCCTAAGCTTTGTAACTGCGTGTGCTGCCTTTGGTGACAACTATTGCAATCAAACATTTGCCATGATGGGCTATGAGTCTTAACATAATCAAGATGTTTTTTGGCAAATGTGAGACAAGCCTTTGTGTTATATTTTGTCACCTGTAGTTTTCACCTTGCAACTCTCCAATGAATGTTCTTTCTTCCCTGTCTGTTTCATACTGTGAAATCATGAACACTGACCTTAACTGAGGCAAGTTAGGCCTGCAGTTCTTTAGATGTTACTCTTCTATGACCTCCTGGGTGAGTCATTGATGCACCCTTGGAGGCATAGTAGTTTACGGGCCACTCCTGGGAAGGTTCACCACTGTTCCACTTTTTTTCTATTTGTAGATAATGGCTCTCAACGTGGTTCACTAGAGTCCCAGAACCTTAGAAATATCTTTTTAACCCTTGCTAGACTGACAGTTGACGATGATGTCAAGTTTCTCATATGTTCTTGCATTTCCTTAGATCATAGCATTATGTACTGCATTTTTACCCTCTTCACATTGCTTGACAGGTTGTATTTCAGTGATGTTTAGATTCAGCAGGGCTGACAGTAATCATGCCTGGATATGCCCAGTGTAATGGAACCTATTTATCAATTACATTTGTATAATTGGTTGATTTAGGAATCAAGGGGGCAGTTAATTTTTCCACATTGAGCCAAGTAGTGTTGGATAGCTTTTTTCCTTCAATAAATAAAATCATTTAAAAATTGCATTTTATGTTTATTTGGGTTGTCTTAATGCAGTCTTACCACACACGCACGCATATGCGCACACACACACAAACACGCACCCTCCAATATACACCATTTGCTGTACTGCACACAGAGGAACACACCCTCAATATACACCATTTGCTGCACTGCACACAGAGGGACACACAATACCTGTCAGTAACTTTTTTGAAGGGTGCATATTATGGATTCTATTTTATCAGATTTGAAATTCTCCTCTAGAACTCCATTGTTTTGGATTGCCTGTAGCGATTGTTACATCAGCACTAAAAAATTCAGTGAAGAATCTCGCATTATAATCTCGCACTTAGTGTTGAAATGGACTCTTCTGGTCTCTGAGTGGCTCACAGCTAAGGTATTTGTCTGGGAGCTGTTCGCTCGGGTTATTCAATTCTCTTTTTCACCATTACTGGCTGTGGTCGGAGGTCCCCGAGAGCAAAGCGATTGGCTCAGTCTCGCCGTGAATAATGGGGGTTCAGTCGGTCAAAATTTGTTTGTATCTCCTCTGTCTAGCAGCCTCTCCACGTCCGCCTGGTGCAAGTGGCTGTACTAGAAAATTGTACACTGACTGCATCATTCTTTGTCAGCATAGACACTGCGTGATTGGTGTTACGACTGCATAATGTAAGAGAAGCAAGAGCTAGTCGTCTCATGATTTGGAGGAATCGCGTGCTGTGGCATCTTCGTCCCGAGTCGATGGGAGCAGGTTGTGGCGGCGGACTAAGAGTTTGGCTGTGTTGAGGGTGAGGAGAAAAAGGTGGGAAAATCCCCCCAAAAAAATCCCTCTCCTCTCCTCGCTCCTGGGAGCGTAAGCGATATCCGTAGGTGGGCCAATGGCACAAGACGAGGGTGACTTACTTCACCGGGAGGATATGAAACCCTCCTCTCTCGCTCTTCAAGGCGTTTTTTATGTCTCCCCCCTAGAGGGAGAGGGGAGACATATTGTTTTAGGCTCAGTTCCCGTTCCTGTTCCTGTTCGCGTTCCTACTTTGTTTCCGGAGCGTAACTCCAAAACCATTTGCATGATCTTAACAAAACTTTGCATACTTGCTACTCAGGTCCTGAAGTGGTGCCTTTTGGTATGTGTCTGTCTGTCCGTTCGTCTGTCTGTCCATTCAGATGTGTTAAATTTTTGTCCGGAGCATAACTCCTAAACCATTTGCATGATCTTCGCGACACTTTGCATACTTACTACTCAGGTCCTGCAGTTGTGCCTTTTGGTATTTGCCTGTCTGTCGGTCCATCTGTCCGTCCGTCCGGTGGGTTAGGCAGGGAAGGGGGCTGGGGGGGAGACGTATGTTTTTACAAGTAAAAACACATTCTAGTTTCCCCAGTATGTGTTTGATGCGCGTGCCCAGATCAGGGCCGCTGATAAAGCCACGCGGTGCTCTGAGAGTCGGCTCGCAGGTCATCCCCTGGAAGAGGCCGTTTCTGGAAGATTCTGCTCCCCCGTGGTGGGCCCCCTCTCCTGTGCGTCTCTTGTTCTCATCACACAAAAAACACGCTTCGAATTCAAAGCAGGCCTCACCCTGATTACCTGCCTCTGGAAAGTTCCAGATTACTGGACCACCAGGGACCAGAGCATGAAAATTCTGCTGCGGAACACTGTGGAGCACTCCAGTGCAGAACATTCAAGAACTTCACTGAAGTCAGGGGGCATGCAGAACTCAGTGTATTGTTCTAGAATACTCTTTTGGTGCCCTACACTTTGAGCACAATGGTCCTGTCAATTTTTAAGAAGTGCTAGTTGATCAATTGTCTGTTTTTTTTTTCTTTCTTTTTTCTGTCTGCTGAAGTGACCATTGTGTCTGTTTTTTAGTGGCTTCTGTGTGGCACGTGGGTGTACTTGATTGACATTATTTTTTTTTTACTTCAAGCCGACCCATTAACAATATAGACAAGATTATGCCCAAAAAAATGTCCACTCGCATAAATTTTCAATTACATGTGAAAGTACCACAATAAGCTTCTACATTTCATATGGTGTGGGGGCCTGGATTGGGATTGAGAGGGAGAGAGAGCTTTGATACCCCTCTGCATGTGTGCGGAGGAACGGAATAAGAGATTTTCTTTTCCTCCTCTTCATGCTTACGGTTCCTGAAAGCTCTGATCTGGTTTGTTTGAAGTAAAAATTAACACGAGACCTCAGGAATTCTCTCTTACTCCCCACCGGCCACGCTGGCATGCCTTTCAACATGCAGTCACACATTTCGCGTGTGTGTGTGTGAGCGTGTGTGTGTTTACACAGTGGGTCTGTGCATTTATGTGTGTTTACTTAGTATTTTTGCATGCGTAGGTATGTGCGTTCTTGTGCTTAGAAAGTGTGTGGATGTGTGTAGTGTTCTTTTTCAGGTCTTATGAGTGAGTGAGTGAGTGAGTCAATGAATGAGTGAGTCAGTCAATGAGTGAATGAGTGAGCTGGTGAATGAGTGAGTGAGTCAATAATGACTGAGTGAGTTAATGAGTGAGTCAATGAGTGAGTCGATGAGTCAGTGAGTTTTTTTTTTGTTTTCAGTGCTCACTCTCTTTGTAATGATATTGTTCTTATGTGTAGGTGAGAGGCCCTACCAGTGCCCCTACTGCGATAAAGCTTTCAGCAAGAACGATGGCCTGAAGATGCACATCCGCACACACACACGGGTATGTACGCATACAATTGCTACACACAACCGAACAACATATACAAGCACACCCATGCACTCATGGCATACATTCTACACACTCTTACATGCTGTCACTGACACGCATACACTCATGCATACACGTAATCAAATTGTTCTTGTTTCTTCATGGCATGTTACAGACTGCCGGTGTGTTGACGGGATTTGTTTTAATGGTTTTATCTTTGTGATGGTTGTTTTAATTGGATGGTTTTATCTGTGAGATTGTCATTAGATTGGATGGGTTTGTCTGTGAGACAGTTGTGTTTCATGTTTCATCTGTTAGATATTTTTTGTTTGATTGAACAATATTATCTGTGAGTTGTTTGTTTTTATTGGATGGTTTTATCTGAGAGATGGTTGTTTTGACTGGATTGTTTAATCTGTGAGATTTTTGTTTGAATGATTTTATCTGAGAGATGTTTGTTTTGATTGGATGGTGTTATTACCTGTGAGATGGTTGTTTGACTGGATCGTTAATCTGCAAGATTTTCTTTTTTTATCTTAACCATTGTTTTTTTATTGGATGATTTTTGTCTGTAAGTTTGTTGTTTTAATTATCGTGTTTTTTTTCTGCGATATTGTTGTTTTTTTAACGGTTCTAACTGTGATATTGTTGTTTTTTAATACTTTTGTCTGCAAGGCTGTTGATTTTATTGGGTGGTTTTGTCTGTGAGATAGTTGTTTTGATTGGATAATTTAAGCTGCGAGATGCTTGTTGTTTTGGTTGGATAGTTTAGTCTGTGAGATTGCTGTTTTGATTGGATGGTTTTATCCTTGAGGTGTTTTTGATTGGTTTTCACAGCTGGGATGCGTGTGTTGCCTGGAGGGGAGCTCTCTCCTGAGAGTGTGTGCAGAGGCTGTGCTGTTTTCCTTTAAGACCGACAGACCTGTGCCAGCCCAGGCATCTGCTGGGTAGTGGGCTTATACTGTCACTTAAAGCCCAACTATTATTATTTACATGTCTGAGGTTTGGATTTGTAAGAGTGTATTTGTGTGTATGTGCATGTGTGGGTCTGTGGTGTGAATGTGTACATGTCTACTGTGTGTTTGTGTGTGTGTGTGTGTGTGTGTGTCTGCGTGTGAGTGTGTCTACGTGAGAGTGTGAATGTTGTTTCATTTATCTGTATGTGAAAGAGTTGGTGTTTTTATTGGTATGTGTTTTTATTTTGGTGTGAGATGACATGTGTGTAAGTAGTACACAGTGTACGTTTGTACACATGCGTCTGAGGGTACATGCGTGTGAGTGAATATTCATGTGGTCAGGAATTGGTTTAAATTAATCCGAATGGGAGATAAAGTCACTGGGCTGACCCATTGTAATGCAGGTTTGAACGGGCTCTGATTTCTTCCAGATTTTTCTCCTACTAGCCAAGCACAAAACAGCAAACTTTTTTCACCTGCTTTAATTTCAGAAAATACGCTAGCAGCTGAGGAAGTTCTGTGGAATAGAGAGAGAAGGTAGAGCTGCCGATAGGAGAATGAAGAGAAAGGATAGTGCAGGAGTTGGGAGAATGGAGAGAAAGGATAGTGCAGTGGTTAGGAGCATGAAGAGAAAGGATATTGCAGGGGTTGGGAGAATGGAGAGTGAGAGTAGTGCAGTGGTTAGGAGAATGAAGAGAAAGGATAGTGCAGGAGTTGGGAGAATGGAGAGAAAGAATAGTGCAGGGGTTAGGAGAATGAAGAGAAAGGATAGTGCAGTGGTTAGGAGCATGAAGAGAAAGGATAGTGCAGGGGTTAGGAGCATGAAGAGAAAGGATAGTGCAGGGGTTAGGAGCATGAAGAGAAAGGATAGTGCAGTGGTTAGGAGCATGAAGAGAAAGGATAGTGCAGGGGTTAGGAGCATGAAGAGAAAGGATAGTGCAGGGGTTAGGAGCATGAAGAGAAAGGATAGTGCAGGGGTTAGGAGCATGAAGAGAAAGGATGATAGGAGCATGAAGAGAAAGGATAGTGCAGGGGTTAGGAGCATGAAGAGAAAGGATAGTGCAGTGGTTAGGAGCATGAAGGGAAAGGATAGTGCAGTGGTTAGGAGCATGAAGAGAAAGCATAGTGCAGTGGTTAGGCGCATGAAGAGAAAGGATAGTGCAGGGGTTAGGAGCATGAAGAGAAATGATAGTGCAGGGGTTAGGAGAATGAAGAGAAATGATAGTGCAGGGGTTAGGAGCATGAAGAGAAATGATAGTGCAGGGGTTAGGAGCATGAAGAGAAATGATAGTGCAGGGGTTAGGAGAATGAAGAGAAAGGATAGTGCAGGGGTTAGGAGAATGAAGAGAAAGGATAGTGCAGTGGTTAGGAGCATGAAGAAGAAAAGGATAGTGCAGGGTGGTTAATGATAGAGCATGAAGAATGAAAGGATAGTGCTTAGGGGAAGAGAAAGGATAGTGCAGGGGTTAGGAGAATGAAGAGAAATGATAGTGCAGGGGTTAGGAGCATGAAGAGAAAGGATAGTGCAGGGGTTAGGAGAATGAAGAGAAAGGATAGTGCAGGGGTTAGGAGAATGAAGAGAAAGGATAGTGCAGTGGTTAGGAGAATGAAGAGAAAGGATAGTGCAGGGGTTAGGAGCATGAAGAGAAAGGATAGTGCAGGGGTTAGGAGCATGAAGAGAAATGATAGTGCAGGGGTTAGGAGCATGAAGAGAAAGGATAGTGCAGGGGTTAGGAGAATGAAGAGAAATGATAGTGCAGGGGTTAGGAGAATGAAGAGAAATGATAGTGCGGGGGTTAGGAGCATGAAGAGAAAGGATAGTGCAGGGGTTAGGAGCATGGGGGTTAGGAGGAGCATGAAGAGAAAGGATAGTGCAGGGGTTAGGAGAATGAAGAGAAAGGATAGAGCAGGGGATCAGAGGATGGAGAGAAAGGTTTGTGCAGTCGTTGGGGGAATGGAGAGCGGGCAGGGCTGTGGTTAGGAGGATGGAGAGTGAGGGTAGTGCTGTGATTAGGACGATGGAGAGTGAGGGTAGTGCATTGCTTGGGGTAAAAGTTCTCCATCTTCATCGTTCAGTTAGAATCCTATAATGTGGAGCTCTTCCTGAGTTGGGGTGACTGCCTCAGTGAATGCTCCGGTTTGTGAGTGGATTGTGTGTTTAAGTGTTAACTATCACTCTGGACAACTGTGTCAAGTGCTCTGTCATTGTGTCTCCTCTCTCCCTTTCTTACTCTGTCACTCCCTCTCTCCTTTGCCATCTTTTATTCAATCAGTTTCTGCCCTCCCTCTCTCTCTCTCCTTGTTTTCATCATTTTTACTTGCTCACTGTCTCTCCTCTCTCTCTTTCTCTGTTTCTCTCTCTCTGTCCCCGTTTCTTACTCGCTCCAAATCTTTGTCTTTCTCCCTCCCTCACCCTGTCTCTCTGCTGTAATGGGGTATATTTAATGTTTATTAGTACTGGAGAATGAACTGTAAAAATTGGAACTAAAGTTCAGTCACGCCCCCCCGCAGTTGTAACGGGGTCTCCACGGTGATCGAGCAGATGCACGCAGCGTGAGGTCTGTCAGGGGGTTGGGGGTGGGGCCGGGCTCTTGTGGGCAGGGTTTATGAACTACAGGGGTTATGTTTGAGTGACATGCGGCCCGGGACGTGTGTTTCCACAGCTGGAGACACTGACACCCCTAAACCAGAGGGTCACCCCCATACCCTTAACCCCTCAGACCAAACACACATCCCTCTCCTGGTCCCTCTGGAAAGCTCTGGTGCTGCTTTTATGTGAATTTTGTTTAGATCAACAGAGCTGTGAGTGTGTCAGTCACGTCCTTTTTGTGCAGCAGGGTCACAGTGCCACCTGTGGACAGGAGCAGTACTGCAGCCCACAACCCACCATGTCAATTTAGAACTTAATTCTCAATGCACAGTCACTGGTCGTATTATAGATTTACTGGTATTTTAATATTTTGTTGGCTTCAAAGTTGTACAGCCATTTTAAACACATACATGATCTGACCACATCATAGATGTCATAACTTTTTTATTGCACATAAAACAGTCAAATCACAGATTTACAGGCTTCTAACTCACAGAAGCTAATTAAAACATATACATGACTGTACAATGATGATTATACACCACACTTTCATCTTAAAAGGGTCCTAATATATTGCTTCTCTATAATCTTTTGGTGAAAATGCCTTGAAAAATACTATTATAGGCAATGACAATGAAAAATAATTCCCACAAGTATATTGAGTTAAAAAATGGGTAATAAGCAAGAACACTGGATAAATCAATTTTTTAGAACAATTGAAAGGTGTCGCAAATTTCTTTTTTTTTTTTTTTTTTGCTCTTGCAAAGCCTGAAGGCATATCTGAAGGCTCATTCCATGATTATTAATGCTAGAAAATTTGTATTACCTGGTTTGAGGCAATGTTACTCAGCAAAATTACCTCAGATGGTCAGTTGTTCCAATATATAGGGTGACGTGAACTCTGAGCAGTGTCACGGTGTGAAACACGATGGCGCAAAGGAAGGAGCTGTCTGAGATTGGTCATAGCCGCCTTGTAGTGTAAGAGACACCATCAAGCGTTTCAAAGAGATCAGTTTGCTGAAAACTAGTGGCAATAGAGGCATAAAATGCAAGTTATGTGCCTCTGATGTTTGTTATCTGTGTATGACAAGTAAAAAAAAATTGGCAGTTGACAGCACGACAACTCCGTTATGATATTAATAGCACCAGAAGTGAAGAGATGAAAGTGTCAAGATCTACTATTTCCAGACGCCTGTGTGAAAATGGTCTGGTTGGTTGTGTTGCTGCCAAGAGCTGGCAACATCAAAAAAAGACTTGAGTTTGCCAAGAAATTCAATGATTGAACTCCACTGGACTGGGAACCAGTCCTTTGGGCTTATGAGTCAAAATTCAAAATTTTCTCATCCAAGCAGAGCTTACGTGCACCGTAGGGGTGGAGAACGTTACAAAAATGAGTGTTTAACCCCTTCAGTAAAACAAGGAGATGGTAATATTTTGGTTTGGGGTTCAGTCTGCTCAAAAGGAGCCAGTGAACTCATAAAAATCGACAGAATATTGGATTAAATGCTGTAATTGAAGCTGAGGGTGGCCACATGAGATATTGACTTTTTCCCTCAAAAAGACATTATTATTTTTGTTTTTACTATATATTGTTGACTGTTTGCTTATTTTCATCTATATGATTTAATATTACATGAATTAAATGCTGGATTAGGACTTGGTTTCTGATTTATCTTCATTCTGTTTAGTGTATAATCATCACTGCCCACAACTATTTCCTTGGATTAATCTCTCGCACATCTCTAATCATATCTCATGCATGCATGTTTACTGGCTGTGCTGGTTACCATCTCCTTACCTTTATGTAAAGCATTTAGTGGAAGATCTTTACATTGTGCTGGATGCCCATTGTACAGTGAGCTCCCCAATGTTTAGGACAGAGAGATGTTTAGTCTTGGTTTAGTCGTGTTCCCCTCATTTTTATATTATCAAACACACCATTCTCTTGCAGGCGGTTGAGTTTCCTCCCCCTCCTCTCTGGTTTGTTTTGTAAAAGTACTCCGTGCAGAAAAGCCGCAGAGCTTCACAGATTAAATACGGCCTCTTTTATTTATTTGCTTTTGTCAGGAAACTGAAAACGGGAGGGGGTCAAAGGTCAGGCAGCTGGCGGGGGTCAGCGGGGGTCGTGAGGTGTAGATAGGGACTCTGCAACCGCAGTCACAGATTTTTACTGCCGGTGAAACAAAGGCCGCAGTGCATTGTGGGTCAGTCACCCCCCAGGGCTTCGTGATCAATAGCTTCTTCGTATCACTGTGGTGTGTAGTCACCCCACCCTGAAGGCATCGGTGTGTCCCCTGGGAATGCCTCAGGAATACCCCCGTTCCGATGGCCAGCTGTCGGAATGCCGAAGGGATATTCCCCTAATAGCCCTGGGAATGCCAGGCATAGTCCAAGGTTAGCAGTGCTTAAGTGCTCTGGGCCATAGGTGCCATAGAATAGGACTAGAATCATGAACTGAAATGACTGGATATTCTGGGCATGCAGAGGCTTGCATTGGTAACTGAAATTAGTGCATAATCCGTGAGTACATTGGTCAGAAATGAGTGTATTGTTCTGGACAGTTTTCAGGGTAATAAACTGAAATGAGTGCATTACTCTGGGCACAGTGGTCAGCATTATAAACTGAAATGAGTGCATTACTCTGGGCACAGTGGTCAGCATTATAAACTGAAATGAGTGCATTACTCTGGGCACAGTGGTCAGGTGCGATGTGGTCACGAATGTCAAAATGGCAGTGAAGTAAGCTTACGGTGTTTGATATTCTTGGATATTTTTGGCCAACCATGTTTTGTGATGGGATCCATCTTTTTACATTTGCCTGTTTAAGTAGCGGGGCTCATCCTATCCTGTTCTGACTCCGCCCTCTGATAGCCGTTTTCCCAAGGTTCCCTTCTTCCTGTTCCCATGGCGACTGCACAGGGTTATCAGTCGGCAAACGTCCTGCTGTCGCTCCACTCTTCCATCTCTTTTTCATGCTTTCGCTCCACCCTGAGAACCAACGCCCTTTTCGCATGGGTTTTATGCCTGAATACCATTTCCTGTCTTATGGGTGCAACAGAGCGGCACTTCCCGTTCCAGGCTGCCCACCCTGCAGGACCCTGCCCAAAACATGGCGGGAAAGAAAGAACTGCCCCTCTCTCTCCGATACTGTCTGCTCTGAGTGGCCCATGGGAATTCTGCTCAGAATTCCTTATTATCTTTTGGGAATTTCACATAGTATGCCTTCTCATAGCCTGCTCCGATATACATATCCCATAGGAATGCTGCTTGGAATTCCTATTGTCCCATAGGAATTTTACATGGTATTCCTTCTCTTAGCCAGCTCCCATACATACTGTATGTCCTGCTTGGTATTCCATATTGTCCCTTGGGAATTTCGCATGGTATTCTTTCTGATTGCCTGCTCCCATATACAGGTACGTATCCCGTAGGAATGCTGCTTGGATTTCCATATTGCTTCATGGGAATTTCATATGATCGGGGACTGACAGGACAATGGGCCTCTTCCTGACTATAATGCAACACATACGCACACACACACACACACACACACACACACACACATGCACGCACCAAGAGGCTCGCGCCCACTGACACGCGTTCACACAAAGTTGTGCTGGCTGCATGGTAATCTGCATCTCTCTCTCTCTCTCTTTCTCTCTCTCTCTCTCTCTCTCTCTCTTACTTTTTCTCTTGCAGGAAAAGCCCTATAAGTGCTTGGAGTGTAATAAAGCCTTCAGTCAGAAGCGGGGTCTGGATGAGCATATGAGGACACACACTGGCGAGAAGCCCTTCCAGTGTGATGTGAGTCTGCATCCTTGAGTCCCCCAATCACTCAGTCACTCAGTCTGTCAGTCCATCAGGCACTCAGTCACTCACTCAGTCTGTCAGTCCATCAATCAGTCAGCCAGTCTGAGCCATTCACTATTTGTCAATCATTCAGTCACTTATCCTTATTCAGGAAATCAGTCCGTCACTCTCACTCAATCAATCAAGTCAACCACTGGGTCAATCAGCCAGTCGGTCTGTGTAGTTAGCCATTCAGTCAATGAGTCACTCACTCACTTAATCAAGCTAGTCAGTCAGTCAGTCAGTCAATCATTCACATTCATTCAATCATACAATAAGCCGGCAAGTCATTCAGTTCAGCTCCAAATTTCATTGTCAAGCACATACTGCGGCAGGCTGTAAAGTTAACCCCTATAAAGGTGGTTTCTAAGGACACTGTGAATTTACACATTGTATACTTGTCACTTAGTGTGTTTACTGGATGTTACAAAAAATCTATTTATTGTGTTAGTCTGACTAAAACCGCACTTTTAAAATGCATGTAAACATCTTAGTCTGACTGGAATCATACTAAATCAAATTTCTCAAAGTTGGACTAACACACCCAGATAATGCAGTTAGGAGTCAGATTACTCCTCCGTGAATTCGCTTGAATCTAGCCAACCTGGACAATTCGCTCTGCGCATGCTCCACAGTTCATTGTGCAGGGCTTTGACCCAGAAGTCTTGAGGACTTGTGAACACCGATCTGCTTAGTAACAACTCTGTTCTCTGCACAACGAGCAAGTTTGTACAGTACAGTTGCAATCCTCATCTACAATGGTATTGGTGCTGTAACAGTCATGTATTGGGGGCTCATAACTTTCTCCATTAATCCGGATAATTTATCGTATGACCTGCGTGTTATCAAAAAAATTTTCCTTCCACTCGCCACCGGAAAACTCTTTCAAAACGACTCTCTCCCACCAGTCTTTGTTTCTGACCAACATCCGACATGCACAGGAAGCCGGGTTGCGTTTACCGAAAGCACAGATGCTAACTCACATAGTTGGAACCACTGACTGCGAGTGGACGAATTATGCAAGTTGCTAACTTAGTTAGCAAATACGCTTTTAGGGAAAGCAATCCGGGGTAGTAGAGAGGGCACAAAGTGGAGCATAGAGGAGATCTGGCTGCTGGAGCACTCCAGGAGCATGTGGCCTTACAGCCAGCCTTCGACCAACACCATAACCACCAGGGATAGCATACCATTGAACAGTACGAAAAGCATAGCGTACAGCACGTATGAAATGTACAGAGCTGTAAAGTTGCCCATGTATTCGCCACTGGACACGATGCTACAAGTTTGCTGCCAACTAAATTGTTTGTCAGTAGTTTGGTCTGTGACGTAATGGGTCAAGCAGAAAAAGGTCCAACACGAACAAGCTGAAAGAGGGCATATGGCTAGTGGAGACGGACATGCTTCAGCCATGCGTGCATGTATACTGACAAGGACAGCAGTCCGATTAAATGGACTAATCGAGCTATAACCGTAGCTCAACTTAACAGTGCATGTAAACGTGCTGACTGTTCCTGCTTTATGGCTGTCTCTGAACAGCAGTGTACCCAGTGTGTCTGCTGGATTCTAATGGGATACTCTATATACTGTAGCTGCTGATTAAAGTCAATGCTAGCATTATTTGTTCTGATGCTCTAGTGAGGTGGGTAAAGGGGAGAATGACGCTTGGCGGTAGCGTCTGTGGCCTCTGGTTCAGCTCTGCACTCTCTTCACCGCAGAATATCCCAGTGTGCCCTGCTCTGGACTGGCAGGAAATGAGTCTTTCAGAATAGGGTATTCATGGTGGTAAATCTGCTCTGGGATTTTTCTGTGACCACACTGGGAAATTAAAAACAGTGCTGTTTTTTGTTGCTTTTGTAAATAAAGTTTGTGTTTTTATTTGTGTTTGGCTGAGGGTTCTGCGAGCGACAAAATTCGCTGTTTCCCCCGCTCTCAGAAGGAGTAGTTTATTTGTTGTTGTTGTTGTTGTTGTTGTTGTTCTGCACAGCTTGACCAATTCAGGGTAAATTGGGTTGTTAAACTTCTATTTTTTTAAGTGTTTACCTGGCTGGAGAACAATGGCACTTCCTGTCTGTGAGACAGGGACTGGTGGAGCACCGTGGGGGATGTAGTTTCAGGTCTTTGTGTGGAGTGTCTATGTGCCGCGGACACAAAGAGGCTGGAGCTGAATTATTACTGTGCCCACAGACTGCAGACAACACAGCACAGCGGGAGAGATGGGGGCTGGAGTTTCGGGCTTTATGGGGCTCAGTTTGAAGTGTGTGTTTTTGACAGTGGAGTTTGGAAGCGTGTGTTATTGGCATTTTAAGAAATGGATGCTGTTTGTGTGTTGGCCATAAGCATTTTTTTGCGGTGAAGGTTTCTGAGTGTGGCTGGAAGTATGCATTGTTGGCAGTTAACATTGAAAGTCTTTTGACTGTGTGGGAGTTGGAATTGTGTGTGTTATTTTTTTTTGATGGGAAGTTCGAAGTGTGTGTTTTTAAGAGTAAAGGGTTGGAGTTGATGTTACTGAGAGTGTGGTTTGATTTGCGTGTCTCTTGGTGGTCAAGTCTGGAAGTGTGTACTTCATGAGAGATGGATATATGTTTAAGCTGTTAAGAAAAATTAATGGAAAAATCTACATAAACAGTCTTTGTAAGGTGTTGGGCCTCTACAAGCTGCCAGATCAGTTTAACACACCTTGGCATGGAGGCGCAAGTGTAAAACTTTACTGGAGTAATGGAGCACCTTCCTTCCGTGAAATATTCCCTCATTTGCTGTTTTGATGATGGTCACAGTCTAAAACATTGTTCTGAAATCTTCCATATGAGTTCAGTTGGTTTGAGATCTGGTGACTGTGAAGGCAGTGACGTATGCTTCAGATCATTTTCATACTGATAAAACCATTCAGTGACCCATTGTTCCCTGTGGGGCTGGAGCTGTTTTTATCCTGGTAGAGACCACTCCCATCATGGTAGGAGTGCTTCATGATAGGATATAAAGGTGATCACACAGAATAACACTGCATTGATTTGCGTTGACACTTCCTACTGTGGGGGTACAAGTGGATCCGAAACCATGCCAGACAAATGAAGAGAAGCTTCTACATTTGTTATGTTTATTGACACATTTATTTAGGTTTTTTCCTTTGTCACCCGTCTGTGTGTGAGTGTTGGCATGAGGCTGAAATTGTGTTTTTGACACCAAATGTTGAAAGCCTGCTTTTTTAGAGGTTGGGAGTTGGGACTGTGTTTTTTTAACTTAATGTGTGTTTTTAGTTATGTAAATGTTGCAAGCATGTGCTTTTGAGAACTTTAAAGGTAGTGAGTTCTTTGGTGGCTTGAAGTGTGTTTTTGTGTGAAATGGATGTATGTCGTTGGCAGTGAATTTGAGGTTTGTGTGTTTTTGGGATGTGCTGCTTTTTGGCGGTAAAGATGAGGAGGTCTGCGCTTGGGTGTTGTGGGAGCTTGATGCTGGTAAAGATAGGTGGTTTGTGCTTTGGGTTATGAGTGCTGGGTGTGTAAATATTTTATGTTATCAGGTTTGAGAGTTTTTGAAAGGTGTTTTTTGGGCATTGTTTTGTTGGAAGCCGCCTTTGTTTTTGAGGAGTTGGGCTGTCATTTAATGGTTGTGTCATGATAGTTGTTGCATTAAGGTCTTTTTGTGGTGTTAGGCTGTAGAATTGAGGTCGTGTTATGGTGTTAGCTGTTGCGATGATTTCTTATTATGATGTTAGGCTGTTGTTTTGAGGTAGGCTTGTGGTGCTGGGCTACCGTGTCAATTTCACAGTATGATGTTAGGCTGTTGTTTTGAGGTAGGTTTGTGGTGTCAGGCTGTTGTGTTGAGGTAGTGCTTTGGCCAGAGTGAATGTTGTTGTGCGGGTTAGGTGCTTGGCAAAGCGTATGAGGCCAGATTTGGTGGACATGGACCAGTCAGGCACGAGTCATCAAACTCAGCCCAGCAATGGCACCACTTAATTTCAGAGTGAATGTTTGTGGGGCTGGAGCTGGCTTTGGGCTCGTAGAAGGATCCGGATGCAGAATAATGAGGGTTTATTGTGTGGTCAGAGGCCGTTCATCTTACAGGCAGTATTTTGTGTGTTCAGTGCTGAGATCTCCCTGCAGTCTGCATTCTCACCATCACAACCTCGATTCCAGAAGAACTGGGCCAATGAAAACAAATAAAAACAGCAAGCAGTCATTTTCAAATCCCTTCCAATCAGTGTTTAATTAATAAAAATACAAAGACAATATAAGTAATGTTTTAACTCAACTTCATTGCATTTTGAAAACAATGGTTATTGCAAAGTATGTTTACAACACATTCCAATGAATTTGGCAGGGGTGCACATTCACCGCTGTGTAATATCACCTTTTAATAACACTCTGTAGTCCTCTTGGAACTGAGTGCACAAGCAGTTGGAGTTTTGAAAGCAGAATTTCTCTCTATTCTTGCCAAATAAAAGATTTCATTTGGTCGACAGTCCTGACTCTCTGTTGTCATATTTTGCGCTTCATAATCCTGCAAACGTTACTGCAAGCAGTACCCGCACTCTTCGACTATGAAGCCACGCTGTTGTAATACATGTAGAGTCTGGCTTGGCGTTATCCTACTGGAACAAGCAGGGGTGTCCCTGAAAAGGACGAGGTCAGGAAGGCGGTATATGTTGTTCCAAAACGCTGGTGTACTCCTCTGCATCAATTGTGCCTTCACAGATGTGCGAGCTGTTCATGCTGAGAGCACTAATGCAGCCCCAGACCATGACAGACGCTGGCTGTTGAACATGTCGCTGCTATGCTGTGTTTGGCCTTAAGAGTCTTTTCACCGGCCAGAATTTTGCACTGTTCAGTGTTTTGCTCGTCAGTACTTGGCAATATCAAGCTGTCTCTCTCTCCTCTCTCTCTCTCTCTCTCCCTCTCTGCATCTCTTCTTCCTCCCTCACCCTCTCCGTCTCTCCCTGTCCCTCTCTCCCACTTCCCTTCTCTGTCTATCTTTTTTGGCTGTAATTAGAGGGTGTGGGTCAGGGCGGGGCTGACTGGGCGTGAAGCCTATCGGCTGGCTGTTTGCGCGTGATTGACACTGTGCCTGAGATGGTAATCTTTCTGTGAAACGCCTGGCGTGTGACGCACATGTGGCTTTGCATCTGTCCCTGTGAATTAGAGAGGAGAACGGTCCCCGTCGGTCTAAAAACAGCCCATCCTATGTCTGGAGAAACAGCTATAATCACGCTGATTAAGATGAGCAGCCCATCAACCGCCCTGTGCTTAGCTACATGCCATTTAAACAGCTGTGCTCTCTAAACTCTGTCTGTCTCTTCAGTATATCTCTCTCTTTGCATTTCTCCCTCAGGTCTGCGATCTCTCGTTCAGTCTGAAGAAGATGCTGATTCGGCACAAACTGACGCACAACCCTAACCGGCCGATGGCTGAATGCCAGCGGTGCCATAAGAAGTTCACCCGCAACGACTACCTGAAAGTTCACATGGAGAATGTGCACGGAGAGACTGATGCGTAGCCAGTCAGCTAACGCTCAAAACTGATGTTAGGCTGCTCTGGAGAAGCTCAGCTGTCAAGCGTCCGGCAGGGGCAGCCTGCTCCTCTCAAACACGCTGATCCCCGACTGCTGTTCTCGTGTCATAATCCTCTGCTGATCTCGGATCTCCTCTGATCTTTGATCCCTGATATCCGCTGATCTGAGAATGCTGATCCCTGCTGATTCCTGATCTCTGCTGATCTCGGACCACTGATCCCTGTTCTCAAATCACCAGTCTCTACTGATCTCTGATCTCCACTGATCTTTGATCCCTGATATTTGCTGATCTGAGAAGGCTGATCCCTACTGATTTCTAATCTCTATTGATCTCAGACCAATGATCCCTGGTCGTTGTTCTCTGACAACCAATCTCTGCTGATCTCTGATCTCCACTGATCTTTGATTCCCTGATCTATGTTGATCTTAGAATGTGGATCCCTGCTGATCGCTAATATTTGCTGATCTCAAAATACTGATTCCAACGGTTTTCCTGATCCCTGCTGGTCCCTGATCTCTGTTGATCTAGAATACTGATCCCTGATGAGCATAGATCTCTGATCTTAGAACTCGGATCCCTGCTGATCACTGATCTTTGCATATCTCAAAACACTGATTCCAACTGTTCCCTGATCCCTGTTCATACCTGATATCTGTTGATTTCAGAATGCTGATCCCTGATGAGCACTGATCTTTGCTGATCTCAAAACACTGATTCCAACTGTTCCCTGATCTTGGCTAATCTCAGATGACCGATCCCTGCTGATCTCTACTGATCTCAGAACACTGATCCATGATGATAATTAATATCTCCTGATTACAGAACACTGATCCCTAATGATCACCAATCTCTGCTGGCCTCAAATCACTTATCCCTACTACTGATCTCTACTGATCTGTAATCACTTATCTCTGGAACTGTGATCTTTTTTTTATTTTACATAATTGGTCCCTGACCACTAGTGTCTGCTGTCCTTAAATAACTCATCTCTGATTGCTGATTTCTGCTGGTGTTTCATGTTAGTCTCGTCTCAACTCCTCTTCCTCTAATATATTTCCCTGAGTGATTACTGAAATCAATATTTATGAATGACTGAGGTCACTGGTACTGAATGACTCTGAGATCAATGTTATTGAATGAGACCAAGCTGATGTATATTTGTTGGA